>OX419628.1:2438750-4872500 GCA_948473465.1 Lithophane ornitopus
CAAATGCTATATTGTTCTATGTTCTATGTTACGGGTTTGGTTTCCGCACGTAGTCCCTAAGGTGGACCATTGTGCGTGGGCCATGGGGGCCGTTGGGGGTTATTTCATCCAGCCCACCTCCCTCCAGAAGTTCACTAAGTCTCCCGGTTTGCACAGAACCTCCGTGTAAGATCTGGGTGACACCTTTTTTTTTTTTTTTTTTGTGTGGGAAATCATCATATGACTTCTTCCGCTCTGGGCGGAGCGGAAGGGCGTGTCAGACTCTTACTGACTAAAACCCACCCGTGTTCCTTCGGTTGCCTGTTACCAGGGTCCCGGTATCCCTTTCGGACTATTCCGCAACCCTGGCAGGCATCGGTCCTAACGGACCCCGTCAGGTGAGCTGACATCTCTTTGAGGCGCGCGTGGAACACGACGCGCCATCGACCCGGGCCTGGTCCTTATCGGACGGCGAGCTACCCATTGCTCACCGTCCGCAAGCCCGCGCCTATGGTGGCCGGGAATCGGCCTGGGATTCCCGACGCTCAGGGTGTCTCCAGCGGCGGCGGTTAGGGGCGTGAGGGCGCAGGCTTTGCCTCTCCCTCACGCGTTCCGCCTCCTCCTTTGCGAGCATCACTGCTTCGCAGAAGGAGGTGACCGCCTCCCATGCCCTCTCGCTCCGTACCATGGCCTGGACCAGGGCCGGACGCGAGAGGTCATCTGGGTGACCCTAGGGTTTCAGTTCTAATCTGGGCGACGCCCGTGTATTCAAAGAGCACGTGCGCGACGGTTTCCTCAGCCTCCATGCACGCTCTGCACAGAGGACTGTCCGTTATGCCTATTGTGTGGAAGTCTTTGTTCAGCGAGCAGTGGCCTGTGATGCTATATTGTTTTGTAATCATGCAGTACGGCGATCTATTACTGAAGAGCCATTTTAAACTCTAATACATATTCTTTGTTTTCATGATAAAAAAAATTTATTATCTAGTCTGCTGCATGATAACGGCATAAAAATGGAATAGGTACCGATCTTCATCAACTGATAAATTGAAATTAATAAAAACAATAAACAAGCAGAATGGAAATACTGATGACACACAAGATTTACATTATCACTGATTAATTAAATACTTGCTTTAATTTTCCTTGTAAACTTCCGTAAATACAGGGTGTAAGGGTAAACTCCATTGTCACTCAAACCATGGGTAGTTGACTTAAATATAAAAATAAATAACCCGGTAACAACAAAAAAAAAACATTGTTTTCATTTAAAAATTTAAAAAAGTTCCTATCCGACACCGTGCTCGATAGCGAAACACTTGACTGACTGAGGGAGGGGTCGCGCTCGCGGCCGGTCAGGTCACGTCCCGCCCCACCCACCTATGTTGAGACTCAAGTTCGTTGCCCTAGCGCCCTAGGGTGAAAGGGGGAAATACTCTTGTGGTAAAAGGTAGATTTTCTTTGAAAAAAAAGTGGTAATTTTCCATTGATTACTGGTTCAAGTATATCGGTGTTTACCCTGACACCCTACTACTACTCTAAAGTGCTTACCTATAGATAACTAATTTCTCAATTTCACTAAAGAATATAACAATTACATGGATTACGAAAATTCCCTGTATCTTATCATAAAACATCACCTGTACAGTTAAAGACAAAAGTTAAAGTTAGTTGTAATTGTTAGTTAGTCTTTTTAGATCTTCTTAAGAATAAATAAGTAGGCACTTACTTGCATAGACACAAACTTGTAACCAGGATTATCCATCAGCAACTTGCTCTGAAATACAGTCTTGTGGAATCGGAAGTGCCGTATTATGGTATGTGCCCGACCCAGTTCTCTAAAATGGAAATATCACATTGTACTGGGATCGATCCATCATCACTGACAGGACTATTGTTGCCAATAAGCCTGTTATAGTGGTGGTGGATCGAACAGAGCGGCGCGCAATGATTATTGATATAACAGTCCCGCATGACGGGAAGCTCGTGAAAGTCGAGAAAGATAAACAAATCGAGTATTTCGATTTAGCTTGCGAGTTTGTCGACATGTGGGATGTGGCCTCAGCGATCATTGCGCCGATAGTCGTATCAGCCAATGACCTAATTGCGAAGAGCCTCGACAGACGCCTAAGGAGGCTCTCCTTGGGCAGCTGGATTAAGTGCTTGATTCAGAAAGCGGTACTCCTGGACACGGCTCGCATTGTTAGGCGGTTCCTCTCTCTGGAGCCCTGACCGCCGGTAGCTTTGACCCTGTTCCTGATACAGGTGGGCATGTATGTAAATGTAATAAAAGTTATTAAGAACTCAAGCTGTTGCCGTGATTTCTCTCGCATCCTAGGATTATGACTTTGTCTTCTTAATAAAACCTATCTTATGTGCTATAATATAATACACATTATAATAATCCTCCCGATCGATTTCGGTCACGGTGGCCAATCACAACTGAGATTTGCCAGGTATGCAGGTGATATTATAGTGCACAAGGTTCTGCGCAAACACAGGTGCACTCTCTGTTCCTTTACTCATAGTCAAATGGGACGGCAATCCGTCACGACCTTGGAGAGATCAGGCGCAGAACTAGAAGCTTTATGTGCTTTCTGAGGCACGGGGGTATCACACCCCAACTTCCAAATTCCGGGCTTCAACTAGGAAATTGGAAATATAAAATGAACTCCATGCCCGTTTCTTTCTTATACGTATTATGCGTAAAGAAAAAAAAAAGAATAACTTATTTTAAACAATTATGAATGATTAACCACCTGATCCTTAGCACAATCATCGTCGACTGTACGTAACTATAAGTATTTAAAGTTCATCGCATCAAAATAATCTTCATTACAAAAATAACATTACTTGTTGATAAACTACAAAAGATTTTTATTTATTTGAAAGTGAAAAAAAAAAGATCGGTGATTCCGACAATCACCCATCGTTTGTGTTACTAGATGAAGTCACAAAAACATCTACAATGATTCTCTTGTTCTTATCCGCCTTGTTTGCCAGCACACACGCTATTTATAACATTTCCGTATATGGAGACGTTCACACGGATGTGGAATTCTTCAACAGAACTTTTCCATGGATTATAGATAATATTGGTGGAGAAATAATCGTGGACTATTACATGCTGGGCAGTGGGAGGTACTCTGTGCCCCAAATGTGCGCCTTAGAAAACCTGAAGCTAAACACCTTTCTGCAGGCGCAGTATTTAAAATGTGAGGCTGAATGTAAGGAATATATAACTCGTTTTTTATGTTTTGAATGTCAAAAAAAGTTATGGCTCATCTAACAATGGTCACCGACGTCCCAGCGACAAAGGTGAAATGACTCATGTGTCTGTAATTTACACCTGTATCCGGTATACAGCAACGCTGCCTGACGGCAGAAATAGAAACACTATCTCATGCACGTCAGCAGTGAGATCGTTGTCACTAATGTCAACTGTCAGTTCATCACAATTGGCGGAAAACAAATGGTTGAAAGGAAGCGTTCTTGCACAAAAGGCTTGGTGAGGTTTTGAGCCAGTTTAGTAATGTATTCAACTTAGTTACAAAATCAACAGGATTCCACAGTAATGGTGGTAAAATTACCCGTACGAGCTCGATAATAAACTATGTTGTACTATTATAAGAGTATACTCAACATCGCATTCTAAGTCGTCTTTGTAATGAAACTATTCATTGTACGACATTGACAACACAACGACAACGATACTTCAAAAAGCAGGGTTGATTAAAAAAGTGACAATAACCCTAAACCAGATATATTAGGTCATTGTGATTTTTGGTCAGTCGGTGAAGGAAAACATCGTGAGGAAACCGGCATGTCGTGGAACCAAAAAATTCGAAGACATTCATGACATCTACCAACCCGCACTGGGCCCGCGTGGTTGTTTACCCTCATCGAGAGAGGAGGCCTGCGTCCCAGTAGTGGGAACATTATAGGCTGATTATGTTATGTTAAATATGATTTTTTATTGAATTTCAGGAAACCCGAGCGCGTATTGTCTGTGCGAGGCCGGGATAGACCCCCAAAAATTTAGCAGTGCGTTGCATTGGGAGGTTCCTCAACTAGTTCAGCTTCAGCGAAATTTTCCGAGCTAGGCATCAACTTCACTCCTATTATAGAACTAGAGCCAAGAAACACAGTTTTTGGGGTAGAAGACATCTGGTTCCTAATGAAAATCTGCACCATTTTTGGTGATAATTTGCCAAGAGGCTGTATTAATTATTCTAATCAGACTGACAGTTTTCCTGAAAAGAAAGCGTTGGCACAGTTTGACAGGGCATGCCGCAAGGAATTTCCTGTCAGTTGTGATGATGACAAGCCTGTGAGGCCTGTGCCAACACAACCTCCGTGGGGAACAACGACATTGACAACACCGACGCTTCCTTGGGTTACGACAACACCGCCGACAACGTCTCCGTGGCCCACAACCATTACGTAGACGCCGACCCCTCCTTGTTTTACGACGTCGAAGCTAACGCTTCCCTGGTGGTCAACGACGCCGACAACATCGCCTTCGTGGTGGTTGACAACACCGGAAGAACTTGTATAACTAATTTAGTTGCGATTATGATATTGAATAGATGACATAAATATATTATCATTATATGTTTTTCTGATTTGAAAGTATGTACATACATTTGCCGATGAAACTACAGGCACAAGAGATATTTTAACTTTGTATTTGCATCTTGATCAACCGGCTTTAGTCATCATTTTTAGGGTTCCATAGTCAACAAGGAACAAGGAACCCTTATAGTTTTGCCATGTCCGTCTGTCTGTCTATTTGTCTGCGGCTTAGCTCAGAGACTCTTAGTACTAGAAAGCTGTAATTTGGTATGGGTATAAGTCTGTTGGCTCTATATGAATAACAAAATGCGACCTATTTTTTTCTTATATTTTGACATGATACGAGCGCCCATCAAAAATAATGCTCAGTCATTGAGAGACCACATAAACACATTATATTTTCCTGCAATGTTGTCCACAAATGTAGCCTTAAACCCTGCCTACCCTGTAAATGCAATAGCGATGCGATAAGTTGAATGAGCTCAATCACCGGTGAGGGATAACAAAAGCTGTGTCGGAGGGTAATTGCGAGCTCCACTATTCGTGTAGTCCTCTGTGCCTGTTGTAGAAATATAAAGAGAGGTTTATACCCAGCAATTTTTTTTTTTTTAAACAGTCGGGACGTGGCCTGTTACACCTGAGGCCCTAGACAAAGTGACATTCTATCAGCGATAACGATGATGTATGAGACTGACATAAGCTATCGAAAAGCTTATGTCAATCCAGTTGAAAGTCGTTGTAGAAATACGAAACACTTTCGAAGCGATTGTCACTTGTCTAGGCCCTGGTTGGAAAAAAGCTCCTCTCGCTTTCGCACACTTGACTAATTTTTTTAGAGATTTTTTGGTCTAGAGTGTCCAGAGTATAAAATGCGTTAAAGAGCTTCGTTCCAAAATCAAGTCGCATGTAATTGGGTCTGAACCAATTGCTTCAAACTTGAAATTAATATGCTGGGCTGCTACGGAAAAGACGAAAAAAAAAAGTTTATTGTCACAGAGATTATGTACAAGAATTCTTGATTTCCAAACTGAGTAGTTAAGTACTTGTTGTAAGTTGTAAGTACAATAATGTTGGAAGTCAATTTTCTAATAACTATGTGAATGCAATGAAAGTGCCATGCCATTGAAGTAATGCCCCATCTGAGAACCTACATATATGTCTCTATGTATGAACTCGTACATGTTATTGTAGTTAGATAATAGGATAAATAATACCTTGTATGTCAATAAAGTTTTATATATTTTCTACTGTAATTTAGAATATGACCTATCCACATAATAATTGAGTATTGAAAGACGTCAGCCCGTTTACAAACAGCCTTTTATCATCCGAAACACAGTGGTTTTATCAGCTCTGTATTTTTCCATCGAAGCCCGCACATCTATGCCGGAGCTACAGAAATGCAACCACTGCTTATCCGCAAACGTCCTCGCCATGCAGGCTATAATTCTGATGACCCGCGCCATTTTGTATGTTGAAAAAAGCTGTTGTCATTCTTTTCCAACATTCAAAATGGCGCAGGACGCACTTGATGCGGTAGACACAAAAGATTAATAAAGACTGCGACCACAAAATCGATTTTTCTTTTATTTGGGCAAAGCTTCCAATCAAAATTGCAGATAATTGAACTATACATCCGATTTCCTTCAAGTAGATTCAAATCCAACTTCTGGGTACAAAATAAAACACAAAAGCTTGGGCGTTAGTGCAATACAGCCTCCCCGGCTCAGATTAGGGAGGTCGCATGGTATTGGCAGCTCTCATTAATTTGATAGATGGAAGCTCGGCTGTTGTTTACGCGCCAAATTAAGTTTGTCTTTTAAAGATGGTGGGGCGGCCGCAGAGCAACGGTTTTGCAAATGGCGGATTTTCTTTTCTTTTTTTAAATATATTTTTTCGGCAGGCTTTGTTTTTGTTAAGTGTATGTTAAATTGTGGTAATGCCCACTACATTACTACATACATTACTACATAGTAGTACAAGTATGAATAATTACTACTTAATTAAAATAGTATACTAGTAGTAACTGCCTCGTCGGTCTAGTGGTCGCAAGCGCTACTGCTGAGAATGAGGTCTTGGGTTCGATTCCCGGGTCGGGCAAAGTGTTATTGGGTTTTTCCATCTGGAATTTTTCAGTGGCAGCCCGGAGTCTGGATTTTTGCCCGGTTGATAGCAATAGCCTCGCCCCCTATTACATGGGACTTAAACATAACTGGCGAAATGTGGCATTGTATTATAGGTACACGTCTGCCTAACCCCTTGGGGAATACAGGCGTGGCGTTATGTTAGATGTTAATGGTCAAAATATCGACCGTATGATGTATATAACGTGTAACGTTAAATGCGCAAAACCTGAAAATAGTTTGATCAGATTATCGAGCAGAATCAACTGAACCACTTTTGAATATAGGTCACATTTTTCAAAAAATCTTTATTAAGGACGTTGCCGTATCTTATTAATTTATTAATAAGTCAAGCCAGCGCGGCGCAGCGACCCGGTGACGAGCCCTCCCTCGATAGAGCGTCGTCGCAGACGCAAGAAACGATCAAAATTGCCAGTTAAACTAAAACAGCACATAAAACCTTTACAATTTTTTTTCTCTCTTATATTATTATAGGTTACATTGAATTGAATTAAATTGAATTAAAAATCAGTTGGGGTATCTGAGGTTTTGCGCATTTAACGTTACACGTTGCATAAGTAGGTTAACTGCGGTTTTGCAATAATCAATACAATTACCTAAATCATTGTTAATTACAACTGTTAGGTACATACAACCATTCGTTAATGCATGCCTTGCACGATAAACGATTCGTTTACCAAAATAGGAACCCAACATTCTCTTTGTTTTCCTACAGTTCCAATCTGGGGTTAGAACGGAGGGAGTGATAACAGACAAACATCTGTTAACAGTTCCGACAGACCTCCCTCCAGGCGGGAAGTACTTGGATAAAATTTCGGCCTTTCTCCTGTTTTTGATTTATAATCCACATTAAATCTACGGAACGGCTGGTTGAGAGTCGGTAAACTTTGGACTTGGGATGGCGTTTAGTTATGTGCAAATATTGGAGGTTGGGGGGGGGGGCGATAATAATATAATAATAATAATTCTTTATTGCCATGAAAACAGGTTACAAAAATTTGCGACCCTGGGTCCAGAGCTAGGTTAGAGTACCTGTATTTCAGGAGCCAGTGACTTCTTCCATTTAGGTTACAATTAGCATTTAAATAAATTATGTTACTTAAAATTAAAATTTAAAATAGAACACGAAAAAATGTTATTGGAATTAAATAAAATGAAATACTCAAAAATAGATTATTATAAATATGGTTTTAAAAAATTAGGTTAAAAATCTAGAACAAATAATAACATTATCATTGAAATAAAATAAAATTAGAACAAATTACACTAAAACAAAACAAATTACATTTAAATAAAAATAGTACAGGTATGCGAGTGAGTGTGTGTTCATGTGTGTATGTGTGCGTGTGTATATGTGTGCGTGAATAACAACGATTTGTGTTCTTGTATATTTAGGTTGATAGCAGTAAGTTTTCCGTTGCGTTGTAGTCACGTGTCAGTAACCAGATCTTTACCTTCTTTTTTGTCTCACGAGTCGTGAGGGGATTTAGGTTCAAGGTTTTGTTCAGCTTATTATACAGAAAACGATCTTCCCAGGGTGCAGCTGGGAGAGCGTAGCCGAGGTCCTGCATTCAGTCGGTGTTTTATAAGCATTCCTTTTTAACACTACTGGTACCTGTTACCTGTAACCATCTCACCGTGAAAACTTAGGTGAAGTTAGTGCGTGGAGCTGTCATTGTCATCGATACCTACTGATGTTAAGGCAGTGACAGTTCACTCCAAGCTCACTTCACCTAAGTTTTTACTGTGAGATGGTTACAGAATAGCAATTTGTAGGTCGAGTGAAATGCTATTGTGTTTTTTATTAGGAATTTATGGTTTTATTTAGACATTTAATATTCACAACAGTACCTACTAAATAAACGTTAATAAGGACATAGTAGTAGAATTTATCAGATTTGTGCCCATTCGATGGTAATAGTTTCGGCATCCATTATAAATCATGAAACTTAAAAATTGAAATGTACAATAAACGTCTGCTTACCCCGTATGAGAATTCAGTAATGATATTATTAGAACCTTCCTTTTCGCACTTTATGTTCTGCACACTTAACGAATGAGAGTTGGACCGAAAAAAGTGTAACATTTGACCGTCACGACACTTTATGTTTTTAGGGTTCCATACCCAAAGGGTACAACGGGACCCAATTACTAAGACTCCGTTGTCCGTCCGTCTGTCACCAGGCTGTATCTCATGAACCGTGATAGTTAGACAGTTGAAATTTTCAAAGATGATTTATTTCTGTTGCCTCTATAACAACAAATACTAAAAAAACAGAATAAAATAAATATTTAAGGGGGCTCCCATATAACAAACGGAACCCTTCGTGCGCGAGTCCGACTAGCACTTGTTTAATTTAGTTACCTACTCTCAAACGTTGTAATTTAATTCATTGCATTCATTTAATACATAACACCTGTAATAAATAAATAAATAACAGGCCCACAGAGAAAGGCACTTTATCCCACTCACGACACCTCTCGACATTTTTTTTCCGTCAGGTCAATGATGGGTGTCGTATCCTATTTGAGAGGATACGTAACCCATCTTTTCTAGTAGTCGTTATAAGCGAAGTCAAGCATAGAGTTGAAAAAAAAAACGTTGAAAAAAGACAAAAACAATTTTAAAAAAAAATCTCGATTACGTTTTTTTTCCTAAATTACGAAAATAAAAATATACTAAGATGGCTATCATTAAAAATACGACGGTACCAAGTTTATTATCATGTTTTTTTTTCAAGATTGTGAAAGAAACATTTGGTTTTTTTTCAATTTCCATTTCTAGTCTAGCATAATATGCAAGATCAAAATAAATATTCACTGTGTATGTTTATACCCAAGTCCGTAGTTTAAGTTGTGTAGCTAGAACAACTTCGCTCTCTGAATCATTAATGTAATTTAGTGCCTACTGTGGCATTTCAGAGGAAATGATTTAACGTGTGGCTTGATAAAAACTTTTTTCTACACACGGCTACAATCCTACACGTGGCTAGTGGCCTTCGTACACACAGGCGATTTTATATCGCGACGTCTTTTTATCGCGCACTGTTTTACCGCCGAGAGTTGAAAATTCAACAGTGAATTTTTTTGACGCGCTGGGATGCCCTCTGATGTATTCTCAATGCTCGGCTGAACACCGAGAGTTGAAAATCCAGTGCGCGTTACAAGTCGCCTGTCTGTACTTGGGCTAAGTTTTATGTGCTGTGAAAAAAAACATCCAGAAATTTATCAAATCTTCAATTATCAAGTAGGTGCACTAAAATAACCTCTAGGCTGACCTTGAATACCACTTCTACGGACATCGTATATTAAAATTAAATGAGTTAGGCCCTGTGGGTGCCACAACATTGGAGTAACAAACTAACTAAGTAACTTAAACATAAGTAGCGAAATGGGTATGCCAATAGGCTCGCCCCCTATTACATGGGACATAAGTAGCAAAATGTGAGTTTACCTACTATAAGCAATACTATTCCTTCAGACCGTATTTCGGCCTTGGTGGCCAATCTCAACGGATACTAGCCTTCGGCGTGAGAGATATTATAGTAGGTACACAAGTGTGAGCGCAGACACAGGTGCACCCTCTCTTCCCTCACTCTCATACTCCGATGGGCAGCAATCTGAAACGACCGGAGAGAGATCAGGCGCAGGACTAACAATTTAATGTGGTTTCTGAGGCACGGGGGTATCATAATGCCAACTTCCAAACTCCGGGCTATACTATATATAATATACAACGTTATTTTTTCTTTATGCTAAACCCGAAAAGGGGTCATTGTACTCATCATTTTGAACAACTTTTTCAATGGGACCAACATTGAAATCGCGAAAAAAAAATCAGCTGTTCCCTACATTTGTGTTCACTTAAATCGACAAAATGTATGGAACAGCTGAATTTTTTTTTCCGTTCCGTATAATGGTATGAAAACCGTCAACCCTGGCCTCGGCGAACATCCTGGAGGCGCTACAAAAGCGTGGTAGACCCAACAGAATCCTGAATACTATATATGTTACGGCTAAAGGTGGGTGTGAACATAAACTTAAGATCAGCCGGCTAACCTTAGGTTTATCTTCGAGAAGCAGCTAAAGTTCGATATCATGTTAGTTTGTGTCGTGATATTCCATCTTTAGCCGGCTAATGTGCACATTAACCGCAACGAAACGGCTAAAAATGTATTCGATGGACGCGCCGGGCCGGCGGAGGGCTTGAGACAATGCGCGCACACGTGGCAATGTTTTTGTTGCAGTATTGCGTCATCTTTCCTTGCGGGTGATTGCACGTACTTGCAATGTCGGCGTCGCACAATCTCGAAACGCTTAAAACGAAGTTTGAGTAAGTTTCGTGAGTTACTAACATCAAAACGAACTGATAATAGTTTTTATTTGAGTGACGAACAGTAGTAGTAATTGTAATTTTGTATACCTACATAGATACATAAAAGTATGTGTAATTACTTAATGAGGGTGATTATTTTTTTAATAAAAGTTTTCGTGTCAAAATGGTAAACATGATTACATTGTTTCCTTTTTCATTTCCTTCTACATTTTTAGCTTAGCTTGACACTTAAGTTTAGCCGGGTAAAGATAGAAGAGACTAACATTTACACCTCCTCGAAGTTAGACCTAAGTTTGGCCGGCTAATCTTAAATTTATGTTCACACCCACCTTTAGCCGTAACATATATACTATAATGTAAACGTCCGCGTCTGCCGAACCCAGCCGGAATACAGCCGTGTTGTTATGTTATATGTTTAGATTCCTTATGTGACCCTGACCCTTATAATTTGTAAGCAAAGCTTTTTCTCCCTTCCATTTCATTGGAAAAAGCTGAACATTAGTAAAATGATGGTAATAATGGAAGACGACGTGATTGAAATAAAATAACATTGTTATTGATCTTCGAAGCGGTTAATGTTTCGTATTAAAGATAAATGGCACTTGTAGTTGATGTTTTTTTGTCTCAGCAATGTTCCGGTGTTGCTTCGCTTTAGCAGATATTTCTCTGATATACTTCGGGTTTTTTAGACAGCGAATAATGTATAATATTCTTTATTTTTATGGAGGGGCTATGGCTAAGTAATAACAGCCACACGGGTCGATGGAAGATTAACCTACGCTTGCCGCGGTGGGTTCCTGGATCTATGGCTATCTATAACATGTTCTATGTTAGGGGTTTAGTTTCCGCACTTAGTCCCTTAGGTGAACCATTGTGTGTGGGCCATGGCCGCCGTCGGTGGATATTCCAACCAGCCGACCTCCCTCTAGAGTTAATTAAATCTCGTGGTCTGTACAGAACCTCCGTGCAAGATCTGGGTGACCCGAGGGTTTTAGTTCGCTTTTTGTTACGCTTTCACGCTAAAACTGCTGAACGGATTTGAATGGAACCTGGGTAGACCGTGACCCAGAGAAGGACATAGGCTACTTTTCATCCTGGAAACAGCTAGTTTTCTATACATTATAATATATATATCTAGCTAGTGACTGGGGACCAATAATGGCCACCCATTTTTGGTTAATTTATCCACATACCTTGGTACTTCCTGTGTTTTCAGTGGCGCTCCATCATAGCTTGGATGATCCTCATTGCTATCTGACATTATGCAGAGTTGTTTTCCTTGTTTACACATTTTTTAGGTGTTTTTGTTCTCATGTTTATAAACGCATTTTCTTTTTACTTTGTCTGATCGATCCAAGCCGCCTTAACGTCGAGCATACAGTTTTAAATACGGCGTCTATATCGACGTACATATCGACGGCGTCGATACGCCGATGAGTGATCCGACACAAGGTAATTAACGCCGCGACGCTTTGCCCTGACTTTGATAAATTACATGCGATGCGGATGATGCGAGGTTTACTGTGGATACGACTTTAGAAATAATAATATTATTATTAATAAAAAACCGGCCAAGTGAATGTCGAACCATGTGTTGAAAGTTTCCGTAGTTGGGATGAATTTATAAAACAAATTTAACATTGTAGTTGAAAAACTTGTTCTCCGATACAGAATGTATGGAAGAACATGTTTTTACAACTACAAATTTAAGTTGGTCGATTATTACTCGGTAACTTGTGGAGCCTACGTAGCGGTGATAGTTTTCCCTTTAATTTCGTTATATATACTACTGTCGTGAATTTTTTCACGTATCCAAACCCAACCATTTGGCTGGCAGGGGGGGGGGGGACACTTGGCTCTAACAAAAATTAGCATTTAAAAGCTTAATATTCCGCAAACGGATCCCTGAATCCAAAAATGGTCTACCTAAACTCACATTATTTTTAAACGATCTTTCCAACGATACCCCACACCATGGGGTTGACGGGAAAAAAAAACAACCCCATTTTACGTATAGGGGAGGTACCCTAAAAAAACCACTTTGTCGGCATCGTTTATATGTATATCCATACCAAATTACAGCTTTCTAGTACCAACGGTCTCTGAGCTAAGCCGCGGACAGACGGACAGACGGACATGGCGAAACTATAAGGGTTCCTTGTTGACGACGGAACCCTAAAAACCTCATACCTCTTTAGGTTGATCCATTATCATCATTTCAGCCGAAAGACGTCCACTGCGGGACATAGGCCTTACACAAGCACCGCCACTTCGACCGTTTCTGTGCATCCCGCATCCAGCGGATTCCTGCGGCCTTCACAAGATCATCGGTCCACGGTCGGGGAATGTCGAAGTGGCGAAATGTGGGTGTAGTATAGGTACGGAGAGGTGTACCTATAGTACACCCACATTTCACCAGTTATGTTTAAGTTCCATGTAATACGGGGTGAGCCTATTGCTATCAAACTTGCACAAATCACGAAAAAAATAACCAACCAATTGATTATCTAACTAATATTATAAACGCGACAGTTTGTAAGTATGGATGGATGGATGTTTGTTACTCTTTCACGCAAAAACTACTGAACGGATTTGGATGTAATTTGGCACACAGATAGTTGATAACCTGGATTAACACATAGGATACTTTTCATCCCGATATTCCCACGGGATCGTGCCTTACGCGGGTGAAACCGCGGGGCGCAGCTAGTTAATAATAATTTTAAAAAACTTTATGAACTTGCCTTTATTACTTATGGCCAATTATGTAATAGTAATTACGTGTACCTTAATTATTTCGTACTCAATATTTTCTTGTTTAAAATACGTATCCTCATTATGAGCTCGTTATTACAGTGCAGTCTAGATTAAACTGTGCAGTGTGCGGGATGTCTAAACACACCGCATACGTGTTTCAAGTACAGATTTCAACAAATATTTTAGACTAGCACCCGCCCCCCTGCTCCGCACGGTTTTTACAACTTGACAAAACATCGAGATTTTATATTTAATAATCATTACTCAGATTATATACTGATATTGTTACCTCAGGTATCAATCTAGAGATGTCAGCACAATTGGCGGAGTCCGCTAGGACCGATGCCTGTCAGGGGCTGCGGGAACGTCCGAAAGGGATACCGGGACCCTTGGCAACAGGCAACTGAAGGAACACGGGTAGGATTTAGTCAGTAAAAGTCTGACACGCCCTTCCGCTCCGCCCCGCTCTGGGCGGAGCGGAAGGGCGTGTAGAAGTCTAATCAAGTATAATTTTTGTTGTGTTCGTAATAAAATTGTCAGGGCTAGATTTAAAATACAATAGACGTAGATATACCAGAACGCTCAGTGTGGTAACACGTCGCGTTCTGGTTTGCAATTGGTCAATCGGTATCCTGAGGATGCCTCGTTGAGAGGTGAAACACGTGTCGATTTCGAGGGTTTTTATGACTCTTGAATAATAGTCAAGCGGAATAGGTTACTAAATATATCTACGTTTATTGTATTTTATAATGGACTAGCTACCCGCCCCGGCTTCGCACGGGTAGCACTAAGTACTTATCTACGGCACACCTACCTTACCTACCTACCTACCTACCTACCTACCTACCTACCATGACCTACCTACCCTACCTACCTTCCTACCTACATATCTACCGAGATATCATAAAAAAAGCCATTGTATACCCGGTATTTTTAGGAGCTATTGTTACATTTTTAAACTCGTGATATCTTTCGGATAGAATGTCCGAATTGAATAATTCAAAATAATTAAAAGTTATATAAAGGTATTGAAGCAGTCTTAAATATGAAGGTATTTATTTTGATAAGGATGAATACCAAGATACAAATAAAGAATCTTTTCTAGCGGCGTCATTTCAATTAAATTTTCAAAATAAAAGAACACTTATTGTGGCATAACTACAATAGCTAGACATATGATGTCGCGACACTTTTTGTTAATAATAATGTGTTCTGCAAAGTCGTAGTACATTATTTTATTCTATCCTCAATAGTTTTCGCAGCGCACGCGATATAAAGAATATTTTAGGTATTTTTTTTACACCTTGGGTTACATTATTGGAGTTTTAGTAAGGATCTTTTCTAGCAATAAATATAGCCTATGTTACTCAGGGTGAATGTAGCTTTCTAATGGTGAAAGAATTTGGAATGAAATCGGCGCAGTAGTTTTTGAGTTTATTCATTACAAACATACACACAAAAATACAAACATGCAAATCTTTCCTCTTTATAATATTAGTGTAGAAGTGTAGATGTAGAAGTGTAGATTTCCGCAAAGTCACGCCTGAATCAATTAACTAGGCCAAGATTTGTAAGAAATATTTTTTTTGAAGAATATTTTTTTTTTTTTTAAATCCACCGTAAACATCGGAAAAGCACTGGAGCTAGAGACATGAAATTCATCCGGGTGATGCCGGGCAGGAACAGCTATTTATAATTAAAACTAAACATGCATAAAATTTTGCGAAACTGAATAAAATTGGAACAACATTTTTAACAACAAAATAAAACGTACTTTTTTGAACTGGGAAAGGCAATAGACTGCAGATATCGTATCCATAGTAACAGTGTTCAGGAATCTTTGTTCAAATCAAATTCAAACCGAACTCAGAGTTAGGATTTCCATGGAATAACGCTTGGCCCGACCCGAGGATCGAAACGAAGATTCTAACGTTCGCTTTTTCGCTTTTCTCGTGCAAAAGTAATTATTATTCTTTATTCTAGCACTAAATATTATTGGGGTCACTAGGATTAGTGGTAAGAGAGAAATGTTCGTAAATAAACCCTTGCAGATGGTACAAGCTGGGTATAAGCAGGACTTGACCGTGCGTCACCAAGCACCGACGCACTCACGTAACCCGACGAGTCGCTTCCATTCTTCTTTACTCTTTGACGTCTATGTGACGCGGCGCACGAGTTGAAGAATAGCGGTATTTTTTATAGACATTGTTTTTTAATTTACTAGTATCCTTCCAGGGGATGTAAGTACATACATACCTATTCAACGATTTGAACCAGGGATGTTGCGGATGCCGATTTTTTATATTGATTTTAGATATTTGAAAGCCCGCATCCGCATCCGCGGTTGTGAAAAAATGCGGATATAAATATATTTTTTTCAAATTTCATTGCGCCGGTGTAAATTATTTTACCACTTTGTGTGTTTAATGTATAGGTACCCATGCCAAATTATTGACTACTACAGAACCATAAAAGCCAGCTAGAAAAATTAACAACTAGGTTTTTAATAAATGGTGAGCTATTTACTGCATTTTGAGAAGCTATTCTGAACATCATGCCGAAGATCCTCATCAAATCTTCACCAATTTTGTTTTGGACCTACTTGTAGTTACCACCTTTCAAATAAATAAAGAACCATCGGTATCGGATCTCATAAGGCGGAGATATCCAATAGCCCCCTTTTTGCCCCATTTTGGAGAAAGTAGCCCTCCAATCAAAAATTCCCAACGACTAAAAAATTACAAAAAATTCTTTATCAAATTAAAAATCTTTTACCAAATTTCGTCCAGATCGGTTGTAAAATTCGACCTGTAGACGAGTACGTAGAAACTGACAAACTCGCCAATTTTGCCAGACTTGATGCAGAGACGCTTCGCTCGCTACGCTCGCTCGGTCAACTATGTTTTCAAAAAATTCTAAAGAATACTACCACTATGACCAGAACTACTACCAGAATGATGCATGAACTAACTGTGACGTCACAGTTTCCCAGTCACAACATTTCTTGAGCCAAGTTATTCGTTTGTGTGCAAAAGGGGTCCTAATTAAAGTGGAGACCAAATGCAAACTGTATGGATGATATTATGTCATTCTTGTGTGTTTTTCAGAAAACTTAGTATGTTTTGAATGGTGCAAAGTTAAAAAAGAGAAAAGTAGAGACGAGTAAGCTTACAAGTTGAGAGAATACATGGCAGGAATTACCTAATTAAAGGGATCTATTTGCAAAGTGTAGTGTTTTCGTAGTGTAGTTTTTTTGTGTAGTGTCATATCATCACGCCTGTAATCCCCGAAGGGTTAGGCAGAGGTGTACCTATAGTACACCCACATTTCCCCAGTTATGTTTAAGTCCAATGTTTGAATTTGTCTGCTCACCAACGTAAATCCATCTGCCTAGCCTAGCCTTTTTCCAACTATGATGGGGTCGGCTTCCAGTCTAACCGGATGCAGCTGAATACCAGTATTTTACAAGGAGCGACTGCCTATCTGACCTCCACAACCACGTAATAGGGTAGAAAGACTGGTTGTCAAACTTTCGGGCTTCTGACGACCCGTAACGACTGTCAAAGATCCAAGACTGACAGCTGGGACCAACGTCTTAACGTGCTTTCCGAGACACGGAGGGCTCTTGGTATGAAAATATCCACGAAACGACCCATCCACGGAACGACCTCGGCAAGCGCTGATTAACCTGATCGATCGACCCGTGTGGCAGTTATTACTTAGCCACGAGCCTCTTTGATTGACACGAAAAGCTTATGTCAATCCTGTTTAAAGTCGTAAATAAAAAACGCTTCGAAAACGACCGTCACTTGTCGACGACCCCTGCCCTCGGTTCTGCTACATTTCTGGACATCACCGAACTAGGTACTAAAAATAGTGAAGGTAAAACAGGAGTATATTACCAATTCCCGGGCCCGCCCGAGTAGTGAGCATGCCGCCATTACGGTGCCGGAAACGCGGCCATTTTTCCAACACTCACTTCCTGTCGCTGACTTGAGTTAGGACGGGAAGTGTGCAAGCCTTGAATTCTAAGCGATTTATGCGGCACATACGTTATTTTGATGACTCTAACGACATTGCCTACGTGGAGGCAGTTTTCGCAGACTTTCATTTATAAATGACAAATTGAGGCTTTTAAGGTGTTCTATTAGAGCTTAAACTTGTGAAGAATAAATCTTTTACCGTGATGAAAACCAGGCATTATCCTTTAACTTAAAACCTAAGCTGATCTCTCTCTTTAGACGGCTAATATTATCTTGACGAACTTCCACGACGAACATTCGCAAACTTTATTTTCTTTATGATTTTTCTTTTCATGTCGATGGTACTTTTTATAATGTTTGAGTACGTGGCATCAATAGCGTTCATCAAGCCCGATTTACATTGGTCAAGGACCGTGGCGAGTGCAGGTACTGTGGCGGGTGGCGAGCTCCTGGACAGTGACTGTTTACACAACAGCGAGTCAAGTGGCAGTTCTCCGCCGCGTTGGCCGACGAACGTAAAAAAAAAAGCATTACACGCGCTTCGTCCTGTTGCCGGCCACTAATACACTGCATTAAATTTGACTGTTTACACTATGCCAAGTGGCGAGTCAAGTGCCGCGCGGGGGACTGAGCGGGCGCGCGAGGTTTGTAATTTGCATGCCACGTTGACTCCTCACTGTCCGATCGGTTTACACCACTGTACATAACAACTTCGCAAAACACTTGACCAATGTAAATCTTTAGTCTTTAGGCTTTATGTCTCAAAAATAGTGTTATACTCGTTCTTCTTTTGTCATGTAACTCGCTCTCACTTTAACCTTAACCCAGCACATTAGTGGAGATACAAGAATTTCTTTAAGAGCTGAATTCTAAACGAAATACTATTCATAGTGCAAGACACAACGGAGCAGTTTTCGGACTTTTTAAAATATGGACGAGGATTCCATTTGTGGTTCGTATGTTTACCTTACTGAGTTTTTGCTTTTTAGCTGCACGTCGGTTCACGGTTTCTGCAGTTTCTGGTTTGATTAAGGGGGATGCGCTAGGGTAGCCCGCGAAATTCAAATTTTCTTACGTGTTTTGCAATTTGCAGGTCAGTATTAGGTTGTAAGTTGATCTAAATATTATTTGCGGCCGTAACAAGTATGGATTACCAGAATTATAAACATTAGAATCAACAATACAACTCTTTAAGTTAATGTACCTAAGTGCATTGAATAAATTTCATGAAATTTTATTCAATGCACTTACATGAACTTGCAAATTGCAAAAAACGTAAGAAAATTTGAATTTCGCGGGCTACCCTAGCGCATCCACCTTAAAGAAAGAGTAATGTGATTTGGAAAAAAACCATTGGTATTTTCCCGGGATTGTCTGCTCCGCTCTGTCCGCTGGGCCATCACAATATTCATACACCAATACATTAACAAACCAATAAAAACTAATAAACATACTCACAAACCATCTCAACTCTCTGAACAAATGACATGAAATTACAAGCTCCAAACTTTTGGCGCCAAACAAAAAAGAAAGATGGCCGACCCACCGCGCCGCCATACTTCTTGTAATATTTACAGCATAATACAGGCAGCCATTAACCGACAAGTTGGTAAGTGGGACAATGAAACTTATATTGCATCCCTGGTCGTAACTATTTAAAGTTCAGCCATAAATTTTAATATGAATATGTCGTTTGAACTTGGTGAAGCTTAAATGGTGTTACACCGTAGGTCTTTGTAGATATTTTTGTATTCATGTAAGTACTTACTTTGTGTAATATTATTTCATCATATCTGCTCTTAAAACGTTGAAAGAAAACATCGAGAGGAAACCAGCATGTCCTAGAACCAAAATTTCGAAGACATGTGCCATACACTACGCTGCGCTGGGTCCACACTGGGCTCGCGTGGTGGATCATTGCCTACTCCCTCTCACAGTACGGAGGCCTGCTTCCCTGTAATGGGAATGTTATAAGCTACTAGGAAAATGGTTTGACATATTGCCTAGAAAACATTGGACATAGGAGTGGAACACTATGGGAAGTATTGGGGAGACCATTACCTAATAAGATTAAGATAATTATGTACGTTTTTATCAAACTTTAGTGGGACCGTAAAGTTTGATAAAAACGTACATAATTCTCTTATAATTATTGTTTTTATTTAAATGTAATCTTAGGTATATTTATGAGGATTTTATATTATGCGATGGCCGTTTTGCGTGGATGTGAGGCATATATTCCCCCAACTTTCTTTGCGTCATGTTTACCGTGAAGTATTTTCTTTCCTTTTTTTCTTTTCTCCATCTATCCCTACTCTAACATAAATAAAATTTCTAAGTTCTTTTCAAATATCTCGAGAGAACAATTGGGTAGTCTTTTATCGAAAAATACTCATACGTACTGTAAATCTAAGCTTCGTTTTCACTTAAGTTACCGGTAGCTATCAGCGGAACGTGCACGCGATTGTATCATTTGAAATCATTGATATTGGTTCAAAGAGAATTATTGCACGCTACCGACCGCGCGTTTGTTACCTTATGGTGCAGCAAACACGTCTGTGGTATTGTTTGCTATGTCGTTTTTCCTAGATCATAGGGGAAGATTAAAACTGAATTACGCAAAAATATCCAAGAAAGAAAGAAAGAAAGAAAAATAAATGCGTTTATTCGAATTACAGCCGAAAAATACACCTTAAATACTATAAAAAAAAAAAAAAAACAATGATTAAAAGGGCCTCAGCTCAGCATAATGTCTGGTGACAACACAAAGTATACCTTGACACTAATTTTCAGTTGCAAACCACGAGTGCCATACGCTAAAATAATAAATACAGGGAAGTGTGTGTCCGTTTTAATAAATTCCTAATAAAAATTTAAAAATATAATAGACGTAAATATATTTAGTAACCTATTTTGCTTAAGTATTCTCCAAGAGTCATAAAAAACCCTGTAAGAAATCAACACATGTTTCACCTCTCAATGAGGTATCCTCAGGATGACGATTGACCAGTCGCAAACCAGAACATTACACCAAGCGTTGCACGCAGAGAAAAATAACAATCCCGAAAAAATTAACTAATATAAATTAAAGCTAATGTAAGATAGGATAAGTAGGTAATAAAAAAAAGCTATACAAAGAAAAATAAGAAGTTTGACATACATGAGTGTGTTGCTGTGATGAAGAAATAGGCAAAATTGATTAAAAAACAAAAACTGTACTTAAACTCAAACTCAAAGCATTTATTTCAATTAAACCATTTACAGGCACTTTTGAATTGTCAAGGAGTCAGTCAGTCAGAAATATGAAGATAGTTGCCCATTCCAAAGCGTAGTAGGTACCTATGGAGAAGAACGGGCAAGAAACTCCATGGACACTCTTTTAAATCAAAATATTGTTACAATATAATGGTTACATCATTCATGTTGAAATTATACATGTGAGAACAATTTAGAAAGCACGTTAAAAGCGTCCGCTATTATAAAATAAGAACAATTCAAAAATTAAAATAAGCCATGGCACCTAAGAGATGACCAGTCACAACTGACGGCGCCCGTTCACGAACATGACGCATCGCATCAGGATCATGGATCTTATTAGGTCATAGTTATACCTCTGGACCAGCGATTGAAAGCAGCGCTGGAACACCACTGGAATAATGTGAACATCATGCAACAGTACGGTGTGACAGTCGGCCGCATAAAGTTCCTGTAGAATATTGTTTTCATTCAAACTATGCAAGTTGTGCTGGCGTTAATAGCTTAACCTGTTCACTTGTTTGTGTTCTCATATTTATATTCTTTTTATTCTGTTGTGTTCATGCTTTATGAAAGGACTAGTTTTTCCTGCGGCTTCGCCCGGGTGGATGTCGGAAAATATCCCCCGGGAACGTACTAGCGGGATTAAAAGTACTATAAGTGCTAATTCAGTTAACAAAATATCCCCCGGGAACGTACTACCGGGATTAAAAGTACTAAAAGTGCTAATCCAGATAAACAATGTATTAATTCCGTAAAGGCTCCCACAAACAGACGGGTTATCACGGGCGCGACAAGGGTAGCGATGCCTGTCGCGCCCGCGATATTGTGCCAGTAAAATACATTGTTAATACATTGTTTTCATATTATTAACTCTATTGGTTTAGGCGGCGCATGCCAGTTAAGCGGGGTCGGCATGATTTTTTCTTCAACAATCATCGTTATATTTCAGCCAATTTAGACAAAACCTTAATGAATTAAACGCCTAAATGTTCCTCATGAATCACTCCGCCCATTGGTGAAAACCGTAGGAAAATCGATTCGGTAGTTTTTGAGTTTATCGCGTTCAAACAGACAGACCACGCAGAGGGACTTTGTTTTTTAACCGACTTCTTCAAAAAGGAGGAGGTTCTCAATTCGTCTGTATGTTTTTTTTTTTGTGTGTATGTTACGCGATTACTCCGCCAATTATGAATCGATTTTGATGATTCTTTTTTTGTTTGGTAGGTCATGTTTCAGAGGTGGTCCCATATAAATTTTATTAACTTTGCTTGCGTAGTTTTTGAGTTAGCTTCAATAATTATATATTTATCCCACTTTGTGTATGTAGACGATATATTGTTTGACTCCTTCACTTTTATTTACATACCAGGTAGTGGTATTCGAATTTGTGTGGAGTAGGTACCACAACTAAAAAGTGAAAAATAAAAACTTTTTACAAAAAAAAAAAACAACCAACTTCCAAAAAAACACTAAAAACGTGGAAAATAACTTTAATTTCGGAAGTCGGTGGCAAAACACGAAAATTGAAAACCAAAGACACCGACTTCCGAAATTAAAGTTATTTTTCACGTTTTTAGTGTTTTTTTTGAAGTCGGTTGTATTATGTAGTGATAATCTACACTAAAAATATTATAAAGAGAAAAGATTTGTATTTTTGTTTGTAATGAATAAATTTAAAAACAACTGGACCGATTTAAAAATTCTTTCACCAGTAGAATGCTTTATTGTCACTGAGTAACATAGGCTATGATTGACCGCTGGCGGAAGCTAGTAAATAATATAATCTTCACTTGGTTTTCTTTCTCGTAAAATATAAATATTTACCGCCTTATTCATAAACGCTGCTTAAAGTTAAGTTATGAATTAGAAACTGTTTAACCATACATTTTCGACGTTTATACGTCTCTTTAAGAAACGTTTATGAATAAGAGGGTTAGGTCAGAAAACTAAATTGGATATTACTGCTTGGAACGGTATCTTGGTGCGGTTTTTCACTGCAATGCGCGGTACTCCATTTACCTCTATTCAATCTGCCTAGCCTTTTCCCAAATATATTGGGGTCCAGTCTTATCGGATGCAGCTGAATACCACAATGCTGCATGCTACATGGAACGACTGCCTCCACAACCCAGTAACTGGGAAATGCGATAACCCTTGGTAAGACTGGTGGTCAGACTTTCGGGCTTCTGACGACCCGTTACGACTGTCAAAGATCCACGAATGACAGCCGGGATCAACGGCGTATCGTGCTTTCCGAGGCACGGAGGAATCTCGGAGGCACGGAGGGTATGTAAAGACCGTCACCCATCCACGGAATAACCCCGGCAAGCGTAGCTTAACCTGATGGATCGACCCGTGCGGCTGTTATTACTTAGCCACGAGCTCCATTTAACTCTATGCGAAACGAAAAGGCGCGACGCGATGCACCGCAGCGGGAGGCCCACTGTGAATAAACCGCATGCGTTTTTTTCATCGCAATGCGCAAAATTCAATGACATCCCATACTTCATAGACCATGTGTGGTAAAGAAAACGCACGGCAGTGCACGCCAAGCCGAACGCCTACACATTACCTACATGTATTTATATAATATTTCATTTTCCATTGTAATATAAAGATATTAGGTAGTAGAACATTAAACCGTAAGCATAGTTCTCACGAGTGGGTAGTCGGATACAATCGCTTACACGCGTCATTTGCCAAATGACGGGCATTTCAGCCTTAAGAAAGTGTTTTATTTTGTTGGTTATATCGCGGAAATGTTATTAGGTCACGCAGGATTGATTAATATGCAGTTTATTGATGTGGAATATACTTTATTGCTGTATGAGATGTCGCTCCTTGTATAATAATATGACATATACAAGGATCGGCATCTCATACATAGCAATAAAGTTTGAAAGATCGCATATACAATGTATATGCGATCTTTCGAACTTTTGTCGATCTTTACTGCTGTGTGTGAGACGCCTGGCCACACAGGTCGATCAAAGGTTACGCTACACTTGCCGAGGCTCGTCCATGGATGGGTGACCATCCATTACATATCAAGACCCATATCGGAAAGCATGTTAAACCGTTGGTCCCGGCTGTAATTTTTAGATCTTTGACAGTCGTTACTCACAGAAGCCCGAAAGTCTGACAACCAGTCTATCTACTGTGGAGGTCAGATAGGCAGTCACTCATATAAAATACTGGTATTCAGCTGCATCCGGTTAGACTGGAAGCTGACCCCAACATATTTGGGAAAAGGCTAGGCACTAGTCAGGTGATGAGATGTCGATTGCCTATGTGTTTGAATTTTGCGATTACCTACTTGATTGTGAAAATAATTGAGAAATAACGTTGTGGAACAATCTATAGGTTACTTCTTTTGTGTAGGTAAGTTCTTGCAATACAATTTCTTCTTAGACTATTAATGTTAGCCTTCACGTGAAGCGATAACGATCCTAACATTGTTATCAGAAACAACTATTTTACCCTTACGAAATAACGGAAAACAATATCTTTAACAATCCAAAAAAAAATAGATACAGAAAATATTTTTTTTTAAGTTCCACTAAATGCCAGTAGGTGGCGCTTCCCGTTAAATTAATAACATTATAACATATATATGGGCAGAAAAATACGCGAAATTCATGAAATATAAATCAATTCTAAGAGCAAAGATATCCCTCGGGTTTTCACCTCTAGGTTTTACTCTACCAAAAATATAGTATGTATGTATGTTTGTTTCGTACCAAATCCGCAATACGCCGGTCTTATGTTTTCCGCGGAAAGGAAACCATAGTGAGATCTAATTCGACGCCAACGCCATCTATCGAGCTAGGTGGAATTATTTTTCATGAAATGTGAAAACATAGAAATAATATAGTTGAAAGTTCACTTAATCTATTGGTATTAACGTAAAAAATAGATAAGAGTTATTTATCGGTGTTTTTCATCGTTAAATTTCAGTGCCGTGTCTAAGTATCACAGAGCTAAAAGAAAGATAAGATGTTCTTGTACTAAGATTATGAAAACTTAAAAAAAGTCGTCTTTTCGGGGGTCAAACGACCAGTCAGGGTTGCGGGAATGTCCGATAGGGATACCGGGACCTTGGCAACAGGCAACTGAAGGAACAGGGGTGGGTTTAAGTCAGTAAAAGTCTGACACGCCCTTCCGCTCCGCCCAGAGCGGGAGAAGTAATTTGATGATTTCTCACTCAAAAAAAAAAAAAAACATTCTCAAACGAACACGTGGACGCTGATAAGGGACTGCTATCGATCGTAAATCATACAGGAATCACTAATCAATGGCCGATTCCTATAATCTACGGACCGATCGTTCAAAGTTAAAGACTCTTGTATCTTCACCAATAATGAAGCTAGGACCACATAGCTTAGTAGACCCGCCCCTATACAGAGTGTTAGGGTAGACACCGTTATCCTTGAAACTAGTGGTTTGGTGTCATCTATAATATACTTTTTCTATGGGACCAACACTGAAATCGCGAAAAAAATTAGCTGTTCCATACATTTGTGTTCACTTAAATCGACAAAATGTATTTCGATTTCAAAGTTGGTCCCATAGAAAAAGTATATTATAGATGACACCAAACCACTAGTTTCAAGGATAACGGTGTCTACCCTAACACCCTGCAGAAGTAGCTGTCACAGTATAATTAGCTTTTGAATCTATTTATAAGCCCAGTTTGTCAATAAAAAATTCTACCATTGGTAAGTAAAATGATTCCTTTTGGTTCATGGAAACCGAGCATAAAACGTTGCTAACATAACTGATAGCTTCCGCAATGTACCGGCGAATGACGTCACTGAAACGTGATTTATGAAAGTAAGTTGGTGTATGATCGTTTTTTGAAACTATAAACTCAAACCCCGCTGCCATCATGTTCATGACAGGCGTCACTGGGGCCGTCATGTGGCGCCACCACTCTTCTGTAGCGTAAGCTGAGTTACAGTGTAAACGGATTTCTTACAGCACAAACTTATGCTACAAACTCAAAACACTTTGTTTCGTGCATATTGCACCTCATTTTACACGTGCAGCTTGTGGGTAGATTACACTCAAAAATTGTACAGCGCCCTTCGTGTTCAATATAATAATGCGTTACGGGTATTGATGGGGCTGTTCCGCTTCTGTAGCGCATCAGGGATGTTTGCTGAGGCTCGTGTCGATTGTTTCTACACTACGATGCGGAAAAGATGCGCTTCCCAACATTATACTGCAGTGTGTGGCGAGCAGACTGGACTGCTTGTGTGTGAATCGCTGCTGCAAGCTTTCTACATCGGTTTTGAGCTTGTAGCAGGGATTCTCATATCTTTAAGGCAGTGTTCGATAAGTGTACTAACATAGTTGATAAGAAAGATTGTTACTAACGTTTTGAGTCGTGTTACTTGTGAATTAAATATAAATAAAAAAAACAAAGTCATACAGGTACATCGAGTTATTGTAATTTAGAATTTAAATGACATAACCCACCGTGTCGTGTACTTTTCACTGTTGTACATAATTTGTAGGTAATGGATTAGCAATCTGTTAGGCTGGGTTCACATTCACACAATAGGTACAAGTTTATGTGTTTTTTTTGTTAAATAAAAGTATTTTTTCTACAGATGTTGATGTGTGAACATGAACAAGCTTCGTTATGTCTGGATTTGGAATGGTCACTTGGAGAAGTTTGAAAATGTAGCCAGTGACAGAAAAGTTGAAAGGAAATCGTTTGACTTGGTGGTATGTAGGAACATGTGAAGAGGAAGTATGAAACGCATGTTTCTAAAAGAGTAGGGAGTGGGGAGAGGAAGGCCAAAGAAAAGATGGATGGATTTTTTGAGGAATGATATGAAAGAGAAGGGAGTGAATGATAGCGTGACGGTTGGCAGGGGAGAATAGAAGAGGATAACGTGTTGACCAGACCCCAAGTATCATGGAACAAGGATAGGAAGACGATTATGGTGGTAATTAACGATTAACACTCAATCCCTTGGCATCACAGGTCTTCCACTACTTTCTATAAGAAAAAAAAAAAGAAAATATTTTTATTCGGCACTATATCCGCTATCCGCGCGATCTATAAAATGGGTCCTCGCGAGTCCCTTAGAAACAAATTCAAAGAAATTGATATACTGACTCTGTCTTCTCTCTATATCTTTGAAAGTATTTTGTATGTTCGCAAAAACTTAGGACTTTTCAAAATAAGAAGCGATTTCCATAATATAAATACACGTAGTAGACATGAAATTGTCATACCCAAATTTAGATTAAATAAAACAAGCAAGTCATGTCTTATAAACAGTATCCGCTTTTATAACAAGTTGCCAAAGTCGGTGATAAGTAATGACAAACAATCTATAGGTACACATAAACATAAAACTTAGTTCTAATGGGAGAAAAAAATTGATACCCCACTCATTGTCCTTTCTTGGCCACATGGCCAGTTCCTCGATTTTACTCTTTAAAATACGCCATTTTGATTTTATAAAAACCAAACCTAGCCTATAATCATGGAGCGGGCCGTTAGGATGCTTCGAGGGTATAAATAATTCCATATCATCATCTGCCTAGCCTTTTCCCAACCATGTTGGGATCGGCTTCCAGTCTAACCAGATGCAGCTGAATACCAGTATTTTATTTGGAGCGACTGCTTATCTGACCTCCACAACCCAGCAACTGAGTAATACAATACCCCTTGGTAAGACTGGTTGTCAGCCATTCAGGCTTCTGACGACCTGTAACGATTGCCAAGGATCCACAAATGACAGCCGGGACCAACGGCTTAACGTGCTTTCCGAGGCACGGAGGATTCTCGGTTTGTAAAGATGGTCACCCATCCACGGATGAACCCCAGCAAGCGTAGCTTAACCTGATGGACCGACCCGTGCGGCTGTTATTACGTAGCCTCGAGCTCCTCAAAATAATTCCACATGGGTACGCAAATACATAGATACGTGTACACCATCCTGTCTTTGCGGTCGTGCGATCGGGTAAAAAGCAATAAGGTAGATCGTCAACCTATTTTCTATAAAGCCAGTCTATAATCAACCCATTTTACTTCATATTCTTAGAAAATTATCAACCACAATGTGCTCGTGTATCCTTTGTCTTAACTAATAATACTACAACAGCGGTATTTCCCAGCTGGATCTTAGCTAACGGACGTATTATTTCCTTGATAATAAAAGGTTACTATTTAATAATACAAGTTAATAATACCTGAGGAAATAACCTGCAGTTGTTAGTTCTGCTGCGTGATGGCATTAAAAGAAATGATTGTTAGGTAGTTAATGCCCCACTGACCAATGCTCTGTTTCTAGAGCAGTGGTGGCCAGTAGAGCAGTGCTGGCTAGTGATGTTCAAATCCCCTAGAAACTACCATCATGTTATAGACTATAAACTATATTTTTCTAGCGCGCTATTTTATACGCTATCATTATAACACGCTGTTACAAAACTCGGCCGTAGTCTAAACACGGAGGCGCTATCATTTTATTTGGTAACGCGCTAGACGGACTTACTGATGCGCGATGAATGTTATCTCGCAACGTGCTTTATACGAAATAATATAATATTATCTCATGAAGCGTTAGAAATCAATGAACTTTCCTTCATACTTTCCAGGCTAAGGCTTCTCGAAAAAGGACCAAACTGGTAAATCAATAAACTTTTATTATTATTATTATATAATCATCGCGAGGAGGCATTTTCTAACCTAATTCTTTAATAGTTAAGCAATCCAAAAGTTCTACCTAATTAATTATCTAAAATTTATTTACAAATCACATTATTCACACTGTCACTCTGATTCTCAATGAGTAACACAATTCCTACCTATTTATTTACAGTTCTTAAAAACGAACACTCAATATTTACAATAGTATGACGAACATGTCGATTGTCGAACGTACGAAACATGAGAATTATTATATTTACAGTACTACACTACAAGTTACACACAACAACAAAATTACAATTTACAAAAAACTAAAAAAGATCGCAATTCGCGAGCCGAGCGTGAGTGTTTATTTACCAACAACACGAATACGTAATGAGTGAGCCGACGCGGGCCGACTGCCGCCCGAGTTCGCCCGATGCGCGAGCGCGACGCGCTGTGTAAGTAAGAGTTGTAAAGACTATATTGCTATCCCGTTCCGCTGGCTCCGCTGCCGCTGTACGCGTTGAAAATTATATTCTAGCGCGAAGTAATATTCGATCTAGCAAACGCTAGATGCTATTTTTACATAGCGTGTTATTTTTTGACGCTATACATTTTATTAACCACCTCTAGTGCTGGCCCAGTACAGCAGTGGTGGCCCAGGGGTAACGACCCTGACTTAAATTTCCCACAGACAGGAGCAAGGCGACTCTATTAGAACAATTTGTATGAGAACTTCATGGTAATTGTAAATCGCGTCGCGCCTGTCTGCGGGATTTTTTTGTGCTCATACACATGAGCGACAAGAACTCATAATTAACATTTCAGAGACGCCGAAATTTATTTAAATTTTCGTGCCGATAATTACAGAATACAAACCCAAGGCGTTTTACAGAACATTATACAAACTAAAAAGTGAGACATATACGTAGGTTAAGTAGAAAATATAAATCAAAAACATATTATAAACACAAGAAATAACAAAATTAGCAGACATAAAAATAGCACTTGTTTATTCAACAATCAGCAAAAATAAGAGAAGAAAAAAATACTTATAATACAATACGACAAAAAATCGTATATCTAATGACGTTCTCGGTCTACATACAAAAAATTAATCAAATATATCCAATAGTTTAGTTACGATAGCTAGTCAAAGATCGGCAAATCCCATAGTCGGCCCATCACCACTATTTAGGTTGTTTGTAAAAATGACTTTTTTAATTTCGATGTTAGGATTTATTGGATAGTTCCAAAATACTCTTATGCATTGGTATTGCCAGTGTTTTCAATTATTGTTCTATTGTTGTCTCCACATTGTATATGGCTTTATGGCGCTCACCGCAGTCTTAGGAAATCTTACCTTAAATGTGGGAAACATTACGCTATGATTTGACGGTACCTTCATAACTAAGCAGCGTTTCATAAAATGAATTAATCTACTTATATAGAAATAAAAATAAACTCTTGCAGCTGTTAACTCAAGCTGTTTTGCACCGTTATTTAACACGAGAAATGAAGTTTTTAATTATGTTGTCAGTTTGCATTCTGCGATGCGATTATTTTGTACTATTTACCCGACTACGGCGATGAAAAAAGGAGGGTTATGATTTTGACCGGTATGTATGTATGTATGTTCATCTGTTCCCACCTGTTTTCTACACCACTCATCACAATTTGACAAATGAGGTATCGTTGGAACCGTTTTAATCGTCCGCTGGTTATATGCTATGTGGCGTCACATTTAATATGGCGTAAACATATAACAAAAATGGCGCCCTCTGGAGGACATAAAGAACGGAACTAAAAAAAAAAAATGTTTAATCGTACCAAGTTGGGTATCAAATGAAAGGGCTTAATGAGCACATTTCAAATATATATATATATTATAACTCTAAAAGAATGTAAAAAAAAATTCTATTAATAAAAACTAAAACCCAACTACGACTAAAAAGGTATAAAAAGGTATAGACACCACTTAAAAATCCGGAGTCACACGTAATCTGTTCGATTTATGCCCTAACATGTGTGACTCCAGATTTTTAATTTATCTGTCTGTGGTGTCTTGTTTATACCTTTTTAGTCGTAGTTGGGTTTTAGATTTTATTACTTTTTTTTTTTTTAATTAAAATGCTGCATCCTGTGAATGTATTGAGTATTTCGTAACCTTTAATATGAGTAAATATCAAGTCTTTTTGAAGGTACTAAGTTTTTAATTATACCTTGATGATACCGGGTAACTAATAAGGAAATAGATTTTAGAAAAGAAAAAATATTTATGGAGATTCGTACAGGAAGAACAACAGACAAAATATTAAAACATAAAAAAAACAAAAAAAAAAACCATCTTACAATAGTCGCTTAAGGTTACTTATTAAGCAAGATTACGGTAAAATGCAACATTAATATGGTATGGTAATAGACACGCGGGCGAGGGCCTCACCAAGGTCGTTTCTGACGGCCAACTTCAGCACCGCGCGCTCATTGGTCAAATCAAATAGCGCGCGCTTCCCCGGCTTCCTGTGACACACTTCCGTCCCTTTTCACGAAATCACTTCCTCAGATGACACACTTCCGTTCCTTTTCACGAAATCGCTTCCTTAGATTTGATTATTTAGATTTAGATTAAAGGAAAGCCAGAGGAAACATGTACACAACAAAAATAAAAACAACAGTAATTGTTATATAAAAACAAACAAATAAAAACAACAAAGTCCTGTACGAGGCCTAAAGAAATAGAGAAAAGTGATTAAGATAAACCATTGGCATAATAGGGAATCGAACCTGACAATTTTCCAATAGCTTATTATTTTCTGAGTGACTAATAACTTAAAAGTCGACTAAATGTTTGCAACAAATAAAATAACTTGCCAGCGATTAAATATTTTCGCGACTATTATATTATGTAAGGTTCAAAATTAAAGGTGTTATAAAAACTAAAAACTAGCAGCTGCGTTTAGGTAGCAAATAAACTATACCAGTCAAATAAAATATTAGGCGAGGAGCTATAAATAATGACTTGGCGACTAATAATGTTAGTAGGGTGGCAAAGATAATATATTACCAGTCTAGTTAGAGTAGGTTATTTTTTTTTTTTTAATGGTTAGGTTAGGTTAAAACTGTGACTTCCTACGCACGAGCCGAGCGAGCGAAGCGAGCGGTGCCGCGGTGGCGGCCGGCGAGTGCCAGAAACGACTAGATTATATAGAAAATCTAAACCTGCCCTAATAATACAATAATAATATATTATTTATGAATGCCCATTTTCTATTTTATTTTCGCCATTAAGTTTCCGCTTAGATATTAATTCTGTTCCCAAAAGAAAAACTTGATGCTAGTTTAAATTAAAACGGAGCTTATTACTGATATATTAATATGCTACCTATTACTTATTACGATACTCCTTATCCTTACCCACTCAATTTTTTTTTAAACCTATATTCATTTTACTTAGTTGCCGCATTAAATACATGCCTTTTCCAATCATTCCGTGTATTTTTGCATGGAGCATTAATGTTTCTGATAAAATCAAATCCTGCAAAAGGAATTCACTATAATTATGTGGAAAAACATTGAAGAATTTTCTATTCATTTTTAACTAATAACAAAACAAAACATCTTCTGTATTTATACAGGGGGAGCTTATATCATGCTATACGTACCTACTTTGATTTTATTGGTTACTAACTGCACCCCGAGGTTTCACAAGTCGCGATCCCGTGAGATTATCGGGATGAAAAGTATTGTATGTCCAATCCAGGTCATGGTCTATCCATGTGCCAAATTTCATCCAAATCGGTTCAGCCGTTTTAGCGTGAAAGCATAACAAACATACTTCCACATTTATAATATTAAAGTTAGGATTATTAACTGTTAATTAATTATTATCATCCTTATCAACTTTCGCAATGATGGTGATGGATCGATATTGATAACTATTTGAGAACTGATTAAGATATCGTTTATTTTAATTAATTTGTGGGCAGTTTGTGTGGTAGCTATGTTGAAGTTAGTCAGTTTGTTCGTTTTTGTGGGCTTGGCTTTGGCCAAACACGAGATCTATGATGGGTAAGGCTATTTTAAAGATATTCTGTGTGGTAATGTGGGGAGAGGAGCTCTAGGCTAAGTGACACTTGGATGCGGCTGTTTCGGTTTGTTGTGAGGTTCGAGGCGAAAATAATGTAGTGTACTGGTTTATGAGGATCTGAAAAAGTAGGATTGGGAGAAATGTTATTAATTGAATAGATCTTGGTTGTATGTGCTTTTAGACCATTTCTCCACTAAAGGGCTGAGAAAACCTTCTTCTAAAACGGAGGAGGAAACTGTACTAGCTTAAATATTAAGAGCCTAGACGGGGTTGGTCCGTGGATGGGTATCTTTACATACCGAGACTCCTCCGTGCCTCGGAAAGCACGAGCCGTTGGTCCCAGCTGCCATTCGTGGATCTTTGACAGTCGTTATGGATCGTCAGAAGCCCGATAGTCTGACAACCTGTCTTACCAAGGAGTACCATAATATTACCAAGTTACTGGGTTAAGCAGGTCAGATAGGCAGTCGCTCCATGTAAAATATGGTATTCAGTTGCTCTCATATTTATGTGTGTGTAAAATATCGGCTTTCGGTCATTAATTTTATATCAGCGAGGAGTGAAGAGCTCGTGGCCAAGTAATAACAGCCGCACGGGTCGACCCATCAGGTTAAATTATGCTTGCTGGGGTTGGTCCGTGGATGGGTGACCATCTTTACATACCGAGACTCCTCCGTGCCTCGGAAAGCACGTTAAGCCGTTGGTCCCAGCTGTCATTCGTCAATCTTTAACCGTCGTTACGGGTCGTCAGAAGCCCGAAAGTCTGACAACCAGTCTTATCAGGGGTATCGTATTACCTAGTTACTGGGTCAGATATGCAGTCGCTCCATGTAAAATACTGGTATTTAGCTGCATCCAGTTACTCTAAAAGCTGACCCCAATATGGTTGGGAAAGACTAGGCAGACCTAATGTGAGAAATGGTAATGGTAGGTGCGACTTATAAATTGCGGTTGACGGTAGAATGGAAGAAAAAAAAGTGTTGCACTGAACCCAAGAAACATGGGACAAGGGCAGGAATATGATGATGTACATAAGAGTGTTGAGGGCTCACTGGGATACTGCTACCTCCCTACCTGTGTTGTTAAGCTGCATGGAGTGTGCTGGTACTATTACAGGCACATATCGCTCCTAACGTTGAGGATCTCGTGGCTAAGTAATAACAACCTCACGGTTCGGTCAGGTTAAGCAACGCTTGCGTTGGTCCGTGGATAGGTGACCATCTTTACATACAAGCTTGGCGACTTATTTGTTTGCTCTCGATAAAATGTTGACTGACTGACCATAATAAATTACCTTTTTTCCAGATATGGCCTATACAAAGTCTCAGTGAAGTCTACAGACCAAATTGAGCTGGTGAACCACCTCAGCCATAACTTAGACTTGGACGTCTGGTCTCATGCGCTGCCTGGACGCGATGGACAGGTCCTGGTGCCTAAGGATAAGAAGACGCTGTTCCAAAATGAACTCAAAGCCGCTGGCGTAGAGTTCAAAGTTGAAGCTGATAATATTAAGGAGTAAGTTGAAGATGGCATTTGTGATGTTTATGAGGCCTAAGATAAAGAAGCCGTTTGTACTCAAGATTTGTCTGCTATTTCGTAGAACTTCAATCATAACTGTTTTATACTCAAAATTCAGGCGTAACTTTGCGGAAATCCATTATAAAATACAATAGACGTAGATATATTTAGCTCGGTGTGGTAACACGTTGTGTTCTGGTTTGCGACTGGTCAATCGTCATCCTCAAGATTTAGAGGAGAAACACGTGTCGATTTCTTACAGGGTTTTTTATGACTTTTGAAGAATAGTTAAATGAAATAGGTTACTAAATATATCTACGTCTTTTGTGTGTTTTATACTCATCTACTACGCCTTCGGGGCATACAGACGATCTGTTTATTGAGAGATATATATGAAGTTAATTCTACATAGGTACTATGCAAGGGTCCTCGAACAAAGCCGTAACTAAAATACAGGGTGTAAGGGTAAACATTGTTACTTTGTCACTCAAACCATGAGTAGTTGACTTAAATATAAAAATAAATGACCGAGTAACAACAACTGTGAGGACTATGTGGATCATTTTTTTATTATCTCTTTTCTCTCTTTCTTTAGTTTTAATCTGGCAGTTTGAGTACTTTTAGCGGCCTACCCAAATGTCCTTTCTTTGGTATTGTTCGTCGAGTCGTTGAGCTCCTTAAGCTCTGAGTTGAGCTCCTCGGTTACTGACAAATGCTTGCACTGACTGGACAGGTCCACTCAAATCTGTGTGGTTCTTTCCTCAAAAGACCATTTCAGACTCTAATCTACATGGTCCTCATATGGCCTGACCAAGATTATGTCTGGACCTTAAAAGAGACTGCGACCTCTGAGTTTGTTTCGGCCTTTCTTCTCAGAGTAGTCAGATAGGAAACGCCGAACTCATCGAGCTTATTTTATTTTTTTAAATATGACGTGTAAAAGTGATTCTGATATCCTATTTACAGAATAAACAATTTCATTTCAACAAAAATAAAACGTTATTTTCATTAAAAGATTCTAAAAAGTATCCGACACCGTGCTCGCTAACGAAACAGCTGACTGACTGCGGGAGAAGTCACGCTCGCGGCCGGGCAGGTCACGTCCCGCACCCCCCGCCCGTGTTGAGACGCAAGTTCGTTGCCCTAGCGCATAGGGTGAAAGAGTAAAATACGCTGAAATACCCTGTCACGTCACATAACTATTTCAAGCCAGCCATTCAAGTATTCATTATTTTCCTTCCCAGCCTCCTTGATTTGGAAGACAAGCTTCACTCTGCGGCATCTAAGAAGAACAATGCTTCGAGATTAGACTCTCTTCCCTTCGACCAGATCTACACATATCACCAGGTCAGTTTCAACTACTATGAACAGACGATAGAAAGGCATTTATTTTTAAACCTACTTCTATTGCAATTTTGAAGACTCCACTTACAAATGTTTAATTGAAGTCGACAGAAATGACATGATAAAAAAATCCCAATAGACTGACAAAAATCAAACATAACCAATGCACCAGAACAGGGGACTTAAAGCGGTTTCACAAACTGACAATTCATAATATGATCTGCGTGTAATTCATATTACGAAATAATTCATCTGTTTGACAGTTTTCTATGGAGATTCGTAAAATGGTTCACAAATTATGAATTGCTTTTATGTCAAATGAGAGGAATTGCCAAATGACATCTGGGATTCAGGAAATGAACTGCTTTTAGAGGAATTGCTAATGTGGCCGGTTTAGGCCCCCTGGTAATCAAACGACAGCCATTGCTGTAACGACATCTTTATGACCATATTAATCATAGTTCATACAATCAAAATATGAGGCACCACGTTCCTTGGTCACTAGCTTGGAGATGGACCTTCAAACGGGTGATACCGACGTGAACACCAGAGGGGCTAGACAAGTGAAAATCGCTTCGAAAGCGTTTCGTATTTCTACAACGACTTTCAACAGGATTGACATAAGATTTTTGATAGCTTATGTCAGTCCTATACATTTCTGCCTTTTCCATCATCGTTATCGCTGATAGAATGTCATTTTCTTCTATCTTTTCGGTGGCCCAGTGGTGGCCTAGACTTACGAGTCGAAAGTCGAAGTCTTGGGTTCGAAACCAAACAAGCACCTTAAAAAAAGCAAAGATACGTGAAGGAAAACACCGCGAGGAAACATGGCTTGTCCTAGATCCAAAAATTCGAAGACATGTGACATCTACCAATCCGCTGGGCCCGCGTGAACGTTATAGGCTAATTATGCGTATATATATTTCAGGTGGACACTTTTCTAGACATGCTGGCTGAAGCGTACCCTGACACAGTGACGCTGGTGAACGCTGGCAAGAGTTTCGAAGGCAGGGACATTAAGTACATCAAGATATCCACCACCAACTTTGAAGTAAGGATCACTGGCTTCAACTGTAATTAGAAAAATCATACAAAGACTAGAGGAGTCATTAAGTAAAGAATAGGCACGGTATCCTTAGAGTGATCGCAGCAAGCGCAGCTTCAATCAATGATAGACTGAGTTGTCTATTGCAGTCCACTGCTGGACATAGGCCTCTCCCAAGCTGCGCCACAACACCCTGTCCTCCGCCTTCCGCATCCAGTCTGTCCCAGCCACGGTCTTTCTAGCTGGGGGGCGCTACACACTACGGTTGCCGATACGCGGTCTCCACTCTAGGACTCGTTAGCTCCACCGGCCATCGGTCCTTCAACAAACATGGCCATCCCACTGCCACTTCAGTTTGCTTACTCTGCAACTTTATCGGTAACTCCGGTTGTTTTCCGGATAATTTCATTTCTGAGAGCTGGTTGAGATCACCCTAATACAACTGATGTTTCATCAAGAAAAACAAACAAACGTTATTTCCATAATGATGATATAGTACCTTAATTAAACACCACGTAAAAGATAAACATTGATTTGTTGATAAAAAAGATAAAATTGATTGATTAATTTCATCATAGTCCATAATATCACCTACTTAAGAATGTGCACATGTTCTCCGTTTATCTTTTAAGACTAGATTAAATAGTAAGCAAAAACCGGACTTAAAAGAGATTATTAAATTAATAATAAGCGTCACAAATCTGATTAAAAAAAACTATCTTAATAATAACAAACTCATAACAGAAAATAAATCAAAGAATACATTATAAACTCCAATTTTTTTGTATTCGGTAAAAACTAGTAGCGAGTTAAAACAATTTCCTTAACTGGCATCGTTAAGACATTTTTATAAATGAAGTCCAAACAAAATAATACGACAAACTTTTGCAGGGCACAGTGTTTGAATATGATCAACTTCATCTATGGAGCTTCTCTGAAATAAAAAAAACTGTTTCATACATTTTGATCGAAATGTATTTTTGTATTGAACAACCAATTTTGACTACAACCTATTGGTTACAATTACTGATTATCATTTCCAATACTTCCCCAGGACACCCGAAAACCAATAGTCTTCATGGAATCTCTCCTCCACGCTCGTGAATGGATCACCTTACCAGTGACTCTCTACGCCATCCATAAGCTGGTGATCGACGTCACCGAGCAAGACCTGGTGCAGGACATCGACTGGATCATCCTCCCGATTGCCAACCCTGATGGATATGTTCATACCCATGGAGAGGTAAGGAAACATGTCTTTGAAAGAAACGTATAAAGGCACATTTGGGTATTTCTTAGCATATACGCAAATCGCGGGGAGGAGCTCGTGGCTAAGTAATAACAGCCGCACGGGTCGATCCATCAGGTTAATCCAGGTCAGTCAGGTTATCCATTGTGTCACCTTATGTAAATTTTTCTAATTTATGGCTGTAATTTTTATGGTGTACATAATAAAGAGTATTCTATCTATCTATCTAAGCTACGCTTGCCGGGGTTGGTCCGTGGATGGGTGACCATCCTTACATATATGATTTTATTAGTATGTCAGAAGTACTGTGACAGGAATTTATGAAAGTGAGGTTAACTGTTTTCATGTTCTTATTTTGTATATTTGTTATAATTGTCTGTTTTATTTTTATAATTTTAGTTACTGTAATTGGTTGTAAAACAACCTTTGTAATTAATTAAATAAATAAATATCCAGACTCCTCCTTGCCTCGGAAAGCACGTTAAGCCGTTGGTCCCGGCTGTCATTTGTGGATCTTTGACAGTTGTTACGGCAAAAAACGATTAGTTTCAAAAGTTAAAACAGTTACTCGATAATTGCACCCAATTTGTGGCCGCAGCCAATGTGGAAAATTTGGTCTCCGAATTTTATTTGCAAAATAAAATGACGCCTGATACTCACACGTCACGTAGGTATAAAAATTATTGGCCAATTAAGTAACCACCACCGTTATGCTGCCAAAATTTTGGGGTCGGAAAGATAAAAATATGTTATCAATTCTGGGAGGATTATTTTGTGCTCAGTGATTTTTGCCGAGGGTTGTAGTTTAATGGTTTCAAGAGGTGGCTAGTAATAGCTGAAGTTAACCTCTCTACTTTGTTATTCGGTTCGATTAACTTCCTCTTCGCTTTTGCTACGCATTAGCATTTGGTAAAATAAAGTTTCAGCATAATCAGCCTATAATGTTCCCACTGCTGGGACACAGGCCTCCTCTCTGTGAGAGGTGTGCCGTAATCCACCACGCGGGCCCAGTGCGGGTTGGTAGATGTCACTTATTTTCGAATTTTTGATTCTAGAACATGCCGGTTTCCTCACAATGTTTTCCTTCACCGTTTTAAGAGTTGGTTTTTACCGTTTCATTGGTGATGAAATAATTTACAGAAAGTAAAGCGCCTGTCAGGGTTCGAACCTACGACATATACCGCTAAGTCGCGGCCGTTACCACTGGGCAAACACTGCTCCTAAGTTTCAGCATCAAAACGAAAAGCCAGGCAAAATTCTACCTGGCAGGGTTGCGGAATAGTCCGAAAGGGATACCGGGATCCTGGCAACAGGCAACCGAAGGAACACGGGTGGGTTTTAGTCAGTAAGAGTCTGACACGCCCTTCCGCTCCGCCCAGAGCGGGAGAAGTCATATGATGATTTCCCACCCAAAAAAAAAAAAAGACTAAATTCTACAATTATTAGCAAATAACAGTTTGCCCATCTCAAAATTATATTGCCATGAAAACCACTAACTAGTCTTCACGATGCTTGCAACTCAAACCAAACAAAAATCCAAGACAGAGCCCTGCGAACAATACAGTGAAGCATGCCAAAACTACACCACCGCTCAATGCATACACGCACGCATTTACAATGAAACTACACCTCACTAAGTGCACACATGTTTACGAAACCGGCCTCACGTCACTGTTGACTGAGCGCTGTCTTGGTTTTTTATTTGGCCTGACGCTTGCAAATACATGGAGACAAGTCAAACAAACTGCTTTACTGATACCAGGATCTCACTTTTGTACAAAAATAATCATAGAACTAACGTCCACAATAAAACTCCACTTTCAGTTCCGTCTCTGGCGCAAGAACCGCAGCACCAACTACGGCCCCATCTGCTCCGGAGTAGACCTTAACAGGAACTTCGACGTCTTCTGGTCTGAAGCGTCCAGCAACCTCGCCTGCAGCGACACCTTCCACGGAGCTGCCCCCTTCTCCGAACCTGAGGCCGCCATCATCAAGAGAATCTTCGATCAGTACAGCAGTCGCATCGAACTATTCTTGGATATCCACAGTTTTGGAAGCATGATCTTATATGGCTATGGAACTGGAACCCTCCCTCCAAGTGCCCTCATGTTGCATTTGTTAGGAGTCCAAATGGCACAATCAATTGACGCTGTCAAAATGAGCTGGAATTCAGATTATATTGTTGGTAATGTGGCTTTAGTTTTATCGTACCAGGCTTCAGGCAGTGCAGGTGATTACGCCATGGCTGTTGGTGTACCTTACTCTTATACTTACGAGCTACCGGGACACAGGTTCGGTATTGGTGGTTTCGGGTTCTTTGTAGACCCTGCTTTCATTGAACAGGCTGGCTTTGAGACCTGGGAAGGTATAAAGACTGGTGCCAGATTCGTTCGCAATAATTTCAAGACGAAGAATCTTTGAAATTAAATAAATATTTCGTCTGTAGAGGTGCTTTTTGCAAGAGCTCCTCCATAATTTACACATCTATTTATTTTGTATGTTATGTTAATAAATATTTACTGATAATTACAATGGCAATTTTATTTGTTCTGATTGTTTCTGTGTTTTTTATGATTAAATAAACAAAGTTTATAATGGTCTGATCTCACAATTTCTTTAGGCATCATTTGTGTTATCCGCATGAAATTTCTGTTAATATTTTATGACTCCGCTGTCCGTGCGTCTGTTCGTCGGTCTGTCTGTCCGATTGTCACCAGGCTGTATCTCATGAACCGTGATGGTTAGAGAGTTGAAATTTTCACAGATGATGTATTTCTGTTGCCGCTATAACAAAAAATACTAAAAAACAGAATAAAATAAATATTTAATTAAGGGGGCTCCCATACAACAAACGTGATTTTTTTGCTCGCATGTTTAAAGAATAATAGCAAGAGTAATTGTAACGCGACGCAGCTAGAGTGACAAAGATGAGATTGTGGAATGCGACTGCAATAACTGTTTTGCTATCGGCGCATCTTCCCTTGCAGATTCCTCAATCCTTACTTTGAAACATTAAAACCAAATATCTTTTGGTTTCCCAGAGCATTTTACTAGCCTTTTTAAACGACACTGGATATTTTCCTGACAATTTTAAAATATTGCATCATGGGTTTAGTTCTTTTGCCAACATAGCTCCAAGCTTTTCCAAAAACAAAGACAGCTAGAACTAAGCGATGGTATAGATTGCACTAATGCATTAGCGGTGATAGATTGTAAGTACAGTTTACTGGAAGCTCATCAATTACCTATCTAGGCGACATTATGTCTACCACTAACATATTGAAAACCTTTTAAGATCTTATGTTCGGATAGAGATGGGATTTTCTTTATTCAACGTCAAAGATATTTAGCATAGGCATATAATCAGCCTATAATGTTCCCACTGCTGGGACACAGGCATCCTCTCGGTGTGAGGGAGTGGACCGTAATTCAGCACGCGGGCCCAGTGCGGGTTGGTAGATGTCACGTCTTGGAATTTTTGGTTCTATGGCATGCCGGTTTCCTCACGATGTTTTCCTTCACCGTTTTGAGTGGCGATGTTAATGTAATTTACACAAAGTAAAGCACCGGAGGCGCTCGTGGCTAAGTAATGAGGAGATTGTGGCTAAGTAATAACAGCCGCACGGGTCGATCCGTCAGGTTAAGCTACTCTTGCCGGGGTGGGTCCGCGGATGGGTGATCATCTTTACATATCGAGACTCCTCCGTGCCTCGGAAAGCACGTTAATGAAATGAATGAAATTGTTTATTTCAGACTAGCGCACAGATAATTGGTACAAGTTCATATTATGTTAGTAGGTAGATACTTATAGCTATGTTAGTAAAATTTTTTTTATTTTTTATTTTTTTTGGACATGAATGTGTGCCGTTAAGCCGTTGGTCCCGGCTGTCATTCGAGGATCTTTGACAGTCGTTACGGGTCGTCAGAAGCCCAAAAGCCTGACAACCAGTCTTACCAAGGGGTATCGTTTTACCCAGTTACTGGGTTGTTGAGGTCAGATAGGCAGTCGCTCCATGTAAAATACTGGTATTCAGCTGCATCCTGTTAGACTAGAAGCCGAGCCCAACATAGTTGGGACAAGGCTAGGCAGATTGACACAAAGTAAAGCGCCTGTCTGGGCTAGACCTCGTAACAATTACATTTTTTTCAAAAATATGAACAGTTTTGACTTCGCAACGATTTTATTATATGTATAGGGAGATAGTATTTCTAACGCTAAGTAATGAAACGCCACCTACGGCTTCGTGCGCATAAAATTAATAAAACGAAAGGAAAAACCGTCTTTAAATTAAAAGGCTTTAAGGTGGAAACCGTAAATAAATTAATTACTGAAAAGATGGAAGTAAAGGCGTGTTGGAGTAATATTATAATATCAGGTTATACGGTGAAAGGTCGACATTGATTACCGCACTGTCTCAAGTTATAGTGCTTTTATAATGGTAGCAAAAAAGAACACTTTGTAAATACCTCTCTTGTGGTAATTATATACATTCTAGTGGTACGGAGAGCAGTGGTAGCGGCTGCGACTTTACGGTATATGTCGTAGGTTCGAACCCTGACAGGCGTTTTACTTTCTGTAAACTATTTCATGCTCTCAAAACGTTGAAGGAAAACATCATGAGGAAACCGGTATGTACAGTCACGGACTTTAATTGTAAATTAGCCACCTCCAAACTTTTCAATTTTACAGTTTCATACATTCACGAGATTACACGATTAAACACGAACTCAAACCGCACGCTCGTAAACAAGATGACAAATAAATTACTTATAATGGGAAACAGTCTTATCCATAGAGATTGACTAATAAGTTCTCAATGATAAAAATAAATAAAATGTTGCATTAAGGTTATCCAATCTATTTGATACTGACCTCCTTTGAATCAGAGCTCGGTTATTCTGAAAACATAACTGAAGACAGTGACAGTTGAAATGTCGATGTCAGAGACGTTAATTTCGAAGTTGCCGAAATGACTATTAATATTTCTCCGTACGCTAACGTTACTATCGCTACGCTTAAACAATCGTTGCTAGGTTACTGTTGCTAGACCTGTGACCGTCGTATCTGAAACTCAGTTAACTCACACGTGTGATAATAGACGTGTGATTTAGAGTTTTGTTGTCTGGCGGTGTGACTCGCCTCACGGAAGCTGGCGAGAGTGATGACGATGACGTCACGCTGGATTAGTTGCACGAAGGCTGCGTTGACGTTCATATTCGGGGTCACCAATTTAGAGGTATGAGGAACAGGGTGTAAAGTTCCCTCATCCTCCTTAGAAAAGGGAGGATCCTCCGACCAGACGGGTGTCGTGTCTGGCGGGCAACTGCCCAACGATTTATGTCGGAATCTTGTATGTCCATCGCGCGGTAAACTGTAATTGCGCGATGCAGGATTTATGTGTGCGTAGTTCGCATGTGGCGATGTGGATGGCGCCACACTCTAATGCATCTAGAGTTATCGAAATTGCACACCATGCGGAGCGTTCTTTATCCTGTCTGAACACACCTTTATCATTTCCGTGGATTAATTATTATAATTTACACGGATAAGATAACATTCCGTCTCAGTTTGCCAATTATTATTTATTTTATAATTAATACCTATGTTAGTGCTGTCAGGCTAAGTTATTTGCCTAAAAATGTTATTTTATTTATATTTTGTTACGGTGTTTTGTTATTTTGTGGCTGGTAAGAATGAAGAATACAAAGGGTGAGCTTTACTATGTGTTAAGTTTTTTTTTAAATTGATTTATGACAGGGGGCCGTATTTCTAACAACGTTCGGATTCTCAAATCGAGCAGTGGTGGCCCAGTAAGCAGTGGTGGCTAGTGAGCAGTGGTGGCCAGTGAGCAGTGGTGGCTAGTGAGCAGTGGTGGCTAGTGAGCAGTGGTGGCTAGTGAGCGATGGTGGCTCAGTGAGCAGTGGTGGCTAGTGAGCGGTGGTGGCTCAGTGAGCAGTGGTGGCTCAGTGAGCAGTGGTGGCTAGTGAGCAGTGGTGGCCAGTGAGCAGTGGTGGCTAGTGAGCAGTGGTGGCTAGTGAGCAGTGGTGGCTAGTGAGCGATGGTGGCTCAGTGAGCAGTGGTGGCTAGTGAGCGGTGGTGGCTCAGTGAGCAGTGGTGGCTCAGTGAGCAGTGGTGGCCTCATTGAGCAGTGGTGGCCCAGTGAGCAGTGGTGGCTAGTGAGCAGTGGTGGCTAGTGAGCAGTGGTGGCTAGTGAGCAGTGGTGGCCCAGTGAGCAGTGGTGGCCACATTGAGCAGTGGTGGCCACATTAAGCAGTGGTTGCCCAGTGAGCAGTGGTGGCCCAGTGAGCTGTGGTAGCCCAGTGAGCAGTGGTGGTCCAGTGAGCAGTGGTGGCCACATTGAGCAGTGGTTGCCCAGTGAGCAGTGGTGGCCCAGTGAGCAGTGGTGGCCCAGTGAGCAGTGGTGGCCCAGTGAGCAGTGGTGGCCCAGTGAGCAGAGATGGCCCAGTGAGCAGTGGTGGCCACATTGAGCAGTGGTTGCCCAGTGAGCAGTGGTGGCCCAGTGAGCAGTGGTGGCTCGTGAGCAGTGGTGTCCCAGTGAGCAGTGATGGCCCAGTGAGCAGTGGTAGCCACATTGAGCAGTGGTTGCCCAGTGAGCAGTGGTGGCTCGTGAGCAGTGGTGGCCCAGTGAGTAGTGGTGGCCCAGTGAGCAGTGGTGACTCGTGAGCAGTGGTGGCCCAGTGAGCAGTGGTGGCTCATGAGCAGTGGTGGCCCAGTGAGCAGTGGTGGCCCAGTGAGCAGTGGTGGCTCGTGAGCAGTGGTGGCTCGTGAGCAGTGGTGGCCCAGTGAACAGTGGTAACTGACGGGACTTACGAGTTGTAGGTCGTAGGTTCGAACTCGGAACTATTTAATCACCACTGCTCTCATAACGGTGTAGGAAAACATCGTGAGGAAACCGGCATGTCCTAGACCCATAAATTCGAAAACAAGTGACATCTACCAACCCGCACTGGGCCCGCGTGGTGGATTACAGCCCACTCCCTCTCACAGAGAGGAGGCCTGTGTCCCAGCTGTGGGAACATTATAGGCTGATTATGCATTCTAATCTCATTCTCAATTTGTCAACAATCTGTCTTCATCTGATACTTTTGGAACACACCATAATGTTTTATGGCTCAGTCTCGAATTTTTGTCTTTAATAATTGATTGAAGAATTACGTCAAGTGGAAGGAGGGGAGACAGCAAACAAACACCAATCAGTGTTTCGAGCGTGGCAAAGATAATACCCCCCCTTGACTATTGATTGCTGACTTAATTAAAGGATTATGGTGAATTGAGATAATTGAAATAAGTTGATATGATATCTCTAAAAGAATTCAAGTATTTTTCATGGATTATTTTATGTTCAATCTTCATACAATTCCTTCAGTAAATAAATTAAGTTCTTTAAGTTGGAATTACAGTATAAATAGAGAAAGGCATAATCAACTACCATTAATCAGCGCCTATTAAAAAAAAAAAGATATCGCTTTGGAAGTGTATTTATCTGTACAAATTTCCGCCCTTGCTGAAATAGTTCATATGAAAAACAAGCAAAAAAAACCAAAACTTGAAAGGTCTTTGAATCAACAAATGGAAAGTAACACTTATGTCATAGGACTAACGTCACTTGTCCATCGGCATCGTCACCGGGACGACAATGAGAACGAGATGACAGCGCCGAAATAGCGATACATACATTTACATGTTCAATGGTCGCACACCACCGCCAAGACGTCACGTTCGGTTCGAATAATTTCATTTCTCGTTGACGTCTCGTTGACGGTGGCGGTGGACAAACAGTGTAAGTGTTTAAAAAACTGCAACAATTTAATATTTACCCTTCATTAAGTTCAGCCGACTTGGCGTGACAAAAAATATAGAAGCACATTAAATTGCTTATCTCTCTCAAGTCGTAAAAGGTAATGAACCGAACTAAAAGGGTACGCAGTGTGAAAATGTACTTTCCCTTAAAACAAATGAAAACAATTGTTAAGATAAGTCACCAGGAATATTTTTGGTAAAATAATAAAGTGATAAAAACTAAAACCCGACTACGACTAAAAAGGTATAAACAAGACCCCACAGACAGACAAATTAAAAATCCGGAGTCACACGTAATCTGTTCGATTTATGCCCTAACAATTACCCTAACTTTGTCTGTCTGTGGTGTCTTTTTTATACATTTTTAGTCGTAGTTGGGTTTTAGTTTTAATTACTAAATTTTTTTTAAAATTCTTTTTGGTTTCCTGACTTTATATCTTCTAGAGGTCGCCATTTTTAATTTAATGTGACGTCACATAGCCTATAACCAGCGGACAATCAAGACGCTTCCAACGATACCTCATTTGTCAAATTGTGATAGTGCTTTAGAATATAGGAGGGAACAGATGAACATACATACATACATACATACCGGTCAAAATCATAACCCTCCTTTTTTCTTCGCCGTAGTCGGGTAAAAATAGGTACTCGCACTACGTACGTGTGGCGGCATCTACTTAGACACATGCGAACTACATCACACTGACGTCACGCGAAATCGTGTATCACGCAGGCAGAGTTTACCGCGCCATCAGCATATAAAAATTACTGATTATTGTGATGTTAAGCATTTAAATAATAATATTTTTTATACATTTTAAGTTCAGATTGAATAATGTCAATAGTTAACCCCATTTTTCCCCCCTTTTATTGATTTATCTTTCTGCCCTTGTCCCATGTTACTTGGCGTCACCACGTCCGCACAACACGTTTTCTTCTTCCACTCTCCCCTGTCAACCGTTACGCTGTCATTCACTCCCTTCTCTTTCATATCATTCTTTACATAATCCATCCATCTTTTCTTTGGCCTTTCTCTACCTCTCCAACCATTAACATTTCTATTTATCACACTTTTAGTGACATGTGTTTCCTTCCTAAAATTATGTCAATAACTGCTTCGAAATTACGATATCAAAGCATGTTGGCCCCACAAGCATGATTAAATCGTCACACCACCTTCGCCGTGGTCTACCTCGATGGCGATGTCCTCCTTCAGGCGTCTAGTGAGTGACGATCTTTGCCCATCTCTTTGGGTGCATTCGTGTGACGTGGCGGGCCCACTCCCACTCTCCCTGCACGCGTAGCATGGCGCTTTCTATCTCTACGAAGAATAGACATAGCTTTTTCTATACAAAATTACATTTCGTTCCTTCATTTTTGACATCACACCGTAGAAATCCTTCTACAATCTGTCATTTTGTCTTTCGTTTCTAAAGATCTTTATCTAGGTCTTTTGATATGTAGACTATTTCGGAAGAAAGTTTTCTACTCAAACTGTCAAAATCACACTGACAACTGACATTTGTCTATAGTAGTGAAGACAATTTGATTTTGGAATCGCCAGTAGAAAACTTTCTACTCGACGGCCACAAAGTATAAACGGTTATCTACAAAATCATGATTTTACAAAGGGAGAGTTTTGAACGCAAAACTGTGTTAATTAATAGAAGAACAAAGCTATCTTCTCCTATAATACATCATTTAGTTAATAAGCATAAGTACCAAGGAAATAGTTAAGGCCAATATCATATAATCATAATCAGCCTGTAATGTGCCCACTGCTGGGACAAAGGCCTCCTCTGTGAGAGGGAGCGGGCCGTAATCCACCACGCGGGCCCAGTGCGGGTTGGTAGATGTCGCGTGTCTTCGAATTTTTGGATCTAGGACATGCCGGTTTCCTCACGATGTTTTCCTTCACCGTTTTGAGAAAAGTGGTGATGAAATAATTTACACAAAGTAAAGCGCCTGTCAGGGTTCGAACCTACGACCTACAACTCGTAAATCGCGGCCATTACCACTGGGCCACCACTGCACTCCGTAAATCGCGGCCGTTACCACTGGGCCACCACTGCACTCCGTAAATCGCCCCCCGGTTACCCGGTTACCCGGTTAAGGCCAATATTACTGTAAAATTGTTTGTTCCAAAATACGGTACTTCGACACTTTGTGAATTTTTTTTGTAGTTGACGTGACTTAAAATCAGTAAAAATTGAGAATCAAGCAGAAAAAATAACCTATGACAAAACAAAGAATTCTGAGTCGAATTATGTAAAAGAGTTAATTTCGTAAAAAATGCAGTTGACCCTTTCTACTTTGCTGCCGTCGTACTGTCTACACGAAATGTCATTTTTGTCTTCTCTTCCGTCGACAAAACGGTGCTCATGCTACGCCTGCAGCCTGGCTGTTTTTTCTCCAACATCCGCTACTTGAGTTATGGAGCGCAGGGTGGTGTTTCTAACGCTTGACACCTAATATGCTGCGCTCCACGCTGGCAAATCATGAGTTTGGATTTCTTTAGTGTTGGTCACATATATTTTCTCAAAATCAAAATCTTGGTACGCTTTATATGTTTACTAAATAATTACCTGCACATAATAGTATCTCTGTTGTTTTATTTTACTTGTAATCAAATATAAAAAAAATACAGCAGTGATAACATTGGAATCTACATTAATTAGCACTTATCTTGGATTAAATTGCAATTTTTATGATGGAATATGTACATTGTATGACCCTGTTATCATACTAACATGATGCCAATCTTTACAGGTAAAATACCTACCTCAGTTTGGAAGGCTGACATAGGTACAAAATACACCATTATTACCTTAGCTATTTTAGCAGAATCACTTCTAAAATAAACATATTATTGTATGCAATTTTTTTTATTAGTTATTGAAAAACGAAAAAAAAATTTAGAGAAAAAAATAGTTTCAAAACGACATTTTTGCTTTATCTAGTTTAAACACATAAACCTACCCTAATAAATTCTCTAAATGATTCTGAAAACCGCATAAAAATCTGTCTTGAAATTATGAAGAACTACGCGGTTACTCCAAGAGATACCAAAAGCGACTTTCTTTTTCTAAAATAAAAGTAGTCTAAGTTACTCCTTATAATATCAGCTATGTGCCAGTGAAAGTCCCGTCTAAATATACTCCAGCCGTTTCGGAGATTAGCCGGAACAAACAGACATATAAAAGTTGAAAAAAAATTTTTTTTTGTGATAGGTACCGTATATACTTTCATAATTATACATTTCGTTCAAAAAAAATTAATTTTGACATTACAAACAGACAATTTAATTTTATTTATTTATGTGTGTATGTATGTATTATTTGTAAAGATGTATATAGATTAGTGATACTCCAAAAAATTACTAATATACCATTCTTTCTTTTCCAGTTACAAAGTATACAACATAGAACTGAATTCAGAGAACCAGCAGGATAACATCGGTCTACTGAAAAATAACCTGGTAGACTTCTGGAGACGGCCAAGTTTCCAGTATGGAGTGGTCGGCAAGGTGATGGTTCCACCTTCTCATTTCAACTGGTTCGAAGAGAAGCTGGCAGAGTTGGGGATAGACAGGGACGTGTACATTGAGGACGTGTATGAGTGAGTGGATAACATTTTATTTTTCGTGAAAGACCATTTATCAGGCGGCCAAGTGTACTGTTTTACAAACGTTGTAATTGTCTCGCCAGTTTTGACAGATTGTTTATGACAAATCTGTCAAAAACTCCTGGCATGTAAACTAACTGTGGGATATCGCAATGATGTCTTCAGAAAATTTTGTTGATACTTGTAGATGTAGATGGAAGTCATATTTTTTTTAAATTAAACATCCTCTTAAGCTCCCCGATAAGAACCTGCTTGCTTAACACTTTCCGGGACAGACAGCTTCTCGACGTTATCTCCGTATATCGTTACGCGACAGTACATCTAAGGGCGGTGAACTTTATTTAATGTAATTTGGCAAACCGTCGATAGCCGTTGCTAGACCATAACATTCCTAGGAAGCACATGATCTAGTATCACATCACGCGACTTCATTCGTTCCTATGTGTCACAGCAAACTATTTTCGAGTCATTTTTCAACACATATGTAGTGCTTACGGACCAAAACAACAAATTCTTACCGCCGACAGGCGTAGACTGAGCCATACAAGTACAAAGTCTGTGGCCGTATTTGTCGTATCAAAAAATACTCAATACTCAATACTTTATTTGCATTCCACAATGTGTACTTAGGTGGTAAGTTAAAATTATATGTGATCATTATGGACCCTGTCGGGCACAGCAAAATAGTAGGAGAGAGGAAGCTTTGAAAAAACTTAGATTATCATCAATCTTCTGAACTAAATCTAATATAATATTATATTAGGTTCGTTTTTATTCTTTTTATTTTACATAAATAGTTTACTCAACAATTAATATACTTATATTTTATTTATCGTTGAAATATTCGTTTAAACTATAATAGCATTCTTTTTATTAGAAATAGTTTTAGTTTTTTTATAAATATATTAAATTTTTCTACTTTTTGTATTAATTCCGGTAGTTTATTGTATATTTTTATTGACATTACATATGGACTTGTAGAATGTTTTTTGGCCGAGAAGTTGGAATGTTTAGTCTAGATTTATGTCGAAGTGTGTAGCGTGATTGTATGTCTTCACGTTAAATAAAAAAATGTGATATGGTAGTACGGCTGTAGACGGTATAATAAAATGTATGGGATTTTGAAGTGTCATATCATGAAAATGTCATGATATGACACTTCAAAATCCCAAATAGTCAAGTGTCCCGGAATGTGTTAAGCTTAGTTTTCTAGGAGTTCGGTTCCGTCATATAACGGCCGTCATATAACGGCCGTCATGAATGTTTGACATTTACACAGAGTTTGACATTAAGGTGTCAAAAAACACTGTATTTAGACAGCCGTTAAGGCGAGACCGATCAACGCTTTCTTAAGTTTTTTTTTACTTTTCGCTCAATTAACTTTAATTCCATTCCTAATGTTTGTCGTAATTAATTTAAAATTAATGTTTTTATAACCTAGGCATGATCACAGTATATTTAAATAATAAATAACAGTATTATATCTTCATTGAAAGTGGCTGAAACGATGCGCTTCGAAATCTTAGTACGCAACAGTATTGAGTGCGCGGCAGTAACGCACGGACGCGGAACGTTTATCTACCGAGCGGCCGTAGGTAATTAATTCAAGGTCACTGCCGAGACATAGTACTGTTACTTTATTATACTGTGGCATGATTAACTGAAAATGATTTGTGACCATAGTTTTCGACCGAATCAGTTTGACGTCAGGAAAAGCTTGGCTGATGATGATGTTAATTGATAACACTTACATATTTATGAAAAACCGATAAATTCAATAATTTATATCAGTGAAAATAATTAATCTCGTAAAATAATTGTAATTACTTACCCACATCATCATTAAGCCAATATTACCGCACTGGTAAATATTTTCCGATATTTATTTAATTTATTACTGAAATGAGGTTCGGATCAATTTGTACCACAGAGTATGCTCTCCTGTGATGGTTAACTGATCATTTTATATTTTAATTATGAAAATATTGTACTTTTCCAGATTTTTATCAAAGGAAGAGAGTAGAACAGATAGTGTTGATACTGGCGATACGTTTGATATCAAACGCTATCATAGTTATGATGATGTAAGTATTTGCATGATCAGCTTATAATGTTCCCACTGCTGGGATACAGGCCTGCTCTCTGTGGGAGGGTGTGGGCCCTAATCCACCACGAGGGCCCCGTGCGGGTTCGTGGATGCCTTCCTTCGATAGAAATAAATATACAGGGTGTAAGGGTAAACATCGTTGTCACTCCAACCATGGGTAGTTGAGTTAAATATAAAAATAAATAACCAAGTAACAAAAAAAAAAACGTTATTTTCAATAAATAAATAAATTCTAAATAAATAATATAAAAGATTTTAATAAGTTTCTATCCGACACCGTGCTCGCTAGCGAAACAACTGACTGACTAAGGGAGAGGTCGCGCTCGCGGCCGGTCAAGTCACGTCCCGCACACCCCGCCCGTGTTGAGACACAAGTTACCCTAGTGCATAGGGTGAAAGGGTGACATACTCTTGTGGTAAAATGTAGTTTCTTAAAAAAAATGTTAAATTTTCCATTGATTTTACGTTCTATAAATGAAACCAAACCACTGGTTTCAAGGATAACGGTGTTTACCCTAACACCCTGTATTATAGTAGTGCAATAATACATTTTAGCTTCTACGTATCCGTTTATTTGGGGAAAAATACTATCGATGTATTTCCAACGAAGAATATTCCTTCAGTAAAAATAGATCGCAAAGCATAAAAGGCGCCAGCGTAAATCCTTAGATTCAATTGAGCAAAACTACACGTGTGTAGCTCTCAACTATTCTTACCAATTCAGGATTTGGAATATTTGCAAGAAATTCTTAGAAGGGAAAAAAGTTCAGATATTTTTTATTACTGTGTATGTGTCTTTCCTGTTACAAGATGTCAGCTTGAAAGTTACAGAAAAGTTAGTATTAAAAGTGGTATATCAATGTCATTGCCACTCTTGCACTCGCAATTTTGAATTTTCAGTCCGAAGCGTTTTTTTTATAAAGCACAATTGTAGTCACGAATTTTGTAGCAAATGTATTTTCGGGCAAAGTGTTATTGGGTTTTTCCATCAGGCATTTCTCAGTGGCAGCCCGGAGTCTGAGTTTGTGCCCGGTTGATGGCACTAGGCTCACCCCCTATTACATGGAACTTAAATGAGTGTGCTAAAGGCACTCTGCTTAACGTGCTTTCTGGGGGCCTAAACCGGCCACATAAGCAAATCCTCTAAAAGCAGTTCATTTCCTGAATCCCAGCTGTCATTAACAATTCCTCTAATTTGACTTAAAAGCAATTCATAATTTGAGGACCATTTTACGAATCTCCATAGTAAACTGTCAAACAGATGAATTATTTCGTAATATGAATTACACGCAGATAATTAAGAACTGTCAGTTTGTGACATTTTATGATGATTCATAATATTTTCATATTGTGATTCTGCTAAAGTGACCGTTTTAAGCCCCCTGAGACACGGAGGAGTCTCGGTATATAAAGATGGTCACCCATCCACGAACTAACACGGCAAGCGTAGCTTAACCTAATTGATCGACCCGTGCTGCTGTTATTACTTAGCCTCGGGGTGTATATTATGAATACCCATAATAATATCAATTTAATTGAAATTTTCCAGATTCTAACCTACCTTCGAACACTGCAAGAAAAATATCCAAATACTAAAGTAGAGTTAGACGAATATGGCGTCACAGCCCAGAACAGACCACTAGTATACCTAAGAATAACCAGTAATACTAATACAGCTGTAGAAAAACCCATAGTTGTAATAGAGTCTGGTATAAATCCCAGAGATTGGATAACCATTCCAGCAGCGTTGAATATAGTGGAACATATTTTGGGTGAGCAGAGATTTCTAGATGGTCTGGAATGGATTGTCGTTCCAGTTTTGAATCCTGATGGATATGAATATACTCGGGATAATGTAAGTAAGATTGTATTTGGTTTTCTATTTATTTAACATTTTATGTACCAACAGTACACACATATACATTCGGTAGAACAAGAAGAAACAGAAAAACAAAGTACAAAGGTGATGCTTCTTTCAAAAGAAATCTCTGTGAATTCTTCAATTCATATTAACCACACAAAAAATCAAAGAAAATAAAGGTTTTTCTAACTATTCCAACAATTTCTTTCAGCTCCGTCTCTGGCAGAAATCTAGAAGCACCACCAGCCACATGGGCCTCATCTGTCCAGGTGTGAACCTCAACCGAAACTTTGACCTGGACTGGCTTCACTTTGACGCCAGTTCCAGTCCCTGCAGCCATCTCTACGGAGGTACCGAACCATTCTCCGAGATAGAAACCGAAATGATTCGACACATAATCGAAAGTAATGGTTCCAAAATCAAATTGTATATATCTTTGCAAAATAACGGAGGATATATATCATATCCTTGGAATTATGAAAGAGCTGCCAGCGGAATGTTCAGACAACACCATATTTTAGGTTTTGATATGATTCATGCCATGAATGAAGATTACAATCTGAACGTTGGATCAGTAATCTTTGATAGAGCTTCAGGAACAAGCACTGATTATGTGAGGGACAAAGAAGTTTTGTATACTTTTACTATAGATGTTGTACAAAGTGATAATGGAGTCGTTATAGCAGAAGAAGATATTGGTGGCGTTGTTGAAGATGTCTGGAATGCTGTTGCTGTGGCTGCGGATGAAATGATTCGATTAAATCGTTGAAATGATTTTCAGTCATTTCTTCAATTTAATTTTTTACATTTAATTTATACATTTTTTTATCGTCTTTTTATTAATAATACTAATAAGGGCTTGATTCAGAAAGCGGTACTCCTGGACACGGCTCGCATTGTTAGGAGGTTCCTCTCTCTTGAGCCCTGACCGCCGGTAGCTTGGACCCTGTTCCCGATACCGGTAGACTACTATTTTTTTATAGTTTTTATATTCTTATATTTAAAAATGTAATTTATAAGTATTTAAATGAAATAAAGGAAAAAGTAAGACTCTTTAGTCAAGCATCTTTTGATTGAGATCGCTAATTTAATAGGTAGTCGTAAAAAGTAGGTAATTGATTTGGAAGTGAAGCAGCGCTATAATAGTCTGATCAAGTTTGCGGAAGCCATATTTGTATTTAAATTGCTATCACCACGATGGTGTATGATATATAACTCAATTTATATATTCAAAGGGCTACAGTCAATTGCCCACAATCAACTCGATCGAATTCAAAACATTTCGGAACAATATTTTGTGTGCTGTGTAAATTATTTACTCAGCTATTGGGACTCAGTGTATCCTTGAATGCCAAAACTTTAAACAAACCATTATCTTCTAGCAATACATCGTTATTGCAGCTTTCTCGATTCTCATCAAAGAGTTTAAAATAGCCGTTAAAACAATCGTTATTACATCTTTCAATAACTTCTTTAATACCGACTTATTTTTCTGCGAGAAAATTTTAAAGGCAATCTTCACAAATTGGAAACAGATCCCGAACCGAATTACGATAAAAAAATGGCAAGATTTAATTTTAAAAAATTCGCACTCTTTGCGACCTCTTTGTGAATTTAATATGGCTGAGATGATAAAGAATTGATTATTTTAGTAATCTGTTATAAAATGCGGCTTATCCGAGGTTCGTGGCGGACCTTTGATTTTGTTTTCTTTTTAAGGCTTCTTTTCCATTTAAATGTCTATCTTTCTCTATCTTCTTATTAAGGAAATGTCAGATTTGAGAATAATGACCGTGCTTTATTTATTACTCAGTGAAAACATACAGGGTGTTAGGGTAGACACCGTTATCCTTGAAACTAGTGGTTTGGTGTCATCTATATTATACTTTTTCTATGGGACCAACTTTGAAATCGCAAAAAAAAAATCACCTGTTCCATACATTTTGTCGATTTAAGTGAACACAAATGTATGGAACAGCTGATTATTTTTTCGCGATTTCAAGGTTGGTCCCATAGAAAAAGTATATTATAGATGACACCAAACCACTAGTTTCAAGGATAACGGTGTCTACCCTAACACCCTGTATATGATTCATTTTGTAGTTCGGTGGTTTGAATAATATTAGTCTTAACACAATCTGTACAAAGCAGTACAAAATATAGGCTAGCTCCTTACTATATCTGTTCTTTCTTTTTCGTGTGGTTAGTGGTGTCAGAGTTTTTATGCCGCCCATGGGCATCTGACTTGGCTTCACATGCCGTCGAGAAAAATCTCTCAGGCTTGTTGTTGTAAACAACCTCGGGAATGTTTTTCTTCGCCGTTTTTGAAGCAAGTGACAATTATACAATAGGTACGCTCATGAAGAGGTTTTATTTTATTTCCTACTTCAATTATTCACCTTGCAATAGCTTCACAATATACAGCGTGTAAAAAAACCCTGTACGCTTCGTGAGGGTGTTTTTAAGAATCATACTGATGTGGTAATTCCGTGGAAAAAAAAAAAAAAACGACGAATTTTTTTTTATGGGGAATTTTATCGTGTTTATTAAATGGGGCGCGGGTGGCTATCGCATAGCAGGTGTCTACAAGACATAACTTATGACCTCTGTAGAAAATGTGCCAATTTATAATAAAATTGGGGTAATTTTGGTACTAAAAATATGAATTTTAACCGGTCAATCACTACCGGTTCTCATGAGAATAGCAATAATCCATACTTAATATTATAAATTCGAAAGTAACTCTGTCTGTATGTTACCTTTTCACGCCTAAACCACTGAAGGGATTTCGATAAAGGGCAAGGAGATAGATGGCATCCCGGGGAAGGACATAGGCTACTTTTTATCAACATACCACGCGGGCGAAGCCGCGGGCGGCAGCTAGTTTTTTATAAATAAAAAAATAAAAACTTTTTGGTAATGTTATTGAGGTACCTATGCGCACCCTTTCGGATCGGACAGGATTAGTTAAATGCTGTATAGACAAAAATCTCAACAATAAGAAGGCTTTGGCAAGGGCATGAATGTGCTTCAGTGATAAATATAAGAATTTCCCAGTTATCCTACGTGTGACATATTTTCTTGCCCAACAACGTAGTCGTGTACCTAGCGAGACAGACATTCTAGGATAGTGATGTTACTTGTTTATTATATTCCGGTATTGGTGTTAGGTATCGATGAAAATATAAGGAAAAAAAACCGCGCCTCTATACAAGCCCAATTGCACTAATTCCTATAATTTAATAATCGGTTAAACTTACGAGTTTAATTGTATCTTTGGCAACAGCGCTCCTCAGTTTTGCAGAACTAAAAATACCATCTTTTTTGGTAGATAAATTATCTTTTTTGGTAGATAAATTATTGATATTCAAATAAATTGAAGTTCTATGTACCTTAACAAAAATTATATGTCACATAATTGTGCTTTGCACCAATTTTTTTATCTCAAACAAAATCAAAATGTTTTATTTGACATAATAGGTAATTACGTGAAATAAAATCGTAAAAAAAAAACTGTTTTCTGGTTTTTTCCTATGTATACTCTCAATTACCAAGATGGACGCCAAATTTCAACTTTCTAGGTCATCTGCAAGTGGGTTAGGTTTTGGATCTTGTAAGTAAGTCAGTCAGTGATAAAAATGCCGATATTTAGACGTTAATATCTCAACAACCGTTTCAGCTGTATTTATGAAATTTGGGGTTCTAGTTAACATAAGGGGTATTAATAAATAAACAAAATTTAACGTATGTTAAATAGATTTTGAGATAACCTCTCAACTGACAAAAAGTAGCTCCAAATGGTTCGTGTAATATAAAGGCGCGGGCCCACCGCGGTGCACGGAGAGGCTACGCACGTGTATTAAGCTTCGCTTTGTAAGAAAATGTATGTGGTTGTGTCCACTGCAACCCACGGAGAGGCTACGGCGGTTACATAGCTCAACGCTGTCGACGTGGGTCTACGTTTCCACTGGAGTACACGAATATGACCCACGACTATGTACAGCTCACTTATCGCAGTGAAGCCCGTGTCCGTGGATTGCAGTGGCACGTGCGTAGCCTCTCCGTGCGCCGTGCCACGCTATACATAGTCATTGGTCATATTCGTGTACTTCAGTGGAAACGTAGACCCACGTTGTCAAACAAATTAATACACGCAGCTAAAATGCGCCGCGTGCTCGTGCACAGCATGCGCCGCGGTGGGCCCGCGCCTTAACACACGGCTGCTGCTTCGCCAGTTCTTTTCTTGAACTTGACTTGACACGATGCCGCGTGTCTAGATTTTGATTTTGTTTGGCACTTAAGGTACAATTCCGTAGCCTACTGCAGGTGACGTGTCGCTCGCGTGGGTGTCGCGTACCTACAACGGCAAAAAGGTGGAGGCTATGCATTCGGCGAGTATCTTTTTTTTTTTTTAATTATGGCATTCCCTAAATACATATGTCTATTACTACATATATATACAATAGCGTGCTTCAAACACTAGTTTTTCGGTTTATGTGGGGCCTTGTAGGCCCCACTTACCATATTTGTACTTATTTATTTAAGGGCAACCAACAAAGCATACACAAAAAAATACAAGTCCTATAAGAACTCATGTTGAATATTAACATTTTATTGTGTAGCCTTAATTAAAGGCTACCACGGAATGACATGGCACTTATATTTTTATTTCCGTCATTTAAGTTGGTCTCGTATTATATGAAATCTTTTACAATACATAAATAAATACCTAAATGGAATTAAACAGCTTTAAAATCCTTCCCAATACACCTCACTATTGTCCACCTCTCGTCGGCATGTCACGTCTCTCCTTGGGGCAATTTAACCCCCCCCCCCCCTCTCACCCGCCCACTACGACGTGAAGCTATCCGAAGCGAATTCTCTTCTATTATTGCCCACCTGAATCGAAAAAAACAATGCAGGATTTTCTTTCCGATATGGAGTAGGGGGATGTCGGCTTTATAAGTTTTCGTGATGTATTTTTGATTATGGGATTGTGGTTAAAATTGATTTTATTATTAAAGATGAAGGGTTCAGATTTTCAGACAGTTAAAACGAGACTTTAAGACAGACAAGAAGTATGTTCTACGATGTCCTTCTCATCGCTCTGGTTTTATTCACTCTTCTTTCTTCGTCTTCAGTTTTAATAAATAAATATGTAAAAATAATTTTGCCTAGATTTTCAAGTGATACTTCTTGGCAGTGTTTTGATAATTTCGAGGACGCGTCACAAACAGAATGAATTTTCATGAGAAAGCAAAAAATACGTTTATCTTTTATTATGTGACATCTTCTGAATTCCAAGAAATGTATGATCACATTGCGCTAATGCTAGTTTAAAGGCAAAATTCAATTAGAAAAATGTTGGGAAATCTTCAGTTGCAGCGATGCAGCGGTATTCTAAATTCATTGAAAACTTCCGACGTTGGGATTACACCGCATTACCATTCGGTGTTGAAAACTCCGCGGATAGGGTTGGGATGTAAGGGGATATCGATAGAGGATTAATTTTAATTTCTTATGGTTAGCTAATAATTTAGGGATTAAATAGCGTTAACTTCATAATGAGAATAATTTTGGAATGGCAAGGAAATTGGAAAATATTAAGACCAAAAATGTTGTAGGTATTTTGAAGACTTCACTAATTATCTCCCAACGGTAAACAAGTTGATAAGATCACCTTACAAATAACGGGTGTAAAAATACTCTTAATGAAACCGAAAGTCACTTGTTATTCCCGTCATTAGCCGCGTTTACACGACACGCGCTTTCACTCGCGATCGGAGTGTGCACGATTGAACGCGCAAACGTGTGTGATTGTTTTTATCAATTTTTATGTGCGTTGAATTATGTTCAAAGCGCACAGACTTGAACGCACGAAATCGCGAGCGAGCGGCGCGTTAGTGCTTTCTCGTTTTCTATATTTACTCACGCGTTCTTTCCTGCGTGAAAGGCCTTTCACGCGTGAAAGCGCGTGTCGGCTATCGTGATCAGTTTTTTGTTCTGGGACCATACCTGGGAACCGTCTGGTTACGAAAATAATGTAGGTCAAAGTTCCAATTTTTTCAGACGTTTTTTTAAAGAAAGCAAGTTTTCAATGTTATAACTTAAAAATCCCCACAAACCCTAAACCGTTGCGTGCACCCATAAACACAATGTTTTGCGTGCGTTACGTTGTGCAACAGTGATTTTTATAAAAGTTGTTTCCCAGCAATTATTTTTGTGCAATGTTATGAATGCGTAGTGTACGACTTTTTGATGAATCTTTTTACACCCTGTATAATAATATGAGCAAAATTCTTAGTTCCAATTTATTGCTATCATCAATCCGTTTGGCCAATTGCACCGATCATGGCAATATTGCGCAATTTATGTCAAAACTGTATACGTGTATACCCGAAATGATAGCTGAGTACTCGACCGACCTCTGCTGGGGTGATAATAAATGAACATAATATCATCCAGGTATATAATAACGTTGTATCACATCCCCGAGGCTGTGAAAATAGAGAGAACGAATTTTCCCAAATATGAGACCTAGTTCGATCGATTTTTCGCCCCTGAAACCCCTATAATTATTGCAACTTTCATCGAAATCGATAGACCCGTTTTCGAGAACGTGATTACAATAGGATATATAGAAATCATAAATATACAAACAACGGAAATTCCGTTTCAAATAATTTATTTATTAAATACTATGAGTCAAAACATTACATACCATCTTAAACCGTATTCCGTTGCCTAAAAGCGTTAGCAGCTGCTCTAGCACCAACCTTGATACCTTCCCAGGTCTCAAAACCAGCCTGCTCAATAAAATCAGGGTCTACCAGGAAACCTTGTAACCATTGGCTATTTCTATAAGCAGGCAATTCAAAGGTGTAAGAGAATGGGGCTGCAGCTGCATTCGCATAATCGCTGGCACCACCAGAAGCGGCATACAGAACATGGAAAATGTTTCCAACGATATAGTTTCTATTGCTCGGCCATTTGACCCTGTCTATAGCTTGCGCCATTTGAACACCGACCAAGTTGATTTGCAAAGCATTTGGTGGAAGGACACCGCTTCCATATCCGTAGAGGATCATGCTGCCGAAGCTGTGGATGTCAAGGTACAAGGCCAGGCGGTTCCTGTGTTGCGCGATAATATCTCTGATGACGGCCGTTTCGGGTTCGGAGAACGCCCCGGTGCCGTGGAAGGTGTCAGAGCAAGGACTGTTGCTAGAGGCCGTACCCCAGTCCATGCCGAAGTTCCTGTTGAGGTCAACTCCGGCACAGATGTTGCCAGCCAAATTCTGCCTACGGTTCTTCCTCCAGTAACGTTCCTGTCGAAGAGAAAAGGAGTTTACCTAGGATTGATTTCTGGTTTACGATTGTAACGCAAATGACAAAATTAGCATTTGGTACTTTGGACGCTGACCGTAACGCAGAAGCTCAGTTTCCATCATCATCATCTGCCTAACCTTTTCCCAACTATGTTGGGGTCGGCTTCCAGTCTAACTGGATGCAGCTGAGTACCAGAATTTTACATGGAGCGAGTGCCTATCTGACCTCTAAAGCCCAGTAACTGGGTAATACGATACCCCTTGGTAAGACTGGTTATCAGACTTTCGGGCTTCTGACGACACGTAACGACTGTCAAAGATCTACGAATGACCGCCGGGACCAACGGCTTAACGTGCTTCCCGAGGCACGGAGGAGTTTCGTTATGTAAAGATGGTCACACATCCACGGACCAACCCCAGCAAGCATAGTTTAACCTGATGGGTCGACCCGTGCGGCTGTTATTACTTGGGCACGAGCTCTTCACTCCTCGCTGATATAAAATTAATGACAGAAAGCAATATTTTAATAGGTTAATTTTTTATTAAAGTATTGCAATTATTTCTTTGCCTAGTGGACCAACATTTTTAAATGAGTAAGTAATAATATTATAACAACATCGGTATTGTTACTGGTCGACCAAATCTTGCAATCACTTGTTATTGTTGGTTAATTAGGGAAACACGTGGGTATTTCCATAATACTGTCAATTGTAGTGTAGATATTAATCATGCTCAGATTCATAAGATTTGACGTAGGTCACTTTTAAAATCACGTGATTTCGTGACATTGCGTTTCAACACCACGTACGAGGATTATGCGATCAATATTTCGATAATACATAGATTATAGTAATTTTTAATCAGGACAGCATTAAATAGCGGTCATTATAAATATGGAAATGACTGATATATGTATACTAGTTGGGTATTACCTACTCCACCCACAGCGAAGTCGTTAAAAAATCAATCTACGGTGTTTAAGATAGAGACCTCCTATAATATTTACTTCTTTGTACGACATGACACTTTGACAGCTAAATGCATCGCAGATTCGGAATGTGTGAATGCGCCCGCGCGCCGCGGCGTCCCTTCGCTTGTCACCACAGATAACACCATGTATAAGTGATTTCGGAACGACTGGCGTGAGTCGATTTATGCGTTTATAGTTACGGTTTTTATTTAAGTACCTATTATTTTTTATTTATTTATGTTGTTATCCCATAATGGGATTTATTTTATTATGTGTCTGTAGGCGTGTCCGTGGCATCACAGCGGGCTCTATCAGAATACCAGCGCTGCGGTATTTATTTCTTTTTAAATATCGCAGCATTATGCTGAGATAGGGGCCATTTTGGCCTCGCACAGGTCGTCTAAGTAGTTTGTTAGTTTTGATTGTTCTTTTATTTTAATTTTAGTTCTTACTTTATGTTACTGCTTGTTTTTCCTGTGTATGTCCCAAATAAAATATTTTTCTTTCTTTCTTTCTTTCTTTCTCCTCTTTGTATGTGTGAGAGAGAGGGCCCTCGTGGTGGGTAACGAATTATGTTGTCACATGATACATCTTTACCAATTTTCTGTTCTTGGACATTTGCCGGTTTTGTGAGCAAGTTATAAAACAAATTGCACAATTAAAACTACGGTTTACAACACCGCCACTTTTCTCTATGATCATAAACATTTCGAATCTACTTACGCTGCTATGGGTAAAGACGTATCCATCAGGGTTGGCAACAGGCAGGATGATCCAGTCAATGTTCTGGATGAGATCTGACTCTGTAACGTCAATCACCAGTTTGTGGATGGCGTAGAGAGTAGCAGGGAGAGTCACCCATTCACGGCAGTGGAGAAGTGACTGCATCATGACGACTGGTTTTCTGGTGTCCTAGAATTTACGATTAGAATTATAGAAAAGGTTTTAATGGCCGGCCACGGCAGCTTTCTTATTATTATTTTTTCTCCTTTTTTTACTACTTTATTTTTGTTTCAAAATTAGCTATTTTCCAACATATCGTAAGCTATTTGTTAATTTTAATAGTTGGTAAACTGAACCTTATAAAGAGCACTTTAGTCAAAATGAAAATATTTTATTTCACCCATGGGCAGTTATGAAACGTTAGAAGCTAGGTGGTCGGTTCCAGTTGGTCGTTTCCTATGGAGAAGAGCCGGCAAGAAACTCCACGGTTACTCTTTTAAAAATAACTGCAACTGCAATAGCTTTTACTATTATTTTTTTTCGAATTAAATTGTTAATAGGTAAGGGAGAACAGTTTAGGCCTTTCAACAAGTACCAGATACTTTAAAAAAAAAGAAAATGTTAAAAAAATCTATAGTTCACTAAGCCTACAACGTTCTCACATTCACAAGATAGAAAAGAATCTGTATAAAAGATAAATAAGATACTAAAAATAAAAACCTATTCAACCCAAATGACATGATTGCCATTGCAACTGTAACAAATCTAAATAATTATCATGTCCTAGTATCTTTGTCCTATGGATATCAATTTCCTCTTTGTGTAGGATGTTATAGTCTCTATATAAAGAAAATAGTCTTACCTGGAAGTTGGTGGTGGAAATCCTGAGGTACCTGATGGGTCTGCCTTCAATACTGCGTCCACCTAGCACGACGGTGACGACATTAGGGTATTGCCTGGCGAGCTCATCCAAATACGCATCGACCTAAAAAGAGAAGATAATATTGATTCTTTTAATTTCGACACAGAACTCCACGACAGGTATTTAAATAGTTATCAGGAAAATAAAAATAGATAATTTCTTCTGAATTGTCTCTTTACACACATCAATACTAATACATAATTGATAATAAAGCTAAGGAGTTAGTTTGTATGAACGCGCTATATATTTATTTAAACTTTTCGCAATCAAAAAAAGGTACAAAGGCGGACTTAATGCCTTAGGCATTCTCTACCAGTCAACTAAGGGTGGTGAAGAGATTAGATGGCGGGTGCTCTGATTGAGAGGAACAAAGAGAAAAAATAAAATAATAATAATCTGGAACTACCAGTCAGATTGCAAAAATATTTCTACATTTGTTTGGCCAATTCTCGGAGAAGTGGAGAAGTTTATAAACTATTTAACATCATACTACGACCCTTAGAGGCCAAGCAAAAAGGAAAGCAGTCAGGAAGAACGCTAAGCTAATACCAAGTAATAACGCGGGCGGGTGATGCGTAGAAATATACAATTAAGATTATGATCATACATTTTCATTTTATAGGGGTGGAATTTATAGGAGGAAATTCGAAATTCATGCGAATGAAGTCGCAAGGGAAGTGTTAGTATATTATAATATAGTGTTAAAGTTGAGGATTCATTTATCAAAAAACACGTGTTGAACAGATTACGTGTGACTCCGGATTTCTAATTTGTCTGTCTGAGGGGTCTTGTTTATACCTTTTTATTACTTTAATTTTTTTAAATTCTTTAATTATATTATATATATTTTTGAAATAATATATATATTTTTGAAATGTGCTCATTAAGCCCTTTCATTTGATACCCAACAAAGTACGATTAAACAATATATTTTTTTTAGTTCCTGACTTAATGTCCTCTAGAGGTCGCCATTTTTAATGTGAAGTCACATAGCCTATAACCAGGGGACAATCAAGACGCTTCCAACGATACATTTATCAAATTGTGATGAGTGGTTAAGAAGATAGGACGGAACAGATGAACATACATACATTCATACCGGTCAAAATCATAACCCTCCTTTTTTCTTCGCCGTAGTCGGGTAAAAATAACTTTGAATTTTCAATTTCGTTGTTTCTTTATCTCTTTTTCTTTTTATTGAAGTGTCAGTCTGAATATTACATGGTCTATGTATTTACTTACCTCAGCGTATGTGTGGATTTTGTCAAAGGCGAGACGAGACTTGGTACTGTTGCTCTTGGCTGCGGCATCTGCTAGAAGTTGGTCTTCGAAGTCCAGCTGCCTGAATTCGAAAAGCTAATTAATATTTTGCTGTCGCTTGCTATTCATGTTGTTATGATACCTGCTTAATCCTGGGTGGCATCACCGGTGATGCCACTTGGTCCCGGCAAGTACATCCGTGGTATGTCCCCGGTTAATTTGAGTCAATTATGTTTATTTTGTTTGAGATCATTTCTTACATATCATATTTAATTTTTTGAGGAGCTCGTGGCTGTACCTGATGGATCGATCCGTGCGGCTGTTATTACTTAATAACAGCCGCACGGATCGATCCATCAGGTTAAGCTACGCTTGCCGGGGTTGGTCTGTGGATGGGTGATATTTGCATATCGAGACTCCTCCGTGCCTCGGAAAGCACGTTAAGCCGTTGGTCCCGGCTGACATTCGTGGATCTTTGACAGCCGTTACAGGACGTGAGAAGCCCGAAAGTCTGACAACCAGTCTTACTAAGCGGTATCGTATTGCCCAGTTCCTGTGTTGTGGAGGTCTGATAGGCAGTCGCTCCATGTAAAATACTGGTATTCAGCTGCATCCGGTTAGACTGGAAGCCGTCCCCAACATAGTTGGGATAAGGCTAGGCAGATTTTTTTTTTTGGGTCATCCAGAAATTGTAAAACAACCCTTTTCTAATAATTACGCCTATATAATCAAACGATCATTATTATTATCCTCATTAAGCCGAAATACAATGCAATCTTCTTTAATATTACAGGCTTTAACATCTAAAACTTACTCTTTAACATTTTCAACTTCAACTTTGTACTGCACACCAGCATTGTTAAGGCCCATTTCAAAGAATTCTCTCTTGATCTTCGGAACGAGGACTTTTCCTGGATGACCAGGTATGGCATCTGACCACACGTCTAGCATCATATCCTCTTCTACATCATGGACTAGTCTGCCTTGATCAATAGAGTCTACAGTAACTTCATATACTGCGTGGCTGAAAAAAAGAAATAATAGGTTGTTATTTTAATAAAGCCTTTTGGTCATTAGTTGGAATTCAGGAACCGCTGCCTATAGACATTTTGTAATAACAAGAGGTTTGTTTATGAAACGGCGATTTGAAATACTGGGGCTATAGTATTTTCACCAGTTATATCTTTATAACAAAAAAACAAAGCAATACTGCAAAAAAAATATTATTTACGGGCAAGTAAGTATGATTAAATTAGGAAATCATTCACGTGGACCATCAATCGAATTAAAATAAATAAGACGAATTACAATTTGGGCCATTTTCATTAACATGTTATTGTAATCCCAATCATCAAGCACATTCAAACAAAATAATAAATAAAAACTTTTTACAAAAAAAAAAAACGACGGACTTCCAAAAAAAACACTAATAAAAAAAAATTTTACAAAAAAAAAAAACAACCGACTTCCAAAAAAACACTAAAAAAGTGAAAAATAACTTTAATTTCGGAAGTCGGTGTCTTTGCTTTTCAATTTCCGTTTTTTGCCACCGTTAGTTGTGGTACCTACCCCACACTAATCCGAATACCACTACCTGCTATGTAAATAACAGTGAAGGAGTCAAACAGGATATCGTCTAGATACACTAAGTGGGAAAAATACGTAATATTGAAGCTAACTCAAAAATTACGCAAGCAAAGTTAATAAAATTTATATGGGACCACCTCGGAAGCATGACCTACCAAACAAAAAAAGAATCATCAAAATCGATTCATAATTGGCGGAGTAATCGAGTAACAAACATACAAAAAAAAAAAAACATGCAGACGAATTGAGAACCTCCTCCTTTTTGAAGAAGTCGGTTAAAAAAAATCTTACCCTTCATAATTTTCGTTTTTAGCCAACACCCCAAGTAGGCACAAAGAAAATACCAGCAAGTACTTCATGATGAATTTGTGGTGCAAAAGCCACTAAATCACAAAATACTACAAATGATACAAATCGATTGGTTATATGCGCAAGAGCACCTGATAAAGCAAAGGATAAGGGATTTGTCAATAATTAATCTACATAGTTGATTATGATAACTATGTACTTTTTAAGATTAAATTGAATGAAAACTACTTGGAAAGTCCAAAATTATAGATTATTATAGATTATGAAGATAACAGTATAAATACATCTAATAACATGGATCTCGTTGATTCATTGGTCGCAAGTGCGCCTACTAAGCGTGGGGTTCTGGGTTCGACTAGATCTAGCTTATAAGCTTAATCAAAATTATTACTCACATTTTATCAGAAGGTCGGAATGTATGTGACTAGATAGGCTCCTTTCATGCACCCCAGCAAAGACAATCTCCACTAGTGGATGTTCATGGACGGCTCAAATCTCCGGTGCGTATGCGGCGTTTCGGCATGCCCTGTCACCGAATAAGCAAAGCAATGATACTTGATGGCAGAAATAGCAATATGACAGGAAGAATTTCCCGGAAGAGCGAGATATGCGCTCCCTGTGAAGGATCACAAAGAGCTCTATCTACTTTAGTAATTGTTCCAAGTCTGGCTGTTTGGGCAAATGCTACTTTATGCCTTTATAATTATGCGAGAGCAGGGTCTCGACTACGATACAAGACACTTTAGACTTTTTTTTTAAGTATAGCAGTGTAATTATTATTGGCAGAGCTTTGCACATCGTAAATGATTATCATGATTTCCATAACCTCGACTGAATTCAATAGTCTAGTTTTCTAAACAATTGTGTTTATGTAATTCAGCTTAATTTGCTTTGCATAATAATATTGTGTAACAAAATATATCTACGTACTACCGTATTTAGGCAGTCAGGATTAAATAGATAAATATTATCAAGTCATAAAAATGGAAGCAATAAGTTAAGGATTTTTTTGGTCTATGTTGTTGCGAGTTTTCAGTTTTATGCAAAGTAAGACCCATCGCCCACGACGCTACTCAGAAGTAACGTGTTACAAACTTAAATTGCCAGTGAATGTCATAGCACTAATATATACATGACGCAACCAATCACAAACTAGGTATAGTTTGACCGAGACCGCTATACCGCGCCTTAGGTATGTGCGCGGCGATACGGCGGGGCACTGCAGGCCGCTCATTCTTCAACGCTCCTTGCGTCCCACCGCTCATTCGTCAACGCTGCCCCCGCCTCGCCGCGCATTCCTAATGCGCGGTACACCAGCGGTCTCGGTTAAATTATAATAACGCGATACTAAGTCGCGTCGTGGACGATGGGCCCTTAGTCCAACCGTTTATATTTGTCAGCTGATGACGTTTCATTTTTGTTATCGTGCATGTACGCACGTGAACGTAATACATTTAGGTATTATTGCAAAATAGTGATAACAAACCGCTTTAATCCTGGGTATAGAACTAACTAAAGAATAATTAAAGGAGACTGCACATACGATGTCTGATGACGACAAAAGGTTATCACCCTAAGGTTGAATGTAACGTCAGTCAAGAAACGACAAACCGATCTATTCTCTAAAATTACGAAGCACAAAATTACATTACAGCAATTACGAAGTCGACAATAAAACTTGTGTTACAGCTCAGTCGAGTCAGAGATTGTCCGCAAACAAACAGAAATAAGTACCTATCATTTTATTTACAACAAACAAAATAAATCTAGACTGCCAACAAATATATAAACTGTAACAGACAGTAATAGTTAAAAACTAAAATAAACTACTTCGTTTTGCTCACACAAAACTGCTTGAAACTATAGTATGATGGCCTAACAATGTAATAAAAGGAAGGACAATTTATGAAGGTAAAACCCCTGTAAAATGAAGAAGTTGGTCGCGTGAGCTAACTACTGGGCCAAATAGAAAAACCAAAGGCAAGGATTAAAAGTATTATTTTTATAATAATGTTATCTAAAACAGCTTCAGACAGGTTTTGATAACATGTCTGTGATACTGTTAAGACCCGATTATAGAAAATCCTTAGATTTACTGGCTACTGTAAGTTCTTATTTATATTGAAAGAAATCAATAATGTTATTGTGTACAATTCCCTTGTTGTCCACTCAAGTGGTGCCTAAAGTTATGTTTAGAGGTGCTAAACTATAGAAATTACATTACCCGAAAAGAACAAACACTTTGCACTTTTCTATAAAACAGCAGATAATGTTATTTATAATCGACTGACGAAAGATTTCTACGCTAGGGGGATTATGATCATAAAATATGCTGAATTCATGGGTACACTTTGCGCGTCGATGTCACTACCACCTTGTAAAATGTTAAACTATTTTTGTAACAGCTATAAAAAATGTTTAGTCTGCACAATAAATATGACGCAAATAATAATTATGTACGAGGTGATAAATGACTAGCAACTAGTGTCGCTTTAATAGATATCACTGGCAACCCTATAGCTAGCTATAACCTTGAAATTAATAAAAGTCATTAGGAAAATCACATTATTTATCATCAAGTCCGATAGTGTTCAAATGTGAGCCCATTCAATTTGAAAAGTGTAATGAACTAAGAACTACCGACCGAGCCATCTCGCACTGAGCCCACGTGGTGGGTAACCCAAGGCACTTAGAAAGCACCTTCCTTTGACAGAAAGAAAGCCTGTGCCCCAGCAGTGAAAACGTTATCAGCTGATTAATATTATATCATATTATATTTATACTAAGAGCTACCGCGGTTTTTCAGGCATCGTCGCAGGACAATCATTGCTTCGCGAACGTTACTGTTCACATGAACCAATACATTATGTTTTATGACCTAAAGATTTAACGAAATATCTATCGTTCTATCTACCTGTACTTATTGACTTACCGTATCTATAAGATTAACAATGCTATCAGTTTAGAAACGATATTTATAAAAATAATGTCGATTCTAAGTGCTACATTCGTTCAAGATGAAGTTACTGGTGCTGGCAGCTTTACTTGCTGTGGCTTATGCCAAGCATGAGGAATATATCGGGTAAGTAATTATCCATAGTTTTAATTATGTTTATTTTTCTTACCATCAACAAGAAAATCATAGAATTGTGAAAAAGTTGCAGACGTGTGCTTTTCAAGCTTGGTTTAGATCTTATCGTAAGGCTTGAAAACGCTTTTTATTTAGTTTTTGGTAACCCTATCTAATGGGCTGCCGAAACCGCGTGTGGAAATGGTGACATACAGAGAACTGAAGACATAAGAACAAGTCACAAAACTTTTGAAAAAAGAAATAGTGAAGACTAAATGATAACTGAATGATCGAGTTGGATTACAACTCGATCGTACACTTTTCATTTATTCTAAGGAGAGGCGGATAACCAACTAAGCACTAAACTTATATTTGACATAACACATTACAGATGGAAATCCTACTATATAGGAGTGTCTACCGAAGCCCAGTCCAAAGCCTTGGGACCCTTGGTCGATAAATATGATCTGGACTTCCTAAGCCACCCGACCTTCAACCGCGAAGGTGTGGCACTTGTGAAGCCTGAATATCAAGCTGCCTTCGTCCAAGCTGCTGAAGCCGCGGGTATTGCTTACAGAATCCATTCTGATGATGTGAAAGGGTAAATATGACATTTACTTGAATAATTTTTAAGACAAAAAAAACTAGTTTTTAGTTTAGGGCCTTCCGAGCTCAGTGTCTCGTTCGGGTCGGAAAAAACTTGTCCAATCATGTCTTGGCTCCAGGACTTCAGGGACCGCAGTGTTTCGGAGATTAATCAGAATTATTCTGAAGTACACCCTCAAGGACCGAAAGCCTGGAAAGCTCTGTTCCAAAACTACTGCGCATGGTGTGTTTGGTGTATATAGTCACACACTTATCTATTGCTCTAATCTAACTCTAATCCATAAGGAAAAATAAATAATACTAAGTTTACCTTTAAAAAAACTTAACCTTTCAGTGCCCTTGACAAGGATGATCAGCTCATCGAGGAGCAGAAAAGATCAACCATGACCAGGAACGGTGGTCGCCAGCTTCCTTACGATAATTACCAAGAACTGGAAGTGGTAGGTAACTTACTTGTTTTAGCAGACATCATAACCACATCAAGCCAAATGAAACATTGAGGGAAAAAACTTATCAATAGATTCAAGGTTTTAAAGATGAAAATCTTATTATATTATATGACAAAATACATCCATATAATATTGTTTTTTTGAAGCTTGATTCTCACTTTGTCCTATTGAAACGTAACGCTGTTTAATATAATCATTACAGATCGACGATTACCTCGAATACATTGGCGAAAAATACCCTGACGTTGCCACTGTTGTGAAGGCTGCCAACTCTTTTGAAGGTCGTCCTATCAACTACGTCAAAATCTCTACCACCAACTTTGAAGATGAGAGCAAGCCCGTGATCTTTATCGACGGAGGCATCCACTCCAGAGAATGGATCTCTCCCCCCGCCGTCACCTGGGCCATTCATAAGCTGGTCGAAAATATTACGGAAAGTGACCTCTTGGATAGATTTGACTGGATCCTCCTGCCTGTTGTCAACCCAGATGGATATAAATTTAGTTTCACCGATGTAAGTGTTGTTATTTATTATTTTGTTCAATTTCGCTTTAACTTTAACTTCAATTTCGCATATCAATGTTTAATGTATTATTTTTTGTAGTTTTATGTTCATTGAATACGAACAATTGTTATCCAATGTACCTATTTTGTTTAACCTCCCTATTATAGTTACGGGATTCATTATAAATCAATTACTTGCTGCACTTATAGTATACACCAAAGTATGCCGGAAGCCGACATAATTTATGTATAGGAGTAAATCTTATTTTGTTACATTTAACATAAAAACTGGATGCAAACGTAAAGCATAGATTTACTCCTATACATAAATTATGTCGGCTCCTGAGCAATCTGGGCGTTCAGCAGATTGATCGCTTGAGTTAAGGGAGCATATTGAGCAGTATGGGTATTGAGTTTATAACTTTTGTTTCCAGAGTCGTTTCTGGCGCAAGACTCGCTCTACCGACTCCCACCCACTCAGTCCAATCTGCCCTGGAGTGGATGGTAACCGCAACTTCAACTTTGTCTGGAACACGGTCGGCACCAGCGCAAACCCTTGCTCTGACATCTACGCTGGTTCTTCACCGTTTTCCGAAGTTGAAACCAGGGTTGTGAGGGATCTCCTTGACGAACACTTAGCTCGCACGGCTTTGTACCTCACCATTCACAGTTTCGGCAGTATGATCCTGTACCCATGGGGTCACGATGGTACCCTGTCTCTGAATGGCCTTGGTCTTCACACTGTAGGTGTTGCCATGGCTTCTGCTATCCAAAGTAAAGCTCTTCCCAACTTCCCAAATTATGTTGTTGGAAACTCTGCTCTTGTCCTCGGATACGGTATTGCTGGATCTGCGGAAGACTACGCGCATTACATTGGAGTGCCTCTGTCCTACACCTATGAATTACCTGGTTTAGATCCTGGTTTCGCTGGTTTCCATTTACCTCCCCAGTACATTGAGCAGGTTGTCCGTGAGACCTGGGAAGGTATTGTCGTTGGTGCCAGAAGAGCTGGTGATTTGTTCACGAGAATTTAATTTATTGAAGTTTAATGAATTGTTTTTTATTGTAATTGGCAGCTATATATCCATGAGCATGATTAATTTATTAAAATGTATTTTGTATACAACATCCAAAAAAAAACGTGTTATTTTTTTATTTATACCTCCAAATGAAATTTATATTTTATAACCAGTTTTTTTGTCAGACCTCAGTTATCCACAAAGAAGTGCTAAAGTTATTCGTCGAGGTTTCTGCCTAGCTGGCAGGCTGTTCCAACCATAGATATATATAATACCACTTTGTTTACTATTGTATTGATTATCGCAAAATACTGCATATGGCGCAATGTTTGCCACACTTTCTTATCAGATCGAGTCGAAACATTCAAAATGAGATTGCATGTATCTAGATGTCTGTTATATTTTGGCCATATTACAGATAAACACCATTGATATAAATAGTTTTATAGAAACAGACAAAATACAAGACGAAAGAGGTGTCACGGAAAGTGCCAGTGAACGTAAGATTAACTTTTCAGAAATCAATGAGTAGTCAAGATCCTGAAGAGTAAGGGACCGACTAAGTGCGAGATGTGTGATAGTTAATCGTAGTAAAATAATATACAGAAAACATTTGTTACCGATCCGCAGACTTTTCCTCAAATCAAAAGAATGCCATCTAGTGACATTCTTTTAAACTCATAAGTATATAACGATCCACATTCAATACTAAAACACTGAAGTCAATAAGTAGGTAAGACTACAGTTATGGTTTCGATACAGCATATTATGCTGATTCTAGAGGGCGTTGAATTAACAAAACGAAAAAGCTAATTTCGATAACAAAGGTACCTATATAAATATTATACAAAGAATTATAGTTGTTTTCAATGTAGCACTCATTTTCTTTAAAAACTTTATAAAAAAATTGTGAACCTGTATTCATTTGTCCTATATTATTAATCGCAACAATACCATGAACAGCTAATTATGTAATGTTTCGACTGCTGAGACTAAAGTCTCCTCTCTTTGAGATGGAGGGGGCCGTCTAACCCTTAATATTAATAAGGGAGAACTTTTTAATAACAAATGGACAAAAGAAAACTACAAATAAAATCAAAGTCTTTTATTTCTAAACAAGTCACCGGCTCTTCTAACACCAACGATGATACCTTCCCAAGTCTCATTGCACACTTGTTGGATATACCTAGGAGCCAGGTTAAAGCCTAAAATAGTATTCGAGAGGCCAGGCAACTCAAAGGTATATGATAAAGGCACTCCAATCAGATGTGCATAATCCTCAGATGCTCCTGCAGCTGGGTAGTTCAAGACTAGAGCTGAATTCCCAACAATGTAAGATCTGAAGTTGGGTAGGGATTGTGCGTTGATCGCGTTGGCCATAGCAATGCCCACTGTGTGAAGGCCAAGACCATTCTGAGATAAGGAACCATCATGTCCCCATGGATATAGGATCATACTGCCAAAGCTGTGCATGGTAATGTATAGGGCCATGCGGGCCAAGTGTTCATGCAGGATGTCCCTGACGACCCTGGTTTCGACTTCGGAGAAAGGCCTGGAACCAGCGTAGGTGTCGGAGCAAGCAGTAGCGCCGGTACCGACAGTGTTCCAGAAGAAGTCGTAGTTGCGGTTCCCGTCGACTCCTGGGCAGGTGCCACTGAGGATGCTCTGGTCCGTGGAACGGGTCTTGCGCCAGAAACGAGACTGCAAGTAAAAATAATATATTTCGCGGGTATTCTAGTGAAATACAATATGGTAGGCAGCTAAAGCGAAAAGAATATCCCGTTCGTGATATTTCGTATTCGTTAAAATTGCAAAAACAAAAGCAGATAGTTTAAAGTTAAGCGAAACTGAACAAAATAAAAAACAACAACACTTACATTGGTGAAAGTAAATTTATATCCATCGGGGTTGACAACAGGCAGGAGGACCCAGTCGAATCTATCCAGGAGGTCGCTTTCAGTAAGGTCTTCGACCAGCTTGTGAATGGCCCAGGTGACGGTGGGGGGAGAGATCCATTCTCTGGCGTGGATGCCTCCATCGATAAAGATCACGGGCTTGCTCTCATCTTCAAAGTTGGTGTTAGAGATCTTGACGTACTTGATGGGACGACCTTCAAAAGAGTTGGCAGCATTCACAACAGTAGCAACGTTAGGATATTGTCTGCCAATGTAGTCAATGTAATCGTTGATCTGTAAATTATTTTTACAATTATTAAACATTAAAAATGACTTAAACAGTTATAAAAAAACGCTTATGCATAGAAAAATCATCCAGAGGGCCTGTAAGTGTCAACCGCTACCAAAGCGTTTCGTATTTCTAAAGTATTTTCAACAGGATTGCAGCTTAGGTTAATTCATTTTTTTTTTACTTTTCCAATATCGTTATCGATGTGATATAGGCAGCGTATAGAGTGCCGCTAGCGGCATTCTATCATTTTCGGATAAAGTGCCGTAAGCATTGCATTGTCACTGTCACGTATTATTTTGGTTGATTGTTGAGCTCAGTGACCCTTTTTAATGTAGGTATATTTGAAAACCCAAGACTCCGAATCTCTCAAATCTTTCTTTTCTCGCTCTAATCTTTACTATATTACCCAGTTTACTGGGTTGTGGAGGTCAGATAGGCAATCGCTCCATGTAAAATACTGGTATTCAGCTGCATCCGGTTAGACTGGAAGCCGACCCCAACAAAGTTGGGAAAAGGCTAGGCAGATTGAATTAAGAAAGTAAATTCACAAAGCATTTTTTTTTTTGTATTTATTACCTTTATTATGTGGTGATTGGAAGATCACGTAGCAGGTCTATATTTGTTTCTGGCGTAGTCAGCGGCCTATTTTTGAATGGTTAAAAAAATACTACAAAGGGGATGGAGGGGTCTCGTTCCGCTCGCTCTTGCATACTAAGTTCTCCTAGTAACAGTAGTAGTAAAATAGCCTTCTATTGTCAATTTTATTGCACAAATAACATCGAACTAACCTTATCCACTCAACCAAAATAACAAGTGATAGCGACGATGCAATACTTACGGCACTTTAAACGGGCCTAGGTAGGCGCCACTATTATGCCGCAATTGCGCCACTTTATCCGATAGTGATAGAATGTCGCTAGCCGCACTCTATACACTTCCAAGTATTTAATCATTCTTATTCGCAACACTGTCAACGTATACTCTGTATAAAATAATTGTCTAATTTGATGAAATGAAATGAAATTGTTTATTCTGTAAATAGGATATTGGAATCACTTTTACACGTCATATTAAAAAATATTAAAAATAAGCTAGATGAGGTCGGCGTTTAATATCTGACAACTCTGAGAAGAAAGGCCGAAACAAACTCAGAGGTCACAGACTCTTTTAAAGTCCAGACATAATCTTGGTCAGGTTATATGAGGACTATGTAGATTAGAGTCTGAAATGGTCTTTTGAGGAAAGAACCACACAGATTTGAGTGGACCTGTCCAGTCAGTGCAAGCATTTGTCAGTAACCGAGGAGCTCAACTCAGAGCTTAAGGAGCTCAACGACTCGACGAACAATACCAAAGAACGGACATTTGGGTAGGCCGCATAAAATTCTCAAATTGCCAGACCATTGATAAAGTTAACTGAGAACGAAAAAAAAAATTAAAAAAATTCACGTAGTCCTCACATTCACAATAATAAAATACTTTACAATGATAGCTTTGCCTGATTATTTCCTTGAATAATAATCTGGCCTCCCAAAAAAAAAAGATATATTCCGGTAGAACACTTCACTTCTTCACTTTTCACTATTGGACCTTAAAGGGCAACCTGCGCTGTTATACGTTAAAATAATTAATATTAATTTAATTAAAATAATAGCTTGTAGTAATAAAAATATAAGAGAACGGAATATAGCTCTTTTTTTGTTTGGCACTTTCACATTTAGCCCAAAAATTTATGAAGGGTGAATGATCTCCTTTCTATTTTCATTGTACTCGTAACATTTAAGAAGAAAAATACTATGCACAAGTACTTAAATCTCTTATCAGAACAAAATTGATAAGACCTCACGTATATTGATAATACAGTTTTGGTTGGGATTTCAGTAGCCATGGCTGATTTAGTAGGTACAGATTAGGACTTGTGAAATTTTTGATGCCTTTGGCGGTATTTAAGTGCGAAAAATATTGCGCAAGTTTCTATAATCTGTGTGCAAAATACCATAGGTGAAAATGGAACTTGCATAGACAACAATACAGAATAAGCATGTTGTTATTTTGACAATCAATAAAATACTGTTATACAAGCCCAAGAAAAATATTACAATATTTTACCTTCTGTTGCAAAAAAAAGATAAGACTAATTAACTTTCAATATGAACGATACTGCTAAGTTTAAATCTCATTTTCATACTTAAATAAATAAAATTTATTTATTTAAGTCTTAAATTTATTGTTATTGTTAATAGCAACTACAATAACAATAACGACATAATTATCGAGATTTCAAGCACTCTTTTTGTTTTTGATACGTATATCATTATGTCACTACAAGCATTGTCCAGGACGACGGTTCGTTCCAAGGTTGGGCTCTCACCAAAAAAACGCAACTTAAACTATTAATTATTGTAAAATGCATAAGAAATGAAACAAGTATATGAAATTATTTCTAAAGTCCAATACAATGACAATGTCCATAAAAAAATTAAAATGTTTTGCATAACTTGCATAATATAATTAATAATCAATAGGAATCATTACTAAGTTGATGCTGTAGTGCTATTTTATAAGCATCACTATGAAACTCACAAAGTTTCGAAGTTGGTACCAATCTTGTCGATATATTCTGCAAAAATCTCACACTGAAAACTTAGGTGAAGCGAACTGTCAATAGCGTCAATCCCTAGCATCAGAAGAAATGACAGCTCACTTCACAAAAGTTTTCACGATGAGATTTTTACAGAATAAACGGGCTGTAATTAACAAAACAAGTGAGCCCTGAATTGAATTTCATCGAATAGGACTGTCACAATAGAACGATAAACGATGAGATAATAATAAAAATGTTGAATTTATTAAGGATCAGACAGAGACACACGACGAAAATCTAGAAGAATATACTTATGATAGAATAATGGGATAAAGATTTAGTTACTCACAGCTTCGATTTCTTGATAATTGTCATAAGGTAGCTGGCGACCGCCATTTCTCATGGTTGCTCTCTTTTGCAGCTCAATAAGCACGTCATCATAGTCCAATTGGCTGAAAAAACACGGGATTAGTTTTAAATAGATTTTTTAACTTGGTGACTGAATATTACGTTTTTTGCCGACTTTAACTTATTTTCATCTAAAAATATACCCAATTAAATAAGAAAAAACACTGATTCATTTAATAATTTTGCTGCAAAAAAACATACCTAATAGACAATTTAATAATATTAATATTTATTAATAATATTAATATACTACATAATTTTACTTCAATACTCAATCATTATACTTAGGTGGTAACTTAAAATTTTATGAGTACATTATGGCCCGTCCTTTGTAAAATGTAATATTTGGCAACGCAATAGGAATTTCTATGAATCGTAGCAGGAGGCGTTTTGTACTTTTTGCCAGCCCCCTTTCTTTATCTTGTTAGATTAAATATTTACCTTTTCACATCATCGGAATGGATCCTGTAAGCCATACCCTCAGTTTCAACATCTTGGATAAAAGAAGCTTGATGTTCAGGTTTTACTAACAAGACGCCTTCGCGTCCCAAGATCGGATGGCTCAGGACATCCAGCTCATATTTTTCTACCATGGACTGGAAAGCTTTGAAATGGCTGTCGGTGGCAAGCCCGATATAGTAGGATTTCCATCTGGGAAGAAACAAATTGAAATTGTGATAAAGAAAACGATGATTAATCTCTTTTCCAGGAGTAGTCTTCATCTTCTGCAATTTCATTGATTTATTTTAAATGCTATCAATAGTTGAAAATCTTAGTCTTCTTTTTTTCTTACTCTTTCTAGGGTTCTGACCTGAAGGCGCTGAGTAGACGATGGACAATTTTTCCGCAGACGATTTGGAATCGTATGGAAATCCACGTTATATTTCCATATGATTAAAAATTGTCCGCGGACAAAGCGGTTAAAAGAAAAACGGAACCTTTAAATCACTTTTAATATATTTTTCTCTTTTTCAGTATCAAAAGGTTTTTAATTTGTCCTTCTGTTAATATATTTTAGTACAGTTTTATCAGTTCTGGTTTTAAGTTAAATATTAAAAATATTACAAACCCGATATATTCTTCATGTTTGGCACAAACCAAAGCAAACAACGCTACCACTACTAGTAACTTCATCTTGTCCGAATGTCGCATTTAGAGTTATCATTGTTTTTATAACAGTGCCTAAAAGATAACACTATCATCTTTCAGTCATACGTTATTATCTGAATCTGAAAGGGTTATAGATAAAATACTTATTGTTAATTTTCTTAATTCCTCCTTGCCCATTTTAGTTGTCTTATTATCCTCATAAGTCCACTTCTATCTAAAACACTGAAATCAATAAGTAGGTAAGACTACAGTTTATCGTTTCAATGCATAATATGCTGATGCCAGGTGGCGCTGAATTAGCAAAATTAAAAAGGTAATTTCGATAACAAAGGCAACGTCCTATATATACAAAGAATTATAATTGTTTCATGAATTTACGCATGTTGTGACTTCCTGTAATTGAAGGAGTGCAGCACTTATTTTCTTTATATATTGTGATTTCTTGTGTACATATATTGGTCCTATATTAATAATGTAAACAATACCAAAATCAGCCTATCTGTAATTTTCCCACTGTTAGGACTAAAGTCTGCTCTCTGTGAGATAAAGTGTACCGTAATCATCCACGCGAGCTCAGTGAGGGTTGGCTCCATAAATACATATGTATATATTAAGGTAAACTTTTTATTCACCACTATTTAAAAAAAAAGAAAACCACAGACGAATTAATATCAAAGTCTTTTATTTCTAAACAAGTCACCGGCTTTTCTAACACCAACGATGATACCTTCCCAAGTCTCATTGCACACTTGTTGGATATACTTAGGAGCCAGGTTAAAACCTAAAATAGTATTCGAGAGGCCAGGCAACTCAAAGGTATATGATAAAGGCACTCCAATTTGATGCGCATAATCCTCAGATGCTCCTGCAGCTTGGTAGTTCAAGACTAAAGCTGTATTCCCAACAACGTAGGATCTAAAGGGGGGAAGAGATTGTTGGTTGATCGCGTTGGCCATAGCAATTCCCACTTTGTGAAGGCTAAGACTATTCTGAGGTAAGGAACCATCATGTCCCCAAGGGTATAGGATCATACTGCCAAAGCTGTGCATGGTAAGGTATAGGGCCATGCGGGCCAAGTGTTCCTTGAGGATGTCCCTGACGACCCTAGTTTCGACTTCGGAGAAGGGCCTGGAACCAGCGTAGGTATTGAAGCAAGCAATTGAGCTGCTACCGACGGTGTTCCAGAAGAAGTCATAGTTGCGGTTGCCGTCGACTCCACGGCAGATACTGCTCAGGAAGCTCTGGTCCCTGGAACGGGTCTTGCGCCAGAAACGAGACTGCAAGTAAAAAAGATATATTTTTTACAAGTCGCATATTTCGTATTCATTCAACATTGCAAAAACAACATTATTTAAATAGTTTAAAGGTAAAGCGAAAGTAAACAAAAAAAAAATAACAAAACTTACATCGGTGAAAGTAAATTTATATCCATCGGGGTTGACAACAGGCAGGAGGATCCAGTCAAACCTATCCAGGAGGTCGCTTTCAGTACGGTCTTCGACCAGCTTATGAATGGCCCAGGTGACGGTGGGGGGAGAGATCCATTCCCTGGCGTGGATGCCTCCGTCGATAAAGATCACGGGCTTGCTCTCATCTTCAAAGTTGGTGATAGAGATCTTGATGTATTTGATCGGACGACCTTCAAAAGAGTTGGCAGCATTCACAACAGTAGCAACATCAGGGTATTTTTCGCCTATGTAGTCGAGGTAATCGTTGATCTGTAAATTATGATTTTTACAATTATTATACATTCAAATTAGAAAACATGGGAAAGCGTCAGGATAGCCCGTGAAATTCAAATTCTCTTACATTTTTTGCAATTAGCAGGTAAGTATAAGATTGTATGTTGACCTAAATAATGATTCGCGGCCGTATCAAATACTTATAATATAGAATTATAATTATAATAAAAATCATCTAATACTCTCTAAGTTCATAATTATAATAGTTAAGTATAAAAACTCTTAAGCATAGAGGAGCTCGGGTCCGAACGGGTCAATCCACCAGGTTAAGCTACGCTTACCGGGGTTGTTCCGTGGATGGGTGACCAGCTTTACATACCGAGACTCGTCCGTGCCTCGGAAAGTACGTTAAGCTGTTGGTCCCGGCTGTCAATCGTGGATCTGGGCTGTCAACCCCGAGAGTCTGACAACCAGTCTTGCCAAGGGGTATCGTATAACTCAGATAATGGGTTGTGGAGTTCAGACAGGCACTCCCTCCATGTAAAATACTGGTATTCAGTTGCATCCGGTTAGACTGTAAGGCGACCCCAACATAGTTGGGAAAAGGCTAGGCAGATTATGAAGATGCTTAAGAATCAAACATTCACCCAGATCGTCGTACAAAATAATTTTATTCAAGTTGGGAAGGTCTGCCTAATTATTTGCCTGAATAATAAGCCAGCTTTCTAGTCATATGAAGAATTGATTTTATAAATCGTATAGGAAAAACTAGATTTTGGAGCTCATGATTCTATTAATTGTTTCCTCAGCGTTCTGATTTAAATTGCATTCGAAATTACATTTACACGAAATTGTGGATGCCTTTATCGGTATTTAAGTGAATCAAAAAGTAAACCAATCATAATAGTTTTTCTAATATTTTAGGTGCAAAATACTATCGGTGTTTCTGAGTTGAATTTCATCGAAAAGCAGTACTGTCACAATGTACTATTGTGACAGTAGTGCTTTTCGATGAAATTCGACGAAATGAACGATGATATCATAATAAAAATTAAATAAAATGTAATGTAAATGTGTATAGTAATGTAAATATTTCCAATAAATCAAATCTATTGCAAATTAGTTTGATGTATAAAAAAAAATAAAAAAAATGATTTGTTTATGGATCTATCACAGACACTCGACGAAAATCTGGAAGAATATGCTTATGATAGAATAATTGGATAAAGATTTAGTTACTCACAGATTCGATTTCTTGATAATTGTCATAAGGTAGCTGGCGACCGCCATTCCTCATGGTTGCTTTCTTTTCCAGATCTATAAGCACGTCATCATAGTCCAATTGGCTGAAAAAAAACGGGATTAGATTTTAATAGATCTTTTATCTTTGGCGACATCATTTTACATGTTTTTGCCGAAGCACAGAGAGGAGGCCTGTGTCCCAGTAACATTATAGGCTGATAACGATGAACGCCTTTTCATCTCCAAAATATAATGAAACAAGAAAAACACCTTATTATTTTGATAATCCTGCGTAATTTTAGCTTTTATTTCAATACTCAATCGTCAGGCAAAGCTGCACGCGTTCAATGCCATTCAGAGAAGCTGAATTGCATCATTCATGTCCAGGGTTGGTACGTTTAGAAACAGTATATGTATTAAGGATCTTGCTGATAGGATGTATGCTACCAAGACCCAAGCGGTAGTAAGAAATAGCTGCGTAAATGTTTTTATTTTAATGTGCAAAGAGAAGAAAGGTGTTAGTTTATGTTAGTGTGTATATTGTATGCCACTTTATAGTATTGATTCTTTTTTTAAACAAAAAAAAAACTTTATTTTTATTTTTATTTATTGTGTGGTCTGCATTTTTTTTTTTTTAATTTTGATTGCTTAGCACAATGTGTACTTAGGTGGTAACTTAAAATTTTATGAGATCATTATGGCTCGTCGTATGTGATATGTGGTAATATTTAGCAAAAGCAATAGCAATTTGTAACAATCGTATCAGGAAGCGTTCTGTAGTGTCTGCCAGCCCCGTTGTGAAAACTGCGTGAATATATTTAAGGGAAAATTAAATATTTACCGTTTCACATTATCAGCATGGATCCTGTAAGCAATACCCTCAGTTTCCACATCTTGGATAAAAGAAGCTTGATGTTCAGGTTTTACTAGCAAGACGCCTTCGCGTCCCATGATCGGATGACCCAGGACATCCAGATCATATTTTTCTACCATGGACTGAAAAGTTTTGAAATGGCTGTCGGTGGCAAGCCCGACATAGTAGGATTTCCATCTGTGAAGAAATAAAAAATGAAATTGACTTTGCCGGGAACAGTCTTCATCTTCAGCAATTTTATTGATTTATATATATTCTTTTTTTCTTCCTTTTAGGGTTCTGACCTTAAATGGCAAAACCTATAGATCACTTTTAAATTATGTTTTTCTCTTTTTATTTTGTTTGATTATCCAAATATTTTGAATGTATCCTGGTTTTAGTCATTTTTAAAATATTACACACCCGATATATTCTTCATGTTTGGCACAAACTAAAGCAAGCAACGCTACCACTACTAGTAACTTCATCTTGTAAGAATATCGCATTAAAATAAAAATCTTTATTGCAGACCACATGATCCATAAAAAAAAACACAATTTAAAACAATAATTTACAATAAAGTGGCATACATACACACGAACATAGACTTACGACTTACTTCTCTTTGCATATTAAAATTAAAATAAAAACATTTACGTGACTATTTCTTGCTATGTTTTGGTAGCACTCATCGTATCAGCAAGGTCCTTAATATACTGATTTTACACGTACCAACCTTGGACATGAATGATGCAATTCTGCTTCTATGCATGGCATTGAACGCGTTCAGCGTCGCCTCCGCGAACATTCCAGAGGCACTACAGTAGCGCTTCATCCCCATTATGTTTCTGTAGACTTATCATAGTTTTTATAACAGTGCCTAAAAGATAACACTATCATCTTTCAGTCATACGTTACTATCTGAATCTGAAAGGGCTGTAGGTAAAATAATAATTATAAATTTTCTTAATTCCTCTTTGCCCCTAAGATTTAGGTCTCAACAACTGTTTAGGTCTTATTGTGCTCATAAGTACATATATAACGATCCACGGCATAGGTAAGACTACAGTTATGGTTTCAATGGAGCATATTATGGCGCTGAATGATTAAAATGAACAAGCTAATTTCGATAACAAAGGCAACGTCCTATAAAAAATTATGCAAAGAATTACAAGTTGTTGTGACTTCCTGTAATTGAAGGAGTCCAACGCTTATTTTCTTTATAAATTGTGTTTTTTTGTGTACCTGTATTAATTTTTCCTACATTATTAATTTAAACAATACCATAAACAGGCTAAAGTCTCCGTGAGATGGAGTGGGCTGTCAACCTCTTAAATAAATAAGGGTGAACTTTTCAATTTCCAATAACGTAAAATATACAAAAGAAAATAACAGATAAAACCAAAGTCTTTTATTTCTAAACAAGTCACCGGCTCTTCTAACACCAACGATGATACCTTCCCAAGTCTCATTACACACTTGTTGGATATACCTAGGAGCAAGGTTAAAGCCTATACTATACACTATCCGAGAGGCCAGGCAACTCAAAGGCGAATGATAAAGGCACTCCAATCTTTTGCGCATAATCCTGAGAATCTCCTGAAACTTGGTAGTTCAAGACTTGAACTGAATTCCCAACAACGTAAGATCTAAAGTTAGGTAGGGATTGTTTGTTGATTGCGTTGGCCATAGCTTTGCCCACTGTGTGAAGAATATGACCATTCTTAGGAAGGGAACCACTATGTGCCCATGGGTATAAAATCATACTGCCATAACTATGTATGGTGATGTATAGGGCCATGCGGGCCAAGTGTTCCTTGAGGATGTCCCTGACGACCCTGGTTTCGCCTTCGGAGAAGGGCCTGGAGCCAGCGTAGATATCGGAGCAAGCAGTAGAGGTGGTACCGGCGGTGTTCCAGAAGAAGTCGTAATTGCGGTTGCCATCGACTCCTGGGCAGACGTTGCTTTGGAAACTCTGGTCCGTGGAACGGGTCTTGCGCCAGAAACGAGACTGCAAGCAAAAAAATATATTTTTATAAGTCGCGTATTGTGTTATGAAATTGTATTCCATATTTGAAATAGTGTTTTGTATCAAATTAAAAACAAAAAGGTCAAAGGCCATTGGAAAAACAAAACTATTTAGATAGTTTAAAGTTAAAGCGAAACTGAACAAAATAATAAATAACAACAATTACATCGGTGAAAGTAAATTTATATCCATCGGGGTTGACAACAGGCAGGAGGACCCAGTCGAACCTATCCAGGAGGTCGCTTTCAGTAAGGTCTTCGACCAGCTTATGAATGGCCCAGGTGACGGTGGGGGGAGAGATCCATTCTCTGGCGTGGATGCCTCCGTCGATAAAGATCACGGGCTTGCTCTTATCTTCGAAGTTGGTGTTAGAGATCTTGACGTACTTGATCGGACGACCTTCAAAAGAGTTGGCAGCATTCACAACAGTAGCAACGTCAGGGTATTGTCTGCCAATATATTCAATATAATCATTGACCTGTAAATTATGATTTTTGCAATTATTTTTTACATTCAAATTAGAATCTTGCCGATTTATTCTGCAAAAATCTTCTCACAGTGAAAACATAAGTGAAGTGAGCTGTCAGTGTCAATCCCTAGCATTAGAAGAAATGACAGCTCACTTCACAAAAGTTTTCACGGTGATATTTTAAGAGAATCAGCGGGTTATTTACAAATCAACTTTTTGAAAACAAGTAAGGCTCGAAATGATATTCACCGAACAGCAACAACTGTCGCAATAGTTTGACGAACGATGAGATCATAATAAAAATTAAATAATTGTTAAGAATCAGACACTCGACGAGAATCTAGAAGAATAGGCGTATGATAGAATAATTGGATAAAGATTTAGTTACTCACAGCTTCGATTTCTTGATAATTGTTATAAGGTAGCTGGCGACCGCCATTCCTCATGGTTGCTTTCTTTTCCAGATCTATAAGCACGTCATCATAGTCCAATTGGCTGAAAAAAAACGGGATCCGTTTTAAATAACTTTTAAAAACGTCTCTGGTTGACATTTTTTTTTTGCCTACGTTGGCGCCTTTTGCCCTTCTCCCTCTCACATAGAGGCCTGTGTCCCAGCAGTGGGAACATTATAGGCTGATTATGATGACGAACGCTTTTTCATCTCCAAAATTGAAACAAGAAAAACACCTTATTATTTTGATAATCCTGCATAATTTTAGCTTTTACTTCAATACTCAATCATCAGGCAAGGCTGAACACGTTCAATGCCATTCAGAGAAGCTGAATTGCATCATTCATGTCCAGTGTTGGTACGTGTAGAATTTTAGCTTTTACTTCAATACTCAATCATCAGGCAAGGCTGAACGCGTTCAATGCCATTCAGAGAAGCTGAATTGCATCATTCATGTCCAGTGTTGGTACGTGTAGAATTTTAGCTTTTACTTCAATACTCAATCATCAGGCAAGGCTGAACACGTTCAATGCCATTCAGAGAAACTGAATTGCATCATTCATGTCCAGTGTTGGTACGTGTAGAAACAGTATTGTTATTGACCTTGTTGATAGGATGTATGCACAGGCGGTGGTTGGAAATATATAATAGCAGGAGGCGTTTTGTATTTTCTGCCAGCCCCATTGTGGGAACTGCGTGAAAATATACGGTTTTAAAAGGGTAGGCTTTATCTTTGTGTGTAAATTGTAAAATTAAATATTTACCGTTTCACATTATCAGCATGGATCCTGTAAGCAATACCCTCAGTTTCCACATCTTGGATAAAAGAAGCTTGATGTTCAGGTTTTACTAACAAGACGCCTTCGCGTCCCAAGATCGGACGGCTCAGGACATCCAGATCATATTTTTCTACCATGGACTCGAAAGCTTTGAAATGGCTGTCGGTGGCAAGCCCCATATAGTAGGATTTCCATCTGTGAAGAATTAAATCGAAATTGTCTTTGCCTGCTTTTGTCTTCGTCTTCAGCAATTTCATTTATTTATTTTATCTGCTCTCAATAGTTCAAAATATTATTCTTCTTTTTTTCTTATTCTTTTTAGGGTTCTGACCTTGTTCTTTTTTTAATTTGTTTCATTATCCAAATGTCGTAAATTTATCCTGGATTTAAGTAATATTTTCTTTTTTACAAACCCGATATATTTTTCATGTTTGGCATAAACCAAAGCAAACAACACTACAACTACTAGTAACTTCATCTTGTCCGATTTTGTATTTAAATAAATAAAATGAATAAAAATCTTTATTGCAGACCACATGATCCATAAAAAACACAATTTAAAACAATAATTTACAATAAAGTTGCATACATACACACGAACATAGACTCACGCCCTGGTTCTCATTGCATATTAAAATTAAAATTCAAACATTAACGAAGCTATTTCCAACCACCGCTTGTAGGTCTTTGTAGCATACATCCTGTCAGCAAGGTCCTTAATATACTGTTTCTACACGTACCAACCCTGGACATGAATGATGCAATTCTGCTTCTCTGAATGGCATTGAACGCGTTCAGCCTCACCTCCGCGAACATTCCAGAGGCACTACAGTAGCGCTTCATCCTCATTAGGTGTCTGTAGACTTATCATAGTTTTTATATCAGTGCCCAAAAGATAACACTATCATCTTTCAGTCATAAGTTACTATCTGCATCTGAAAGGGCTATAGGTAAAATAATTATAGTTAATTTTTTAAATTTTAGGTTTTTAATAACTGTTTAGATTTTTTTTTCACCACCTTCGCATAATGTTTCAGCGTTTAATATACTCATAGTGTAAATGTTTACTTATATCCTTCTGTGGGAATGAATAATAAGGTGGCAACACAAAACATATGAGGGATGTTAGAAGATCGGTATGACAACACTGTGCGAGAAAGAAGAAAGACGGCCACCGACAGTTCTTATTTGTGGATTACGCCTCATTTGAGTTGTTCTGTTTACCCACAAGCTGGACAAAAAAAAAACGTAATTAATCATTGGATTAACAACATTAAAAATTACAATCGAAGATTAAGTGTAATAAAATAATTAAAATGTCAATACGCACGTGTCATTAATCGTGATTATTAGGCACCTCAGAACAATGGCACATTAGGAATCCGCAGAATTTGTCAATGAATGTCATGTTTTTTTTTTAGTACAAATTTTAGTGGTATGACGAACATGGTCTATAGAAAAGAACATCCTCTATAGAAAAGAGAGGATCCTCCGACCAGACGGGTGTCGATTGATGGTGGAATCTTGTATATTATATTCTGATCGCGCGGTAAACTCTAATTGCGCGATGCAGGATTTTGTGTGACGTCAGGCCTTTGATGCGTAGTTCGCATGTGGCGATGTAGATGCCGCCACAAACTCTTTTCTTGGCAGCTTACTTGGAGGTGTTGCGCCGCGCTTACCACGCTACGCTTGCTGATACGCGGTTTGAGGAATAGCCTGCTTGAAAGGCCACGTCCTTCGGCAGACATAGCCCACTAACTACCACTCTGCACTCGGGTTGCCAACTCTGCAAGCTATGCTGGTAACTTCAGTTCTTTTCCAGGTAATTTAATTTGGAACCTTATCCTTTAATGCAATTTCGGGCATGGCTCCATACCGTGCTGAGTGTCTTTGGAATTCTGGACCCACTCGAGTATCAGTGTCAACATCTCGGCACCGTATGATTTTTAATGTTATGTGTATGCAGATGTTTTATTTATTTGCTTTAATAGGTATCGTAAATATGAAAAATATTTCAGTTTATTTTTTAAAGGTATAATATTCCAGTTTATATTGCTTTTTAGTTTTATTTTTATGTTGCCTAAACAATTTTTATCGAGTCACGGGTTTTGCTTACATTTACCTTTATCCGTTTTTAAATATCCTTAATCTTACATTATTATAAAACAAATTAGTCCTCCACCGCCTCTGTCTGTCGTCCTGTACGCGACCTGTAAACTCAAAAACGACTGCACCAATTTTCATGTTGTTTTCACCAATGGATAGAGTGGTTCTCGTTTTAAATAAACGTATAATAGTACTGACTAAAGTGTCATACTTTTAGCTATTAATGGCTGACAATTTTTTAACGATAATAACAATTTAAATAAAAAAAGATTACTAATAAGAACAAACATATGTTTTCCCCGTTCTTCTGGTGGTCGCAAGCGCCACTGCTGAGCATGAGGTCCTGGGTTCTATTCCCAGTCGGACAAAGTGTTATTAGGTTTTTTAATCAGGAATATCTTAGTAGCACCCCAGAGTCTGAACTTGTGCCTGGTTGATGGCAATAGGCTCGCCCCCTATTCTATGGGACTTCAAATTATCTGGGGAAATGTGGGGAGGTAATAGTACCTCCCCACAGTTCCCCAGATAATTTGAAGGAAAGGAACCAGAGCAGCAAAGCAGAGGCGATTACTGGCGTGATCTTATGTCATAACGTTATGTTCTTTTTCAGGGGAATTTTCCAGTACGTGCCGCTAATCTCTTAATCTTAAAACACACACCTAATTTGGATTAACAATAATTAAAAGTTATTATTTAATCTCACACGCTTCGGATAATCTACTACGAGATAAGGCGGAGTCGGTGTTATCAAGAACTATGTTGGGCGTGAACAAAAGTGCAAAGATAAAGTTATTCGTGCTTGCGGCCATATATGTTTTAAATGATGCCAAACATGAACATTATGCTGGGTAATTATATATATTATAATATATTTTTATAACACATAACAGGCCCAGCGGTAACGGCCACGACTTACGAGTTGTAGGTCGTAGGTTCAAACCCTGACAGGCGCTTTACTTTGTGTAAATTATTTGATCGCCACTGCTCTCAAAACGGTGAAGGAAAACATCGTGAGGAAACCGGCATGTACTAGAACCAAAAATTCGAAGACATGTGACATCTACCAACCCGCACTGGGCCCGCGAGGTGGATTACGGCCCGCTCCCTCTCACAGAGAGGAGGCCTGTGTCCCAGCAGTGGGAACATTATAGGCTGATTATGACACATAACATTACCTCACGCCTGTAATCCCTGAAGGGTCAGGCAGAGGTGTACCTATAGTACACCCACATTTCGCCAGTTAAGTTTAAGTCCCATGGAATAGGGTTCGAGTAAAGCTTAAATGTAAAAGCACAACTATTTACAAAGTAAAATAATAATAAAAATACCAATTTTTTCCAGATTACAGATTAATTAACAATTTTTTATTTATATTTAATACACGAGTAACATGACTCAAAAAGCTAGTAACAATCGTTCTTATCAACTATGTTAGTACACTTAATCTAAATACTTAAACTAACACTGCCTTAAAGATATGAGAATCCCTGCTACAAGCTCAATACCAGATTAGTAGATGACCTTAAATTTATGAAATTACTGTAAAACTTAAGAAAACATGATCCTCTGTTGTTACTACTCGTACAAGCATAGTTTATGAAAGTTTTGATGTATAGAATATGAAATATTCCTTGCTTTATGCGTAATACAATTTCTTCTAGATGGAAATCCTACTACGTAAATGCTTCTACACCGGAGCTGGTGAAAAACCTGAATGCTCTTCGTACAAGCTTCGATCTGGATTTCTTCAGTGAAGCCCATGTAAAACGGGAGGCAGTGATCTTGGTGAAACCTGATTATCAGAAAGGATTTATCAAGAAATTGGATCAATTAGGTATCAAGTACAGGATTCACGTGGATGACATTAAATCGTTAGTTTAATTTTTCTTAAGATAGAGAACATCTTTTCAGTAGATTTTTCTGACGACTTCCAGCCTCCCGAACAAGCCGGATTCCGTAACGGCTTTAGAAGCTCGAAAAGTATAACAAAAATAACACTCGAAGGTGTGGACGATTATGTTTACCTAGGATAAACTGTCTAATTAGGTAGGTCTAACTTCGAAAAAGAGATCAATCAGCAAATAGTGCTATCTTCTCGTCTCAAGCACAGGGTCTCAAAACTAAAGTTTTGTCGTGCGTGTTGCCAGTGATGACTTATGGCACTGAAACGTAGTCGCTCATAATGGGCCTCATTAGAAGGCAGAAAGTCACCCAAAGGGCAATGGAGAGGGAGTTTTCCTACGTGATCGAATCAGAAATGAAGAGATCGGTAGGTGACCCAAGGTCACCGACATATCCCAAAGAATTGCCAAACTGAAGTGGCAGTGGGCGGGGCACTTGCTCGCAGAACAAATGACCGATGAGTCCGAAAGGTTCTGGAGTGGCGACCGCGTACCAGAAGACGTAGCGTTGGAAGGCGTATCACAAGGTGGACTGATGACCTGGTGAAGGCCGTCGTAATCTGCTGGATGTGAGAAGCACAGAAACGGTCGAAGTGGCAGTGCTTGCAGGAGGCCTATTTCCAGCAGTGAATGTCTTTCGGCTGAAATTATCGTGATGCAAGGGACCTTCCTGCAAAAACGCCTATTACCAAGGTGATGATGATTGTGATGCAAATACAAGACAAAATTATTAATTATTTAAGTATTAAGACGGCAATTGTAATGTACGAGTATACGAGATTATGATGTATTTTTAGAGTGCTCGATCGTGACGATGAAATTAACGAAAATTGGACTAAGTCTATTGCTAGAGATGGGGGCGATATTTTTCCTTACAATAACTACCAGCGATTGTATAAGGTAAGTAAAACGTAGAATCATTTATACAACAATTCAGACAATCATTAAAAAACATTCCCATAATCGATTTAACATATTTATAATACTTTTTGTTGTATTTATCATAAAATATAAAATAATTTATTCGAAAAATAACCGGTATTAGCGACATAGCCTGCAGAGTAAGCAAGCTGAAGTGGCAGTGGGCTGGCCATGTTTGTCAAAGGGCCGAAGGCTGGTAGCCGAGTCCTGGAGTGGAGATGGCATATCGGCAGGCATAGTGTGGGATAACTCCCAGCTAAATGAACCGACGACCTCAAAAAGGTGGCTGGAAGAGACTGAATGCGGAAGGTGGGAGAATTCCCACCACCACAAAGAATTGCCTGGAAGAGGCCTACGTCCAGCCGTGGATTGTGATAGATGGTAGCTCAGTGACCAGAGCAATAGTATGGATCGCCAGAGATCGCAGGTTTTGAGTCCTGATGTGTCTGTTATTATCAAATCTTTCACATTTTTTTAAAACAATACAATTTTCGCCTTAAATTAATGTTAGCAAAAGAAGCAAAACGTTTATATCCATTCAAACAAAAATGTTCATACATATCCTGTGACTTTCAAATAAATAAATTTAATCTTTTTTATTCATCGAAGAATATTATTTCTAGATCAACGCCTATATGGAGTATATCGCCGCTAAATACCCAAATATTACCACTTTGGTCACAGCTGCAAATTCTTTCGAGGGACGTCCTATTAGATACATGCGAATATCAACCACCAACTTCCAAGTCAACAAACCAGTCATCTTCATTGAAGGTGGTATGCACGCCAGGGAATGGATCTCTCCCCCCACCGTCACTTGGGCTATTGAGAAGCTTACTCAGAACCTCACTGACCCTGACCTCCTTTCGTCCTTCGATTGGATCATCATGCCTGTTTCCAACCCTGATGGCTATGAATTCACTTTTTCCGGCGTAAGTATAGACTTTTCCTGACATAACTTCTTAGTACTTTTATGTTAGATGGATTGAGATTTTGAAACGATAACTGATACCTATGTTTATTGTAATTTCCGAACGGAGTAGATAAAGATATGTGATTTTTTTTCATTCTAGAAGCGTCTTTGGCGTAAAAATCGCTCCAAAAATCACCCCAATGATCATTTCTGCCCTGGAGCCGACGGCAACCGCAACTTCGATGTCGCCTGGAACACCGCAGGAACCGAAAGGGACCCCTGCTCATATATTTTCCCAGGAAAACACTCGTTCTCCGAAATAGAGACGCAAGTTATTAGGGACATACTTCGGAGGCATCTTCCTCGCATTGCTCTGTTTTTCTCTGTGCATAGTTACGGTGGCTACCTCTTGTATCCATGGGCACATAATCATACTCACTCTTATAACCACGATGCACTTAAAACGGTTGGCGTTGCCATTGCCGATGCTTTCTTTAAAGATGCTCCAAAAAACCTCTCTCGCCTTATTGTCGGTTCTACTGCAAAGGAACTCTATCAATGTAGTGGTTGTTCTGCAGACTACGCTCACCACATTGGAGTTCCCTTGACCTTCACCTATGAATTGCCTAATTTTGAGTCAGCTAGTCACCAAGGTTTCCATCTTGATCCTCAGTATATTAAAAATATGTGCCGTGCTGCTTGGGCTGGTATCATTGTAGGTGCCAGGAGAGCCAAAATGTTTTTGTAGTTAGATTAGGAGATTATTTTTATTTTTATTGTTAATACTGAATTTTTTAAATGAATTGTTTTATTAATGAAAGTGTGGAAAAGGGTTTTTTTTTTATTCTCCAATTTGTTTTTTCGAAACGATGGAATTCCATAATCTACACTGACATTTTTATACCCGGTGGATTAACTATCATTAAAGCGTAATTAAAACTAATTACATATTGTGTTATCTCGCACGCTTCAGTTATCGGTACTTGAAGATATAGTCGTGTCAGTGTTATCAGCTGAAAGTTATTATATAAAGTTTGGTAAGCACGCCCACAAGATACTTGAATCTACTAAATGCAAAGATGAAGTTGCTAATAGTACTCGCGACCGTCTTCGTTTTGGCCTATGCTAAACATGAACAATATATCGGGTAAGTATTATTTAATTTAAAATTATACGTATTTTAATCCCATTTCTAGAAAATACTATTTACGTGTTTGTTTTATGAATGAGTTTTTAATACTTTAGATCTGGATGAAAGCTTTCATCAAGTTCCCTATTTTTACATTCGCTAATAAAGATTAGCATTTTGACCTGTTCATTTCGACAAAGTCAAGGCATTGCATTTGATTAGCTTAAAATGACCGTGAAAGTTGTAGCACAACTATACAAAACAGAAATCATAACTAATTTATTTAGATATATGATGTATTCACACGATATATTGTTGCTTTTACTGAAAAAAAAATCTGAATGGTAAACAGAATTCACAGAATTTGAAAGATTTAATATAATTATTGCCCTTTAAAATATTTCTTTCAAATGTTTGCGTAAGTATTAAATATAACCATCTAAAAATTCTTCTAGATGGAAATCCTACTACGTAGGAGCTTCAACCGATGAGCAGGTGAGAAACCTAAATGCTCTTGGTACTAAATTGGACCTGGATTTCTTAAGTCCAGCCCACGTGCAACGGGAGGCACTAGTCTTAGTGCAACCTGAACACCAAGAAGAATTTATCAACAGCTTGGAAAATTTGGGTATCACCTACAAAAGTCATGCCGATGATATTAAATCGTAAGTTTTTTTATGTTTTTATTTGCATATCTAACTAGGTAGATATTTTTATTACTACTTTTTGCAATATTATGGGGTTTTTTATTGGTAACTGTATTTTTTTTCGCTTTTTGTAAGGGGTTTTTTCTCTGACAGACAAGAGGGCGTAATTTTTTTTTTTACTTGTCATAATAAATTGACCACAAGTTTTGTATATTTGGACAGTTCTTATGTTTTTGTTTTTTTAATCTACTTTTTATTTTATTACAACAGTAGATATAGTGGAGCCTTTTAATTAAAAGTTGTTGTTTCTACAAAATCAGTAATTTTACCCTAACATTCAGAACTCATAAAAAAAATTAAATCCGTTATAATACCCGGAACAGGGTATTACAACGGATTTTTTTTTGTAATATAAGCTTAATTTTTGAAAAATAATTAGTTATAATCGTCAGAAGTTAATCCCACTGATTGATTATTTTGTTGTTAATAAGAATATACATAACGCAGATAAGAATATTGCCGTAGATATTAACGTTTACGATGTAGAGACTTCGCACCGGATACTCGATTTGATCATGTTTCATAATCAGTTACGCTATTACTGAAATGTTATAGTAAGAATACTATAACATTTCATACACACACATTACTGTGAATTAGTTGTACAAATATAGACGATTGCTAATAACATTTTTCTTCAAAATTTTAAAATTCTTTATTATTTGTAGTAAGTTTGTTTTGGTACCAGTTTTTGAGCCATTATTTTTGTTTACAGTGCACTCGATCACGATGATGAGATTATTCAAGAATGGACCAAGTCCATTTCTAGAAATGGCGTCAAATCAATGCCTTATAACAACTACCAGCGGTTGGCCGTGGTAAGTACAGTTTAGCATCATATACATCTACAGGGGTTAAATAAATTCTCATAATTCGACTAGTACAATGTTAAAATTGAGTTCTTTGACTGTTTACAACAGATCGGTGATGCGCTTATTTATATTTCACTAGCTTCCGCCCGCGGCTTCGCCCGCGTGGTATGTCGATAAAAGTAGCCTATATCCTTCCCCGGGATGCCATCTATCTCCTTGCCAAATTTTATCGAAATCCGTTCAGTGGTTTAGCCGTGAAAAGGTAACATACAGACAGACAGAGTTACTTTCGAATTTATAATATTAGTATGGACAGTATGGATTTTAGCTGATGTTCACCGCATCACAAAAAATCTAAAAAAAGAAATGCCAATGTACAATGTTAAAATTGAGTTCTTTGACTGTTTAAAACAGATCGGTGATTCTCTTATATAAATTTCAATTTAGCTGATGTTCACCGCATCACCAAAAATCTAAAAAAAAACCGGCCAAGTGCGAGTCGGACTGAAGAAGGGTTCCGTACCATTATCTATAAAAACGGCAAAAAAAATCACGTTTGTTGTATGGGAGCCCCCTTAAATATTTATTTTATTCTGTTTTTTAGTATTTGTTGTTATAGCGGCAACAGAAATACATCATCTGTGAAAATTTCAACCGTCTAGATATCACGGTTCATGAGATACAGCCTGGTGACAGACGGACAGACAGACAGCGGGGTCTTAGTAATAGGGTCCCGTTTTACCCTTTGGGTACGGAAAACCTAAAAACTGCCATGACTCAATCCTGAGACATGGAGAACGTTGCCAAACTAATCCAAATGGCATAGATAATTATTCAATTAATAATGATTTGTCATGATAACAAATACTCGATTGGGGAAAATCTCATTGGAAAAATACATATATGATGATTGATAGTATCGTAGTTTATACTAATATTATTTGTTTCCTAATCCTAACTAAAATAAATGCTCAAGTGAGTTTGTTTGTTTGTTACGCTTTCACGCTAAAACGGCTGAACGGATTTGGATGAAAGGTATGCATACTCTGAACCCTGGAGAAGGACTTTTTATCGACAAACCACGCGGATGAAGTCGCGGGCGGAAGCTAGTATTATAATTAAAGAGAAAATATTGGAATTTTCGTATGTTTCTTTGTTACGCTTTCACGCTAAAACGGCTAAACCGATTTGGCTGAAATTTGGTAGACAAGACATATCTTTTATCCCGATATTGCCACGGGATCGAGACTTATACGGGTGAAACCGCGGGGAGCAGCTAGTAATTAGTAATTAACTAATCCCAACTGATTTACTAAGCAGATAAAGAACTCAATAAATCTTGGAACACATTCACGTTACCTAAAATGTATATAGGATTAAAGGATTTAGACAAGCAAGTAATCAATCAATCTGCCCAGCCTTGTCAACTATGTTGGGGTCGGCTTCCAGTCTAACCGGATGCAGCTGAATACCAGTATTTTACCTGGAGCCACTGTCTATCTGACCTCCACAACCCAGTGACTGCGAAACATGATACCCCTTAATAACACTGGTTGTCAGACTTTTGACTTCTGACTACCCGTAACGACTGTCAAAGATCTACGAATGACAGCTGGGGCCAACTGGGGACTATGAGAGTGAGGGAAGAGTGGACCTGTGTCTGCGCACACACTTGTGCACTATAATATCTCCCGCGCCGAAGGTGGTCTCCGTTGAAATTGGCCGCCATGGCCGAAATATGGTCTGGAGGACTATATATTACACGCTCACACGCACACATTTACAACCATTTCCATACAATCAACACTAAGTGCACACATGGCTACAAAACCGGCCTCAAGACACTGTTGACAGCCTGCGCTCTGTATTGGTTTTTTATTTTGTCTGAAGTAGTAACAAAAACTTTAATATCCTTAGGAAACTTTGTTAGAGCGAAAACGTTCATATTTAAAATAATGGGCCTGAATATAAGACGTTATTTTTTATCAATTATTTTTATTTTTAGATCGACGCCTACATGGCTGATATTGCTGCAAGGTATCCACAGGCCACATTGGTGACAGCAGCAAACTCCTTTGAAGGTCGGCCTATCAGATACCTGAAAATCTCAACTACCAACTTCCAAGATAGCCGCAAACCAGTCATTTTTATCGATGGTGGTATCCACTCGAGGGAATGGGTGTCTCCCCCAACCGTCACTTGGGCTATCAGGAAGCTGACTGAAGATGTTACTGAACCTGACCTCCTAAATAACTATGATTGGATTCTCTTGCCTGTTGTCAACCCTGACGGCTATGAGTTTACTTTTACGAACGTAAGTATAGTCATATTATTTAGGAACCAATTAAATAAGAAAAGGAATTTTTTATATTTATTTTTATTTTTTACTTCTAGACTCGTTTTTGGCGCAAGACCCGCTCCACCGACACGCACTCCAGCAGTAGGTTATGCCCCGGAGTCGACGGCAACCGAAATTATGATTTCTTTTGGAACACAGTCGGTACCAGCAACAGTGCTTGTTCCGACATCTACGCTGGGAACCGCGCCTTCTCCGAGATCGAGACGAGAGTCGTTCGGGATTTACTACACGAGCACCTTGCTCGTACTGCTCTGTACATCACCATGCATAGTTTCGGTAGCATGATCTTGTACCCATGGGGACATAATGGCGGTCTCTCTCATAATGGCCTTGGTCTTCACACAGTTGGTATTGCTATGGCTGATGCTATCAGCAGTCATTCTTTGCCATACTTCCCTCGCTATATAGTTGGCAACTCCGCGTTGGTCCTTAACTACATGGCTGCTGGCGCTGCTGAAGACTACGCTCATTCTATTGGAGTTCCCTTGTCCTACACTTATGAGTTGCCTGGTCTGTCTGGTGGTTTTCAAGGCTTCAATCTGGACCCTAGGTACATTGAACAGGTGTGTCGTGAGACTTGGGCTGGGCTCATTGTAGGCTCCAGAAGAGCCGGGGAGTTGTTTAGAAATAAATCCCTGTGATATGTTTAATTTATTGACGGTACTGATATTTTTAATTAAAGATAAGGTCTATGAATGTTGGTTTTTTTTAATGCTCGGTTCCTATACATAAACACTAATCGTTTTGCGTAAGCAGCCCAGTTTGGCAACAAAAATACGTATTACTACTTATTTTGTTGCCAAACTGGGCTTGTAAATAGATTCTTAAACAAATGTTACCTGTGATAGCTACTTCCATATGGGAGGGTCTACTATTCAAAGCTATGAGGTCTTTGCTTCATTATCTTTGGTAAAGATACAAGAGTATTAATTTTAACCAATAACGCTCCGTAAAACACAGGAATCGGCCATAAGTAGACAATATTTTTTGTTTATTCAAAAGTTATCGAATAGTACAACAGTTGGTATAGTCGACCGTACGACGCTGAACTACCCTACTGTTGAATGTCTGTCACTAACACGTCATAAATCGTTGAGGTCTATTTGTCTATGTTTACAATATTGTGGTTTCAACAAGAGTGAGCAAAAAAGTTTATCATATATTGTTAAGAGACCGGAAACCTTAGTATAGATTTTTAGACCTTAGTACACATTGCAACAATTAATTGTTGTAATGTGTTGTGTTTAATTATTAACTTTATTAAAATTTGTATATTTTGTTGTAGCAATAGAAATACACGATGTGTGAAAAATTCAATGGTCTAACTATTACGGTTTATAAGATACAACCCACTGACAGACAGACCTCCGTCCGACAGCGGAGGCGTAGTAATAGGGTTCCGTTTGGCACCCTTCGTGTATGGAACCCTAACAAACAGTTTCTGTACACATTGTGTCGAAACGAATACTATTTACCCCTATATGAAAACTAAAAAATATTATAACCATCGATAAAATTCTATCGACACTAGAGCCATCGCTAAAGATCCTACCGAACGCGAATAGAATACTCAGAATTGGAAATTGATCCCCGCGTTGCTTTAAAACTTTCGCGCCTCCGAGAGCGATGGTAAAATTCCAATTAAAGCGCGGAGTTTACATGCACGGCGACCCCTTAAGAAATATGCAAATACTCGTCATACTTCTGAATACTTAGGACTTCGTAATAGTATTAAGTGGAGGAATATTGATGGACTAATTTGGGTTGGCTGAAGTTAGCGCTTATTATTTTAGAACTTGTACAAAATAGAACGCTCTAGATTTTTTGGAGTGAGATTACTTTAGCTCTTTTGTATAAATATAAAGGCAGTTTTAAAATGAAACGATCATCATTATCACTCAATCTGCCTAGCCTTTTCCCAACTATGTTGGGGTCGGCTTCCAGTCTAACCGGATGCAGCTGTATACCAGTATTTTACATGGAGCGACTGCCTATCTGACCTCCACAACCCAGTAACTGGGTAATACTAATACTGGGTACTGGGTATGGAAGAGATCGCGGATAGCGATAAGGCCGCCCATTGTATATTTTGTAGTGTTTGTTATTGTTTTTTTGTTATATATTTTTGTGGTGTACAATAAAGAATATATAAATAAATAAATAATACGATACCGCTTGGCAAGACTGGTTGTCAGACTTTCGGGCTTCTGACGACCCGTAACGACTGTTAAAGATCAACGAATGACAGCCGGGACCAACGGCTTAACGTGCTTTCCGAGGCACGGAGAAGTCTCGGTATGTAAAGATGGTCACCCATCCACGGATCAACCCCGGCAAGCGTAGCTTAACCTGTTGGATCGACCCTCGCGGCTGTTATTACTTAGCCACGAGCTCCTCCTCATCATTATCATGTAGTGTCAGGTCGCCCATGCGATGGACGGCTAGATTAAATCCGCATTGGGCGGCCCATTACACGAATGTACCCATGTAACAGCCGACACAGAAGGATGGCGTCGCATCTTCAGGCAAATCACAGCTTCCCGAAATCTCACTGCAACTAACCACGACCACTCTGTCAAGAGTGCACCGACAAAGAAGAATATATACTTTGATGCTTTTCTTCCCAATTGTCAAACATTTCAGTGTCTCATTTTTCGAAAAAAATCTTTTAATGAGAAAGTTAAATTAAAGCAATGACTTTAGTGTAAAGGCACCCTTATGAGGTGCAAAATTATTTAGCATAGCAAACCCCATCAGACAAAGTTCAGGCGCTTTAGCATAATTTACGCACAGACTGACAGAAGTTATAAAAGCTTTTGTATCGTCGGTTTTGTTTTGTATATATATGTATGCATTGTGTTATTTTCGTATTCAATGTGTTTTTTTTTAAGATTTTTATATTTTCTGCCTCGTTATTCTAGTGGTCGCCAGCGTTACTGCTAAGTATGACGTCCTGGGTTCGATTCTCGGGTCGGGAAAAGTGTTATTAGGTTATTCCATCATAATAGGAAAATATTATGAATCATCATCATCAAATGTCACAAACTGACAATTCATAATATGATCTGCGTGCAATTCATATTACGAAATAATTCATCTGTTTGACAGTTTTCTATGGAAATTCGTAAAATGGACCAAAAATTATGAATTGCTTTTTTATCAAATTAGTGGAATTGCTAATGACAGTTGGGCCCCCTGGAATTTCTAAGTAGCAGCCTGGAGTCTGGATTTGTGCCCGGTTGATGGTAATGGTTTGCCCCCTATAACATTGGCTTTAAGTCCCATGTAATAGGGGGCGTAATAGGGTTTTCGTATAACCCTGGATATTTGTATAAAAAAATATTAAAATATATAATCCACGCAGACAAAATCGCAGGCAACAAGGTACAATTTATAAATGGTCGTCACTGATCTCTGGTAAGTATAGCAGTGTCCAAAGACCAAAATATCTGCCCTCGTCAGCCAATCAGAACGCCCAAACTAAACATATAAACAAACAATGATAATAAGATTGGCAGTAACCGAGATATGTATCCATTATTATTCTTAGAATGTCCGAGAAATGGTTGAATGACCCAATCTCGATGGCCATGGATTGAATAAGATTTCGCAGTTTGTTTTTATTATTATATTGTGTTTTCGGGAATCAGAATTAGATGCTGGCCGTTTAATTCTGATTCCCGAAAACACGCTTTGAGTTATGTGAATTTGATTGAATTTGAATTCTGTTAATAAATATTTGATACGGCCGCGAATAATAATACCTGGCTGCAAATAGCAAAAAACGTAAGAAAATTTGAATTTCGTGGGCTACAAGCTTTCGCCTTAAATGAAATTGTCAAAATGAAAGCTTACAAACAATTAAAAGATTCTGGAACATTCTAGGATATTCTGGGACTTTCTGAATAATGTCTTTGAGCAGCGTTTGTCTAGATGCAACGCAACACGACTGTCGGTCCCTGCTATGAGACACTCCCAATGAGAAATTTTAATGAATTTCTACCGTCTTTGAATATATGATACGATAGATTTGCTGGATGCGACACGACGAAAGTTATTTAAATATCTTCTTGACACGTAACAATTTAATTAAAAACTGCTTACATTATGATTACGATTACATTAATTATGATTGATTGAAATTACATTTATTACGATTATGATGAATTTGTGCGCCCAAATAAACAAAAAAAAAAAAAATCGAAGTCTGGAAAGTATATGTTGTAAGTAACACATGTCTACTGGTTTTTAATAACAGAACATTTTGTGTTTGTTTTTATTTTGCAAATGCTGTGTGTGTAACTTTTAAACTGTGACGTATACGTATATTTTCTGTCTTATTTCTAAGTTTATTTCTTTCTTTCTTGAAACACGAAACGTCTAATTCCTATTCGCCTCCGCAAGAACGCAACTATGTGTTTTACAAAAATGTACGCTAGTTTAGTTAGTTATTTACAGCACAGAAATATCGATATTTTGACAAACATGAGTAGTGTTTGCCTGTATGACCGCATTGTTCTCCAAAACTACGCAACGGATTTTGCTGCGGTTTTCACAAACATTTAGAGAACTTATTCTAGAAGATTCATGTAGGTAAAGTATTCATATCTAACTTACATAAAGTAAAGAAATCTCGGTGTTTTGCTAAGTCATATAAACCGTGCGAAAAAGGAACGGTATAGTTTTTATTAAAATAAACCATATTATATTTAATCGTCACTTCTAGTAAGAGATCATTATCTCTTCGTTACCTCTCCAAGGAGCACCAGGTAATTAACTACGAAGGATTTTAATGAAAATTATTATTGGTACCATCTTGCAAACTGTTTGCATTTTATAACGATTCGTTTGAATAGGTGCGCCTTGATTAACTATCCGGTTTCATAGAACTTGATTGGGGATTTTCTTTGTAATAATGTTTTTTAGTGTTATTCATGGAAAAGTGGTAGAAGTGGAAATAAGTGGGGTAGCCTCCACGGGCTCAGTAATGTGGCTGGCATAAAAACTCAGACAATTCATTTTAAAAATACTGTCAAAAAGAAAAAAGGCAAGGGTATGAACAGGATCAGGGACTACTCACACTTATTCAGCTTATGTCCATAGAAAACAAAAAAATTGTATGTAGACGCATACGCATTCGAAAGCTGAACGGATGCGTAGGTACGCGTCTCCTACAAAATCGTGAGTAGTCCCTAAAGCCGCTATCCGGACAAAAATGGCAAAAAAACTTCAATTCTTTAACTAAAGACATAATAAAAAGTAAATTGTTAAAAATGTGATCTTTTTCTAACGACAATAATATTAATTTTTGTTTATTAAGCTTGAAAACCACAAAATAAGTAAACCGGTAATCGATCGGTAAAATAGCACAACTCTATCGTCATGCCTCATTCGTTCAATATTATGGTCTATGATTCCGTTCGAAACTCATGATGAATCCGAAATCAATAGGGAGAGGGTACACGTTCGACGTTTCGGACCACTTTCGGACGGACCCGTATCTTCTTTACCGGACTTGGGGAGTAGACCCCAGGTTATTCACTATGCCTAAGTCCCATTGCAAACCAGTCACAAAAAGCGTGAATTTTGTTTAAACCGTTTTAGTCATAGTTGGGTTTTAGTTTTTATTACTTAATTTTTTTTTTAAATGTTTTTGGGGTTATAATTTATATATTTTTGAAATGTGCTCATTAAGGCCTTTCATTTGATACCCAACATGGTACGATTAAAAAATATTTTTTTTTTAGTTAAGACTTTATGTCCTCTAGAGGGCGCCATTTTTAATGTGACGTCACATAGCCTATAACCAGCGGACAATCAAGACGCTTCCAACGATACCTCATTTGGAAAATAGTGATGAGTGGTTAAGAAGATAGGAGGGCACAGATAAACACACATACATACATACCGGTCAAAATCATAACCCACCTTTTTTCTTCGCCGTAGTCGGGTAAAAATAAAATGAAATAAACTACTTTTCATCCCGGAATATTTAAAAGTTTACAAGCAGGCGGAGTCGTGGGTAAGGACAGAATCTCCATATGAATTTAATTTAAGTCTGCCGGAATCATATAAATAACACTTGAGTTCTTCTGAATAAATATTAATGGAATTATTTTCATTTCGCCATCAGCCACAGAGTTTGAAAATTTATAGAAAAACCAGTTTCTAGACAGGCTTTCATAAAAGCAAGGAATAATATCTATCTTCTTCTTAGACTCGCGACAATCTAAGAAGTCCGTTTTGACAGCTATAAAAATACTTTGGGTAGCGATGAAAAAAAAAAATTGTTTCTTATAAACTGATTCTCGAGACATATCGATTGAACATACTTAGAGAGTTTGTTTGTCTACGACTTATCTACATTGATAAAAACTGATTCTCAAGGCTTAACGTTTTATTACATGTACGAGAACGAAACGTCTAAACGGACTTCTTAGATTGTCGTGAGTGTAACACAGGCTAAATTCTAGCCTATCTAGGAGAACAGTACTTCACCCGTCCTTATTGTACAGTTGTACTTAAAAAATTACATAAATGTAACAATTGTAAACTTTGCTATCCCATGTTGAAAATAAACTTTTTGAATTAGTATTTGAATATTTTGGTTCGCGTTGCTCACCTTCAACAGTTCAAACTCAATCTCAAAGTTCAGTTTGGTAGTTATTCAGAGACTCAATGTATTCCTTTTATTATTTATTCATTTAAATCAAGCAATTTGTAACTATTAGTAAAAATATGTTAGTATAACATTAAAAACAACACAGAAATCATTTGTGACATCACCGCTGCAAGGTAACAGGCCCAGCCGATACCTTGCAGCAGTGGCTCACAAACACACAATCTAGCCTGCTTGCTACCATAGCCAGGATGCTGTTGGTGCTGCCCCGCAGCCTACTAACCAGGGATGCGCACCGCTTCCGCATCACAGTGTAGAAGCAGTCAACGCGGATGTTCAGCAAACATCCCTGATGCGCTGCAGTATCGAGGCAACCCCATCAGCCATGAGCCATTATGATCAGAGCCAATGTGCTTCTCTTTCAGATTAGTACGGTCATTTCCACGTCAAATAACAGTTTGATATCGACACCGCAGTTTTCTAGCAGTTCCAGTGTTACTACCTATAACTGACCTGCGGCTTGGTCGTACAAGGGAGTATTTTATTTAAATATTTTATGAGTGTGCTAGGGGATTTCCCATCGGCAAAAAAATATCTATTAACCTGATGAATTTATCAAAAGCTCTTCCGTAGTACTCATTTCGTAAGGAACAGAAATGTGCAAAATTTCGAGCTTCTGGACCCATCGGTTTAGTCCTTGCGTTGTCTGTTAGTGAATGAATTAATAGTCATGATGCAAGATATTCTGTGAAGGCAAACACCGGGAGAGAACCGAAATATGGATATCACACGGCTTTGAATTTTTTGGTTCTAGGAACCAAACGATTCGAAGCCATGTGATATCCACTAACCCGCACTGGGCCCGCGTGTTGGATTACGGCCCATTCCCTCTTAAAGAGGAGGGCTGCGTCCCAGCAGTGGGTGGGAACATTATAGGCTGATTATGCCAGATATTGGTACTGATTATTATATAATGCAGGGGATATTCCCTGCATTATAACTAAGAAAAGAGTTTTTTTTAAAAGATGTGACAAAAAGAAAATATCTTTTTCTTGTGAAACTGTGCGCAGTGGAACAAGCTAGGCGTCAATCGATTTATAAGTATAAATACAATAAAAACACATACCATCACGTCTGTAATACCCAAAGGACTAGGCAGAGGTGTACCTAACACCCACATTTCGCCAATTATGTTTAAGTCCCATATAACTTGATCCTATTGCCATCAACCAGGCACAAATCCAGACTCCGGGTTGCTACTGAAAGATTCCAGATGGAAAAACCCAATGACACTTTGCCCGAACTGGGAATCGAAACCAGGACCTTATGCTCAATAGACAAACGAGGCACTAAAAAAAATAAACTGTAAATCCTTCTCTATATTTATAAGCGCTCTGTGCTCGTAACTCAAGTCGTGCACCGCTTCAAGTCATAAAATGCCGTAATGCACTTTAAGTGCACATACAAACCAATGACAATGGACAGTAAATGGGTTACGCCGCCATTTTGTCCTACGAGTACATACGTTCAAGTTTATTATCGACCTCTGCTCATTCTTTGGGACATAAACGATTTTCGCAGGATTTTTTAAAAAGAAAACACTTTTTCGATTGTCCTAACCAAACAAGCTTACTTTAGTTTTATAGGTAACTAGCTGCACCCCACGGTTTCACCTGCGTAAGTCTCGATTCCGTGGAAATATCGGGATAAAAAGTATCCTATGTCCTATTCCAGGTCATCGTCTACTCCAGTGTCAAATTTCATTTAAATCCGTGAAAGCGTAACAAACAAACAAACTCACTTTCGCATTTATAATATTAATTAGGATTTTTCTTTAATTAATTTCATCACGGCTGTATTTTCCGATTGCACATTTCGTCATCTTTATTCTAATTTCATGATGATAAATAGTACCATATGCCATTAACTGGACACAAATTCAACTTTGGGCTGGTGCTGAGAATATTGTGATAGAAAAACCCAATACTATGGACCCCACCTGGGCATCGAAACCAGAGGCCCTAGACAAAGTGACATTCTATCAGCGATAACGATGATAGAAAAGGCAAAAATTTAAAGGACTGACACAAGCTATCGAAAAGCTTATGTCAATCCTGTTGAAAGTCGTCGTAGAAATACGATATGCTTTCATTAAGCGATTGTCACTTGTTTAGGCCCTCAGGTAGTCAGAAACTCAAACTCAAAGCATTTATTTCAATTAAACCATTTACAGGCACTTTTGAATTGTCAAGGAGTCAGTCAGTCAGTAGTCAGTATGAAGCTAGTTGCCCATTCCAAAGCGTAGTAGGTACCTATGGAGAAGAACGGGCAAGAAACTCCATGGACACTCTTTTAAATCAAAATATTGTTACAATATAATGGTTACATCATTCATGTTAAAATTATACATGTGAGAACAATGTAGAAAGCACGTTAAAAGCGTCCGTAATTATGAAATAAGAACAATTCAAAAATTAAAATAAGCCATGGCAGCTAAGAGATGACCAGTCACAACTGACGGCGCCCGTTCACGAACATGACGCATGGATCAGGACTCCACGATCAGTCAGTAGTTATGCTTGCGACTACTGGAAAAAATCTTTAAAAATGTGGTCTTTGGGCAATCTAATAGTACACAGGTATTTAATTATGGTAAAGTCATCATAGGTCAGCAGAGTGTCTATGAATGGAAATATTTTATTTGATTTTAAATATTGATTCTACCGATTCTACGTTTGAAATCAAAATAATAGTAATAAAACCTGGTTTTGATTGTGTTGCCCCAAAGGTGACTAGCATAATAAAAAATGCCCGGTCGATTTGATTATTTCAATAGTTGTTATCATACTGCCCTCTCATATTGGGCATTTTTCAACCGGCCCGTGCTTTTTGTATAATGCCCTAATAATCACTTGGTCCATAACAGATACACTGAAACTACAGAATCGGTCAGTGGATCGTCTTAGGGTGACACTACACCGAAACTACATTTAAACTACAACGTTTATATCGTAAATGATTAAGTTAAAATCTCATTTAATTAGCAACTCTAAGTACATCTCGGTCTGCAGCTGCAGCGGTCATAACTTGGAACTTTTTAGTTACTTTTTTTTCACCTCCCCCATAAGTTTAAACAGCTCGATTATCGAGTTGCAAAAGAAAAACCAGGTTACCGGGCCGTTTTTAATAAAACTTTTGTTAAACTGTACTGCAACTTTTGTGAAAATATGTATCGTTCGTACTTCGAGAGAGTTCGGGAATAACTGCGGCAGTTATATTGAAAATAGTTTCTTTTTTGTCCTGTTTTGTTTTCAATACGTGTGGGTAGTATGAAGTTTTTGTGGCATCGAAAGGAGGTTTCTTTTGAGAGTATACGATTGAAATAAGGATAAGAATACGACTTTGATTGTAGAGTGCGTTTCATCAATTAGTTCCTATGCCGTTATTTTGGCTCAACTGTTGTAGGACCAATACGAATACGCTACGCCGCTAACTTCCTGATAGGTCAGTTTTTAAAAGGAGATTATTCGTTTTGGGCTATACAGGGTGTTAGGGTAGACACCGTTATCCTTGAAACTAGTGGTTTGGTGTCATCTATAATATACTTTTTCTATGGGACCAACCTTGAAATATTGAAATCTTGAAAAAAAAAAACAGCTGTTCCATACATTTTGTCGATTTAAGTGAACACAAATATGGAATGAAGTATGGAACAGCTGTTTTTTTTTTCGCGATTTCAAGGTTGGTTGTATACCATAACACCCAGTATAATGAAAGTGCCGGGGCCAAACAAAAAAAAAAAAAATATTCCTTTAAAACATATTATTTTGTTCACTTTTCCCTATTGGACCTGTAGGGCACTATCCTGCGCTGATATACGATTTTGCAAATAAATGTTTTCAGTATGTTTTAGTTAAAATAATTAATAGTAGGTAATCTTAATATAGTAATAGCTGTAGTAATAAAAAATGAAGAGAAAACGTTATCTTTATAGCCTTTTTTTTGTGTGGCTGGCACTTTCACATTTAGCCCAAAAATGTATGGACGGTGAATGATCTCCTTTAACAGTGGGGCCAACATTACGGCAAGGGAACTATTTGATGAAACACACTCTAACGGGAATAATTTCACTTGGATTAGTTGTTTTATTTGGCACATTTTTGATAAACAAGATTAAATTAGCCAGAAATTAAAAAAGAACTACCTTATAGGTAATAAGGCGGTTTTTTTTTTCATAACTGGCTATTGTAAATGTTATGCTACACACAACTGCGTAACCCTTTCAAAAAAAAACAGGCGTGATGTTATTTTTATGTGTGAGGACATTTTTATTTTCAGTGTTTGACTTTGGAAAATCTAACGGGTATCGTATTACCCAGTTAATGGGTTGTGGAGGTCAGATAGGTCAGATAGGCTCCATGTAAAATACTGGTATTCCGCTGCATCCGGTTAGACTGGAAGCCGACCCAAATATAGTTGGGAAAAGGCTAGACAGATTGATTTTGACTTTGGAAAATCCTTTCTTAGCGCACAACACATCATGTCTTGTGTAGATACAACATGTATGAACTAACGCCGCCGCCCTCTAGTTTATGTCTCACTAGCTGCGCCCCGCGGTTTCACCCGCGTAAGGCACGATCCCGTGGGAATATCGGGATGAAAAGTATCCTATGTGTTAATCCAGGTTATAAACTCTCTGTGTGCCAAATTTCATCCAAATCCGTTCAGTAGATTTTGCGTGAAAGAGTAACAAACATCCATGCATCCATACTTACAAACTTTCGCGTTTATAATATTAGTTAGATCTGTCAGTCAGTTACAGGTGTACAAAAAAAGATGAAACAAGACTGAAAGAAAAGGCAGTGATAAAAAGAAAACAAGTAATACATTTCATACCTGCTCTGTATAAGATAGATAGACAGTATCAGTATTCAAAGGTAGCGGCGCGCGAAAGGAATTTCAATCGGCACCCACCTTATCGACTGTCGAGTAAAATATATGATTTCTCTTGATTTCAATAGGGACGCAATTTTAAGGATTTGAGCGATTTATAAATGGGTTAATAAATCTTTATTTCTTTCTTCTGTTTCATGAAATTAGTTTAAACTGCGCGAGAAGTATTGCGTTGTAGAAATAGCCTATCAAATGAATCTGGTCAGGAGATTTTCGTTTTACAACGAGTTTCCGATTTTAGTATACCCCGATTTTGTTATCGTTAGTTTTTTAATTGCCTCCCCAGTCATCATCATCATCTGCCTTTTCCCAACTATGTTGGGGTCGGCTTCCAGTCTAACCAGATGCAGCTGAATACCAGTATTTTACATGGAGCGACTGCCTATCTGACCACCACAAACGAAAATTATTTACCAAAAAAAAAATTTCGGAAAAAATAAGCTAAAAAAAAATAATTAACAAACAACTTTTTTTTTATACGTAATTTTTAAATTGTACGTCTATCGATTAATAATAAGATGTATGGTGAGGCTTGTCCACTCTTACGCGCCACACTACCGCATTTACGCACTGCGAATTTCAATGGTAACAGACAAAAAAATTGTGTCCCCAAATTGAAAATCGCTACCCGCTGTTACTTCACACCCCACCCTGCCAATTATTAAAGAATTTAAATGACGCCGCTCACTCAAATCTAATTCTCAGTGATCTGCAAAAATCCTTACAGAAATGGGCCTAGCTTGGAGAACCCACCCTTAATTGGACTGCTCCAGAAATATTATTTTTGAAAGTTATCCTTTGGACTGAGTTGACTCTTTTGCTTGGTTTAATTTAAATCGTCCTTCGGGGTTTTTGTTATGTCTTTAGGAGTGGTACGAAGTTTATCTATAAAAAACTCTAAAGGTTTAGGTAGTTAAAAAAGGTAAACAAATCGTAAAAAAGGGTTTTTTATAGTTAACACTTTTTTGTTTAAAAATACGTTATAATAAAATTAAATTTATTTTCGATCACAGGATAGTTTCCTCTTTTATTATAGTATGCTAAACTTTATCATTTATTCGTAGATGTAACTGCTTGAGCATAATTTTTTAGTTAGATTTATTATAATGATATAACATTTTGTAATCTGTCTATTTTAAAGAGCCCAAAAAGACAGGTTCCCCAAACCTTTTTAGAAAATACAACGAATTAGATAACGTTGCTAAATTGAAGAGTACAGCCACGGACTTTAATTGATAAGCCACCTTCAAACTTTTCAATTTTACAGTTTCATACATTCACGAGATTACACGATTAAACACGAACTCAAACCGTACGCTCGTAAACAAAATGACAAATAAATTACTTATAATCGGAAATAGCCTTATCCATAGAGGTTGACTATTAAGTTCTCAATGATAAAAATAAATAAAATGTTGCATTAAGTTTATCCAATCTATTTGATACTGACCTTGTTTGAATCAGAGCTCATTAATCGATTATTTTGAAAACTTATCTGAAGACAGTGACAGTTGAAATGTCGATGTCAGAGAAGTTAATTTCGAAGTTGTCGAAATGACTATTATTATTTCTCCGTACGCTAACGTTACTATCGCTACGCTTAAACAATCGTTGCTAGGTTACTGTTGCTAGGCCTGCAATTGGTTGACTTTGGGTAGGCACTCTGCTGTCAAGTTTGCAGTTCTGGTTCTCAGGTTAGCGAACCGGTAAAGTTATTAAATATAATTTTCTTCTACTAATACGAAGACATTATGACTTTCCGGGTCTGGAACCGAATAAACCCGATTTGCATTACACGGCTAAAATACGAACAGTGCCAGGTGGCTCATCAATTAAAGTCCGTGACTGTACAACTGGCTGAAGGGGCAGGTATTACATTTACTCGGTTATTCAGACGCCTTTGTTGACAGCGCTAAAAGAACAGAAAATGTTTAAATTAGACAAAATACTTGATGGTACCACTGAACGCTTTATTATTAATGTAACAGATAGTTCATCAGATTCAGATTCAGAATAGAGACTATTAATATGTGACTCTATATAATACGATTTTAACATTTGAAATGAAAGGTTTAGCATCTATGAGTCCCGTGTTTTTTTTTGTTTACCCTTTTTTAACTACCTAAACCTATGGAGTATAGATAATTTACAGCTGTACACTCTGCAATCGGCATTTTTGTTTTGTTTTGTTTGTTTGTTTGTTTGCCAGTGTCAATGTATAATTGTCTTTGGCCTTGGTGTGGCCATTAAATTGTCTGCCCGGAGGCTGATATCATGCAATGACAATATTTTCAATCTTTTACCTTTTTTATCAAACCTATTTTGTTTTAATTTTTTGTATACGAGGCCTTTGGCTACTTTGTATTGGTTTATGTCTTTTTTTGTAATATGCGTCTTGTTTATGCAGAATATACAATTTTTCTTTCATAACTATGTACTTATTTAAAAATACAATACGTGGAAAAAAAAAAAAACAAACCTAACATAGCCCGTTAGGTATTGATATTTTTTTTATTTTCTCGTATTGTATTTTTTTTAATTCAATACACGCATTCAGATAGAGATAGTCGCGTGGATAATATCAAGATCAAGAACTGAACGCGGTAAGTAAAATTATTTCGTAGGTAGTATGGTGTTAAACCTGGCTGGCTTTAGTTTTTTAGCTGACATGATTACATTATTATATTCTATCATAAAAAAATTAAGTCCTTATAAGAAAATCGCTAAACGTACAGTTAGTAGGTACAGTCAAGTCTTTTATATCTTCGTAAGTTTTCAAATGCTTTCCTTTATCAAATCAGGACACGTCCTTTTGAATCTACGGCACTGAGCAAACTATGTCATATAATGTTATAATATTTAATTACTTGATAACAAAGATCAAAATAGCATACACCCTTCACCAATGTCCACCGAGACATTTTAATGGTCTGGCAATTATATGAAACATACTTTTTTTTACTGTCAGATTCTGACAGTGTCACATTTTTGATTTGGTCTGACATGTATAGGATGGATGTGACTGTACTTTTAACATATTTGTGATAACAGTTTATTTATTACCCGACTACGGCGAAGAAAAAAGGAGGGTTATGATTTTGACCGGTATGTATGTATGTATGTATGTTCATCTGTTCCCTCATATCTTCTAAACGACTCATCACAATTTGACAAATGAGGTATCGTTGGAAGCGTCTTGATCGTCCGCTGGTTATAGGCTATGTGACGTCACATTAAATACGGCGCCCTCTAGAGAACATAAAGCAAGGATCTAAAAAAAAAAATGTTTAATTGTACCATGTTGGGTATCAAATGAAAGGACTTAATGAGCACATTTCAAAAATAAATATATTATAACACCAAATGAAATTAAAAAAAATTGACACCACAGACAGACAAATAAAAAATCCGGAGTCACACGTAATCTGTTCGATTTATGCCCTAACACGTGTGACTCCGGATTTTTTATTTGTCTGTCTGTGGTGTCTTGTTTATACGTTTTTAGTCGTAGTTGGGTTTTAGTTTTTATTACTTTAATTTTTAGTTTTTATTATTATTTATGTACACACAGTAAAATACAAAGAGATACGACATAATTATGATATGAGTAAAAAGGTACAGTTTCGACTTTTTCCCTTTACGTAATATCTTAATATCCTTTCACGCAAGCAAATCATATTATATACTAATTATTCCCGGTCGAGATTACATCACAATGTTCCACATAATTTTGTTGGATAGTGCACTAGCTTCCCAAGCTAACAAACTATGGAACCTACCTAATCTGTTTAGGAAAGTTTTCACAGACACGGGTCATGATGAAAAACAAGACAACACCATACACAATTTATGGTAATAATCTACTGTCAGAGTTTGAAATATGTACACGTGTATCCGGGCGTTCTTTAACAAAGAATGAGTAGTAAATGTACCATTGTATTTTCGTTTGTTGGGGAAACATATTCATATTACGAGAAAATTAATTAGAATAAGTGGAACATTATAAAGAAAATATTATTAAGGTTTCTAAAATCAAAAAGGAAAAACAAAATGTATCGTTTTAATTGGTTTTTATATTGGACCGTCAAGGGGATAATAAAATAAAATATATATTGCACATTTATTACTTTATCTTCAATTACTTGATCATAAACTATAATTGTATGTAGTTAGACAGGGTTCTAAAGTCAAAAATGAAAAACAAAAGTTATCGTTTTAATTGGTTTTTATTAATAAAATATATATTGCACATTTCCTACAGACTTATCTTCAATTACTTGAACATAAACTATAAGTTGTATGCAGTAAGAATATATAATGTTCAATAGATGTGTCAGCTATCATTTCAGTCAGATGTTTTTGGTGGGTGCTGTCCTCTGCTTGTCTTGTCTTAAGTTATTCGCTGAAGCCTGTCATTATAACCATCATCATCATTGGTCATCATATTTGCTTTAGTGTAGAACGTTTAATAAGACTTAGGCTAGGTACTCCAGTTTCTACCAAGTGTATTGTTGTAATTTCATCGGCATGTTGTTTTACTTCAATGTTTTCTAAATCTAATCTAACTCCTTCTGGTTCTTTATCTTCGTGAACGATATAGAATAAGGATGATTTCATGGTGTTGAATAGCTTTGTCTTGGAAATTAAAAGCCGTTTCACAGTGATCTCTTTGAGTAATAAGCCCAATATCATCGTAATTGAAGTAGATTCATTAAAAATATAATTGATTATGCTAAAATAAAAATTATTGAAATAGGTAAAGGAAAAATTCATTAAAAATTACAGGGCATAAATATAAAACACGAATAGGTAAATAAAATTGTCAGGCCTCTCCATTTCCTAATGAAAGAAGAAAATAAAAGACTTCTAGTTACTTAGATACCTACATAATTGATATGAATCATTAACAATCATCGTCAGATAAGATATTGTGTTGTTTTTAAAAACAATACAATATTTTGACTCACTAGATTAGAGTGATATTAGGAGCAATATCTAGATTAGAGGAGACGGGGGTCTGTGAGACGAAAGTGCCTTAAAAAATATAGAACTAGTATATATATATATATATAGTATAAAGGGGTGTATCGTTAAAAGGTATAGAAACAGATACTTACATTATTACAGTAAGAAAATGTAAATAAAATATTATATTAAAGAATAATGGAGTACCTACGTTATTACTTCAAACAGATTGTGGCCTTGTAGCCTTTTCCAAAACAATTCTTTGAACAAACACTGTATCACCAAGATTTTGATCTTTATCTTTATCACAGCAGGGTCCATTTTCCTTTCTTCCTCTGCCTCTACCATGTCCTCGCTTCTCCTTATTTCCAGAGCAGCAAGGTTCAGTTTCACGGCACTTTTCACAGTCAGCATTTCTTGATGGTCGTTCTTCAGAATTGTAGGGGCATGGTCTCCTATGGCCAAACCATGGATGGCTGCCTCCACCGCGACCAAATCCATGCATATGGCGATCGGCTCCCCATGGTCCTTCCCAAGGTCCTCTCCAGGGACTGTCGGGGAATTCTGATGGTCCACATTGTCCAAAACAATGCCGTTCAGGACTGCGCCCAAAGCAGGGACGAGGCCCGTGGCAGCTTGGTCCATGTCCACGGAAATTGGGACGACTACCACCGCGACCCCTGAAGCCGGGAGGTCCATGGCAATGGCGTTCCCCTGGTCCATCACTATCACTTTCAGATTCATGATGACAACATCTAGGTCCACGATGACCGTCTTCGGGAGGTCCACGTCTATGATGCTCTGGTCCATGTTGATGATGTTCTTGTCTTTCGGGACCAAAAGGTCCAAAACCTGGCCCTGAACCGTGGTGACCAGGAAAATCACCACGGAAATTATAGGCCGGAGGGCCACCCATTCCAAATTGAGGCCCAAAATGGCCGCCAAAGAAGTCGCGTTCAAAGTATCCTCTCATAGTTAAGATTTTCACGATTAGACACCGATGTTCTTGCTATGAACGAGTTAACTCGAATGCCTGTCATATTGACTCAAAGTAGCTTATATGAACGATGGTGGCATAACGTTGTGAAATCGATTTAAAATAGGGCTGCACTAAAATGTTGATAAATGGTACTCGAAAGTATTTCAGATAAAATAATATAGGTAGTTCAAATATGAGTAATTGTTTATGTAGAATATTTCAGGAAATCAAATATTGGATGATTATAATTTCCGGGTATTTTTTAAATTTTGATGAAATTTGGCACACACGTAGACCATGACCTGGGTAAGGACATAGGATACTTTTTATCCCGATATTCCCAAGGGAACGAGACTTATACGGGTGAAACCGCGGGGCGCAGCTAGTTCACAATAATTAAAATAATACTTTACAAAGTAAACAGGTCTTTATTTTGAGGGTGGGAAATCATCATATGACTTCTCAGACATTTACTCGGCGTGTCAGACATTTACTCACTAAAACCCACCCGTGTTCCTTCAGTTGCCTGTTGCCAAGGGCCCCGGTATCCCTTTCGGACTTTTCCGCAGCCCTGGCAGGCATCGGTCCTAGCGGACCCCGCCAAAAAGTAAACATGTCTGTGCCTGCATTGTATATATTATTAGATCTGTTTTTTTTTTCTTATTCATTGTAATCATATTGCATGAATTTCATTTCATAATTATTTAATTTTAGCGACCCGATTTAATAGTTTTGTGTCCCCTGTATTAGGGGGTAGTATACATTAATTAACTTTCCTGAATAAATGCTCTAAATGGTGGTGAAAACCATATCAAAATCCGTTACGGAGTTTAGAAGGACAACGCGGTCGTACAGACAGACACGAAAGGCGACTAATATATATTCATGTATATATAGATATAGAATCACAGCCAAATCCCTTACATTACGTTGATGCTAGAAGCAATCTCAATAACCAAAGGACTGTTTTAGTTGTTTTTCTAAAATTGACAACCCTAGTTGTATTTAACTCTATGATCGTCATAGACTCGTAGTTAACACTAAACTGTCGAGTAACCGGAAACTGACAATTTTCACGGGGAGTCCTAATCGACAACGTTTTTAGAGCCGATGGCGTCATAGGGTTATGGTCAATGGACCATTACTTATGCCTAGTTCCTATAAACAAAAACGAATCGTTGTTTACCAATGGTAACTTTTTTATTGCCAAAATGGGGTTTATGTAGATTCGTAAGCTAAGTTTTCCTGTGATAGCTAGTTCCTTTGCTCCCAAAGTCTACTATGCAAAGCTATGAGGTCTTTGCTTCATTATTGGTAAAGATACAAGAGTATTAACTTTAACTAATAACGGTCAATAAAATGTAGGAATTGGCCATTAGTTGTGTAAGCCAAAAATGGTAAGGTAATTCCAAAAAGAGGCCAGGTGTGAGTCGGACTCCCTCACCTTCAACTGAAAAAGGGTTCAGTACCAACGTAAAATATTAAAACATTTTTTTTTTTTTTAAATCTTGTATTTCTGTTTTTAGACAATATATACATAACACAACTAACTATTTACATAAAAAACTAATACTAAAAGAACTAACTAACTATATCTAAAGTATGGCGTCGAAAAATTCCTCCGTATCGCTGTCGGCTGGTAATGTACCCAAGAGACTGGCGGCATTACCACGTTGAATGGCAATGCTTAGCCTCTGACCAAGGTAAAAGCCAGCCCTTGGGTCACGGGAAGTGTCAAGCAGCCGTTTGGAGATTTCATTAAACAGACTATGAGCACTCGGACCACGGCCCTAGGGTTTCAACCCCAAACGTCTCGAAAATATAATTGCCTATAAGGCTATTATACTTTCGCCGCTTGAGGTTTTCCGCAGTCGCAGCGGCAGCGCCAGCCAGCACGCCGAGCCAGGAAGATGGGTTGGCGCAAGAGTATCGACTATGCGTCCCACACTAAAGGCCTACCCATCTTCCATGGAAATAAGGACATGCCGTCCGGTCTCTTGCCATCGTCGCGTGCCAAGCCATTGGGTTCTAAAACAGCTGGAACGCGGTGACAAGAGCTCGTCGGATGATGTCATTAATATTAGCGTGCCGCGCTAAGCGACCCGCACTTCGGCTGCAAGACAGGCCGTGGTGTCCGAGGCTGTTGACAACTTCGCCACAGTGACAGCGATGAGGAGTACAACATGGGGCTCCTAGGCGCAGGGAAGCAGCGATGAGGAACGTAGTGTCGTTGAACAAAGTTCCTAGGTTCGATGACGGTAGTGCATGAAGCCACAGACCCGACTCCCACTTACCCACAGCCAGCAGTTGCGCGCGCTCCGCAGTAGTAGCAGACGTGTCAAGCAAGTTGTTCTGTACTACTCTGCAAAGCGGCTCATCCCACCGTTTCTGGGAAGATGGATTGTCGGGCGGATCTGAATTCGGGCAAGCGAGTCTCCAGGCATCCATAGCCTCGGTAGGGCACGGCAGGTCAAAATGAATCAGTGTGGAGGCTAGGATTTTCCTGATTAATTTCTCAGTACCGTGGACCGAGGATATGAATAACGAGGTAAACTACATTTTGTTTTAAATACTTTCGTAATAAATAAAAACATGTTTCTTAAAATAAATGTGCAACAAACTCAATCATTAGCCAGAATGTCACTCTACTAATATTTAAATGGTGGTCCAAATATAGCCGTGTCCTAACCGAAAGCAATCGTCGCGCGAGTACCGACTTTATTTTCTTAACCGACTAAAATAAAGTTCGACATTATTTTTTATTTTTTTGCACGATGGTAGGTTTGTTTTCCTTTTTTTCTGGTTACAAATCTTTCAGCTAAAAAAAATCGTGGAAATTATTGCAAAGAAAAATAATTTTTCGCAATAATTATAATTATTTACAACACACTCACCCAATAGTATTCCTAGAAAACTTCAGTATTGTTACATAATATTTGTTCATAGTTGCAATTTAGTTGAAATATGTGAAATTAATTTCCAAGAACAGAATTCAAACTATTTCATGGAACATTGATGTTGCACAATACTATGCAACAAAATGTAATCATATTTCTTATCACACTTACCTTATACAGGGTGAAATTGAATGTATTGGCATCCTCTTAAGGAATCATTGTAGGTACTCATCATTATGAAAAACTTTCACTAAGGGCCCAAAAAAGAAATCGAGAAAAAAAAAATACTATTGATTTGACAAAGAAAAAAAAAAACTATTGATTTGAATGTAGCGACATTTATATTCGCATATCTCGTCAAAATGCAGTGAACAGGAGATTTTTTTTTCGTGATTATTTACTTTATAGGATCAACCATAGTGTAAGTTAAGGTACTTGTAAGTAATTATGTCATATTATAATGTAAATCCATTTGATGATTGCTCGACGAGGGCTTATGTTTTATTGTAAGATAAAATCCATTTATTTACATCGTCTTTTTGTATCGTTCTCACATTATAATAATTATAAAATTCAACATTAATGATGTAGCATTTATTTATTTCTTTTATTATTTATGTAGGTACAAACTGCATAGTAAAATATATAAAGATACGACATAATTATAACACATTACATAACGTACATACATTTACATATATACAAACATTATTGTTTATTTTTATTTTATTACATTACATTTATTGTATTTACATTTATTTGATTACTTTCCAAATTCCATGTACACTCTTTTAAATTACAATGTACCAAGTTGTACTTAGCGGGTACAGCAAGTTGTTTACAAAATTTACTCCTGGACTCCTGGTAATCTACCATCTGCACATAGCCATAACACAATTTTTGCCTTATCTTTACAGCACAGTATAATTTACCCAAAAAAAGTGCCTTTTTAGTACGAAATGAGACTCCAAAGCATCTATTTAAGATAACAAACCTAGAAATATCAAGTACTTTTGTACTTGGGCGTAATGTTTAAAATTAACTGCTTTCAAGTAATAACAAGGGGTAATAATCGTTAAGGGAGTCCTTAAGATAAGTATTTGTAATTATATTTAACATTTAGAGAAGTCTAAAATAAGATATTTCGGTAGTCGTAGTTTTAGATAATTAGTGCGGAACCGCAAATGTGTGGATGGTGAAAGTATGAAAATATATTTGATACAAAATCATGTTATACTAGATAGCTGTTGCCGGCGACATAGTCTGTGTGTATTTTGTAATCTATATCTACATATCTATATATATATAAATTCGTACTTAACAGTGCTCCTAGGCTTGCTAAGTACAATAAAAACTGCTTAAATATGTGTGTACGAATTTACAACAAATTACCTAGTGATCTGAAAATGCTAAACATGAGATATACTTTTAAGAATAAATTGTATGAATGGTTAATTAACAACAACTTCTATAGTCTAAAACAATTCCTAGAACGAAAATAGCGTTGTAATATAATAATAATTTTTGATAAGGAAATTGTTATGACAAATATTTGCATGCTATGTTTAATCTTGGCAAAACATGTCTGTTCTATTTTTGTACTGTAAGACCTTTTCATACCATGTTTTACGCAAATAAATTTTTTTTTTGTTTTTTTGTTTTTTTTTGTTTTTATGTGTTACATATCTCGGGACCATGGGGTCCCGGTCTTTTGGAAGGCGTACGAGGGGCCGAAGCCAACTTGCAGAGGCCCCTTAGACAATTTCAAAAGGAATGAGGCACCAACCGACGATTATCCCTGTATGCACTATGCAATTATCATATTAGTATAAATTAAAGTCGCTTTTCGTGTTTATCTGTACCTAAGTCCACGTTGTTTTTCTAAACCACGCAACAGACTTTGATGAGGTTTTCACCATCTTTTAGATAGTTTATTCTGGAAGGTTTAAAATGCATAAACATTACTATTAAAGTTACATAAAACTAAAAAGTCTCGAATTTTTGTCAAGCCGTAAAAACCATGCGAATTAGGAGCTGGTCGCTAGTAATATCTCATAATTTTTAAAATACAAACATGATGAAATGGGATGAAAAGTAGCCTAATTCCACTCACTTCACCTATACCCCATTTGAAATAACATTAGACATTAAAACAAACCCTTTTACAGTCCGTTCAACCGATTTTGACTTCTATACCGTAGGCATAAGGATAGCATTAAAAGCAAAAAAAGTTACACAATACCAACTATCTACTGCGGCTGCCATTTGTCATGCCACCAACGCAATAGAATTCAAAATCGGTTGAACAGAATGTAAAAAAGGCTTATCTATACGTCTAATGTTATTTCAAATGGAGTATAGGTGAGATTTTTACAGAATAGATCGAGGTCCCAGGCTACCTACCTGTCAAATTTCACACGATCGGTTCAGTGGTTTAGGCGTCAAAAGGTAACAGACAGACGGACAGATTTCCTTCAGCATTTACTATGAATCTATTATGGATTCGGACTTCATTGTTAGTAACTCTAAACCAAATACAATTCAGCTTGTAATTTTAATTCACATTATTTTTTCTGAAGAAGAAAGATAAGCAAAAGTAATGAAATGTTATAAAGAAGCTGTTTACCCATGGTATCCATCTCGGTAAAAATTACGAATTTCCATACAAAAAAAAACTCATTTTCATATATAAGTAGGTAGTGAAATATTCACAAAACGATTAAATTAATACGTAAAAGAAACAGTCTGTACACAGACACTTGTATTTTAACGTAGAAGGACAAGTGTGAAAAGTATGCGTGTACAGGGTGTGTCTTTTCCGGAGAATGATTGACTTGTGAATAGTTTACTATAAAAAAATAAAATAAACTTTTTTTTATGGTAATATTTTTTTATATAGACGCTATACTATTTCAGGTTAACAGGGACGTCCTTAGTTAGCATACTGTATAATATTGCTAGATTGTAAGCAAAACTCTACGTCTGTGTGTACCAAACTTCGCGCGGGCGGAAGCGCATTTCACGGTATGTGGTCGCAGAACATACTGGACGGGTAATTTAAAGCTTGCGCATTTGACGTGCCTCTGTGTCACTCAAGCTTGCTTGAACCAAACTGTATTTGTGGTAAATACAGTTAAATGATGAAAAGCACTTATAGCACTCCTGTTGCTAAACTTGTTATTTGTCGTGTCCTTTTTTTGCGTCATGTTTTCCGTAATAAACGTATTTTCTTTCTTTGTTTCACATCTGAACTGCGTTCAAGAGCTGTCAGTGTCATCATTGGTGTGGAATATTGAATTTGACAACTCTTGAACGCAGTTTAGTTGAGCTGATCTCGTTCAGTTCTAAAATAAAACTGAACAAAATCAGCTCAACTAAATTTTCACTGAATGTGTTCCACATACTAAGTATACGTGTTGTTGTGTCTGATGTTTCAATTTAACCAAGAAACAAATGAATGTCTTTAGTTTTATGCAAAGTTTTGATTTAAGGTGCGTCTTCACCACGCGCGAGCTTACGTATTGAGTAAATTACTTACTCCTTCGTTGGAATGTCCTTGGTGAAGAACATTATCGTAATTCGTTAGTCAAAGTATTCAGCTCAATGTTAAAATGCTCGTATTCTTTTGCGTACTTCGTGCGAATTCTTGCGTTGTGGTCACGCCTTATACAATCCTTTACGAAATCTGAATACAGTATGTTAACTAAAAAAGGGCGTTCCCTTTAACCCGCAATAGTATAGCGTCCATAAATGCTAAAAAAAATATATAATATATATATAAAACCATTCAAAAATATATATTTTTATTTGTAATTTGTGAAATATTCCTAAAACTATTAAATTGATGCGGTTGCGTAGTTCGCGATGCGTAGGATGTAGATTTAGGGCGCTTTCAACTTATGCGTTTCTTGACGGCCTGCTGCGGTGCCGAAGCGGTGCGTTAGACGTACAGCGCACGGATGATCCTTTTTTTTCACACAAAACGCGCGGTGCGGCAACAGTACGGCGCCGGTACCGCGAACGCTCAACAACGGACGGAAACGTCGCAAGCATCACGTGTTCGAGTCGATGTTCGAGTCCATGGCTTGACTGATGTCACAACACAGGGATAAAAACGCATGGCAGTAAAATACGCTTTCAATTTAGGCGTTCGGTGCCGGACTGCTACCGTACTGCAGCGGCTTGACAGCGAGATATAACCTGCGGCACGGTAAGCGTGCGGCAGCGGTCCGACACGAAACGCATAAATTGAAAGCGCCCTATATGCAAAAAGTAAGAGTACATTTCACGACGCGTTTTAGACCCGCGCATCTTACAGAAGCTGCGGGCCCGCAATATGCGGCGGGCGCGGGTGGAAACCGCTCCGTGAGTTCTTAGCCTAAAAGGAACACCTGTACACGCACACTTGTCTTTCTACGTTGAAATACAAGTGTTTCTTTTCCGTATCAATTTTTTTTTTTTTTGTGAATATTTGACTATATTTTTAATTTTAATTGTGTTATTTTTTTTTTTAGCATGTTGGTGAATATCCCGGCGGCAAATTATACGTGTCGACGTTGAGAATCGAGGTGTTAAATGATAGGATGTTTCTAAATTTTTTTTATAGTGTACTACGTAACTTGGTTCAATTAGGGCCACATTTTTTTTAAATATAAGTGTATGTAAATAATAAGGGGAACAAAACGCCTTAAAATTCAAGTTGGGTGGCTTATCCCAGCTCCATTTTTGTATATAATTGCGTTCACCAAAGTAACAATTTTAAGTACAATAAAAAAATAAACAATTTCGTTAGTATACGCATAAGACACATTATCTAAAAACAATTAAAACATATTAGAAAATCTAATTTAAAAGCACAGGATACTCGATCAAAGTTTGTCCAAGCAAAAATCTAAATTTTGGTGGCACTTGTTCAACTTACTATAACATAAAGTTTCGTGCGTGTGCGTTCAATCGTGTTTATTATTTCGCATGTCTCAGGCGTGCGCCGGCACTTGCGTGAAATAGGGGTGTGATTAGTGCTGTGATTTCCCGCCAAAAACGTAAGTATCATCTTGGGTGGATCGATTTGCTATTGATTTTAAAGTGTTTTAATAGTAAGCTACACGTTATAGGTAATGATTTGGGTTACGCATAAATCAGTTATATGAATTTATTTGTAACTTAAAATTATGAGTATATCAGACAAATCATACCTAATAAATATGTTTTAACAATAGAGAGTTTTATAAACCTATGAAAGTTATTGATAAATCCCGAGAATTTGTGAGATTGGTTACATTGAGCTTTATTAATTAGTGAGATTGAGGTTTGTGATAGAGAAATCTAATTTTGGTGCCACTGATTTTCAATTTTGGTGGTCACTTTCGATTCAATTTTCAATTTTGGTGGCAACACTAGACGTTAAACTAAAATATCTCAAAAAGTTATCGAGATATTCTCAGACGTCTTAGTAGATCCTTCTAGCTTGGACTTTCTACTCTTATACCAGTTCCTTATTTTTCACGAAAACAGAAGAAAAAGTTTCGCCACCAAAATTGAAGAAAAATGCACTTTGTTGATATTGACCCATGTGGATACGCTATTCGTTCCCCCTTCGCCCCGCCCTTCGTTAGATACATAATGTATATTATCTACATTTTACCATCATCATCTGCCTAGCCTTTTCCCATGGTGGGATCGGCTTCCAGTCTAAGCGGATGCAGCTGAATACTAGTATTTTACATGGAGCGACTGCCTATCTGACCTCCACAACCCAGTTACTGGGTAATACGATAATCCTTGGTAGACTGGTTGTCATACTTTTGGCCTTCTGACTACCCGTAAAGCCTGTCAAAGATCTACAAATGACAGCCGCGATCAACGGCTTAACGTGCTTTCTGAGGCTCGATATGTAATGGATGGTCACCCATCCACAGACTGACCTCGGCAGGCGTGTCTTAATTACTGCGGCTGTTATTACTTAGCCTCTTGTATAATACACTTCACCATAGTCGGATAAAAAACTGTCATCTGCAGAATACCAAGTGATATAACCCCACTTAAGATTAAAAGAAAAATGACTACCAAACATTCATCCCTGGGGGTGAAATGAAAGAATAATATTAAATATTATTCTAAAGCTTTGGTCCCTTAGAGGTATGACAGGGTGTAAAGTTCACTCATCCTCTATAGAAAAGGGAGGATCCTCCGACCAGAAGGGTGTCATGTCCGACGGGCAACTGCCCAACGATTGATGTCAAGATCCTGTATATATTTCGAACGCACGGTAAACTCTAATTGCGCGATGCAGGATCGCATGTGGTGATTTAGATCACATCACGGCTTACAAAAATAAGATTTTTTTATTAATTAATAAATTTATCTTGATTTCTGTGGTAAGTTTTGAAAGTTATATTATTTGTAAAAAAAAAATTTTTGTATGGGAAATCATCATAATTATGACTTCTCCCGCTCTGGGCGGAGCGGGAGGGCGTGTCAGACTTTTACTGACTAAAACCCACCCGTGTTCCTTCAGTTGCCTATTGCCAAGGTCCCTTATCCCTTTCGGACTTTCCCGCAACCCTGGACTTATAAAAAAATAACCGATCAAACACAAGCTTAACAGATGTTTCCACTATCACAATAACGGATCTCTATCCACAACCCCCAGAATGAGACATGACCCTATTTTTTCGACGCAATTTTCCTACAAAATGTTTTACCCTATCTCGAAAGGGATAAAAGGTAATATAAGGCCACGTAAGTTACCTTAATTTCCGTAATACACGTCTAGCTAAGAGCTAGTTCGTCTCGCTGAGTTTATCAGATTTTGCTTCGGTGAATAAATTTAAATATGCTTCGGAAAGTTATGCTTGTAGGTCGCGAGGCACCTAAACTGCTTATAAGACTGGAAAATAAGGTATGTAGGTACTGTTGATGGAGGTTGAATTTTTGCTTGTGTATGCGAAGGTGATATTGAAAAAAAAAAACTGTAAAGAATAAAACCGCGTCCTATTTAAAACCACTTACAGTGTAACAGACTGCAACTGAACACCAGTATTTTACATGGATCGACTGCTTACCTAACCTCCACAACCCACATAAAGTTCCACGAATTAAAGGAAAATAATGTTGTAAAAATATAAACCCCTATTAAAAAAAAATACACCCCTGTTTTTTAAATACACCCACATTTTACCAAAAATACACCCCCATAAAAAAATTACACCCCTATTTTTTTAAATTACACAACTATTTTCTTTAAAGTAGTCGGCTGTCTTCTTTAACAGTGACTGAAAAAACGACTTTTTTGTTGCTTTTCAGCGAGGATAAACTGGCAAAATGGAGCCATTTTGAAGTCGTTAGAAAATCACCACTTTAAAGTTGTGGCAGTAAGTTTACGTGGCTAGGGTGGCTGTGTTTAATTAGTTTCTAGCGGGACAATATTGTTAATTACTACCCAATAATAAGGTAGGTAACAGTCAGGCGCAATGATGACATCGTGTAAATAATGTGAGTTTGTTTGTTTGTTACGCTTTCACGCTAAAACGGCTGAACGGATTTGGATGAAATTTGGCACAAGGGTAGACCATGACCTGGAGAAGGACATAGGCTTTTTATCCTGGATCGTAGTCGAAGTCGCGGGCAACAGCTAGTAATTAATAAGCGCCTTAATTTTTCAAACTTAAAAACCAGATGGTTTATTTTCTTTCTGCATCTCTGAAATAATTATAGTCATAAGTTTCATAACACTGGGTAAAACCGTTGAAAAAGTTACGTGTCATTATTACACGACTGCCCAAAAAGGAGTGTAATGTTTCCAGGGTTCTTTTTAGCAGGTTTCTAGACATTTTTGAGCGCTAACTGCTGCCAACTAGTTTTGCATTTTTTGTCTATAAAAAGAAAATCAAGGAAAATAACTTTAAATTGGACACATTTTGTGAGACACAAAATACAAATAACAAAATGAAAAAGTGAAAATAATGTTTCAACAACAATAGTGTGCCACATGGCTGCGCTAAAAAGGTTCATTTCAGCATTAATTCCAGACAGATGCTGTCACCACCACTATCTATCGCTTTATTAATATACTTAACAAAAAAAAAACAACTTTAAGTAAAAAAAAAAAATACTTCATGAAAAAAACATAGTCTAACAAACAGTTCCAGTAATCTAAAAAGGTTTACCCGCACTTAAATAATCCTTCCATATTCTTTCGCCCTATCAAAACTCATCGGACCAAAATATATCATAAAATCCTTGTCCCGCCACGCCACAAATTACTACAACCCATGGACACCCTACAAATCCCGTATCCCTAACTGTAGCGACAACTAGCGGAAGTAACGACCTACGTGACTTCTTATTTACATTTCTTACAATGGAAAACCAACCTTATACCGCAAGCTATAGAATTTATATTGAGTGTGGGGACTGTGTGAAATTTTGGGTAAATTTCGTATTTGGCTAGCCTTTGTCAGCGAGTACGCTTGTGTTGAAATAGAGAACTTCGGGTCATATGTAGTTTTTACATAATGGTTTCGAATGAAAATGGAGTCGGGAATAGTCAATGTCCCGGTACATTGACGTTTTGTGTGCCTCGTGTAAATTCTAAGAGTAGAGAGAGGTAATGTTTCTGAGGCCCTAGACAAAGTGACATTCTATCAGCGATAACGATGATGGAAAAGGCAAAAATGTATAGGACTGACATAAGCTATCGAAAAGCTTATGTCAATCCTTTTGAAAGTCGTTGTAGAAATACGAAACGATTTCGAAGCGATTGTCACTTGTCTAAGCCCTCTGTTAGGAAATAGACTGTGTTTAAAGCGGGGTTTAATTGCCCGGATGTGAACCCACAACCTCGAGCATGAGTGGCAAGGCCTTTAATCACTGGGCATCACGACACAACTTTACAGATATTTTTTTATAATAACCAAGTTTCAATGACACCCTAGACATATGGGTCTAAACCTAACCACAGTATAATAAAGTAACAGAGTAGTATGTCTCGGCAGTAACCTTGAAATAATTACCTACGGCCGCTCGGTAGATAAACCGTCCACTCGTAGATAAACAGTCATAACTACTGCGTATTCGAGACTATTGTGTACTGATATAAGGGCGATTGACAAAAATCAGTGAAGCCACAGTTCCGACACAGTACCAGCACAGTGCAAAATATTCTTTCATACATTCTCTATGAACGCATTCCCACTTGTCAGTGTCAGTGTCTCAGTGTCAGTGTCAGTGTCAGTGTCTCAGTGTCAGTGTCAGTGTCTCAGTGTCAGTGTCAGTGTCTCAGTGTCAGTGTCAGTGTCTCAGTGTCAGTGTCTCAGTGTCAGAGTCTCAGTCTGACACTGAGACTCTGTGTCAGTGTCTCAGTGTCTCAGTGTCAGTGTCTCAGTGTCAGTGTCTCAGTGTCAGTGTCTCAGTGTCAGTGTCTCAGTTTCAGTGTCTCAGTGTCAGTGTCAGTGTCTCAGTGTCAGTGTCTCAGTGTCAGTGTCTCAGTGTCAGTTTCTCAGTGTCAGTGTCTCGGTGTCAGTGTCTCAGTGTCAGTATCTCCGTGTCAGTGCCGACACCGGCATGAGAATGTATGAAAGAATATTTTGCCTTTGACCTTTACACTTACATTACACAGAATATTTTGAAGCGCGACGTTTTGGCCGTTTTCTATAAAGACATAATACTGTTAGTTATTTATACTGCGACCTAACCACAGACCTACATCACAGTTAGGGTACCTAGTCTGTCCAATAGCTGTCAATATGGTAGTATTATTTAAATCGGTGCGTTGAGCTTTATAGGCCAGTCGTTATCGGCCGGGACACACAACCGCAACATTTGAACCCGACCTAGAAGACGTTCACTAGGTTATAGTGCGGCGTTTTTATTTGAATACAGCTTTTTATAATTTTAAGCGGCTAATATGGCCGGCCTATTGCCATTTCCAAGTCAAAGTCAAAGTCAAATAATTTATTTCAAGTAGGCACTTTTGAACGTCAAAAATAGAACTGATTCTAGTTGCCCCTTTCAAAAGTTAGTTTTCGTATGGAAAAGAATGGGAAAGAAATTCCAACGTTATTCTTTAAAAAAAATGTTTTACAATATTTTGTATACATCAATTATTATACATAATATACAGCGTGCCGCTTTAATGGTGACATTAATTTAACACACGTATACGATTTCGCGTATTCATTTAATGAAAATATTTTAATTTCATTAAACGTTATTATTTACTGATTTATTTACAATTTTCTAAATTACCATCTTGGAGCAACCTGTACTTAAAGAACTGTAGCGAAGAGGTCATTTGCCGGGGTAACGGATCATATGTAGGCGAATAGAAGGAAAGCCGCGCAATTTCTTAGATACTATGCCGCCGACAAAGAATCGGCCGACAGAACTTAAGCCAGCTGGTAGGTAGCTTCATGAATGAATCTTTTACACAGATGACCTCAATTTTGGTTATGTTTTTATTATTTAGTTTGTTTGAAAATTTAAATTTTTCAATTGACCAATTTTTTTTATTTTATTGTAATTTTTATGATTACTGGCCACTAGTCCTACCCGTGTGATAAATTAATGTCGCCATTGTAGCGGCACGCTGTATATTATATAATAATTAATGTATACAAAATATTGTAAAACATTTTTAGTGTGAACTGCAAGAGGGTGAGTAGGTAGGTACTGTAGATTGATAGTAAGTACTTTAAATATATAGTGTTTTTTACTTATACTATGTAAAAAGCTGTCATCATATGCGCCTAGCCTGTTCCCATATATGTTGGGGTCGGCTTCCAGTCCAACCGGATGTAACTGAATACTAGTATTTTACATGGAGCGACTAGCTATCTGACCTCCACAACTTAGGAACTGGGTAATACGATACCCCTTGGTAAGACTGGTTGTCAGACTTTCGAGCTTCTGACTACCCGTAACAACTTTCAAAGATCTACAAATGACAGCCGGGACCAACGGCTTTCCGAGTCACTGAGGAGTCTTGGTATATAAGGATGGTCACCCAATCCACGGAATAACCGTGGCAAGCGTAGCTTAACCTGACTGATCGACCTCTGCAGCTGTTATTTCTTAGCAACAAGCCCCTCTAGATAAAGATATAGGCAAACGTCTTAATAAAAAAGTCTTAAACAAAAAAAAAAAGAAACGACTTCCAAAAAAAAACACTCAAAACTGAAAAATAACTTTAATTTTGGAAGTCGGTGTCTTTGCTTTTCAATTTTCGTTTTTTGCCACCGACTTCCGAAATTAAAGCTATTTTTCAGTTTTGAGTTTTTTTTTTGCATTCGTTTTTTTTTTTTTTTTTGTTAAAAGTTTTTATTTTTCACTTTTTTGCAGTGGTACATACCCCACAAAAATTCGAATACCACTAGTTGATGAAAATAACAGTGAAGGAGTAAATGAAAACATCGTCTAGATAAACTAAGTGGGAATAATACGTAATATTGACGCTAACTCAAAAACTACCCAAGCAAAAGTTAATACAATTTATATGGGACGACCTCGGAAGCAAGACCTACCATACAAAAAAAAAACATCAAAATCGATTCATAATTGACGGAGTAATCGCGTAACAAACAAACAAAAAAAAAAAAAAAAACATACAGACGAATTGAGAACCTCCTCCATTTTGAAGAAGTCGGTTAAAAATAATATTAATTGTAATAATTAGAATCAATATTATGTAATTTAATCATTTGCAGTGCCCTTACATAGTGCATCTCTTAAACTATGTCATGATATTTTAATGCATGCCTACTAACCAGTGTTTTACATGTTAGCAAATAAATAAATAAATATTGAAGCAAAAGACTGCACCTCAACCAGTCGCATATCCCAAAACCCCAGACTCTACAGACTCCACTTCTAAGATTGCCACATTATACGCTCAGCATTATGTTTGCCTAGCAGAGCGCAGTTTGAAATTATCTAAACCTAAACCCAGTCTAATTTCCAGTATGAATTGGAATTAGGTTGGAACGGTGGTGGCTGCAATTCTAATTATATTCGCTCCCGGCTTAGGCTGTTTCTGTGTCAGTATTTCGGGTTGTGAATGTCAGTTCTGATTACTTCTGATGGTTATTTGAAGGACTTAACGTGTTTGTGGAAACTACTATAACAGAATCGCTTTAGCGTGGCAATAGCGATCATTGCTCTTTTTAACCGACTTCTTCAAAAAGGAGGAGGTTCTCAATTCGTCTGTATGTTTTTTTTTTTTTTTCTTGTGTGTATGTTACTCGATTACTCCGCCAATTATGAATCGATTTTGATGATTCTTTTTTATTTGGTAGGTCATGCTTCAAAGGTGGTCCCATAAATTTTTTATTAACTTTGCTTGCGTAGTTTTTGAGTTAGCTTCAATAATTACGTATTTTTCCCGTTTAGTGTATGTAGACGATATATTGTTTGACTCCGTCACTGTTATTTACATAACAGGTAGTGGTATTCGAATTTGTGTGGGGTAGGTACCACAACTAAAAAGTGAAAAATAAAAACTTTTTACAAAAAAAAAAACAACCGACTTCCAAAAAAACACTAAAAACGTGAAAAATAACTTTAATTTCGGAAGTCGGTGGCAAAAAACGAAAATTGAAAAGCAAAGACACCGACTTCCGAAATTAAAGTTATTTTTCACGTTTTTAGTGTTTTTTTGGAAGTCGGTTGTTTTTTTTTTTGTAATCCTAATATCTCTCCGTAGGAACTAGGAACTTAAACAATTGTATAGTTTTTACCCAACTGCCCCAAAAGGAGGGTAATGTTTTTTGAGAGTATGTATGTATCTATTTTTGTATATAAGTTTTTATGTGTTATATCTCTAACAAGGTAATTAATTAATACCACTATTAGACTGTAGCTATTATTTATTGCAAAACCACAACGTGCATACAAGAATTACTTTTATCGAATAAATATGGCTAGTGACATCCAATACTAGTGCTGGACACATATCCAGCACTATGACAGTATGTAAGTATATTTGAATGTATGTTTGTATGTATGTCTATATCTTTGGCACGCTCTGTAGCCTAAACGGCTTGATGGATTTTAACATACGAGGTGTCGTTAGGTTCGTCTTAGTTGTGAGAGTGACATAGGCTACAATTTTTTTTTTACCGATATATTTCATCTGCTAATACAAAAAAAAAAGGGAGGGGAAGATTAAAAAAAAAAAAACGTTATTGGAACATGTTGAAGATCACGATGGATATTGAATACAGTGAAGCTTGCCAAAATTACACCTCCGGTCCGTGCATACACGCTCACACGCACACATTCACAATCATTTACAATGAAACTACACCTCACTAAGTGCACACGTTTCAATCAGCCTCACGTCACTGTTAACAGCTCTCTGTCTTGGTTTTTATTTGGTCTGAGTTCTGTAACCTACGCTTAACTCCTCCCCGGAGCTAAGCGTAACTTTACGCTGAACTCCCCCCAGAGCTAAGCGTAACGTTACCCTTAACTCCGGGGAGGGTTTAAGCGAAATCATAGTGCCACAAAAAGAAAATCCAGTAAATATTAAATACTTCACTGAAACAACTTCATTAAAATATATTGTAATCAGATGTAGGTGCAATATTAAATTCTGCATGTTGCAGCAGACTGTGCAACCGCTGGCAACCGGAAAGGTGACGTCACGGACGAATTGAATCAACCTGTGCAATAATATGGCGGCGGGATTTGAAGTTAAATTAAAACTGTGATTGTTTATATTTGACAGCCATGGTTTTATTGCCCTTCAGTGCATAACATAACATAACATCACGACTGTATTCCCTGAAGGGTTAGGCAGATGTCTGCTCACCCATATTTTGCTAATTATGTTGTCTCATGTTCGAGGGGGCGAGCCTATTCCCATTAACCGGGCACAAATCCAGACTGAGGGCTGCTAAGTACTTAGAAATTTCAGATGAAAAAACCCAATAACACTTTGCCCGACCCGGGAATCGAACTCAGGACCTTATGCTCAGCAATTGCGAACAATAGGCCAACGAGGCAGGCAGTTTTATCTAATTTAACTAGATAAACATAATTTGTAGCCATGATTTTGATTTGAAGTTTAAAAAAAATGAAAACTTCAAATACAGGGTGTTAGGGTAGACATATACTTTTTCTATGGGACATTTTGTCGATTTAAGTGAACACAAATGTATGTGACAGCAAAATTTTTTTTTTGCAATTTCAAGTTTGGTCCAAGAAAAAGTAGGTATATTATAGATGACACCAAACCACTAGGTTCAAGGATAAGGTGTCTACCCTAACACCCAGTATATTACTATTCTGTAACAACTGTGTAATTGAAGTGTAGTATATAAAAAAACAAATAGAGAGGGAAAGGGGGGGTTATAATAAAGAGTATTCTATGTATATATTTAATTTGAATTTGAAGACTAGAATTGTGTATACTTTTGGCTAATTTGCAAATATGTATTTGGTGTAATTTTTTGTAATAAGTATTTAGTTTATAATGACTAATACATTTAATGAATCAAATTATTTTCCGAAAAGATCTGCTTTCTCTCTAGCCTATAAATAAAAATAAAATGCTATTCGTTGATAAACTCATCACTTGAGAACGGCTGGACAGATTTGGCAATTGTTTGGGGAGAAAAAAAAAAGATTTTTTGTTTGTCTAAGTGCCTATGGGATTTTTGTATGAACTATTTGACTTTGGAGTAGGGTCAGCTAGTATGAAAGTTATTGTGTAATGTCATCAGATATCCTAGTACAATTTGAGATGGATTAAGAGTTATCGTAATCCATCCAAACGACCGATTGCATCATATGTTCACACATAAATGATGCAATCTGTTTTAAAAACATCTACACAATTGAACTGTCCATAAGGTACAGCTGATTCTACTATCTAAACCAAGTGATTTGATAAGATAAACGTTAATATAGCAATATAAGATAACATAACTTCATTATCAGGTGTGGTCTCATTTTTACCCGACTACGGCGAAGAAAAAAGTAGGGTTATTATTTTGACCGGTATGTATGTATGTATGTATGTTCATCTGTTCCCTCATATCTTGTAAACGACTCATCACAATTTGAAAAATGAGGTATCGTTGGAGACGTCTTGATCGTCCGCTGGTTTTAGACTATGTGACGTTACATTAAATTAAAAATGGCGCCCTCTAGAGGACATAAAGTGAGGAACTAAAAAAAAAAAAAAAAATCGTACCATGTTGGGTATCAAATGAAAGGGCTTAATGAGCACATTTCAAAAATATATATATTATAACCCCAAAAGAATTAAAAAAAAATTAAGTAATAAAAACTAAAACCCAACTACGACTAAAAAGGTATAAACAAGAGACCACAGACAGACAAAATAAAAATCCGGAGTCACACGTAATCTTTTAGATTTATGCCCTAACACGTGTGACACCGGATTTTTATTTTGTCTGTCTGTGGTCTCTTGTTTATACCTTTTTAGTCGTAGTTGGGTTTTAGTTTTTATTACTTTAATTAAGGATTACCAACGAGATAAATTACGTGATTACCTTTTACAATAATAAAACTAGTTTAATAACATACATTATCCTTCAATGCACACTTTACACATTATTGAGTGCACATTCTGTGAATATATAGTTAAATTAAGAATACATTAAAAAAAATACAAACTCTAAGCTATTAAAAACTTATCTGGATTTTCAATACTAATGCCGGAATAAATTCATAATATTTAAAAAAAATAGGAATAAAAAATAATGGTTTTAATATGAATTATTAATTTAATAAAAAATAAGTGAATTTTTTAAATCTAATTATTTATACTGGGTGTTAGGGTAGACACCGTTATCCTTGAAACTAGTGGTTTGGTGTCACCTATAATATGCTTTTTCTATGGCACCAACCTTGAAATCGCGAAAAAAAAATCTGCTGTTCCATACATTTGTGTTCACTTAAATCGACAAAATGTATGGAACAGCTGATTTTTTTTTTTGCGATTTCAATGTTTGTCCCATAGAAAAACTATATTATAGATGACACCAAACCACTAGTTTCAAGGATAACAGTGTCTACTGTATTGTAACTTGTAAATTGTAATTATAACGTACCTACCTACTAAAATGTTTCTAATAGAAAATAAATAACCTAATAGAATCTAATAGAATAAAAATATAAAATAAAATAAAGTAAGCCCTTTGCCCGACACGGAGATCCAATCCAGGACGGGCACACTGCGCAGTCAATACAAGATAATCTTTGTAATCATAAAACAAACTATGATGCAATATAAACAAACTATGATGCAATATAAACCACCATAACATTCAACGTCGATGACCGACCTTAACACTGTGACGTCATCGCCTATTCATACGTCAATACGAAAATAGCCAGTTTCCGGTAGCCGGACCGTTTATAGTTTAACTACAATATTTAAAGTTAAATAAGGATTCGGTTGGTGATTTTGGGAAAATTGAGGTGAGTTTTAAAGTACAATTTAATGATAAAAATAATGTAATGTATTTTTTTTTAAATTATTTAGATGATGATGAATGATGTATTGTTGAAAGGCCTAAGGTAAACCGATGACCTTATGAAAGCCGCAGGATGCGAGAAGCACAGAACCGGTCGAAGTGACGGTGCTTGGGGGAGGTTTATGTCCAGGACATCTTTCGGCTGAAATGATGATCATGATCAACCAAAATAAACAAAATTGCGTCATCAAAACACTTCACATCACAATCAGTTATTTCATCAGTATTTCAGTGCAATCCTAATCTATCGTAAAATTGCGTCACTCGTCTGTACGATATAAACCGGTACTTGTTGATATGACCCGCATTCGAGTGAACTCATTCAAAGCAAGAACATCTCTGTATTCAATTGAGAGAATTTTCTTTACTAATATTACCGTGCTTTCAAGTCAATATTCAGAAAATCATAAAAAAGTCATAGTCAATATAGAAAATCATAGTCAAAATAGAAAGTCATAGTCAATATCCAGAAAATCTTGTACACACCAATTTTTTCTGAACTAATATTACCGTGCATTCGAGTATTATATCTAGATAATCGTGTACACACCAATATTTTGCATCAGTAATTATTAAACAAGAACAAAATCATGAAAAGACAGGAGTTAGATGTCTGTGATCTACCCTTTGATGGGTACTATGCGCCTCAAGTTGAAACAAAACGCAGATCTTGGAGTTGTCCTTTAAGTAGACACCATGAAAGTAAACCAAGTTTTGGACCTTTCGGAAGACCTGGATTTGATCACGGACCTACAAGCCATGGCCATCACCATGGACCTGACCATCACAGACGTGGACATCCCGAAGATGGTCATCGAAGACATGGATGTGGACGCTGGGGACCTCCTCAACGCGATGCTGTTGGACCAGGCGGTGTTCTTTTCCATGGACCTCCTCCCGGGTTCAGACCCGGTCATGATGGCCGACCTCACCACTTCCACAGACATGTATCAAGCAGCCACAACTTCGGAACTCAACATTGGTGGTTCGGACGACGTGGTCCGTCTGACGCTGAACGTCCCTGGACTGGACCTTGGGGAGGACCTGATCAGAGATCCTAAAAAGCTACAAGGCCGCAATGTGTGATGTGATGATGTACAAATAATTCAAGAAGTGTGATGATTATGTCTATTGTGACTGCATGATAAGTGACATTAATGTATTTTTATTGTTAAATATTATTAGTTTTTTTTATAAATATTAACAATTATTTTTACCTGAATACTTAGTAAGTTTTGTAAGTATTTTATATTGTGATTTTCTGACTATCAATTTATTTATATGGTAACATATTGACATAATGTTGATGATTAAAAAAATATTTATAATTTATATTTCGTAATGGTTTGCAAAGTGATATTTTTTATTATTATTTTTAATAAGATGTTATGCAATGTTTTGCAAAGTGATATTATTTTTTTAAATAAAGTATTAGTACCTACCTACTGAATAAATTATTACGATTGAAAGAGTAAAATTAGCATTTTTCTCTATAACCTTCTGATTTCCGCTCCCTCGGTTCAGAAAAATCCATTCTTGGTCCCTGTATGGAACATCATATAATATCAGTCAACTGGTATTGATTATTAATCTCGGTCTGATTCTTTCATTGTTTTTATACATTGTACAGACAGAGCGTAGATAGTCCAACGCGCGCATGACCACAATAGAAACGGATTTTGTCGACGGAAGAATAGACAAAATGACAGAATAGAATACTCTTTACTATCAAGTGCTGTACTTTGTGTAAAATATTTCTTCACCATTGCTCTCAAAATGGTGAAGGAAAACATCGTGAGGAAACCGGGATGTCCTAGAACCACAAACTCGAAGACATTATGACATCTAGCAAACCGCACCGGGCCCGCGTGGTGGATTACGGTCCATACTCTCACAGAAAGGAGGTCTGTGTCCCAGCAGTGGGAACGTTAGTTGTAGGCTACAGTGGGATAGTTACAGGTGTGGTGATATCTACATCGCCACATGCGAACTACGCATCAAATCACACAAAATCATGACGTCACATAAAAAATCGCGCAATTACAGTTTACCGCGTGATCAACATTAAACAAGATTCCAACATCAATCGTTGGGCAGTTGCCCGCCAGATACGACACCCGTCTGGTCGCAGGATCGTCCCTTTTCTGTAGAGGATGAGTGAACTTTACACCCTGTTCCTCATACCTTTAAACAGGCTTCGGTAGCATGTCCTGACTAGGTAATAGTTACAGCCATTATGTATGTAGACAAAGGTAAATCAACCTAACAACCAAACTACCTCGGAGGAGCTCATGGCTAAGTAATTACGTGTTCGGGTTGATCTGTATCAATATCGATATCTGTATCGGTATCTACAGCGCCAGGAGGATCCTCCCTTTTCTATGGTGGATGAGTGAACTTTACACCCTGTTCCTCATACCCCTAAACCATCAGGTTAAGCGACGCTTGCCGGGGTTGTTCCGTGGATGGGTGACCAATTTCACATATCGAGACTCCTCCGTGCCTCGGAGAGCACGTTAAGCCATTGGTCCCGGCTGTCATTTGTGGATCTTTGACAGTCGTTACGAGTCGTCAGGAGCCCGAAAGTCTGACAACCAGTCTAACCAAGGGGTATCGTATTACCTAGTTACTGGGTTGTGGGATTCAGATAGGCAGTCGCTCCATGTTAGACTGGAATTCAGCTGCATCCGGTTAGACTGGAAGCCGACCCCAACATAGTTGGGATAAGGCTAGGCAGATTGATTTTTGAACCAACTACCAACCAACCTAATGGATGTTGGATTTCGGTACCACATTATGCAATCCGCCACTTTATAAAAACGTTACCTACACAATTCAGCTACCAATGAGGACAGCTGTTTTTGTTATCAAAATCAAGTAGTTTGATAAGATAACATCAATGAGACAATACAAAGAATTACAGGTATCAAAAATTATAAACGAATTACTTACATAAATCACATTTTTTTTTTTTTTTTTTGAGGTTGGGAATACATCAAATGGCTTCTCCCGCTCTGGGTGGAGCGGAAGGGCGTGTCAGACTTTTACTGACTACAACCCACCCGTGTTCCTTCAGTTGCCTGTTGCCAAGGTCCCGGTATCCCTTTGGGACTTTCCCGCAGCCCTGCATTTTTATATACCTGGGTGTGGCATTATTAAATTAGATATTAATATGGCAACTCATGCAGACTAACAACGTATGAGAAAAACTACTGGCAAAAAAATATTTTGCAATGGAAACAGAAGTACCTATAAATTATGATGTCAATAAGGTTTAAAATATATGTATTCGTTAGGTTAGTATATTTGCTAACGGTATTAGCTTACTTTTCTCATATTGACATAACTTCCTAACAGTGAATCAGGCATGACCGAACGATATTATTGTTTCTTAAATATAGTAGTTTAAATAGAGCTAAAATAGTCATAATTTTCCGGTCACTGGACAGTTTAATGTTGATTAATGTGTGGGCACTTGCTGTGTCTAAACAATGTAAGTTCTTTGCAGGCAACGCCAAACCTGACTGCTTTAATTATGTTTTTAGTTGAATGGGTGACGATCCTCTCGACACCTATGTCTGAAGTTGTCTGTTTATAATATTATGTTTTTAGTTGAATGGATGACGATCCTCTCGGTACCTACGCCTGGAGTTCTGTGAGAAGAGTAAATTCTCAATGAAATTACCATAATAACCTACCTTCCCTACCTATCCTTCCTTGTCTTATTGTTATTTTTAATTTAATTTCTATTCTGTGACCCGTATAATCTTACATTTAATTTTAATTTCAATTCTGTGACCCTTATAATTTTTATCTACTCATTCGTTTATTTTAATTTCATTTGACATTTTTTATTTTACGGGTCGTCAGAAGCCCGAAAGTCTGACAACCAGTCTTACTAAGGGGTATGGTGTTACCCAGTAACTGGGTTGTGGAGGTCAGACAGGCAGTCGCTCCATGTAAAATACTGGTATTCAGCTGCATCCGGTTAGAATGGAAGCCGACCCCAACATAGTTAGGAAAAGGCTAGGCAGATGATGATGACATTTTTTATTTTCAGTTTAATTCTGTGACCTTTATAATTTGTTCCTATTTTAAGTGCATTGACATTTTATTCTATCGTGATCCATTCTGGTGCGGTATTGTGACATTTTATTGTAATATGAGTTTTGCCTGAATTGAATAAATATTTTATTTTTATTTTCTTTATAACCATGTCTGAAAAAAATTAAGAAACAAAATTAAAGGTTTCGAGGTGTTTTTTTTTTGTTTTTAATTCAATTATAGGCTCCATAAAAACATTCACTACTGAAAATAGTATCTAAGATATTATGTTGACTGTAACTTTCAGTGAAAACATTTCGAATTTATAATAAGATCCAACTTCTTAAACACATTTGATAATTCCAAAAATACACCTTACTAACCTACAATAGACAGTGAACAACCTTTTTATTTATACAATAAATATCTACCAAGAATTTCATCAGCATATCAGTACAATCGTACTTGAAATCAGTTGTGAATATTGCATCACTATCAGTGGGATATAAACTAATGTGTGTTGATATGACAGACATTCGAGTGAACTCATTGAAAGTAAAAACATCCGTATCTATCGATTCTATTGAAAATAGTGTACCACAAGTGCATTCAAAATAAGTAATAAACAATTTAGACAATCTTGTGTGCACTAAAAGTGCATCAACTAACATATAAATAAAATCTTAACCATGAGAGGACCCTGGGAGAGCAATTCTCCCTTCGGCGGCCATTTTGGCCCTCAATTCGCAGGAATGGGCAGACCAGGTTATAGCTGTCCTTTCCGTGGTGACTCTTCTGATCATCATGACCGAAGACCAGGTTTCGGACCATTCAGAAAGCCAAGGTTTGATCAAAGTCCTGAAAGACATTGTCATCGTGAATCTGAGCATCCGAGATGGGGACCCTTCGAGCATGGACATAGAGGATGTGGTCGCCGTGGACCATCGGAATGCCATTGCTGTGGAACTCAAAGCCGTGGACGCAGAAATGAACGAAGCTGCCACAGCCCAGGAACTGACAGAACTCAACCTTGGTTTAGACGCAACGCTGATCAGCATTGTTGTGGACGCCACGGATCATCTAACTGCTCCGGATGTTCCTGTAGGCGTAGATGTGAAGGAACTCATGGATCTGATCACCATAGGTCAGAATGCTGTCACCATGCTTCTACCAGACCATGCTGTGACCACAGCAGATCTTGCCACGACAATGGTTGTGAACGACGACCAAGACATGCTCATTGTGAAAATTGCTGCGAATCTGAACCTTGTTGCGGTGGGAATAAGTTGGACAGTGAAACAGAAAATGAAAGAGATAACAAGATCCAGCTTGTGTTATTGTGGTTGTTCAGGGAGATGTTTTGGAAAACGCTAAAAGGTCGCCATCTGTCCGATACTAACATGTAGGTACTATATTCATCAGCATTTATTTAGTTTCATTATAATATATTTTATAACATTAATTAGCATCGCTATTCAACGTGGCAATGCTGTCAGCCTTCTGGGCAAGTTTCCGTATGACAGCGATACGGGACGAGTATCTAGTTCGACGCTTAAGTGTCATTTCGTTTTTGTATAGTTTATAATATAGATTATATTGTATTATATTATTAGTTTGACTAAGATTAAATGTAAAATGTAATTAGACATGCATAATACATATTATTTTGCAATAAGAGTTACATGAATATGTTCAATTCCATTTAGTTTCCAACATTGTCACCCTTTCTCACATTCTTTAATATTTTAGTATGTTTTGTCTGCGAGTTCAACTCTCTTATTTAGTCTGTGGATAGCAGAAGTCTCATTAGTAAATTCCCAAATTCTCAAAGTAGACTATTGTGGTTTATTCTTGACTTAAGAATAAATATTATAACAGTTACTTAATTTTTTTTTAAAGGAATGGGATTGGGGTGGGATAAAACTCTGATTTTCTTTATTAGATTTTTTTGTTTCATTATCAATTAAAATATTTATTTACGTCATGTTTACCGCAAAACGTATTTTGTTTCTCCTTCCTTATATTCGTTTGTTGCTTTGTTCATTAAATTTTTTTTTTAAATCCTACTAATATTATAAATGTGAAAGTTTGCGTGTTTGTGTGTTTGTGGGTATGTGTGTTTGGATGTTTGTTACTCAATCACGCAAAAACGGCTGAATGGATTTGGATGAAATTTGGCAAACAGATAGTTTATAACCTGGATTAACACATAGGATACTTTTTATCCCGATATTCCCACGGGATCGAGACTTACGCGGGTGAAACCGCGGGGCGCAGCTAGTATATTATAATTATCATAACAAAATAAAATGTTAATTTTGCTTTTATAATTATTTATATTTCCTGAAAAAAAAAACATTACCTTCAAAGCCTTGAACAGATTTTCATGTTTGTTCAACAGACCTGCAAAAATCATTAGAACTAGAAACAGATAGAATTGTAACTGAAGACAATTGACACAACGAAAACTAGACCTAAAATTGAACTAACCAAAGCTTAATTTTGGACTAACATGCCTGAAAATTAAAATGTACAGATGATGATAATTTACACATTTTTTTACAGAATCTCAGAGCCAAATAAAATACCAAGATAGAGCGCTGTCGACCGTGATGTGAGGCCGGTTTCGTAAACATGTGTGTACATATTTTGGTGTAGTTTGATTGTAAATGCGTGCGTGTGGGCGTGTATGTACAGAGAGGTGGTGTAGTTTTGGCATGCTTCCATATTTTGTTCGCAGCGCTCTGTCTTGGTTTTTTATTTGGTCTGATGTCAGAATATGGTATAAAGGACTTGATGACGTCATCAGAGGAGAGAGCGAGATCAGGATATGTGAATAAGATTGTTTATACACAATACGTCAAGTAACTTGACATTTCATACATATTGACAGTTGTGATTGGAATAAACGGACAATTGACGTTGGTAGTCAATTTGCTTAGAAATTAGTTTATTATTATAGGTATGTTAATTTTAGATTATAATACAAAAAAAAAAACAATCGACAACTAAAAAGTGAAAATTAAAACTTTTTACAAAAAAAAAAACAACCGGCTTCCAAAAAAAACACTAAAAAAGTGAAAAATAACTTTAATTTCGGAAGTTGCTTTTCAATTTCCGTTTTTTGGCACCGACATCCGAAATTAAAGTAATTTTTCACTTTTTTAGTGTTTTTTTTGGAAGTCGGTTGTTTTTTTTTTGTAAAAAGTTTTTAATTTTCACTTCTCAGTTGTGGTACCTACCCCACACAAATCCGAATACCACTACCTGCTATGTAAATAACAGTGAAGGAGTCAAGGAGAAAAATACGTAATATTGAAGCTTACTCAAAAATTACGCAAGCAAAGTTAATAAAATTTATATGAGACCACCTCGGAAGCATAACCTACCAAACAAAAAAAGAATCATCAAAATCGATTCATAATTGGCGGAGTAATCGCGTAACAAATATACAAAAAAAAAACATACAGACGAATTGAGAACCTCCTCCTTTTTGAAGAAGTCGGTTAAAAATACCCAGAAATGTATCAGATCAAATATAATTATTTAAAATAGACAAATAATTGGCATTTTTAAGTCCCATGAAATAGGAGGCGAGCCTATTGTCATCAACCGGGCACGAATTCAGACTCCAGGTTGCTACTGAGCAATTCCAGACTATTCAGATGAAAAACCCCAGTTAAAAATGTCAAAATAATTAATAATAATTAAAGCACAAACAAGTGTCCCAAAACAAAGCTCTTTTTCTACCAAAGGAAAAAAAAACATTTTTTAATTAAACAAAATTTTAACACAGAGTTGCAGTAAAGACATAAAGTAATTAAGTTTATTTTCTACCGTCGGAATGCATTGTTCTGCCAATTAGTAGCTTGTTTAATTAGCTAATTGGTAGTTCGTACTCTTTCATGATATTCCTTTGTTGTGCTAGTTTGTTATAATTATTCCAATTTCTTTTGAGTTAGAGGGTGTGATAAATTGGACAACCAAATAAAAATATAGGCACTTACAGGGTGTGAGGTTAAACACTGTTGTCACTCAAACCATGGGTAGTTGACTTAAATATAAAAAAATATGACCGAAAACAACAAAAAAAAAAACTTTATTTTCATTAAAAGATTTTTAATAATTTCTATCCGACACCGTGCTTGCTAGCGAAACAGCTGACTGAGGGAGGGGTCGCGCTCGCGGCCGTTCAGGTCACGTCACCGCACCCCGCGCCCGTGTTGAGACGCAAGTTCGTTGCCCTAGCGCATAGGGCAACGAACTTGCGTCTCTTGTGGTAAAACGTAGATTTAAAAAAAAATGTTGTAATTTTCCATTGATTTTACGTTCTATAAATGAAACCAAACCACTGGTTGCAAGGATAACGGTGTTAACCCTAACACCCAGTATATTATTTATTGGAATAATTTCAAACAAAATCCGTAGAAAACCCGTTTCTATGGTTGACATCACGGGTTGACATGCTACTTTGGCAGAATCATAATAAGAAAATATTATGAATCAGCGTAAAATGTCACAAACTGACAATTACTATACTAAGATCTACGTGCAATTCATGTTACGAAATAATTCATCTGTTTGACAGTTTTCTATAGAGATTCGTAAAATGTTGCACAAAATAATGAATTGCTTTTGTGTGTTAGAGGAATTGCTAATGACAGCTGGGAATTCAGGAAATGAATTGCTTTTAGAGGAATTGCTAAGGTGGTCGTTTTAGGCCTCCAGTTCCAATTTTTCAAGCAAGCTTCAATAATAAGAATTTATTATTATTTATTATAATAACCTTTTACATTGCTACGACGAATGTTTTCACCCATAAATAATTCCGGACCCATTGACACGTTGATCAAATATCATAAAACCCATATAATATCTGTTCGCACACTTTACGTTTTGCAGCTGTTTGCAATATATTATGTTAATGAATTTCCCGTTATATGTGTGGGAACGCTAGTTATGAAATCGACACACGGGAGGAGAGAATTGTCGGCAAAAGTTCTTAGTAAAAAGAAGATAGAAAACTAGTACTTATGTTCTTTAAAAAACAAATTATTTCAAAAACAAAAAGGCGGGGAACAAACCAATAACTTTTGTTTGTTCCCTGTTATACCAAAATTCTACAGATTGACGCTTGTTTTTCTCTTTTAAGTTATGCGTTTTTTCAGGCGGGTTTTTTGTTTTTGAAATAATTTGTTTTATTTCAATCTTTTTAGTTTTATTAATATTAGGTCTTTACCTATGAAATTGCCGTTCTGCAGTACTGGCCATTTCAAATCAAAATAATTTTTGTTTGGCTAAGAATTCTAATTTCAAATTAATTTTATTTTAAAAACATGGTTTTTATTTTCCAAAAGTAGTCATTTCTTTATTGATTAGTGTTACATTTTCATCGCATTTCAATCTTTTTCGTCATCATGGATACGTTAAAAATTCGAGTAATTATGGAATATGAGTACCGTCGTGGCAGCAACGCGGCACAAGCGGCACGCAACATCAACGACGTTTACGGAGCTAACACTACAAACCAACGCACCACCTGTTATTGGTTTGCTCGCTTCCGTTCTGGAAATTTCGACCTGAAAAATGAACCGCGGTCGTCCGAAGACTTTGGTTGACAATGACGAATTAAAGGCGATTGTGGAAGCTGATGATACACAATCTACGGCTGAATTAGCAGCAGCTTTCGACGTTAGCGTCAAAACAATATTGGTCCATTTGCGTCAAATTGGCAAGGTAAAAACGCTTGACAAATGGGTGCCCCACGAACTCAATGATCGCCAGCGCGAAGTACGCGTCGAGACGTGCCTTGCACTGCTCAACAGACACACAAATGAAGGAATTTTGAACCGCATTGTTACCTGCGATGAAAAATGGATTCTGTTTGATAACCGCAAGCGCTCAGCAAGTTGGTTGGATCCTGGTTCAGCACCTAAACAATGCCCTAAACGAAAACTTACCCCTAGAAAAGTGATGGTCACTGTTTGGTGGTCTAGCGCCGGTGTGATTCATCACAGCTTCTTACCAAACGGGGTGAGCATTACTGCAGATGTGTACTGTGAAGAACTGAACACAATGATGGAGAAGCTGGCGCATCTCCAACCAGCATTGGTCAATCGCTCGTCTCCGCTGTTCCTGCACGACAACGCGCGACCTCATACTGCACAGCAGACGGTCTCCAAGTTGCAAGAACTGGGGTTGGAAGCTCTCCGTCATCCACCCTACTCACCAGACCTTGCGCCTACAGACTACTATTTTTACCAGAATTTGGATAACTTCTTGGCGGGAAAAAAATTCAATACCCGAGAGGCAGTACAAAATGCCTTTGAAGAATTTGTTGCCTCCCGTCCAGCTGATTTCTTTAAGAAGGGCATCAATAAACTGCCACTGCGATGGCAAAGATGCATTGATTGCATGGGTGATTACTTCGATTAATACAAATAAAAAATTCATGAAAAAAAATCGTTTAAATTTTTTCATACAAAACGGCAATTTCATAGGTAAAGACCTATTATATTTTGGAATTAACTCATTACTAGCTTTTATTTGATACCAATATAGTAATTAAAAAAAAAAAAAAAACCTTCCCCTCCCTTTTTTTTGTTTGCAGATGAATTATAGCCTATGTCACTCCCACAATTAAGACGAACCTAACGACACTTCGTATGTTAAAATCCTTCAAGCCGTTTAGGCTATAGAGCGTGCCAAAGAAATATACATACATACATACAAACATAGGTACAAATATAAAAACATACATACATACACTCGAAAAACATTACCCTCCTTCTGGGGCAGTCGGGTGGGTAAAAAAGGCATGACATGTCAATGACACATCTGAATTTAGTAGTGTATGGTGATAATCTGAATAAGAGGACATGGTTTTGGGATGTAAATTGGTATATATCTCAAAAATTTTGATATATGAGGCTGCCTGGTTGGTCTAGTGGTCGCAAGCGCTATTGCTGAGCATGAGGTCTTGGGTTCGATTCCCAGGTCGGCAAAGTGTTATTAGGTTTTTTATCAGGAATTTCTCAGAGCCCTGAGTCTGGATTTGTGCCCGGTTGATGGCACTAGGCTCGCCCCTATTAGATGGGATTTAAACATAACTGGCGAAATGTGGGTGCAGGTACTATAGGTACACCTCTTCCTAACCCTTCGGGAATAACAGTAGGTAGATGTCAGTTAGACACACACACATACATACACACACACACACACATATTGACATATTGCTTTTGTTTCTATTTTATTGCATTTGTGATTGTGGCGGTATCTACATCGTCACATGCGAACTACGCATCAAAGACCTGACGTCACACAAAAATCCTGCATCCCACAATTAAAGATTACCGTGCAATGGACATATACAAGAACCCAACATCAATCATTGGGCAGTTTCCCGCCAGACACAACACCCGTCTGGTCGGAGGATCCTCCCTTTTCTATGGTGAATGAGTGAACTTTACACCCTGTTCCTCATACCCCTAAAGATTGTACATCAGTCTGTAGAATGTGAATAAAAAATTAAAAAACATGCTATAAGACGCCAAGACATTTCAATCCCCAACAATTCCGCTCGCCAACAAGCTCGCCAACCCTACGCTCGCTAACCCACAGTTAATAGTCTGTTTACATTCGTTATCTGCACGAAACACACGGAGAGTTACTGTGCGTTACAGTTATTACGTGTAGTAACTACGCCAATGAGCTACTAACTAACAGCCGTTAGTACCTGATCAATGATCATGTGAGGAGCGAGCGGATTATTTATATCAAAGGTAAAGGTGGTTCTCTGATTTACTTGAGTATGAAAAGGTAAAGGTAACATGAGTGTATGTTTATGAGTGCGCTCGGGCGAACTTTGCGTCGCTCAAAGTGAGCTGCCGAAATTACGTTGCATTCGGTTTCATTCAATACTAAAGTCGCTAGACACTTACATATTGTTTTTATTTATTTTATTAAATTATTAACATAATTATAAAGTATATTTTTAAATATTACAATATAAAAATATTTAAAAATATAAAAAACAAGCTGCGCCCCGCGGTTTCACCCGCGTAAGTCTCGATCCCGTGGGAATATCGGGATATAAATATCCTATGTGTTAATTCAGGTTATAAACTATCTGTTTGCCAAATTTCATCCAAATCCATTCAGCCGTTTTTGCGTGATTGAGTAACAAACATCCAAACACACAAACACACAACTCACAAACATACATACACACAAACTCACAAACACACAAACTTTCACATTTATAATATTAGTAGGATAGTAGCCCACCGGTATCGGGAACAGGGTCCAAGCTACTGGCGGTCAGGGCTCCAGAGAGAGGAACCGCCTAACAATACGGACCGTGTCCAGGAGTACCGCTTTCTGAATCAGTCCCTTAACCCAACCCATATTATTTTTGTGCAGTTACTTGAAATATTGAATTTTGATTGCCAAGTATTTTATAAAAAAATTGCCCGTTCCAAAGCAATGGAAAATTGACATTTTAAAAGCATAGATACGTAGGTACCTATGCTTTTAAAATCAATTTAATTAGCTGCTCGCTGTTCTCACTACTGAGAACAGCGAGCAAGAAACTCAATGATTAGCACCTTTCAACAAAAAAATACTAAATTATTGATCCACTCACATTTGCAGCACACAAACTTCAATATAGGCGCAGATAGGTACTCGAATATTAGTTTGAATCAATACGCCATTAATCTACAAATCCTTATCCTCGAAATGTGTCTAAGTGTCAATTTCACCGATTAAACTGAACGCGATCAGGACATCTAACCTGCGTTCAACAGCTGTCAGTGTCAATATTTCACAACAATAATGAAACTGACAGCTCTATAACGCGGTTTAGATGCGTTGATCGCGTTCAGTTAATTTGGTGAAACCGCCCTTACACTAACTAATTCACTTACAACTCGTAAGTCGTATTCACTTAGTTCGTAGCGAGCTTAGTGTTAACCGTTGGTAAGCCGCGTAGATGCCCGATAAGCCGCGCTAGGGTTAATATGACTATCTGCTTTTGATTTGTGTGGTATTAACTACTAACCTACTGGATCGCCCAATTATAGTTGAGATCTGGTTTGTTTTACGCGAGCGTGACGTTAAATATCACGCTTGTAAGTAAGTAGCCCAGTGGTAACGGCCGCGACTTACGAGTTGTAGGTCGTAGGTTCGAACCCTGACAGGCGCTTCACTTTGTGTAAATAATTTCATCACCACTGCTCTCAAAACGGTGAAGGAAAACATCGTGAGGAAACCGGCATGTCCTAGAACCATAAATTCGAAGACATGTGACATCTACCAACCCGCACTGGGCCCGCGTGGTGGATTACCGCCCGTTCCCTCTTACAGAGAGGAGGCCGGTGTCCCAACATTGGTTTCATTATAGGCTGACTACGCTAAGTAAGAGAGAGTGAGAGTTAGATAGAAGAGTACCACTGATGGTGTATCCAGCGTTGCCAGATGTGCCAATTTTAGCAGGACGTTTTCCCGATTTTTTGCCCAAAATTATATGACCAGCGCGGGACAGCCTCAGTCCCGCTATTCAAATCTGTCAACACTGATGTACACCCACATTTTGCCAGTTATGTTTAAGTCCCATGTAATAGGGGCAAGCCTATTACTATCAACCGAGCACAAATCTAGACTCCGGGTTGCTACTGATAAATTCGTGATATTATAGGTAATCATTTAAATCTTTTGCTTTGGTATTGAAACTAATTTAAACAAAACATAACGCCGCCAGGTCTACTGGAAGAAATTTCTTAAGAAATAAGCAGTACCTTTGTACTCATATTACCTACTAGCTGCGCCCCGCGGTTTCACCCGCGTAAGTCTCGATCCCGTGGGAATATCGGGATAAAAAGTATCCTATGTGTTAATCCAGGTTATAAACTATCTGTTTGCCAAATTTCATCCAAATCCATTCAGCCGTTTTTGCGTGATTGAGTAAGAAACATCCAAACACACAAACTTTCACATTTATAATATTAGTAGGATAGTAGGATATTAGTATGATAATTATGTCGTATCTCTATGTATTTTACTGTGTGTACATAAATAAAAAAAACGTATTTTAGCTTACCTAAACCTTCATTTTCAGGTTCAATTTAGCTGTAAAGACGACAAAATAGATATCAGACAAAACTATATTTTGGCTCGGGCTAGAGTTATTGGCTTTTTCTATCTGGAATTTCTCAGTGGCAGCCCAGAGTGTGGATTTGTCCCCGATTGATGGCAATAGGCTCACCCCCTATTACATAGGACTTAAACATAACTGGTGAAATGTGGGTGCACCCCTGCCTAACCCTTCGGGGAATACAGGCGTGATGTTATGTGTGTGTGATTTAATGGCTTTTTTCTCATTGTAATGATGGGTGGGTGGCTATTTAAGTTGAGAGTAACGTTCCTGTAAAAAAAAGCTTGAAAGGCAAACGAAATAAAAATTCTACCTTCGTTTACTACAACTCGTAAAAATAGAAAGAAAGGGATAGAATAATAATGAATGTAGGTACCTAGATACTTTAAATGGACTGGTCGACACTTCCAATGACCAGAGGCCTGTCTCGTTCTTTGGCCAAAGAATTAGCATTGTCATTCAACGTGGCAATGCTGCCAGTCTTCTGGGCACGGTTGCGGATGACAGCGATGGGGGTGAGTACTTCGACGCCTAAGTGTCCTTTTGTTTTTGTATTTATTCGTCAGTTAGTCATTCAATTTAGTACCTATTGTAAATATTTAGTCATAAGACACCTTATTGACAGCTTTTGTGGAAAAGAAAAGGCACAGGCGACAAAAAAAAAGGGCTAATAAGGGCACGAAGTTCTTATCTATGTTATTTTTAACCGACTTCTTCAAAAAGGAGGAGGTTCTCAATTCGTCTGTATGTTTTTTTGATTTTTTGTTTGGTAGGACGATTTTGATGATTCTTTTTTTGTTTGGTAGGTCATGCTTCCGAGGTGGACCCATATAAATTTTATTAACTTTGCTTGCGTAATTTTTGAGTTAGCTTCAATATTACGTATTTTTCCCGCTTAGTTTATCTAGACGATATCCTGTTTGACTCCTTCACTGTTGTTTACATAGCAGGTAGTGGTATTCGGATTTGTGTGGGGTAGGTACCACAACTAAAAAGTGAAAAATAAAAACTTTTTACAAAAAAATAAAAACAACCGACTTCCAAAAAAACCACAAAAAAAGTGAAAAATAACTTTAATTTCGGAAGTCGGTGTCTTTGCTTTTCAATTTCCGTTTTTTTCTACTTATTTGACCTTTCCGAATCAAATATAAAACTATAAAAATTAAAATAAGTCGACTTATAAAGTTATAAGCCGTCTGGCGATGAAATGAAAAATATCCCACGTTTGGAAACCTGGAACTTTTCAATCGAGAATGTTTGTGCCCGAAAGTCACTTCATTGCCTGCCAACTGGTTTTAAGTTACACCATACGTCAGTAATTTTCTTGACAGTTATTGATAAGCATAAATTATGAGAAAACTAGCTTTTGCCCGCGGCTTCGATCGCCTGCATGTCGAAAATAATCCCACGGGAACTTACTACCGGGATAAAATGCCTAATGCTGCTGTACTGTATTAGGACATAGGACAAAATTTGTCACTTTAGAGGGATTTTTTTCAATAGACATAAAGACAGTTACTTTCGCATATTATGTAATACAGCGTCCCACACTCCGCTTTCTGATGATACGCGGTATCCACTCCAGTATTCGTTTGTTCCACTGGACACCGGTCTTTCGACAAACGTGGCCAGCTCGCTCACACAGCCACTTGACAACCAGCCTGAGCTATGTCGGTAACCAAAGTTCTTTTCCGGATAATTTATAATTTATAAACAATATAGCGCCCCGCGGTTTCACCCGCATAAGTCTCGAACTCAAGCATAAAAAGCGACCTACTGTAACAAGAAACATTAGCGTCATGTGTGTAGCTTTTGCCAGCGGCTTCACTCGCTTGGACGTCGGAAATAATCCCACAGGAACGTACTGTACGATAAAAATATCTCTGGTCATGGTCCATCTGTGTGCCAAATTTCATCGAAATCCATTCAGCCGTTAAGGCGTCAAAAGGTAACAGAGAGACAGATGGACAGAATAACTTTCGCATTTATAGTACAATTATTAGTTTGGATGAGGATGGTGATTACGTTCGCGTCAATTATATTATATTAACAGATATGTAACAGACATTCACAAAACAACTGAAAAAAGTGTTCCGCGCAGCAGCGGCAGCATACATACCCACTTTTCATTCATTTTACATTTCACTACAAGTAAAAATGATAGAAAAGAGATGGCTTGATAAAAACAACAAGAAAAATGAGACAGCTAGTGTTGCTGCTTCAACTAAGCGTATTACTCGTCGCCATGCGTGTCGCAGACTAAAGTCAATACGTCCCAATTAGGTCGTTTTCGAGTCTTCACGATTGCGCGCTCACAACATAATAATATCTGTTTATTATAAATAAAATAAAATAAAATCATTTATTTCAGGTACTATAAACCCATAACAGAAATCATCAAAATAATACAAAATAATCAAATACATATAAAATAATCAAATACATACAAAATGATCAAATTCATCATACTTAAAACAATCATTTCATTACAATAGTCTCTTCACTTTATGTAACTTGCCTGTTACAGCAGTGTCGCAAATAAGGACAGTCCACCCTATTTGCTATCATATTCAAAACGACATTGGAGCTGGCCCGCACTCTGCGTACAAGAGACGCGCAGCGCTTCCGCATATAATTATGTATTATAATATCATTGGTTCGCGTAAATCAACCGCTGCCTTTATCAACACAAGCGTATGTGGCTGAGCCGATTTACTGATGTCAACTCATGTGTTTGGCACACTGTATTGGGCATTACACCACTACATCTATTGTGTGATGGCTGTATTGTCTCTGACAGTAATTATTTCACTACCATTAACCGTGGAATTAAATTTAATGCGAAATCTATTAGTAACATACATACATACATTCACACCTTCTGTGCCGTGGGGAAGGTAGCAACTACAGAACGCCACTTGCTATGATCCTTTGTAAAACAACTTCTGCATACAGGCTCATCTCGGAAATTATACAGGGTGTTTGATAGAAGGACCGACACTGTTTTGTACATAAATGGTTAAATAAAAAAATAAAAAATCTGCATCTCTCATCCCAACACCCTGTTAAGGCGACACCTTCAGAGAGGCCCGCGAAATTAAAATTTTCGTACGTTTTTTGCTATTTGCAGGTCAGTATCAGGTTGTATGTTGATCTAAATATGATTCGCAGCCGTATCAAATATTTATATAGAATTATAATCATAAAAATCATCAATACAACTCTCTAGGTTCATATTATAATCCTATTGAGAGACTATTTAATGAAATCATGACATTTGAGTATTATTCCAACTTAAGGAGTTGTATTGCTGAATCTAATGATTATAATTCTATAAAGCCACATTTGTTACGGTCGTGAATCATATTTTAATCAACATACAACCTGATACTGACTTGCTAGTTGCAAAAACCGTAAGAAAATTTGATATTCGTGGGCTACCTTGGCGCTTCCCCCTAAATAACAAACAGTCAGTAGTGTACATAGGTAAAGCATTGAACGAGCTTGAACTGAGTGATGTCGCCGCTAGAACCTTCGCACAGGCTCAGCTTTGAATACTTAGCTGCGATTTAGCGAGCTCTAGGTATGAGAGAAAGGCGATTAAACAAAATAAGTAAAGTTATTGGCAGGCGAGGATGGCGATATGAACTAGATCGCTCCATAGAAGATTGGACTTCAACAACAGATAGACTTGAGAAGTGAAAACCCTGGAAAGAAAAACTTGCCTGGCTGCGAGAAAATAAAGCCCTGAAATAAATTGCCAAAGACAGACAATAAATACATTATAGGATCATCATCTACCTAGCCTTTTCCCATCAATTTTGGGATTGGCTTCCAGTCTAACCGGATGCATATACCAGTATTTTTACCCGACTACGGCGAAGAAAAAAGGAGAGTTATGATTTTGACCGGTATGTATGTATGTTCATCTGTTCCCTCATATCTTCTAAGCCACTCATCACAAATTAACAAGTGAGGTATCGTTGGAAGCGTCTTGATCGTCCGCTGGTTATAGGCTATGTGACGTGACATTAAATTAAAAATAGAAACAAGCCCTGTAGAGGACATAAAGTCAGGAACTAAAAAAAAAAATGTTTAATCGTACAATGTTGGGTATCAAATGAAAGGGCTTAATGAGCACATTTCAAATCTATATATAATAGGTCTTTACCTATGAAATTGCCGTTTTGTATGAAAAAATTTAAACGAATTTTTTTCATGAATTTTTTATTTGTATTAATCGAAGTAATCACCCATGCAATCAATGCATCTTTGCCATCGCAGTGGCAGTTAATTGATGCCCTTCTTAAAGAAATCAGCTGGACGGGAGGCAACAAATTCTTCAAAGGCATTTTGTACTGCCTCTCGGGTATTGAATTTTTTTCCCGCCAAGAAGTTATCCAAATTCTGGAAAAAGTAGTAGTCTGTAGGCGCAAGGTCTGGTGAGTAGGGCGGATGACGGAGAGCTTCCAACCCCAGTTCTTGCAACTTGGAGACCGTCTGCTGTGCAGTATGAGGTCGCGCGTTGTCGTGCAGGAGCAGCGGAGACGAGCGATTGACCAATGCTGGTTGGAGATGCGCCAGCTTCTCCATCATTGTGTTCAGTTCTTCACAGTACACATCTGCAGTAATGCTCACCCCGTTTGGTAAGAAGCTGTGATGAATCACACCGGCGCTAGACCACCAAACAGTGACCATCACTTTTCTAGGGGTAAGTTTTCGTTTAGGGCATTGTTTAGGTGCTGAACCAGGATCCAACCAACTTGCTGAGCGCTTGCGGTTATCAAACAGAATCCATTTTTCATCGCAGGTAACAATGCGGTTCAAAATTCCTTCATTTGTGTGTCTGTTGAGCAGTGCAAGGCACGTCTCGACGCGTACTTCGCGCTGGCGATCATTGAGTTCGTGGGGCACCCATTTGTCAAGCTTTTTTACCTTGCCAATTTGACGCAAATGGACCAATATTGTTTTGACGCTAACGTCGAAAGCTGCTGCTAATTCAGCCGTAGATTGTGTATCATCAGCTTCCACAATCGCCTTTAATTCGTCATTGTCGACCAAAGTCTTCGGACGACCGCGAGGTTAATTTTTCAGGTCGAAATTTCCAGAACGGAAGCGAGCAAACCAATAACAGGTGGTGCGTTGGTTTGTAGTGTTAGCTCCGTAAACGTCGTTGATGTTGCGTGCCGCTTGTGCCGCGTTGCTGCCACGACGGTACTCATATTCCATAATTACTCGAATTTTTAACGTATCCATGATGACGAAAAACATTGAAATGCGATGAAAATGTAACACTAATCAATAAAGAAATGACTACTTTTGGAAAAAAAAATCCATGTTTTTAAAATAAAATTAATTTGAAATTAGAATTCTTAGCCAAACAAAAATTATTTTGATTTGAAATGGCCAGTACTGCAGAACGGCAATTTCATAGGTAAAGACCTAATATTATAACGCCAAAAGAATTGAAAAAAAAAAAGTAATAAAAACTAAAACCCAACTACGACTAAAAAGGTATAAACAAGACACCACAGACAGACAAATAAAAAATCCGGAGTCACACGTGTTAGGGCATAAATCGAACAGATTACGTGTGACTCCGGATTTTTAATTTGTCTGTCTGTGGTGTCTTACCTTTTTAGTCGTAGTTGGGTTTTAGTTTTTATTATACATGGAGCGACTGCCTATCGGACCTCAACAACCCAATTACTGGGTAATACGATACCCCTTGGTAAGATTGGTTGTCAGACTTTCGGGCTTCTGACGACCCGTAGATGTACAAAAATGACAGCCGGTACTAATGGCATACCGTGCTTTCCGAGTCACGACTCCTCGTCTTTTTTTTCTTTACATACCAAGACGAGGAGTCTTGTACGCAAGACTCCTCGTAGGTAGACTGTACAAGGATCATCCATAATTGTCACATCTTATTTACTGTACCTGCAATCTATGCAAATAAATGTTTACTTCACACATTGTATTTATTTTATAAAAAGTACTCTATGCGCACAAAAACGAGATGGCGGCTTAATTTCTGATTTTGGCCACGCGCCGATCCTTGTAGCGTTGTATAGTAAACGCTTCTGCCCATACCTTGCACATCCGTCAGTAAATCCAAGCGAGTATTAATTCCGCTGCCGTGTGTTCCCCTGCCGGTTCCGCGTTCACCGCACTCAACCGGCAATGGACGCAACATACTTAATTGTGCTCATTTAAGCTAACGTATCAGAATTCAGCGGCCATGACAGTTTGGCACAACGTTTTGAAATAGAATCGGCGATCAAAGACTGTTAAGAGGAAATAGGGTCGGTACCCTCTCCATACAAACGCTCTCGCCTGTTTTCTCTCTAGTTTATGACGTTAGACTCCGTTAGAGCAATGATTTTTTACAGTAAAATAAATATCAACTAGTTCTATGCCCCTATGTTTTCCGTTTTGATGGTATCTGTAGAAGAACTAGAACCCTCAGAAAATGTTCACAATTGCCTGCCATCAGAGGCTTATTGTACAAACTTGACAACTATTAATGAAAAAAGAAAAACATAGGGACACAGTAAATACCTATCTTTCTTATAAAATTTATAAAATATCTTTCAAATTGGTCCAATATTGGAGGAGGAAGAGAGCCGAACCTCGAATCATGACTTTTTGTATGGAGAAAAGACCGACCCTATTTCCTCTTAATGTTAGTTTTGCTTCGCTTGGTAATAGAAAGTTCTCGAAGGTATTCGTGGTATTTGTGGTTGTAAAATTATCCTACTGTTTACTTAGGCAACATCTCCGTGAATTTACATAGTGTCATGCGTGCTTGAGTGCACCTATATGTTTGTTCACTTAAGGCCCTATCCTACTTCAAATTGCTTAGCATGATCCTCCGTTATGCCCAAAATACTGCAGCATTAATTTATGTTAAAGTTGAGGATTGATGCACTTACGTCGATTCTGTAAAATTCAAATAACAACTCACGTCTCTCATCGCTATTCACTCTCACTTCGAATTTGGAATTGGGGTCGAGTGTGAAATGAGCGTCGAAGTGACGGGGGAATTACCTTACTGAATGCCACTTCTTACGTCATCTCATACTTTATCTGTCAAAATCTCACGGTCAATTTAGTTCAACTCACTGAAACGCTCGCAAGGGTAGCGTTGGTTTATCAACCGAGTTTTTAGAATGCCAATCAAGAAACTCACAGCGAATTCAGTTTTTTTTATTTTATTTTGTGGGTTGGAAATCTTCATATGACTTCTCCCGCTCTGGGCGGAGCGGAAGGGCGGGTCAGACTTTTACTGACTAAAACCCACCCGTGTTCCTTCAGTTGCCTATTGCCAGGGTCCCGGTATCCCTTTCGGACTTTCCCGCAACCCTGGCAGGCATCGGTCCTTACGGACCCCGTCGGGTGTGCTGACAACTCTTTGAGGCGCGCGTGGAACACGACGCGCCATCGACCCGGGCCTAGTCCTTATCGGACGGCGAGCTACCCATTGCTCGCCGTCAGTAAGCCCGCGCCTATGGTGGCCGGAAATCCACCTGGGATTCCCGACGCCCAGGGTGTCTCCAGCGGTGGCGGTTAGGGGCGTGAGGGCGCAAACATTGCCTCTCCCTCACGCGTTCCGCCTCCTCCTTCGCGAGCATTACTGCTTCGCAGAAGGCTACTCACCCCCCCCCCCCCCCTGGTGTGTCTAGCTCTAAACCGAATTATAAACCGCTGGTATTCAAAAACTGAACTATGTATAAAGCATGTCCTATGTTTTTATTTTTTCCTTATTTTCACCGCAAAAAGCAATTACCGAAACTATTCGACGCTTGAGAGCCGCGAGCACCCCGCTCCGTCTCGCTCTCACTTAGGCCGCGAGTAGTATGGTGCGAGCGAGATAAAATCTGAGGTAGGGTACGGCTTTAAGGTACCATTCCGTAGTCAACCGCAGGCGGCAACTGCAACCAATCGTGTCGCCGCGACATGACTGGTTTCCACAATAAACATTTAACCACACGAATGCTCGTGTGGTTACTTAACGTAAGCTATGCAGCTTACTCGACATTTTACATCGGATACGTTACCTTACCATGGTTAAGTACCTCTTTATTCTCTTAAAACCTAACCTAGAACCACACATATGCGTAAGTACGTTTCAGTCCCTTTTCCTCCCCTTTTTCCAGCCCAGGATTAAACGCTACTTAAACTCATTACCAGGTAGAATAAAGCTCTAATTGCCCCCCCCATATATCAAGTTGAAGATAGCACTCGTTTATGTCATAAATTATGACATGTCAGGGAAATGAAGCGATTAGGCTTTGGGGATTTCACGTTCTATAGCGTGAAATGTGAGGATTGAATGTGGTTGATACTTTTATTGATGTTTTGTTGCATCACCATTTGATTCTGCTGCCCTTATCCCAGTTTGTTTGGGGTCGGTGTAACATGGCTTTTTCTTCCATACTACTTAATTGTCAGGAGGAGCTCGTGGCTAAGTTATAACAGCCGCACGGGTCGATCCATCAGGTTAAGCTACGCTTGCCGGTTGGTCTGTGGATGAGTGACCATTTTTACATACCGAGACTCCTCTGTGTCTCGGAAAGTACGTTAAGCCGTTGGTCCCGGCTGTCATTCGTGCATCTTTGACAGTCGTTACGGGTCGTCAGAAGCCCGAAAGTCTGACAACCAGTCTAACCAAGGGGTGTCGTATTACCCAGTTACTTGGTTGTGGAGGTCAGATAGGCAGTCGCTCCATGTAAAATACTGGTTTTCAGCTGCATCCGGTTAGACTGGAAGCCGACCCCAACATAGTTGGGAAAAGACTAGGCAGATTGACAACAATATTTTAAAGACTACTGCTTGCTGCTCTTCCATTTTAATTCATAAAAACGAAACTACCGTAAAAAGCAACAAGTACCGACCAACCAAGTGTCATAACTCCTCCTAAAAACCAAGTGAAATGCCAAGTACCAAGACGTTAAGTCGGAGTATTCAACAAGTTGCAAATGTTGCAATGCAATGCATTTGCCCTGACATGTTGCAGACGTCCTTACGGAATTAATTACGCCCCTATAGCTCTGTTATTGTAACTGATGACCATTTGATAATAGTCTGGAATAGAGGTAATGCTACTACATTACATGGCTACATTATTAGGTACAGTCTTAGTTAAGTAATAATTGAGCTGAACATTGAATTAAAATCAGGAGCAGGAAACGTCAAACGGCGCAAATATAACAACCTTATTGGGACCTATATGTTTGAGCCGTTTGGGGTTGAAACACTAGGGCCGTGGGGTCCGAGTGCTCATCGAGTATTTCGGGACGTCCCTAAGCGATTGGTCGACTCTTCACGTGACCACAGGACTGGCCTATTTTTAGCCCAAAGAATCAGCATTGCCATTCAACGTGGCAATGCTGCCAGCCTTTTGGGCACTTTTCCCATTGACAGCGATGCGGACAAAGTTTTTGATGCCCAATGAGCTCTTCCCTTTATTTTTTCTTTTAAATTTTGTTATATAATTGTAAATACTATAAATATTTATTTTTACGTCTGTTAGAGTATATATTATTAATATGTAAATACCGTTTATTAGAATTTGAACAGAAGTAGATATTATATTAAAATAATGTTAACTCTTAGATATTATAATAAAAAGCTTCTGCATCAGGTTAGACAGAAAGCCGACGACTAGAGGCAGATGGCTGTAAAGCTGCAGAGTACATTTTTTGTCGCTGACTGTAGTACAAGACGCTATGTGTCATATTTATGATTTCTGTTTAAGGGCCTACCCCACCTCAAATTAATTAGCATGATCCTCCGTTATGCCGAAAATACTGCAGCATTATTTTTGAATTAAAGTAATAAAAACTAAAACCCAACTACAACTAAAAAGGTATAAACAAGATACCACAGACAGACAAATTAAAAATCCGGAGTCACACGTGTTAGGGCATAAATCGAACAGATTACGTGTGACTCCGGATTTTTTATTTGTCTGTCTGTGGTGTCTTGTTTATACCTTTTTAGTCGTAGTTGGGTTTTAGTTATAATTACTTTAATTATTTTTTTTCTTTTGGGGTTATAATATATATATTTTTGAAATGTGCTCATTAAGCCCTTTCATTTGATACCCAACATGGTATGATTAAACAATTTTTTTTTTTTCCTGACTTTATGTCCTCTAGAGGGCGCCATTTTTAATTTAACGTGACGTCGCATACGACGATCAAGACGCTTCCAACGATACCTCATTTGTCAAATTGTGTTGAGTCATTTAGAAGATATGAGGGAACAGATGAACATACATACATACCGGTCAAAATCATAACCCTCCTTTTTTCTTCGCCGTAGTCGGGTAAAAAATGGGGATTTTTCGGTGGGGATTACTGGAATAAATCATTATAGCGTAGTCTGAAATCAGCTTGACAGTAAATATCTAACATCTAACCCAATAATTCGCAGCACAAACGCCAAATACAACGCATTCAACGTGACATGCTATAGTGACATTCAAACGGAATTAATTACCTTCCCTATGCCCAGCAGTAACCACGGGTAGGTAACTAATTCCACAACACATACATTCATACGTACATAAACGCAGGCCTTTTTCCCACAAGGGAAAAAGTTGGCAGAACTATAGAACCACCTGCTCCTAACATAGGTAGTCCTTTAGCTTCGTTTACGTTCATACATCTGGTCATACAAGCACGCCGCCGGTTGACTGACCTTTCTGATGTACATCATCCACTATGTCCACCTACTAGGAGGGTTCCCGGCGCGGCGTTTCCACTCACAACTTGCACCCTCATTTAAATGAATCAAGCTTATCCTAACTATAATATTATAAGGGATATTATAAATTGCATATCAAATAAATAATCGCCTATCAATACATACTCATCATTTATATTCTTATTTAGATCTAATAACTTACTTCACTACAAATAAACTAAATGTTTAACAAAACTCAAACTGCAGATAATTCGAAATTATACATCAATATAACATTACTTTTTTCCTCATAATACAGTTAAATTTATTTTTGTACAAAAATACTACATACATAGCATAAATACTGACTGCACAGCAAATTTTCCATATTTCATAGCAAAATAACTATCCCAGTCGCATATTAACCAGTAAGTACAACAAAACCTGTTCATCATATTTGTCTTAATTTTCAAGAAGCCATGCTCGGCAAATTTAATGATTATTATAACAAAAAAATCCTTTTACATTTCATTATTTCTAAAAGCAGAACAAATTGACTGAATAAAAGGTATGGGCGAAACTAGATAAGAATGTAAATTTTTTAGAATCTGATTCCGGACTAAATACTTATTTGGAAGCTCAACAGCAAGTGACATGACATTTACTCAAGATTGGGACACTTTTGATGGTTACAAAAAAAAACGCTTTCGCATATTGGAGAGTTGCTTTGCCCACCCAACAAACCGCCTGGGTCAACGGAAAATGCACCTGCCCCATTTTTTTTAAGAACTATATGTGCAAGCATATCATCGGACTTGCGATTCCGACTCAAGTACGTGGCGCCACCTGCAGAAGCTAAAAATGTGCCTATTGGGCAAAAAAGGAAGTGTGGACGCCCCGCGAAAGCAAGACCCGCTTTAATAAAGCAAATCTAAAAAAAACGAAATTAATTAACTTCAGGCAGCGTGTGCCAACTTTAAATAACTTTGACATCCATTTTAATAACCAACTTATTGAAGAAACTGACATAACTAAATTTCTAGGATTAAATATTGACCAAAAATTGACATGGAAACCACACATTGAACAATTATGCAAGCGTGTTAGCAGATCGGCCTATGCCTTGCATGAACTTGCCTACAAACTAAACCCAAGCACTCTTATAACTGCATATCATGGGCTGGTAGCATCGGTTCTTCGTTATGGTATAATTTTTTGGGGAAACTCTACCAACAAGGATCAAGCTTTTAAAGCACAGAAACGGTGCATTAGGGCTATGTTTGGCTTACAATCTATTGAGAGCTGTGTGCCTTTTTTTAGAAGGTACAATATCCTACCACTACCTTCACTCTATATTTTTGAAATCGCTGTTTTCGTTAAGCAAAATCCTTCTTTGTTTAGATTGGCATCTGACATTTCTAACCGCACTCAAAGAGATGAAACTCGTATTTATGTACATAAAACAAATACTGCCTTAATGCAAAAAAGTGTTTTTTACATGGCACCGGTGATTTTCAATAAATTGCCCAAAGATTTAAAACAGTTAAATGTTATTTTATTAAAAAAAAAGCTAAATAATATGTTGTGTCAGAAATGCTATTATAGCATCTCTGACTTTTTGGCAGATAAATTTTGACATGTTCACTCATTAATTGTATTTATTGTATTGATTATTACTGTTATAATGAATTGACTTTTAAAATAACTTTTATTTTAATATTCGACGTCTTAATATCTTGACTGTATTGTATTATTAAGTTAAATTATTATTTAGTTAATTAAATTTTATTTTGTTTTTTAATGTCTGCCTTATAAATTTAATTTTTTGTATTGTATTATTGTATTGACTAATATCGTTATAATGAATTGACTTTTACATGACTTTGATCGTATTATTTAGTTAATTAATTTTTATTTTGTTTTTTTAATGTCTGCCTTATAATTACTTTAACTGTTATTGTTCTTATATTTTTGTATGCCTTCAATTGGCTGATCATAGCGCACATGTTTTATAATTTATTTCTATCTATTGCTGTACCAACCTATGTATCACAAATAAAAAATTCTGATTCTGATTCTGATTCTGAATAATTCAATAAATTACAATTTTGTATCTAATTTTATATTTTTTTTGCTGATCTCATTATGTGGTAATTAATAAATAATAAGACGACTGTGACTAATAAAATGCTGTTTTATTTATAAAAACTGCTGTACATAATATAAAAACTTTAACTCTTTTTATTTTAAATATAGCTTCTAATATTTAAAATAAAAAGAGTTAACATGTATAATGTGCATTAAGATTATTAGCTGTGCATTGATGAAAAAGCTTTTGCTTTAGGAAAAATCGCTGTACGCTGCGAAAATAAATTGTAGTGTGTTTAGTGATATTTTGAGTTGAATATTTTGCTGTGCAATCAGTAATTTTGATGGGAATTCGGAATCTTATTGCATAGAAAAAGGATATTTTTTGATTTGCGTTTAAATACTACCCATATTATAAATGCGAAAGTGAGTTAGTTTGTTTATTTGTTTGTTACGCTTTCACGCTAAAACAGCTGAATGGATTTAAATGAAATTTCGCACATGGGTAAACCATGGAATAGGACATAGGATACTTGTCATCTCAATATTCCCATGGGATCGAGACTTACGCGGGTGAAACCGCAGGGCGCAGCTAGTAAATAAAAAATTTAGAAAAAATATCAACTACCTACTCTAAGCATTTTTTTGTACGCATAACTCGACAAAATAAAGGGATCAGTTTTTTTTTTCCCGATTTCGGGTTAGTTTCATAGAACAAATTGTAATGATAAGTAGAATGACCCCTAAAGAGCTTTTCAGATAATTAAATTACCTAAACCTTGAAGAACCTATGATACTAGTAGTTCTACGAACAGTAGACCTCGCGAACACAAACTTTGATAGGGAGTAGGAATCGCCGAAAAATTTACAAAAAATTTACAAATAGGTTTTAATAAATAGTGAGCCATATACTGCATTTTGAGAAGCTATTCTGCTCATCATGCCGAAGATCATCAAATCTTCCCAATTTTTTTTGAGACCTACTTATAGTTACCACCTACCAAATAAAAAAAACAACCATCGTTATCGGATCTTATAAGGCGGAGATATTCGTAACCCCCTTTTTGCCCCATTTTGGAGGAAGTAGCCCTCCAATCAAAAATCCCCGACGAATAAAAATTACAAAAAATTCGTTATACCTGTACACCAAATTTCATCCAAATCGGTTGTGAAATACGACCTGTAGACGAGTACGTACAAACTGACAAATTTGCCGATTTTGCCAGACTTGATGCAAAGACGCTTCGCTCGCTACGCTCGCTTGGTGAATTAGGTAATAGGAACCTAGTTGTGATTGTAAAGAAGGGGATCGTATCATACCTCTTTCTTTACAATCACAACTACGTTCCTATTACCTAATATCATAGGTTCTTTACAATTACTAGCGGCTCACCCCTGCGCACGGTTTTCACGACTTGACAAAACATCCAGATTTCTTTATTATATCAATCTGCCTAGCCTTTTCCCAACTATGTTGGCTTCCAGTCTAACCGGATGCAGCTAAATACCAGTATTTTATACGGAGCGACTACCTATCTGACCTCCACAACCCAGTAACTAGGTAATACGATACCCCTTGGTAAGACTGTTTGTCAGACTTTCGGGCTCCTGACGACCAGTAACGACTGTCAAAGTTCTACGAATGACAGCCGGGACCAATGGCTTAACGTGCTTTCCGAGGCATGGAGGAGTCTCGGTATGTAAAGAGGGTCACCCATCCACGGACCAACCCCGGCAAGCGTAGCTTAACCTGATGGATCGTCCCGTGCGGCTGTTATTACTTTGCCTCGAGCTCCTCCGAGATTTCATTATTATGTGTATTCCGGAATTAAATCTCTAAATGATGGTGAAAACCACATCAAAATCAGTTGCGTAGTTTAGAAGAGCGACGCGGCCATACAAACATACACGAAACGAAAAGCGACTTTAATTTATAATACCTACGTAACCTCATTACACTGTTTTAAGGCAGAAATTCTCACAAACCCATTTGATTCGTTCAAAACATTTACCAATTTGGACTGAATGAGACCATAAATACCTAAGCTGCTTACAGCTTCGAACTGACAGACGTTTTTAATTAGATGTCGCCCTGAGTTGATACTTTATAAGAAACCTCTCTTTTCAAACCGAGTAACTGTTTATTAAAATGTTGCGTTTCATGGCGGTGCGAACGACATTGAGAATACTGTGGGCAAAATAAAAGGTGGGGACTCAGACCAAATTTAAAAAAAACCGGCCAAGTGTGAGTCGGACTCGCGCACGAAGGGTTCCGTACCATTATCTATAAAACCGGCAAAAAAATCACGTTTGTTGTATGGAAGCCCCCTTAAATATTTATTTTATTCTGTTTTTTAGTACGTACTTGTTGTTATAGCGGCAACAGAAATACATCATCTGTGAGAACTTCAACTGTCTAACTATCACGGTTCATGAGATACAGCCTGGTGATAGACGGACAGTCAGACAGACGGATGGACAGCGGAGTCTCAGTAATAGGGTCCCGTTTTACCCTTTGAGTACGGAACCTTAAAAACCAAGATATAGCGCTGCGAACAATACAGTGAGTGAAGCATGCAAAAACTACACCTCCGTTCTGTGCATACACACTCACACGCACACGTTTACAATCAAATCACAATCAAATAGACCTCACAAAGTGCACACACGTTTACGAAACCGGCATGAAATCCCTGGTGATAGCGCTGTCTTGGTTTTTTATTTGGTCTGAGGGTAGCGCAAAATGACTGTCATAATTTTTGCAAATGGCGTCATAATGTCATAGAGATTTGACACTTGAAAAAAAAAACAGCTGTTACAGAAAAAAAAAAAACTCAAACTCAAAGCATTTATTTCAATTAAACCATTTACAGGCACTTTTGAATTGTCAAAGAGTCGGTCATTTAGTCAGAGAGTTGAAGCTAGTTGCCCAATATAATATAATTATATAATATTCTTGAATAAAAATATTAGCTGTAACATTTACGTTCGCATAGCTCGTAAAATGTAGGGAACAGATGATTTTTTTTCGTGATTTCAGGGTTGGTCCCATTTATAGTCCGAAAGGGTTACGGGACCTTGGCAACAGGCAACTGAAGGAACACGGGTGGGTTTTAGTCAGTAAGAGTCTGACACGCCCTTCCACTCCGCCCAGAGCGGGAGAAGTCATTTGATGAATTCTCACCCAAAAAAAAAAAAAAGGGTTGGTCCCATATTCATAATGATGAATACAATGACCCCTTAAGAGATTTCGTGAAAAGATACACCTTTATATTCTACTTTCGTAAAAACATACAAGTAAACTTACAAAATAATAAACATTTCATACAAATACATACTTTTACACTTAATTAAGGCTTCCAACGATTTAATTAATTACAGTAAACACTAAAGCAGACTGTTACGAATTTATTATTATTAATTTAAACACAGCTGTTAATTATGTTCCAAATCAAATAAAGGCAAAAATCTGGTAATTGTATTTAATAAGAGGTCCATTAATTTAAACAAAGTTACATTTAGATTATTTTATCAATATCATACTATTAGCTACCCTTGCCGCGGTCGGTTCGTGGATGGGTGACCATCCATTATACACTGAGACCCCTTCGTGCCTCGAAACCCGTTGTTTCCGGCTGACATTTCCAGATGTCTGTCGTTACGGGTCGGATACGGATGATTTGACAGTCGTTACGGGTCGTCAGAAACCAGAAAGTCTGACAACCAGTCTTACCAAGGGGTATCGTATTACCCAGTAACTGTATTTTACATGGTGATTAGTAGGTATTTTATTTACTAACTGAACAATGGCATCAAATTCGTCTCCCAAAAAAAATATCAACTGAACCACCCTACATTATGTGATCCCAAAACCGATCAAGCCACTAAAAGTGTCATTATTCATGATAAACTACCCCACAATTTACGAGATACACATCTATGAAACATGCGTTTTCCACGAACATATTGTACGTAGGTAGTGGAGTCTATTTTGAATTTTCACTAAGGATTTTATCAACCTCACTATCTTTTCCAAATATCGAGTCGCTCACCGATGACTCTGACAGTCAGTAATGGCTGAAGACAGTTCGAGATATTAACTAAAATATTAGTTCATGTGAGGACTGCTATGCTGAAACTTTCAGAGCGTTAAGAAAAGGGGTTAAGGTTCAAAATGGTGTAGTCATTGGCAGTGTGGCGGTAGAACGCGTGGTCGCTTTAAAGACGTTAGGTGTGGTCTCTTTGCTAGCGTGAGATCTTAATTGTTAAGTTCTCAGTTTACGCGATATAAGCCTTGTTAGAAATAAGTAAAGTCGGCCTCATAATTTTCACCCTTAGGCACGGAACATACACTAGAGGGACGGGCGCGGGTTAGGCGACGCCGACGAGGCGGCGCGGGCGTTGCGCCGCATCGTCGGCTTTTAAATTTCTTACAAAATGTATAGGAGTAACGAGGCGCGGGACATAAACAGGTAGCGGCGCGCGGGCGAGACGCAGGCACGGCACGTATCATCGCTCCTATACATTTTGTATGAAATATGAAAGAAGCGGCGCAATGCTCGCGCCGCACCGTCACCTTTGTCCACCCCTACGTCAGAGGGACTTCAACGGGACGTCAAGGAGGACGAGATGCCGGCGCCAAAGTAGCGATATATACATACAGATATTAATATGAATCCATAACCATATATCCATAATTATTATAAATTCGAAAGTAACGTATGTTACCTTTTCACGCCTAAATCACTGAACGGATTTCGATAAAATTTGGCAAGGAGATAGATGAAATCCCAGGGAAAGACATGGGCTACTTTTTATCGACTTACCACGCGGGCAAAACCGCAGGCGGAAGCTAGTTATTAATAAACTCGTAATAAAGTTAGGCCAAACTGAAACATCGAAAAATATACAACATGCCGCTAGTATGGTGACATTAATTTAACACACGTCTACGATTTCGCGTATTCGTTTTATGAAAATATTTGAATTTCATTAAACGTTATTTTATATTAATTTATTTACAATTTTCTAAATTACAATCCTGGAGCAACCTGTACTTAAAGAACTGTAGCGAAGAGGTCATTTGCCGGGGTAACGGATCATAATATGTAGGCAAATAAAATGAAAGCCGCGCAATTTCATAGAAATTATGCCGACAACGGAACTTACCGATAAACGTAAGCCAGCTGGTAGGTAGCTTCATGAATTAATCTTTTACATAGACTGATCTCAATTTTCGTTATGTTTTTATTATTTAGTTTATTGAAAATTTTAATTTTTCAATTTACGGACTATTTTATTTTATTATAATTTTTATGTTTACTGGCCATTAGCCCTACCCGTATGTTAAATTAATGTCGCCATTGTAGCGGCACGTTGTATAGTTAACCCGAAGTAAACACTGTTTTAACTTGACTCCGGGGTTATAAGCAGGTAAGATAATTATTTATAACTGCCTCATTGGTCTAGTGCTCATAAGCAACGTTCCCGGGTCGGGGAAATTGTTCTTGGGTATTTTCCATCATATGGAATTTCTCAGTAGCAGCCTGGAGTATATCCATTGTGGCGATATCTACATCGCCACATGCGAACTACGCATCAAAGACCTGACGTCAGACAGACGTCACATAAATCCTGCATCGCGCAATTAAAGTTTACCGTGCAGTGGACATATATACTAGAACCCAACATCAATCGTTGGGCAGTTGCCGGCCAGACAAAACACCCGTCTGGTTGGAGGATCTTCCCTTTTCTATGGTGGATGAGTGAACTTTATACCCTGTTCCTCAGACCCCTAAATTGGTGACCCCGAATATGAACGTCAGCGTAGCCTTCGTGCAACTACTCCAGCGTGACGTCATCAGCATCACTCCCGCAAGCTTTCAGTGAGGCGAGTCACACAGGCAAGCCAACACCCGAGGCTTCAACGGGTATCCTGACCACCAGCATGCAGCGAACGCGCATTCCTGGTCATCACCCTCAGCCTCATCACCCCGACCCACTGGGGAATGACCGCAATCACCCCGACCCACTGGGGAATCAACGCAATCATCTCAATCACCACAACCGCCGCAAACAGTTCCAACCCACAGCGAACAATGCGGCACCCGGTTCCGACTCACTGGAACCACAACTGGCACTGGCAAGATACAAGACTCAGCCCACTATCGACCTCCGGTCTCCGGAGGGGAGTGATGTGGCGGTATCTACATCGCCACATGCGAACTACGCATCAAAGACCTGACGTCAGACAGACGTCACATAAATCCTGCATCGCGCTATTAAAGTTTACCGTGCAGTAGACATATATACAAAAACCCAACATCAATCGTTGGGCAGTTGCCCGCCAGACACAACACCCGTCTGGTTGGAGGATCCTCCCTTTTCTATGGTGGATGAGTGAACTTTATACCCTGTTCCTCAGACCCCTAAAACATAATTGTGCCCGGTTGAAGGCAATAGGCTTTCCCCCTATTACATGGGACTTAAACGTAACTGGCGAAATGTGGATATCGGTGCACCTGTGCCTATCCCTTCGGGAAATGCAGGCGTAGCATAATCAGCCTATAATGTTCCCACTGCTGGGACACAGGCCTCCTTCCTGTGAGAGCGAGTGGGCCGTAGTCCACAAAGCGAGTCCAGAGCGGTTTGGTAGATGTATATCTTCGAATTTCTCGTTCTAGGACATGCCCGTTTCCTCACGATGTTTTCCTTCACCGTTTTGAGAGCAGTGGGGATGAAATAATTTACACAAAGTAAAGCGCCTGTCAGGGTTCGAACCTACGACCTACAACTGGTAAGTCACGGCCGTTACGACTGGGCCATCACTCCTCTAAGGCGTGATCTGTTAAAATTATATTTATGTAAGGAATTAAGAACTATCGACCAAACTGGAGCCACACCCCAAACTCTTCGAAGGGTAAATGACGCCATCGCACAGCGGAAATTATCAGCTATGCGGCAAATGGGCTCCCGATATCGCTTATCTGCCCACAAACGTCTTCACACGTACTCGACACTGCCTCGACGTACTGCCTCACTTGCCTGAGTCTTGCTATAGGGATTGATTTGTGTTAACGGAAATTGGAAGCCTCTTGAAGCTTGAAACGGTTTTTTCACGAAGGCTCTTTCGCGAAGGTAGATTGGAATTAGAAGTGGCTTTTGCGTACAATGTTGTAGGTTATAAAAATGATAAGAATAGGCAGGGGTCGGCGACCTTTTGAGTCGGAAAAGTCAACAATTTCAATTTACAAAAGTTCAAAGTTTTTAAAGAGCCACAATTTTATTTCTTTCCAACAATAAATAGGTAGTAAATAAAAATTTTTGATTAAAAAAAACAAATCTATTTATTCATATATAACTAGTGTTTCAACAAATTAGATAATATATATAAGGTATTATTAGATAATCACTAATTATATAAGTTAAAAATCACTTATCTATACATATAATAAATCTGTAGACGAGGCGTTTCTGTACAATGAAAAAAAAAAAAAAAAACCTAGCTGGAGTGTCCAAGAATAACCAACAGATGCCATTTCTACCATTTTTGGAATTTTTGTCTGTTTGTCTGTTTATCTGTTTGTCTGTTTGTCTGTTCATTTGTTTGATTGTTCCAGTATCACGTAAAAAGCACGAAATCAATATGGTTAACTTATAAACTCAAATATTGTGTGTAACTCGATGTTTCATTTAGTTTTTGTTTCATCGCAATCGCTTCAAAATATCAAAAGATATAAGAGTTTAAAGTATTCAAGAAGAAATTTTCATTAGGTACGTAATGTAGATACACGTAACGACATCTATTGTCGTAAAATGACACTAGCGTAAAATCAGGTAGGTTTGTGAGAACGTGTGTAACACACGATCATAATCATCATATGTTCACATACTTCGCGCGGAAACATAACGCGATACATTGTGAATTTACCCAATCTAAAGTTTGGTTAATTCAAGTTTTCCAAATCCATTGTTTGGTAGTAGTGCCATAGGTGGCGCTATCTATCTTTTAAATCATGATACAAATATTAATCATGAAAAAATGGTGATAACTTTTAATTTCTTAAAAATTGTAGATTGTTACATCGAGCAAAAAGTGAGTAATAAAGTGAGTAGTAAATAAATAAACACGAGTGCATTAATTACTCACTTTAGCAAGGTACCTACGTAATCTACTTTTCTTTCAACTACCAATGTACCTGCTGCGATAAAATATACCTGCTCAAGGTTAACTCAACTCAATCCAAATCAAGTTAGGTCATGTTAGGTCAAGTCAGGTCAAGTCAGGTCAAGTCAAGTCAAGTCAAGTCAGGTCAAGTCAGTCATGGAACCCTACATCTTTTCTACATACCTTACAGAGTGTTCGAACGTTTTCCCATATATTTTGACAGTATCACTTCGTGCTCGATAGATGGCGTTGTTCATTTAACGTCATTTTCTGAATCGCGGTGTTAAGAGTCTCCGTAGAAGAATGACTTTCGCCGAATTCATAATTATCGAGTGTTTGGCTCATTTTGAATTGAACACATAATCCATACTAATCGATGCTTAAAAGTATAAATTCGATAGTAACTCTGTCTGTCTGTCCGTCTGTAATTCTGTATGTTACCTTTTCACGCCTGATCCACTGAACGGATCTCGATAAAATTTGGTAAAGAGATAGATGGCATCCCGGCGAAGAACATAGGCAATTATTTTCTCAAAAACTAATTTAAGGGGGGGGGGGGATATAGGGGATGAAAGTTTTTATGGGAAACCTATCATTTTTAGAGTTCCGCAGTCAACAAGGAAGCTTTATAGTTTCGCCATGTCCGTCTGTCTGTCTGTCTGTCCGCGACTTAGCTCAAAAACTTTTAATCGACCAACTTACATGTGCAGTTGCAAAAACCCAAACATTCTGTATGCGAGAACAAGTTTTTTGACTACAATGTTTTTTTAACTACACTTTGAGGGACAGTAAACGCCCATAGACGTAATGACAATAAAACTTTGCGAAAGTTTGTTTGATAAATTAATTCATCCCAACTACGGAACCCTTCATTGTGCATGGTTCGACACGCACTTGGCCAGTTTTTTTTTAACTTAGGGCTGTGAAAATTTATGCTTTTTGTAACCAACAAAGAGTTATGTTCTTCTAAAATCATCCCTCATGAGGGTAAAAACCCTTCTTTACCCTCTTGATTTTAAAATTCACATGTAAGTACTTATTATTGACATTTTTGCGGGACTCTCTTCAAGAGCGTTAAGGGATTGAGAATATAGTCATAGTCCGTATCTTGAGAATCTGTCCACTCAATCAAAAGTTATTACTACTTGGCTCTTGGCTTGGAACGAAGAGTTTGAGTTTACCAGTGAGTACTTACTCGATAGATGGCGTTGTGCAAATGATGCGATTTTCTTAAGGGGCATGCGCCGGTAGCCCGCGAAATTCAAATCTTAAGTTTTTTGCCATTTGCAAGTCAGTGTCAGACAGGTTGTATGTTAAAATGAAATTGTTTATTCTGTAAATAGGTTATTGGAATCACTTTTACACGTCGTAATAATATCAAAAAATGTAAAATTAAGCTAGATGAGGTCGGCGTTTCCTATCTGACTACTCTGAGAAGAAAGGCCGAAACAAACTCAGTCTCTTTTAAAGTCCGGAAATACCTAGGTCAGATAGTGGCATATTGGTCAGGCCCTATGAGGGCCATGTAGATTAGAGTCTGAAATGGTCTTTTGAGGAATGAACCACACAGATTTGAATGAACCTGTCCTGACACTGCAAGCATTTGTCAGTAATAGTGGAGCTCAGCTCAGAACTTAAGGAGCTCAACGACTCGACGAACAATACCAAAGAAAGGACATTTGTGTAGGCCGCATAAAGTTCTCAAATTGCCAGACCATTGTTAAAACTAACTGAAAACGAAAATTCACATTCATCCTCACATTCACAATAATTCAATACTTTACAAAGTAATCATTTGTCAATATCCTACATATAATATTCAATAATGTGAATTTGTATATAAAACTGGTAGGTATATTTTGATGATTTTCCATAGTACTTATTCAAAATGTCACAATGCTAAAATGACAAAATGTTAGCAGAGCGAGCAGCTCAATCCCATGCTTTTTGTCTTCTAAATAATCTGAAATTGTATAGTACCCTTTTTTACAAAGTTTGGTTTTAATACAGCTTTTAAATCGTTTAATGGGTAAGTTTCGAATGTCAATATGAATAAAATATGATTCGCGATCGTAGCAAAGTAGCTTTACAGAATAATAACCATTAGATACAGGAATACAACTCCTGCAATATTAGTTAGATTAGATAAATAAATATTTAAAACAATTGCGACTCATTATTTAGATCAACATAAAACTTGATACTGACCTGTAAAAAGCAAAAAACATAAGATAATTTGAATTTCGCAGGCTCCCGCAAAGCTTTCGCCTTAGTTTCCATCGTCCATACAATATGCCATAGTTTTTTCATTTATCTTTATACAATATTTTTTCATTAATCTTTCCAACAGTTTCATACTGCTGTCCATACTATCCACACTATCACCACAATATAGATATAGACTACCACTAATATATAAAGTTACTGGCTGTCTCATGTCTGTTACTTTTACGCCGTAACGCCTAGGTCGCCTAGACAGACCACTTGGGTTATGGGACATAGGATACTTTTATCCCGGTAGCACATTCCCGTGGGATAATTTCCGACATCCACGCGGGCGAAGCCGCGGGCAAAAGCTAGTTAAATAAATAAAACAATAAAACATTTATTTACCACACTAACTTGTACTTCAATAACAAACAAGTGAGCAAACATTTTCAATGGGAGCGATGACTTTGCATGGTTGTTCAAGTAGAAATTTTATATTTTACTAAACAATGTAACTTGTACTTAAAAATAAAAAAAACAATAACATAAATTTGAGCGAGTACAAGAGTCTGAGAGATAGAAATGGTGCCTAATCCTCGTTTATCAATTCAGAACGACTTTTCATGTTTTTTTTTAAATCAAATAAATAATATTTGCGTATGGAACTAAAGAGCCGCAGCTTCACATCCAAAGACCCGCATGTGGCTCTCGAGCCGCAGGTTGCGGACCCCTGGAATAGGGAAGACTAAAAAAAAACGAAGAATGGACTATGTGAAAGATGATTTAGGGAAATTAGAAAAGGGGTGAAAAGTGAGATAACCGACCGACTGATGCTCAACGACCTCTGAGTACTAGTGGTTAGACCACCGGTCCCAGACCCAGACGGACCCTCATTGAAATACTATAGTGCTATGACATTCAGGCTACTCAATGATGTTATGAGTTTGTAACTTTTTACTTTTGAGAAGCATCTTGGATGACAGGCCTTATTTAGTATACTTTGCTTATTTCCACAGTATTATGTCTTATGGCGTTCTGCTGTGGGGATCGGCAGCTGACGTAGATTCAATTTTCATTTTACAGAAGAGGGCAATCCGCGCGATCTATAAAATGAGTCCTCTCGAGTCCCTTAGAAACAAATTCAAAGAAATTGATATACTGACTCTGTCTTCTCTCTATATCTTTGAAAGTATTTTGTATGTTCGCAAAAACTTAGGACTTTTCAAAATAAGAAGCGATTTCCATAATATAAAACACGTAGTAGACACGAAATTGTCATACCCAAATTTAGATTAACTAAAACAAGCAAGTCATTTCTTATAAACAGTATCCGCTTTTATAACAAGTTGCCAAAGTCGGTTACAGAACTTAGCGATGGAAAATTTAAAACCCATATCAAACGTGTCCTTATCAAAAAAGCATATTATAAGATTAAAGACTACGTTGATGACAAGGAAGTTTGGCAATAATTCCTTCTGCACATGTGGCTTCCCTGGTACCTTATAAACGGCATAATTATGTAAGAGTCTATTAACTGCTCCCAAATTACCATGTTTATTCTCTTTACATTCATCCTTGACATAATCATTGTATTTGACATTATTCCTATTATTATAGATACCTCCAATTTAATTTCAACTCCTAGTGGCTTTTGTGGACATGATAATTATTCAATTTGTTACAGTTGTAATAGCAATCACGTCATTTGGCTGAAATAGGTTTTTTTATTTTTATTGTTTGTCTTTTATATAGATTATTTTCTATTTTGTGAATGTGAGAACTTTGTAGGCTTATTGTACTGTAGATTTACTGAACATCTATTTTGTTAAGTACCTGGTATTTACTTGTTGAAAGGCCTACATTGTCCTCCCATGCCTACTAACACTGTAATTTGAAAATATTGTAAAAGTCAATTATTTTTAAAAGAGTAACCGTGGAGTTTCTTGCCGGCTCTTCTCCATAGGAAACGACCAATTGGAACCGTGCACCTAGCTTCTGACGTTTCATAAGTGCCCATGTAGGTTTATGTGAAATAAAATATTTTGATTTTTTTGATTTTGATTTTATTAGTTCATAGATCACGTCCCTATAATATCACGTGTATAATATCTGATATAATAACCAAGGTAAGCTTTAAAAAAACAACTTGGTTAGTAAATCCTGCTTTATAATATTTTAGGTGCGCCTGCACGTAACACTATCTATTATGAATAATATTACTATACTCCATAGGTTTAGGTAGTTAAAAAAGGTTATAAAAAAGAAAACCACGTGACATGATGAGCCTGGAGTCTCAGGCTCATCATCATTTCGGCTGAAAGACGTCCACTGTTGGACATAGGCCTCTCCCAAAAACCGCCACATCGACCGGTTCTGTAGTTCTCACATCCAGCGGATGCGGACTACGGGCTGCTACTGAGAAATTCCAGATGGAAAAACCCAATAACACTAGTTCCGACCCGGGAATCGAACCCAGGTCCTCGTATTCAGCAGTAGCGCTTTCATTGCTACCATTAGACCAACGAGTTATTATTGTTACCAAGAGGTTATTATATGTATTGATAATTAATAGCTCGGTATTTCATTTTAAATGATCTTACATTTTATAAAAAACTACCTACTAAGTAAGACACGTAGCCTAGATTAAAATAAACCTAAAGGTTAAAATGTAATATTAATCAAAGATATAAAAAGCGTTCATTCAATATACCATTAGTGTAATTGCGTTGGTTCATTTCGATGTTCGGTGATTAAAAATATGTAGTTTAAAAACCCATGCCCCTACGTGCGAAATAAAAGCGATGCGATAATATCAAATGTGCATCGATTTGTGCAGTAGCCGAATGTTTGTGTAAAGACGGCGCCAGACACATCAACAATAATCAGCCTATAATGTTCCCACTGCTGGGACACAGGCCTGCTCTCTGTGAGAGGGAGCGGGCCGTAATCTACCACGCTGGCCCAGTGCGGGTTGGTAGATGTCACATGTCTTCGAATTTTTGGTTCTAGGACATGCCGGTTTCCTCACGATGTTTTCCTTCACCGTTTTGAGAGCAGTGGCGATGAAATAATTTACACAAAGTAAAGCGCCAGTCAGGGTTCGAACCTACAACCTACAACTCGTAAGTCGTGGCCGTTACCACTGGATCACCACTGCTCGCACATTGTTGATGTGAGATATTGAACACTTATTTGAAAATTTGTTTAAACACTTGTGAGGCACGGTTATTTGAGTTTTTTTTTTAACAGAATGTATTTATTCATAAGGCAATTACAAATATACAATCTAACACTAACAAAACTAACTATAACTTAACTAATGGAATCGAGTATTTGTTCAAAGCTTCACCACATAATTACAACCGTAGCTCACAAGTGTCCAAATAAAATATGTGACTGGGTATGTGTCTGGCGCCGGCTTTAGTATAATGTAACATAACAAGACTAATTAAAAATGAATAATTGATCGATTACTGTGGCGTGGCTTCGCTATTATTATGTTATAGAAAAGGAACATGGTGTAAAGTTCACTTATCCTCCATAGAAAAGGGAGGATCTTCCGACCAGACGGGTGTCGTGATTGGTGGGGTACTGCCCGACGATTGATGTCGGGACGTCGTACATATACTCGTGGCTCGGTAAACGCTTTTTGCAAGATGCAAGATTTTGTTTCACGTCAGTGTGATGAGTAGTTTGCATGTAGCGTTGTAGTTGCCGCTACAATGTGTTCACCGCCATCTATAGACACTGTAATCCAGACATTTCAGAAATGTCTGAAATGTCTCATGCACCTGAATAATACAGGCTATACTATACAGGCCCCTTTAGCCTTCAAATCGGAACTCGGCAACCTGCTTGGCGGCAAAACCAAAAATCATGTTGGGTGAGGTCGGGTGTCGGATCAGAGTAAAAGCTCTTACATACAGGCGCGACATGTCGCGCGACGCCATGCCACGCCGCCGCATTGTTTGCCGTGAAGTTTTCTCAGTTTTTTTTTATTAAGGACGCGTCACAGTGTCGCGTCGCTCCTTTTTGTGGGAGCCTTAATAATTAAGAAACGCCCAAGCCATAGTTTATAGTGAGCTCGTCACGTTCAAAATTTTCTGGTTATAATTTCATCGCCCCACATCGCATTCGTCCTTCACCTAGGACACAGTGAACTCTATGAAGCGTGCACCTCTAGGTACTGTATTTACTCTTGAACTAGTGAGGCTTGCATCTGAGATGGCCACTGGAGGAATACTGATTAGATTGCAGCTAAGAGGTTCTTAGAACCTTCCTTATGGTCAGCCATTGAAATCTATTTAATTTTATGAATATCAAAGTACTATTAGACGGCATTTTGCTAAGCAAAAAATTGTGGAGCTTTTAAAATGGATCAGAATTTTAAAATGATTTTTCTTTTTTTTTTTATATTGCATCGTTCTTTTATACTGCGAATGCGGCTGAATATTTTATTAATAAAAGAGCGACTAAAATATAATGATGACATCAGTAAGGCAGGTGGCTAAGAGATGTGGGTCTTGTGGGTAAGATATAACAGCGGCACGGGTCGATCAATCAGGTGGCACGCTACGCATGCCGCGGTCGGTCCGGAGATGGGTGACCATCTTTAAATACCAAGACCTCTCCGTACCTCGGAAAACACGTTAAGCCGTTGGTCCCGGCTGACATTAGTCATCTTTGACAGGTTGCTAAGGGTCGTCAGAAGCCCGAAAGTCTGACATCCAGTCTAACCAAGGGGTATCGTATCGTGTTACCCAGTAACTGGGTTGTGGAGGTCAGATAGGCAGTCGCTCCATGTAAAATACTAGTATTCAGATGCGTCCGGTTAGCAACATAATTGGGAAAAGGCTAGGCAGATGATGGAATGAGAGTTTGCATGAAAATTCACGCCATCAGTTGGCGCCACTGACGGTCGTTAAGCCGTCAAAGATCTACAAATGACAGCTGGGACCAACGGCTTAACGTGCTTTCCGAGGCACGGAGCAGTTTCGGTAAGTAAAGGTGGTCACCCATCCACGGAACAACCCCTGCAAGCGTAGCTTAACCTGATGGATCGACCCGTGCGGCTATTAATACTTGGCCACGAGCTCCTCAACAAAAAACCCAAACTCTCAACTGCAAAACCTCATTCCATACGTACTTCATAGGGGGCGAGCACAAACCCAGACTCCGGGGTGCTACTGAGAAGTTCCTCATGAAAAACCCAATAACAATGCACGAACTGGGAATCGAACCCAGGACCTCATGTCACTAGACCAGCCAGGCAAGTAAGGTAAGGTCCCAAAAAAAACCGGCCCCGTGCGAGTCGGACTCGCGCACGAAGGGTTCCGTACCATTATCTTTAAAAACGGCAAAAAAAATCACGTTTGTTGTATGGGAGCCCTTAAATATTTATTTTATTCTGTTTTTTAGTATTTGTTGTTATAGCGGCAACAGACATACATCATCTGTGAAAATTTCAACTGTCTAACTATCACGGTTCATGAGATACAGCCTGGTGATAGACGGACAGGCAGACAAACAGACAGCGGAGCCTTAGTGATAGGGTCCCGTTTTAGCCTTTGGGTACGGAACCCAAAAAAACTAAAAACCGGCTTTTAAAAACTCTATACAAAATTTTTACCTACAAAAGTCACAATTTTATTTGTAAATCCGTTGTATCTATTCTATACATATAATAAATCTGTAGACGAGGAGTTTCTGTACAATGAAAAAAAAAAAAAAAAAAGTAGGTGGAGTGTCCAAGAATAACCAACAGATGCCATTTCTACCATTTTTGGAATTTTTGTCTGTTTGTCTGGTTGTCTGTTTGTCTGTTCGTTTGTTTGATTGTTCCAGTATCACGTAAAAAGTACGAAATCAATATGGTTAACTTATACACTCAAATATTGTGTGTTACTCGATGTTTCATTTAGTCTTTGTTTCATCGCAATCGCTTCAAAATATCAAAAGATATAAGAGTTTAAAGTATTCAAGAATAAATTTTCATTAGGTACGTAATGTAGATACACGTAACGACATCTATTGTCGTAAAATGACACTAGCGTAAAATCAGGTAGGTTTGTGAGAACGTGTGTAACACACGATCATAATCATCATATGTTCACATACTTCGCGCGGAAACATAACGCGATACATTGTGAATTCACCCAATCTAAAGTTTGGTTAATTCAAGTTTCCAAATCTATTGTTTGGTAGTAGTGCCATAGGTGGCGCTATCTATCTTTTAAATCATGATACAAATATTAATCATGAAAAAATGGTGACAAATTTTAATTTCTTAAAAATTGTAGATTCTTACATCGAGCAAAAAGTGAGTAATTAAGGCACGAATGCGCTTACTAAATAAACACGAGTAATCTACTTTTCTTTCAACTACCAATGTACCTGCTGCGATAAAATATACCTGCTCAAGGTTAACTCAACTCAATCCAAATCAAGTTAGGTCAAGTTCAGGTCAAGTCAGGTCAAGTCAGGTCAAGTCAAGTCAAGTCAAGTCAAGTCAAGTCAAGTCAAGTCAAGTCAAGTCAGTCATGGAACCCTACGTCTTTTCTACATAGCTTACAGAGTGTTCGAACGTTTTCCCATATATTTTGACAGTATCACTTCGTGCTCGATAGATGGCGTTGTTCATTTAACGTCATTTTCTGAATCGCGGTGTTAAGAGTCTCCGTAGAAGAATGACTTTCGCCGAATTCATAATTATCGAACATTTGGCTCATTTTGAATTGTACACATAATCCATACTAATCGATGCTTAAAAGTATAAATTCGATAGTAACTCTTAAATTTTAAATAAATTAAAAAAAAAAAAAAAATTTGAGAGATAGATGGCATCCCGGCGAAGAACATAGGCAATTATTTTCTCAAAAACAAATTTAAGGGGGGGGGGGGATATAGGGGATGAAAGTATTTATGGGAAACCTGATTGACTACGGTCAACAAGGAAGCTTTATAGTTTCGCCAAGTCCGTCTGTCTGTCTGTCTGTCCGCGACTTAGCTCAAAACCTTTTAATCGACCAACTTACATGTGCAGTTGCAAAAACCCAAACATTCTGTATGCGAGAACAAGTTTTTTAACAGTTTGAGGGACAGTAAACGCCCATAGACGTAATAACAATAAAACTTTGCGAAAGTTTGTTTGATAAAATAATTCATCCCAACTACGGAACCCTTCATTGTGCATGGTTCGACACGCACTTGGCCGGTTTTTTTTTAAGTTAGGGCTGTGAAAATTTATGCTTTTTGTAACTAACAAAGAGTTACGTTTTTCTAAAATCATCCCTCATGAGGGTAAAAACCCTTCTTTACCCTCTTGATTTTAAAATTCACATGTAAGTTCATATTATTGACATTTTTGCGGGACTCTCTTCAAGAGCGTTAAGGGATTGAGAATATAGTCATAGTCCGTATCTTGAGAATCTGTCCACTCAATCAAAAGTTATTACTACTTGGCTCTTGGCTTGGAACGAAGAGTTTGAGTTTACCAGTGAGTACTTACTCGATAGATGGCGTTGTGCAAATGATGCGATTTTCTTAAGGGGGATGCGCCGGTAGCCCGCGAAATTCAAATCTTAAGTTTTTTGCAATTTGCAAGTCAGTGTCAGGCAGGTTGTATGTTAAAATGAAATTATTTATTCTGTAAATAGGTTATTGGAATCACTTTTACACGTCGTAACAATATCAAAAAATTGTAAAATTAAGCTAGATGAGGTCGGCGTTTCCTATCTGACTACTCTGAGAAGAAAGGCCGAAACGAACTCACAGTCTCTTTTAAAGTCCGGACATACCTAGGTCAGATATTGGCATATTGGTCAGGCCCTATGAGGGCCATGTAGATTAGAGTCTGAAATGGTCTTTTGAGGAATGAACCACACAGATTTGAGTGAACCTGTCCTGTCACTGCAAGCATTTGTCAATAATAGTGGAGCTCAGCTCAGAACTTAAGGAGCTCAACGACTCGACGAACAATACCAAAGAAAGGACATTTGTGTAGGCCGCATCAAGTTCTCAAATTGCCAGACCATTGTTAAAACTAACTGAGAACTATAATAAACATCCACATAGTCCTCACATTCACAATAATACAATACTTTACAAAGCAATCATGTCATTTTGTCAATATCCTACATATAATATTCAATAATGTGAATTTGTATATAAAACTGGTAGGTATATTTTGATGATTTTCACTTATTCAAAATGTCACAATGCCAAAATGACAAAATGTTAGCAGAGCGAGCAGCTCAATCCCATGCTTTTTGTCTTCCAAATAATCTGAAATTGTATAGTACCCTTTTTTACAAAGTTTGGTTTTAATACAGCTTTTAAATCGTTTAATGGGTAAGTTTCGAATGTCAATATGATTAAAATATGATTCGCGATCGTAGCAAATAGTAGCTTTACAGAATAATAACCATTAGATACATACAGGAATACAACTCCTGCCATATTAGTTAGATTAGATAAATAAATATTTGAAACAACTGCGACTCATTATTTAGATCAACATAAAACTTGATACTGACCTGTAAAAAGCAAAATCATAAGAAAATTTGAATATCGCAGGCTCCCCCAAAGCTTTCGCCTTAGTTTCCATCGTCCATACAATATGCCATAGTTTTTTCATTAATCTTTATACAAGATTTTTTCATTAATCTTTCCGACAGTTTCATACCGCTGTCCATACTATCCACACTATCACCACAATATAGATATGAACTACCACTAATATATAAAGTTACTGGCTGTCTCATGTCTGTTACTTTTACGCCGTAACGCCTAGGTCGCCTAGACAGACCACGTGGGTTATGGGACATAGGATACTTTTATCCCGGTAGCACATTCCCGTGGGATAATTTCCGACATCCACGCGGGCGAAGCCGCGGGCAAAAGCTAGTTTACAATAAATCGCTTACATTGACATCGGTCAGTCGACCGCGGCTTAATGAATTCGTTTTGTTGAGTTCTGTAGCGAATTCATCACACTGAAAGAAACATAGGTTTATTTGTCACAGAAATACACGGGCATGTAAAAAAAAGATAAATAAGTGAATTCTATTTTTTTTTATCATCTATAATTTATTTATTAGTAGAACAATTAGTAGTAGTTACAATGAGTAGGTACACTATTACTTAACTATTTGTATGCCAGGTAAATTGTTCCACAAAAAAAAATTGGTCCACAATTTACAGAAATATCGAAGGACATTTAAAAAAAAACACAGGCCTCGTGTAATTTTAATGTTTATTAAATAAATAAGTTTACGTCTGTCATTTCGTAAGTCATGAAACAAAAAAAAAACATAAACTGATTATTTTTTCTTGTGTAAAAAGTGGAAAATGAAACATTTTCTTAAAATAAATGCCAAAAAACCGTAAAAAGCAATTTCCCGTACCGGGAATCGAACCCGAGCCTCCTGGGTGAAAGCCAGGTATCCTAGCCACTAGACCATACGGGAGATGTATGAATTGTCAAAATAGTGATTAAATTGGAACTAACTTGAACAACTATGTTAACTTTATCTTTTATATTTTTTTATCGTCACGAAATTACTTCATTTCGTTCAAGGGCAGTTGGAGATTGGATAACAAGAATAAAACCTAACGTATTCATTGACGTCAGCGCATGTAAAATGGAATCTTTTGTTTTTGTATTTATTTGTATAGTTAGTCATTTTATTTAGTACGTAGTGTAAATAGTTAGTTGTGTAATAAAAGTATTATAAGCATTTGAATTATAATCAATATCAACAAAAATCAATTGCGTTGCGTTAGTTACGCAAAAACTCGAAAATGGCTCGACCGATTGTGAAGGTTGCGGTCAAGGGCACTTTTAGTCCAGTTTTTAGTAGGTACATTGATCATTATATTTTGTTGCCTAAAACTTTGATTAGTTGTTGTGTCCGCAATGGAGAAGGCATTGCAACGCATAAATAAAAATAAATAGTAAGAAAGAAAGAAAGAAAGAAAATACATTTATTCAGCACAGACTAAAAGGCACACAATATACATAATATACAGCAGATAAAAAATAAAAATAAAGAAACAAATAAGAAGATAAAGTAGGACATTATCAGGGGAGTGTGCCTCACGGCTGCGCCAAAAAGGCCCAGTTCAGCAAAAATGCCAGACAACTAGTGCCTGACGTTGGTTTTCAACCGGACCCGAAAGTGTGAAGTTACGGATGCAAATCAGTTTTATATTGTGATGTGTGTATGCATAACTACTTAAATAAAATAAAACAAAATAAGTGTCTCATAATAATAATAACGAAGAACACCTTTATATACCTACATAATTAGTGTGATTGTGTATAAATTGTATTGCAGACCAAATAGTATACCTAAACACATATTTTTTTTATCAACCGAGTACAAAGCAGTTTTATAATAATACTAACTGCACGCCCCGGCTTCGCACGGGTAGCACTAAGTACTTATCTACAGCGCACTTACCTACCCTGCCTTACCTCCCAACCCTACCTACCTACCCTACCTACCTACCTACATACATACCTACATACATACCTACCAACCTATCTACTGTGATATCATCAAAAAAGCCATTGTATACTGAATGTATGAGCCGATATTTTTTGGAGCTATACTTACATTTTTAAACTCGTGATATCTTTCGAATAGAATGTCCGATTTGAATAATTCAAAAAGTTATATAAAGGTATTGGAGCAGTCTTAAATATGAAGTAATTTATTTTGATAAGGATTAATAGCCTTTTCTAGCGGCATCATTTCAATTAAAATTTCAACATAAAAGAACTCTTATTGTGGCATAACTATAATAGTTAGACATATGCTGTCGCGACACTTTTTGTAAATAATAATGTGTTCTGCAAAGTCGTAGTACATTATTTTATTCTATCCTCAATAGTTTTCGCAGCGCACGCGATGTAAAGAATATTTTAGCTAATTTTTTTACACCTTGGGTTACATTATTGGAGTTTTAGTCAGGATCCCTAAGCTTTTCTAGCAATAAATATAGCCTATGTTACTCAGGGTGAATGTAGCTTTCTAATGGTGAAAGAATTTTTGAAATCGGCGCAGGAGTTTTTGAGTTTATTCGTTACAAACATACACACAAAAATACAAACATACAAAAATACAAATCTTTCCTCTTTATAATATTAGTGTAGATTAAAAAAACAAAAAAAATAACCCAAAACCCTACTTTATACATTTACATAACCAAAAAATTATTTCCAGAATCGGGACAGGTCCGTACCTATCTTCACAAGTTATGTGCAATCTTCATAAAATCCCTGCTGTAATCTATTCAGGGCCTAAGCAAACGAGTGTTAATGGTCCTTGGGACCTCCGAGGTCCTAAAATAACAACATTCGCATGATTTGTGTGGAAATCGCACATTTTTTCCTGAGTAAAAAAGATTCGCAATTTTTTTTTTGTACGTGGGTATGTAATTTTCTTTCGGTTGTTTAGTTTAAAAAATAGGTATGTGGGGAATATGCAGATTTTCTGAAAAAAAAAAGAAACATGATTCGTGTGAGGAGCTCGTGGCTAAGTAATAACAGCCGCACGGGTCGATCCATCAGATTAAGCTATGCTTGCCGGGGTTGGTCCGTAGATGGGTGACCATCTTTACATATCGACACTCCTTCGTGCCTCGGAAAGCACGTAAGCCGTTGGTCCCGGCTGTCATACGAGGATCTTTGACAGTCGTTACGGGTCGTCAGAAGCCCGAAAATCTGACAACCAGTCTTACCAAGGGATATCGTATTACCCAGTTACTGGGTTGTGGAGGTCTGATAGGCAGTCAGATAATGTAAAATACTGGTACTCAGTTGCATCCGATTAGACTGGAAGCCGACCCCAACATAGTTGGGAAAAGGCTAGTCAGATTCTTTTGAAAAAAAAATATGAAGCCCCGTAGGTTACTACTAGTAATGAGGATCATTATCATCAGCCTACAGCAGTCCACTGCTGGACATAGGCCTCTCCAATCTCACGCAATTCAGCTCGATTCTCAGCAACTCTCAACCATCTGCTACCAGCCAGCCTGCGAAGAAGTTTTATTTTCTGCCGGATTCTCCGTTCCGGATTTCATTATATCCATCTGTAATTGGTTTGTTCTTTAAGTTTTAGTAAATTTTTAATTAATACTTAGTACCACCAACAAGAAATCTAATAGCAATCAGGCTCCCAGAAATCCGGTCGGTATTTCTCCGCTAAAACCTTAAAGATATTTTCCATTAAACAAAATTTAAACAAATGGACCAAAAGGAGAACACAATCAGCGAATTCAATCCATCATCTGCACAAACATAAAGATGAATGAACGTACCATTGTGGTGAGTCGTTATACAAATTCCATTTGAGACAAACGTTCGAGTTATCTTAAGACGAAATATTATCGAAAATCCTTAACGACTCGTTTTTGAGCCGACACCTATTTAATGGCTGATCGTTCCGGCGATCGCCCTTCATTTCCTTGGCCCGATGAGCTCATTTAACCCCCTACTTAAGGCTAGGCGCAAAAGGGCGATTGGTCTTGAGATCATTGAATTGAAACGGTATGGGTGATGTCTTATAAATACGTTATCAGCTGCATACAGCGCCCTTCCATTATACGCCGCATGAAGATGCTTGCCATGAAAATATGTAGGTACCTACTGATGTTGTCTTTGTGAAACGCTTCTATTATACACTCAATTAAACACATCTTTTATGTAATTTATAATAATATTCCTCTCTCCTAATTTTGAAGGAAACAGAGCCTTGCGATTAGAGTTAATGAGTCATCGTATTGACAATATTGTGTAACCTGGTGTTTGTTGGAAAAAGCTAATATGTATTAGAAGGTTACCTATATCAAAAACTAATGTAAGTGTAATAAGTAATTAATGTAAGTAAATAAGTGGATCAGAATGTTGGGCCACAAAAGGGATGAATGAAAGGCAATTGCATGCAGCTGAGATGAGAATGTTAAGAGGGATGTGTGGTGTTACACGAATGGATAGAATCAGAAATGAGTACATAACAGGAAGTCTGAAAGTGGCACCGGTGACTGAAAAGTTGTGTGGAAATCGGTTGTCATGGTATGGGCACGTGATGCGAAGGAATGAGTAAAATGTTGTGAGGAAAGTTTTGGGTATGAATGTCGATGGCTATAAGAGTAGGGGAAGACCAAAGAAACGATGGATGGACTGTGTGAAAGATGATATGGCTAGAAAGGGGGTGACTACCGAGAATGGGCTAATAGAGAAGTATGGAAGAAAGGGACATGTTGCGCTGACCCCAAATAAATTGGGATAAGGGCAGGAGAATGATGGTATATGAAAAAGTAAGTAACTGTAGGTGTGAGTGTGCTGTGGTGTATGTGTGTTGTTTAGTGTGCAGAGTAACAAGTGTATTGTGTGGTGTAAGTTGGTGTAGTGAGTGTGTGAGTGTAGTGGCATATTTAAGATTTTATTTAAATTTTGGTTGCAATGTGTCGAAGTAAAAGTTCGTTCCATTTTTAGATTACACGACAGATTTATGAGTTTTAATAGTAATTTATTCGGCCGCTAAACACGACAGGTAACATAGATGTTCATCTTTAACATTTCCGGCCGCCTAGCGCCTGCTCATGTATTTAACCAGTACCTACAGCATTTTCGATCTATCTCTCGTTGTCAAAATATTGTTCGAATTTCTAAGAATTTTGAGACAAATTATTAGCTTTAATAGCCTTAAAGACAATGCGGATATTGAAAGGGAACGGAGGGCTCTGTCCGTGCGTGCAAATATGATTGCCCGCAGGTTTGCACGTTGTTCTGCAGACGTTAAGGTGACGCTCTTTAGAGCATTCTGTACCACCTTCTACACATGCAGCTTGTGGGAGAAGTATTCGCAGGAATCGTATGGAGCCCTTCGTGTCCAATTTAATAATGCGTTCAGAAAACTGATGGGGCTGCCATGGCGTTGCAGTGCATCAGGGATGTTTGCGGCGGCGCGTGTAGATTGTTTTTATACTATAATGCGCAAGCGCGCTGCATCAATGGTGGCACGAGTCATGGCCAGTCGCAACAGGGTTCTGAAAATGATAGCTGGCAGAATGGACTGTCCCTACATGACACATTGCTGTCAGCTACATGTGTCACCGTATTGTGTTGTTTACTAACTCGTAGTTTTAAGGAAAATGTTACTAACCCTCTATGAGTCTTGGCTCGAAATAAAGATTTTGAATTTGAATTAAATTATAGTACTTACCTAGAATGGGAATTGCCGTACCGAATTATCGGAAAGTGTCCAGAGAACTTTAGTTTTGAATGAATAGATGGAGTACTTACTACAAGTAACGCTAACAGGGTTACCTAGATTTAATAAACAGCCCACGTTATCTACCTATTTAATATTGTTTTGTTAGTAAACTACCAGAAAGATATATCAAATTACAAAACTGTCGAAATTGAAACATCTTTTCAAAATTCAACTACCTAAGGCTTTTATTATAATTACTCAGTTGGTAACAGAATCCTTTCAATTAAATTATTATTTGATACTTGCTAGTTATTTCATGTAATTTCATCTTGTCTTCATTTTATTCAGTAAAGGTATGATTCCGAACACACGCGGCTATGCTGTCTGTCGATTAATTCCGAGTACTGCGGCACTGCTCAGGGCCGTAGCCAGGAATTCATTTCGGGGGGGGTTAAAGTTGGCAACCTTTTTACCCGACTACGGCGAAGAAAAAGGAGGGTTATGATTTTGACCGGTATGTATGTATGTATGTTCATCTGTTCCCTCATATCTTCTAAACGGCTCATGACAACAACGGCGTCTTGATCGTCCGCTGGTTATAGGCGTGACGTCACTTTAAATAAAAATGGCGCCCTCCATACGACATAACGACAGGAATTAAAAACAAATCTTACCATGTTGTGAATCAAATGAAAGGGCTTAATGAGCACATTTCAAAAAAAAATATATTATAAAGCCAAAATAATAAAAATAAAAAAAAGTAATAAAAAGTTGAGTAAGTTTGAGTAAAGTGATAAAGATTTTTTAAATTCGAAACTTTCTATTCAATCATTTTCCGCTTTCGCTTCGCTCATGGTTCAATCCTAGAATCCTTCGCTTGCTCAGGAATGGAAAAAGAAAGGAATATTTCTTTGCAGCCTTGCATAAAAAATAACTATTACCAACCTGTAACCTGTTTATTAATTAGTTATTAAGTATAAAATATAATTTTATATGATTGTATTGTAAATTGTTGCTCTGTGGTTGAACTCAATGTGTATTACTGCCGAGAACTTTTAAGGTCCTACCTCAAATTGCTTAGCATGACCCTCCGTTACGCCGAAAATACTGCAGCATTCATTTTGAAATAAATATATGTTAAAGTTGAAGATTGATGCTAGGTCCTATGTTTGGCGAAAACACGATTACATAAAATATTCTCGATAGAAAAAAAATCCAAAGCTCTAAACTGAACTATAAACCGCTGGTATTCAAAAACTACTTCAATTTAGATCATGAAACTTTGCATAATAACTGAACTAACTTTAAAGCAGGTCTTATGTTATTTTTTTTTTAAATTGGTACCATTATTTTCACTGTAAAAAGCAATTACCTACCCCACTCCGTCTCGCTCTCACTCAGGCCGCGAGTAGTATGGTGTGAGCGAAATAAAATTTGTGTTAGGATAGGGCCTTAAAGAATTGCTTCGAATCGACAAAACTTGTAGGCAGGTGTATGACATAATTTCATACTTTCTAAAACAAAATTTAAATAAAAACAAAATTAATCGCGAAACTCAATAACGAACTTACATAATCCGTGCGCCTAATCTTACGTTAAGATGACGAAGATACCGAGTTTTCAGCGAAGTTTTTTCTGAAGGCAATTAAGCTTCAACTTTATAGAAGGATGAGGCAGATTGTTTTTAAATATCTTTAGTTTTACGTAAACGATAGTAAGTTTTAATATCGAGATCTTAATGGGTTAAAAAGGAGTTAGATTAGATTTTCTTTTGATACACTGTAGTTAAAGGGTTAATTAAGCTACGGTTTCCTAGGAAAGCGGTGGCCGCTACATAACGGCCGCAGTAACGGTTGTCATGAACATGATGGCATCGGGATTTGACTGTACCTTGTCAAAAAACGCGCTCTAGGAAAACACAATTCGCCGGTAAATTGTAGACGTAATGTAGCGGCCACCGATCTTCTAGGAACCGTAGCTTAAGAGGAAATAGGGTCATTCTTTTCTCCATACAAAAAGTCATAATTCCAGGTTCGGCTCTATTGTCTATTTCTCCCTCTAATATGGACCTGGACCAATTTGAAAGATATTTTATAAATTGAATAAGAAGGATATTTACTGGGCTCCTATGTTTTTCTTTTTTCATGAATAGTTTATTTTTTATTTTTTTATTGTTTTTTATTTAATAAATGATGTACAAGTTCCTTAAACTAGGCACACAATTAGACCTCTGGGGTCCGTCTTAGCATGCCATGGCCTGAGATTTGATCAACGCGCTACGTTATAATCGAGTTGATGTAATGGTCTTTCAACTTACGCTTTATACTTACGGTTTAGTAAATTGGGTATTATGAAAGAAGTTGTGTTTGTACAATAGGCCTCTGATGACAGCAGTCTAAACAGCGGATTGAAAGTTTTCGAGTCGATGGACCTCTAATGATACTTATGATATCTTTTCAGACACATATGAGCAATATGAAGGTACCTACCTACCTACATACATTCAAACTTTTGAGTGCTCAAGTTTTTATATATCTATATTCTTTGAAAACCTATTTCAGTTACAGACAATTTTAACTTAAATATTCCTTTTCAAACACGAAATGGGAATTTCTAACTTTTATTATCATCATTTGTTTTTATCAGCTCAATACATGTTTAGACGAACGATAAAAAAGAACTTTTATTAAAAAAAGCCTATTATTATTTTTAAAAGATTAACCGTGGAGTTACTTGCCGGCTATTCTCTATAGGAAACGACCAATTGAAACCGTGCACCTAGCTTCTGACGTTTCATAAGTGCCCATGTAGGTGAAATAAAATAATTTGAATTTGATACACTTCTGACTGCTTAGCATACTGTGAACATCGGAACCTACATAATGTTTATTTTTATTTTTATTTTATTGATTGGTCAAGGAATTTATTTCAATACGGTCAACATACATAAAACTAAAACCGGCCAAGTGCATGTCGTACCATGCACAATGAAGGGTTCCGTAGTTGGGATGAATTTATAAAACAAACTTAACATTATAGTTGAAAAACTTGTTTTCCGATACAGAATGTATGGGAAAACATGTTTTGCAACTGCAAATTTAAGTTGGTCGATTATTACTCGGTAACTTATGGAGCCTACGTAGCGGTGATAGTTTTCCTTTTAATTTCGTTATATATACTACTGCCGTGAATTTTGTCACATATCCAAACCCAACCATTTAGCTGGCAGGGGGGGGACACTTAGCTCTAACAAAAATTAGCAGTTTAAAGCTTAATATTCCGCAAACGGATAACTGAATCCGAAAATGGTTTTAACAAACTCACATTATTTTTAAACGACCTTTCCAACGATACCCCACACCATGGGATTGACGAGGAAAAAAAAAAACATTTTTATTAACCATTTTGTCGGCGTCGTTTATATGTATATCCATACCAAATTACAGCTTTCTAGTACGAACGGTCTCTGAGCTAAGCCGCGGACAGACGGACAGACGGACATGGCGAAATTATAAGGGTTCCTTGTTGACTACGGAACCCTAAAAACACTATGATCACGTTTACCAACACGTAATTTCAAGAGTGTACCCCGCTACCAAACCAACTATACTCCATTTGAAATAAGATAAGACATTTATATAAGCCTTTTTTACAGTCCGTTCAACCAATTTTGACTTCTATTGCGTTGGTGGCATGACAAATGGCAGCTGCAGTAGACAGTTGGTATTGTGTGACTTTTTCTTTTAATGCCATCCTTATGCCTACGGTATAGAAGTCAAAATCGGTTGAACGGACTGTAAAAAGGTTTGTTTAAATGTCTAATCTTATTTCAAATGGAGTATAGCTTATCGCAATACAATTTGCAAAAAGCTATCATTTATTTTCTACCTAGACCAGCCGAGCAAAGCCCTATTATCCCAAACTACTAAAGAAATAATATTTTTAGGGTTCCGTACTAAGGTCTGAATTCCTCCTACGCTGATGTCAGTCGCGTACGTAGGTCGCGCGTGCGTATATACCTATATTGTGTTCTATACAGCACCATACTGCGACGCTGTTGTCCGCAGCGTGTACTACGACGCTACGCGTACGCGACTGACATCAGCGTAAGAGGAATTCAGGCTTACGGTTCCGCTGTCCGTCCGTCCGAACGTCTGTCTGTAATCGGGCTGTATATCTCATGAATCGTAAGGGACTACTCACACTTATTCAGCTCTATTCAGCTTGTGCCCATACAAAATCGTTGTTTTCTATGGGCATAAGCTGAATAGAGCTGAATAAGTGTGAGAAGTCCCTAATAGGTAGACAGTTGAAATTATATACAGGGTGTTAGGGTAAACACCGTTATCCTTGAAACCAGTGGTTTGGTGTCATTTATAGAACGTTAAATCAATGGAAAATTACGACTTTTTTTTTAAATTACATTTTACCATTCAGTTATTTCACCCTTTCACCTATGCGCTAGTGCAACGGACTTGCGTCTCAAGTAGTCTCAACACGGGTGGGGGTCGCTCAATGTGACCTGACCGGCCGCGAGCGCGACCCCTCCCTCAGTCAGTCAGCTGTTTCACTTGCGAGCACGGTGTCGAATAGAAACTTTTTTTTTTTAAATAAAAATGACGTTTTTTTCACCCTTACACCCGTATGCCGCACCCCCGCATGATGTCTATTGCCGCCATAGCAAAAAAAAAAGATAGTTAAGTACAAGAAACGTATTTTAATCGGAGTTTTTGCTCGATCTTAATACGGTACGGAAACCTTCGTGTGCGAATGCGAGTCATACGTGGCCGGTTTTTTGAATAATACATAAACTATTAATATCTTTGTGGCAGCGGTCGCGTAGGTCACACAACAGCCTCCATCGAGTTTCACCTTCAGACGGGGCGAAACGTGACATTAAATTGTATTAAAACAAATAGCGATCACACTGGTATTTTTAAATGGAGTGAAAATGAAAAGGATCGTTTTCGTTTAGAGTTACAACTTTGATTTAATTGTTTGTTTTTTAACTACAAATAACATCATATCACGACTGTATTCCCCGAAGGGCTAGACAGAGGTGTACCTATCTGCCAGGGGTGGTGGGAAAGTCGGAAAGGGATACCGGGACTCTTGGCAACAGGCAACTGAAGGAACACGGTTGGGTTTTAGTCAGTTAAAGTGACAAGCCCACCCGCTCCGCCCAGAGCGGGAGTCATTCGAAGATTTCCCACACACAAAGAAAAAAAAAGTCTGCGCATCCGCGCTACTGTTTTATAAATATGATTGACTACTGCGCAGTAATTTGTAGCCGACTCCAGATCGGCAAAGTTATTTGAATCAGAATCCGGGCTGCCACTGAGAAATTTCATTTTCATGGAACAAAAATCAATCTGCCTAGCGTTTTCTCAACTATGTTGGGGTTCCAGTCTAGCCGGATTCAGCTGGAGATATACATGGAGCGACTGCCTATCTGACCTCCACAACCAATTTACTGTGTAACACGGACTTTTAGGCTTTGGCCTACCCGTAACGACTGTCAAATATCTAAGAATGACAGCCGGGACCAACTAAACATGCTTTCCGAGCCAACGAGAGGTAACCCATCCACGAACCAACCGTGACAAGCGTAGCTTTGATCGACCCCTGCGGCTGTTATAATGTATTTAGCGACGAGTCTCTTATAAAATACAATAGACGTAGATATATTTAGTAACCTATTCCGGACGCAGAGAATCGGAGCGCTGGATTTCTCTGCGTCCAGAGCTCGGTGTGGCAAGTGCAACACGTCGTGTTCTGGTTTGCAACTGGTCAATTGTCATCCTGAGGATGCCTCGTTGAGAGGTGAAACACGTGTCGATTTCTTACAGGGTTTTTTATGACTCTTGAAGAATAGTGCAGAATAGGTTACTAAATATATCTACGTCAATTGTATTTTATAATGGATTTCCGCAAAGTCACGCCTGAATCAATTAACTATCTTGAGTCCCTTATATCCACGAAGCGATACCTTTTCATACATTATGTTTGTCTCTCAGGTATACCTACATATACAGGGTTATTGGTAAAACACCAGCAACCTCTTAAGGAGTCATTGTACTCATCATTATGAACAACTTTTACTATGGGAACAAATATGAAATCGCGAAAAAAAAAAACAGCTGTTCAGTACATTTATGTTCGCATAACTCGTCAAAATGTACGAAGCAGCTGTTTTTTTTTCGCGATTTCATATTTGTTGTTTTACCAATAACCCTGTATACATACACTAGCTGCGCCCCGCGGTTTCACCCGCGTAAGGCACGATCCCGTGGGAATATCGGGATGAAAGTATCCTATCTGTTAATCCAGGTTATAAACTATCTGTGTGCAAAATTTCATACAACTCCGTTCAGTAGTTTTTGCGTGAAAGAGTAACAAACATCCATCCATCCATACTTACAAACTTCCGCGTTTATAATATTAGTTAGATACATAAGCTCACGCCTTTCTCCCATGAGGGTAGGCAGAAACTACAGAACCCCACCTGCTACGATCCTTACATACTCCTACATATACTTGCATGCAAAATAATTTTACCATTCATAATATTTTAGGTAAATTGTAATTGAATTTCTGCTAAACAGTGCCACAGCTGTAGATACGAAGGAAAATTAAATTCGTTTACAATTGTTTTTCAAAAAAATAAACCAAGGCCATCCACAAATTTGAGTGCGATTCCGCACACCTGAGTAAGCGCGTCGTAGAGCGTCGGGGTGCATTGGCGCGGATCAAAACGTATTTGAAATGCAATAATGTAACTTTACGGTCGTCAGACCTGCTACCTACCGCCTTGCTGACTTGTACATATTGTTCAATAAAGGTACCTACCTACCGTCGTCCGTCAGGCCACCAATATGACTTTTTCAATTCATATGTACTTTCTGAGTATATCTAGGACGAGATCCCATATAGTTCGATACGATATGAGAAAATAGAAACATGCTATTTACTAGCTAGCATTCAAATACTCGAAATGATACGTCAAAAACATCGTGCTATCAATTTCTACAAAAAAAAAATCTAGGTTACGATAACTGGTTCTGTATCAATTTCCTCACTTCTCGATGGCGAGACGATGTGGTCGTGTTAAGGACCATACATATCGTGGTGTTCGTGGTTCACAGCCGCAGTATTCGAGAGCGTACACTGAGGTTGTGGTTCGCTATCGTCCGCCCCAGCACCCCCAGACAATTAGTGTGAATCGTACCTAACTCGGGGGTTGACGTTAATTCGGTTACAAATTGCAAGTCAGCGTGCATGTTTCATTTGACATAATCTAAACGTGATTTTGCTTTTAACTTGTTAGTCAGCCTTGAAAAGGTCATGGTGACAATTATAAATGTTTACAGCATTTTTATTTACGCTACCAAAGTACCTACCTATATCTACACAACTACTGAGACTCCATGTTTTAGAGTACCTATAGGCTTTTTTACGAATAATAGGCCTACTGTGTTGATGTCGGTGGTTGGAGGGTTCGATTCGCTCATTGGTTCAAAGTACAGATTTAAAGCATCACCGTATTTGTGTGTGTAAGACATCACTGAATAACGGTGGAAGACATCATCTTATGGTATTCTACACTGCATTGTCTGAAATAGCCGCATTAATCCAGCCTAAGAAAATCTACACTTTAATAAAAATTACATTATTTATGACCCAATTCCAATGTTACATTCATAATCACTGCTTCTCGCTCTGGAGCTGAATATTATTATAACTTTCATACTACCTACCTAATTGCAAAAATTATAGACTTGTTCCACGAACGTGGCCGAAAATTAACGGAAAATTCTTCGCTGCTGTAATTACTTTGGCTCAGGTGGAGAAAAATAGTTCATGCTTATTAATATTCAGATTAATATTAAAATATTAATAGGATTGGGTACTGTAGGCGATATATGGCCTGTCCCATGCTACAACGTAGGTAATTTGGCAGTCTTATGTCCAGCAGTGGGCAGTGACTGATATTTGAGTTTAGTCTAGTTGGGATTCCAGACTAAGTTTTTTGGTCTGAATAAAATTTCTGGACAAACTTACAGAGCATACTTACTCAGTGGAAAAATGCCGTGAAATCATGCGTAGGTACCTACTCCAGGCGGTTCGACGCGGCATGTGACAGCAACGCATTATTTGTATGGCCCGAAGCCTTCCGTGGCAGACATACCAGCACGCATAGCATGCATGACCACCATAGAAACAGGTTTTGTCGACGGAAGAATAGACAAAATGGCAGATTTTGTTTGTTTATCTATTTGTCCGTCGACAAAACCCGTTTCTACGGTGATCATGCTACGCGTGCAGTAGTTAGTGTAGCGTAACTTACCGCGTGTTCTCAAATCCCCTAGTGACGATATTAACAAAATTTGATTGCGAAGGGTGCGAAAATCAGATTCTAAATCATTCACAGCAACAGCCATGGCGCGCCGTGCCACCCGGTGAGCGGCTTGAGTATTGTATGTAGATAGGTAGGTACGTCAAATTTTCTAACCGTTTACAAAAGCCCTTACTGTGCGTTTGCTCAGGCGAAGCATTCACAACAAAACATGTTGAAAAACTCAAAGCATTTATTTCAATTAAACCATTTACAGGCACTTTTTAACTGTCAAGGAGTCGGTCAGTCGGAAATATGAAGCTAGTTGCCCATTCCAAAGCGTAGTAGGTACCTATGGAGAAGAACGGGCAAGAAACTCCACGGACACTCTATTAAATCGAAATCTCTAGTTGGTGTCAAAAGTTGTATGGAACATTGACAGAAAATAGAGATTTCAAACAACAAAATATGTTGAAAAACTCAAAGCATTTATTTCAATTAAACCATTTACAGGCACTTTTTAACTGTCAAGGAGTCGGTCAGTCAGAAATATGAAGCTAGTTGCCCATTCCAAAGCGTAGTAGGTACCTATGGAGAAGAACGGGCAAGAAACTCCACGGACACTCTTTTAAATCGAAATCTCTAAAGTTGCTGTCAAAAGTTGTATGGAACATTGACAGAAAATAGAGATTTCCAGCCAGTGCAAACGCACAGTTACCCAATCAAGAAAAACCAGCCAAATACCTACATGGTTCACTCGTAGATTTACTAAAACAACATCGGGATCATTCTCGAACAATCCAGAAGGGCGAAGAGCGAACGTTATAGTTACAACTAATCTCCGGGTATCACCGTGAGTGATGTTGTTGCGCGTCTGATTGCACCATCGTCAATTGTGTTTAATATCGGCAGGCGGTAGGGCTGTCCGGTTTCATATCAAACCGTTTCAATCTGCCTAGGCTTTTCCCAGCAAGTCGGGGTCGGCTTCCAGTCTAGCCGGATGCAGCTGAATAACAGTTCTTTACATGGTGATGGAGCGACTGCCTATATAATCTCCTCAACCCAGTTACTGGGTAAGGATGATAAGTACCCCTTGGTAAAAGCGGTTGTCAGACTTTCGGCCTTCAATCAGAAGGCTGAAGGTCTGAAAACTACCTGTAACAAGTTGTTACGGGTAGTCAGAAGCCCGAAACCCAGTTACTGAGTAAGATGATAAGTACCCCTTGGTAAGAGCGGTTGACAGACTTTCGGCCTTCAATCAGAAGGCCGAAAACTACCTGTAACGAGTTGTTACGGGTAGTCAGAAGCCCGAAAGTCAGTCGCTACCAGCGACTGTCAAAGATTTACAAATATCAGCTGGGACAAACAGCTTAACGTACTTTCCGAGGCACGGGGGAAGGGGTCTCGATATGTTATGGATGGTCTGGTCATCCATTAACAAACCGACCGCGGGCAAGCATAACTTAACCTTCGATCGACCTGTGCGGCTGTTATTATTTAACCACGAGCCCAAAGCATTTATTTCAATTAAACCGAACATAACAGACCTCACTTCACCTAAGTTTTAACGGTGATATTTTTACAAAATACAGTCTGTACCGACAATAATTTCAAGCATATCTAATGGTATACACACACGTAGGTAACGATTTACTTGCGCAAGTCGATCGTGACGTGGCTGGAAGAAATATGCGCAAATTTCTTCCAATACACGTAACAATTTTGCGCAAGTATATCGTTATGTGTGGCTAGCATAAGGATTTACTTGCGCAAGTCTAAATTTGCGCAAGTAAATCGTTACGTATAGTGGCAACCATTTTGCTAGCCACACACGTAGGTAACACAAGGTGTGTGGTTAGCATAACGATTCAAACAAAACTATCTACCCATCGCAACACAAAACTTCTGCCATCGTCACTGAAAAACAACAATCACAAACACGTGCCATCCCTGCTTAGGGCATGTAACATTTTATCGCTAGCAGCCTTATGAGGCGGCCGTCATGCGAAAATTTACTGCCATGTCTTACTACCTTTTTATTTCGCGCCAACATAAGTGTACACATAAATGTACCTACCTACCCTCTCGATGGGAACAATGCTTTACATGATAGTAGTCTTTTGTTTTAATAGCATGAATTGTTGAAGGCTTTCGGCCTACGCTCGCCTGCTTTGCTTTTCAGTCGTCTGAATATCAGAATAAGGATGGTAACTACATTTATTTTTTGTCCGTCTGGTATATTATTATGTACCTACTTAAATAATATTGAACAGGTATTTTTTATTTTTTTACGTTGTTAATGAAAAGTTTATGTAATGAGAGATGATTTTAAGTAATGAGTTAAAATATGCCATGACTTCACCAATATGTGTAAGTATTATACTTATGACGTAGCGGCCCCACTCTTTAACTTTAAGGCGTTTTATTTTAAAATAGCTGCCCGGCCCGGCTTCGCACGGGTAGCACTAAGTACTTATCTACGGCGCACTTACCCTACCTACCTACCCGACCTACCTACCTACCTGCCCTCTACCTACTCTACATACCTACCTCCCTACACCTACCTCCACCTACCAACATATCTACCTACCCAACCCTACCTACCTACCCAACCAACTTACCCTACCTACCTACCTACCCTACCTATCCTATCTACCTACCCTACCTACCTATTACATACCTACATACATACCTACCAACCTGAATGTATGAGCCGATATTTTTTGGAGCTATACTTACATTTTTAAACTCGTGATATCTTTCGAATAGAATGTCCGAATTGAATAATTCAAAAAGTTATATAAAGGTATTGAAGCAGTCTTAAATATGAAGTAATTTATTTTGATTAGGATTAATACCAAGATACAAATAAAGAGCCTTTTCTAGCGGCGTCATTTCAATTAAATATTCATAATAAAAGAACTCTTATTGTGGCATAACTATAATAGTTAGACATATGCTGTCGCGACACTGTGTTATGCAAAGTCGTAGTACATTATTTTATTCTATCCTCAATAGTTTTCGCAGCGCACGCGATGTAAAGAATATTTTAGCTAATTTGTTTACACCTTGGGTTACATTATTGGTTTTAGTAAGGATCCCTAATCTTTTCTAGTAATAAATATAGCCTATGTTACTCAGGGTGAATGTAGAATTTTTGAAATCGGCGCAGTAGTTTTTGAGTTTATTCGTTACAAACATACACACAAAAATACAAACATACAAAAATACAAATCTTTCCTCTTTATAATATTAGTTGGATTAGATGTAGATATAATTTCATTAAAAAAAATCCTGTCTAATAATTTTATTTTAAATATCTGACTTCAGTCAGATAATAAAATATATCAGATTAGATTTTTATCGGATTAGAACACTCTAAACAATGTAATTTTTTGTTAATCTAAGTCAATTGATACCTACAATAAAGTTGCACCGTTCACTTAGAATCGTGCAGAGCTGACTTTTAATGAAATAAGAAACAAAATCGAACAAAAATACTAGACTTATCTCTAAAAACATGCGACACGCAATAAACAGGCGACATCGACACCGCGGCAGACAAGGCAAGGATGGCGGGATTCAGAGAACATACCGAGTACTTACGTGTGAGGAAAAGGACGAAGTCTTTGCCCTGAAGTAGGATAAAAGCGGGCAGAATAAATAGATTGGTATGCCCGAGTAAAACCAGAGGCCAGCACGAACACGAGACGTAAACATAAATTGCCAACGATTTTTTAATCGAAAGATAGGTCGGTACACGTAGGTACATATCCTGCAGCATTTTGATTTAAATTTTTGCAACTAGCACAACTAGTATCAGCTATAGAAAGCCTATAAGCCTTAATTAGGTAAATTACGAAAACAGAATTATAGGGCGACTTTTTCGTTCAAGTGTGCGGGCAGCGGGGCGCCTTGCGGAGCGTCTGTCGCTCATCCGCGTGAACCGTGTTCACTGTCACAGGAAAACTTGCCCTATAATTTTATGTTACTAATTTCTAAACTGAGTAAATACTTACTATGAGCGAAACGCGTATTTTTAATATTAAAACCGTTCGTTTAATCCATATTATCCATACTAATATTATAAATTCGAAAGTAACTCTGTCTGTCTATCTTTTCACGCCTAAACCACTAAACGGATTTCGACAAAATTTGGCAAGGATATAGATGGCATCCTGGGCAAGGACATAGGCTACAACGGATTTTCAAATCGATGTAACTACATTTTTTTTTACTGACTAAAACCCATCCGTGTTCCTTCAGTTGCCTGTTGCCAAAGTCCCAGTATCCAGTACCTAGCTACCTGTAACTTTTCTAACATTATTTCATGCTTACCTAACTGTGTCCGACGGTGCATTGCACGGCTCGTCGGCTGCTGGACCGTTTCCTCCAATAAAAACTGTTTGTACTTGTTAGAGAATATTATTCCGTAGTTCATTGTGAACTGCAGTATGAAATTATGCCTTTGTACTCCACAAAGGCTTCCGCTTGTGTGATACAGCGCAGTTATATCAACTTTTAACTCAACAGTATTTTGTTGGTTTCAGCGGGTTGGACAGCCCTAGAGCGAGAATTTATAACGGCCAAAAAATCTACAGTCTACTTTTCTAGGCCTACAACACTATCAAATTCTTAAAATAGAAAATAATCTATTTATAAGATATATATAATAGTAAAATAGAAAACTAAATTAAACCAAAATGACATGATTGCCACGATTACAACTATCAAATCTGAATAACTATCTTAAGCTGAGCTCCTTAAGTTCTGAGTTGAGCTCCACTATTACTGACAAATGCTTGCACTGACTGGACAGGTCCACTCAAATCTGTGTAGATCTTTCCTCAAAAGACCACTACAGACTCTAATCTACATAGTCCTCATATAACCTGACCAAGATTATGTCTGGACTTTAAAAGAGACTGTGACCTCTGAGTTTGTTTCGGCCTTTCTTCTAAGAGTAGTCAGATAGGAAACGCCGACCTCATCTAGCTTATTTTTAATATTTTTTAATATGACGTGTAAAAGTGATTCCAATATCCTATTTGCAGAATAAACAATTACATTTCATATCATGTCCACAAAACCACTAATAGAGTTGAAATTAAATTATAGGACCACACGGCACACCTAACAAGACAACATGATCAATATAGCGCAAACAATTTATAAAAAAGTGATCTGCAAATTGCTAAAAAACGTACCAAAGAAAATTTAAATTTCGCATGCTTCACCACTTTTTACTTCAAGTTCAAAAATTTAATCCGTTCAAATCGCCGTTAACCTCAACGCTGGTTAGCAGACGCAAAACTTAAACTTCGAAATCATTTATATCTGAGAGACGAACCCCATCTTAAAGTTTCTACTTGAACCGACATTTTACCGCTTTGTCTTGCAGTCTTTGTAACTTTTAACTATTGATAAATTTAAGTTAAAAGTTACGTTAATGATCTTGGGTACCTTCGACCAATATTATCACTACACATAGAAACTCGAGGACATGTGACATCTACCAACTCACACTGCGCCCGCGAGGTGGATTACGGCCCACTCCCTCTCACCGAGAGGAGGCCTGTGTCCCAGCAGTAGGAACGTTATAGGCTGATTATGATGACAAAGAAACTGGGAAAATTTCAATGAAGTGACGGGTATAGAAATAGCAAATCATGATAAAACAAAAAAAAAAACAGCCCTTTACTGTTTTGAAGACCCTGTGACGGACAGGCAGACAGATGGTGTGGGCAATGGGACCCTTTTAATTATAATAGGGTCCAGTTGACATTTCTTGGCGAAGGAACTCTAAAAAACTCAAACTCATTTGTTTTTTTTTATATATTCGATCTCACAACTTTTTGCGGTAGAAGTACTGCGTAGCGAGTATTGAGATGTTTTTGATGGGTAGTAATTGTGCTGCAAAATACGGTGTTCAAAATATGTTTCCAAAAATGATGATACCCTTACTTTTTATCTCTACCTTTAACCGATGAAAGAACACACCATAAGAAACTCCATATACGCAGATAACATCTAAAAGTGCCTATAAATGTCCCAATTTCGCTCTTGAATATATTCCGCTATATTTTATGGCGGTGATATCAGTTTCATAGTATGTTACTTGAATAGATGCCAAGAATTCTTAAATATTATGTTATTCCAACATTAAGTCAGGGAATTAATTGCTAAACAATTAAGACTACCAACATAAATTATCCGCAGATATATTCAAAATACAACTGTCATTAATGACAATTGAATGAAATGGCTCGCGAATTTAGAACTTAGATTTTAAACACACATAAAAACGTTTTTTTACGATTCATTTGCATGTATCTCTTCAATCATACCTGGTTTAACACTCTGAGGGACACTAAACGCCCTTGTGCGTTATAAAAATAAAACTTATATTGTGTTTCGTTATTGAATCCGTTTAATAACTGTAATAAGACATTTTTTGAAAGCAATAAAACAGAAGTAAATACACAGAGGTACAGTAACGTCCAAAAAAAACAGATACCTAAACATCTAATGTCAAATGACAAATGTCAAAAAATTTAGATGTCAAAAAAACTAGAAAAAAAAAACGCATTATGTATATATAGAGGTTTTCCGGTAATCTCGATTCAATTGCGTTGAAATATTGAAAACTATTCTAATACCACCACATTAATTGATCAAAAACGTATTGATTAACACGTAATTTATCTCTCAAACTTTGGCTCATATCTTCCCGATTATTAATGGTCCAGCCAGATTCTTTGACATATTTATGTAATCCATTAATACGTTCTTAGCATGTCCATCTAACCCAGTCTCGTATCTTTAGATCAGAGGGCTTAGACAAGTGACAATCGTTTCGTATTTCGACGACTTTCAACAGGATTGACATAAAGGTTTTCGATAGCCTATGTCAGTCCTATTCATTTTTGCCTTTTCCATCGTCGTTATCGCTGATAGAATTTCACTTTGTCTAGGTCCTCTGGAACACTTTTCATTCGGAACATTACCAGTGTAACAACACTTGAAAAGAGCTTCTTTTGTAAATATTAGAGGCAAAAGAAGTCTCGCAAATTGTCTCATTTCAGTTCCAAGCTTTCATCGAGTAAATTCAGCTTCGGAAACATAGATTCCTGTATTTAGCATGATATCTGTTAAACCTGAACCAGGTCCTCGATGTTTGAGTGTTCATTTTGCAACATAACTATATTTATGTTTCGAAGATGTTGAGGATTTAGGTGATTGGGAAAAAGATTCTGAATCTGAAGACGGTTCTGATTGTTGGAGAGATGGTGTTCGTGGATGAGACGATGGTTCTTTACTTTGAAATGGTTGTTCTTGTTGCAAAGATGCAGGTTTCGGTGTATCACTATTAGGCCGACTATTTTGTTTTAATTGTTGCATCGTTGGCAAAGATAAGCCTTTCTTGATTTCAGGCACAAACAAATTAATAGATTCAAAAGTTTTTTTCAATTGTACACTCTTTTCCTGGTATACAGCATTCATCTTCCTTTTCACCTCTAAAATAGAATTATAAATGTCTTCTACGTGTTTTATATCTACTATATTCTGATGTTCAGTTCCGTTTTCCGGTGCTAGATTGTGTATAAGATTTTGAAGGACTGAAATCTCTGCATTTAATGAACCCTGAATTCCATTAAAATTACTAGTTTCTTGAAGCTGGTCTAGATTATTAGTAGAAGATATTTGAGTTGGGTCAGAATCTACGGTCTCAGGCAATGGAGTTTTTGATCTTCCCGGATTTTTAGTTGAAGTTGTTGGATTAAGTTCATTTTGAGGTACAGGCTCTAGTCTATTTCTATCAGGTGGAGGTATTGTTTCAGGTTCATTGCTACTATCACTTTCATCAGTAGCACTTTCATCGTTTACTGTTGATTCATGAGAATCTGCTGCAACAGTATCCGCGTAGAGTTTTTCGGCGCTAACAAAGGTTTGAGGAATTCGAGCTTCTTTTCGTAAAGTTAAAACCTTTTTTGGGGAAACTTTTTGTTTAGGGAAATAATGTAACTGTTTATTCTGTATTAACATTTTGAGATTATTACCGGAACGTATAGCTGATTCGCGTTTTTTCTTCGGGAGATTAGCCTCGCTAGATGAGTTGTTGTCATTTTCTTCTGATTGTATACGTTTACCTGATGTTGATGGAGTTCCACTAGCACTAGCTTCTGAAACAACAAATAGTTTTATATGCTGGAGTTCTGAAGCAAGAAGAAACTAATAGCATAATCAGACTATAATGTTCTCACTGCTGGGACACGGGCCTCCTCTCTGTAATCGACCACTCGGGCTCAATGCGGGTTGGTGAATGTCTCGTGTCTTCAATGTTTTGGTTATAGGACATGCTGGCTACCTCATGATGTTTTCCTTCACCGTTTTGAGAGTAGTGATGATGAAATAAATTACGCAAAGTAAACTGACTTCCTGGGTTCGAACCCAAGACACACACGATTTACAACTCTTAGATCGGGATGGTAACGGCCCCGATTTACGTTGCCACTGCTCCACCATCCAGTGCTCTTTAGAAGGGACTAATGAATAATGATAATTACTTGTTTCGTTCATCGTGTTCCCCGGCTGTTCATCAGCGGTTGTAGGTGAGTTCTGTTTGTCGGTTTCTGTGATAAATTCAATTGCTTTTTCATAAGAATCTGTAAAGATAAATATTGTTCTTGAGTATCCAAACATTAAAAAAAAAAAAAAAAAATGTACACGGTGACTGGTTAAAATAGGGACATATTAGGAGTATTAAGAGTATTTCCCTTGTTACCGGGGACGAGTCTATCCCCATCAACCGGGCACAAAACCTGAACTGAAACCGATGTGGGGATCGAGCCCGACCTCATGTTCAGCAGTAGTCCTTGCAAGCACTGGACCATCGAGACAGCCAATTTGATTGAAGTACCTATTTAAGGCCATTAAAATATGACAAGTACTTTTTTATATTAGCCTACACTGTCCCAATACTGAGCAAAGGCCTCCCCAAATCCTTCCAAGCATCCTTTTCAAGGGCTACCTCGATCCAACCCTTGTGGTACGCGTCTAGATGGTCTCGCCACCTCTTCCTGGACCGGCCTCGGCGGCGCCGTCAATCCTCAGGCACCCACCGTGGAGACTGTTGCCCAGCAGTCGCTATGCATGCGGCTGATATGACCCGCCCAATCCCATTTTAGCTTGGAAGCCTTTTTTTATGATGTGTTCAATTATATCATGTGCAGGGGTGTCAAAAATACAGTTTGCATCTGAATACTAATTTGAAGAAGAAAAAAAAACCCTATGATGGAGTAGGTATGTCCCTCATTTTACCAGTCATTGTGTACAGCAGAGAAACCATCTTCTCTTAAAGTGTTAAGTACCTGTTCTAAATATAATCAATGCACAATAAAATGGCCATGTTTTGTTTGACGGCTCTTTATTTATAACTTGCACTCTAGTTTCAGAATTTTCTTCTTCAGGATAACGAATTATTAGATAATTATCGCGGAGAGCGTTTTCTGCCCAGCGTGCAGGTATGCATTTATGGCCGATATTTTTTTCATTAAGAGGGTCAGATATTTTCACAATTAAATAGCCTGTGGTGTCAAATTTGGCCATTGTCTGTAAAAAAGTACAAACTTAATATGTACATAAGTATACCTACATAACATAACACAGAACGTAACATTGCCCGACCCAGGAATCGAACCCAAGACCTCATGTTCAGTTGTAGCGCTTGCAACCACTCTATACTCCATTTGAAATAAGATTAGAAAAAAGAAACCTTTATGCTTATACATTCCATTTAACCGATTTTGACTTCTATATCGTAGGGCATAAGGATGGCATTAAAAGCAAAAAAAGTTACACAATACCATCTGTGTACTGCAACTGCCATTTGTCATGCCACCAACGCAATAGAAGTCAAAATCGGTTGAACGGACTGTAAAAAAGGCTTATTTAAATGTCTAATCTTATTTCAAATGGAGTATAGTGGTCAGTTAGTTTACCAATGAGGCAGTCTTACTAAACATAATACTAAATATAATATATGCATTTCAAAATTGACATGCATTTTGTAATAAAGGAGCAAAGATTCTCTTTAAAAAAAAATGCTGTTTTACAGAAACTTATATAAACTTAGAACATAATTAAATAGTTAACCATTAATTGGTAGGATAGTTCAATTTTAATCGGTACAATCAACTGCAAGCGGTAACAATTTGACATGGCAGAGACCTAATATTGTAGCAGTAAAGGCGGATTTTGTAGTGCAAGTTTTACAATGACGTGCGGTTGACTGTACCAGGAGGTTGGCATAGTGTGTAGATCAACCCTGATTTAATTTAAGATAACATACTTGCCACAGATTTCATTGAATAGAGGTACATGAGTATATGGGAACTAAATAAAAAATATAGGTAGTCAAAAAAATGTAGGTAAGTAAGCAAACATTTTTTTAAATAATTAATAGATACCTAAACATATATTTATTCCTACCATAATTGAACTCTTTTAAATTTATTTTAGCTGAAATTCTAATCACAATGCATGTCAAACTAAGTGACAATTCTATTTACATAACAGCCTGTGAATGTTTCAGATCAGAAAAGACAAGAATTTTCTTTATGAAATCCGGACGAAATAACATAGTTTTTTTACACCAATGAACATTTCATTGCCTCATTATGTTAGTAATTGTTGTACAAAGTTCTTTATTGAAAGTTCAAAAATGCAAAATGACAAGATCTAAGATCTAAGCAATAGCACTATTCAATTAAATAGATAAACTATAGTTTAAATGTTAAAAATACATCAGAAACATACCTTAAAAAGTCAATAATAATTTATTGAATGATTTTAAAAGTTAAGTGAACAGTTAGACAATAATATAATGTAACTACCAAAATTTTTTTCTAAATCAAAATATTTACTTAGGTATTAAATATTTTTTTTAATTATTCAAATTTTCCTCTCAGACAGAGCACCTGCCATCTCATCTCTTTACCACCATTGGTTGCAAGAAAGATGTAGACAAAAAAAAAAAGTTTTTTTAATGCCAGTGTTTTAAGTTGGATTTACAATATTCAATGAATTAATCAATTACTATTTATAAAATAATATAATAAATATCATAAGGTCAGCCTTATGATGAAAGAAAAAGATGCATTGAACTTAAATTTAGTTTAGTTTGTGAACAAGGGAATTGGCACCAGTATGTCTGCTTCAAATTAATCAGCGCCTGACGTAAATTGCCGTAATTTTAGTAGGCAAGTTTTTAATCACGTCCAAAGTTGTTTGGAGTAGTGACAGTTTGACGGCCCTAAACTAAAATTTATCTTCTGTTCTTTTCTTAATGAAATAGAAAGAAAAAGATGCACTGAACTTAAATTTAGTTTAGTTTGTGAACAAGGAAACGGCACCACTATCAGGCAAATTGAAAATCAACCCCAGTGAAAGATTTTGATTCAGCGAGTCTGGGAAGTCAAATTGTTTATTATCTAACTACGCTTCTGATGCTGTAAGAAGGTTTAAGAACTAGTCAATACTTCATGTTACATTAAGGCAGTTGAAACATATCTTCACACTGAAAATACAATTTACCCGAGTTCAGCCTGTCAATTCATTTTAACTTAAAAACAATATTGAAGTTGGTTGACACTTTTGAGTACCTAGGTTACTGTTCTTATGAATATTTTTTCTTTTGTCGTCAAATATTATCCATATTTATATTATTTAAAAAGTTATCTACTCTGTCTGTCTGTCTTTTCGCGCCTATACCACTGAACGGATTTCAATGAAATTTGCCAAGGAGATAGATAGCATCCCGGGGAAGGACATAGGCTACTTTTTATCAACATACCACGCGGGCGAAGCCGCGGGCGGACACTAGTTATTGAATAAGTAGGTAAGTACTATGTTTTTGCTGTAATAAAATTATTCTTACTTATTGGATGCCAACATATTAAAAATTTCAATCTAAAAACCCTTCCATTGTTTATTTATCTTATCTTTCATTTGTTTTTAATGGATAGGACCAACGAAATATTACCTTACGAAATATTACCTAAAGTAAAATATTATTAGTTTCAAAGCAAGTTGTCAACTATGCCGAGTTACTTTGGTAGGTACCTTTTTCAAAGTGTAAAAACGTAATTTTTACATAGATTTGTTAGGTACTAAATAGCTGTTAGTTTAATCATACAAAGTTCACAGTTGATACCAGTAGAATAACACAGAAAATTATTAAATAAGAGTCAAAACAAATGTTTTATTTAGTAAGTACCTGTTTGTTGTTGTCACTTGCGAAAAACTTCAACTCCGCCCTTATGACGACCACTACTCCTCACTCACTTGTTTACAAGTTATCAACACTTTGTTTTGTTTTGTTTGCACTAATTACTGTGTAATTTAGAAATTGATGAACAGATTCTGTAGCCTGTAGCCAGTTTGACAGTTCATAACACAGTGCGACAAAGATATTGTAAAAGCGAATGGTGGCGCTACTTGTCAAACAGCTGTCAAATCCAGTACGTTTCACGTTAGTTCTCTAATTCACCACGTTCGTGAATATCCGTGTCGCTCTATGTGTTAATAATTTAGTTTGACGTTTCGAGGAATAAGGTAAACAGCTGGTGCAGTTTTGCCAATACTGCTACCTACAACTTACTAAAGAAAAAAGGTTATCTAAAATTAGAAATAAAAAAAGTGGCCGGTGACAGCTGAAATAAGAAAAGTACTTATTTGCTTAAATAAAATAATTTTATGAAATAATGTGATTGCCGAAATAACATAATTGATCGTTAATTGTAGATAATTAAAGAGATTTTGATATTTTCCAGTAAAATTATTCACATAACCTACCTGAAGTGCATAAATTCAAATGATTCGATGTTTTTACTTGCAAAAACACTACCTAGGTACCTACTTAAAAATCACAATAATTACACGAATATTTTTTTGAACACCAAAGTTAATGATTTCATTAAAAATAGACCCTTGACTATCATAATTACGTTCGCTTGTGAAACGAAAGAACGAAAGTGAATCTGCTTTGTTAGCCGCAAACGCCGCTAGCCACTACTAATCATCTACATTCTTTCAGTTGCGCCGGCACCCGCCGCGCCGCCCGCCCCACCGCACGGCACCTCTCCAACGCCTGCGACCTTCACTATGTCGTTAGGGAAAGAAAATATAAAAATTTACCGATTTAATTTAGTTAGGTAGGTACTCTTACCTATTTGTTGTGTAGACTATTCTGTAATCATTACATTCATATACCTACATAAAGAAAAAAAAAAGGTATTTTTTATATAGGTGCAGCTTTCAGCACTTTATAACAAAACCATGCACAAATCCTACTCAGACAGACTACAAAGGTAGCTAGGTATCAATTCATAAAAAAACTAGTACTTATAGTGTAAGTACTCGAAATTGAAACCAGCCAAGAGCTGAGAAAAAGAACACACCCATATAAAAATAATCACAGACATCTTTATTGGAACAAAAACACATTACAACTTGATCGTGTGCGATAATAGCTACATTAGTCAGAAGTTGCTGCCATAACCCCCACCTCCAAGAGTCGATTTTCGACCTTTGACCTTGAATAAAAACAAATCTAGAAGTGGGATCGTTAGGGACTTTAGACATTATTTTCATTTGAAATCAGAGCACGGAGACGCTTCGGCGGCCGCTACTAGAGGCGGCATTGTCAACACTTTCCAGGCGTGTCACCGTTTAATCGTACTATAACACGAATGACGTAAAAGAAACTGACGACTTTGAAGGCGATCCGTGACAAGTTGTGCTGCCCGAGGCCTTAGACAAAGTGACATTCTATCAGTGATAACGACGATGGAAAAGGCAAAAGTGTATAGGACTGACATAAGCAATCGAAAATATTATGTAAATCTTGTTGAAAGTCGTTGTAGAAACAGAAAGCGCTTTCGAAGAGATTGTCACTTGTCTAGGCCCTCAGGAATTTTCTGGATCGAATAAAAAAATGACTTTTGATTTAGATTTCGATTGTAGGATTTACATACATTGCTAACATTAATTTGACGAAATATTTACGCCTATAAAGAAATATGCGAAAATCTGTTTGACCTTTAACCTTGAACAAAAAAAAATGCAGAAGTGGGATCGGTGGGAAATATTGACATTTAATTTGAAATAAAAAGGCACAAGGTTATTTTCGTGCGTGGTCTCAATCGGAACTAACGGCGCCATTTGTTTCTTCAATACAATTTCTGTGACAATTTCACAAAATAATGTTTACCAAGAAAGCCCTTGAGTGTGTTTCATCAAATAGTTCCCATGCCGTCATGTTGTTTCACTGTTTAAGGACGAACAAGTCGAATAGGTACGCTACGGCATAGGTCCATTTAAGAGGAAATAGGGTTGGTCCCCTCTCCATACAAACGCTATCGCCTGTTTTCTCTCTGGTTTGTGACCTTAGAGCAATGATTTTTTACAGTAAAATAAATATCAACTACTTACCTATTATTTCCCTCATCTGCCTATCCTTTTACCAAATATATTTTTAGGTTAGCTTCCAGTCCAACCATAATATGAATATAAATATTTTAAGTTCTGCAAGTGGACGATTACGCAAGTCAGAATAATAAAAATAATGTTTTCTTAATTCCTTTCCTTGGACATAAAACAATAAAAGATTAAGAAATACTTTATTTTTAGAAAGGGAAGTCTTTAGTCACAGACTTGTCGCCTTGTTTTCTCCTAGAATGCTAGGGTTGCTGCGGACTTTGATAATGCATCCGTGGTGCTGATAATATTTCAAGAGATTTTGAATAACATACCTACCTACTTAGGTATGAAATATTATGTGTCTCTACCACAAACCTAATAGATCTGCGGGGTAATGCGTAACAGTAGCAATGGCTTTCATTTTGACAGTTCAACAACATTCATTGCGTTATACGTTCTTGAGCAGACAAATTTTTCGAAAGTAATTTATGAAGCATTTATGAATCATTGAGATTGTGATTGAAAATAACCTAATTTAGGGTATTGGTTAATAATGTTCATAATAGTAGCATTTTTTTTTGGGGGAGGAGCTCGTGGCTAAATAATAACAGCTGCTCGGGTCGATCCATCAGGTTAAGCTACGCTTGCCGGGGTTGATCCGTGGATGGGTGACCATTTTCACATATCGAGACTCCTCCATGCCTCGGAAAACACGTAAAGCCGTTGGTCCCGGCTGTCATTTGTGGATCTTTGACAGTCGTTACGAGTCGTCAGAAGCCCGAAAGTCTGACAACCAGTCTAACCAAGGGGTATCGTATTACCCAGTTACTGGGTTGTGGAGGTCAGATAGGCAGTCGCTCCATGTAAAATATTGGAATTCAGCTGCATCCGGTTAGACTGGAAGCCGACCCCAACATAGTTGGGAAAAGGATAGGCAGATAGTAGCATTTTTTTTTATAGCTCTTTCTACACATTTTTCAATGTTGAGTTCCAAATACGCACACAATGGCGTGGTTTTTTTTTCACTAAGTCAATGGCGTCACAAAAAAGATTTTAATATTTTGCTATTCGGGGCAAAGTGTGCAGATATTTTCACCTAAACAGCAGCCGATGTATTTTTGGAGAGTTTTGACCGCCCCCTTCCCCCCATATAACGCGTCGTAACGTTGTTCTGTACTCCCCCTCCCCCCTGGTAAAACGTTACGTAACCAAATGACAATTTTTACCTAAAAGTCACAATCATTACTGTTGTGATGAGAGAAAATCTCACACTTATAAAACAGTGTATTTTGAATATCAATATATAATTTCTAATACAATGTTACGTGTAGTTCAAACCCCCCGTCCCGCCCCTGTAACGCATCGTAACATTTTACAAGACCCCCCCCCCCTCCCCCCAAATTCGTTACGTAATAATTGAACGCTTCCTCAGCATCGGGTGGAACGACAGCTCACTTCAAAGAAAGAAAGAAAGAAAATAAATCTCACCGTCCTTTTCATTTGCCCACATGCATTGCACAACCCTATTTAGTTACAAAAATAACGTTTTCTTCCCTAGAATTTTCTTTAGATAATGCTATTATTCGTCGCCACCTAGCAGTACAGTATAATACATTTTTATAATGCAAGCTTTTGTCCAACTAGGTAACAATGGTAGAGAATTGTATGAAAGTATTATGAAACTTAGTATTAATACTGAGTTTCTATTCGTTGGTGTTAAATTATGGCTTATAAAGATCTTTCTTGGCTGAATTAGAACAGCAGTGATAAGTAACGTATTAGTCACCCTCGTAATTGGTTTATCACCTTTATTAAAAATTCCCACTAAATTCAAACTTCACTAAGGTTGAAACTATCTAACTGTGCGCTTGCACTGGCGAAACATTTACAACAAAAAATGTTGTAGTCTCTAGTTCCTGTCAAAAAATGTATGGAACATTGACAGGAACTAGAGATTTCAACATGTTTTGTCGTGAATGTTGCGCCAGTGCAAACGCAAGTTTACTTTCACAAACACATTAAAAACCTTGTGGTTTAAGACGTGTAAGTGACATTTAGGGATCTCGTGCACTAGACGACCGCGACCAGGTAAATTATGGAAACCAATACTATTCGCGCACTAATTGGTCGCAACGGCCAACTATTAGGCGATTATCACACTGCCACGCATCACGCTGCATGTTGCGTGTCAACGCACCGCACCGCACGCGCGTGGATGCATTTTCTGTGTGTTGGACTGTGCATGTTTTCTATACAAACGGAGATACTTACAAGCAACGTTAGAACACGCATTCATGCGCTACGCTGCGTGGTGCGTGGCAGTGTGTTAATCCCCTTAGCCACACGCCACACACCATGCAATACACTAGACGACCACGACTGGCCGGAGTCGTGGCCGTCTAGATGTTATTAAAGCAATTGGGTCTTTTTCGGGTGACAACAGAAAATAAGCGCAGTGCTGTAGTTCCCCATAGCACAGCATTATGCTGAGTGGAAGCCTTCTTGTCACACTCACGACGTGCAGCTGCCGACTATTTCTGTTTTGTGCTTGTGACAACCAAAGTTCTGCATTCCAATAAGACGTTCTTGTTATTAATAAAAATACCAACATAAATATGTTGATATTTTTTATACAGATATTTTTTATTTTTCATTTAAAAGACAACAACAACAACTAAACATAGCAATAAAACAAACACAAACAACATAACAAAACAAACAAAGAACACAACATAACATAACAAAGACATAACAAACCAACAACAAAAACAACAGAGCAAACAACAAAAACACAACTTTGCAACATTGCAAAGTTGTGTTTTTATTGTTGTTGTTTTGTTTTTTTTTTACCCGTCTGTATTATAAATTTTTCCCCTTGCAGAATGTACAAAAATAAACTGTATTACGCGTAGATATACATAAATTTCAATTTCCCAAAATACATTGTAAAGTATGTAGTAGTATAGCATTACCCGTCTGTGTTCTATCAGGATTCAGGTGTGATTGTCAACGACCCTAGATCCAGTCGCTCTTTTTATTACCTAGACGGTTGTTTATCACCTAAAAACATTAATTTGCGAGGGCCTTCAGACACATTATCTTATTTTTAGGGTCCGCACCAAAGCATTAAAATAATTGTACCTAGGAGTCGTGGCTAAATATTAGCAGTCGCACGGGCCGATAGGAGGTTAAGCTACGCTTGCCGCAGTCGTTTCGTGGATAGGTGATCATCCATTGCATATCGAGACCCCTCCATGCCTCGGAAACGATCAAACGATATAATATCTTGCATGCTCTTGTATACAATGTTCAAACAAATAAAGAAATCTTATCTTATCTTAAAGCATGTTTAGCCGTTGTTCCCGACTATCATTCGTATTTATTACACCCTAGTCAGAAGCACAAAAGTCTGACAACCGGTCTTACCAAGAGGTATCGTGTTACTCAGTTGCGGGGTTGTGGAGGTCAGATAGGCAGTCGCTCCATGTGTAATCAGCTGCATCCAGCGAAGCGACTCTTCCTACGACACAATCAAGTGCAATTGAGGTCGTTAGATAGTGTCGTCAGATAGTTTTAATTACCTATACTCCATTTGAAATAAGATTAAACATTTAAATAAGCTTTTTTAGGGTTCCGTACCTAAAGGGTAAAACGGGACCCTATTACTAAGACTCCGCTGTCTGTCTGTCCGTCTGTCACCAGGCTGTATCTCATGAACCGTGATTGCTAGACAGTTGTCACAGATAATGTATTTATGTTGCCGCTATAACAACAAAACAGAATAAAATAAATATTTAAGGGGGCTCCCATCCAACAAACGTGATTGTTATGCCGTTTTTATAGATAATGGTACGGAACCCTTCGTGCGCGAGTCCGACTCGCACTTGGCCGGTTTATTACAGTCTTTTCAACCGATTTTGACTTCTATTGCGTTGGTGGCACGACAAATAGCAGCTGGAGTAGACAGTTGGTATTGAGTAACTTTTTTTGCTTTTAATGCCATCCTTATGCCTACGGTATAGAATTCAAAATCGGCTGAACGGACTGTAAAAAGGTTTGTTTAAATTTCTAATCTTATTTCAAATGGAGTATAGTTATATTCACTTAGAAGTTGCTTCTCTTTCTATCGCGTAACTCTTGTATCTTCTGCCTACGTTACGCTCACTGAATTGGCCCGACAAGACGAGCCTGCCGCGTATTTCTAGCTTCGTACCTAAAATTCCAAGTGCGCCTTCTGTACTATTCTGTGGTTTGAGCCTGACTTGCACAAATGGCCGGCTTTTCATTGAACTCCACCTAGGGGAGGCAATGCGTAGTCAACATGTGTTGTCAACGAGTGGCATACGAGCCTGAGGTGAATAACATGGTTATCATTATCTAAAGTATTAAAAAAACCGGCCAAGTGCGAGTCGCACTCGAGCACGAAGGGTTCCGTACCATTGTCTATAAAAACGGAAAAAAGATCACATTATTTGTTGTATGGGAGCCCCCTTAAATAGGTATTTATTTTATTCTGTTTTTTAGGATTTGTTGTTAGAGCGGCAACAGAAATACATCATCTGTGAAAATTTCAACTGTCTAACTATCACGGTTTATGAGATACAGCCTGATGACAGACGGACAGCGGCGTGTTAGTAATAGGTTCCCGTTTTACCCTTTGGGTACGGAACCCTAAAAAAACACATTTCAATGCCTTTCTTTGATTCAAGTTGCTACCGAGTTAAGCGCTAGCCCTAATCGGCTTTATGAATATATAAAATAAAATATATTGCCATTACCATACATAATATTTATATGTATGTATATTACCTACACATGGCTATTAATCTCTGTGTATGTATCTTGTCATGTTTTATGGATCATAATTTTGGCTAGTCCAATCTAAAATAACGGGCACGGTCGTAAAATTCGGATTTCTAAATTAAACTTTATTTACCTACATTTATATGCCTTTGTTAGGTGAATACAATGACTTAAATAAACAGATTTTATTAGAAGATGAAATAGATATTCTATGTACAGTCAGGAAAATAAAATTCATTGTTAAGCAAAGTGACACGCTAAGTCAATTTGCCGTGATGGAGCCATTTCACATAGCTGTCAAAGCATTACAGTTGTGATTTGAATATGCGGACAATTTAAGTTGGTATTCAATTAGCTTCGCAGTTATTTTCCCTGAATTGATTTAACCTTTATTTATACACACATTTTACCCGACTACGGCGAAGCAAAAGGGAGGCTTATGATTTTGACCAGTATCTATGTATGTTCATGTGTTCCCTCATAACTTCTAAACTCCTCAATATAATTTGACAAATGAGGTATCCTTGGAAGCTTCTAGATCGTCCGCTGGTTACACGGCTATGTGATCTCACATTAAATTGAATATGGCGTCCTCTAGAGGCCAAAAAGTATTGAACGATAGTTTATTTTATAATGATTCCATGTAAGGTTTCAAATGAAAGGACTTAATTAGCACATTTTAAAAATACATAGTATAACCTCAATTTTTTTTAAATAAACGTAAAAGTTATTAAACTTAAACCCAACCACGACAAAAAATTCTATTAATAACCCTTCCTTGGCAGTCCGGGTAAAAAGATGAAGACAAGACATCACAAGCTAGATTAGAAATCCGGAGTCACACGTGTTAGGGCATAAATCATACAGATACGTGACTCCGGATTTTTAATTTGTCTGTCTGTGATGTCTTGTTTACTATGCAAATTTTCATTCTTGCAGGATGCTGATAAACAGCAATTTTCTTAATGTCCTAGAACCAAATAATCGAAGTCAATGTGACAACTATCAACCCGCAATGGCCCGCGTGGTGGTTTACGGCTCACTCCCTCTCACAGAGACGCAGCCTCTATCCCAGCAGTGGGAATATTGTAGACTGATTACCTATTCTAACAATTTACATGAAATAGGTATACACCCAGTACGGGCATCGTGCCACAAGTTAAAAATACTAACACGATGAATACTTCCCCCACAATTTCAATTATTCCGAGCGTACAACAAATTATGCTAAGTTACTAAGTATAATTTATGGTAATTTATACCATACTTAATTCTAACTTAGTGTGCTTTGAAAATCTGAGTGCGCGGTACTTTGGTGCATGTAACCTCTTTGCGGGATTGTATGCAATGTACTTTACGGTTGGCTTAAACCAAGGCTGCCCAACCAATTTAGAAGGTGGGTCATAATTTTGATTCAGTCAAAGTCAAAGTAAAAAAAAATATTTCAAATAGGCAGATTAAAGGCACTTTTGATCGTCATAAGTCGTCAGTGTAAGCCGGCGGGTCATCTTCTTGTATATAAAACTTGCCTACAGTTAAGGTAGATACTAGATTTATCTATAGCTATTAAAATATAATTAATATTTAAGTTACTCATAGTTTGAATAATATAACATAACTGGCGAAGTGTGGGTGTACTATAGGTGCACCTCTGCCATACCCTCTGGGGAAACTAAAACTTAATAACAATTTATCAATATTTAGCGACAAATCAGAGATCGATAATAAAATCAAGTCTAAATATAAATATTTTATTGCCAGGTAATCGGGAATATTTTTTAGATCTGATTTGAAGTCTTGGAATCTGAGGGCCTAGACAAGTGACAGTCGCTTCCAAAGCGTTTCGTATTTCTTTAACGACTTTCAACAGGATTGACATAAGCTTTTCGATAGCTTATGTCAGTCCTATACATTTTTGCCTTTTCCATCATCGTTATCGCTGATAGAATGTCACTTTGTCTAAGCCTTCTGTTCTAAAAAGACTATCACCAGCTGATAGCTTTGGCGGGCCACTCGGTGGCCCGCGGGCCTAGATTTGAGCAGCCATGGTTCAAACGTTAAACAACGTGTTGGTTGCATTTAACGGCTAGAATTTAAAAGTTGTGAAAAAGGGATAAATTTTCTTGGAGGGGAATTTAGTGTTTTTTTTATTACCGTGGTAAGTTCCGTGGAAGTGGTAACGTCTGGCTTTTTTACCACTTCTGAATAACTTCCGGTTAAATGTTCTATTTTTTATGTATAAGGTTGAAACACATAACTTTACGCCTGCTTTCGCCGAAGGGTTAGGTAGAGATGTATAACCTATTTTGTCTGATAGTGCCGCCTATGCAGTGGGCGATCCTTTGTATGAGCGCACTAAAAACACAAAAAAATCGGAGTAGATGGCGAGAAATCGTGAGGCGAATCACATCAGCCCCTGGACAAGAAACTACATGAAGACCACGACCAGTGCTGCGAAGATGAAGTGTGGCCTATACCAACGGACACTGTAAAATATGTCATTAAAAAAATTAAAGTAATAAAAACTAAAACTCAACTACGACTAAAAAGGTATAAACAAGACAACACAGACAGACAAATAAAAAATCCGGAGTCACACGTGTTAGGGCATAAATCGAACAGATTACTTGTTTTTTTAGTTCCTGACTTTATGTCCTCTAGAGGGCGCCATTTTTAATTTAATGTGACGTCACATAGCCTATAACCAGCGGACGATCAAGACGCTTCCAACGATACCTCATTTGTCAAATTGTGATGAGTCGTTTAGAAGATATGAGGGAACAGATGAACATACATACATACATACATACAAATCACCTATATTTCGTGTACCTGTAGAAGAAGGATTCATTCGTTCATGACCTATCAGAAGAATGTCTGTTTAAAGTCTGAAGTGGAGCAGATTTTTCACAATTAGCAGTTTATGGTCGAGAAGCGGGAAATTTTGGTAAAAAATAAAAAAGTTTGATGTCTTCAAAACGACTCACTTTAGACCCTAACTTATCGCACGGCGTCAAAAATATTGCAAACTAGCTGCGTCCCACGGTTTCACCCGCATAAATCTCGATCCCGTGGGAATATCGGGATAAAAAATCCTATGTCCTATTCCAAGTCATGGCCTACTCCTGTGCCAAATTTTATTCAAATCCGTTCAGCCGTTTTAGCCTGAAAGCGTAACAAACAAATAAATAAATAAACAAACTCACTTTAGCATTTATAATATTAATAACTCCGCCCTCAGCTTCGCCCGTGTGCTATGTCGATAAATGTCCTTCCCCGGCATGCTATCTTATCTCCTTTCTAATTTTTATCGAAATCCATTAGGCGTGAAAAGATACTCAATTACCAGTCATCCTGTATTCAGGTCATATAAATATTTGCACCATCCGGAAATCGAACGGTGTCATCAAACTCGTCCCTAGAGTCCTAGTACTGTCAATCAGCTAACTTTAGTGTCTAATAGCAAACATCTGACTAAACGCCTAGGGACATGTTAGCTGTGACGTCATTGCTACGGCAGCTACGCCGTCGTAGCAATTTTGGGGTCGGCTACGAGGCGTAGCAATTGGTGCTACGCTGCTATTTTGAGGTTTATGTTCTTGCATAATTCAGGAGCTGAATATGAATGAGCATAATTGAGGAGCTCGTTGCTAAGTAATAACTGCCGCTTGGGTCGATCAGGTTAAGCTACGCTTGCCGGGGTTGGACCGTGGATGGGTGACCATTTTCACATACCGAGACTCCTCCGTGCCTCGGAAAGCAGGTTAAGCCGTTGGTTGTCATTCATGGGTCTTTGACAGGCGATACGGGTCGTCAGAAGCCCCAAAGTCTGACAACCAGTCTAACCAAGGAGTATCGTATTACCCAGTTACTGGGTTGTGGTGGTCAGATAGGCAGTCGCTCCATGTAAAATACTGGTATTCAGCTGCATCCGGTTAGACTGGAAGCCTGGTCACCCATCCAACCCCGGCAAGCGTAGCTTAACCTGATGGATTGACCCGTGCGGCTGTTATTACTTAGCCACGAGCTCCTCTTGATTGAGATTGATTGTTCTTGCATAATTCATAGGTGAGGTGTGAAAATGAATCGTTAAATTACAGTTAAAAAAAACCTTTGTTCTACTTGATGTATTTATTGTGAATTGTAACTTTATTAACTGAATTTCTATAATTCATTTCATTGTTCAATGAAGCTTGAGTAAATTACAACAAGATATATTTTTTCTGTTAATTGATTGAAAAATTTACTTTTCGACGTCATAAATAAATTATGTTTTAAACCTAGATGAGTTAATCGGTACTACCTAACCGACTACTCAGAGAAGAAAGACTGAAACAAAGTCAGAAGTCATATTCTCCTTTAAAGTCCAGACATAATCTTGGTCACACAAGGGTGAAGTCACAAAAGTCTTATAAAAAAATCTCTAAATCTTTTAAAACTTGCGCAGATATCATATGGACATCATGCCAAAATCGAAACATACACATTGTTTTCGAGAAAATCCTCCGTGAAAGACATACTAACATACAAAAGTGAAATATTTCATATTTTATTTCCGTTCATTAGTGCTGAAATGAACCTTGTTGGCGCAGCCGTGAGGCACTCACTATTGATGTAAAAACATATTTTTTTTCTATGTATGTTTTTTTTTTGTTTCACGAACTGTGTCCGAATATACGTTATTCTTTTTTTCTTTCTTTATTAATGTAGAGAACTATGGAACCCTGAAACCGGCGAAAAGTCGATTGTAGTAGTAACAAGGTAGTATGTAAGTTACTCGACTAGTTATGAAGGAGATACCTTATGTTAAGTGCACGTGCACTTAGCATGGCGTCATAAAGTCTGCTTAGTCTGCGAAATTACAGCTTGAATATACTTTTAATGTTGTATCAGGGAAACATGAAGTTAATACATGAAGTTAATACATGAGAAAAGAGGAATAGAGTAAATTACTGTTGTCTTTTGTTTTCGTTTATTTTGTTCTTTTTAGGGTTCCGTACCCAAAGGCAAAAACGGGACCCTATTACTAAGCCTCCGCTGTCTGTCTGTCCGTCTGTCACCAGGCTGTGTCTCATGAACCGTGATAGTTAGACAGTTGAAATTTTCACAGATGATGTATTTCTGTTGCCGCTATAACGACAAATACTAAAAAACAGTAAATACACATACAACAAATAAATATTTAAGGGGGCTCCCATACAACAAACCTGTTTTTTTTGGTCGTTTTTGCTCGATATTGATAACGGCAACAGGTAGACGCTTGAAATATTCACAGAATATTTAGTTATATATTCACTTTAAAAATAAATTAATAAATTAAAATAAATATTTAACGGGGGCTCCCATACAACAGACATGATTTTTTTGCCATTTTATAGGTAATGGTACGGTACTTTCGTGCGCGAGTCCGACTCGCACTTGGCCGGTTTTTTCTTTTTCGTGTAGCTAGTGGCTATCCTGGTTTCAGAGTTTTTATGCCGTCTATGAAAACTCCGCTTCACATGCCGTCGAAAAATATCTTTCAGGCATGGTTTTGATGTTTTCCTTCACAGTTTTTGAAGAAATTGTAATTTTGTTTATTTCATTTCCTTGCAGAATTAAATAGAGAACAGCTACCGGGATACTTAAGAAATGCATGGTTGCCTAATACAAACTTTCATCCCCTATATCACCCCCTATAGGATTAGTTTGAAACAAAAAGTAGCCTATGTCCTTCCCCAGGATGCCATCTATCTCCTTGCCAAATTCAAAATCTGTTCAGGGGTTTAGGCGTGAAAAGGTAACATACAGACAGATAGGGTTACTTTCGAATTTATAATATTATATTTCAGCTGCGCCCCGCGGTTTCACCCACGTAAGTCTCGATCCCGTACGAATATCAGGATAAAAAGTATCCTATGTCCTTATTCAGGTCATGGTCTACCCCAGTGCTAAATTTTATCCGAATCCGTTCAGCCGTTTTAGCGTGAAAGCGTAACAAACAAACAAACTCACTTTCGCATTAATAATATTAGTTAGTATATGTTAGTATGGATGCACTCAGCTAGATAAACTCAAAACAAAAGCTTATAAAGACTTATAGGAACCAACGATCTCTTCCCTGTTCAAACGTAACTTTTTAATTTCTTCTGTCCCTAACTTTCCGGTAGAAAATCGACGCTCGATTTATTGACCAAAGCGCTGTTAGTTGCTGAAAGCTGTGCTATTATTTGAGATTTTCCAGCTTAAGTATTTATAGCAGCTTAGTTTTTTTTATTCTGTTTGGAAGCTGTGAAATGTGAAAATCTTTATTTGGAAGGAAAGTTTTAAACTTTTTCCAGACTACCTTTATAAATTACTAGCGCCCACCCGCGGCTTCGCCCGCGTGGAGATCATAAATTATCCCACGGGAATTTACTATCGGGACAAAAAATATCCTGTGTCCTATTCCAGGCCATGGTCTACCCATGTGCTAAATTTCATCCAAATCCGTTTAGCCGTTTTAGCGTGAAAGCGTAATAAACAAACATACTTACTTTCGATGACATTCAGTCATTATTGATGATACTGACACTATTCCAACTAATGAGAACATTCGCTGGAATACTGTCAATATAAATTGAGCTCCAATCAGAACCAAGTGTTCTACAATAAATAAAATAAGTAATTAACATTCTTCTAGTTTCTAGTATACTCTACATCCTAATCATAACTAATATTATAAATGCGAAAGTGAGTTTGTTTGTTGGTTTGTTACGCTTTCACGCTAAAACGGCTGAACGGATTTAGATGAAATTTGGCACAAGGGTAGACCATGACATGGAATAGGACATTGGATACTTTTCATCCTGATATTCTCACGGGATCGAAACTTACGCGGCTGAAACCGCGGGGCGCAGCTAGTTGCCTATAAATGTAACCTAATTGTAGCCTCACAGGGTCTAGACAAAGTGACATTTTGCCAGCGATAAAGAAGATGGAAAAGTGAAACATTTATGGGACTGACATAATCTACCGAAAAACTTATGTCAATGCTGTTGAAAGTTGTTGTGGATATACGAAAGACTTTGAAAGCGATTGCCGCTTGTCAGGGCCCTCAGTATGTTCTTCAATTAAATTTATCCTTACCCGTATAGTCTGTTTTTTAATCTCGTAGACTAATTTGACAGGTGCAAATGTCAATGTCAATCAAAAGCCAAATTGAAAAAAAAAAACAACAGCCACTTGAAATGTCAAATTAGTCTACGAGATTAAAAAAAAGATTACATATTTTCGCTACAGCACAAAAAATCTTTCAGGTACTTTTTAATTCGCTATTTCCGAGCGGGCCCAGTCAATATTGTTCTGCTACTAGATCGGGCTTGCGCTCACTGCGCTCACAAGTGCTGTACAAGCAACGCCGGAGCGCAAACATTAGCTTATGATGCTGCACGCGCTAAATGTGTGTAAAAGGCTGGACTTTTGTTATTCCACCTTTGTTCAGCTGTAGTGTAAGCAGCTGGAAAGCCGGAGATTTCTTTTATGTACGAATTTTTTCCATTTTTTGGATTGCAAACTCCTGATAGTTGAGGAGTTACCGTTTATGGGACATTTAGGCCCACCGTCCGACGAAGGCGCGTGGGAGTCGACGTGGCCTAGGGGAAATGATCGTAGGTTCGAACACAGCCAGGCACTTAACTTTGTGTAAATTATTTCATCACCACTGCTCTCAAAACGGTGAAGGAAAACAATGTGAAGAAGCCGGCATGTCTAAGAACCAAAAATTCCAAGACAGTACAAACTCGTATCTTGTCGCGCAGTTAGGTAAAAAAATATAGAAAAAAAAAACACTAAGAAAAAAAAAACATTTATACATTTTCATGGTAAAGGAAAGTGGCCAGCGACTTTTGTAGAGTATTGGTACAGCCAACCACACATTAGTGGTTTGTCATTGAAAGCGCCTTTATGTCGTATTAGTAAGGGTAATTTTCGTAGTGCAAGTTTTTCCACTAATTAGCGGTTCACCGGGTTCACACGATTTTTCATACAATTTGTATGAAAAAAATTACGAATGTTGCTTGTGGCGACCACCAGTCGCCCAGTGTGCGGTTCCGCTTACAGTGAAAAATTCATAATTATGCAGTATTTTAATTATTTCACGCGAATTTAATACTTGATAAGCATGTATATGGTACAGGATGTTGTAATTTTAAATTCGTAATCCGCTCTGTGCAGCTGGTGATAGCGGAATTTAAAATAAACAAGGAGCTTAAAATGTAACTGAAGTACGGTTTTTATCGGCTTTTGAAATTAACAAATGTCAGATACCTATACGCCTTCTAGTAGTTTGTGGACATGGGTAGCATGATCAGCATACAACGTTCCCACTGCTGGGACACAGGTTTCCTGACTTTAAGAGGGAGCGGGCAGTAATTTTTTTTTTTTTTTTTTTTCTTTTTTTTTCTTCAAGTTATGTATCCTTCGCCATTTGGAGAGCAGTGGTGATGAAATAATTTGTATAAAGTGCCTGTCTTTGCCGTTAAATTAATTCATCACCACTGCCCTCAAAACGGTGAACGAAAACATCGCGAGGAAACCGGCATGTCCTAGAACCAAAAATTTGAAGACATGTGACATCTACCAACCCGCACCGGGCCGCGCGTTGTGGATTACTGTCCACTCCCTCTCATAGAGAGGAGGCCTGTGACCCAGCAGTGGGAACATTATAGGCTTAATTGCGTAAAGTGCCTGTCGGGGTTAGAACTTACGACCTACAACTCGTGAGTCTCCACACTCACTGCTCTTATTCTATCAAAATGGACCGATGGCATTGTTAAAGACACAGGAATCCGCTTGCATCCGTGGGTTTCTTTCGGCTGAGAATAGATGATGATTGTAGAATCATGATTGATCCCGTATTTAAGTTGATCAAATCATTTCTTCGTTAGTCCGGTGGTCGTAAGCGCTATTGCTGAGCAAGACGTCCTCGGTTCGATTCCCGGGCAGGCAATGTCCTGCCAGGGTGGCGGGAAAGTCCGAAAGGGATACCGGGACCTTGGCAACAGGCAACTGAAGGAACACGGGTGGGTTTTAGTCAGCAAGTTTGACACGCTCCGCCCGGGAGAAGTCATTTGATGATTTCCAAAGGTCAAAAAAAAAAAAAAGGGTCAGGCAATGCGCTGTTGGGTTTTTTCATCTAGAATTTCTCAGTAGAGTCCGGATTTATGCCCAGTTTATGTAATTCTTTAACAGTTGCATACAATATCTATAACACCGCAAATCAACGTAGTATGTGTCAATTAGCTTACCAGTTAATATCTCTGACTGTATGAAGGTATAAAGTCCCATGTAATAGGGGGCGAGCTCATTTCCGTCAACCGGTCGGAAATCCAGACTCCGAGGTCTTATTTCAGAACGAATTTAAGCTCTCCAGCACCGTTGCACATTTACGTACTAAAACTTCCTACCAATCAATAAACAACCTTATTTAATTAAAATTAGAGTCGTAATTAATTATAGCAAACTTGTACTAGATACATTAGCACCGAGATGTTTACACTGGCAGATTTAATTACTTAGACTAAGTTGTTGAGTTTGTGAAGGGATAATTCGTCGTTATCTCTGGCTTGGAATTCATGCCTTCCGTAAATGAGTGGGTTATACCTATTGAAGATGGAATGGATGTGGTAATTTTAAAATATAATGTAAAGATTAATTATTGTTCATCTGGACTAGATTACAAATGGCAAGGTAATATAAAAGCACAAGCATAAAGGCTTAATCTATGTAGTTAGTGGGTGCCGTACTGTTCTCCTCCAGATGTTACATAAAAACTAAAACCCAACTACGACTAAAAAGGTATAAACAAGACACCACAGACAGACAAATAAAAAATCCGGAGTCACACGTGTTAATGATATATATCAAAATAAATAAATCGAACAGATTACGTGTGACTCCGGATTTTTAATTTGTCTGTCTGTGGTGTCTTGTTTATACCTTTTTAGTCGTAGTTGGGTTTTAGTTTTTATTACTAACTAACATAGTTGTAAGTTTATTTTATTGTTACTAACACTATGAGTCTCATTGTTACTCTGAATAAAGAATTTTTATTTTTTTATTTTTTATATATTACTTTAATTTTTTTTTTATTCCTTTGGGGTTATAATATTTATATTTTTGAAATGTGCTCATTAAGCCCTTTCATTTGATACCCAACATGGTACGATTAAACAATTTTTTTTTTTAGTTCATTACTTTATGTCCTCTAGAGGGCGCCATTTTTAATTTAATGTGACGTCACATAGCCTATAACCAGCGGACAATCACGATGCTTCAAACGATTTGACCTCATTTGTCAAATTGTGATGAGTCGTTTAGAAGATATGAGGGAACAGATGAACATACATACATACCGGTCAAAATCATAACCCTCCTTTTTTCTTCGCCGTAGTCGGGTAAAAAGATATGGTTGACTAATCCTTATTAGAGATGGGTTGTAATAGGTTAAACACGATATCTGTTATCACTGTTACTGTGACAAAAAATCACATTTCTAAATATCTGTTATTAAATCACAGCTTGTTAGTTTTGTACGGACGATAAATACTAATATGCTTCCCTGGTCTGCGCAAGTCTCATCTAGGTCTTCCTATATAGATATATAGATTATATATGTTCGGGGAAAAGCCATAGGCTCAGCTAGAATTGTACCGAGCCGACACGAACATTATAAAGTGAAAGTACATGCCGAACGAAGTCTGCCGATCAGCACCAGCCGAATGAAAGCCGAATACGTGTAGTAATTTCTTCGCGTCGGTTTTGTTGTTCAACAAATACTCCTTTCTTCTCAGAGTAGTCTGATAGGAAATGCCGACCTCATCTAGCGTATTTTTAATATTTTTTAATATGACATGTAAAAGTGATTCCAATATCCTAACACAATAAACAATTTCATTTCACTGCCGAATCGAATGTGCCGACCCGTACATGTGTGTAGCTCCCCTTAGCTAGATAGTAAGGTGGAAGTGGGATTAAATGCCTCGGATTTAATACCTATAAAAAAAATATTGTGAACGCATAGTATTATGACATATTGTGTCATGTCACAACAACATCACGACTTCATCGTGAAAACTAAGGGGTGAAGTGAGCTGTCAATTGTGTGAATCCAGCTTCAGGTGGGATGAGAGCTCACTTCAAGGTCACTTCACTTAAGTTCTCACGGTGAGATTTTTACAGAATAGACTGGCTGTAGTATTTGTTAACGTATTTCTCGTCACTAAAAAATAAAACTTTAATTTGCAAATAAAAACAATATGAACCTTGTATAAAATAAAACGTAAAATAAAATAAATACGAGAAATTTATTTCTTCTTCATTTTAGTAACTGTATTATTTTAATGTTATTAATTTTCATTAAAACCGAACAATTTACAATTTAGGTACAGAAAAAAAATGGTAAAATTTCCACGAATTAACTAAATAATATTTTATTAAATACAACATCATTAAAATAATTACAACTCATCTTGCATTTGCTGAAAATACGTAATTGCTTAACTCGGCGATTCTAATTAATTAAATTGCATAATTTTGAAATACATTATTTTTGTGGAAAAAATACACTAATATAATTATGATTTTATTCCCATAAGACATGAGCAGTGCTGCAATTAGACACCATTACTTTGCCGAATTTCGTCACACACTTTTATAGGGTAAGCATCTGCCTAGCCTTTTCCGCAACTATTTTGGGTTCGGGTTCCAGTCTAACACGAAGCTTACCGGCTAATTGGGTTACGAAGGGAGTATTACCCAGTAACTGGGTTGTAGAGATCAGATATGCAGTCGCTCCATGTAAAATACACTTATACAGCTGCATCTGGTTCGACTGGAAAGCGATTCCAACACAGTTGGGAAAAGGCTTCAAAGATTGATTGGTAACTTTAACATCCTAATCTCAGTCTCAATCTGACAGTTTGTGAAAATCTGACAATATAATTTTTCACATTAATTGTCGCTGATAAGAGATCCCGACCCGAATTTAAACGTTGCCGATTGATTGATAACTTTAATATTCTCATCTCAGTCTGAATCTGACAATTTCTGAAAATCTGACAATACAGTTTTTGACATTATTTGTCGCTGATAAGAAATTTAAGATGTTGTTCAGTTCTAACAGACACAATGACACCATCACGACCTTTGAATGAGTCCACCTGAACGCACAAAGGTAACTCACATAATATTCCTCTATATCAACTGACTTTAATTTCGTTCCTTACATCCCTTCATGACTCCGTGGCTCGCGCTCGGGGGCGCCTCCCCTAAACTTATTTAATTAGTATTCTGTAAATGAGAAGCAGGGTGGCGACAATCTAAATACAAGCAGTTTAATTTTTCGTTAATCGCCAGTAAAGTCGAGGAGTTATGCGGATCCACGTTCCACTTTAAGTTTACAGTCAGTGTATCTTGTTGCACGGCTCTTGGACTATGTATCTACGTAATATAGACGAGGTAGTTTACAGCCAGTGTATCTTGTTGCACGGCTCTTGGACTATGTATCTACGTAATATAGACGAGGTAGTTTACAGCCAGTGTATCTTGTTGCACGGGTCTTGGACTATGTATCTACGTAATATAGACGAGGTAGTTTACAGCCAGTGTATCTTGTTGCACGGCTCTTGGACTATGTATCTACGTAATATAGACGAGGTAGTTTACAGCCAGTGTATCTTGTTGCACGGGTCTTGGACTATGTATCTACGTAATATAGACGAGGTAGTTTAAGAAACAAAGAAATCGTGTATACTTATGTCTAGGCTACAGTTTTGCAAGTCAGTGTCTTACTTCATCCTTGGACCTCTTAGACTAGATAATAATATCTTACCTAGATACCTAGTTTAATGTGTATAAGAATTACTTGTATGTCATAGATTTTTACACTCTGTGATTACTTGAACTCACACACTGACTTGTTAGTATTACTTGTAAAAATGTTAGAAATATTGTGATATCGTTTAGTTTTACAATGTTTGTAAATATGTGAGCACCATGTATCTATCACATACTTAATTTATTAATTTGTCATTGCTTCATTTTTAATTATTTTTATCTATTGTGGTACTTACAGTAATTTTATTCTAGGTGCATCGTCTTCACATATAATATGTAATTGATGCATACAAAATATTGTAAAACATTTTTATAAAAGAGTAGCTGGAGTTTCTTGCCCATTCTTCTCCATACGAAAACTACCTTTTGGAAGTGGCAAATAGAATCAGTTCTATTTCTTTGTTTTTTTGACGTTCAAAATTGCCTTATATGTGTCAATTTGAAATAAATTATTTGACTTTGACTTTGAATGCCTGTAATACATGAGGCTAGTTTCTCAAGCCAGGATATTAAGCTAGCAACTCTGGTTTCGTGTCATACATAACTAACTTCTGTTCGGAATTGTTGTCAAAAGTGTGACACAATTAGGTACGAGGCTGTTCTTGCACTCATGAAAGAAAAATACACTACAGTACAGCTGTTCATACAAACACATTATATTATTCCAAGATCGGACAGTCTGCCCAAACGTAACACCATTTTAAAATAAAATAAAACATTCCATTCGACCTACTTTTTACTGTTACATGACAGCAAAGCTGTATGTTCGTACAAACCTACACATCGTTTAAAAACGGAACAATTTTCCTTTGCTTCACATTTGATTCATAAAACACAAATTAAGCATGACATTTGCTCGATTTTCGAATAAAAAGAAACGTCACTGAGGGTGGAGATAATAACATATTCTTTTTTTGACATTTGAAAAGGGAAATTCGCGCCATCGAATTATGTTAATGTGAGTATTTTAAGCAAAATAAAAACGTTTTCTTTGAATTTTTATTATGATTTCTTGTACCGTTTCGTCTCCGTGTATTTCATAAAACGCTTAATGAAAGATTAAATTCGCGACATTTATCTGGATAGACTGTAAACACACATCTAATATTTTTTTATTTCTTGCAAGAAGCCTTTTGATAGTCCAATAAGAACAATTATTTTTATTAACATTACACACCATATTTATGACGCAAATTCTGCGAAGACTGTGCCGATATAAATGTGCGTTTGTGCAGACAAGGGTTAAGATATAAACTAATTAACCTCTAACTTTGATCATTAAGACATTATCGCCTCAAGATCTTTCTTCAAGCAGGCTTTGAGCGCACCCCTTATACAGAATGTTATCTTGTATCAGTATTCAACCCTCAGTTAAAGGAGACCAAACTCGCGAGTACGTATAGCCTGGAAATTATAGTTTTTCATACCAAACGTCTGTTTTTTAATCTCGTAGACTAATTTGACATTTCAAGTTTTATAACTGATTTTATAGGGAAAATTGATGTCTGACAGTTTTTATATGGAATATCTGTAAAAAAAATTGACATTTTAGTCGCCGGATCACACTTGCACCACGAGTCACGTTACAACATCGTTCGATTTCTGTCAATTATTTGAAAATGAAAGAGACAGAATGATGTTTTAAATAAGTTTTGCATTATTAGGGATGATGACTAAACTTTTGTTTTGTCCGCCAGTTAGGTTATTAAAAACTATAGGATTTTTGCTTTTTTCACTTCGCTATTACTTCCTTTTTGTTTAGCGTTTTGTCAGCTCCAAAGGGTCTTCCTCAAGAATTGGGCTATGAAACGCAAAACGATTTTTTCAAATCTGACTGGTAGTTTCAGAGATTAGCGCTGAAACAAACAAACAAAAAACAAACTCTTCAGCTTTATTATTAGTTTAAAGTATATCCACTCGCAACTAGAAAAACGTCACTCAAGTATTTTAAATCTTAGGTATCATCATGTAACTGAATAGACGTATTTTTTAGAGTTTTTTTACTTTTCAATTTCAAATTAATTATGTCGTGAAATGCTGGAATAGTGCTTAACACTTAAACTGCACTTTACTTACCGCGGTAAGTCTGAATAGATTGACTGAAATTAAATTTTTAATTTAACTACAACATTGCAGGAGCACGGAACTGTGGCAGTCGAGTTTTTAAATATTTAATTTAGGCGTATTCAGCCAAAAGTTAGTATAAAATAAATGTTAAAACCAACGTTGTGGTTATAACCATGGGTTTATTATAACACTCTTTCACTATTCTTACTTTTACCCAACTGCGGCGTGGCCTAAAAGGATGGTAATGTTTGTTTCTTTAATAGGTATCATTATAGAACTCAACGCAACATAATCACGGTGACCGCGGTAAACATCCACGACCCCAACAGTTTTGAGACCAAGTAATAAAATATTTAAACAGCAATTTCAACTCATTTTCCATTAAATATTAATATTAGCAACACGTCCTAAATACGTTTATTACACCTTCCGTGTCTAAGAGAGCTCGTTTTCGTTACCTTATTACAAGTCAGAGGGGTGAATTATTAAAGCTACTTCAGATACTTCTCGAACAGTTTGTGCTTTTGAAATTTCATTTTGAAAAGTGTTCTTGTTTGTCAGGGCTGCTACACACTTATTCGATTCGGCAGTATTTGTTGAACAACAAAACCGACCCGGAACAATTTACTTGACTTTAATTACTTTTCCGAGCGGATAAGTCCGTTCGGCATCCTCGCTGAATCATGTTCGGATCGGCTCGGCACAATTTGGGCAGCTTTTTCCCGAAGATCTACATACGGAGGGGGACAGGGTGTTGTGGCGCAGCCTGGAAAACCTATGTCTAGCAGTGGACTGTGATAGACTGAGTTGATTGATATCTACATAATCACTTTTGCTGCCCATAGCATAAGCATAATCAGCCTATAATGTTCCCACTGCTGGGACACCTCCTCTCTGTGAGAGGGAGTGGGCCGTAATCCACCACGCGGGCCCAGTGCGGGTTGGCAGATGACGTAGATGTCACATGTCTTCGAATTGTTGGTTCTAGGACATACCAGTTTCGTCACGATGTTTTCCTTCACCGTTTTGAGAACAGTGGTGATGAAATAATGTACACAAATTGAAGCGCCTGTGTGGGTTCAACAAACGACGGAACATAAGACCACAAGAACTCGTAAGTCGCGGCCGTTACCACTGGGCCACCACTGCTCCTCCACTGCTCATTTTGCCGCCCAGCTGTGCCGAATTATGCCGACCCGAACATGTGTGTAGCACCCCTTAAGAATCGATGTGTTACACGGAAATTTGGTTATGTGTCGAACAAACTTTCAGAATAGTAACTTTGTACTTTAACATACGTGAACAAGAATTGTTGTGTTCTTTTACCCCTTAAGGGAAAAGTTTGGGGAATATTATTAGATGCGTTTGTGGTTTGACTTATACTTTATGTTTACTACATAATGTCCCTTAGAATATGTTTTCTTTGACAAAAGGAAATAGAACAAACGGTACATATTTAGTTATAACTTTTGTTATTGTTTTTTTTTGCCCTAAGATGTATTCGTTTTCCTCACGTTTTCTTTCAAGGCAGTCATTCTTGTCTATTCACACAGAACTTATTATAAGTTTAGTCAACAATTTATGCGTAACTAGCTTCCGCCCGCGGCTTCGCCCGCGTGGTATGTCGATAAAAAGTAGCCTATGTCCTTTCTCAGGCTCTAGACTATCTGTGTACCAAATTTCATATAGATCGGTTTTGTAGTTTTGGCATGAAAGCGAGACAGACAGACAGATAGACAGAGTTACTTTCGCATTTATAATATTAGTAAGGATCTTCATCATCATCTGTCTAGGCTTTTCACAACTATGTTGGGGGCTTCCAGTTTCTTAAGCCGGCATCCTGATTGCGGAACACACGATCAATCACAATCTGAATCATTTTAAAGGATACTGCTTATTCATTGCTTTTTATGTTTTAAAAATTTGTTTGCTCAACAACATAATTAACGTAATGAATGTTGTTGAACTGTCAAAATGAAACAGATTGTGATTGATCGTGTGTTACAAAATTAGGGTGCGGATGCAGCTAAATACTAGCCATGCTTTTTAAGGCTCTGTTGTTATAATCACTCTTATAATAATCACTCTTATAATAATCAATAATTATTGTTTATTTCCTTTGGCCCAGCATTTATGTTTCGTAATCGAAACAATAATCATTATAATATATTCTTTTCTTTTTCTTTCAATAATTTGAACGTATAATATTTTTTTTTAACATTTATTCTTAACTGGGTACCTACAACATCTGATATTCCGAGAATACATAATGTAATCTCCATCCATCACTAAAAGGCAGGAGCTATGGTTGCATTTCATACAAAAAAATGGGAATTCAGCAGTGTCCACACTAGTGGACGTTTTGGTCATCAATCAATGTACCCCATCTCGCAGTTGACGTATCAAATTGAATGTTTTTCCTGTTTTATTGAGAATTCTACTCGACTTTGTTCCAATTAAAAATGTGGATTCATTTTTTTTTACCTTTTGCAAACGAAATATCTACTGTGTTTCGAGTTGCTCTCAATTAAAGGTGAATTGAGTTTGTTTTATTTTTATTTAAACGCATATTATTATATCAACATTTTTGTGATATTCTAGCACTGGGCAGTTGTGTCCGAGTGGTAACAACAACATAAGTTCGAACCCAGACAAGCTGCTCTCAAAACGGTGAAGGAAAACATCGTGATGAAACTGGTATGTCCTAGAACCAACAATTCGAAGACATGTGACATCTACGTCATCTACCAACCCGCACTGGGCCCGCGTGGTGGATTACGGCCTAGTCCCTCTCACCGAGAGAAGGTCTGTGTCCCAGCAGTGGGAACATTATGTAGGCTGAATATGCAGTCAGCAGCAGTATAAAGAGAATCGTTTGGAATTCCAATAAATTTTTCATAAAACTGTTGAAACACAAGTCTCGTTTGGAACCTACTTACCTGATATTTTTACAAAAGTTTTTACCGAAATAATATTTTATCATAACCCTTACTTTTATTTTCACAGCCAGTTGAAATATAAAATGTTTTAAATGAGATATAAAATATTTTTAATTAATTATTCTAGACTTTTTATATTGTGCGCGTCAAATTTCATTTCTGCATAGCTACAATTTAAAGCCTCGGGCAATTTTAAAGTAAAGTATAAAAGTGAACATAAACGAATTTTTAAACGTACTAAAGCTGGGTTTAATTTTACCAAGAATTTTCTCAAAACACCCTTCTTGTACCCTTTAAACACCACCCGAAAAAAAACATGTATAAAGTAGGTACTTATGTATCTACATACGCATTGAATATCGGCCAGTTTTATTCATCAAAAGTAACAGCCAAAGTAACGTCATAAAGTCAAAGCAACGGTTAAATTTGTTTCTTTTTGACGTTACTTTTGATGAAGAAACTGGCCGTTACTTAATTACCAAGCTGTGATAAAAAAATAAAGTAATAAAAACTAAAACCCAACTACGACTAAAAAGGTATAAACAAGACCCCACAGACAGACAAATTAAAAATCCGGAGTCACACGTAATCTGTTCGATTTATGCCCGATTTACGTGTGACTCCGGATTTTTTTAGTCGTAGTTGGGTTCTAGTTTTTTTACTTTATATTTTTTTAATTCTTTTGGGGTTATAATATATATATTTTTGAAATGTACTCATTAAGCCCTTTCATTTGATACCCAACATGGTACGTACCGCACGGTACCTTACTTTATGTCCTCTAGAGGGCGCCATTTTTAATTTAATGTGACGTCACATAGCCTATAACCAGCAGACGATCAAGACGCTTCCAACGGTACCTCATTTGTCAAATTGTAATGAGTCGTTTATAAGATATGAGGGAACAGATGAACATACATACACACATACAGACATACCGGTCAAAATCATAATCCTCCTTTTTTCTTCGCCGTAGTCGGGTAAAAATAGTACATTACTCTCGCAGCCTGCAACTGGGTTATTGACGGACGATCGTGACACATACGCGATTCATTCAAGCCTGGTTGCGGCCAAGGCTTGTATAGTACTTTTCTCAAACAATGCGCGGAAATTCAAACTGAGTAAGTTAAATATAAATTCCAGAATCAATGACGAACAACTATAATAACTGTCAGGGTTCGAACCCTGACAGGCGCTTTACTTTGTGTAAATTATTTCATCGCCACTGCTCTCAAAACGGTGAAGGAAAACATCACTCAATGGGCATCCTAGAGAGTCGTGGGATAGATCCTCACGTAAAAGATGCACTGTTTTTCCACCAAAACGTTTTGTGAACCTATACTTGTATCTGAAATCTTCGTCACTCAATTCAAACGGATTTACACGATGCCGACGTCTGTAAGATCGCCGAGACGTCTCCAGCATATCCAAATCTTCTAAATCTTCCAAATCCATCAAGTCGATCATGTTAATATCCATTTTTTAAAGATTTTTATTTAAAATAACACAATAACCAAGACCCCACGCAAACGTCAAATGAATTAGTACCAAAGTTAAACTAGGGGTCTCAGAGGACTAACTTTAGTACCATAGATAGTTCTGGAACTAGTGATAAACTTCATTTTATAATAACGTTTTATTTAGTCATGGTCTAAACCTAGTAACAATCCCAGTACTAAATTTAGATCGCGTTTTGGAATAAGACGGTCTAGGTTTGATATAAGTCGCCTATTGCCATTCATCCACTTGGTAAGTGAGTTTGTTACATTTTCACGCTAAAACGGCTAAACGGATTTGGATGAAATTTGGCACAGGGGTAGACCATGACCTGGAATATAACATAGGATACTTTTTATCCCGATATTCTCAGGGGATCAAGACTTACGAGGGTACCCATAATCTTGAAAAATATAATCGTTTAACAACATACTCTTGTGAGGTTTAGTAAAAAAAGTTCTTTGTTAAAAAGAACACAAACGCTTTATTCTTCCATACATTTTTAATACAGCTAAGAGTTTTTTACAACTCACCGCCCGATAGAAGTTTCGTAAAAAATACTAAAACCTCGTAGTGTTCTGCAGTTAAAATCTGGAGGTGTGGTTATAAATATAGATGAGCGGAGCGAGAAAGAGGTCAGCGAGGTTGGAATAAGACATCTGTTATTTAAAGAAGTGAAATAATTCAAAAATAGCGCTATTTTTACAGCATTTATACTTAATTTCTAGGTTTATGGATGCTTTAACATACGAAAAAAAAATGTGTTGGTGGTAACAATTTTTGAGCACTAAATTCTATAAAATATTACAATACGAACGACATATCAAACTAATATTCACATTAATCCTAGTCAAGTGTCTAATTAGTAAATCACAGTCAAGTTAAAGGAAGCTTTTCTAATTGCTAAAAAAAAACCTTACTTCCCTACTAATATTATAAATGCGAAAGTAACTCTGTCTGTCTGTCGGTCTTTCACGCCAAAACCGATTTAAATGAAATTTGGTACACTGATAGTCTAGAGCATGAGAAAGGACATAGGCTACTTTTCATCGACATACCACGCGGGCGTAGCAACGGGCAGCTAGTAAAATAATAATTGATTAGACTTTCAAAACCCCATAAAACAAGTGAACATCATACAGACACGCTCATTTCTCGCTCATCTTTCACTCCCACCTCACCCTCTATAGTCTATCCTCGTAAAGCTTATCTTCACGACTCGACTGACAGTAAACAGTTTCAGAGTCCTTTAACAACGCTTCTTAATGTGAAATAAGATGTTTTTATAAATATTTATAAAATAACGTGACAGGCAAACGAGCTGAGTCAAAGTTTTGAATATAAGTTGACAATTTGACCTTGTTCAGAAAAAAATATGAAAGAAGAACAGAATAGGTATTTTTGTGTGAATACAACATCTACCATACTACAACAAAATTGAGATATTGTACAAGAGATATAAAGGATTTTTTGGTGCCCTTTGATCATTTCCCCCCCCCCCTTTCTTTATATACTTGTACATAATTATTATTATTAATTTAAGTCAGTAAGTAGTTGTATTAGGTACTTTATATATAGACAAACTTGTAAAGAATTGGTTGAATAACACTTTAGAGATATAACATGCAGTAAAATTACATTAAAAGAAAATATTAATCTGCAACAAGAACCAACATGTTGGTGGCATCCTTCATGGCGCGAGTTACATTCTTTAAGCAAATTAGCGCCTACCCCTTTTAAAACATGTTAGTAGTTAGACTTGGAATCCACAACCATAGATCTTGCGCACTAGACGGCCACGACCACGACCAGTCGCAGCGACCAGCTACCTAATTGCGAAACTTTTTTTAAATTTTCGTAACCGATTAAAAATAATTTGTTTTATTATGACAGTTCAGCAACATCAATTGCGTTATTTACGTTGCTGAGCAGAATCGGGTAAACTATAGAAACCTGATACGAATCGCGTACTTGGTCGCAACGGGCAACTAGCCGCACACCTACAATACCACTACAGAACGACTTCTCGACGGCATGAGACGCTAAGTCAGAGGCGCATGGGTGGCATAAAACCTAACCACACGAAAAAGAAAGATTATTATAATTTTTGAATATTAATTTTATTAAAAATATTTTTTTTAACAACGATATACAAAATCAAAATCAAAAGTCATTTATTCAAACTAGGCTGAGAATCAGCACTTTTCGAACGTCAAAATTACATAAAGACAGTCCCCCAAAACGCCCACCCTTCACCACTACCTAGTGCTTTAGCAGGGGAGAAGAAGCGGTGCAACAAACTCCCCAGCAGCACAGCTGTCTGTACAAAAATATAACTGGCCGGAGTCGTGGCTGTCTAGTTCGCGAGATCTCTTGTCTTTTTTAGGGAAATCCGTTTTTAAAACCATGTCTTTAGCATTTTTTTCTCACTAAGAACAGATCTTTCATCAGCTCCTAATCAATCTACTCACAAGACATCTTCACGCCCTTACTAACAAGAGAAACCAACCCAAATCAGTTAGTATCTCAGTGACAACTACAGACAGATTTAACATGGCATTTCACAGATACCCCGCTCCTAACCCCGGGCAAACTAGGAGAATTTCCTGCCATAATAATAGCGACGACAACTTTTCGCCCCAGGCCAGTCACTGATGACCGTAGAGAGGGGCAGATATCGATATCGATAAAGTTAGGATTATGTTATTTGAAACTCAATCGGATTGGGGTGCTAGCAGTCGTGATATTGATTTTAAATTAATCTTTAGTATTGTACAAAGAGAGTTTATCATTCTGGTACAGTTGTGGAATTAGTTTCTATGATTGAGAATTGCATCCTCACCTTTATACATCAAACATGTAGGTACCTAGTAGCTTCATATGTATATGTAAAGCTCCTTATATTGTGAGTTACAGGTTGGTTGAAGTTGTTGCTATGAGTTTTTTCTCCGTAGAAGTCAGTTGTGATAGAAAACTTCCACAAATCGATATATACCATTGTTTTATAATTCAAACTGTATCTACTAGTGGCAGACATGACAGTCTTTTTTTTTGTAAAAACACGGCGACTTATTTTTCGATATAATTAATATTTTTTAATCATTTAGGTCCCAGCACAACATCAATTTGTGGAACGAAAAAAAGCAATATAAAATAATTTTCTTCGATTTTCTCGGAGTACCTCGTGCCATTTTTGTTACTAACATTTTAAAAGGCTAGTGTTATTTTAAACGTTTTGCTTTTCATAGTAATAACGTTGAGTACTTTTAAGGCCTTTTTTGTAGGTCTAAATATCGAAGGAGAAACCCGTTACAGGTTTTAGATGAAAACCGTTACAATTTTCAGTAAACAAAATGTAAATTGTTTTAAAATTCACGGCAGAAACTACAGAACGCCCCCTGCTATGATCCTTACATACTCCTTTTGCCTCGTTTAAGTGCACACATCTGTTCATACACGCACGCTGGTTGCGAGTACTACGCACTTGATCTTTCTGAAGATCATCACATCAATAATGTCACTGTACACTATCTCTTTCTAAGGCGTCATCAGGCGTCAATGAAATGAAATGAAATGAAATTGTTTATTCTGTAAATAGGATATTGGAATCACTTTTACACGTCATATTAAAAAATATTAAAAATAAGCTAGATGAGGTCGGCGTTTCCTATCTGACTACTCTGAGAAGAAAGGCCGAAACAAACTCAGAGGCCACAGTCTCTTTTAAAGTCCAGACATAATCTTGGTCAAGCCATAATTATGAGGACTATGTAAATTCGAGTCTGAAATGGTCTTTTGAGGAAAGAACCACACAGATTTGAGTGGCGTCAGGCGTTTCCATTCACATCTTGTAAATACTTTTTGTTAGTGGCCTTTCGTTCATCTTTTCAAAATGACCGAGCCCTCTATTTAGCATAGCTTTAGACAATACTATACAATGTGGAGACGACAACACAACAATAAATGAAAATACTGGCAATACTAATCAATCTGCCTAGCCTTTTCCCAACTATGTTGGGGTCGGCTTCCAGTCTAACCGGTGCAGCTGAATACCAGTATTTTACATGGAGCGACTGCCTATCTGACCTCCACAACCCAGTAACTGGGTAATACGATACCCCTTGGTTAGACTGGTTGTCAGACTTTCGGGCTTCTGACGATTTGTAACGACTGTCAAAGATCTACAAATGACAGCCGGGACCAACGGCTTAACGTGCTTTCCGAGGCACGGAGGAGTCTCGATATGTGAAACTGGCAATACTAATGCATAAGAGTATTTTGGAACTATAAAATATATTGTAACATGGAAATTAAAAAAGTCATTTTTTCCAACAAACTAAATAGTAGTGATGGGCCGACTATGGGGTTTGCCAATCTTTGACTAGCTATCGTAACTAAACTATTGGATATATTTGGTTAATTTTTTGTATGTAGACCGAGAACGTCATTAGATATACGGAGTTTTATTTTTTTTTGTATTGTCGTCTCCATCTTGTAGACATAACATAACTAACTATTAACTATTACTATATAAATAAACATTTAACTAAACTATATATAAATTGTAAAATACAATAGACGTAGATATACTAAGTAACCTATTCCGCTTAACTATTAACTCTTGAAGAGTCATAAAAAAACCAGGAAGAAATCGACACGTGTTTCACCTCTCAACGAGGCATCCTCAGGATGACGATTGACCAGTCGCAAACCAGAACATGACCCACACCGAGCGCTGGACACGTGTCAATTTCATACAGGGTTTTTTTTGACTCTCTCAACAATGTTGTATAAATTATCTAGAGTAATGGTAATATTTAATGTATATTTATGGATCGCATTTGGAGGAGCTCGTGGCTAAGTAATAACAGCCGCACGGGTCGATCCATCAGGTAAAGCTACGCTTGCCGGGGTTAGGCCGTGGATGGGTGACCATCTTTACATGCCGAGACTTCTCCGTGCCTCGGAAAGCACGTTAAGCCGTTGGTCCCGGCTGTCATTCGTGGATCTTTGACAGTCGTTACGGGTCGTATGAAGCCCGAAAGTCTGACAACCAGTCTTACCAAGGGGAATCGTATTACCCAGTTACTGGGTTGTGGAGGTCAGATAGGCAGTCGCTCCATGTAAAATACTGGTATTCAGCTGCATCCGGTTAGACTTTGCTTGGAGCTGGACTAGCCCCCGTAACCGTCAAGAGGATTTGTTTAATAAATAAACAACTAAGTAGGTATATAAAAATTTTGTCACTCTTTTTGTGTATTTTTGTCATTCGTTTTTTAAACCGGACCGGTTGTTGATTATATCTACCAAAAAACTTTTTACAAAACAAAACAACCGATTTCCAAAAAAAACACAAAAAAAGTGAAAAATAACTTTAATTTCGGAAGTCGGTGGCAAAAAACGTTAATTGTAAAGCAAAGACACCGACTTCCGAAATTAAAGTTATTTTTCACTTTTTTAGTGTTTTTTTTGGAAGTCGGTTGTTTTGTTTTGTAAAAAGTTTTTATTTTTCACTTTTTAGTTGTGGTACCTACCCCACACAAAATCAAATACCACTATCTGCCATGTAAATAACAGTGACAGAGTCAAACAATATATCGTCTACATACACAAAGTGGGAAAAATACGTAATTATTGAAGTTAACTCAAAAACTACGTAAGCAAAGTTAATAAAATTTATATGGGACCACCTCTGAAGCATGACCTACCAAACAAAAAAATAATCATCAAAATCGATTCATAATTGACGGAGTAATCGCGTAACATACACATAAAAAAAAAAAAACATACAGACGAATTGAGAACCTCCTCCTTTTTGAAGAAGTCGGTTAAAAATACTAACAGAGTCATATCCTTCCAAAGAATATAACTCAGGAGTTACATCCTGGCCCGATTCTGTTTGCCATAACAATAAATTGTAGTCAGCACAACCGTGCATGTCTGTGTTTCATGCTTATCCTTATTTATACAGTGTTGTCGTCATGAAGTAACGAGAAAAGACAGCTAATATACATTTGAGCCCAAAAATAAAGTGTGAAGCATTTTATGGGAATCTTCAGGCTACCACAGAAAATGTCGTTGTCTGTAGAGCACCAACGGTTTTAGTGCAGTAAAAAGAGGATTATTCAATGAGTTATTGTTGCATACACATAACATAACGTCACGCTGTAATCCCCGAAGGGAGACGCAGAAGGGTACTTATAGAAAACCCACATTTCGATGACTAGTAGATGACTATTAGAGACAACTCACTAATTTCATACAATAATTCAATAATATACACCTAACATAAAAAAAAATGTACTTGTAAATAAAAAAGGGGGGGAAATATGATTTATTTTCATTTTTAATATTTTTGGCGTTGGATCCCACAAAACATTATTATTTCCGTTGGATCCCACATTTGAAAAATGCAAGAGAATTACGTTTTTGCTTCAAAAAATTCGTCCGCGTCGCTGTCAGCAGGAAAAGTGCCCAAAAGGCTGGCAACATTGCCACGTTGTATGGCAATTCTGATTCTTTAGCCGAAAAATAGGCCAGCCACGGCTGGTCTCGTGAACAGCCGACCAACCGCTTTGCAATATCTTGATAGACTAGGAGATAGAACATAAAGTACTGTTGTTTTAATATGGATAACATTTAAATCCACAAACAGGAAAACATTGCGCAAAAACTTATTCGCATGAAAAACCTATTAAGTACCCACCGACATTTTTCTACAGGACCTCGAATTCCAAAGACTTTAATTTCAAAACTAATAAGAACTAGGAACCAGTTTAAAGAATAAGGAAGTTTACAGAAGAAAGCACACAATGCAATGCTTGCTTGTTCAGTAATTTTATTTTCGTCCTACGACAAGGTTCCAAGCCGGAGTGTTATGGCTGATTGCACTGTATTCTGTACTGTTGTGTTTTTCTATACCTGGTCTATTTTAATAAAACCGGCCAAGTGCGAATCGGACTCGCGCATGAAGGGTTCCGTACCATTATCTACAACAATGAGCAAAACAATCACGTTTGTGATATAGGAGCCCCCTTAAATATTTATTTTATTCTGTTTTTTAGTATTTGTTGTTATAGCAGCAACAGAAATACATCATCTGTGAAAATTTCAACGGTGTAACTATCACGGTTCATGAGATACAGCCTGGTGACAGACGGACGGACAGCGGAGTCTTAGTAATAGGGTCCCGTTTTAACCTTTGGGTACGGAACCCTAAAAACGAAAGAAGTAAATATGTAAATTAATTTTGTTGTGTACTGTTAGGTTCGAACCCATACAGGCGCCTTACTTTGTATAAATAATTTCATCACCACAGCTCTCAAAACGGTGAAGGAAAAGATCAAGAGGAAACCGGCATGTCCTAGAACCAAAAATTCGAAGACATTGGGCCCACCGCGCAGTAGGCGCACGTGATGGATTACGGCACACTCCTCTCACAGTGAGGAGACCTGTGTCCCAGCAGTGGGAACATTATAGGCTGATTATGCATCACCGCTTGAAATGTGATTCATCATTAAAGACTTTACAGCCGTGGATGGGTCAAGTATATTTCTCCAACAGTTCTTGAATCTGAATCTTGATCTAGGCCATCCAACCATCTGAGCTTGGGCAGCTCTCGACTTCTCCGGCCATCCGGGTTAATATCCAGTAAACGTTTGGATGTTCTGAGGCCTAAGACAAAGTGCAGCGATAACGATGATGGAAAACGCAAAAATGTATGTCATCACCACAGCTCTCAAAACGGTGAAGGAAAAGATCAAGAGGAAACCGGCATGTCCTAGAACCAAAAATTCGAAGACATGTGACATCTACCAACCCGCACTGCGCCTGCGTGGTGTATTACTCCACTCCCACACCGAGAGGAGGCCTGTGTCCCAGCAGTGGGAACATTATAGGCATGTGTACTGCAAAATAGTTGTTCTTAAGTCTAATTATTTTGTCTTATTTAAACACGAATTTATATTATACTAGCTTCCGCCCGCGGCTTCGCCCGCGTGGTATGTCGATAAAAAGTAGCCTATGTCCTTTCTCAGGCTCTAGACTATCTGTGTACCAAATTTTATTTAAATCGGTTCAGTAGTTTTGGCGTGAAAGCGCGACAGACAGACAGAGTTACTTTCGCATTATAATATTAGTAATAAGTAATATTTTTGTAAACATATCTTTCACGTTTATTAGAGAATCGATTTGCATTTATAAGATCTGAATTTTCAAGTGTCATCTGAGGAATAAATATGACAGTTTCACATACTTTTTATCCATCTATAGCCCTCCACACCAATTTCGGCCATGGCGACCCATCTCAGCTGAGACTCACCTTCGATGCGGAAAATACTATACTGCAGAAGTGTGTGCGCAGACATAGGTGCAATATTTTCTATAAAAAAGCTGTCAACCACAATTTCAGAAGTACCGAAAGAAGTTATGATCGCAAATAACTTCTGATAAGGGACGTTATTTTACAAACGTAAAAACTGTGAGGCGGCTAGTTTTGCGATCACAATAATTTTTCTGAAAATTGCAAGGGCGTTCCTTCTCTTTCTCATATTATACCCAAAGGGACCAGGACCAGGAAAAGGTCAATCAATCCGTCAGAACAAAGGTAAGTGATACATTTATCCCTTTAATCTAATAGGTAGTTTCTTATCAATCATCTGGGTTTATCTATATGTATTTATGCAGAATCTGCCTCGCCTTTTCCCAACCACGCTGGGGTCGACATCCAGTCTAACTGGATGCAGCTGAATACAAGTATTTTTCATGGAGCAACTGCCTAAGTATCTGACCTCCACAACCCATGCTAACTCTAACTGGGTAATACGATACCCCTTGTTAAGACTGGTTGTCAGAGTTTCGGGCTTCTGACGACCCGTAACGACTGTCAAAGATTCATGAATGACAGCCGAGACCAACTTCTTAACGTGCTTTTCGAGACACGGGGGAATCTCGGTATGTAAAGATGTTCACCCATCCACGGACCAACCCCGGCAAGCGTAGCTTAATCCTGATGGATCGACCCGTGCGGCTGATATTACTTAGACACGAGCTATCTTTTCCACGTAAATTTAGTATAAAACAAAATAGTTTTTTGATCTTTTAAACACGTAAAAGATTTTTTAAACTTGGTTGTTGCAGCACAGACATTTTGAAGTTTTGACATGTCGCCATATTGTCAAATTCAATCGTGCAGAGCATAGGCAAGTTGCTGGTTTATTAACATACAAATCAGAAGTATAATTTCATCTTAAAGGTCACACAAAACATCATTGTTTGAAACATATTAACCATATCCGGGCTGTCCAGGAGTAACGCATTCTGTATCAAGCCCCTCGTCTAACTGCCTACATATAATACATCCAACAATCGACTCATTTTGACTCGAATTTAAAATTCATAAGGCCATCTCAGACATTAACCTGCATGGTCCTCATCCATACCAATCAAGCCATCTTGACCTAGATTATATCTGAACTTTAAAAGAGACTGTGACCTCTGAGTTTGTTTCGGCCTTTCTTCTCAGAGTAGTCGGTTAAGAAACACTGAAGTCATCTAGTAATTTTAAACCATATATTTTGACCTATAAAAGTGTTTTTTTTAAACAATTTAACAGAAATAAAAATATCATTCATCAAAGCCTGCACCAGAACCATTGAAGTATTTCCGAATGAAATTAAAGCTTTTCAAGGTCAAAAAATTAAGAGGGAAAAGTTATTTTTAGCCCGAATCAAATGCCGGAAAATGTGAATTGCTTTTATAATAAAAATATAAAGCAATACGATTTGGCCGTCAGCCCTAAATATACATTCAAAATTAGACGTTTAATTTTGTGAAAAAACATACTAAATATTGTGTACCTATGTTATGAGAGTTAGCGGGCCCAGCTGTCATTCGTAGATCTTAGACAGTCGTTACTGATACACAAATTATTGGATACATCGTTCATGTTGGAATTATACATGTGAGAACAATGTAGTAAGTATAAAGTATATGCACGTTAAAAGCGTCCGTAATAAAATCATAAAAACATTCTTTTTTTTTTTTTTTTAAAACGTTGCCCCACACTAGGAATTTCTTCCTGTATCGTGGGTGCGTTTACAAACATAGAAACTCACATACACTAAACACCCAGACCCGGAACAACTACTTGCAGATCATACAAATATTTGTTCCGTGCGGGAATCGAACCCACGACACGTTGCGCAGCAGTCCATCACTCAGCCACTGCGCCAACCGTGTCGTCAAAAGAGAATTGAAGAATTGAAAAATAGCCGTGGCAGCTAAGAGATGACCATTCCCTACTGACGGCGCCCGTTCACGAACATGACGCATGGACTAGCACCATTCAGCTCAACCATTTTGCAGGGAATTTAATGATCTAGGGAGACATTTGAGTGAGCATGACGTACTCTCAACCGCCAGGGCACATTCAAGTCAACGAAAGAAATACCCAGTATAATGGTAGCTTTATAGTAGGTATATATTGCTCACACAATCATAATTATGTGACATGTGCTATTAAATCATACAATACTGAGAGGCACAATACTAAGAAATTCTAGTTGGAAAAACCTAATAACATTGAGCCAAAAAAAAACGACGTTTTGGAAAAAAAACGTCAAAAATCTCCTTATATACAGGGTGTTAGGGTAACCACCGTTATCCTTGCAACCAGTGGTTTGGTTTCATTTATAGAACGTAAAATGAGTGGAAAATTACAAGTTTTTTTTAATACATTTATCCATAAGAGTATTTCACCCTATGCGCTAGGGCAACGAACTTGCATTTCAACACGGGCGGGGGGTGCGGGACGTGACCTGACCGGCCGTGAGTGCGACCCCTCCCTCAGTCAGTCAGCGGTTTCGCTAGCGAGCACGGTGTCGAATAGAATCTTTTCAAAATCTTTTAATGAAGATAACGTTTTTTTTGTTGTTTCTGGGTCACATTTACATTTCTGTTCTTTTTATATTTAAGTCAACAACCCATGGTTTGAGTGACAACGGTGTTTACCCTTACACCCCGTAGAGGTGATGACGCATAAATTTTCCAGCTGCCTCTTAAGCCTTGTACCAAAACTCGTCGTATTCTCTGGAATGGAAATGGAATTTCTGCCCGTGGACAGGTTGTCACATAAATTGAATTTGGTACGGCGGGTAAATGAAGACGCCTGCCGTTCTTTCAAATTGGTATCGTTACTACGTTCATAGATATTGTAGCTGTTTTTCGTGTTTATGTGTGTGTGTGTGACGGTGAGAATGCGTGTGTTATGTTTAGGTATGTAATGGAAAGAAGGTTCGTGTAGATGCTTAGGTACTGCACGGCATGTGGGTAAGATTTCTTGATTGTATTTCTTCAAACTCAAACTCAAACTCAAAGCATTTATTTCAATTAAACCATTTACAGGCACTTTTGAATTGTCAAGGAGTCAGTCAGTCAGAGATATGAAGCTAGTTGCCCATTCCAAAGCGTAGTAGGTACCTATGGAGAAGAACGGGCAAGAAACTCCATGGACACTCTTTTAAATCAAAATATTGTTACAATATAATGGTTACATTATTCATGTTGAAATTATACATGTGAGAATGTAGAAAGCACGTTTAAGGCGTCCGCAATTATAAAATAAGCACAATTCAAAAATTAAAATAAGCCATGGCAGCTAAGAAATGACCAGTCACAACTGACGGCGCCCGTTCACAAACATGACGCATGGATCAGCACCATTCAGCTCAACCATTTTGAAGGGAGCTAAATGATCCAACACATACGCCACCATCAGCGAGACATTTGAGTGAGCATGACATTCCCAGCCGCCAGGGCACATTCAAGTCAATGAAAGACAAAATACCCGGTAAATGGTAGCTCTATAGTACATAGTACTCACACCTGTGCAATTATATAATACAAAGGAGAGATTGAGTTTATACAATGCAAAGATAGTCTTACAATCTTCAGCAGCTCCAACAGCATTTTCGAATGTTAATTAGTTAGTTGTGGTTGTGGAGCAGGACCAGCATTAAGCCAAGCATTTTTATCAGAGATGTAATCCTCCAACTTATAATATGCCTGCTTTCTAATAACGTTTTTTTTATATAGAAAAACAAACCTAAATGTTTGATGTAATAGCAAAGTGCGTGACTTTTACTGGTTTGGCTGCGTGCACACCAAACTTAGGTATTTGTTTTTCGTACATTTTGATCGCCTGATACATTTGGTATGTTCGTATGCGCCATGTTCGTGAACGGGCGACATCATGAGGGACTGATCATCTCTTAGCTGCCACGGGTTATTTTAATTTTTGAATTGTGTCGTTTTTTTTTTCTTTCTTATTACGGACGCTTTTAACGTGCACGTTTTACTACATTGTACTTCCATGTATAATTTGAACATGAATGATGTAACCACATATTCTGTTTTAAAAAGAGTGTCCTTGGAGTTCCTTGCCCGCTCTTCTCCATAGGAACCTACTGCGCTTTAGAAAGGGCAACTAGCTTCACCTTTCTGACTGACCGACCCCTTGACAATTCAAAAGTGCCTGTAATTGGTTTATTTGAAATAAATGCTTTGAAGTTGAGTTTGAGTTTATGAACGCGGCCTCAAAGTTCAAAAAGCGCCTATTGATTTTACTCTAGGTTCTAGTTGGAATAAATTATTAATCGCTCATGTCTGTGTTCTGACCTAGATAAATCCTAGAGTCTAATGCAAATGTCCGTTTGTCAGGCCTAAACATCTAATTTATGGCTTCATTCAAGCATAAATTTGGGATAACGCCTGAATTTGAAATACTGGTCTGTGGTAGTAACATCTAGGTACAGGATAGTCTTACCTACCTGGGTTCGATTCCCGGATCGGGCACAGTGTGATTGGGTTTTTTTATCTGGAAATTCTCAGTAACAGCGTGGAGTCTGAATTTGTGGTAACAGGCTCGCCCCCTATTACATGGGACTTAAACATATCATTGGGCCTAAAACGGCCACATTAGCAATTCCTCTAAAAGCGATTCATTTCCTGAATTTCCAGCTGTCATTAGGAAATCTTCTAATTTGACACAAAAGCAATTCATACTTTGTGGACCATTTTACGAATGTCCATAGAAAACTGTCAAACATATGAATTATTTCGTAATATGAATTATACGCAGATCATAATTATGAATTGTCAGTTTGTGACATTTTACGATGATTCATAATATTTTCATATTGTGATCCTGCCAAAGTGGCTGCTTTAAGCCCCCGGTGAAACGTGAGTGTATTATAGGTACACCTCTGCCTAACTCCTCGGGGAATACAAGCGTGATGTTATGTTATGACTATGCCTACATTTTCCATAGTCCCAAATCAACTGCCCTCTGCAGTGAACTACAGTCTTCTACTTAGAAACATACATGGAATCAGAGGAGAAATCATGGAGTCAGCAGCACGGGTAAATTTTATCGTGCGGTCAAGCAGTTGTCAGTCATACACTGACTTCTCGAGCTATCGACTGCTCTCGCGCAGTTATTCCCCCCGCCCGAGCGCTTCATCCCACGACCACGCCGCGTGGATTGAATCGCTCGTTGTCGATTCAATTGGGACTGATCAGTCCAATGCAATGGACAGAATTCAATTGCAGCTTCAAGCAGTTGACTGGGTCTGCACGAGTAGTCCCTGTATTTCGATCACGGGCTAACTGCTCGAGCAGCCGTGTATCGCCCGTCTCTCAGATTAGTTTGAAAGCTGGAATAAAACATATTGCTCCCAGATCAGCAATCCTATTACCTACACCATAAACTAGTCTAGTAAAATAGCCTTAAAAGTAGTTTTACCTAACAAAGTGTATGGCTCCGAAATAATTTGTCCCCGGCGAGCAAGCCAATAAAGTCTCGTTTGTATATACTGTACTTTATGGCCTGAGCTTATAAAACAAAGGCCTAGACTTGAATTTCCAGTTTTTTTCAGGCTTGGTTATAAAGTAATATGATGTATGAGGTTCGTAGGTAAATAACACCAGTGAGGTTTGTAAGAAAGATGAGGTGAAGTTACACTTGTCGCGATCAGTCAATGGATGGGTGACCATTTTTTAACATAATGGAGGGACTTCTTGGGTTTTGAAGTACGTGAATACGGGGTGGTACAAAGTCGTCATTTAAAAAAATACGCTCCTCATGGCCGGGTCTCCGAAAATACCCCATGTAAGTTTCTGTCCCGCGATTCTTGATAGTTTTCAAGATAAACAGGGTGTAAGGGACAGCCTTCCGCAAATGAAAAGAGGGCATTCAGCTCCTTATTTTGAATCATATTCCACCGGAAATTTTATCAGGAAAATTTACATTTTTTTATTTTCTTTTCAGTTACTATTCCTTTATTTCAATGTAAAATTACATTATCTGTACGCAGCAGTCCATTTATGTAAATAACACAGCTAAAATAAAAAAACTAGCAATGGATGTGAAATACTATAGCGAACGACGCGTGAAGCTCAAAATTTACATTGATAAATCACGCGTCGCGAGCGCGCGCCCCCCGCCACAGGAAGTGCGGCTACGTGTGTTGTGCCACGGTAACGATACATTGCGTGTGAGGGAATACAACAATTCAGGTTTATTGTATTCTCGTAACGGTCCTGAAATAATTTCATGAACTGATAGGATGAATTCATCCCATCAGTTTGCGGAGGGCTGTCCCTTACACCCTGTATATATTTTTTTTTAATTTCTTGTTATGGAAACCGTTTTTAAAAAAGTTTTTAAAGAACCTTCTAGAAAGTTCTAGAAGCTTCGACGCGTTCTCTTGGGCCGAGCTGGCACGAGAGGCGTTTCCGCCAGAACCGCGCTAATTGTGGCGGGAGCGGTTTGAAATAGTTTCACGTTATAAATTGCATTTTCTATAGGAATTTTGCATGAAAGACAGTAAAAAATTATACCGATGAACATTTATGCAATTGTTTTGTGAAATGTAATGAAATAAGTAGCTGGCGGCGTTAGTTCCGATATCGGCCACGTGCCAAAAGAACCTTGTAGCACTGTACAAAAAAAGCAAAAACTAAGCTACCAGCATCCTAGGCCATAATGAAATGTACAGTGTCATGTGACGTTAATATCTATGTGACGTCACGACAGCCGGACAGGCGGATAACACGCGTCGCCTGCAGCCGGACAGTGATTTATGTGCCACTGATGTATACTGCATCGTTAATTATATTGCGCTCAAGTGTACTTTACACTTATTAAATAATTTGTGTAAATTAAAGTTGAGATTTTAATAAGTGACAAGTTCTTAAATCCGATAATTATGTCATCGAGAGGTGTAAATAAGTAACAGTATTATATCTTCATATAAAACGACCGAAACGACGCGCGTGCTATGAAAGTACTGGCGCAACGCCCACGCCGCACCGTCACTTCACCCGCGCCACGAACGAGAAAAAGACGGACATGAATAAGAGATGTCAATTTGATGTGTTATTAACTACTTACCTAAACCTATAGTTGGCACGTCAGAATGCATAGACTTAAAACATTAAACATCTGCTAAAGTGACTAAAACCACGGCGAAGTTCAAGGAAAACTAATTTAACATCTCTTATCTTAGTTAATTATCTGTCACCGGTCTTTTCCCGAGCTGTCAGTTAGTAAGAGGTGTCAATTCTCTCTTATGGGAATCGGCACCATTCCTTTACCTATACAAGGTGGAGACGACAATACGACAAAAAATAAAACTCCGTATATATATCTAATGACGATCTCGGTCTACATACATAAAAATAATCAAATATATCCAATAGTTTAGTAATGATAGCTAGTCAAAGATCGGCAAATCTCATAATCGGCCCATCACTACTATTTAGTTTGTTTGAAAAAATGACTTTTTTAATTTCCATGTTAGGATTTATTTGATAGTTTCAAAATACTCTTATGCCAGTGTTTTCATTTATTGTTGTATTGTCGTCTCCACATCTTATAATATAAACATCGGCTATGGAAAAATCTTCTAATAAATCTTCATCTTATAATAAAAACTGGACGGAATTCGTTACATAGAAACATCGCTTTTTTTGGTTACCGTCGCAGCTGAGTACTTAATCTATTCTACAAAAAATAATTAATTAAAATCAAAGCCTTATTCATCCCATTAATTAAAGAACCCAACCACACTGCAAATTTCAACCCCACACGTGATATTTATGAAAAATGGACTCTTTAATGGCGTTATAACACTACCGCCACATAGGGTCACTTCACCCCACATAAATAGACGAAAGTATGTGCCAGTAATTGACCTAAATTTTTAACGGGTGCTAGAGGGTTATAGGGGCTAAAACGTGACCGGCGTCTTCTTATCTCCTGGTCTAAACGCAGGTAAGGGGGTGAAATTTATTTTTAAATTAAATACTTTCAGCCCGTTATTTATTGGCTTCGGGGTATTTGCAATTTGTTTTGTTTTTTTTAAATAAAAAAAACAGTTATCATTTTTTTTCATAAATATAGACTTATCTTTAAGATGTTTTTAAAAGTAATTTTATACAGTTTCGAGCAGAGGTTTATTGAATTCCAGCAGTACCTAATAATAACAACGATAATAATAAGTCTTGGTTCGTTCATAATATTAAAACTAAATTATTCTTGAAGCGTATTTTCCCTGAATATCGTATAAAACTTTCGTATTTCATTTAACGATTACGAGGTACGAATCTTTAAAAATGTACCCAAACTCAAAGCACTTCTTTCAATTTTATTAAACCACTAGCTGTACCCCGCGGTTTCACCCGCGTAGATGTCGATCCCGTGGGAATATAGGAATAAAACGTATCCTATGTCCTATTCCAGGTCATGTCTACCCGTGTGCTCATCCTCTCCTCTCTAAGGTAGGGAACGTCGCGGAGGCGCAGCGCCGGCGTCGAACGGTTCGCGTATTGCATTTCTATACTCGTGTCGTATATCTTCGAAATTATATGTCCGATTCGAATGAATTAAAAAGTATTTTACTGCTACATAAATACCCTTGATTTTAAAACTATTTATTTGAATAAGAATTAATATTATGTCGATAAAACTCCTTCGCAAATAATGCATTAACTTATTACCATAAAAAAGGTTATAGTAAGTCAATCTTAAAAGATAGACATATGCTGTCGCGGACTTTTTTTTAGAACTTTTAAAGAGGAACAATTCCATCATACATGATATTTGCGTAACTTAAACCGTTTACGCAGCGCACGCAACGGAAGCTCTCAAAAAGGAATATTTTTTCCCGTTTTTGCAACATTTTTCATTTATACTCCGCTCCTATTAGTCATAGCGTGATGTTATATAGCGTTCCTCGATAAATGGACTATCCAACACAAAAAGATTTTTTCAATTCCAACCAGTAGTTCCTGAGATTAGCGCGTTCAAACAAACAAACAAACAAACTCTTCAGCTTTATAATATTAGTATAGAAGATCGACACGTACTTTTGAATTGTCAAAGGAGAACTTTTGTCACAAATCTTTTTCATCGTCATGATAATTATTATTCTTAGATACATCTCTATTAACTGTCATATCAGTAGTCACCTCCTTTTTAACCGTATATTGCCAAAAAATCGTAACCCTCCTTTTTGCTTCGCTGTAGTCGGGTAAACAGCACGAATGAACGCAAAACTCAACAACAATGAAAATTCAACATCTCGTCGTATTATTCAAAATAATTCGCTGAAATTCCTCAACTAGGGTTAAGTTTAACTTTCAGTCGTTAAATGTTCAAGCCACATTCATTTACATAGTAATCAGGGTTACTCCGAGATTCCTGAAATTTGTGGCCTGAAATCCTGAAAAATAACCTGTGAAATTGGTGGATGTGAATTAAAAATGCCTGAAGGATGGACTTGAGATTCTTTTGCTTATAATAGGGCCAACACACCAGACAATAAACACCAAAATAGAAAAGAAAGAAAATACATTTATTCAGCACAGACTAAAAGGCACACAATATACATAATATACAGCAGATAACAAAATAAAAATAAAGAAACAAATAAGAAGGTAAAGTAGGACATTATCAGGGGAGTGTGCCTCATGGCTGCGCCAAAAAGGCCCAGTTCAGCAAAAATGCCAGACAACTAGTGCCTGACGCTGGTTTTCAACCGGACCCGAAAGTGTGAAGTTTACGGATGCTAATCAGTTTTATATTGTGATGTGTGTACGCATACCTACTTAAATAAAATAAAACAAAATAAGTGTCACATAATAATAATAACGAAGTACACATTTATATACCTACATAATTAGTGTGATTGTGTATAAATTGTATTGCAGACCGAATAAAAATGAAATAAATTAGAAGACTGATAAATAAATAAATGAGACGGACGCATGCTAGACCATTGTTGTTGATTGATTGTTTATAGGAGGTATGTAAATAAAATAAATAAATCCTTCGCAACGAGTCAGAACCAAAAACCAAAAAAACCTGTTTTAGCCGATGCCAGACTTCCACGTTTCAAACACATAGTCATAATAATTTATTTGTTTTTCCGTGCTACCCACTTTATCATACAATACGCTGCAAGCAGCCGAGCGTGGCGGACTAGTCACGGACAGCCAGCAGACCTTTTGCTTTTTAAACTTGTCTTAGCTATGGTTTGCATTAAGTTTGCATTTAGATTGATTCAATACGATGGTCATAAAGTAACACTTTATCATTTAAATATAGGTATGTAAGTCAGCCAAAAATTGTTGTCGAAAGTGGAATGTAGTCAAAATGGTGATCATACTAAGGTGATTTCCACACGGCACCGATCGACCGCGCGGTCGGGCTGTGTACGTGTGTGAGGCATCAACGGATTTATTAGAGGCCAATGCGACATGAGGCGATTAACACAAGTACACCGCCCGACCGCGCGGTCGAGCGGTGCTCTCACCGCCACTGACACCCACCCTTCGCACACGCACACCACACGTTTGTCCTCTACCCAAGGGTCCGCGGTGCGTGTGGTGGTGGTTCGCGTGTCCCGCAATCGGGCCAAACCTTTCGGTAGGATGTAAGTTCGTCGTCGTCTTGGGCTGCCACGATGTCGTCTAGCATTTAATGGGATCCAATTAATGGTTAATTTAGCCCACAGCTCATCTAACATGCGGAGGCTTGTCCGGCCCAATCCCACTTAAAGTTGGCAGCGTTTCGGGCAATCCATGATTTTGGTTTTGGCACGCTCTATTGTGTTGCTTATACGGTTCGAAAGTCCAACCCCAGTATACTGCGCTCTATGCCTCGCTGAAAAACCTTGAGCTTGGACTTTTGCTGAAGTGTCAAAGACCAGGTTTGTGCACCGTATTCATGAATACCTATAGGGAGACTGCACATATCCATAATTCTCCGTTTGAGACAGCGGGAGATCTATCTTTAGAAGATCTTTCATTGACCAATAGCTCCTCAGTCGAGGCGTTTCAGTGCGTCGAGCAACTACTTTACTTTGTCACGCCTGGAAGGAGACTATTTGGCCAGGAATACTATCTAGACACGCTACAGCGTGTCAAAGCCAAGTTCAAGAAAACGTGTTGCGCCGAGCCAAGTAACATAAGACAGGGGCAGGAAGATGATGATGAGATTTTATAGTACTGGACATAATGCAAGCTCCTCACCCTCAATGTACATGCATACATAGATTTTTACATGTTTGTTGTGATTGATTTTGACGTAACTTAACTAGTAAATTATGGGCCTCAGTCTAACCTTTCGGGGAATACACGCGTGATATTATGTTTTGTTATGACCAATTTAATTTAAACCCTCTTATATGGTATCTATAGGTACCTCAATTTACGGCAGAGGTTACATTCGGACCGTTAATTATAAACATCTGTACCGAATAGTTGACAATATTAATTAATAGGTCATCTCAGAGCAATTTATCTGTGGGATCATTTAGTATCTATGTTTTGGGGGGACTTACAAGGTCAGTTGGGTCAAGTTAGAAGCTTTTCCGAGTATTAATCTTCCATAGCACTTTAGAGGAATGTGGAACAGGGTGTAAAGTTCACTCATGCTCTATAGAAAAAGGAGGATCTTCCGACCAGCACGCGTAGCATGACCACAGTAGAAACGGGTTTTGTCAACGGAAGAATAGACAAATTGACAGATAAACAATCACAATCTATCATTTTGTCTATTCTTTTACATGGATTTTATTCGTAACTAGCTGCTTGCCCCGGCTTCGCACGGGTAGCAGTACCTTAACCTACCCTACCTACCAACCCTACCAACCTACCCTACCTACCCTACCTACCAACCCTACCTACCTACCCTACCTACCTAACCTTTGTTTAAACAACAGTGAGTGCTTGTAATTCAATATGAACTTTATACAATAGCAATAAAGCTCGTTTAGTTAGAAAACGTTTGTATGGGAAAAAGAAAAAGGCTGTTTTTAGGGTTTTTCCGGCAATTATTCGAATTTTTCTCGCCGTAAAAACCATCTTTGAACTTCAACAAACATTTAAAAAAAAGAATTTGCCAAATTGGTCCAGGCGTTGTTGAGTTATGCGCTTACCAACACATTTTGCGATTCATTTTTATATTATAGATTTTATATGGAGCGACTGCCTATCTGACCTCCACAACCCAGTTACTGGGTAACACAATGGTTGTCGGACTTTTTTGGGCTTCTGACTTCCCGTAGCGACTGTAAAATACAAATGACAACCGTTGATCCCGACCGACGCCTGTCATTTGTAGATAGTCATGCTTAACGTGCATTCGGGGTACGGAGGGATCGCAATTTGTAATGGATGTTCACCCATCCACGAAATAGCCACAGCAAGCGTATAGCCTTACCCTCGATGGACTCGTGAGGCTGTTATTATGAAACCACGAGCCCCTCGCCCACAGAGATGTCTCTAGTCTCAGTTCAATATTCATGAAAAAGTTAAGACGAAGGATTCAGCCTATTTATATACGAGATTAAGTTTTATTTAACTTGCGATTCTCTTCGATAGTTACTCTGTTTTATGTTATCTTAGGATAGACAGAAGTCTGGGACTGATTCTTATTGTTATATTAGCTATACCCCGGCTTCGTTTGCGTTATAAAGTGAAAGGTAAATAAAAAACCGGACAAGTGCAAGTTAAACCGGAGCGGCGGCACCCTAATTGCGTAAAGCTTATTATTTTCCGAGTGACTAATAACTTAAAAGTCGACTAAATGTTTGCAACAAATAAAATAACTTGCCAGCGATTAAATATTTTCGCTACTATTATATTATGTAAGGTTCAAAATTAAAGGTGTTATAAAAACTAAAAACTAGCAGCTGCGTTTAGGTAGCAAATAAACTATACCAGTCCAATAAAATATTAGGCGAGGAGCTATAAATAATGACTTGGCGACTAATAATGTTAGTAGGGTGGCAAAGATAATATATTACCAGTCTAGTTAGAGTAGGTTATTATTATTTTTTTAATGGTTAGGTTAGGTTAGGTTAAAACTGTGACTTCCTACGCACGAGCCGAGCGAGCGAAGCGAGCGGTGCGGCGAGTGCCACAAACGACTAGATTATATAGAAAATCTAAACCTGCCCTAATAATACAATAATAATATATTATTTATGAATGCCCATTTTCTATTTTATTTTCGCCATTAAGTTTCCGCTTAGATATTGATTCTGTTCCCAAAAGAAAAACTTGATGCTAGTTTAAATTAAAACGGAGCTTATTACTGATATATTAATATGCTACCTATTACTTATTACGATACTCCTTATTAGCTGCCAACCCATTATATATGGTACCCACTCTATTTTTTTTTTAAACCTATATTCATTTTACTTAGTTGCCGCATTAAATACATGCCATTGCGTAATACACTATCTATATCACTATCTATATAATCGGAATGGGTTTGAAACTTTCTAATCCATTGCTTCATAAGCTCGGAGAAGCTCGTGGTTAAGTAATAACAGCCGCTCGGGTCGATCCATCAGGTTAAGCTACGCTTGCCGGGGTTGGTCCGTTGATGGGTGACCATTTTCACATATCGAGACTCCTCCGTGCCTCGGAAAGCACGTTAAGCCGTTGGTCCCGGCTGTCATTTGTGGATCTTTGACAGTCGTTACCAGTCGTCAGAAGACCGAAAGTCTGACAACCAGTCTAACCAAGGGGTATCGTATTACCCAGTTACTGGGTTGTGGAGGTCAGATAGGCAGTCGCTCCATGTAAAATACTGGTATTCAGCTGTATCCGGTTAGACTAGAAGCCGAACCCAACGTAGTTGGGAAAAGGCTAGGCAGATTGATTTCTTTTTTTGCTTCATAAGTTAAAAAATCTGCTCAACAACGTAAATAACGCAATGAATCCTGTTAAACTGTGAAAGTGTAACCAATTGGTCTTAATCGGTTACGAAAATAAGTTACACAATTAGATAGTTGGTTTTGTACGAGCTGTTATTTTTCGATTTTTCTAATTAGCCCCCAAAAGTGACCCCCATATTCAAATTCATTTTGTTTCACTCGGTTCGAAGTAAATTCGAAGCAAATTGACTGTGACACACAGACAGACACACGAGTGATCCTATTAGGGAGATCTTATTATCCGTTTTTTCATTCGGACGGCATTACGGAACATTGCATGTTCACATTTGAATCACAGGGTGGAGGTAGATACTCCTTTCTTATACAACATTATTTTTTCTTTATGCTAAACCCGAAAAGGAAATCGGTAAAAAAAAATCAGCTGTTCCATATATTTTGTCGATTTAGGTGAACACACACACACAACATGTTGTGCAGATTTTTTTTCGCGATTTCAATGTTGGTCCCATAGAAAAAGTTGTATAAAATGATGAGTACAATGACCCCTTTTCGGGTTTAGCATAAAGAAAAAATAATGTTGTAAGTATACCTTTTTTACCATAGTTAATTAAAGAAAAACCCCTTTTTTTTTTTCTCCATGCTTGGTTTTCTTAGAACTTTTCTAATTAAAGGCAATTTCAAAGACCAACAATACTCTTTGACCGTGGTTTTCCTGTTTAACCTAACATCATACTTGCACAAATATAATGAATGAACGGTTCTACCTTAAAATTTACTGAATAAATAATTTATTTCGTAATTTCTACTGTACAAGAACTTCAAGTTTTCTTTAAGTTCAAAACTGCATATTTCGCGAGGAAGAGGGTAGGTAAATAACTTTACTAAAGCTGTTGATTGCTTCTGTACCTCTTTTTCTTTTTAGATAGGAGGGCGAACGAGCACTTGCAGAACCACTCTCTTGCCTTCAAAGTTACTCTCATAATTTTCCCTGTTTGCGGTTATTTAAGAACCATTTTAGGTGTAGGCATGCCTGGCAGGATTGCGGGAAAGTCCGAAAGGGATATCGGGACCTTGGCAATAGGCAACTGAAGGAACACGGGTGGGTTTTAGTCAGTGAAAGTCTGACTCGCCCTCCCGCTCCGCGCAGACCGGGGAGAAGTCATTTGTTGATTCCGCAGCCTCAAAAAAAAAAAAAGCCAAAGTTACATCTCCGCTCTATGCGCACGCTCACACGCACACATTTACAAGAATCAAACTACACCTCTCTAAGTGCACACAAGTTTACGAAACCGGCCTCACGTCACTGTTGACAGCTCCCTTTCTTGAATTTTTATTTAGTCTGAGGTTAACAAAATAGACTATGACCACTGATTTAATTTCAGTGTTTCTTCTTAGAGTAGTTGCCTCATCTAGTTTTTTTAAAATTATTGACAGGTAAAAGTGTTTGCATCGCCTCGCTTTGGTTACTTGCTTACGTTAGGTGTGCTTGTTTGACGGCGAGGCGAAAGGCGCTACGGTGACGATCCCTTTCCAAGTTGATATGTGTGCTAGACCTTCTTATAAAAACACATACATATATTGATTATGTCACCATCTAATATCCATCCTTACTAATATTATAAATTCGAAAGTAACTCTGTCTGCCTGTCTGCCTTTTCACGCCTAAACGACTGATCGGATTTCGTCAAAATTTAAGGCAAGGAGATAGATGGCACACTGGGGAAAGACATAGGCTACTTTTTATCGACATACCACGGGGGCGAAGTCGAGGGCGGAAGCTAGTACTTTATAAATTAAAGTCGCTTTTCGTGTTTGTTTGTATTTCCGCGTTCTTCTTCTAAACTACGCAACGGATTTTAATGCGGTTTTCAACATCATTCAAAGAATTGATACGGAAATTATATGTATGATACAGTAATATTTAACTTACAAATAATAAAGAAATCTCAATGTTTTGTCAAGACGGAAAATCCGTGCAGGGGCGGGTCGCTAGTTGATATTAATATCCAAACCATCGGCCGCTACCAGCTCGTCACTCACACCTTGAAACCTTTTGGCCATAATAAACCCAAGGCTCTAAACTAGAGGCTATAACTCATCAGTAGACGATAACCGTCATTTGATGGGAGCCCAGATTAGCGCAGTTTAAATCGAGTTGCGCTTGGATTGATATCGGTTTACGATGAGATATTATATATTTGAACTGGTGTGAACCTTACGAATTGAGGAATTCATTTCGATGAAATATAGGGAATTAACATTGTAGATAACCTAAGGCCCTAGACAACGTGACATTCTATCAGCGATAACGATGATAGAAAAGACAAAATGTATAGGACTGACATGATGACCGAAAAGCTTATGTCAATTCTGTTGAAAGTCGTTGTAGAAAAAACGCTTTTGAAGCGATCGTCACTTGTCTATTTGATTCGAAAGTTTGACAACCAGTCTTACCTAGGAGTACCTATCGTGTTACCAAGTAATCAATGGATCCTTCAAATGGATGACAAATAGGCAGTCGCTCCATATAAAAGTCTGGTATTCAGCTGCATCCGGTCAGACTAATTAAATGAATGATTTCTTTAATTAATTTTATTAATTCTTTCCAATGATTTCTAGAGATATTATTTGCAAGGACGATGTGTCATTATTCATTGTAATTTTATTAGATTTTTTTTAAATATTTTAACTCGACGTGGACTCTGCAATCATTGTATCGATAATCGTTACGGTCAATGGTGTATTAGCGAAGAGCCTCGACCAACATCTCAGGAGGCTCTCATTGCGCGGCTGGGTCAAGGGAATTCAGAAAGCAGTACTCCTGGACACGGCACGCATAGTGAGGAGGTTCCTCTCTCTAGAGCCCTGACCACCGGTAGCTTGGACCCTGATCCTGATGCCGATGGACTACTAATTTTTATATTTTTAATGTTAAAAAAAAATAAAAATGTAACAATTATGTATTTAAAAATAAATAAAGGTAAATAATCATTTTAACTAGTACTAGTCATATTTAATTAATTGCTGTGCATATTTTATTAAATGTTTATTAAGACTTTGTAAACACATTTGCTATAAAGATTTGAATTTGAGACGGATTCGCAATCCAATCTAGTTTGGAAAAAAGCCAGGCAGATGAAAGAACACGAAATTCTTCAAAGGAAATTTCCCGAAATTCTTTATAGCGATATGTCTTACAGCGATTGTAAGAACTGACGGACGTTACTGTTTCACTAACTTTCTCTGATATCCATATCAAAGCATTAATTCCCTACCTGTAATAAAAAGTTAATTATATTAACATTAAATGGCGTTCAACCACTTAAAATTAAGCCCCGTCTGAGTGGAGGATTATTCAGCGGAATTTTGATGTTTTTAAATCATAATTATTGTGATGGCGGATTACGCGTTAAAATAAGCTGACAATGGGTAAACTGTGGTTTAACGAGTTTAATATGTTGAATTAACTAGAAAAAAATATGGAATTATAAGTTCTATAATATGATACGTTAAGCGTTAGTATGTCCTAGTTTTATAAAAGATATGAATGTTAGTGAAGTAAAGCTACGGTGTCGTAGAAGAGCGGTGGCCGTCACATAACGACCACTGATGGCTGTCATGAAAATGATGAACAGCGGCAGCGATTGTAAATCGATACCCTATCTGCCCTATCGCGTCAAAATATAGTCATTTCTGTTCCGTATTGACATCTGTCAAAATGACGCAGTAACTCGATACTCAATACTAAATATATTTATCTCGACTCGATTGTCATGGAAACACTATTTAATTGATACCTATTCTTTATGGCACCTCTTTAGGTCATGAACTCATGACCTATCCGAATATCAAAAAGCATTGTGACAATTGATTCGCTGTTACAATGTATAATAGATAATGGCATTTCTTGTAAAATAGCTCAAAACGGCTGCTGCATTTATAAAATTCGACATTCATTTTCCATTAGAGTGCAGGCTTATAGTATTACTGAAATTGATCGAAGACTTACAATCGTTATTTAATGTATGAAAATTCCAAATCGAATTTGGCTTCCAAAATGAGTGAGTATGACAAATGGGTGACGTAAGTGAAAGGGCTTTTCAGTATTCAATATTTTTGTTCGGGCCTTGCTCTTAAACAATATTTTAAAAAAAACCTGTCCTATCCGAAAGGGGCGCATACTTAAGTACCTACTATAGGCAATAAAATTACCAAAAAGTAATAAAAAATCTTATATTGAAAATAAAAAGTTATTGCTATTTAAAATTCACATTCTTAGAACCAAAATTATACGCCAAATCCATAAAAAAATAGCAAATTTTCAACAGAGGTCATACATTATGTCTTGTAGACACCCGCGAAATGACGGTCGCTTGCGCCCCATGTAATGACCCTCTGACAAATACACCAATGAAAAAAAAAAAATCATATAAGCGGTTTTTTTTCCATATAAATAAACTCTCAGTACAGCACTCTCATGGATCAGATAGGGTTTTTTTTTACATGTTGTATGCGTTTGGGACTACACGAGGGTAGTTTTTGAAGCTAGGATAGCAAGATAGTGCTAATATGCTCACTCTAACCTCGTGTATATGTTATGGACCTAGTAATAAATATGGGCATTTTTAATAATGCCCGCGCATTATGAATAATGACAAGCTACTTAGGGCAAAATAATTAATTATAATTTTAACTTCCTTATTTATCACATTGCCTCGTCATTATAAATATTACGTATGAAATCAAAATAATAGTAATAAAACCTGGTGTTAATTGTGCTGCCCCAAAGGTGACTAGCATGATAAAAAATACCCGGTCGATTTGATTATTTCAATAGTTATTATACTGCCCTCTCATATTGGGCATTTTTCAAACTGCCCGGGCATTTTTTATAATGCCCTAATAATCACTTGGTCCATAACATATACAGAACTATCGTCATTTTAAGGCTAGGCTAGTCAGCTAGTGTGAAAGATAATAGTAAGTAGTTTAATTGGATGGGGTTCTATTTTTGAGCTATTAGCGCTCCCCAACACCGATTTTACTATACAGGCTTTGGCATCATGGTGCAATAAAAAAATCAGAATCAAAATCAAAATTAAAATCTCGATAAAAAATCAGCTAAAAGTAAAAACGCTAACCTTTTTAATACTCTTGTCTACTAATCTATCCTTGTCCGCTGAAATTAAACTTTTGGCTTGACTTGTTGAAACTTTGTAATGGAAATTAATTACTTTCAGCCGACGTTATTTATAATATGTTAGTAACGCGAACGCCTTCGTAGGAGAACATTCAACTTATGGGAAGGAACTACGCGACTATTCGTTATATTACTATTACATGGGACTTATTCATAACTGGCGAAATGTGGGTGTACCTACTATGAGGTTCACCTCTGCCTAACCCGTCGGAGTAAGCAGGCGTGATGTTAAAACACTTTTACATGTCAATCACATTTTTTAAACTAGATGAGGTCGGCGTTTCCTCTCTGACTACTCTGAGAAGAAAGACCGAATTAAACTCCAGGTCACAGTCTCTTTTAAAGTCCAGACATAATCTTGGTCAGACCATGTGAAGACCATGTAGATTGGTGTCTGAAATGGTCTTTTGAGGAAAGAACCTTTTCAGTCAGTGCATGCATTTGTCAGTAATCGTGCAGCTCAACTCAGAATTTAAGGAGCTCAACGATTTTACGAACAATACCAAAGAAAGGACATTTGGGTAGGCCGCATAAATTACTCAAACTGCCAGACCATGATTAAATAAAACTAACTAAGAAAAAATTAATAATAAAAACAAAGAATAGAATGATCAACGTAGTCTTCACATTCACAATAATTAAAATAATATCATACTTTACAAAGTAAATATTCTTGTCATTGTACATAATTATAAATTGAAAATTGTTATGTTATGTTTTATTGTTTATATCGTTTTATTATGACTTTAATATAAGTTGATGCGTTTTAAAATGTCAATAGCGGGTCATTCCCATATTTACATTTATTAACAAGATTCATTACATTTTTCATTTTACCATAGAAATCAAACATGAAAACACCTGAACGTATATCGTGTACTTCATAATTTTTCACTATTGAAAAACGATAACCAGTGGTGACTTTACCTACATTTTTCTAAACTACATTATAAAGAGGTAAAATTGTTTGTTTATATGTTTGTAGAGACAGGACAGTAACCTCACACGTTAATTAGGTAGATATTTTAGTCGCATTCTTTTCCCTATTTCAACTTTGAATACTACAGCTTGAAATTGCTCTCAGGGACTGACATAAGCTCTCGAGATGCTTAAATCAATCCTGTTGAAAGTCGTTGTAGAGTTACGAAAAACTTTAAAAGCGATTATCGCTTGTCCTGAGGGCCTAGACAAAGTAACATTCTATCAGCGATACCGATGATGGAAAAGGCAAAAATGTATAGAACTGACATAAGCTATCGAAAAGCTTATGTCAATCCTATTGAAAGTCGTTGTAGAAATACGAAATACTTTGGAAGCGATTGTCACTGGCCCTCTGTTTTGCCTAGAATGTCTGGGCGAAACAGGGTATTTAAAAACTTTTAGCCATAACTTCTTTAAAAATTCGGATCTTACTTTGTTGGTTAGTTTCCGGATGGCTATATTAACTACCACCCAATTCTATAAATAGGATATAGCCAGCAACGTTTGGATTATTATTTTAAAACAAGCTGGTAATATGACCTAATTGATTCTATTGTCGGATCGCTCAAAAATGCTGTTGTTCGGATGGCGCCTGTCAGATATTATTTCCGTCTGTCGACGAATATTGCTAGACAGACTGAATTTCATGCAGTGATACAAAAAGAGGAATTTGGCTTTTTACTTAGAACTAAATTTGTAGGAAAGCAAATAAGTTTTGAATAAAGCCCATATTTGGCTCAGTTGGGTTGTTTTTACCTACTTCCATTTTAAGTACCAATTAAGATTGAGAGTGTGATTTCGCTGTGCGTTGCAAGCCGTCGTATTCGGGGTCGCGACAAGTCAATCGTCATCCTGAGGATGCCTCGTTGAGAGGTAAAAACACGTGTCGATTTCTTACAGCGTTTTTTATGACTCTTTAGGAATAGTTAAGCGACAACAAACGTAGATATATTTAGTAACACCTAAATTATATTTGTATTTTATAATGTATTTTATGTACAGAAAACCTTTAGGGGTTTATTTATAAACGTTGCTTAAAGTTAAGTGACGTTAAAGTGTCAAAATTTTTTTGTTAATCATTATTTAATATTAAGCAACGTTTTAAGATAAATAAATTTTTTGGGTCAATGACACATGTTTTAGTTTTATCAAGGACTTGTCTTCTGCAATTTAAATATCGTCAACAAGCGGTATCATGGTAGGATGTGGAAAGGACCTTAAAAAAAAAAACAAATGTAGGCCACGACAGGTCAACTGAAAATATTGTAATAGCATCCAACAACCTTGGTTATCTCAACTCTCATTTTAACAAAAGTTTCAAGCGCAACTTACCAGCCACAACTTAAAAAAGGATTTCCTTGGACCATAATAGAAAACTTTAAAGCAACTTAAAGCCAGTCTGTAACAATGGAAACTTATGTTTTATAAATGTTACAGTCGGGGAAGTTCAGCGAAATATGTTAATTCGCTTGATAAAAGTGGCGACCGAGGCTTATAAAAGCCGATTTGTATGTGAATTTAATGTTGTATTCGCTCAGTTTATGTTTTTATTTCGCATTTATTTTAAAAAAAAAATAAGAAAATTTTGAAAATGGCACTTTTTCCTTTTATGTAATGTATGTTGAACAACATTAAAAATCTTTTATTCAAAGTACGCACATCAAAACGTCGTCGTAAAATGCTTAAGCATGACAAAAAGTATAGTGTAGACATCAAAATGTTAAGCATGCATTTTGATGTCTACACTATACTTTTTGTCATGCTTAAGCATTTTACGACGACGTAAAATCGTAATTATTACTCATGCATTTGTCAAAATCGAGCGAGCGCCATTTTACAAAATGCCATGAAGACGCAATTTTTTTTTAGAGATTCTGTGCTATTCCTCTCAGGATACTTGACGATGGTAATTTTGAATCGTGCTTCTACAATATAACAAAAACAGGTAACCTGTTCAAAAACGGCAATCTCTCATAGGAAAATCAATTTGTGGGAGGTCCGTGTTGATTTCTCAAACTCGGTAAGAATTTTGTCTATCAAACTGAATTTCGACAAATCGTAATACGAAAAAAAAAAAGAACGACAGTATTTTGAAAATCCAAGGTTCATAATCACCGACACCTAGGGTTCTACTCTACCAAGAAAACCACAGCATTTGTTACTCGTGGCAAAATGAGTTTTTCAAAGCTGACAGTAAAAGGCATGGGCGATTTATTCCCGTGGCTTTTTTTTTCGCGCACTGGTTTCACAATGCTCAGCTCAACACCAAGAGTTGAAAATAAATAATACATAAATAATAAATAAACAATACATAATCAATCAATCAATCTGCCTAGCCTTTTCCCAACTGTGTTGGGGTCGGCTTCCAGTCTAACCGGATGCAGCTGAATACCAGTATTTTACATGGAGAGACTGCCTATCTGACCTCCACAACCCAGTAACTGGGTAATACGATACCCCTTGGTTAGACTGGTTGTCAGACTTTCAGGCTTCTGACGATTCGTAACGACTGTCAAAGATCTACAAATGACAGCCGGGACCAACGGCTTAACGTGCTTTCCGAGGCACGGAGGCGTCTCGATATGTGAAAATGGTCACCCATCCACAGACCAACCCCGGATGGATCAACCCGTGCGGCTGTTATTACTTAGCCACGAGCTCCTCAAACAATACATAATCAATAAATAAACATATTATTTTTCTTCCACAAAGACGCCTTAAAAATAATTATGAAGATTATAAGTCAAAGCACATGCTAAGTAACGTTTATAGATCTCAGCCTAACAGTTGCCTAGTTCAAGTGGGAGTCAGTTTGCCTAGATAAGTGACAATCGCTTCGAAAGCGTTTCGTATTTCTACAACGACTTTCAATAGGATTGACATAAGCTTTTCGATAGCTTATGTCAGTCCTATACATTTTTGCTTTTTCCATCATCGTTATCGCTGATAGAATGACACTTTGTCTGAAGCCTTTGATTGCCTAGACAAGTGACAATCGCTTCGAAAGCGTTTCGTATTTCTACAACGACTTTCAATAGGATTGACATAAGCTTTTCGATAGCTTATGTCAGTCCTATACATTTTTGCTTTTTCCATCATCGTTATCGCTGATAGAATGACACTTTGTCTGAAGCCTTTGATTGCCTAGACAAGTGACAATCGCTTCGAAAGCGTTTCGTGTTTCTACAACGACTTTCAATAGGATTGACATAGGCTGTTCGACAGCTTATGTCAATCCTATAAATTTTTGCCTTTTTCATCATCGTTATCGCTGACAGAATGTCACTTTGTCTAGGGCAACTTATTGCTAAATATGAATTTCTTCGACCCTGGTTTCGGACGGCAAATTGACCCAACAACCTTCTCATTCCTCAGGCCTATTTAAGATTTTACATAACAACACAATCTCTCCCCCAAAATCCCAAGACAAAATTGAAACTGGAAACTTCAACGTAACTTTAAAAATAAGTTCAAAATGTGTTAACTGAAGCCATTTTACAACGTCTCCCTGGCTGGAAGTTGGTCCACGACTCGCATGCATAATACATGTGCAACATAATATGTTGAAAAGGACTCCACTTGGGGATCTATTTACACTTTGAGATATTCCGGTCTAGAGTCGCTTAAAGTACCGTGGCTTTAGTGGCTAGATTGATTTTGCAACAGCTGCTGCACGGGTCAATCTTCAAGATTAAGCAACGATTTCCGGGGTCGGTCCGTGGATTACATACCAAAACCCCTCCGTGGCTCAGAAAGCACGTTAAGCCGTCGGTCCCGGCCGTCATTTGCACATCTTTGACAGTCGTTACGGGTAGTCAGAAGCCCGACAGTATTACAACCAATCTTACCAAGGGATATCGTGTTACCCAGAAACTAGGTTGTGGAGGTACGATAGGCAGTCGCTCCATGTAAAATTCTAGTATTCAGCTGCATCTGGTTAGACTGGAAGCTAACCCCAACATAGTTGGGAAAAGGCTAGGCGGATTATGATTGATTTGCTACGTGTATGCTTTTTCACGATGTCATCATTCTCCTGCCGTTATCCCAATTTATTTATGGTCGGCGCGAGCGCAACATGTCCCTTTCTTCCATACTCTATTAGCCTTCATCTCGGTAGTCACCCTTTTCTAGCCATATCATCTTTCACACAGTCCATCCATCATGCTTTTTCACCATCAGAAAAATTAATTATTTAAAAAAACTAACAACATAAATTGTCCGTTAGGGCCGAGTCACACCGGAATGGCAGCGGCCGGCAGCGACGCGGCGAGCACTTTCAGTGTGAAATAATTTTAAACTTTGCCTACATACTTAAAAGACCAGTATCGCTTGAAAAGGTCGCAAGACTGTGGTTCTGCCCGCGGGCACCACGGGTGGTTTCGCGCACCCCCGCCGCATTTCATGCGCCAATAGGTTCATTTGTTTCTTCTAAACAGTTCTATTTGCAAGCCGCTGCCGGCCGCTACCGGCCGCTGCCATTCCGGTGTGACTCGGCCCTAAGTAGATTCAAATCACAACGGTCATTATTTCACATTTTTATGAAATGGCTAGAGCAATTGACGCAGCCTGTCAACTCGCTTATCAATTAAATGAATACTGTACTTTGCCATTATGAAAGAAGGTAACTTGAGGAATTTGCTACCTGGCTGCTGAATCCATTTAGACCCATCTATCTTCTAAATGGAATATCAGTCTATATCAATGTAATTATACCATGATTATTACTAGTAGAACCATTATAGGTAAATTGATTAGCAATAATACCCAATTATGTTCTAATTATCTTTGGGGTAATTACTGCCACACGATTAGATCCTATAATGTATAATTACCAACTGCTTGTTTCTGTGCTACTGTTGTCAACTTAATTCAAAACATTTATTTCAATTAAACCATTTTCAAACACTTTTGAATGTCAAAGAGTAGTATAGTTAGAAAGTTGAATCTAGAATCTATTCCAAAACGTAGGTGCCCCAGTAGTGGGAAACAAGCATTTTTACAAGCATTTTTCATCGTCTACTACTTCATAATTTCCATCATCATCTGCCTAGCCTTTTCCCAACTATGGTGGGGTCGGCTTCCAGTCTAATCGGATGCAGCTGAATGCTAGTATTTTATATAGGGCGGCTGCCTATCTGATCTCCACAACCCAGTAACTGGGTAATACGATACTTCTTGGTACGACAAATTGTCACTTTCGGGATTCTGACTAGGTACCTGTAACGACTGTCAGATAACAGCCGAGAGCAACGGCTTAACGTGCTTTCCGAGACACGGATGGGTCTCGAAATGCTATTAATCCACAAGCTCCTCACCACCACTTTTTCATTTCCAAACGGTTGAAATGGCAGTCAAACTAAATCCTTTCTAAAAATAAAAAGAGATAAACAGTTTTCAGACGAATCCTCATAAAATATTAACACGAACATCAGTAGCTACTCGTAACTAAAAATAAAGTTTGTTTTCAGTGCTTTTTCGAACGAATGTTTGATTTTAATCAAATTAATTATGTAGGTACCAAAATACTAAAATCTATTTCATGTAACATTATGGTGTGACAGACGGTCCAGTTAACAGTGTTTAGTTCGTTTGAATTGTTATTTTATATTGTTATTTGTATTATATATTGTTAATTGTTATTAGAATTGTTATATTGATGTGTTTTGTTTGGCATATTACGCTGTTTTATAACAGAAATAGACACCGTTTCCATCCGTGTGAGATTGAAAAGGGTTAAGTCAAAGGATGGACATCCTCATCCTGGTTACTAATAGGATTGTGATCTCTGAGTTTGTTTTTGTGTTTCTTCTCAGAGTGTCGAATGAAAAGCACCGTCTACATCTAGTTTTTAAAATATTATTGACGTGTAAAAGTGTTTGTATAATAGAACTATTTACTGAAACAAATATCAATATACCTTTTCCCAGTTAGGAGACCTACCCTATATTGTAACTTTCATCGAAATCGTTAGAGCCGTTTTCGAGAATGTGATTACAAATATACAAATATTGCTCATTTAATAGTATAGGATTAATACAAACAAAGAGAAGTGGTGTAACAGTGGTAACGGCTGCGACTTACGAGTTGTAGGTCGTACGTTCGAACGCAAAAACTTTGTGTAAATAATTTCATCACCATTGCTCTCAAAACGGTGAAGGAAAAAATCGTGAGGAAACCGGCATGTCCTAGAACCAAAAATTCGAAGACATTGGGCCCAACGCGCAGTAGGCGCACGTGATGGATTACGGCACACTCCCTCTCACAGTGAGGAGACCTGTGTCCCAGCAGTGGGAACATTATAGGCTGATTATGCATCACCGCTTGAAATATGATTCATCATTAAAGACTTTACAGCCGTGGGTGGGCCTTAGCCTGGTCAAGTATATTTCTCCAACAGTTCTTGAATCTTGATCTACGCCATCCAACCATCTGAGCTTGGGCAGCTCTCGACTTCTCCGGCCATCCGGGTTAATATCCAGTAAACGTTTGGATGTTCTGAGGCCTAAGACAAAGTGCAGCGATAACGATGATGGAAAACGCAAAAATGTATAGTACTGACATAAGCTATCGAAAAGCTTATCTCAATCCTGTTGAAAGTCGTTGTAGATATACGTGACGCTTTCGAAGCGATTGTCACTTGTCTAGGGGGGCTGGTCTCGTCAATTCTAGCGACATGCCCTGCCCATCGAAGACGGCCTATTTTGATGGTTGTAATTACATTCGGATCGTCGTACATCTCGTAGAGCTCATGGTTGTACCGCGTTCGCAATTGCTCGTATTCCAGCACTGCACCGAATATGCGCCTGAGGATTTTCCGCTCGAGTACGAGATGAAAGAAGATGATTGTATTCTACTTAATAAAAATCTTAAAATAATTCACTGACAGACAAAGTACAACCTAAATCGCAAGCATGCGATTTTGGACATCAGTTCCTTATATAGCGTGAGAGAGCATGGAAGGATTTTTGAAAATTCAGGCCATTAAGGGGTTTAATCAGGGATGAAAGTTCGCTAAGCTGATGAGAAATCCTATCGCACGGCCGGTACAGGAAGAAAATATTACTTTTTAACCGACTTCTTCAAAAAGGAGGAGGTTCTCAATTCGTCTGTATGTTTTTTCTTTTTTTGTATGTTTGTTACGGTATTACTCCGCCAATTATGAATCGATTTTGATGATTCTTTTTTTGTTTGGTAGTTCATGCTTGCGTAATTTTTGAGTTAGCTTCAATATTACGTATTTTTCCCACTTAGTTTATCTAGACGATATCCTGTTTGACTCCTTCACTGTTATTTACATAGCAGGTAGTGGTATTCGGATTTGTGTGGGGTAGGTACCACAACTAAAAAGTGAAACATAAAAACTTTTTACAAAAACAAAAACAACCGACTTCAAAAAAAAACACTAAAAAAGTGAAAAATAACTTTAATTTCGGAAGTCGGTGGCAAAAAACGGAAATTGCAAAGCAAAGACACCGACTTCCGAAATTAAAGTTATTTTTCACTTTTTTTGCGTTTTTTTTGGAAGTTGGTTGTTTTTTTTTTGTAAAAAGTTTTTATTTTTTATTAAGTCATTACCAACTTGAACGTTAAGAAATCATTAGCAATACGAGCGGACTGTGGACGTTAACTAGTTTATAGCATTAACAAACCGCCTAGCTTATTAAATCAATCATAAGTCTAACTATAAATTGATAAATCACTTTAGTATAGGTTTATGTCTGGAATTGAATCAAACTGTTGAAGTATCAAAGTAATTTTAATCACTAGATAAATATGATTGATTACTAGTTCGGGATTGGCCGCATAGGTCGATTTTCAAGGTCAAGCAACGCTTGCTGAGGTCAGTCCATGGATGGGTGACTATCCATTACATACCAAATCCCCTTCGTGCCTCAGAAAGGACGCCGTTCGTCCCTGCCCTCATTTGTAGATTTTTGACAGACATTACGCGTAGTCAGAAGCCAGACAGACCAAAGTTCAGACTTTCTGATCTGGTCTTTTTGGTTTTGACTATTTAACTGGATAACCCAGTAACTGGATTGTGGAGGTCAGATAGGCACTGGTATTCAACTGCATCCGGTGAGACTGGAAACCGACCCCAACATGGTTTGGAAAAGGTTCGGCAAATAGTAATGACTAGTAGGTACGTCTCAAATTCAATCAAATTGGGTATTGAGACATCAAACTAATTACAATCACTAGATAATTATGATTGATTACTAGTTCGGAAATAGTTCTTGCTTATCTGTCGTCTAAAATACAATAACTAGCTATTGCTTGCGACTCTACTGTACGTGTACAAATTTGAAAATGTGGCGGCATCTACATCGCCACATGCGAACTACGCATCAAAGACCTGATGTCACACAAAAATCCTGACGTCACAATAATCCTGCATCGAGCAATTTTACCGTGCAATGGACATATATAAAAAACCCCGACATCAATCGTTGGGCAGTTGCCCGCCAGACACAACACCCGTCTGTTCGGAGGATCCTCCCTTTTCTATGGTGGATGAGTGAACTTTACACACTGTTCCTCATACACCTAAAAAAACACCCGCTCTTTGGATACATGTTGTTAAATGCACCATCATCGTTATGAGATAGTAGTCCAACACCTATCAATCAACGCTCTAACGATCTGTTTGACACTATTCACGCTAGGGAATCTAGGGATTGATATCTGACTTTAACCTCACTTCACCCAAGTTTTCACGGTAAGATTTTTACAGAAAAGCATCTCTGTTAGTAGTGACGCGAAGGAAGGGTGGGAGCGAGACAGAACACTATTATTCTCAGGTAGAATAATGTAGATACCCTCATTATTTATTTATTTTCTTTACCTATTTAATAATATTTATTCATTTAATTCGTTTAGCTTAAACTTATATTATATTCTAAGTATTGTATATGTTTATTTTATTCTTTACCTATTTAATATGTACAAATCTTTGAACCTGATTTCCGTACGTCTTTTTCGGGTGACCACTGAAAATCAGCGCTGAACTGTGGGTCCCCCATAGCGCAGCATCATGAGTGGAAGCCTTCTTGTCACAGTCATGACGTGCCAATTATTTATATTTATACTCGTGTTCTCATTTTTGTACTTGGACCAATTTTGTTTTTGTTTTTTTTGTTTAATATTGGTGATTACTGTTATCTCTTTTCAAGCACGTGTTTCTGTGACAAATAAATCTATTTTTGTTTCTTTCTTTCTTTATTTCTTTCTAGTGCTTTTCTGTAAAAAATTCACTGTGAAAACTGTGGTGAAGTGAGCTTGAAGTGAACTGGGCATGCCTTAGCATCGATGACAATGCCAGCTCACTTCACGCTCACTTCACCACAGTTTTCATGGTGAATTTTTTAAAGAATAGCACTACTAACAGAGTTGCTTTTCTGTAAAAGTCTCACCGTGAAAACTAGGGTGAAGTGAGGTTAAAGTCAGATGTCAATCCCTAGATTCCCTAGCGTCATGTAGGTTCACTTCAAGCTCACTTCACTTAAGTTTTCACGGTGATGTTTTTACGGAATAGACCGGCGGGTGGCATGACAGCTCACGTTAAGCTCACTTCACCAAAGTTTTCACGATGAGTTTTTATTTCATAATAGAGCGGCTGATACACTTGGTCAGACCGATTTGGTGCAGATTCGTCTGTTCAGATTGATTAAGTGTCTAGTTCCGAAAAGTCCTGCTCTTTGGATTTATTCAAGATTCAATGCTCTTTTCTTCAATGGTTTAGTTTAGGCTGTGTTATTTTGTTGTCTATTGCTTTGTTCTCTGATTCATTGGAAAAAAAAAGCTCGTACGATTGTCAGAGGAAGCAGTCAGGAGTAAAATTGTGTTAGAAAGTAATCCTAGCCCTTTTCCGCTGCAGTCAAGCAGACTCGCAAAAATAGATAATAGACGTTCAACCGAATCCGTTTTTCATTTTCGGTTTTCTTAATTGGTTAACTTTTTTCGGCAAAGACCGAAAATATTCGGTCTTTGCCGAAAAGTAAAGATCCAGCAAATGCTACAGTTCATTTTTGTAAAGAAATACCATACAACAACAAGGCACAATAACTGAGAAAATAGCGAGAAAAAATAATTTTTCGTAATTTTCTCAGTTATTGACACATAAAATATCAGGTTGTTTATAAATTAATAATTAAGTTTGTCTTTGAGGCAATTTTCTTGTGATTTTAGTTTAAAACGTTAAATTCAATTACCTAAGAAAAACCTATCGTACAAAAAAAGTATTCGTTATTGTTTTCGGCCGAAAAATAATAATTTTTCGTTATTTTTCTCTCTAATATCCATCTGTTCCACCTGTAGTACCTACTTGACTGTAGTACCTACTTTCACACACGAACCCTTTCACGATGAACTTTAGATACTACTAACGACCATCAAGTCCAGGTTTCCACACAATATTTTCCTTTAGTCAGTAGGTACCCAATGTATTATTAAAGCTATTTAAGTAACATAAAGAAGTGCCTGCATGTTTTGAACATGCCAGCTATGTAGTAACGGAAATGGGATGCAAAAACCTCTTAGCAACATTTAATGTTTAGTATCTTTTTATCTACAACTATCTGCGCCCCGTGGTTGCACCCGTATAAGTCTCGATCCCGTGGGAATATCAGAATAAAAAGTATGCTATATCCTCTTCTAGGTCACGGTCTACCCCTGTAGCAAATTGCATGTAAATCCGTTCAGCCGTTTAAGCGTGAAAGCGTAACAAACAAACTCACTTTCGCATTTATAACATTAGTAAGGATTATTGCGTTATTTGTAAGATTCTTTTATATTTATTTACACTTTTCGCGTTCAAAAAATGTTTCAAAGGCGGAATTAATGCCTTAGGCATTCTCTGCCAGTCAACTAAGGGTGCTGAAGAGGATGGCAGGTGCTCTGTTTGAGAGGAACAAAGAAAAACAAAAAAAAAAAAATATCATAATGAATTAAATAGGTTCTACAGTACCCAATACACTTATACCTACTGTTTTTTACTAAATAACAAATTGGATAAAGTAATAAAAACTAAAACCCAACTACGACTAAAAAGGTATAAACAATACACCACAGACAAACAAATTAAAAATCCGGAGTCACACGTGTTAGGGCATAAATCGAACAGATTACGTGTGACTCGGGATTTTTAAATTGTCTGTCTGTGGTGTCTTGTTTATACCTTTTTAGTCGTAGTTGGGTTTTAGTTTTTATTACTTAATTTTTTTTTAAATTCTTTTGGGGTTATAATATATATATATTTTTGAAATGTGCTCATTAAACCCTTTCATTTGATACCTAACATGGTAGGATTAAACAATATTTTCTTTTTATTTCCTGACTTTATGTCCTCTAGAGGGCGCCATTTTTAATTTAATGTGACGTCACAGCGGACGATCAAGACGCTTCCAACGATACCTCATTTGTGAAATTGTGATGAGTCGTTTGGAAGATATGAGGTTGTTTATACCTTTTTAGTCGTAGTTGGGTTTTAGTTTTTATTACTTTTTAGTAATGTTGTTGCGGTACCTAGGCGCCCCCTTTCGGATCTCATAGGGTTTTTCTTACATGCTGTATGTATAACTCCCGGTCCTTGAAAGCTATTAAAGAAATGTCAAACCACGTTTTGTAATACGGGATAATCTTCGTGAGATTTGTGCCCGAAAACGCATCGATCTACGATACAAACAAACTGGTGAGGAAAACGCTTACAAAAAAAGGTCGGAGTTCCGCGGTCACGTAGAGAGTAGGTCCCATTTGCTGACGTCACCGTATTGCAGCTTTATCTGAAAACGTGCCTAGAATCTCGGTCTAGGCATATGTTGACTGCTCTTTACATTCTGCCGGCAAATGATAGCGGCCGTAGTAATAGGGCTTTTGTAAGTTCGATTTTGTGTTCGGCCGATTTGACTAACGAAGTTACTTGTTGAGTGGGTAATAACTTAACTACTAGAAGGTTTAAATAACTTAAACATTACTAACTTATTGATGTAATTCATAACATAATATAACATCAAGCCTGTATTGCCCGAAGGGTAGTGCAGATGTCTACACCCCATTTGAAATAAGATTAGACATTAAAATAAACCCTTTTACAGTCCGTTCAAACGATTTTGACTTCTATACCGTAGGATAGCATTAAAAGCAAAAAAAGTTACACAATACCAACTATCTACTGCGGCTGCCATTTGTCATGCCACCAACGCAATAGAATTTAAAATCGGTTGAACGGAATGTAAAAAAGTCTTATCTATACGTCTAATCTTATTTCAAATGTAGTATAGGTTACCTAAAGTACACCTACACATTTCGCTGATTATTTTTATTTAAGGGGGATGCGCTAGGGTGGTATCAGGTTGTATGTTGCATAAGCATAAGCATAATCAGCCTATAATGTTCCCACTGCTGGGACACAGGCCTCCTCTCTGTGAGAGGGAGCGGGCCGTAAACCACCACGCGGGCCCAGTGCGGGTTGGTGGATGTCACATGTCTTCGAATTTTTGGTTCTAAGACATGCCGGTTTCCTCACGATGTTTTCCTTCACCGTTTTGAGAGCAGTGGCGATGAAATAATTTACACAAAGTAAAGCGCCTGTCGGGGTTCGAACCTACGACCTACAACTCGTAAGTCGTGGCCGTTACCACTAGGCCACCACTGTTCACTGTTTTATGTTGATCTTTATATTATTTGCGACCGTAACAAATGGATTTACAGAATTATAAACATTAGAATCAGAAATACAAATCTCTAAGTTCATAAAAGTGCATTGAACGACGAATTCATGAAATAGTCATTCAATGCACTTACATGAACTTAAGGAGTTGTATTGTTGATTCTAAAGATTATAATACCTTAAATCCATGTTTGTTACGGTCGCAAATAATATTTAGATCAACATACAACCTGATACTGACCTGCAAATTGCAAAAAACGTAAGAAAATTTGTATTTTGCGGGCTACCTTGGCGCATCCACCTTAAATACAATGATATATGGGACGCTCGAGTAATAACAGCCTCACGGGTCGATCCATCAGGTTAAGCTACGCTTACCGAAGTGGTCCGTGGATGGGTGACCATCTTTACATATCGCGACTCCTCCGTGCCTCGGCCTGGGAATCGAACCCAGGACCTCATGCCCAGCAACTATCTTTGGTGATCGGAGTCCATTATTGAAACGACAATCGAAGGTTGGTCACGTGGTCGCAATCGCTACTACTGAGCATGAAGTCCTGCGTTCGATTCCCGACTCGGGAAAAGCTTTATTAGGTTATTCCATCTGGAATTTCTCAGTAGCAGCCCGGAGTCTAGATTTGTGGCCGGTTGATGGCAATAGGCTCACCCCCTATTACATGAGACTTGAACATAACTTCCTCTTCGATACTCAACCTCCGCCTGCGGAAAATGGCTAGGTAAGTCTCCTCTCCTACCGACCACAATCGTTCTTTTACTGAGCCTATGATTTGGGGAACAATATTCACTCGCATAATCTGCTTAGCACTGTCGCAGGATTACAAAGATCTACATACATACCTGCGACCCTCACCCCTAAAAACCAACCTTATCTAATCCTTAGGTAACAGAACTCGGCGACATTTAAAAAAAAATGACGTTATCTCATACGTTCGCGCCGTAAACGTAGGTTAGATTTTATCATAAGCGTTTTCTAACGATGCTTATTCTAAGCATTTACTGTTTATCATCGGTACGTTAGAAAGCGGGTCGCTAGTGCTTAATATAAAGTAGTTTGAGACTACCCTGAAATGTCTATAAATTCCATTCTATCATACTATGCGGATTGTGTACGTACAGTGAGTTAATTGATTCAGGCGTGACTTTGAAGTAATCCAAAAATACAATAGACGTAGATATATTTAGTAACCTATTCTGCTTAACTGTTCTTCAAGAGTAAAAAACCCTGTACGAAATCGACACGTGTTTCACCTCTCAACGAGGCATCCTCAGGATGACGATTGACCAGTCGCGAACCCGAACACGACGTGTTGCCACGCCGAGCGCTGGATGCAGATATCCAGCACAGATATCCGCTGCGTCCAGCGCTCGGCGTGGCAACACGTCGTTTTATTTAAGCGGAATAGGTTACTAAATATTAGATATATTTAGTAACCTATTCCGCTTAATGTATTAATGTATTTTACGTCCAGTTATTCACGAGATTCATTTCAATTCATCTCCAGAGGCTTTGTGAGCAACCAAAGAGAATTCCTTCAAATAAGAGCTATTGTAGAATTACGTTAAAATGGAAAATTGAGTGGATCCACCGCTCATAGTGTTTCCAACACAATATAGAAAATGGATTCACTGCATATTGTGTTTTCAGTACAATATAGAGCCGAGTCTCGGTAGGTAAGGACTTTGGCCCATTGATCAGGTGAGATAGAAATGTTTGAACTCTGTGGTTCTATTTTAGTGAAGTGAGCCAGATGTGGCGTGGTCGTATAATATTGTAAATTGTGTTTGGAAGCTATGGTTTCAAAAGGTTGCAGCAACGTCCTACGTTTTAACTATAAGGGACTAGTTACACTTATTCAGTTCTATTCAGCTTATGCCCATAGTAAAGAACGATTTTGTATGGAGACGCGTACACATCCGTTCAGCTTTTTGCGTCTATTTCAGCTTTCGCGACAAACAAGTATAAAATGAGGACAAATGTGTTATTATCATGCGAGTGCTTTAGATAGAGTTCAGCGCTGTTCTGCCGCGTTCAGCGCTGTTCCGCCGCATTTAGCGTCTACCACGACGGAACAGCGCTGTACACGGATGGTTCTCGACTCCTTGTCGACAAGGTGCAAGCGTTTCAGCGGAGATAACACGCTATGACGGCTTTTCTCATTCTTACGAAGCTGTACGCGACTGATAGAAGCAGAACTGTATAAGTGTGACCAAAATCGTTCAGCAAAACGCGAATGGGACTGAATAACTGTGAGTAGTCCCTAAGATTACCTATATGCCAGCTATGATTAAAATTAAATTGAGTCCATTACTGTAATTTATAAAAAAATGTAAATACAAAAGAGGAATAAAAACAGCTATAACCAACGATTTTTTTTTACTGTGTCTGGCTACTTAAAAATATAACGTTTGTATCGAGAAATTTCTTAATGAAACCTACTATATGAAATCAACAAACGAACCTACAATAAAAACGCTACGTCAAACTCAGAACTCATTTGCGAAGTATGGCGATATTAACCTAAGATGTGCTAAATTCAACAGTGGACTGTTGATATATGGGTCAGCCTAGACGTAATTAAGGATGGGCAGCAATAAACGCAATAATAACACAAGTTTATGTCCATTCTGCGCTAATTTGTACTGTTAGGCTCGACCATAGGAAGCTTAGCAATGGAATAGACATCTAATACGGAAATTACTTCAGACACTTGTTATTTCTGGTAGATTTTATTAGCAGTAGCTTAAAACTATACCAATAAAAATACCTATCTTCATCAGTTCATCATTATTATCATCTCAGCCGAAAGATGATTTACATACATACATGTTTACATGATTTGTTTATTTAACATAAACCTTTTTTCCTTTAATAATAACTATTAAACGGTAATCTATTATAGATAATACATATACTATTTTGCAATCTTAATTTAGAATCAACTTCAATCACAATTATATTATTTAGGTTGATAAACTACACACCTGGAATAATATAAGTAGGCGCTAATCAGTCTTTATTTAATATGGGTAATCTTTTTAAGGTAATCTTTTAGTGTCGTAGCCGGGCAAAAGCTTGGGTTTATCTGAAAAGTATGGTAGAAATAAAATTGGTTGATCTCGGCCAGGTGCCGATGTCTTAATTAATAATAATAATAATAAAAGTTTATTGAGGTAAAAAGGTAAAACACTAAATACAAAGCTTAAATCGAAAAATTCAATTATTAAGATGTCCACTGTTGGTCATGGGCCTACTCCTAATATCGTCACAATGACTGATCCTGCGCTGCCCACATCCAGTAGCTCCCCTTGGTTCCTTGTAGAGGCTGCACCTTGCGCTACGCGGTCGCCACTACAGAACTTTTCGGCCTTACCCGCCATTGGTTTTGCGAGCAAAATGTGCCGTGTGTTAACTAAGCTGACTCCAAGTAAGTTCCGCCTATCTGGAGGATAATTTCTTAGTGATGTAATAATAGGTCTTTACCTATGAAATTGCCGTTTTGTATGAAAAAATTTAAACGAATTTTTTTCATGAATTTTTTATTTGTATTAATCGAAGTAATCACCCATGCAATCAATGCATCTTTGCCATCGCAGTGGCAGTTTATTGATGCCCTTCTTAAAGAAATCAGCTGGACGGGAGGCAACAAATTCTTCAAAGGCATTTTGTACTGCCTCTCGGGTATTGAATTTTTTTCCCGCCAAGAAGTTATCCAAATTCTGGAAAAAGTAGTAGTCTGTAGGCGCAAGGTCTGGTGAGTAGGGCGGATGACGGAGAGCTTCCAACCCCAGTTCTTGCAACTTGGAGACCGTCTGCTGTGCAGTATGAGGTCGCGCGTTGTCGTGCAGGAGCAGCGGAGACGAGCGATTGACCAATGCTGGTTGGAGATGCGCCAGCTTCTCCATCATTGTGTTCAGTTCTTCACAGTACACATCTGCAGTAATGCTCACCCCGTTTGGTAAGAAGCTGTGATGAATCACACCGGCGCTAGACCACCAAACAGTGACCATCACTTTTCTAGGGGTAAGTTTTCGTTTAGGGCATTGTTTAGGTGCTGAACCAGGAACCAACCAACTTGCTGAGCGCTTGCGGTTATCAAACAGAATCCATTTTTCATCGCAGGTAACAATGCGGTTCAAAATTCCTTCATTTGTGTGTCTGTTGAGCAGTGCAAGGCACGTCTCGACGCGTACTTCGCGCTGGCGATCATTGAGTTCGTGGGGCACCCATTTGTCAAGCTTTTTTACCTTGCCAATTTGACGCAAATGGACCAATATTGTTTTGACGCTAACGTCGAAAGCTGCTGCTAATTCAGCCGTAGATTGTGTATCATCAGCTTCCACAATCGCCTTTAATTCGTCATTGTCGACCAAAGTCTTCGGACGACCGCGAGGTTCATTTTTCAGGTCGAAATTTCCAGAACGGAAGCGAGCAAACCAATAACAGGTGGTGCGTTGGTTTGTAGTGTTAGCTCCGTAAACGTCTTTGATGTTGCGTGCCGCTTGTGCCGCGTTGCTGCCACGACGGTACTCATATTCCATAATTACTCGAATTTTTAACGTATCCATGATGACGAAAAAGATTGAAATGCGATGAAAATGTAACACTAATCAATAAAGAAATGACTACTTTTGGAAAAAAAAACCATGTTTTTAAAATAAAATTAATTTGAAATTAGAATTCTTAGCCAAACAAAAATTATTTTGATTTGAAATGGCCAGTACTGCAGAACGGCAATTTCATAGGTAAAGACCTAATATTTATAAAGTATGTTTTTTCATTTCGTAGACTAATTTGACATTTCAAGTGATTGTCTGTTTTTTCAATATGGAGTTTGACATTTGCATCATTCTGTCAAATTAGTTTATGAGATTAAAAAATAGACTTTAGACAAGTGACAATCGCTTTCAAAGCGTTTCGTATTTCAACGACAGATTAACTTTAACTTTTCATTAGCTGTCAGTTAGCTGTCAGTCTCGTAAGTTTTTGACTTTCCTGTTATCACTGTCAGTTTGTGACAAAAACCGAACTAGAACAATACTTTATAAAAATTTAAAATTCTATCTTTCATTGTCATTGTGAGTTCATCGAAACCAAATTTCGTGCAATCCTTTGTACACTCCACCACCTTATTAAGATTTCTGTGGGCCCGATAATTCTGAGTACGGTACATTTAGTTACGGCTGTTTTCAACGAAACGAACACACTTTGTGGTATATAGCCGTTGTAATGGGCTCACAGAATACCATCGGAACCCAGTTTGATTTTCTTAGAATAATTTATTCAAGCGAATTTACAATTTAGTGTGGTTCTACTTCGGTTTGGAATAATTTGATTTATTTAAAGTAGAGATGGTTAATTGGTTAAGGTAAGAGGCCATTTATAAGGTCATTGTGTTCGTACTCACTCGTTTCTATAATGTCATGAATTCTCAGGCCGTGCCGTAATACACACATTCGGTAGTTAATTAATTCAGGCGTGATGTGACGTGACGGAAATCCATTATGAAATACCTATTCCGCTTAACTATTCCTCAAGAGTCATAAAAAAAACCTGTAAGAAATCGACACGTGTTTCACCTCTCAACGAGGCATCCTCAGGATGACGATTGACTTGTCGCGACCCCGAACACGACGGATTGCAACACCAAGCGGACATTGACACACACATTGTGAATAAATATCTTAATTAGGTACTTATAATGGAAGTAGGTAAAAACAACCCAACTGAGCCAAATATGAGCTGTATTCAAAACTTATTTGCTTTCCTACAATTTCAGTTCTATTTGAAAAAGCCAAATTCCTCTTTTTGTATCACTACATGAAATTCAGTCTGTCTAGCAATATTCGTCGACGGACGGAAATAATATTTGACAGGCGCCGTCCGAACAACAGCATTTTTGAGCGATCCGACAATAGAATTAAATTAGGTCATATTACCAGCTTGTTTTAAAATAATAATCCAAACGTTGCTGGCTGGTAGTTTAATATAGCCATCCCCAGGATGACGACTCTCTGCATCTAGCGCTCGGCGTGGCGACACGTCGTGATCAGGTTCGCGACTGGTCAATCGTCATTCGTGCGATGTGGGCTATAGATGCGGGTCCCTGGCATGGCGAGAATAACGTATTTAGGGACGCCAGTGCAAGAAACTACCTATATCAACTTTATATATCACTAGCTTTTCCAACAATTACTAAAGCATGTAAATCTTAAACACCCATTCAAAAGTCTAGTTATAAAAGAAAAAACACAACTACAACGTATCCTCTAAAAGAGTGTTCGGATCATTGCATCTTTAACACCATTTTAAAGTGTGGATGCAAGTGCGGTGTCGGCTATAGTTGCGGGTCGCTGTTACGGTGAGAATAACAGATATTGAGCGACGCCAGTGCATGAAACTACCTCTGCACACACGCGCGGAGCTAGGACGTAGTGTGGCGCGTGTCGGAAAATAAATAAAAAACCCTTAGTCAGACCCGCTCCAAAAATGCATCCTAATTTTGTCTTGATCCTGACTTATCCATAGTAAGTCAAATTGATTAGCAATTATTTAAAATAGTTCGTTAAGACATCTGTTTCGACGCCAACTTTACAAAGTTTTTTTAGGTACCTAAGTACCTCATGCGTTCTCCGTCAGTCAGAGATGGAACGGTTTAGAGCTTGTCAAGGTGACGCGATTTATGTGCGAGTGTGATGGCGCGTTCAATGGTCACTATTGCAAAACGCGCGACTGCATGTGGACAGAATGTATGAACCACTATACTCCATTTGAAATAAGATTAGACGCATAGATAAGCCTTTTTTACATTCCGTTCAACCGATTTTGAATTTTATTGCGTTGGTGGCATGACAAATGGCAGCCGCAGTAGATAGTTGGTATTGTGTAACTTTTTTTGCTTTTAATGCTATCCTTATGTTTGTTTTAATGTCTAAACTTATTTCAAATGGGGTATACTACCTCATCGTTTGATGTCATCGCGCGACTCGACTTGTGTGTAAATCGCGTCATCTGGACAAGTTTTTAGACTTTAAAAAAGAGTAACCGTGGAATTTCATATGCTCATCTCCAGATGAAACGACCTAGCTTCTGACGCTTCATAAGTGACCACAATGTTGGATTATGTCAAATAAAAACATATTTTGTATTAACTGGATTACTAGAGGGCGAGATTAATACCTGAAGACCGATTCAGATCAGACTCCACGCTGCACTTATAGAATTTCTCAATTGAAAAACCTAATGACGCTTTACCCGATGATCAAGCCCTGGATTCACGGTTCGCAGTCATTTACTACTAATAAACTTACGGGGCACTGTTTTCTATGGGGTAGATAAAAATGTGAAAATGATAATTCTTTAGAGGTATGAGAAACAGGGTGTAAGGTTCATTCATCCACTATAGAAAAGGGAGGATTCTCCAACCAGACGGGTGTTGTGTCTGGCGGCAAACTGCCAAATGATTGATGTTGGAATCTTGTATAGATTTTGATTGCGCGGTAAACTCTAATTGCGCGATACAGGATTTTGTGTGACGTCATGATTTTGTGTGACGTCAGGTCTTTGATGCGTAGTTCGTATGTGGCGATGTAGAAGCCGCCGAAGCGTGTTTGTTTACACACTACAGCGCAATTCTTAGTCTGTACAGGGGGCGCCAGTGGCAGCTTTTAATGGTGGCAATTACACTGTCTGCGAGTTGTATCGCATTTTATTAACAACATGGCGCAAAAATTAACTTTGCTCGCGCCAACTTTGTTTTGAGGTTGGCTGGATAGATAGGAGATTATTCCGGTTAGTTTCGTTATGTTAGTTGAAAGTGGATTTCTGTTTTAGGAACAAAATAAGCATGAGGCCATTAGGCGTGTCTATTATAAATGCGAAAGTGAGTTTGTTTGTTTGTTACGCTTTCACGCTAAAACGGTTGAACGGATTTGGATGAAATTTAGCACATGGGTAGACCAAGACCTGAGTACTTACATAGGATACTATTTTTATCCCTGTAGTGCGTATCCGCGGTTTCTGAGGACCCGTAACGACTGTCAAAGATATACAAATGACAGCCGGGACCAACGTTTAACGTGCTTTCCGAGTCACGGAGACGTCTCGATATGTAATGGATAGGCACCCATCTACGGACTGACTTCGGCAAGCGTAGCTTAACCTTCACGCGCTCCTCTCCACAAATATACAGTTAGTGAAGTATAGCTATAGTATTTGCTCACTTATGTCCATAATAATGATAAACACAATCCCGGTAGTGACGTAGGTGTTTGTGTCCGAACGGAAGGCGATCCGTGTTATTTACTTAATTAGTTTAAGTGCCTTGCGGCAGTTCTAATTACTCTGAATTAATAAATAATGGAATACTGCTGCTAATTGTCCTTTGGGGACTGTTTTTATAATCCTAACGTTTTTGTGGAAATGGCTGACACAATTATTGTTAAGTGGCATTTTAGTAATGTTTTGCAAAGTAGGAAGCCGAAGGTCAATTCTGGTGTAGGAGCTTACCTACTAGAATAGACCGATTTCGCGTTTTTTTATTATTTGTTTTTATTGTCTGTATCTTTTTGTGGCACGAACAACAAAAATTACATTACCGTCGTCTTCGTCGACGTCGTGTAACATAAACCTCACTACCCACCTCTCCCCGACGTCCTTGTAGTTTGTACACCACAACACACATAGGCATTCCGGAGTGCGTGGTGATGTGTGCTGCCAGCGGAGTCACTCGACTCAGGCACCCACCCCCCCTGTCCCAGGACGACTGCAGATGCTGGCCGACGGCAACTATCACCAATGTTCCCACTGTTGGGACACAGGCCTCCTCTCTGTGAGAGGGAGTGGGCCGTAATCCACCTTTCGGGCTTAGTGCAGGTTAGTAGATGCCTTGGAATTTTTAGTTCTAGGGCATGCCGGATTCGTCACTTTAACATTTTCTACAGGATTGTTATTTCTAACAAAGATACAGAATAAAACCCCCAAAATTATTATTCCCTAGTAACCGATTCCACAAACCGGAAAACAAAATGATGTACACAGTTCAATTAACTAAAATAAATCCAGCAATATCGTGAACAATCATAACCGATGCAATTTATGTGGCCAAACATCTAGATATCCAATTGTTTCTTGCTTCAGTGGCTGGATCATTGCCAATTTGTCAGCAAAAACTACATTAGTTCGTCGTCACAGTGTAAAATAATGGGTATACTTCGATATTTTCATTCAGTTGGTATTCGTTGTCAAAATGCAGATGTTTTGTATGTTTTCATATAATATCTGCTCTTATTAATCTCATGTAATATCTTCTCGACGTCCGAATGTCACTGCAGGGATCCAGCAGAATATCAGCGTCGGGTATATTTGCCTGACACATGCTGAGTTGGACTCCCATTTGGTGCAACGTTGAGACGCACACCGCGCTTTGTATATTTCGTTATTTTTTAAAGTATGTCATAGACAATATTGTCTCGCTGTGTCTAGTTTTCTTTTATTGTTTTTTTTTGTATTTTGGCACTTTGTAGCTATTATTATTTAGCCATGCTTTTGTATGTTGTGTTGTCTTTTGTATGCACCAAATAAACGTTTTATCTATCTATCTATCTTCATAGTGGTTGAGAAGAAGGTTTATGGGAGACAGGCATTTATTTATTTATTTATTTATTTATTTAGGATCTCCAACAAAAGATGTACACAATACATGACACAATTAAAGGACAACATCGGGTAATAAGTAGTTGTACTCCTTCACTTATAGGAGACCACAGCGTGCACAATAAAGTAAAAAATCTAACTAAGCTAACAAAGTTAAAAAGGTAAAATTTTGGAAATAAAATAATTTTTTGAAGGACATTAAAAAATTAAGAAAATCTAACATTTAGAGGTACTTAAATTAAATTAAATCTAATAAACACTGTTTATATTTGGACAGAGACTCGCAGATGTCTAAGTTCGTAGTTTTAGCCAACATGTTATATTGCCTACAAAGTCTTGGCACAGCGGCGAAATGACCGAGGTTCGTTTTTGAGCCAGGAATGTAAAATAAATTATACGTGTTATGCCTGGGAATCCGAGACGGAACTTTAATCTCTAATGAGCTCAAAAGTTCGCTGCAATCTATCGTTCCACTCAATAACTTGTGAAGGATGATGCAGTCCAGTTTCTTCCTACGACTGGCTAGTGTGTTCATGTGATAGTGCCTCAACCTGTCAGTGTAGCTAGTGAGTTGTTTAGCCAAGTGATCTCCGTAGCACAAATGGTAAAGGAACCGCTTTTGGACACTCTCCAATCGCTTGGAATAAACCTCGTAATGCGGATTCCATACCACGGAACTATATTCTAGGATTGGACGGACTAAAGTGTTGAAAAGCTTTATCTTTGTAGCGGGCCTTTTAAATTCCTTACTATTACGCAAAACAAATCCCAGTACCTTGAAAGATCTTGAGACAATATTTAGTATGTGCACATCGAACTTTAGCGCTTGATCGAGTTGAACACCCAGGTCGCGAATGTTGCTTAGTTTCTTAACCACGATCGAGTCTATGTAGTATTTGTTCTCGAGCACTTTTTTATTACGAGTAAACTGGATGTAATGACATTTACTTATATTTAAAAGCATTTTGTTTAATTTGCACCATTCTACAAGTCTGTTGATGTCGTCCTGTAGCAATTTGGAGTCAAAGTTACTCTGGATTGGCTTCATTATCTTTAAATCGTCCGCAAACAAATAAACACGGGAGTGTTTGAAGCACTTAGTTATGTCATTGATGAAAACATTGAAAAGAATCGGCCCCAAATGCGATCCTTGCGGGATTCCAGAGGTTGCTAGATAGCTTTCAGAGAAATGACCGTTCACTACCACTTTTGATTTTCTCTTCTCCAGGTAAGATTTAAACCACCCTATCAACGTTCCACCCACACCCAGTTGAGCCAATTTATCAATAAGAAGACGGTGGTCTACTTTATCAAATGCCTTGCTAAAATCAGTATAGATTGCGTCCACTGGTATGCGATTGTCAAGGCATTTAGACAAAGCCGACGTAAAACATAGTAGGTTAGTATTGGTCGATCTAGATTTAATGAAACCATGCTGACATTCAGTAATGTGTTCTTTAAGGTACCACATCAGATGTCTGCTAACAAGTTTTTCGAATACTTTTCCAAATGTTATTAGTAATGAGATTGGTCTATAATTATCCACTAAATGCTTTACTCCAGACTTAAATATGGGTATGACAAGAGCTTCTTTCCAGATGTCGGGAAAGATACCATCGTGCAAAGATTTATTAAAGATTATTTGTAGGGGCAATACTAAAACTTTTGCACATCTTTTGATAAATATAGGAGGAATACCATCGCTACCCGCGCCTTTAGTTTCATCTAATCCAATTAATTCACGGTACAATTCTTTGCTATCAAATTCTAAATTACACAGTGCTGCAGACATGAGAGAAAAACCAATGTTAGTGAGATTTGGACTATCTGTAGGGGTACTAAAGGTACTTGCGAAATGTTTACTAAACATGTTGCAAACATCGCTTCCACCTGATGCAATTTTATTGTTATGAGACATTTGTACCGGATATGTACTGCTACCTTTTCTTTTATTTTTTATAAAAGCCCAGAATGTTTTCGGGTTTTTTGTTATGTTGTTTTCAATATTAGAGATATATTTCTTGTAGCATGTAGAACTTAGAACATTGCATTCATCCCGTAAACTCTCGAAGTGCTCCCGGTCTAACGGATTCTTGTACTTTTTAAAACGAACGTGGTATTTGTACTTTTCTTTTAGAAGTTGTATAAGATCCCGTGAGTACCAAGGTGGATATTTATTGCTGGATGTTTTTTTCATAGGGATACATTCTTTAATAGTATGTCTTAATAAGTTATAAAAAACGCCCACCATATCGTTAACAGATGAACAGTTTTTGAACTCACGTTCCCATTCTATTGCCAACAAACGACGTTGGACGTTTTCATAATCTGCTCGAGAAAAGTTTGGTTTTTGCACATTTTTAGCTTCAATAAAACACTCTGCGAGCACTGGTAGACTAAACTCAAATGGGGGATGTAAAGGGTCCTCTTTCGATAAACTGTGGTTAGAACGAGTGATGTTCGTAATTGGGGTGTTACAGAGTATTAAATCCAATATTTTAGACTTGTTGTTTAAGATATTATTGTATTGATTTAGGCCATTCAAAGTCAAGAACTCGGAGAGTATCGCACTTAAATCAGAGTTGCTGGGTTCTGGGTATAAGTATATGGGGTCATTATTAGCAAGCCATCTAATATTAGCGAGGTTAAAGTCTCCTAAAATCAAAATTTGCTCATTATCAATAAATAACTGATTAACGTTTTGGGTAAATAACTCCAGTGTATCTCGATGAATGGGTGGAGGCAGGTAAACTCCGCCGACATACATTTTATTGTATTTTTTTTTAGATGAACTGATATCAACAGTTATCCATAAATCTTCAATGTTGCTTTCAAAGTGTGACAATCTACTCGATTTCAACGTTTTCAAAACAGCGATCAAAACCCCTCCGCCATCTTTACGAGTTTTATATCTACTTGACTCACGATCGCGCCTATAAACTACATATCTATCATCGAACAACTCAGAGTCGTAGACGCCGCTGTTCAACCAAGTCTCTGTAAGCACTACAATGTCATAATTATGTATCGATATGTTATGGTAAAAGTTAATAGTTTTGGTTTTTAAGCCTCGTACATTTTGATAGTACACTTGAAGTGGACAATTGAATGTGAGTATAATAACAACAGGAACTTGCAACTTATGACATTAGTTAATAAAATTATGCTAACGATTTTATCTTATCTAGGCTATTAATAACAATTCTTTGTGAAGACTCGTCTTTTTTCATGAAGACCTTGCCGTCCCGAACCCAAACAAACTTAAAACCAAGTTCTTTGCCGCGGATCCGAGCAGCGGCATGGATAGCTTTATTTGCAGTAGAAAGATGTTCCGTGACGTAAATGGGTTGAGGTCTCTCCGCTGCGATACCCAGGTGACTAGTGTTCAGTTTCTCTTGGGCGTTGTTTCTGTTATATTTCATTGAAGCGGGAAGGAAACTGTCACGCAGACGTGGACTATTGAATTTGATAAGAATAGAACGGGGTCTGGTGCTTTGTGTGTCTTTCTTAGCAATTCTTGTACAGTGTAGTATATCGGGGTCTTTAAAATCACAACTAATTACCTTACCCAGTTGCAGCACGGTGGTAACCAGATTTTCAGCCTTGTTTTCTGGTACGCACTGAAGCTCGATGTTGGCAGACCTGGAATTTTGTTCTACCATGTTTAGACGCTGACTAAGTTGTTGCATGGTATCCCGTAAGCCACAATTGTCTTTTTCAAGCTTCTGTATCCTATCAGATTTATCTTCCAGCATGGCCTTCATCTCTTCGTACTTTTCGTTGTAGAAAGAAAGTGACTCGTTGAAACCTGCGACCAACTCGTTAATTTTTTTGAACTGGTCGGATACTACATCTTTAAGCGCACTCTGTATTTCTTGCTTAATAATTTCACGTAACGTGCCTCTAGAAAACTCAATTATGGTGTCATCATTTGCTTGAACTGGTGAGTGACTTTGTGACTGTTTGGACTTATTGCGAACAGTGACATTGGTACCCGGGGGTGATAGCGATCTCGGGGACCGCTCTGTAGTGGGGCTCACAAGTCTCGTCGGTCTGGCAGGTGTGTTGGTATTATCGTCCTTAGGTTGTTTGCTAACGCAGCTAGGACACTTCCAGGTTGATTTTTTTTTAATGCTCATGCTTTTAAACACCGTATCGCGAACATTAGCACACAACAATTCATACCATTGGTGGCAAATAGAGCATTGCAAGCATTCTTTGCAGTTAAAATCATTCAAACAACCAGCGCAGTTTTTTTTATACATTTTTGTCAGTACAATTCAAAATATCGGTTATGATAATAAAGCGCTTTCAGCAAATCACAGAGCATTCGTCGTCTAGCGTTGCCAAATGTTATAAAGCGATGGTATACTTAAAGCGCTGAGCGGCGTTTGAGTGTGGCTCGCTTGAAATCACGCGACCGAAAGGTCGTAACCGCCGTGGAATAGGCGTCACTTACGCGTTTTGGTCAACACTGATATGAAATCAAAACAGCACTAATAGATTTGTAACGGCTAGTTTTAAAGTAATGATTTATGTTACATATCCGAGTTATTTCCTTATAGATACTTAGTCACTGCACTTATTTAGTGTTTATTTACATGTATCACTAAAAACAAAGTTAATAATTACACTTAAAACTAAAAATAATCAAATTTTAAGCGGAACGAACGGTAACACTTGTTACTTAGTTGAATGCGTTAGGTGTGATCAGATGACACCAAACCACTGATTTAAAAACTCTTTCACCTTATAAAAATAATAAAATGAACTTACCATATTTATTTCTGCGGGGCTTGTGGCTAAGTACCTAATACAGCCGCACGGGTCGATCGATCAGGTTAAGCTCGGTTGGTCCGTGGGTGACCATCTTTACATACAAAGACCTCTCCGTGCCTCGGAAAGCCTTTTTCCATCTATGTTGGGGTCGGTTTCCAGTCTAACCGGATGCAGCTGAAAACCTATTTTACATGGAGCGACAGCCTATCGGACCTCCACAACCCAATCACTGGGTAATATGATACCCCTTGGTAAGACTGGTTGACAGACTATCAGGCTTCTGACGACCCGTAACAACTGTCAAAGATGTACAAATGACAGCCGGGACCAACGGCTTAACGTTCTTTCTGAGGCACGGAGTGTTCTTGGTATGTAAAGATGGTCACCCATCCACGGACCAACCGCGGCAAGAGTAGCTGAACCTGATCGATTGACCCGTGCGGATTAGTTAGCCACAAACCCTCCCAAGCAAGCAAGTTAGTTGATTGCTTAGATTGCTTGTTTGCAATCAATAACATTAAAATAGTTCTGTTCATTACGCATTACACATGATTCTGATATGAATTTGTTTGCGATTTTAACATCTCTACCAGTTAGGCCTGAAAAAGTATCTACGCTGGAATCGAATTTACGACAAATGGTGCTGCTATTCACGTTCCAACATATTTCCTCCTCTCTCTCTGCTTAGCCTTTTCCCAACTATGTTGGGGTCGGCTTTCAGTCTAACCGGATGCAGCAGTATTTTACATGGAGCGACTGCCTGTCTGACCTCCACAACCCAGTAACCGGGTAATAAGATACCCCTTGGTTAGACTGGTTGTCAGACTTTCGGGCTTCTGACGACTCGTAACGACTGTCAAAGATCCACATATGACAGCCGGGACCAACGGCTTAACGTGCTTTCTGAGGCATGGAGGAGTCTCGATATGTGAAAATGGTCACCCATCCACGAACCAACCCCGGCAATCGTAGCTTAACCTGATGGATCGACCCGAGCGGCTGTTATTACTTAGCCACGAGCTCCTCATTTTTCCTCCTAAAAATCCCAAATAACTTTAATCAGACAAGTCTTCAAACCATTGACTCCAATATCAAGACGAGCAGCTTAGATTGGAAGGTCCGGAATACAAAGTAAAATGAAAAATGTTCGCGGAATCTTTACCAGTTGCACGTAGGATTTAGAAGTCAGGACACGTTTCAACATGTTTCTAAGACAAACAAGGAAAACTTAAGTTGACGTGCTAAGCAAACCATCTTTTGTCTTTATCCTTTGGACATATCATTTAAGTTCACGTTCGAACTTGTTTTTGTTAATTAAATTATTGATAGGCAATTGTATGCAGGAGTAATTCGTCAACTCATCCTATATTCCTACGGCCCATTTAGGACGTTCTTTTGATTTTCTGCAAGTCGTCTTAGATGGGACGAGTTAAAGAATTACCCTTATGCAGCATTTAATTAGAATTATACTTTGCGTTTTGTCTAAAATTTACTTTTCAGTAAAAACAGAAAATAAGTAAAATTGGCTATTTAAAAAATCTATCCGTTTCTGTGAAATTAAATGAGGGGCTCATGGTTAAATAATAACAGCCGCACGAGTCGTCGATCTTTAAGGTTAAGCAACGCTTGCTGAGGTCGGGCCGTGGATGGGTGACCATCCATTGCATACCGAAATCCGTGAATAGCACGTTAAACCGTTGGTGCCGGCTGTCATTTGTAGGTCTTTGACAGTCGTTACGGGTAGTCAGAAGCCCGACAGTCTGACAACCAGTTTTACCAAGGGGTATCGTACTGCCCTGTAACTAGGTTGTGGAGGTCAGATAGGCAGTCGCTCCATGTAAAATACTGGTATTCAGCTGCATCCGGTTAGACTAGAAGGCGACCCCAACATAGTTGGGAAAAGGCTTTCCGAGGCACGGAGAGGTCTTTGTATATAAAGATGGTCACCCACGGACCAACCGAGCTTAACCTGATCGATCGACCCGTGCGGCTGCTACATTAATAACTAAATTATTTATTCTGTAAATAATTTAATTTGAAAATGCTGAGCAAAAAATAAAAAAAAATTGCTGATTCAAAATACTACACAGAGTTGTTTGTTTTTATTCTGGCCTCTAGGTATACATTTTCGCTACCCTTTTATACATAACTTGACAAGAGAGGCTTTTTTTTTAAGTTACACAAAATATCTGATTCTTTTAAACATGGCTTAACTTGCCAAGTGCGGCTGAAAATCTTTTTTTAAGTTACAAAAAATATCTGATATTTTCTGGAGCCACCCGAAACTCTCAAATAGATACGACTCCATCTCTAGAGGAAACTAAAAGTATTTTTAAACGAGTTTAATATCGTCTTCAGAAATAGATGAAATCTTATATGGAAGTGTAATGACATCCATAGGGAATACTTTACATGTGGCAGCATTACATCTTGCTGATGAGAGGGTACTATGATAAATGTTAAATGTCACAGAATATTATATTTCTGTTTTATAGAGTTCACGTAGGCAAAAAGAATATACTTTAACCACCTCTGGTCTTGTGGTAAGACCACTTGTCTCATACCCAGAGGTCTCGGTTTCGATTCCCAGTGGGGGCAAAATTTTCTGCTCGGTTTGGTTGGTCGTAGGGCTTGTTCTAAGGCCGCCTGGCTAGCTACCACCGTATTGTTGTGTTTCGGCAGTTCGAGGTAAGATACCCAGTTCCACTGTGGTTGAGGATTCCGGGTGAAGCTTGCTTCCACCTTCGACCTGATTCTCACTCATCAGCTGACATACCCGAGGTGGTAAAAAAAAAAAAAGGTGTATCTTTTCATACACGAAATCTCTTAAGGGGTATCATTATGAACAACTTTCTCAAAAAAAAAATGAGCTGTTCCCTACATTTGTGTTCGCATAGCTCGTCAAAATGTAGTGAACAGCTCATTTTTTTTTTGTGAAAGTTGTTCATAAGAGATTTCGTGTATGTATTATATAAGAGAGGTGTGGACATATTTAAAGGCAGACCATCAAACTGAAAAACTTAACTTTATCCATGGGACTAACATCCTAATCGAGAAATAATTATCATCCATCCCATAAATTTGGGTCGAGTATGTATTGAAGTTTTGTTTGGGACAACAATTCACTGTTGGTTTACCTAATTAATGCCCTGAGTTTGATACTGGCAAAAAAAAATATTTGGCGTGGGTTGATCAAAAATTTTAGAATTATTATAATAGTTTATCAAACGCGAGCCTATGAATAATAAAAATTTGGTTATAAATAATAAAAAATTCAAGGCCTGTCTACACCCGCTATTAATTGATTAAACCGTGGTTGTGCACTATTTTTCCAGTTTTTAATTATTTGAGTATTCTTTAATAGTTTAGGAGCATTTTTAAACTTGTAAATGTGAGTACCATGGAGCTGTTTATTATGTTATTAAACTAATAAAAACTAAAACCCAACGAAGACTAAAAAGTTATAAACAAGACACCACAGACAGACAAATTAAAAATCCGGAGTCACACGTGTTAGGGCATAAATCAAACAGATTACGTGTGACTCCGGATTTTTAATTGGTCTGTCTGTGGTATCTTGTTTATAACTTTTTAGTAGTAGTTGGGTTTTAGTTTATATTACTTTTTTTTTTTTTATTCTTTTGGGGTTATAATATATTTTTTTTGAAATGTGCTTATTAAGCCCTTTCATTTGATACCCAACATGGTAGGACTAAAAAATTTTTTTTTTTAGTTCCTGACTTTATGTCCTCTAGATGGCGCCATTTTTAATTTAATGTGACGTCACATAGCCTACGCCTAGCGGACGATCAAGACGCTTCCAACGATACCTCATTTGTGCAATTGTGATGAGACGTTTAGAAGATGTGAGGGAACAGATGAACATACATACATACATACTGGTCAAAATCATAACCCTCCTTTTTTCTTCGCCATAGTCGGGTAATTATTTGCGTAAACTTATCGTTGTAATGTAGACATTCTGTGGCTTATATTTGCGCATGTTGGGCTGGCGTCTGGAGGGAGCAATAGTCAATTATGTCATCAGTGTCTTGTTTACTTCATTTATTGTTTTTTTTTTGTATATTGGCTATTTACTAATGTAATTAGTAATTATTTAACCGTGCTTTTGTATGTTGTGTTGTCTTTTGTGTGCACCAAATAAACGTTTTCTCATTATTCATATATCTATCAATGTGTATGATTAATCTACGCAGGCGCGATTCTTTAAGGGAACTGTTTAAGGATATTAACATCATGACGGTACCTTGTCAATATATATATGAAAACATCTTGCACGTAAGAAAAATTTACATCTTTTTAGTAAAAGAGGCGATAGACATAATTATAGTACTAGAAATAGGGACTTATTAGTTCAACCAGGTTTCAGACTGGCTAAAGTAGACTCATCTTTCATGGGGTACTGTTTAAAATGTTACAATAAAATCCCTCCCCACATACTTCAACTGAATGAGACGAAATTCAAAACTTGTATAAAACGCACACTATGTAGGCAGGCATATTATAAGTTGGAGGATTACATCTCTGATAAAAATGCTTGGCTCAATGCTGGTCCTGCTCCACAACCACAACTAACTAATTAAAATTCTCAAATGCTGTTGGAGCTGCTGAAGATTGTAAGACTATCTTTGCATTGTATAAACTCAATCTCTCCTTTGTATTATATAATTGCACAGGTGTGAGTACTATGTACTATAGAGCTACCATTTACCGGGTATTTTGTCTTTCATTGACTTGAATGTGCCCTGGCGGCTGGGAATGTCATGCTCACTCAAATGTCTCGCTGATGGTGGCGTATGTGTTGGATCATTTAGCTCCCTTCAAAATGGTTGAGCTGAATGGTGCTGATCCATGCGTCATGTTCGTGAACGGGCGCCGTCAGTTGTGACTGGTCATTTCTTAGCTGCCATGGCTTATTTTAATTTTTGAATTGTGCTTATTTTATAATTGCGGACGCTTTTAACGTGCTTTCTACATTGTTCTCATGTATAATTTCAACATGAATAATGTTACCATTATATTGTAACAATATTTTGATTTAAAAGAGTGTCCATGGAGTTTCTTGCCCGTTCTTCTCCATAGGTACCTACTACGCTTTGGAATGGGCAACTAGCTTCATATTTCTGACTGACTGACTCCTTGACAATTCAAAAGTGCCTGTAAATGGTTTAATTGAAATAAATGCTTTGAGTTGAGTTGAGTTGAGTTGAATTATTTTGAAAGAGCATAGGAGTCATGAGCATGTCATGCTCCGTTGTATCGCTGATGGTGCTGCGAATATCTTGATTTAAAAGAGTGCCATTGGAGATTCTTGCCCGTTCTTCTCCTTAAAGATCTACGTTTTGAAAAGGGCAACTTGCTTCAGCTATCTGACTAGCTGATCGCCTCTTTGACAATTTAAAAGTGCCTGTAAATGGTTTAATTTAAATACATGCTTTGAGTTTGAGTATTTTATAACTTGTTAATTTAAAAAATACCCTCCTTCCTTGATAACCTCCTTCTTTTTGAAGTTGGTTAATAAATGAACTGAATTGATTATGTAAAACTTAAAACTATTTAACTGATACCAAAAATCAACGCTATAATTTAGAAACACATAAAAGAAATGTACTACAAAAATTGTTTTGCACGTAAAACCGGATAATATAACCCGGTGCAGATATCAATAAATGTCATTTCAATGTAAATCGAGGCACGCGTACCAATTGAATTTTTACCATTGCACCACATTCATATTCAGTTTCGGCTCATGCTATACTTGGGTTTTATTCGACTTTTTGACGTTGTAAAATATTCAAATACGCTTTTTCATGTACCAGATTGGTACCTATATTGTGAATCTGCTTATAGAGAGCAATTTTCATTTGTTTTCTTTTTTTGTGGGTTTATATTTAAATACTTGAATATGTATTGGTCATTGTGAAAACATAACTTTGAAACAAATGACTGCATAAATATCGAACGCATTATACACTACATTAATTTGTTTTCACATTAAGAACGTGAATTCTGAAAGTGGGCACCGTCGCAAATAGATGTCAAATATTTCGCTGTATTGATTAATTTGGCAATATTACTGTATGGGAATATGAAATATGGCTACACAACTGTTTAAAATTTTGATTATGAAATGCAATAAATAATATTGTTACACTGAAAGGAGAATGGGCCCTTGCTTATGGGGTTCTGCCCTGACGCCCAATAAAAATAAGATATATACCAATAGAAAGAGCTTTTCAAGGGGAACCTTTTCTACTAACACGACTTTTGCCAATTGTAAGTCAGTTCGGAGTAAATGACCTAAATGGGTGTGAATACTCGGGCATCGAAGTTAAGGAATTTTCTTGGCCCAATAGCCATAAGATATACATCAATGGCTTTAGCTTTTTGAGGGGAACTTTTGCTATTAACATGACTATTGCCAATTGTTAGTCAGTACGGACTTAATGGCATAAATAGGTGACAACTTCCGTACCGAAATTAAGGAATTTTCTTAGCCCAATAGCCATAAGATATACACCAATGGAAAGAGCTTTCCATAGAGAACCTTTGCTATTAACACGACTTTTGCTAATTGTCAGTCAGTTTGGAGTTAATGACCTAAATAAATGTGACTACTGGGACACCGAAGTTAAGGAATTTTCTTAACCCAATAGTCTTAAGATATACACCAATAGAAAGAGCTTTTTGAGGAGAACTTTTACTACTAACATGACTTTTGCTAATTGTCAGTCAGTTTGGAGTTAATGACCTAAATAAATGTGACTACTGGGACACCGAAGTTAAGGAATTTTCTTAACCCAATAGCCATAAGATATACATCAATAGAAAGAGCTTTTCAAGGGGAACCTTTCCTACTAAAACGACTTTTGCCAATTGTTAGTCAGTTCTTAGTAAATGACCAAAATAGGTGATGAATTCCAAGAATGCTTAATTACTCACATTTAGAGCTCTGTAGCTCCTTTCGTACTAACAATCGAGAGAAACGTCATATCACGAAATATTGCCTTTGAAGAGATCTTTCCACTGGCATATATCTTAACTCTATTGGTGGATGCAGCAGGCTTAACGATCTGTCCGGTCGACCGACTCTTAAAAACATTGTTCCTAAAATGGCATCTATTGGAGACCAATGTTTTAAAATGTTCGCTTATAGGCTTCAAAGATGATGTTTGCAGGGCACTGAATCACTAAAAGTTATTTAATTGACGAAATACTAGAATTCCAATAACATTTAATCACTCACATTTAAAGCTCTGTAGCTCCTTTCGTACTAATAATCAAGAGAAGTCTTCAGAATAAGAAATATTCTCCATGATGTGATCTTTCCATTGGTATATATATTAACGCTATAGGGCTCCAGGGCAGAAACGCCCAATCTCCTTTAGTTTTAGTTGTAAAAAAAATATTTGGAAACTTTCCAAATGCCTTTTTTACACCTAAAACCGGTTACAACTTAAATTCAGTGTTATAATTGCAATTCATAATCAATATTTTAGTTAGACAGTTGTCTAGCCATATTTCATATTTCCATACAGTAATATTGCCAAATTAATCAAAACAAGTAAATATTAGATAGTAATTGCCACGTTGCCAACTTTCAGAATAAACGCTCTTAACCAAATACATATTCAAGTATCATATACAATACGCTTACGCCGTGAAGTCGCGTTCATACGTCACTCATTTTCTCATAAAATACGTAGGCATCCTCGGTCGGCGCGTCGGTCGTTCGGGTTCGCTGAACAAAGTGAACACGACAGTCGTGAGTCGACGATCGCTTTGGTTAGGACGCAGTTTAAAGGTCCCCGTAGATTTGCCGTTGCCGTTTATGCAAACATTCGAGCTCAAAATCAAGATGGCTACTTGTCTTGCCAATTAGTCACAAAACGCCTTTAAATGCATCAGAGAAACTAAGAAAGTATAATAAATTCTTTATTCATCTGTCTTTTACCACCATGTTTTTTTAATGACGAGAAAGAAATGAGAAATTGACCCTGAATAAGGCACTCAATTTTAGAACACAGAAAAATATTATCAAATCAAATCAAATCAAATTGATTTTGATTTGATTTGATTTGATTTGATTTTGATTTGATTTGAAAAAAATATTATACCTTCGTTATCCTTATCCTAAGATTGTCTGTCAAAAATAACATTTAATCAAAATACCATTATTTTTCTACTGTCGTCAAAGACGTTGAGTTTGCATACCTAACTATAATCCTATTATAAATGCGAAAGTGAGTTTATTTTTTTACTTGTTACGATAAAATGGCTGTATGGATTTGGATGAAAGGGTAGACCATGACCTGGAATAGGACATAGAATACTTTTTATCCCGATATTCCCACGGGATCAAGACTTACGTGGATGAAACCGCGGGGCAAGTATTTGACATAGTTACAGTAAACCCACCCATACCACTCATCACCACCACACCATCACGATACCACCACACCATTACTAAACCCCACCTTCCACCATCATCTACCACTTCACCTAATCCGCAAAAGTTTCAACTTAAATACAAACTATACGTTTTGTTTCTTCTAGTAAATAATCTAGAAAAACTTATCTAAACCCATTGCTTTGTGAGGATGACAGCTGCTGCCTGTGTTTAAATCCTTTGTGGAAAACTTTAAAGTCGCCGCAGCCGCAGGGACTCTCAACCGAGAATCGAACTCCGAACCTCGTACAACCCACCTGTTAGAAAAGTAGGTATTACAAGTTTCTAGATTTCGTGTTCGTTGAATTTGTTCCTTTTGTGAAACTGATTTGAATTCTAGATACCTCCTCCGCAGTCGAATAAGAATAGAATAATATTAGGTCTTTACCTATGAAATTGCCGTTCTGCAGTACTGGCCATTTCAAATCAAAATAATTTTTGTTTGGCTAAGAATTCTAATTTCAAATTAATTTTATTTTAAAAACATGGATTTTTTTTTCCAAAAGTAGTCATTTCTTTATTGATTAGTGTTACATTTTCATCGCATTTCAATCTTTTTCGTCATCATGGATACGTTAAAAATTCGAGTAATTATGGAATATGAGTACCGTCGTGGCAGCAACGCGGCACAAGCGGCACGCAACATCAACGACGTTTACGGAGCTAACACTACAAACCAACGCACCACCTGTTATTGGTTTGCTCGCTTCCGTTCTGGAAATTTCGACCTGAAAAATGAACCTCGCGGTCGTCCGAAGACTTTGGTCGACAATGACGAATTAAAGGCGATTGTGGAAGCTGATGATACACAATCTACGGCTGAATTAGCAGCAGCTTTCGACGTTAGCGTCAAAACAATATTGGTCCATTTGCGTCAAATTGGCAAGGTAAAAAAGCTTGACAAATGGGTGCCCCACGAACTCAATGATCGCCAGCGCGAAGTACGCGTCGAGACGTGCCTTGCACTGCTCAACAGACACACAAATGAAGGAATTTTGAACCGCATTGTTACCTGCGATGAAAAATGGATTGTGTTTGATAACCGCAAGCGCTCAGCAAGTTGGTTGGATCCTGGTTCGGCACCTAAACAATGCCCTAAACGAAAACTTACCCCTAGAAAAGTGATGGTCACTGTTTGGTGGTCTAGCGCCGGTGTGATTCATCACAGCTTCTTACCAAACGGGGTGAGCATTACTGCAGATGTGTACTGTGAAGAACTGAACACAATGATGGAGAAGCTGGCGCATGTCCAACCAGCATTGGTCAATCGCTCGTCTCCGCTGCTCCTGCACGACAACGCACGACCTCATACTGCACAGCAGACGGTCTCCCAGTTGCAAGAACTGGGGTTGGAAGCTCTCCGTCATCCGCCCTACTCACCAGACCTTGCGCCTACAGACTACTACATTTCCAGAATTTGGATAACTTCTTGGCGGGAAAAAAAATCAATACCCGAGAGGCAGTACAAAATGCCTTTGAAGAATTTGTTGCCTCCCGTCCAGCTGATTTCTTTAAGAAGGGCATCAATAAACTGCCACTGCGATGGCAAAGATGCATTGATTGCATGGGTGATTACTTCGATGAATACAAATAAAAAATTCATGAAAAAAATTCGTTTAAATTTTTTCATACAAAACGGCAATTTCGTAGGTAAAGACCTATTATACAAATGTAAATGGCCTGTCAAAAAAAAATTGGTTACATTTCAGCAAGGCTCGGCCTGCACCCTGACAGGCGCTTTACTTTGTGTAAATTATTAATCACCACTGCTCTCAAAACGGTGAAGGAAAACATCGTGAGGAAACCGGCATGTCCTAGAACCAAAAATTCGAAGACATGTGACATCTACCAACCCACACTGGGCCCGCGTGGTGGATTGTGGCCTGTGTCCCAGCAGTGGGAACATTATAGGCTGATTATGCTAAGGCTCGGAACCGGTTAATACCGGTTTATTTCGGTTTTCGTCTGAACTTTTCTAAAGAACGCGAACGTGTAATCAAAATCATTTTTTTTATTCGGACAACAAAAGATCTATAAATATTAGTAATACCTTAAAGCTAGTAGTAATAATAATATCTATAATTATTTGAGTTTGACGCATTTCGCACAGAAGAGAGAACTGTTCAGAGAACTTGATTTTAACCTAAATTAACCGGTTTATTCGACAAGCGGCATGTCGATAAAAGCGTTGCAACTTGTGACAAATTGTGAGGATGCCGCGTTGAATAAAAACTGAAGTATTAACCGGTTTTTATTGCTCTAAACCGGTAAATCCGAAAATCCTTTCTATAACACTCTTCCAAAAAATGGTTTAAAAAAACGGAAACTTTTTTTGCGTCATGTACATAAAGCTGGTTTGAAAATTTAACCGGTATCCGACCCTTGCTTTTCAGTGTTATATTACATAACATAACATCACGCCTGTATTCCCCAAAGGGTTAGGCAGAGGTGCTCCTATACTGCGTCCCATGTAATAAGGAGCGAGAAACCGGGCACTCAAGACTCCAAGGCTCTGACTGAGAAATCCTGATGGAAAAACTCAATAACACTCAAAGAAATATTTCCAATATGGCCTTGTAAGTTATTGTCAGGCCTACACTGTTCTCCCATACCAATTAACACTGTTATTTATAACGATTGTAAAAGTATATAAATGATTTAAAAAGAGTAACCATGGAGTTTCTTTCCGGCTCTAATTCTCCTTATGAAACGACCAATTCGAGCCGTGCACCTAGCTTCTGACGTTTCATAAGTGCCCATGTGGGTTTATGTGAAATCAAGTATCTCTCTCTGATTTGATTTCTAGGGTATGGTCCTCGCTGAGAAATAACCACATTGCCTTAATTAACATTACAAAAACAGATGTTCAAACTAAAGTTCTTATAAAGGGTGTTAGGATGAACACCGTTATCCTCGAAACCAGTGGTTTGGTTTCGTTTTTGGAACGTAAAATTAATGGAAAATGACAACATTTTTTTTTAAAGAATATCTTCATTTTACCACAAGAGTATTTCATCCAAGGGCGCTAGGGCAACGAACTTGCGTCTCAACACGGGTGGGTGGCGCGGGGCGTGACCTGACCGACCGCGAGCGCGACCCCTCCCTCAGTCAGTCAGCTGTTACGTTAGCGAGCACGGTGTCGGATAGCTTTTTTTTTAATCTTTTAATGAAAATAACGTTTTTTTTATTGTTTTCGGTCATTTATTTTTATATATAATTTTTTTTTTTTTTTTTTTTTTAACTTTGCCCCACACTAGGAATTTCTTCCTGTATCGTGGGTTCGTTTACAAACATAGAAACTCACATACACTAACACCCAGACCCGGAACAACTACTTGCAGATCATACAAATATTTGTTCCGTGCGGGGACCCGCGACACGTATTTAAGTCAACTACCCATGGTTTGCGTGACAACGGTGTTTAACCTTACAACCTGTATATTTTCTTTATCGCACGGGCTAAGCACTCAAAGTTTCAAAAACATCGTGAGTCGAATCTTTTGCTTGGGATTAAGTCACATTTGCGTTTCATTATGATAAGCCTTTTTTTTTCCTTGGCTTAGTTGTACACTCTGCGTTGATCTTATAGGCCCTCTGTACACGGTACGGTTTCTTCACGGTACGGTGTATAAACCGCGCCGTAGAAAAAACGTGTCTGCCAACAAGCTTCAATAGTGATCCATATAACAATGACGACCGGGCCTACACACGGCGTATAAACCGTAGTTTTCACTACAAGAAAAACGTGTGTGGACCTTTGTACCATTTTTAGGCTTTTTGGCCTTATGCATTCCTTGCAAAATATGTGGTAAAACCTGTGTACAAATTTTCGTCCAGATCGATTGTAAAATACGACCTGTAGAGGAGTACCAACAACCTGACAGGGGAATACAAATTTTGCTAGACTTGAAGCAGAGACGCTTCGCTCGCTTTGCTCGTTCGATCTACCTATAAATTAAAGTCGCTTTTCGCGTCTGTCTGTGTAACGGCGTTGTTCTTCTAAACTACGCAAGGGGTTTTGATACGGTTTCCACTATCATTTAGATACTTTACTTAGGTTTATGTATATCATACGTTAATGTTTAACTTACGAATAATAAAGAAATCTCTATGTTTTGACATGGCGCCACAATATCAGATTGCACTCGTGTGAAGCAGAGTCGGTTTGCGTGCTTTACTATGTAGCTTTAGGAACTCATGCCAGTAACTCGCAATTAAGCACGATTGATAATCACATTAATCACCAACTAGAAGTGTATATGGCTGGAGGAGCTCGTGGCTAAATAATAACAGCCGCACGGTTCGATACATCAGATTAAGCCACGCTTGCCGGGGTTGGTCCATGAATGGGTGACCATCTTTAAATACCGAGACTCCTCCGTGCCTCGGAAAGCACAATAAGCAGTTGGTCCTGGCTGTCATTCATGGATCTTTGACAGTCGTTACATTTGACAGGTCGTCAGAAGCCCAAAAGTCTGACAACCAGCAGTCTTACCAAGGAGTATTTTATGACCCAGTTACTGGGTTGTGGAGGTCAGATAGGCAGTCGCTCTATGTAAAATATTGGTATTCAGCTGCATCCGATTAGACTGTAAGCCGACCCCAACATAGTTGGGAGAAGGCTAGGCAGATTGATTGATTTTAGAAGTTTATATTGCACAATAGCTTGCAAGCTACTTGCATATGCATGTGTATATTGTGTATGTATTTCTGCCTATTCTGATATCCTGCTTACTAAATCCCATAGCGCTTAAACATCACAATTTCTTATACTACAGAAAATGTAAATCCCTATCAATTTCACAAACTTGATCAGATTCCTTCTGACGTTAATCTTAAACAGTGGAATCCCGTAGTTTTCATATTTAATGTTGTCCCAGTAGTCGTGTCGGCGCATCCGGTGCCTCCCGGGACCATCGTCAGTCCCGCTTTCTATATTATGTTGTTTATGGTAGGGTCCCGGTGGGAGCGGGAAGCGAGAAAGGGAAAATGGAATATTAAAGCATAGCGTACTGATAAACGTGTTTATTTCAAAACAAATGAGTAAAGTAAATGAGTAGAGTTTTTTAAATCCACGAAAAAAAAGTATGTAGATGTTGTAGTAAGGACTAAAAAAAAAACAAAGAGTCCTTTACCAATAATTTGGTCAACATCCAAAGTCAAAGTCAAAGTCAAATAACTTATTTAAAATAGGCACTTTTGAACGTCAAAAACAAAAAAATAGAACTGATTCTAGTTGCCCCTTCCAAAAGGTAGTTTTTGTATGGAGAAGAGTGGGGCAAGAAACTCCATCGTCCCGGCTGTCATTTGTAGATCTTTGACAGTTGTTACGGTTCGTCAGAAGCCCGAAAGCCTGACAACCAGTCTTACCAAGGGGTATCGTGTTACCCAGTACCTGTGTTGTAGAGTTCAGATAGGCAGTCGCTCCATTTAAAATAATGTTAAAAGCCGACTCTTAAAAAAAATGTTTTACAATATTTTGTAAACTCATCCACTATCCACTTCACCCACTCCTGGGCATAGACTGTTCTTATGCCAATCTCCACGATTTTGTGCAACCTCCATAATATACCCGTGTTGGCAACTGTTGGCAGATGCCTATAATTTAAGGACAGTTATTGATTACAAATAAGACTCTTGTATCTTTACCAATAATGAAGCAAATACCTCATCCCTTTGCATAGTAGACCCTCCCACTAATTAAGGAAGTAGCTATCACATGTAAAATTGGCTTACGAATCTATTTATATACCTATCCAGTTTGGCAATAAAAATCTTACTAGCTGCGCCTCGCGGTTTTACCCGCGTAAGTCTCGGTCCCGTGGTAATATCGGGATAAATAGTATCCTATGTCCTATTCCAGGTCAAGGTCTACCCATGTGCCAAATTTAATCCAAATCCGTTCAGCCGTTTTAGTGTGAAAGCGTAACAAACAAACAAACTCACTTTCGCATTTATAATATTAGTTAGGATGTTTATTACTAAACCGCTTATAAACGCTCCTCGCCCTACCGTTTCGCTATCTTAGTAACAGCATATTAATGATCCACTACAGGGAAATCTCTTTCGTTATCATAACATACCATAACTTCGTAAATGATCACCACATCCAACGGGGCGGTGATCAGAACCGATTATGAGAGAGTTTGTCAAACTGTAGTATTGTGTTCAAGTTGACAAAGTTTAATTAGGGTCAAAGGCTAAGGTCTTGTTTAGATAGCCTGGATCGTGTTACCCAGTAACTGGGTTGTGGAGGTCAGATAGGCAGTCGCTCCATGTAAAATACTGTTATTCAGCTGCATCCGGTTCGACTGGACGCCGACCCCAACACATAGTAGGGAAAAGGCTGGGCAGATTTTTTTTTGTATTTATTTGTATAGTTAGCTAGTCATTTAATTTAGTATCTAGTATAAATAAATAGCTGTATAATAATTGTATATTACGATGAATATATTTTCAGTGTTTAGTTTTAGTTTAGTAGAATACCTAATACAAGTAATTCTCCCAGGACATGCCGGTTTCCTCACCGTTGTTGTGGGAGCTGTATCTGGTGTGGTGATGAAATAAATTATAGAAAAGCAAAGTGCCTGCCTAGTATTATTATTGTTTAATCTAATTAAGATTAGTATACACTACAGCATTTAGTCAATCATTTTCATGTATTGTAACGTTCTTACGAATGTTACAATACAAGCAAAAGCTTATAATGTAACATTACATGTAAAGCTCAATTAAAAAAAAAAGCATTTCCATGTATTGTAACGTTCTTACGAATGTTACAATACAAGCAAAAGCTTATAATGTAACATTAAATGTAAAGCTCAATTTTAAAAAAAAGCATTTCCATGTAATGTAATGTTCCTGCGAATACTCGACGCAAACGCTGCGTTCGACGTAATACTCACGGTGGTGAGAGTTATCTGTAACATTTCTTTATCGAGTATAAAGAAATGTTACAGATAACAGTGGTGAGAGTTATCTGAAACATATATTATACTCGATAAAGAAATGTTACAGATAACTCTCACCACCGTGAGTATTACGTCGAACGCAGCGTTTGCGTTCATTGTAACAACCTGCCCTCGACCCGCGCACCTCAGTCTGCGTCGTCCGCGCTCGTGCCGTTTTCTCGATAGAATGTTACACCAATACGCTCATTAGTTTTTAAAATCATTAATCATCGAGTGTCCTGTTCGAAGTGCGGAAAACAAGTGAATGCTAGAGTTCTGTTATAATTTTGTCTATTACTATATCTATTTATAACGCATAATAAACAGGCATCTATGTCGAAGCTTTGTTAGTCACCGCAGAGTTTACATTTGAAATTGATGTCTCTACAAACATCGTTACATTTCTGTGTTTCTCTTTGTTTGTGTACTCGACTGTGTTTCATTTCGTGTGTCTAAAGGTTCTGGGGCTTATTTACAAAGGAAATGATCTTGGGGATAGGTACTGGTAGCAATTCAAGTAGGTTATCTCTTGTACAAGAGTTTCATGATTCAAAACTATGTTTTATGTTGAGTCAATGGTACTTTGAATAGTGTTTTAGCTAAGCCTATGTCGGACGAGGCCAGAACTCTGTACAAGATATATTACAATCATATAAAATAATTTAAAATTCAAAATTTGACTATAATGGAGCGGCATAGTCAGTATTGTTACAAAGCTCCTTAATAAAGAGTTAAAAAAAAAAAAAATGACGAAGCTTTGATTTTTATTATATTTTTAATAATCATTTGTTAACATAAGCTTATTTATACTAATTCCACTATGGCCTTAAAAAAATCTTTATCAAGTTTAAATAATTGATGATGAATTTTTTTAGAGTATTGCTTATTAAAATTAGCACCTTGTTACTTAAATATTTGCATGCCAATTTATGGCGAAATGTGTCATCGCACTAACAATTTATATATATATAGGTAGGTAACCTAACATATTTGTTCCTAAAGATATTTATTTGCATTTTGTAGTATGTAAATGCGATTTACATACTACAAAATGCAAATAAATATCTTTGACTTTAGCTAACGTCGTTTTCCCACGGGATTAGGCAGAAAGTACACCACCTGCTACGATCCTAACATACTTCTTTAGCTTCGTTTACGTTCATAAATCTGGTTATACACGCACGCCGTTGCCGTATTATGCTAGTTAATTGATTCAGGCGTGACTTTGCGGAAATCAATTATAAAATACAATAGACGTAGATATATTTAGTAACCTATTCCACTTGACTATTCTTCAAGAGTCATAAAAAAAAACCCTGTAAGAAATCGACACGTGTTTCACCTCTCAACGAGGCATCCTCAGGATGACGATTGACCAATTGCAAAACAGAACGCGACGTGTTACCACACCGAGCGCTGGACGCAAATTCGAAGCCGTATTATGCACCTAATCTTTCTGAAGAACATCACCATCATCATCATCATCATCACTGGGTCACTGTAATTATGTCCTTGTAGGCATTTACATTTATATCTGCCATAATGTACCACGCAGGCCCAGTGCTGGTACGAAAGGGATACCGGGACCCTTGGCAACAGGCAACTGAAGCAACACGGGTGGGTTTTAGTCAGTAAAAGTCTGACACGCCCTCCCGCTCCGCCCAGAGCGGGAGAATTCATTTGATGAATTTCCCACCCAAAAAAAAAATGCTCGTGCGGGTTGATGGATGTCACATGTCTTCGAATTTTTGATTCTAGGACATGCCAGTTTTCTCACGATGTTTTCCTTTATCGTTTTTCGTTTCACAGAGCAAAGTGCTTGTTTGGGTCCAACCTCACAACCTCCAACTCGTAAGTCGCAGCCATCACCACTGGGCCACCACTGCTCTATCCCAAGTCTAATTAGCTTTAATTTCCAGACGACAGATTAGAACTCAGCTCAGCTAAGAGAACCTAACTACCAAGGGTTACTTTAATTGGGCAAGAGTCTGTATGTGTACAGCTATAATGTCCCGTGAGTAATGCACCGTATCTTTGAGTCAAAGGATGCCTTTTGGTTATGTAACTAGGGCGTAATGGCTTATTATGTTTGTTTGAAGAGGCAAAATAGTATTTTGATTATAGTATCCCTTTGCGGGGTAAATGCTTGTACTTATACAGGGTGTAAGGGCCAGCCCTCCACAAATTAACAGGGGGCATTCAGCTCCTTATTTTGAATCATATTACACCGAAATTTTTCACCGGAAATGTTTTTTTTTCAATTTTAAATTATGTTATCTGTAGGCAGCAGTCCATTTATGTAAATAAAACAGCTAAAATAAAATAAAACCAGCAATGGATGTTGAAATACTATAGCGAACGTCGCGTGAAATTCAAAATTTACATTGATAAATAACGCGGCGCGAGCGCGCCCAACGCCACACGGGGAGTGCGGCTATGTGGGTTGTGCCATGGTAACGATACATTGCGTGTGAGCTAATAAAACAAATCAGGTTTATTGGATTCCCATAACGTTCCTGAAATAATTTCATGTACCGGCCGTCTTAGTATGATATACTGAATTCATACCATCAGTTTGAGGAGGGCTGTCCCTTACACCCGATATACATGAGAAGATTGCCTCGTTGGTCAAGTGGTCGCAACTGCTGAGCATGAGGTTGTGGCGGCATCTACATCGGCACATGCGAACCTGACGTCACACAAAAATCCTGACGTCACATAAATCCTGCATCGCACAATTAGAGTTTACTGCGCGACGTACATATATAGAAGAATCCAACATCAATCCTTGGGCAGTTGGCCGCCAGACACGACACCTGTCTGGTCGGAGGATCCTCCCTTTTCTATAGAGGATGAGTGAACTTTAAACCCTGTTCCTCATACCTCTAAAAGGTCCTGCGTTTGAGTTCCAGTTCGAGCTGAGCGTTATTGGGTTTCTCCATCAGGAATTTCTCAGTAGCAGAGTCTAGATTCGTGCCCAGTTGATGGTAATATCTCTCGCCCCCTATTACATGGGACTTAAACATAACTAGTGATATGAGGGTGTGCTATATGTCCACGTCTGCCTAACTCCTCGAGTATTACAGGCGTGATGATGTTATGTTAGAGAAAGAAAAGAAAATCCAATCTGCCTAGCCTTTTCCCAACTATGTTGGGGTCGGCTTCCAGTCTAACCGGATGCAGCTGAATACCAGTATTTTACGTGAAGCGACTGCCTATCTGACCTCCACAACCCAGTAACTGGGTAATACGATACCCCTTGGTAAGACTGGTTGTCAGACTTTCGGGCTTCTGACGACTCGTAACGACTGTCAAAGATCCACAAATGACAGCCGGGACCAACGGCTTAACGTGCTTTCCGAGGCACGGAGGAGTCTCGGTATGTGAAAATGGTCACCCATCCACGGACCAACCCCGGCAAGCGTAGCTTAACCTGATGGATCGACCCGAGCGGCTGTTATTACTTAGCCACGAGCTCCTCCTCTATGTTAGAGAAAGAATGAGCATTTATAACTACGTTTTCTCACTTCGTATACAAATCGCTTACCCAAGGTTTCCACACGGTGTTTGCTTCGACACCCGTTAGTCTCCCGTTAGTGATACCAAACTAAATAGATTTTCTCCAGTTTTATATCCAGACTATTACGGCTTTAATTGAAAATAAAAGAAGTCAACATTCAAAGGATATTCAAATCCACAAAGTTTAAATTCACTGAAGTACATCTACATAGACTGATTGTATCCTGAAAACTATGGTCCACTTAGTTAATTGATTCAGGCGTGACTTTGCGGAAATCCACTATAAAATACAATAGACGTAGATATATTTAGTAACCTATTCCGCTTGACTATTCTTCAAGAGTCCTAAAAAACCCCTACACGTGTTTCACCTCTCAACGAGGCATCCTCAGGATGAAGAATAGTCAAGCGGAATAGGTTACTAAATATATCTACGTCTATTGTATTTTATGGTCCACTTCTTCTTTTCGTGTGGTTAGTGTCCTGTTAGTGTCCTGGTGTCAGAGTTTTAAAACCGCCCAAGCGCCTCTCTCGACTTGGCTTCACATGCCGTCGAGAAATATCTCTCTGGCATGCCGGCTTCCTCACAATGTTTTCCTTCACCTTCAAGTAAGTGATAATTTTACAATACGCAAATGAATCCAAAAAGTCAGAGCAAGTCATGCTTTGGGTTCGAACTTGAGACTTATGAATTGGCAGTCCGACGGTCACACCACTAGGCTATCACTGCTAGCCACTCATAATGCTCGTGCATACTCGTGATGGACCATGGGTGCCCATTAGGAACTCACTTTTACTAGCTTCCTCATCTTCACTACGTTATCAGCTCTATAGCTTACCAAACTTCAGCAAAAGAAGAACAATCTTCTTCTCACGAATTCCTTCTTCAAAATTCCATCAACGAAAATGGCATCAATTCCCCGTAATCATAGTTTAAACAAACTTGCATTTGAAGCGTGCTTGCAGCTTCGAACTTGCACAATACCTGAATCTACAACAATCGTTAGCTTGGGTTAAAGCTAGCTTTAACTTGAGTTTGTTCTTAATAAACGGAGGATACCTTGCACTAACTTTGAAGTTATTTCACTGGCACTCAAAAGCTGAGAGTTATTCTGGATAGAGTGAGATATTTCGCTGTAGGTAATAATATTTTGGTTATGTGCGGTGACTTTATTTCAGTAATAAACAATAAATATTCTATTTTTTTTGTTGCTTCAGTTTAAGTATATTTTTAGGGTTCCGTACCCAAAGGGTATAACGGGACCCTATTACTAAGGCTCCGCTGTCTGTCTGTCTGTCACCAGGCTGTGTCTCATGAACCGTGATAGCTAGACAGTTGCAATTTTCACAGATGATGTATATCTGTTGCCGCTATAACAACAAATACTAAAATACAGAATAAAATAAATATTTAAGGGGGCTCCCGTAATTGGTCTTCCGTTAAAAGTTATGAACACAAACTAGTTTTCACTGGTGACGAAAGTGCATTTGAATAAGACAAACATTAGGTATTACAGTTTTAGTTGATAATGAGACGTAAACATGGTAGATTTACATACGTAGGTACCCACTTATGATACATTTATCAAAAAAAATGTCGAAAGTTCCGATTACTTTAATGATATGAATGCATCTTTCTACGAGCAATTTGTTAATTATCAGCTGATGATTATATAATTATACAACAAACGTGATTTTTTTTTCCGTTTTTATAGATATTGGTACGGAACCCTTCGTGCGCGAGTCCGACTCGCACTTGGCCGGTTTTTATCTTTTATGTTTTACTTCAAGCTTCATCAAGTCGTTGAGCTCCTCAAGTTCCTAGTTGAGCTACACGTTTATAGTTTGTCCAAGCTTGTCTACTGGAAAAGAACAACTGACAAATGCGTACATTGACTGGACAGGTCAACTCAAATCTGTGTGGGTTTCCTCAAAAGACAGATCTCAGACATTAATCTGCATAGTCCTCATTTTATGATCTGACAAAGATTATGTTTGTACTTTAAAAGTGGCTGTGACCTCTGAGGTTGTTTCGGTCTTTCTTCTCAGAGTAGTCTGATAGGAAACACGGAACTTATCTATAAGAGTGTTTTTCTTTAAACAATGTACAGAAATAAATATAATTTTTCATTTTCTGTCTGTCTGAGTTTCACGTGTTTTTTTTGGAAGTCGGTTGTTTTTTTTTTTGTAAAATGTTTTTATTTTTCACTTTTTAGTTGTGGTACCTACCCCATACAAATCCGAATACTACTACCTGCTATGTAAATAACAGTGAAGGAGTCAAACAGGATATCGTCTAGATAAACTAAGTGGGAAAAATACGTAATATTGAAGCTAACTCAAAAATTACGCAAGCAAAGTTAATAAAATGGATATGGGACCACCTCGGAAGCATGACCTACCAAACAAAAAAGAATCATCATTGGCGGAGTAATCGCGTAACAGAAAAAAAAAAAAAAAAAAAAAACGAATTGAGAACCTCCCACTTTTTGAAGAAGTCGGTTAAAAATAGAGGCTGTTTCTTAATTTAAGGGTCAACCCTAACGACAATGAAATTGTTTTATTCTTGTACGCGACTTGGCCCAACTGCCTTAAAAGTAAAAATATCATTTAGTTCTTATTTAAGTAAAAATAACATTTAGTCAGGACATTGTCATTATATTGTGGGAGCCCCAACACCATCCCGAGCGTGCTCAGCCAGAAGGTGGACAGCCCCCTTCTGGGGCAGTGGGTTCAAGCACAAGTGCGTGTGCCCGGGGCCCCAGATGGCGGCAAATACCTAAATTAATAATAAAAAATTTAAATGTACTTACATAGTTCTTATGTCGTTCTTCTATCAATATTATGGATGATTTTTATTTAAAAAAATATTGTAAGGGTCTTTAAAAAAAAAAAAACTTTTATTTCAGATATACTTTATCTCAAATAAAAGTTTTTTTTTTTAAAGATCCCGCACAATATTTTTTTCATCAGTTAAATCGACAGTCAAATTTTAACTACATCGTTTAATTAAAAACTCAGTTATTTGACTTGACGTTTTTTTATTCGCCTATTCTCACCTCGTAAAGTTTTATAGGGAAGAATATAAATTACTTTCTAAGAATTCTGTGAGTTTACGGCAACGATTTTAATTACGAGGTCGTAAGTCTTAACCTTGTAGTGACGGTCTCAGCGGGTCATATTTTTAATCGGCACTTAGAAGTTGACACTTTATTTTAGGAGGTCACTTACTGAGCTGAACTTTTACGACGGTTTATGATTTAAAAGCTATCTCATTTTTGCTAGCTGCGCAGCTGAGTTCTGATCTGAAAGGTATAGGCAGCTACCTGGTGTAAAGGCAATCAATTTGCCTAACCTTTTCCTAACCTATTTTGGGGTCGGCTTCCAGTCTAACCGGATGCAGCTGAATACCAGTATTTTACATGAAGCGACTACCTATCTCACCTCCTCAACCCAGTAACTGGGTAATACGATACCCCTTCGTAAGACTGGTTGTCAGACTTTCGGGCTTCTGACGACCCCTAACGACTGTCAAAGATCCACGAATGACAGCCGGGACCAACGCCTTAACATGCTTTCCAAGGCACGGAGGAGTCTCAGTATGTAAATATGGTCACCCATCCACGGACCAACCCCAGCAAGCGTAGCTTAACCTGATGGATCGACCCGTGCGGCTGTTATTACTTAGCCATCTGGTGTAAAGACAGGTGTATGTATTTAATCGATCATCCAATAATTTCCATTTTGCTTTCCTAAAAATATAATTGAGTTCGGTTTTTTCCTTTTGAGGTACGGAACCCTAAAAACATACAACAATAGCTTTTCTATCAACAGCTTACTGCATAAACATGCACATACAAACATTACCTAATAGAAAAGGATAATCGACACCCTAACTTTACAAATAACCCGTTCAGACTGTGAGATATCACAGCCGAATCCTTTTTATACCAAGATCAGTCTACTTTATGGGCACCATTAGGAAACCATTACGATTTCTTAAAGAGATAGGCGACTATAGATATTCGAATACTACCATTATGGTCGGTTTTTGTTCGTTATTTTTACGGTTAAAAACACGTTATGCTCGTGGGACTTAATTTCGTGTTAAGTCTATCAAAAAGCAATTATGGAATATAAACAGCAAATGTAACGGTTTTTTTACTTTTAAATCTTCAATTCATTACTGTACCTTTTCAATCAAAGGTACAGTTATGGTTGACTCAGGTAGATGACCTTGTGAAGGCTGCAGGAATCCGCTGGCTGCGAGAAGTAACATAATGTATACTGATGATGATGATAATGAAAATAGGCATACTTTTTTATAGTTAATTGATTCAGGCGTGACTTTGCGGAAATCCATTATAAAATACAATAGATGTAGATATATTTAGTAACCTATTCCGCTTGACTATTCTTCAAGAGTCTTAAAAAACCCTGTAAGAAATCGACACGTGTTTCACCTCTCAACGAGGCATCCTCAGGATGACGATTGACCAATTGCAAACCAGAACGCGACGTGTTACCACACCGAGCGCTGGACGCAAAGTCAACAGTCACTTTGCGTCCAGCGCTCGGTGTGGTAACACGTCGCGTTATTGTATTGCACGTTGCTATTGTATTTTATACTTTTTTATAATGATGACAGGCCAAAAGATTATTTAGTAGAAAGTGTTTTCAATGTTTTTTAGGGTTCCGTACCCAAAGGGTAAAACGGGACCCTATTACTAAGACTCCGCTGTCTGTCTGTCTGTCCGTTTGTCACCAGGCTGTATCTCATGAACCGTGATAGTTAGGCAGTTGAAATTTTCACAGATTATGTATTTCTGTTGCCGCTATAACAACAAATACTAAAAAACAGAATAAAATAAATATTTAAGGGGGCTCCCATACAACAAACGTGATTTTTTTGCCGTTTTTATAGATAATGGTACGGAACCCTTCGTGCGCGAGTCCGACTCGCACTTGGCCGGTTTTTTTTTTTAATGTCAGCCTACTCTGTCCCACAGCTGAGCAAAGGCTTCCCCCTAATCTTTCCAAACAATCATTTCAACAACTTCAATGATTAGCTTATCAAATTATATTTTCCCGCCGGTGAAAACTTGTCTGCTTATAACAACCAATTGTGAGGTGATAATGGGAATAAATAGATAGATAGATAGATAGATAAAACGTTTATTTGGTGCATACAAAAGAGAACACAACATACAAAAGCACGGTTAAATAATAACTATACATTATTAAATAGCTACAAAGAGGAGCTCGTGGCTATGTAATAATAGCCGCACGGGTCGATCCATCAGGTTAAGCTACGCTTGCCGGGGTTGGTCCGTGGATGGGTGACCATTTTCACATATCGAGACTCCTCCGTGCCTCGGAAAGCACGTTAAGCCGTTGGTCCCGTCTGTCATTTGTAGATCTTTGACAGTCATTACGAATCGTAAGAAGCCCGAAAGTCTGACAACCAGTCTAACCAAGGGGTATCGTATTACCCAGTTACTGGGTTGTGGAGGTCAGATAGACAGTCGCTCCATGTAAAATACTGGTATTCAGCTGCATCCGGTTAGACTGGAAGCCGACCCCAACATAGTTGGGAAAAGGCTAGGCAGATTGATTTTTATTAAATAGCTACAAAGTGCCAATATACAAAAAAAAAAAAAAAACAATAAAAGAAAACTAGACACAGCGAGACAATATTGTCTATGACACACTTTAAAAAAATAATGAAACATATAAAGCGCGGTGTGCGTCTCAACGTTGCACCAAAAGAAAATGGAATGTCCCTTTTGTCCTATTTTTGGCAGTAGCAATTGTGAGGATATTGATCTAAATGTTTATAATAGATACTAATAGGCCTTTAATTAAATACAAACGATAATAACCAAAAACCATCCGCTGATTTAAAAATGTCTCTAAACGACAGTAAAAACCGTTAAAAACGCTCCAAATTACACAAAAAACGGTGTCGGAAGTTATTTATCAAAGGACCGCCAGATATGATTATCCTTGCGACAGCTAACGGTTTTGGGGCCGTCAGAAGAATAGGGAATTTAGGCCGACCGAGGCCTAATTAGCTACGAAAGAGCAGGTTGTATTAAAACATGTTTTTGTTGCGAATTATTAAATTAGAATTAATGTACGGTTTAGATGTTTTGTAATTTGTTTGGGATGTCTGGTCTGTTTCTGTGAGGGTTTTTACATAGAAATGTTTGAGAAGGATGTTTTTTTAAAAAAAAAAAATATAGAGAAAACAGAAAAAGTCAAATCATTAATTTTAATTAGTGCTTTTCAGTGATTTTATGTTCATTTGTTGTTATTAAAAAAACTCATTATTTTAAATTGTAATTTACGAGGGAAACGCATTGTTGCATAACTTTTTAATTATTCGAGATTTTTAATTAATATTATTTATGAAACCTCTTTAGGTCATGAGCTATCCGAATATCAAAAGATATTTGGCCTGGGTTTTAAGAGGGAGGCGTGAAAATTGACTCGCTGCCACAATGTATAATAAAAAATAAAAATAAAACTTATTCAAAAATAAAAATTGGGGAATACAGTACAGTAGATGTCTTTAACTACACCTTTCAACAGTAAGGTGATGAGCGAGCCCATCAGGCAAAAAAAAAAGTGACAGGCCCAGAGCTCGCTGGGCGGATGACATCGAGAAAGTCGCTAGCACTTGCTGGATGTGTACAGCAGAAGATACAGACGGTTGGTCATCTCTGGAGGAGACCTTCACCTTCTACTAAGAGGGGTTCTAGCTATTCAAACAGAAATCGTAAAAAAAAAACTATAATGTATACATAACTGTTTTTTTTTAAAGGCAATTTTGTCATTATTAGGTAAGTAGATATAGTATTTAATGAGATTGCTTACAAAATTAGAAATGTTTTAATTATGATTGCATGCAGTATTATATTGTCTTCTTGTATAGGTTATCGTGTTACCCAGTAACCGGGTTCTGGAAGTCAGATAGGCACTCGCTCCATGTAAAATACTGGTATTCAACTGTATCTGGTTAGACTGGAAGCAGACCCCAATAGAGTTGGGCACGGGTTATGCAGTTTTTTTGCCAGTTAAACTAAACACGGACCATTCATCAACACCAAAATTGTATCCAACAGAAATTAATTGTCATCCAAATATATATTCATAGAACATTAATTAGTAGTAATATTTGGTAGGTACATGCTATCTAACTCAACGATGTTATGACACATAAGTTAATTATGGCGGTGACATAAATGTGATTCATGGGTTGATGCGACAAGAGTGGGGTTGCCAGTAGAGAAATTTACTTGGATATAATGGTGTTTAATATTATCTGTGAGTAGTCTGCGAAATTAAAATTTTCATTTTTTTTTTTTTTTAATTTTGCAGGTCAGTTTATGATTAGAAAATTTTAAATTTGCGGGCTGTCTTATCGCATCCCCCTTAAACAGTAAGCGATGTATCTGATCTGTCTGTCTGGTACAAGTATTTATCTCACTATCTGTTAGTGGTGGGCAATTGAATTAAAATAACCATTGTCTTGAAGAGATCGCTTTGTGCGATAGGACCGCTGTTTTACATTGTTGATTTTCACTTGGTAGGTAGGAATTCCTTGTACAAATAAAAAAACGGACTTATTTGGAAAAACCCCGTAGGTACTGCATTTATTATGACCCGTTGTAAAATTGTCTCTGATCCGTTTCTATTCAAAGGAGATCATTCATTTTGGGCTAAATAATGAAAGTACCGGCCAAACAACAAAAATGATTTATTCCGTTAGAACATGTTATTCTCTTCACTTTTCACTATTAGAGCAAATCTGTAGGGCAATTCCCTGCGCTGTTATACGATTTTGAAAAATACTGTTTTTAGTATGTTTTATTTAAAATAATTGATAGTAATCTAATTAAAGTAATAGCTTGTAGTAATAAAAAATGAAGAGAAAAACCTACTCTTTCGGAATTTAGCTTTTTTTTTTGTTTGGCCGGCACTTTCACAATTATAGCCCAAAAATGTATGGACGGTGAATGATGTCCTTTAACGGGTATTTAAAAAAAAACGGAACTGTACCTAATTGAAAAAATATCCTGCATCAGTTTTTGCTGTAATCAAAATAATAAAGAGAGAATCTGTGGGAACTTAAGTAATAATTTCATTGATTTTAATTTTGAACATTATACTGACTATAATTTAGGTAGGTACTGTATGCTCGTAACCTTCACTGTAAAATTGTTTTTTTTTTTTTTTTTCGAAGTACTTCGTCCAGTTCAATTTAAACCCAAAAATACTGAACTAATCCAGCAGCCTGTGGGAAATAGAATGACATGATGTACCTTTCATTTTCCGAGGTATTTCCGTGGTATTTTTCGTTCCATCCTGGCAACCCGGGTCATCCCCTTGGGTATTACGTTGCCATCCCCTCCGTCCACCTTTGTGGGCCTTGTAATTAGACCGCCAAATAATGGGAGGTGACTATGAATTTTTTATGCGTATCATATTTTGAGGGAAACAATGTTTTTGTGTTTTTTCCGTGATGTGGTAATTTGTTTGTGTTATGTCCGTTTCGGGGTTTTTACCGATATTATGGGTATCAATTAATTAGAAGGGCAGGGTTGGTAACACTTGGTTGTATTTCTAAACTGCTTTTCTATCTACCTGTCTTGCTTACAGAAAGAATTGGAGGTATTTAAGGATATATCCATCTGGCTCTTTCTCTTGCTTGGCTCTTTTGATACAGGAACTCCTAGTACAAGAGCCAAGGCTACACAGATGTTTGTTGTCTCGGAAGTGAAAATAAATAAACAAATAGCGATACCTAAATCTATTTTTTTTTAGAGTATCTACTCTACCAATTCAACTCTTGTGAACGAGGTGACAGACAAATCTTCTTTTTACAAGTCTTTACGAAGTTCAGGAATCGGTATGATGATTAAGACATTACTCTACGTATTTCCCGGTTGATGGCAACAGGCTCGCTGTCTGCCACATGAAGAAGAAGAAGAAGAAGAAGAAGAAGAAGATACATACATAATATACAGCAGATAACAAAATAAAAATAAAGAAACAAATGAGAAGGTAAAGTAGGAAATTATCAGGGGAGTGTGCCTCACGGCTGCGCCAAATAGGCCCAATTCAGCAAAAATGCCAGACAACTAGTGCCTGACGCTGGTTTTCAACCGGACCCGAAAGTGTGAAGTTATGGATGCAAATCAGTGTGATGTGTGTATGCATACCTACTTAAATAAAATAAAACAAAATAAGTGTCACATAATAATAATAACGAAGAACACCTTTATATACCTACATAATTAGTGTGATTGTGTATAAATTGTATTGCAGACCAAATAAAAATGAAATAAATTAGAAGACTGATAAATAAATAAATGAGACGGACGCATGCTAGACCATTGTTGTTGTTGATTGATTGTTTATAGGAGGTATGTAAATAAAATAAATAAATCCTTCGCAACGAGTCAGAACCAAAAACCAAAAAAACCTGTTTTAGCCGATGCCAGACTTCCACGTTCCAAACACATAGTCATAATAATTTATTTGTTTTTCCGTGCACTTGCTACCCACTTCATCACACAATACGCTGCAAGCAGCCGAGCGTGGCGGACTAGTCACGGACAGCCAGCAGACCTTTTGTTTTTTAAAATTGTCTTAGCTATGGTTTAAGTTTGCATTTAGATTGATTCAATACGATGGTCATAAAGTAACACTTAAATATCATTTAAATATAGGTATGTAAGTCAGCCAAAAATTGTTGTCGAAAGTGGAATGTAGTCAAAAACATGTTTAGTTATACTAAGGAGATACGGACGAAAGGTAAGCCGCTAGTCAATCTATTATTAATGTTTGTGGGAAAAGATTTTTTTATAATGTGAAGTTGGTAGGTAAGTGCCACCCATCCGTTTTCAATGAAACTTAAACATAACTGACGAGATGGTACCTACATCTCTAGCTAACCCTTTGGGAAAACAGCCGTGATGTTATGTAATACGTTCTACATCTGAAAATAAGCCCAGCATCTTTAAGGTCTGTATAATCTGTATCTGTCTGAATCTGTATAATCTGTATAATAATGTTTCTTGACGTCTATTCGGGTGTTAGTGTGAAAATTCGCGTGTCAGTCGAGCATTATAAATACATAATGACGTCCTGTGTAACCAGGTATTCTGTACCATTGTCCTCATTTTCCTATATGCTTCTATTATAAAGATATTTGAAACAATAGGAGAAACATCCATTTTAATTAATATGGTCATGCAAAGATAGAGCAGGAGGATTATCCCTCGGTCATTCTGCACTTTGTTCGTTGTCAGGGCTTTAATCCAGAATCGATTTTGATAAGACTTGGCAGGGAACTCGTGATGCAAACAATATGTTGGCAAATTATTCACCAGATGGGTTAACAATATTGAAATAATAAACTCAAACCCAAAGCATTTATTTCAAATAAACCAATTACAAAGGGAAAATCAGTCAGAAACATGAAGCAAGTTGCCCATTCCAAAGCGTAGTAGGTTCCTGTGGAGAAGAATGGGCAAGAAACTCCAGGACACTCTTTTTTAATCAAAATATTGTTACAATATATTGGTTACATCAGTCATGTTGAAATTATAGATGTCAGTACAATGTAGAAAAACGTGCACGTTAAAAGTGTCCGTAATTAAATGAAAAAAATTAAAATAAGCCTTAGCAGCTAAGAGATGACCAGTCTCTACTGACGGCGCCCGATCACGAACATGGCGTATGGAAAGATCGCGAAGAGAAGAATCGCGGAAAAGACCTGGCGACATACATCCATACTATGAGGTGTCAGAACTATTAAGATCTGAAAAAGGGATGGTATCGCTCTCTCAAACTGAAACAATGGTGGCTTCCACACATTATGAGTACAATAAGGACAATAGATTAGAATACTGTTTTATTATGTTCACCATACGAATTACAGACATAATGTAGGAACTTTACATAGGGTGAAACAATGGGCGTTCTTATCGCTAAAAGCGATATTTTAAAGACAACCTTTGAATTTATTTAAAGGCAGAAGGAGACAATACTGTTGCTAGTATGAGGAATATCATTAAAAAAAAGAGTAAACAGAGATAAGTAGTATGAGAAAAACATAAAAAAAATAGTAAAAAACGAGAAAATGAAAGATTATAGAGAGAAAAAGAATGAGTATACTGTCTATTAAGTAACTGCGGCTACTGGATGAGATGGGGACTTCTAAGAGAGGATTGGAAAAAGGGAGAGGAGTTCTTTTCCCGACAGTAGACGTTATGATCTGATGATGATGATAATGGCAAAATAAAGGACGAAAAAACTCAATGTACTCGCAAAATCAAAAATCTGCTTAGCCTTTTCCCAACTATATTGGGGTCGGCTTCCAGACTAACCGGGTGCAGCTGAATACTAGTACTTTACATGGAGTGACTGCCTATCAAAAACAAAATCAAATCAAAAGTCATGTATTCGAACTAGGCTGAGAATCAGCACTTTTCGAACGTCAAAATTACATAAAACAGTCCCCCAAAACGCCCACCCTTCACCACTTCCTAGTGCTTTAGCGGGGAAGAAGAAGTGGCGGAACAAACTCCCCAGCAGCACAGCTGTCTGTTTAGTTAGAAAAAAATGATTCTATATAATAGTATGCAAAATCATTCATATTACGGAACAAAAAAAAAACATAAATCTAATTATTAGCCATATGTCAGCTATCACACGCCATTATACCAATAAAAAAAAATATCGACATCTGACCTGTAACCAAATATCTGACCTCGACAACCCAGTAACTGGGTAATAAGATACCCCTTGGTAAGACTGGTTTTCAGACTTTAGGACTTCTGACGACCCGTAACGACTATCAAAGATCCACGAATGACAGACGGAACCACCGACGGCCAGTCTACTCGCAAACCCGAGAGGCATAATTAATTTTAATAACTGTTTTGATGAAGTGCATTTCTGTCGGTGTACAGTAATGTACAACCACCATCTAAATGAGTGACCTCATTAAAGTACGGAATTTCAATTATTAAGCAAGCAAAATAATGAGCCGAAATAATAACATTTACATAGTGTTTGAAATACATTTATCTGATGTGCTTTTGGTTAAAATCTGCGAGTGGTTTTAGCGAAAGCAAATGAGCTGTAATAGTTATTTATGCAACTGTTATATAATAAGGGGTATTAAAACACGAATGTGGGTTTATCACAATACATGAATGTTTTAATACCTAATTATATACAGTTGCATACAAGACTTTATCTACACCCATGCTATAAATCCTCTATAAAAGTTTCTGAAACAGTTAATTTATTGCCAACATTAAAACACTGGTTGTTTTAATGTTGTCATAGCAACCATAATATCATCCAAACGGTGTTATCGGTAACGGTGTTATAATGTTGTACTGAATTTCATAATACAACTCATTTCAAAAAAATAACATTGTCATGCAAGCAGGTTTCACTAACAAAGCACCATAATAATTTAAATACAACAAAACAAACAGTGTTTTAATGTTGGCAATAAGGTAACTGTTTCAGAAACTTTTATAGAGGATTTATAGCATGGTTGTAGATAAAATTATTTATATACATACATACTCACGCCTTCTTCCCATGGGGGTAGGCAGAAACTACAGAACGCCACCTGCTACGACCCTTACATACATTTTTTGCGTCGTTTACGTTCATACATCTTGTTCTACACGTCGGTTGCGAGTACTACGCAACTGACCTTTCAGAAGAAGATCACCAATAGTGCCACTATAATGTCCTTATAGGGCGTCCCCTTCCGGCATTACCACTCACATTCTGCCTTCCAAATACTTCTTGCTAATAATCAATCTGATACGAGTACATACATCTAGCTGACTCTGTTATATTTGGAAAATGGGTAAGAATGTAAAGAATCTAAAACGTGCTCTTACTTACCTATATTAATAGGTCTTTACCTATGAAATTGCCGTTTTGTATGAAAAAATTTAAACGATTTTTTTTCATGAATTTTTTATTTGTATTAATCGAAGTAATCACCCATGCAATCAATGCATCTTTGCCATCGCAGTGGCAGTTTATTGATGCCCTTCTTAAAGAAATCAGCTGGACGGGAGGCAACAAATTCTTCAAAGGCATTTTGTACTGCCTCTCGGGTATTGAATTTTTTTCCCGCCAAGAAGTTATCCAAATTCTGGAAAAAGTAGTAGTCTGTAGGCGCAAGGTCTGGTGAGTAGGGCGGATGACGGAGAGCTTCCAACCCCAGTTCTTGCAACTTGGAGACCGTCTGCTGTGCAGTATGAGGTCGCGCGTTGTCGTGCAGGAGCAGCGGAGACGAGCGATTGACCAATGCTGGTTGGAGATGCGCCAGTTTCTCCATCATTGTGTTCAGTTCTTCACAGTACACATCTGCAGTAATGCTCACCCCGTTTGGTAAGAAGCTGTGATGAATCACACCGGCGCTAGACCACCAAACAGTGACCATCACTTTTCTAGGGGTACGTTTTCGTTTAGGGCATTGTTTAGGTGCTGAACCAGGATCCAACCAACTTGCTGAGCGCTTGCGGTTATCAAACAGAATCCATTTTTCATCGCAGGTAACAATGCGGTTCAAAATTCCTTCATTTGTGTGTCTGTTGAGCAGTGCAAGGCACGTCTCGACGCGTACTTCGCGCTGGCGATCATTGAGTTCGTGGGGCACCCATTTGTCAAGCTTTTTTACCTTGCCAATTTGACGCAAATGGACCAATATTGTTTTGACGCTAACGTCGAAAGCTGCTGCTAATTCAGCCGTAGATTGTGTATCATCAGCTTCCACAATCGCCTTTAATTCGTCATTGTCGACCAAAGTCTTCGGACGACCGCGAGGTTCATTTTTCAGGTCGAAATTTCCAGAACGGAAGCGAGCAAACCAATAACAGGTGGTGCGTTGGTTTGTAGTGTTAGCTCCGTAAACGTCGTTGATGTTGCGTGCCGCTTGTGCCGCGTTGCTGCCACGACGGTACTCATATTCCATAATTACTCGAATTTTTAACGTATCCATGATGACGAAAAAGATTGAAATGCGATGAAAATGTAACACTAATCAATAAAGAAATGACTACTTTTGGAAAAAAAAATCCATGTTTTTAAAATAAAATTAATTTGAAATTAGAATTCTTAGCCAAACAAAAATTATTTTGATTTGAAATGGCCAGTACTGCAGAACGGCAATTTCATAGGTAAAGACCTAATATTATTCTAGCGTATGACACTCGTGAGTTGCAGCTGAAAATCAGCGTTAGGTGGTACACTTTGTGTTGCCATCTGACAATATGCTGAGCCCTTTGGCATTTTATTGATTGTTTCTGTTTTTATAGTTTTAAGGTGTATTTTTCAATTTCGTTACAATGCCAATAAACGCATTTTTATTTATTTCTTTCTTTCTTCTTAATCACGGTAAAGGCCAGTTCACACCGAGACGTGAAGCGACGCGCACTTTTTATGATCCGATTCAATATCATTTCGATTCAATATAATATTATTTACTACACAATAAGGTCGACGCGCTGCGCAGCTCGGCGCATCTCAGCGTACTTTGACATATATGTCAACACTCGCACTGAAATTATACATTTTCGTGAAGAAGATAAGTTCGATAATTGTTAAAAAAGTGCTCGCAGCTCGAAGCTCACTTCACCTATACTCCAATTTTGAAATTTTTAGACATTTAAATAAGCCTTTTTGACAGTCCGTTCAACCGATTTTGACTTCTATTGCGTTGGAGGCATGACAAATGGCAGCTGCAGTGACAGTTGGTATTGTGTAACATTTTTTGCTTTTAATGCCATCCTTATGCCTACGGTATAGAAGTAAAAATCGGTTGAACGGACTGTATAAAGGTTTGTTTAAATGTCTAATCTTATTTCAAACGGAGTATAAGTTTTCACGGTAAGATTTTTACAGGGTCTCCTACTGTGTTTGCAAATAATCTGTGTGCCCAATGTTGCCATAATTTCTCCAACACTGGATTAATTGGAATAGTGAAAGCTGTCTTTATTTCAAAATTCAATATTTATTATACAGGGTGCATCAAATCAATCGAATAAGTTAATATTTTAAAAGGTGTTAAAATAAAAACACATTTATTTTATTTCAAATTGTATTTATTTTCGTCGTTATTATAATAAACCATTCGCATCGCACTCCACACTATTGGTCCGTCCATAATTACACAACACACCATATACTTCATCATTTTACAAATTATTTCGAATTACCTATAATTATTTACATTTTTACATTGAATAAACAATTTTAGAAATTTTATTTTATCTAGGTACTGGCATTTAAGATAGATACAGGCGGTTCTTTTTTTTATAGAAGATATTATGACGATTATCTACAATTCAGTTATTATTTTATCGTTTTGGTTTGGTATTATTTTCATTTATTTTTATCAAGTTTTTCGATAACATGTCCCTACTACTAGAAAAGTAATGTTCTCAATTTGTGCGAGTATTACCAGAATTTATTTCCACATCAATATGAAATGCTACATGGCTGCCATTAATAACGACAAAGGTGCCAAGAAAAGAGCTGCCTCTGGAACGAAATCATAGAAAATAAAAAGACTTGGGAATGAAAGATTTCCAAAGGCATCTGTTTTTAGGAACAAAAAAATAATGCATGTCTAAAGAACTGCTGTATCTCTCTTAAAAAACAAAGCGAACTTTCTGAACGCTTATAAACAATTCGTAACTATATTTAATTTCGTTATAATATGTATAAGGAAAAACTTTGAAATATACCTTTTATACTGTTTACACTATGTATATACAGGCTACATTTTTAACCATAAAACGCATGCGGAAAATGTAAGCACACAGAAATTCGATATTATGGTAATGAGACGGTTTATTGTCGGAATTCCGCACGTTAATAAAAATGGAATCGGTTTAAAATCATGCGAACATCTGCCTGTAAAGCTGTTATCCTTTTTCAGGGTTTTTATATCTGAAAAGGTACTTACGGAAATTTATTATTATGCCCAGGATGTATGCTCATCACACAGCTCTACTTTTTGTAACGATAACTGATAAACAGTTGAAATTATTTCAGATACCATGTTGCTATGTTATACATCTATCATATTAGTAGTCAAATTTTAGAGAAAATGGGCAAGGAATTTCGGCAAAATTGAACTCTTGTTCATAAAATTAAAACTACAAAAATACTACTTCAGTTCAAAATCAATCATGACTTTTTTCTTTTAAAATTAAACATTATTGGCAATAAAACATTTTTTTAAACAAAACAACAAAACAACAAAAACAAACTTTAAAAAAATTTCGTTCTTCATTAGATCGTAATTAAAATGATCTTTCATGTTATGCATTAAAACTTATAGAAACACAATATTTTAACTGTAAAACGCCTGCAAAATCACGTAAATTAGTAAAATCGGCCTCTTAATACAATCGTTTTAAACAACTTTATCAGCATTTCTAGGTGTTCACGTTGAAATAAATACAACCTATAGTAATATTATTGAAAGACCATAATATTCTCTCAACTATTTTGTCATATTCAAGACAAGAGGTGAGTGATTGTGACAAAAATGTCTAACACTCCATTTACAATGATTTTGTCAAATATTATCACCACGACACCCGATTTCTTCGCCTCAGACTTCACTTAACTTTATGGGATGATAACTATCAAATACAATCCTATTATATGTCATTCGCACCTCACGAAAACATTTATCATATGACAAAGGTGTTATTAATAAGGCTGCATGTTTATTAAAGAGTAGGAAGCGGAAGCGAGAGCGGGCAGCTATACGGTTTATCGCTATCACGGTTTAAAGCTTTGGTTTCTAAAGAAAGTGGTGAACGGTCACATTATCGGCTGACCAAATACAGAGCATTTTTTGACACCTGTCAAATACTGGTGAAAATTACAGATTTTCATGACGGCCTATAAATGAAACTCGCCGCTCTTTTAGGAAACCGTAGCTTTAGGTAGATAGAAGTTATGCGTTCAACGCACATAACGGCGCCACGAATATGATTAGTACTGTCGTTTCTAGACGATTCAGTGCTCTGTGCAGCCAATCACAAACAAAGCTAACATGACGTGATTTTATAGCAACGTTACTGTTTTTCAACTTTAGCAGAAACCAGCGGAGTAGTTGCGTAACACAAATAAAATAACAATTGATGTTGTCAATAGCTTTCATTTTGACAGCTCGGCCTTGTCCTCTGCGTTTTTTACTTTATTGAGCAGACGCATTTTTCAAACCGAAGAAGCAATGGTTTAGGAAAAACCTCGGATTGTGAAGCGTGTTCCGCTATTAGGGTAGGTACAGGTGACAATAACAAGCAAATGTTCAGCAGTTGAGATCGCGTCGCTTCTCGCTTTCGCCTATGGCCTAATTCTAAGTCTTAGAAAGGGTTTCATCAAGTTTCTGTGTACCTACACTTTCCACCTACAAAAGAAAGCATGGAAGGTTATATTTACGCAATTCATTTGATTAATTACGTAAGCACCAATAATTAATAGACCTACTTTTAATAAACTGATTACTTAAACTTGTTACCTTAGAACAGTATTTTTTTTATATAAATTATTATTTTAAAATTAAAAGTAAAAATTAAGTATGAAATATATTTTTTAAATAACAGATTCCTGGTTCTTGTGGTACATGAACTCGTAGGAGAAGAGCCAGGGCTACACAGATGTATACCTTCAAGTACTTATAATGCGTTCCAATTAAGAATAGGAACGTCAATGACCTCGATCTGTCAACTGTAACTTGAAAAGGAGGGAAGAAAGTATGTTATTATTCGTTTATTCAATAATACGTTCTTTTATTGTTACTGTTGTTATTCAATAATATGTTGTTTTGCCAATATGACGCAAGGTTATTCCTATTCTTAGTTGAAACGCATTGTACTATGGGAGCGCGCATAGTGGATGTAATCGACAAATACGCGCGCATAGTACCGGCGACATCCGAAGTCGATTCTAACGAGTTGGGATATTTTTTTGACGTCCGCGACACCGACGTCGGTTTGTAATTTTTCAAATGGACATCGAAAAATTTTGTTTCTTAATTCGGTTTTTGGGATCAAAGTAATTCAACGCATCATTTATAAGACCATCAACCCAGGATATGAAAAGTAAATTAAAAAAGGTACCTTGTGAATGTGTTTGTTTTTTCTCATTGATGGACACAAAGGATGTATTTTTATCTTATAAAAAAAAATTGAGGCCTTCTGTGTGGAGGCCTGGGGCTCCCCTGTTGTGCTGCCCTAAATCCGGACCTGGCTGCTCGTATAAATTTTTTCGAGGAAATTGACGTTACTAATTATCATGCTGTTGTGAAGTTTGCTGCAAATCTTGCGTGAAAAATACACGTCAAAAAGAAAATATAAAAATACGTGAAAGTTATTGAAATCACGTCTGTTCACGAATTCTTGAACTACGAAAATAAAACAGGCCATATAAACCAAAAAATATAAAAGTTGGTAAAAATACCTAGTAGATTATTTAGAGATGAAACAAATGATAGAATTCCGTTTAATGTTGGTTATGTACCGACCTGTGTAGTTTTAGATCATTACACAAAGTAACCTATTAAAATAAGCCTTCACTGTCACTTTATTAAATGTATATTTCTTGGTACTAATATCTTTTCGGTATTCCACCAAATCGTCTTTTACCTTTGTCTTTGCCAAGCTGTGGGACACAAAATAGGCTAATAAAAAAGAGCTAACTATAAAAGGAAATAACTATAGCTATGGTACCTAAAAAGCGAACTTTGTGGGTACCAAATTAACTATATAAGGGACTTTTCATCTCAGAAGATTAAAAGCTACTGATGTGTACCTAAATTAGCTAGATAAGGTATTGATAAATATAAGTTAGTATGATTTTATTAAGCCAACTAGGGCGGCATAATCGCATGTGCGGAAAAGCCATTACATTTTAAATTAAAAAAAAACTAATACCTAACTCATTGACTCATACAATTAAGGTAAAGAGGAAATAACAGACTTCATAATTAAATAAAACATAACCAGCTTATAAATTACCAAGAACGTAGGATAAGCTATTCAAAAGGAATAGTAGATGAGCTTAGATTTCCATCGATTGTGAACGTCAAATCCTCCCGGTTTCCTATTGATTGTAACTGGCTCAACTACTGTCCCACAGTTACTATCCTAGCCGCGTTTGTGGTTGCTCGCTCGTCACTTAGACCTATTATGCAAGACAGTGACAGGGACGTAGCTATCGCCATATCAGCCGTATCAATTATACGGGGCCCCCGGGCTACAGGGGCCCCCAAACGAAAATTCGTATTTTTTTTTCCACTACCTCAAATTCTTATTGATAAGAGGCCTGGAATTAATGAATACCTAATGAAAATATGAAAATTAACGTATTTTTTATGGTTTGCAAAGCCATATGTGCGTCTATTCTTCATTGCAATAATTCAGTAAAATCACATAGATAAAATAACCTATCGCGTCAAGATGCTTAAATATACGAGCTCGCTTCTCTCGCTCTTACATTCTCTTAGTAACATCACAATGACAGCTTTACCTTCCGATTTAAGATGCTATTTTGTTTATTTTATAAAAGCAATACCCCCTTTTGAGCTTCACCGCTATTGGGGCAAAAAGGGCCCCAAACAAATTTTGATACGGACTGGCTACGGCTCTGGACAATGATCCGTTTAACTGGAGCTGTTAGTATAACTGTGTTAGCTACCTATATGTTCTTCTAGACAGGTTTTATGCGGGTTTCATTAGGACGAAAGGAAAATTTTGTGACATATTATGTTAGGTCGTTCATATATGCTTTATTGCACAAAATAAATAAACATATGATTATGGATAACTGGATTTTTTCATTAAGTCGATGAATTTTTCAGAAGGAATTGAGATGAAAATAAAATTAGAGAATATATTAAAAAATCCCAAGCGATTGTTTAAAGTCATCGTCATGGTACTAAAATAAGAAACTATCTTAATTAATTTTGGGGTTTTTATGTTTAACTAACTTAAGTTTCAAAGGTAAAAGCAAACGAGAAAAACAAAATCTGTATCTGAAAAATAAGTACAAATCTAGACAATAATACCTTTATTATTTTTATGGCAGAGTTACTTCAAATATTTGCAAAACGTTCAACGTCAAAAAAAGGCTTAGTGAAAACCATCTGATCTCAGTGAAGGCTTATTTTCAACGATTCAAATATTGACGTTTCGAAGCACGGTCGCTCTCTCCCCGACTCATGCAACAGAGTAAATAGATACAGAAGGTTAACTTACAAAGTCAAACATATTCGTCAGAAAGACAATGGGCGTTTATATAATATCTGCATCGTGGACGTCCACGGCATAACAGTAACACAGGGAATAATGTATGGAATATATATGAAGACGCTTTTAAATCTCCGTCCACGATAACGTTATAACTTGCACGTATTTCCATATATTTTATGGTCGTGGAAACGTAAAAGCGCATAATAACTTATCATTTATCAAGCGAGTCAGGAACACATAATAATAGTCAGGAATACACATACGGCTTGTATTTAAAAGAACATACAGGGTACCAATACTTATCTACATGAAGTGCACCCAGTACAGTCATATCTGCTACCAAAATTGCTAACCGACTTTTCTTTTCACAGCAGTTTTGATTAATATTGTATGTCATTGCCAAACTACTTTAGTAGCTGATATGACTGTCATAAGTCATGAATGAGTAATTTATTTATTTATTTAACATAGGTACAATAATGGTATAAAACGATAATAAGGAATGCGCTATGTTATGCCAAAGGTCGTACAAATGTTTGTATTTTCTCAAGTAATTATAGCCAGTAATATCACAAAATAAAAATGGAGGAAAAATCCTACAATTTTCCTTACAAAATAATTGCGTGTGCAGAAATGATACACAGTTTTAACATTATTATTTCGCTAAGTCGTACCACGTGTTAACCTTCTGTGTTTCGTTACTCTGTGTACGAGTGTGAGTTCAAATGCCTACCCTCAATATTTACACGTTAATATTGAATCTCAATTTGTTACGTCATGTGTTTTTCAATTAAAACGGCTGGAATTTTTCATCCAATAAATCAAATAGTGACTAGAGTTGAAATAAAGTGATTTTGCTTGTTGACTCACGAATTATTAACCTGTTATATGGTACTCACAATAGAAGGTGTGCCGTTCTTTGTTTCTTCATCCAGAAGAAAATAAAACTGATGAAGCATGTAAAAAGAAAAACGTAACATTTATTTACTGTGTTGGAACTATAAAATTAATAATTGATTAATTAATCAAACGTAGGATTTTCGCGAACATTCCAGAAATTAATATGTCATCATCGTAAATATAATTATCATAATATGCTATTTAAAACAACTTCATAACAGTTTACCGGTTACAATATTTGGAATACAGTCTTACCTAAAATAACTAAAATAAACTCTAAAAACTTAACTAAAGTAATAAACTTAGGTACGTTTCGTAAACATTTTTAACTTATATTATAACATAAATACTTACTGCCAGATAATTCAGAGTCATCAATGAAACATTATTCTGATCCAAATCGTATATGCGTTTAATACTAAACATATTTAAAACATCATTATGTCTCTCTCATCTTCATATAATTGAAAGAAACAGAACGTTGTTTTAAATTCGTTTGTAAATGAGTTTGCCCTGCATGCACCAAAAATCATTAATCAAAATTAGGTCCACTTGCACCTCAAATCAATAAATGCACATAAGTAAGGTGAAATTTACAAGATACCCCACGAAATTCCCTCTTACTTTTTTAGCAATTTGCAAGTCAGTATCAGGGAAAGTTGAAAGAAAATTTGAATTTCGCGAGCTACCTCAGCGCATCCCCCTTAAGGCTAAGTGTGATTGGTTGTGCAAGTTGTGCAACCTTAAATAGCCTAGCCCTCACTCTCACAGAGAGGATGCCTGTTTCTTAGCAGTGGGAACATTATAGGCTGATCATTTATGTTATATGAGCTATCATATTTCGTGCTTATACGAGAGCTGTTGACGGTTCATTGATGGCTCTAATAGCAGTTCTGCTGGGTACCTACTAAGATTTGATCCTATAACATATTTATAATTTAAGCAACATAGCATAAACTCCGTTACCAACTTCAATGCTTCAGTTAAAGCTACCAAGGCAAATCGAATTTGGTTTTAAAATGACGTCATTTCATTTTATGGGTCGCCAGAGTTCCAAGTCGTGCTTTCTTTCTTATTTTCAAAACATTTGCACGGAGTTTTAAACGAAACTTTCGTGATACTGTAGGCTGTAATAAAGAGTTTTTAACTTCTCTCATTCGAGTATTTAATTTGGTTTTACTTTCCAAAGATTACGACCCCAGAGTCTAAGGCCGGGATCAATAAACGTTACTTACTTACCGCTTAAGCTACAGTTTTCTAGAAGAGCGGTGGCCGTCATATTATAACGTCCGGCATACTAATCTGTCATTTTCATTAAGGTGTCAAAAAATGCTCTGTATTTGGACCAGCCTCTAGTGTGTGACCTTTCACCGCTTTTGTTATGAAAACAAAGCTTTTAGGCTAAGCCATATTGCTGTCACTGTCGCACAGTCAAATTGCAAGTGCAAGACAGAGACAGGAATATTCTTAGTCAAAGTATGAGCTAAGTAACGCTTAGAGATCTCAGCATAGTAGGCAGGAATCCGTAGATCTGTTGTCAAATTCATGTCAGCTGTTGTGGTTGCTAAATCGAAATAAAAACAACCGATTACCAAAATGAGGTTTCATAGCATGATTCGAGACTATATTTTAGTCTCGAATCATGCTATCCATCCTCATTTCGGTAATCGGTAATCGGTTTCTAGAATCTAGATAGAATATTTCTTTCTTTTAATCGATTAACAATATACCAATAGCTAGCCGTGCGTAGTTATTTCAATGATATCCCTTTTGACCCAACAATAACTGACCAACCAAACGCGTTCAAGACGTTTTGAACCCAAAAACCTCACCAAAGGCTTCGGTTACGTCCTCGAGCGATGCGACTTGCGTCACGCGAAATGCGCGCACGTCTCCTGTTCTCTCTGTCATCGCTTCGCAAGTCACGTCTGGGTGACTCTTGGCATGCTTTAAATAACTCCATTCGTTTGTTTTCTCAGCAGTCGCTGTCGAAACGCGTCTCGCTTGAACATGTACAGTCACGGATTTTAATTGGTAAGCCACTTTCAAGCTTTTCAATTTTGCAGTTTCAAACAGTCACGAGATTACACGATTAAACACGAACTCAAACGAAACGAGCGTGCTCGTAAACAAGATGGCAAATTACTAATAATCGGAAATAGAGGTTGACTAATAAGTTCTCAATGATAAATAAATACAATGTTGCATTACGTTTATCCAATCTATTTGATACTAACCTCCTTTGAATCAGAGCTCATTAACTCAATAATTCTTAAAACTTAACCGAAGACAGTGACAGTTGAAATGTTCATGTCAGAGACGTTTCTTCGAAGTTGTCGAAATAACTAATATTATAATTTTTTCGCAGGCTAACGTTACTATGGCTACGCTAAAACAATCGTCGCCAGGTTACTGTTGCTAGACCTGGAATTGGTTGACTTTGGTTAGTTACTCTACTGTCATGTTTGTAGTTCTGGCTCTCAAAATAGCCAACCGGTAAAGTTAAGAAATATAATTTTCTTCTTCTACGAAGACATATGACTTTCCGTGTCTGGATGTACGAGTAGACCCGAATAAAACCGATTTGCATTACACGACTAAAATACGAACAGGGCCAAGTGGCTCATCAATTAAAGTCCGTGACTGTACCTCGTGGCCAAGGGCTTAATATCTTCATTGATATAACAATCATTACATTTAACTATCATATCTTTTTGATGACCCAAACGATCGGAATTACATCCCCCGAGAAACCGAGACATTATAAGTACTGGAAAACTATCGGGAGAGCGATAATGGTCTCATTGAAGTCATTATGGTCGATAATAGGATGATTTTAGAAGCGTTTATGTTTAAGTAGACCTTTATGTTCATAGTCATTTAGCATTTAATTAGGCAATTATTGGGGCCTAATTAAGATCGGTCAGTTTCACAGTATTAGGGATCTCGCGAACTAGACGGCCACGTCTGTGGCCTGTTGTGGCCGTCTAGTGGTATTGTATGGTCTGGCGGCTATTTGGCCGTTGCGACCAACTGTGACGCGTATCGGTTTCTATAGTTTATCTGGTCGGTGCGACCACTGGTCGTGGTCGTGGCCGTCTAGTGCGATGTCTGAAGATTTCTTTAAATAGGGTAGTAATAAAAGCTCCGATTTTTTTTAACATAGTATGAGCATACTCAAAATATGAAATTTTCTGCTTTAAAGTTTCCGACTACTTTTATGCGAATACAAATAAAGAAACGCCCGAATAAAATAATACGGCATTTGCTGACGTAATATTTTTCCACCAGCTTAAATTGCGTTTTTAACGAAAATATATAACTATAGGTTAGTCATTTTCATCCCAAAACCCGGATTAGAAAATGGTGAAAAAAAATCTGCGAGCTACTTGGAAGTACCGCTTGCCGGCCGCTGTCGCGGCACCGCTCGCTTCGCTCGCTCGGCTCGCACGCGGTTGTTCACAGTTCTAACCTAACCTAGCCTATTTTACCCAGTTTTTCACCTCTGCACCCGAATGCAACTACCTGTAGGTAGTTATTTTAATTAAAATTGAGAGTTAAAAAGTTATTCTTTATCCAATAGTAGAAATTAAGCTGGTTTCTATAGAGCTTAAGAAAACGATTATTTTAGCAGAACATAATTATGTTTTCGGGAATTTAGTATTTTTTCGGAAGTTTAGTATTTTTTTCGATAGGTTTTATTTTAACACAGCTTAGAGTAGTAGTATTACAGTCAACCACAGATCGCTGGAAGTTAATTTGTTTTTCGGAAGCTTTATTATTTTCCCTTTAAATACCTAAATGGTTATTTTTGGAATGTCGAAGTAATTTATAGAGAGAGTAATTTTAAGGGACTTTGCTATAAATATTGGCTTCTGAACTGCTAAATGGAAAACTGTTTACATCCGTTCCGATGAAATTCATAAACTAATTAAAACTTAAAACAACGCCGACCCAGTTATAAAACATTCTAATACCAAATTCGATCCCCCTTCTAAAATTACCTTTATACAAACTTTTCATAGGTACATACATCATCATAACTATTTTCTAAACTTGGGTCGCATTTTCACCAGCGTTCATCAAAAACGGTTCTTTCACTTCACTTGCAACCTTCTTCCTGGGTTTAGGAGGGGGTTTGGGAGCAGTCCTGGACCTTCCGAGGGTCCCACTAACAACATTCACTGAGTATCCCGATCTAAAGTCACGATTCCTTAGCAAACCCTCATGTTCCGCCAGGGTTACCTTCAATGGCCTCTGTTCCGACTTGATTATCTGGTTCACCGTCATGGCTTGCAAAGTCAAGAGCTGGTTGTGGATGTTCGGAGAACTCAAGCTGTTCCGAGGAATCGTAGCATGAGGAGTCCCCGGTGCAGGAGACGGAGCAGGCTCCTCATCGTCAACATACGAAGGCATCTTCCCAATCGGACCCAAATCTATCTCACTCTTGTTCAGGCTGTAGTAGTTTCCACCATGGTTAAAGAACCTCATATTAAAAGTATCATAGTAAGGTATGACTCCATTCAGGGTAGAGAACACCTGTGGACGAAGACTGCTGTCGGGAATCATTCGTGGTCTCCTTGGCAACGTGACGTAGCCCTTGGAACTGATGAGGGGGATGGAACCTTGGAAGTTTTGGCCTTGAAACCTGCTGTAAAGGGCAGGATTGATAGCTGAGACTCCGTATGCTGGAGATTTGATTGGACTTTCCGTATCTTGCGAAGGTCCTCCTGCAGGGGAGACTTGGGTCCCTCTGAGAGGGAATGCGAGGAGGTCCGGTGGGTACGCCTGATGCTCTTGGGCTAGGCGGTCCATGAGCAATGCTTCGTGGGATATCTTTGGAAGTTCCACCTCTTGATGCCGGCTGTTGTCCTCGGTTGATGCTGTTGACAAAAGAAAAACGATTCATATTTGTTGAGTTATGTATGAACAGTTTAATACTAGCGATTTCTGATAGATTTTTTTCCATTTTTAACTTAAAAGACCGGCAGAGGGACAAATCTCGTATTTTTTTGCATTTTAATCTTAGTTTCAATCTGTCAAAAATGTAAGTAAACTAAAGGTGTTTTTGACATTGATTTTTCTGAAATAAAATTGTGACTAGATTTTGAATGTTTTTAAATACGGGAACTGACCTTCTGATTTCGGTAGCAGTTATTTTTAACAAACACTGTCCCTAACGCCAGGGCTTTTGACCTTCATAACAATACATCCACTGCCCTACAATTTGTACAAAAAACAGCCTCCCGACATTTTCGCTTCACCGAAATCAGAAAGAAAATAACACTGACAATGCTTAAAACAAATATTTTTTGCCGGAACCCTCGGCGTTATTACCATAACCGTATAATCTCGAAAACAAGTCAAAGCTGTTGACATTTGAGGGCTCCCGACTTTTGCCGAATAAAAATTCAGAATATTCCCCACGATTGTCTCCACAATGTTCGCTAGTCATTAAATTTCATGTTCTATTGTAAAGGTACAGTGACCCAATGAAGACATTTCGACACCAAAAACACCTCTTACGACATTTTTACATATTTTTTTTTATATGTGCTGTCACGAGAAAAAATATGTATACACTTAGCAAATTTTTTTAAATATCTAGTTTTTATCCCGATAACGGGATCGAGACTTACGAGGGTGAAACCGCGGGGCGCAGCTAGTTAACTTTAATTAACTCCAGGTTTCCTCACGATGTTTTTCCTTCACCAATGTCAGTATAATGTCCAAGTTACTTAATATTTATAGTCCAGAAAAGTAAACAAAGAGAAATATCGTTTGAAAATGTTCAAATCTGTTTGAGTGTGTGTTGGTAGCGGAATCGGAAATGGAAACATGTTTGTCTTGAATTTATTATCAAGTTGTGTAAACCTTGGGGATCTGTTTAGTTATGAAACAAAGGAATGGAAAAAAGAAAGGAGTACATCAATACCCGTTTATTATTGTGTTTGTATTGATAAGTTAAACATTGAGCGAGATGTAACTGATGTAAGTACAGTTGATTTATTCTGTGGTACAATCGACAAAAAAGGTAAAAATGCAGTCTGCAAAATAATATTATTTAGAGGTCTTAAGTGATACGAATTTTGCCAATTTTGACTGATTTACGTGATTTTACAGACGTAATTTTACAGATAAAAAACTAAATAATAAAAATAAATAAAAAATATAAAAAAACTTCTTAAATCTATGAACTAACTTAAAAAAAACTTTAAAAAAAAAAGTAGTTCATTCATTAGATCATAATATTGAAAATATCTTTAATGTTGTGCATTAACAACTTATAGAAACACAGTATTTTAACTGTAAAATCACGTAAATTACCAAAATCTGCATATTATGCAAATATTTATTTATCGATCTATATTAATTTAATGATGTATCTACTTTGACTCTTTTTAACCGACTTCAAAAAAAGGAGAACGTTTAAGCATTCAGCGACTTTTGTTTTTTTGTTTTATGTTTTCTATGTCTTAAGTGATACGAATTTTGCCAATTTTGACTGATTTACGTGATTATACAGACGTAATTTTACAGATAAAAAACTAAATAATAAAAATAAATAAAAAATATAAAAAAAACTTCTTAAATATATGAACTAACTTAAAAAAAACTAAAAAAAAAAAGTAGTTCATTCATTCGATCATAATATTGAAAATATCTTTAACGTTGTGCATTAACAACTTATAGAAACACAGTATTTTAACTGTAAAATCACGTAAATTACCAAAATCTGCATATTATGCAAATATTTATTTATCGATCTATATTAATTTAATGATGTATCTACTTTGACTCTTTTTAACCGACTTCAAAAAAAGGAGAACGTTTAAGCATTCAGCGACTTTTGTTTTTTTGTTTTATGTTTTCTATGTCTTAAGTGATACGAATTTTGCCAATTTTGACTGATTTACGTGATTATACAGACGTAATTTTACAGATAAAAAACTAAATAATAAAAATAAATAAAAAATATAAAAAAAACTTCTTAAATATATGAACTAACTTAAAAAAAACTAAAAAAAAAAAGTAGTTCATTCATTCGATCATAATATTGAAAATATCTTTAACGTTGTGCATTAACAACTTATAGAAACACAGTATTTTAACTGTAAAATCACGTAAATTACCAAAATCTGCATATTATGCAAATATTTATTTATCGATCTATATTAATTTAATGATGTATCTACTTTGACTCTTTTTAACCGACTTCAAAAAAAGGAGAACGTTTAAGCATTCAGCGACTTTTGTTTTTTTGTTTTATGTTTTCTATGTCTTTAATTGAGTAGCGTTTCATAGCTGCCATTTTGATTTATTAAGTAACTTTAGATCTAAAATTAATTTGTTGTCAAAAATTGCTTGTGTTTTTATTTATTTAGCACCAAGTTTTAATTACTTTGAGAGTTTGCTTTTAAAATGGAATATTATTTGTATTTATTATTTACTAGCTGCGCCCCGCGGTTTCACCCGCGTAAGTCTCAATCCCGTGGGAATATTGGGTTAAAAAGTATCCTATGTCCTATTCCAGGTCACGGTCTACCCATGTGCCAAATTTAATTTAAATCCGTTCAGCCGCTTAAGCGTGAAAGCGTAACAAACAAACAAATTATTCGCATTAATATTAGTTAGGATTTGGTTTCCCTCAAATTAAACGTGTGTAAATTATTACTGCCTGTTCTAGTGGTCGGAAACGCTACTGCTGAACTCGAGGGCTTGGATTCGATTTTCAGGTCAAGCAAAGTGTTATTGGGTATATCCATCAGGAATTTCTCAGTCTGGGAGTCTGGATTTGTGCCCGGCTGATCAAAATAGGCTCGCCCCCTTGGGACTTAAACATAACTGGCAGCACGTGTATCTACTCTAGGTACACCTCTGCATAACCTTTCGAAAACACAGGCGTGGTGTAATGTTAAATTGAACAATCCAAAATAAACTATAACTACACACCTACACAATAACAAAAAAAGGTTACATTTATGAATAATTTTAGTCCTAACAATTATTTTTCGAGATCAAAAGGCTGACAACATTTTAGTTACTTAGCAAATAACATGGGCCCATTTCTGTTGAAGTAAAATAACTTTGATTTTACAAAACGCAAGATCAAAGCGATTTAAGAATCCCAATTCGTCCGAATTTCTGAACAGAAACTTTATACGGAATAATTTTATCAGTTTGAGTTTTAATTTGTTTACTCAGAACGGGGCGAAATTAACGGAATAATAAACAAAAGGTTTAACCATCGGACCATGGTGGGCAATTTGTATTGCTCAAGTACCTACGTAATTGTTATCAGCGGTGCGGGGTTCGGGGGGGTGAGTTTCTACCCTTTTTAATCTGTGGTCTGATCAAATATCACGGGAAGAGTTACAATCATTTAGGGGTGGGTCTTGTAATGAATTATTGTGTATGATCTATTTTATATTATCTAGTTTAATCTGTTCTATTTATTTATAAAAAACTCCGCCAAGTGCGAGTCGGGCTCGCGAACGAAGGGTTCCATATCACGCTTGTTGTATGGGAGCCAAAACAAAAAATAAATAAATTATTTAAGGAATAATTAATTTATTTTTTGTTATAGCCGAAACAGAAATACATCATCTGTGAAAATTTCAACTGTCTAACTATCACGGTTTATGAGATACGGCCTGGTGACAGACGGACAGACAGACAGATAGACGGACGCAGAGCGGAGTCTTAGTAATAGGGTTCCGTTTTAGCCTTTGGGTACGGAACCGGGTAGAGGACTGCAGCTGAAAATCAGCGTCAGGTGGAACACTTGTGTTGTCATCTGACATTATACTGAGTGGAGCATTTTATGCATTGTCTTCTTTCTGTTTTCGAGTATTTTTTGCTGTAATACCAAGATACGCATTTCATTTATTTATTTCTTTATTCTTTTGATTAAGTGATATTCAGCCTTAAGTGACATACATGAGATCGTTTCATCGAAATGTTTTCCTTAACCCTAAGGCCTTTTTTTTTGGGTGGGAAATCATCATATGACTTCTCCCGCTCTGGGCGGAGCGGAAGGGCGTGTCAGACTCTTACTGACTAAAACCCACCCGTGTTCCTTCATTTGCCTGTTGCCAGGGTCCCGGTATCCCTTTCGGACTATTCCGCAACCCTGGCAGGCATCGGTCCTAACGGACCCCGTCAGGTGTGCTGACATCTCTTTGAGGCGCGCGTAGAACACGACGCGCCATCGACCCGGGCCTGGTCCTTATCGGACGGCGAGCTACCCATTGCTCGCCGTCCGCAAGCCCGCGCCTATGTGTCTCCAGCGGCAGCGGTTAGGGGCGCGAGGGCGCAGGCTTTGCCTCTCCCTCACGCGTTCCGCCTCCTCCTTCGCGAGCATTACTGCTTCGCAGAAGGAGGTGACGGCTTCCCATGCCCTCTCGCTCCGTACCATGGCCTGGACCAGGGCCGGACGCGAGAGGTCATTGCTGCCAATCGCCTCCACGAGGACACGGCGGTGCTCAGCCCAAGCAGGATACTCCTCCACCGTATGCTCCACCGTGTCCTCCGGACGATCCGCACAGTGGTGACACCCGGGCGTTTCCTCCCGCCTAATCCTACACAGGTACCTCCCGAAGCTGCCATGTCCGGTGAGGATTTGCGTCAGGCGGAAGGTGAGGACGCCGTGGCGCCTCTCCAGCCACTCCTCAAAGAGGGGACTTATCGCCGCAATTGTGGCGTCCCCATCACCCTAAGCCCTGGCATACGTTTTTCTTGCCGCCGATTATAGAAGCTTGTTGACAGACACGTTTTTTCTACGGAGCGGTTTATACGCCGTAGGTACCGTAAAGAAACCTTTCCGTATACAAAGGGCCTAAGAAGTGGTTTCAAAAATTAAACTTAGACAGCACAATAACGAACTTCTAATATAATTTTGATTATTAATTCCGAATTCTAAGTGAAAGTTTGTTCGACTTTTGTATTGTATCTCTGATACCAATAATACTTGTATAATTCTAGGAATTTATTTCCGTACCCATGTTGACATTTAATTAAGTTTTAATAACTTTAAAACTCAGACGTTGACTTTAAAATGAAATTGAAAACTTTTAATTGAATCAATCACTTCCTGAAGGTATTTGTTGACGTAATCTTTCGTAAAATGGACATCAGAGTTATTAATATTGTAGCATAATAATACGTCTTTATGCCTGAAGGGGTAGGGTATAAAATAAATACTAAACATAGACACTCTTTTCGACGTAGATCGAATAATAATTGCTCGAAAACGTTAACTCGATAATACTTGAAACCAAAAAATTATGAGCATGACAGTTCACTACCTCGATTCATCAAAACCTCGAAAAACTATAAATAAAATAATAATAAAATATCTTTATTTCTAGTTTACAATTTACATAAATGCCACTTAGTATAACATAATAATTTTTTTACATATAAATTGTAGGTTCATGCAGAGTTATACACCTCTGACACCCAAGCTAAGATTAAACTTGTGTTATGGGTGTCAGGGCTCTCAAGTTAACACCATTTAGACAAATAAAGAATTTCGGAATTTCTATGTAGGTACTCGACAGAAAATAAAGAAAATAAATTTTTATATGAACTTAAAAAAATAAAAAATAATTAAGTACTTAAAGATAAAAACCATTTGTATCAAGTGTGTGTTGTAAGTGTGTGTGTCTGTTTGTTCGTGTGTGTTTTTTTGCTGTGAGTTGTGAAGTGTAGTGTTTTGTTGTGTTATGTGTGTTGAGTTGTGTTAGGTTATGTTGTGTAGTGTTGTGCTGTCTTGGAAGGTGGGTGTTTTCGAGGGTGTGTAAACTAGGTACTGTTTGGAACTATAGGTCGAGTTATCGGCAGCGCGAAGGCCCATTATCTTGAAACATTATTTCTTGAACAACCAATTATAATCGACTAGCTGCACCCCGCGGTTTCGATTCCCGTGGGAATATCGGGATAAAAAGTACCCTATGTGTTAATTCAGGTTATAAACTATCTGTTTGCCAAATTTCATCCAAATCATTCAGCCGTTTTTGCGTGAAAGAGTCAAATAAAAATCCTTGAAACTATTCTGTAAATCTAACTTATATGGATGGATGGTTGACATCCAACCATCCATCCATCTATCCATACTTACTCCATCTTTCGCGTTTATAATATAAGTTAGATTTACAGAATAGTTTCAAGGATTTTTATTTGAGTACAATATAATCCAAACAAAATACCTACCAATAAAAATATAATTAAATAAAAATCCTTAAATTTCGAGTTAACGTTTTCGAGCAAGTATTATTCGATCAAGTTTTCCAAAAATTATAAATTAAAAAAGAAAAATATCGTTATTAACAGCATGAAAATGTTCACTACGTTCGGAAAAAAATAAAGTAATAATTCAATGTGACGTCACATAGCCTATAACCAGCGGACGATCAAGACGCTTCCAACGATGAGTGGTTTAGAAGATAGGAGGGAACAGATGAACATACATACATACATACCGGTCAAAATCATAACCCTCCTTTTTTCTTCGCCGTAGTCGGGTAAAAAGTATTTTGTACGGGCACATGGCTGCCCGTACTATTAAACATAGTTTTTTAAATTCAAATTCAAAAGTTTATTTTCAAAATGGTATTGCAAAGTTTACAATTGTTGCATTTTAATTAGCTACAACAACACGGCAACTTGCGAAGTTATGTTATTGAACGAGAATACTCTCACATAGCTTTTTATAATTTATGTTCTAGCTTTTGAATGTAAGTACGTCCGCTTTGAGATCTCTTTAAAACGAAGGTATGCCATGATTTCCTAGAAGAGCGGTGACCGCTACATGACGGTCGCAGTGACAGCTGTCATGACAATGATGGCACCGGGGCTAAACTTTAGTTACATAAATAACGTTCTAATGAATCGACGGTAAATTGCGGGCGTTATGTGGCGGCCCGTACCTACGTATGGGATTTTCCTATGCATACGTCACTTGTATGCGTTTTATTCAAACACGTTCTGTCGTTATTATTATGAACCGACATTTATAATTTTAATTTGCGGTTTTCACAACTCCATAATCCGCACTAGATTATATAAAATTTAAAATTCGCTGTCTGTGTATGTGTAATACAATAATTTACCGATTTGAATTTATTATTGAAAAAGAGTTTTATACTCGGAGAGGAAATCGTGTAACTAATATGAATGGTGGCTATCTACTGTAATTTTCTGATGATAAAAAGTGCCTCCTTGATTTATTTGTCGCAAGTATAATACTGCTGAGCACGAGGTCCTGGGGTCGATTCCCGGGTCGGGTAAAGTGTTATTAGGTTTCTCAATCTGGAATTTCTCAGTAGCAGCTAGGAGGGTCTGGATTCGTGCCCGGTTGATGGCAATAGGCTCGCACATACAAAAATAATCGGCAAAAATAATTGGCGTGTAGGACACTTAATTGGTGAAATGTAGGTGTACTATAGGAACACCTCTGCCTAACTCTTCGGGGATTACAGGCGTGGTGTTATGTTATGTAAAAAGTGCCTAAACTTAAAATTGACGGAGCCTCAGGCAAAACTATTTATTTTTACGTTTCTCTCTTAACCTCCAACAAACTCAGTCGAAAACACCTGGCACATATTACATTTTTCTTTGACATCAGCACGACTTCACCTACATTCAATTTCCAGTTTGCTAAGCGTTTTGCTGACGGGTAAGGGTCAGTTCTCACCGCGACGTGACGTGACGCGACGCAACGCGACGCTGCGGGCACTTTTAAAGGAGGATTTTCAAATTTTCTTACGTTTTTGAAATTTTTTGGTCTGTAAATAGGTACATACCTATATGTTATGGTCGCATATCATACTTTGATCAATTATACAACCTCAATCTGCCTAGCCTTTTCCTAACTATGTTGCGGTCGGCTTCCAGTCTAACCGGATGCAGCTGAATACCATTATTTTACATGAAGTCGCTCCATGTAAAATACTGGTATTCAGCTGCATCATGCATGCCTATCTGACCTCCACAACCCAGCAACTGGGTAATACGATACCCCTTGGTTAGACCGGTTGTCAGACTTTCGGGCTTCTGGCGACTCGTAACGGCTGTCAAAGATCCAAAAACGACAGCCGGGACCAACGGCTTAACGTGCTTTCCGAGGCACGGAGGAGTCTCGATATGTGAAAATGGTCACCCATCCACGGAAAAACCCCGGCAAGCATAGCTTAACCTGATGGATCGACCCGAGCGGCTGTTATTACTTAGCCAAGAGGTCCTCCGAGATCAATTATACAACCTGTCACTTGCAAATCACGAATATTATATATATTTGTAGAATGTAGTTTTCATAGTCTTATATTATATTTTATAAGTTCTGTATATTCCGTCACATTATGGCCTACAAATATTGTTTAAATGTGTTTCAGAAGATTATTGTGTAGAAAATAAGTTCGATATTGTATCGTAATCAACCACTAAAGTACCGCGCCGCTATAAAGTGCACGTCGCGTCACATCCCGGTGTGAACTAACCTTAAGCCTTCAGTGTTGTTAGTACCCAACTACCTTGTAGGTGCACGTTTGTCCAGGTGGCCACTTCGCTTGTAAGTAATTCGTGGAGGACATGTAGAGACATGTAGTAGAATGCCTTTGTTCGGCTATCTTGAAAGATTGTCTTTCTAGCTGTGTGTATTTTTGTCTGCAAATAGCTTTTTGAAATATTTATTTGTGTTTCACGGAACACAATAATAAAAACCAAGGTTTTTATCAGAAATTGTATAAAACATTATTATCAAATTAATCATAGGTTCCATAAAACAACTTTCTCTACCTCTAATAGTTTCAGATTTGTCAATATCAATGAACTATCTGGTTTACGTAGCTATTTTATTTATTTACATAGGCACATTACCAAAGTATGATATAGGACCAATGAATGTGTGAGAGGATCAGCTACTTTTGATCATATGTCTCTATCAAAAAAAAAAAAACAATGGTTAAAAATTAGAACAAAAAAGAACACGTTTGCTACCGAATTTAAACCTGAAGATGGAATTCAATTTACTTAAGGCCGTACCTTACCTCAGATTTTATCTCGCTCGCACCATACTACTCGCGGCCTCAGTGAGAGCGAGACGGAGTGGGGAGCTAGCGGCTCTCAAGCCTCGAAAAGATTAGATAATTGCTTTTTACGGTGGAAATAATGGTAATTTAAAAAATATAAGTCCAGCTTCATAGTTAGTTCAGTTATTATGCAAAGTTCCATGATATAATTTAAAGTATTTTTTGAATACCAGCGGTTTATAGTTCGGTTTAGAGGTAACTTTGTTTTTTTTTTCTATTGGCGTAAAACACGATTACAATTTTTTTTTATTTAATCGTGTTTTCGCCAAACATAGGATCAATCCTCAACTTTAACATATTTATTTCAAAATAATTGATGCAGTATTTTCGGAATAACGGAGGATAATGCTAAGCAATTTGAGGTAAGTAAGATAACGCAGAAAAACTGACGAACATAATTAGAAAATGTTGTAACTCACCTAACACAGATTCGTTGTCTAGTAAAGTCCTATTCAGTTCCGACATTTCTGTAGCTTCACTCGTAAAGGACTGCGGCGCTTCATACTTCCTAGGCGGCTTCGACACCGGATTCACCTCCATTTTCATTCCCTTTTCTGTTTCAGAAGCTTCTGAGCCTTCTATCAACACGTCCCCGTTAGAAGAACGAGTGTCGTTCTTAATCAGTCTTTTAATTTCATTGTTTTGGGTTGTAAAATAACATACCACTAGCGCTGCGCCGAAAATAATTACTATAGCTGTTAGACAGCCAACTAAAATTGCAAAGGAATCTGTATCCATACCAGCGATGGTACCTACACCCCCATATCTCGAAAGCACTAGGGTTAAAGTTTTCTCATCGCGACCTCCAGGATTCTCAGCAACACACGTGTAGTTACCTCTATCGCTATATCGCGCATATATTATAGTCAAATTCACCCATCGAATCAAATCCATAGTGTTCTCAGCTACGGTGTATCTAATCTCACCGAAGGCTTTCATCTCAATAGTTTTACCGTTAAATCGCCAGCCAACTTCAGGTGGTGGATTCCCTACTACTTTGCAAGTCAGAGTCACGTTTTCATCGTAACTTTTGACCGTTGCGTCAGGCACCGGCTCGAGTATTGTCGGCCGGCACGCGAAGTTGGACGAGTCTAATTCATTCCAAAGTTTGCCCTGTACAGATGTTGGTTCGGCACACGACGTGGGAGGGGTGTAGAGGTTGTGACTGATCACCCAATCCCGAAACGTCTGAAGGTTGCAGTCACAACGCCATGGATTGTTGTGTAAATCTAACCCGGATAAGTTTCTCAAACCCATCAAAGTTTCCGGCTTCATATGACTCAAATTATTGCCATTAAACCTCAATATTTTCAACTGGGGCAGGTTGACGAATGCTTTAGTTCCTATACGGTGTATTCTATTGTTGTTCGCTTCTACTTTCTGAAGAAACTTCAAATTGCGAAATATACCGTCCTCCAACTTATCGATAAAGTTGTTGCTTAAGTTTATTAATCTCAGTTTCTCTGTGCCTTTGAAAGTATCGGGGTGCAGCGATCGGATTCTGTTCTTCGACAAATCTAGTTCGATCATGATTGCGAGAGTTACGAACGCAGTTTTGTGGACTACTTCGATGCTGCACTCTTTGAGGAACAGTTTCTTCAGATTACTTAGGCCTACTTTCTTGAATGCTTCTTGATGTAGTTGTAGTAGATGATTGTTTGAGAGGTCTAGTATTTGAATGTCGTTGCTGAGGTTTGCTGGGACAATTTTTAGGCTTGAGTTTGAGCAGATCGCGGCTTTATTCCCAGACTGCCATCTGCAGTCACAAGGCCTCTGGCACTCCGTCGTGAAGTCTGCTACCGTGGTGGCTAGCAGCGCGAGTGGTATGCACGCGATTCTCATCCATATCGTCCAGTATTTATGGTCCATTTTGCTGTGATGCTGGTCATTTCTTCGTGCCGTAGCATACCTGGAGCGGACTCGTCAGCCGACGCATTTGTTTCTGAAACAAACGGAAAATTGAATTTAAGTAAAAGCTTTCAATATTTATTCGGACAATTCAATTCGTTTGAACAATGGCCTTTGAGCTACAAAGGGGAAACTCATAACGTGATAAACAACTTCTATAAATCTTTGTAGTATTGTCGAGTAGGTCCCGAGTGATGAGATGTGGCGATTTTAAAGCTAAATGATAAATGATTTATTTCTGTAAGTAGGTTTGCACAAACACTTTACACGTCAATGCACTTGATTCATATTTTCAAGTTTAGTTCCTTTTATTAAGCTTTTTGGAAGCAAAACACCAGGTATGTTTAGATACATACAAACACTCACGGCCCAGTGATAACGGCCGCGACTTATGAGTTGTCGTAGGTTCGAAACCCGACAGGCGCTTTACGTTGTGTAAATTATTTCATCATTACTGCTCTTAAAGTGGTAAAGGTGGTGGTGAGAATGGTTTTTACAATATTTTGAAATTACAGTGATACCGGCCGGCCACGGGACATTCGCTGCAGCGAATTTTCGCACGGTGCAAACGGTGAAGTGTCTTGCGACTGAAACAAATGAATACCCGCCGCACCGCCGCGCCGCCGTTCGTGCCGCCCGTCCCGTGACCAGGCGGTTAATAGGTATGGGAGGACAGTGTAGCCCTGTTAACCAGTAACAAATATACAGTTATAATTCCATCGCACAGAGAAATAATATAACGAGCCGAAAAACGAGAGTTAATTCGTGTAAATAAGCCTAAGTTGTCAGCCCATGTAGGCGGTCAATTTGCCTAATTCTACAAGGCAGAAGTTAATTTCAGGTGTGTAGGTGGTGGAAGTTTAATTTATATTAAAGTAAGAGAGAACGTTTTGTACGTGGGCATTGTGTTATAAAGTAATTTAGACTTTTGAGAAATAAAAAGTGATTAAAGTACTAAGCGACGGTTGAGCGACGGCGACGTCGTAAAACCGTTTAGTATTAAGAAAAGAAAATCAGAAAGAAAATATGAGAGAGATAGTTTATTATTTCGTAACAGGGCCAGTGACAATCACTTTCAAAGCATTTCATATTTCTACGACGTTCAACAGGATTGACATAAGGTTTTCGGTGGCTTAATATGTTAATCCGATACATTTTTTACTTATCCAATATTGTTAATGAAAAGAATAGAATACTTTTATTTTCAGACAGAGTCCAAAGAGTTAAAACAAAAATTCTTAAAGCCTAGTGTTAGTAGGCGTGGAGCTGCATTCATCTCATCGGGTAATCCCACGGATCTGCGAACACTCTAAGAATACGGTGCTGCAGGGATGCTGCAGGGGTTACTGTGGCCCCTGGCAACAGGCAACTGAAGGAACACGTGTGGGTTTCAGTCAGTAAGAGTCTGACACGCTCTCCTGCTCCGCCCAGAGCGGGAGAAGTTATTTGATAACTTACCACCCACAAAAAAAAGAGGTATGCACATCTTTTTCTAATAATGGCGGCAAAACCATCAATGTCATTATCCGTAAATATCCTTGACGCACTACAACGCCACGGCAGCCGCAGCAGCACTCTCAGTGCATTTATATACTGAACACGTAGGTCGCTGTATGCCCGCGGAGTGAAGTTCACCCACAGGCTGTACGTGTAGAAGGATTGAGAGTAAGTTATAATTGACAAAATGTCCCTTTGTCTGCGCCCTCAGGAATGGCTTCAAATGGTGGCGATACCTACTTTGGTAATGACAAAACGAGTCCAAATAAGTGTGATGAAAATGCACCTGAAATTCAAGAGTTGGCAAAAGCCATAATAGAAAACTTGTTGCCGCCAAAATCATAAGATTTTTTTTTGAAAACCTTTGAAAATTTTGTTCAAAGCAACAATGAAAGAAAATCGCGGGAATCCGCTGGATGCGAGAAGCACAGAACCGGTTGACGTGGCGGTGCTTGGGGGAGACCTCTGTCCATCAGAGGACGTCTTTCGGCTGAAATGATGATGATGATAATGAATATTTTTACAACAGCATGAGCTCTCAGCTATAGCAGCGGTGGCCCAGTGGTGACGGCCGAGACACGAGTTGTAGGTCGTAGGTTCGAACCCAGACAGTCGCTTCACTTTAAGACAGTGCGCTTTCTTTTAAAACGGTGAAGGAAAACATCGTGAGGAAACCGGCATGTCCTAGAACCAAAAATTCGAAGACATGTGACATCTACCAACCCGCACTGGGCCCGGGTGGTGGATTATAGACCACTCCCTTTCACTGAGAGGAGGCCTGTGTCTATAAGGCTGCATAATGTTCCCCAGCAGTAGGAACATTATAGGCTGACTAGCAGCGCACCGCGGTTTCGACCGCGTAAGTTTTGATCTCTGGGAATATCGGGTTAAAAGGTATCTTAAGTCCTATTCCAGGTCAGGTCAGGTCTACCCCTGTGTCAAATTGCATCCAAATCCGTTCAGCCGTTTTAGCGTGAAAGGGTGACAAAAAAACTCACTTTCGCATTTATAATATTACTAGTAATATGAGTTAGGAATATGCTATTTAGAATTTTACGGTAGATGTTTTCCAATCATAATAGTAGTACCGAATCATTTGTAGTAAATAGGTCGCAATGATGTACAATTTTAATATTTAGAACTAATATTATGATGGCCAATACTTACTAATTACGGCCATTAATAGTTTAATTACTTCGCTATGCTGCCTGTAATTATTTTATTGCGCTCTAGTTTAAATTGTAGTTCATTATTTTGGTGGAATTAAAAATGAACCTAGTGTGGCGGCATTTACATCGCCATATGGGTGAATATCCCGGGGGAAAATTATACGTGTCCACGTTGAGAATCGAGGTGTTAAATGATAGGATATTTCTTCTTTTTTTATATAGTGTTCTACATAACTTGCTTCAATTAGGGCCACATTTTTTTTGAATATAAGTGTATGTAAATATTAAGGGGGAAAAAAATCGCCTTAAAATTCAAGTTGGGTGGCTTGTCCCAGCTCCATTTTTTGATATAATTGCGTTCATAAAATTATCAATTTAAGAGAAAATAAAAAATAAACAATTTCGTTAGTATATGCATAAGACACATTATCTAAAAAAAATTAAACCATATTAGAAAATCTAATTTAAAAGCACAGGATACTTGATCAAAGTTTGTCCAAGTAAAAATCAAAATTTTGGTGGCAGTTTTTCAACTTACTATAAACATAAAGTTTCGTGCGTGTATGTTCAATCGCGTTTTATTATTTCGCATGTCTCAATCGTGCGCTTGCACTTGCGCGTAACAGGTGCGTGATTAGTCCTGTGATTTCCTGCCAAAAAGGTAAGTATCATCTTGGGTGGCACGGGGGGACAAGAATTGTTCAATTTTTGGTGGATCGATTTGCTGTTGATTTTAAAGTGTTTTAATAGTAAGCTACACGTTAAAGGTAGTGATTTGGGTTACGCATAAATCAGTAATATTAATTTAATTGTAACTTAATATTTTTAAAGATTTTTTTTATGCCAGGTTCCAATTTGGTGGGTCAATTTTGGTGGCTTTGGTGGCGGTTTCACGCCACCAAAATTGAAAACCAGCCACCAAATTTTAAATATGTACTGTTTATGTATTGTTCGTACATATATAGCCAGTTTTTACGTTGCAAGACAGTTTTATTAGCAAACTCAATGATATGTAGGTACTTGGCAGTAAGTAAGACCTATTAATAATTTATAATAAGGGTGGCATACTAATGATCAAGTTTCTTATTCATACATTTTTGATTTGTTGCTTTTTAGAATGCCAAAACAGACCAGCGAAGAGAGGCTGCTTAAAAAGAGAATAGCAGAAAGAAGAAGAATAGCAATATAACACATTAAATGTAACAACTAACTGTAACTAGAGCGTTGGTGAAATAGTCATGATTAGCAATTCCTCTAAAAGCAGTTCATTTTCTGAATCCCAGCTATCATAAGAAATTACTCTAAATTGACACAAGAGCAATTCATAATTTGTGGACCATTTTACGAATCTCCTTAGAAAACTGTCAAACAGATGAATTACTTCGTAATATGAAATAGACGCATATCATATTATGAATTGTCATTGAATTGTAATGTCACCAATGGCATTACACGATGTATCATAATATTTTCATATTATGATTCTGCTAAAGTGACCGTTTTAAGCCACCTGGATATGAACTGCTTTTAGAGGAATTGCTAATGTGGCCGGTTAAGGCCCCCCCTGTTTGCTATTTCACTGTGTGTCCACCTTGGATTTAATATTGTATTTAATTGTTATTGTTTTTTTAAATCATATTTTATTTAAGGGTTAATTATGTTTTATTTCTTAGTTTTTTTTGGGAAACTTTCGTTGTTAGCAAGTAATTTTTCATCTCCCAAGCTCGGAAAGATTGTTTATCATTTGAATTCTGAGTGCAAAAGTGCATTTTATCCGCTAGCGTGTAAAGTGTTTTAAAATTCGAACCTTTCCATTCAATAATTTTCTATACCGCCGAGTCCACTGATAATGCATTAATAATTATTTCATGTCAGTGCGCCAACCTCATTTTTAGAATAATCGCACTGGCCAGTACGAAAAAGAATCGCACAACGCACCTAAATATTTTTTCACTTCAAAAAACTTTATAATATAATTTTCATCTGTTTAATCAATTTACTTTCCATCATTTGGAGTTGTTTAGCATTGCAGAGTTAGTGCAAGCGGTACATAAGCCGAATTGAGCTTTCTTCGGGAGAAATTACGCAAAAAGTACATAGAAGCGTACAATATTTGTTCAATCCATGGAGACACCAAGCATTTTCCTCGCTGTAGTGAGGTGAAAAGTTGTGTGTTTCGCTCGGCAGCAAAGTTATTCTGCGTCTCGTACCTTTGAAACCCTCGCAACGCTCAGGATTCAATATAGGAACTCGCGCCAAAAAACAACGTTATCAGTTATTTGTTATGCAAGGCTGTAATAACAAATAACTATTGTTAACAACAAAAATATTTAGGTTTTTTTGATTTCGTGTTTTGTGTCATAAACTCATCATTATCATTATGAGTTGATCAGATAAATAATAATAAATATTTTTTAACAATAGAGAGTTTTATTAACCTATGAAAGTTATCGATAAATCCCGAGAATGTGTGAGATTGGTTACATTAAGCTTTATTAATTAGTGAGATTAAGGTTTGTGACAGAGAAATTCAATTTTGGTGCCACTGATTTTCAATTTTGGTAGGCCGTTTCGATTTTGGTGGGCAATTTTCAATTTTGGTGGCCACACTAGACTTTGAAGTAAAATATCTCAAAAAGTTTTCCAGATATTCTCAGACCTCTTGAAGATCCTTCCAGCTTGGACTTTCTACTCCTATACCAGTTCCTTATTTTTCACGAAAACAGAAGAAAAAATTTCGCCACCAAAATTGAAGAAAAATACACTTTGTTGATATTGACCCATATGCGAACTATGCATCAAAGACCTGATGTCACACAAAAATCCTGACGTCACACACATCCTGCATCGCGGTGTCATCTAAAATATACTTTTTCTACTTTTTCTATACAAGATTCCGACATCAATCGTTGGGCAGTTGCCCGCCATACACAACACTCGTCTGGTCAGAGGATCCTCTCTTTTTTATAGAGGATGAGTGAACTTTACACCCTGTTCCTCATACCCCTAAGCAGAAAATTTTGCGCCCGCTGGGAATTGAACCCGGAACCTCTAGGTCTGAGATAATTGGTCATACTACTAGACCACAGAGGCGGTTAAAGCGATCACATACTCCAGCATGATATTTACATCTGTACCAGCTGTTGCATCTTCTTCTTCAGGTCCTAGTCAATCAATCTGTCAAATTACATAACGATTGATTCAGTAGTTAGGGCACGAAAAGGTACTTAATAGACATACAGAATTTCGCATTTTTAATGTCACCAAAGTAATAAAAAAGGTCAAAATGAATATCATACCTAATAAAGGGCTCGTGGCTAAATACTAAGAGCCACACGGATTTTCAAGGTTAAGCAACGCTTGCCGAGGTGGATGGGAGTTATATTCTCTAAGATACATAACATACCGAGACCCCTCCGTGCCTCGGAAAGCATAATAAGTAGTTGGTCCGAGCTGTCATTCGTAGATCTTTGACAGTCGTAACTGATAGTCAGAAGCCTGAAAGCCAGACAAAAGTGTATTGTCTTTACCAGTAACTGGGTTGTGGAGGAACTAGATTAGCAGTCGCTCCATGTAAAATTCCTTGTATCCAGCTGCATCCAGTTCGACTGGAAGCCGACCCCAGCATACTCGGGAAAATTCTCGGAAGTTAGATTATGGAAAAATAAAACAGGGTAGGTTAATTAATTGTCCAGACGAAGTGTTTTTTATTCTGTGTAAAATCAATGTTAAATACTGTCGAACATGATGTTTTGTATGTGGGGCAAAGTTTTAGCACTTAGTACGATGTTAAAATCACAAAATCATCATTTCACATTCAATTTCGTCAAGCATCTAAGGCAAGCGAGCGGAAATCTCGAATATTACTCCAAGTCTTTCGTTTATAACTTTGAAAACGATTATGAATCCGAACTTCTCCGAGTCAAAACGCGACTGTCTTAAAAGAGAAGTTTTTTCTGACAAAATCCTCCCCGAAAAACATGAAAGCTCTTATGGATTGAAGTAGCGAAGTTGTAATAAGTTTGTATCAACACGGGATGTTAAGGATGCGTTACATTTTTACGCGTGGATTCGTTTCTGATCGGCTGGAAGTTGAAGTTTGGGAGACTTTGTATTTTTTCCTGTTTTGTTTGTTATTGAAAACTGGGGGTCTGTGCCCAGTGGCGGCATGCCACGGCAATATTTTTTTATACGACTGGTATAACAATAAAATTGTAATTTCAATGATGATGCGGTATGCTGAAAGATACCCCGGCATCGTTACCGTCAGAATGCGCTTGAGATAGTTAATTGATTCAGGCGTGACCTTGCGGAAATCCATTATAAAATACAACAGACGTTGACATATTTAGTAACCTATTCCGCTTGACTAGTCTTCAAGAGTCCGAAAAACCCTGTAAAAAATCGACACGTGTTTCACCTCTCAACGAGGCATCCTCAGGATGACGATTGACCAATTGCAAACCAGAACGCGACTTGTTACCACACCGAGCGCTGGACGCAAAGAACTTTGCGTCCAGCGCTATTGTATATCAACGTCAATTGCTTTTTTTTTTTCGCTTGCATTTATTAATGCTGATGGAACGCTTGCCATGCTGCAGCCAGTGGGCACAGACACTTATTTGTCCAATATCGAAAACCAAAAAAAAATCATCACACTTAAAAAAATGACGACGTACTAACACATGTCAGTAGGGTGACCATAAAAAGATATATAGAAAACTTTAAGGCCAATATCGCACAAAGGAAAGAAGACATTACGGCCGTCCTTACCACAGGGTCGGAATGGTTTTTCAGATGACACGCATGATCATAATGGCCAAACGGCTATGGTGGCCACGCTTTTGATGGTAGTTTACGGTTTTTGTAATTGCTATTATGAGTTTGGAATCTTTGGAGTTCACAGTGGGGTTGCTAGCTGACTTATTATTATTATGGTAATACTGAAGGCAATCGTTTACAAACATTGTTGAATTTGCGGATGTTTGTGTACCTGCTATGTGATAAATCTGTTTCAAAACACGCACTATGTAGAAATTTCCAGTACAGCAGGTCGAACGTCAGTGATAAATACTTTAAAAAAAAAAAAACAAGCGAGTACAAAATGAAAAATAATTTTTGTTTCGGAAGTCAGTAGTATTTTGGCAATATCAAACACATTCCTACAGTCGACCGCACGTCCGACAACCAGTCTTAAGGCTCGTACAAACAGGCGCGATATCGCAGGCGCGACAGGCAGCGGTACCTTTGTCGACAAAGGTACCGCTGCCTTTCGCGCCTGCGACACCAAGAGGCTCTACATCGACATCTATCGTGATACCCAGTAACTGGGTTGTGGATTTCATATAGGCAATGGCTCCATGTAAAATACTGGTATTCAGCTCGGCTGGTTGGACTGGAAGCTGACCCCAACATAGTTGGGAAAAGGCTAGGCGGATGATGAGCAGGTTCCTATGGAGAAGAACGGACAAAAAACTCTACGGACACTATTTAAAAGAAAATATTGTTAAAAAAAAATGTTAACTATCTATTTCAGGACATATCCAACAACTTGCCTAAATGATGGCATAAGTAAAGCAACCGGTGCGACATAAACTCCCGTGAGATATGAAAACCGTAATGTTAGTTTTATCACCGGCAAGACACAGATTTGTCACGAGAGTTGAGATGCCAAATACTTTTTAGATTGTAAATTGATTCAAGGGTGACTATGCGGAAATCCTTAGTCCTACCTTAGGTCGGTACTAGACAAAAAACAGCCTCAAATTAGCCTTAGCAAAACCTGACCTGACCTCCTCAGCCTTCAGACGTGATAAATTGGCAGGCCGACTTATCTATTCAGTTCAGTCCTAGTATACTTATACTTGGGCCTTCGAAATTAGGACAGGCCTGATTTGTTTACACAATTAATTAATGTTTTACGTGGGAAGGTTCAAAAATATCAGTTCAAGGTTTGGCCTTGGCAGCTGGTCGTAAAGACTTTTCGCGAGCTTGTTTTTAGTAAGTCTAATTCTGGGAACTGAGAAGAGAAAGGGTCGTTTTATGTTTGTTCTTGTACAAGTACTTATTATTATATGGTTTTTTGGGCTGATGACCTGAAGAAGTACCTAAGTTAGGATGAGCTGGATGCGGATGACTTGGTCTTGTAGTTATAAATAAGCACTACACATAAATAGTTTAAATACGGTTTTGGTTGACTGCCTCTATGGTATTTTTTTTTGGTTTTGAAATTATCAAATAAATTCTCCCGCTCTGTGTGGAAAGGGAGGGCGTGTCAGACTCTTACTGACTAAGACCCACCCATGTTCCTTCACTTGTAAGTTGCCAGAGGCCACGGTATCCCTTTCGAACTTTCCCGCGACCCCGGCAGGCATCGGCCCTAGCGGACCCCTTCAGTTGTGCTGACATCTCTTTGAGGCGCGCGTGGAACACAATACCCGTCACCCGGGCCTGGTCCTTATCGAACGGTGAGCTACACATTGCTCACTGACCGCAATCCCGCGCTTACGGTGGCCAGGAATCTGCCTGGGAATCCCGACGCCCAGGCCATTTCCTGCGGCGGGTAGGGGCGTGAGAGCGTAAAATTTGCCTCTCCCTCACGCGTTCCGCCTCGCGTTCACAAGCATTACTGCTTCGCAGAAGGAGGTGACGGCTTCCCATGCCCTCTCGCTCCGTGCCATGGCCTGGACCAGGCCCGGATCCGGTCTGGATTTGTGCCGTCCCTATTACACGGGACTCAAACATATTGTACTGGCGAAATGTTAGAAGTTAAAGAGGCAGAAGGGTTAGGAGAGGTGTAGGTACCGATTGTAGGTGTACTATAGGTACACCTCTGCCTAACCCTTTGGGGAATACAGGCGTGATGTTTTGTTATGCTTTTAGGTAATCTTTAATGTATCTAGACGTCCACCATTTCTTGTTGTCCGCCGAATTTTGGTTGACATAATTGTGATGACCAATATCAGATTAGAGGACACTTCTTCCAGCCTCTTAAAGATACCCTTACTAAGCTTTTACAAAATCAACGAGTAGGACAGACAGACTCAATTGCCAGACTAAAATAAAGCAGTTTATTACCTCATCACTTACGGTAATAACCGATTTCTCTTTTTAACAAAATGGCCGCCCTTCCAAGTCTCCTTATTAATGTGTCTTCTTATCTGAGGTCAGTTCGACCTCAAATACTGACAGAGACGGAAGTGTGCATTTATCCAATAATATATTAGATAAATCCTGTGTGATACCACAGTAAATATAGGTACAGAAGGCCAGAGGGCCTAGACAAGTGACAATCGCTTCAAAAGCGTTTCGTTTTTCTACAACGACTTTCAACAGAATTGACGTAAGCTTTCCGATAGCTTATGTCAGTCCGATACATTTTTGCCTTTTCCATCATCGTTGTCGCTGATAGAATGTCACTTTGTCTAGGGCCTCAGGTCTATAAAACGAGCGAAAACGCACGCACACATAGACAGCCATTACGAGCATAATCACTGCGCAAGATTCAAAAACAATTTTCTCCTAAAGTATTGATATTTTCTAGGTTTACGAACTAATATTATATCGATATTGTAGAACATTATCGAGGATTTCGTTGCTAAGTAATAACAGCCGCACCCAGCAATCTATCAGGTTAAGCTAAGCTTACCGGGGTTGGTCCGTCGATGGATCTTTACATACCGAGACTCCTCCGTGCCTCGAAAAGTACGTCAAGCAGTTGCTCTCGGCTGTCATTCATGGATCTTATACAGTCGTTACGTGTCTTCAGAAGCCCGAAAGTCTGACAACCAATCTTACCAAGGGGTATCGTATTACCCAGATACTAGGTTGTGGAGGTCAGATAGGCAGTCGCTCCATGTAAAATACTGGTATTCGGCTGTATCCGGTAAGACTGGAAGTCGACCCCAACATAGTTGGAAAAAGGCTAGGCACGTTGAATTTTTTGTTGAATGTTAACAAAACCTTATTGTTATTGTGAGATAGGTTTTTTCTCAAAATTGAAATTTTAATTACAAGAGAAAAACGCTTTTGAATTTTGAGTAACTAATATATTTATGCTCGCAAATGTACAGCGAGTGCAAACGAACTCGCGTCTATAATTCGTTTGAGTGAGGACGCTGTACTGTCGCACAAGCTATTTGGTAAATAGGCACATAACTTGCAACTACTTTAAACAATTTTGTGAGTATTTTCAGTAGTCAACGATCCTTTTACGTCACTCTCCTAAGCCATAAGCTCAAAAAGTTATATTATATTTATTTATCATGAACAATTTATTTATTGTATTTGATACATTACATACATCATAATTTAAAAAAAGTGAACATGCAGCAATAATAATAATAAAGATAAAATTAAAAATAAAAAACATTTTCACAAAAATAAATAAATAATAAACACGTTTTCTTCTGAGGAAATTGGAATATTAATAATAAATTACAGTTCGTCCATTGAGTACAAGTTTTTATCTAGTTAACACACAATCAAAACGAATTTTGGCAGTGCAGCGGAAAATGAATATATTTTGCGTGTATACCAAATAGCTTGTTCAACTGTACATAAGCGCCTATGTGTGCGTGTGCCTATTTTCATTCACTGTATGGAGTCGACCTTCTGTAAGTAATTCTTTGGTGATATAGAGGGAGCAATTTCTGTTATCTCCTAATGCTATTATTAATCTGTCGTGAGCTATCTTTTCCGGCAATATCCTTAATATTTTTTTATGATATATTGCCCTCTATCTGCTGTGTTATTGGTTGTGGTGACGCGTTTAGTGTGTGATAAATGATGAAAAAGATATTGTGTAAATTGTTTTGTTTACTAACACCATTTTATTTTTATTGTACTACTATTCTACTGTCATTCCCGTAGACCTGAAATTACTCAACATTGGTTTAATCTTGTCCATCAAAAACGCCTCAACGTGTAACCTTTATTAAAAGTAATATCATATTCCGAAAAACGCCACTGAAGCAGAATGTCTACCTAGAATTTAATAGAATTCCCTAAAATGTACAAAGTGATGGTATAATCTCGAAATATAACCAGGCAAGAGCGTTTCAGAAACGTGGTAAGGGTTCCGCTATTATTGAAGTGAAACTTCCGGTGATTCGATAATTGGACGAGAATTGAGTGTCAAGGACGCGACACGTTTAAGCACATTTCGTTACGTATATAGTGAAGAAAGATATAACTCTCACTGTCTCTCACACAGAATCTCTAATATTCTTTTTTTTTTTTAAGAATCACTTCTGTCACTCGTACGAAAGTTAGTTGAAAGAACTACTTGGACGTGGGCGTAAGTCCTGGGCACTACTGGATAGTACCTAAAGCCTCGTGCAGACTGGCGCAACGCGACATGGTAGAGAAGTGAAGTTTTCTTAGAAATTGTTTTTTTAGAGTCGCGTCACGCTGTTGCTTCGCGCGGTCTCGTCGCGCCACTCTGCACGAGGCTTTATGGAAATTCGAAACATAGTGAAGAATAAGATCGTAAGGTACTGTAACCTTGACAACATTCTCTGAAAAAGTTTCTAGTAGGTATTCTTCAGTGACATTTTTTCAGACATCTAAATGTCTGAAAGAAAAACGTCTCAGACATGGTAGTTGTGACAATTTTTGAAAGCTAGGTGGGCAGAGAAGTATAGGTTTGTTTAGATGTGACACCTTAGTGCTTTCAGATAATAATAATAATTGTCCCGATTGCCAGTGGCATAGGAGCAAAAGGAGAGTCTTATACAGAGATAATATTATAATGCTTAGAGTGGGCTTAAAACAGTCACTTTGGCAGAATCGGAAAATATTATGAATCATCGTAAAATGTCACAAACTGACAATTCATAATATGATCTGCGTGCGATTCATATTACGAAATAATTCATCTATTTGACAGTTTTCTATGGAGATTCGTAAAATGGTCCACATAATTACCAATTGTTTTTATGTTAAATTAGAGGAATTGCTGATGACAGCTGGAAAATCAGGAAATGAAATTATTTTAGAGGAATTGCTAATGTAACCGTTTTAGGCCCACAGATAGTGGTGAGAGCGTTTCTCTTTATCGCACAGGAACCCTAAAAGAAAGGCTTCGTTTTTCGGAGAATGAAAAACAATTTCACGACTGACAAGCGAAGGAATGGTAAAAATGTTTTTTTTGTCGTGTAAGAGAAATCACAACACTGATATTGTCAGTTATGAATATTTGTATGAGAACTTTTTAAATATTTTTATCTTAGTCTTGTCTAGACAAATTTTGAGAAGTGATAACGGCCCCGACTTACCTAGACAGTAGGCGTTTTATTTTGTGTAAATTATTTAATCACTCAAAACCCTGTGAGGAAACCGGCGACATGTCCTAAATCCAAAAATTCGAAGACATTGATGTTTTTTTTTTTTTGACATTCTATCTTCCCTCACTGGGTCCACTAATCTCGAAGAGAGGAGGCCTGTGTCCGAGAAGTGGGAATATAATTAAGCTATACAAACCTCCTTTTTTTAAATCGATAAAAAAGTGAAACCTAGGAAAACATAGTAGGTATTTAATAAGTTGCCAAAGTTGGTTACAGAACTTAGCGATGGTAAGTTCAAAACCCACATCAAACGTGTCCTTATTAAAAAAGCATATTATAACATTAAAGACTACGTTGAAGACAAGGAAGTTTGGCAATAGTTCCTTCTGCACATGTGGCTTCCCTGGTACCTCATTAACGGCATAATTGTGTAAGAGTCTATTAACTGCTCCCAAATTACCATGTTTATTTTTTACATTCATCCCTGACAGAATCATAATATTATTTGACATTATATAGGTACCTACAATATAATTTCAACTCTCTATTAGTGGCTTTTGTGGACATGATAATTAATCAGATTTGTTACAGTTGTAATGGCAATCATGTCATTTGGTTTAAATAGGTTTTTATTTTTAGTATCTTATTATTTATTTATTTTATTTAACCATTTATGTACACACATAATAAACAGAGAAGAAGAATAGAACAGAAAAAAGAACGTACAAAGGTGATGCTTATTTCTAAAGAAATCTCTTCCAGCACACCTGCGATAGGAAAGTGAGATGTAGACACCGTGTGTAAAATTCGTGAGAAAGTAAACTACATAATAATCAAAACAATTCACTTAATAAACTAAAACAAATAATATGATCATACACTTACATACAAATATACATACATACCTACTTCATAAATATATATCTTTATAATAAATAAATACATACGCAACTATGACGAAGTGGAAATATAGTGTTCTTTCACTCTTCTTTTAAACACTGCAACAGTTTGGCAGTCCCTAATATCAGGCGGAAGGGAATTCCATAACCGCAACGCGTGCACAGTGAAGGAATAGGAGTAGAAGTCAGTGGAATGGGGAGGGACTTAAGGAGATTTCTAAGATGCGACCTGCAAGGTGCATCAGAAGGACGGGCGAAGGAAAAACGCTCCCGCAGATAGGATGGAGTTTTAGGATTGTGAAGAAGGTTATAAAGTAGACACAATATCCGAGAGTTCCTGCGAAGTCGAATAGGGAGCCACTTTATCTTTATATAGATTATTTTCTACCTTGTGAATGTGAGAACCTTGTCACTGTCCTCCCGTGACTTTATAGTCATGCTATGCCCATGCCTATTCCCATGGCTTTTACAATATTTTCGAATTACAATGTTAGTTATCTAACTCTGTAATTCGAAATTATTGTAAAAGCCAATTATTTTTTTAAAGAGTTAGAGTGCAGTTTCTTGCCGGCTCTTCCCCATAGGAAACGACTAATTGGAACCGTGCACCTAGCTTCTGATGTTTCATAAGTGCCCATGCAGGCTTATGTGAATTTTTTTATTATTTTAAATTTCTCCTTTTTTGAAGTCGGTCGGTCAAAAAAGCTTCAGAGCCAAAATCCCTACGCAATGCCGTACTTTCCGCCAAAAAGGGGCAGTTATTGATCAGCTCAACCTCTGTACTTAAATGAGGTGACTGCCATACATGAAATATACCAATTAACTTCCGGTTCCTAAATATATTATTTACGAATCGTTTTTATTTACCCGCCGTCATACTTGAACATGCTGAACTTATAACATTATCTAGTGTTTCTGTGTAAATGTGTATTTATCTCTAAACATCAACATTGGGTATTTAATTCACGACATTTCTCCCGCCATTCCCGTTCTCGCGTATTACCAACCATTGTGTTACGGGGATTTTGACTAAATATGCGTGATTTTCAACAAAACAAATTAATGGCGCATTGGTTGCAGGATAAATCAAATTATAAAGCAATATGTGCTGTAGAATACACTGGTTTTAGGGACTGCAATGGTTCCTTAATACGCTACGCACTTCCTGCCAAAAAAAGTTAATTTATAGTACATTACTGTCGCGGCCTGCAACTGGGCCATTGATGCACGATCGTGTAAATGTTGGCCGAGGCGAAACCGAGGCACACATACGTGAGTCCATCAATGCCTGGTTGCGGCTAAGGCTTGTATTGTACTTTTCTGAAATAATGCGCGGAAATTAATTAATAAAAATTCAAAAAATTCAAACTCAGTAAATTCAAAATCAAAATATTTTATTTCACATAAATCTACATGAGCAAGAAGGAAGTCAAAATGAGGTTCGAGTCAAAATAAGGAATTTCAAAACATGTTTGAGAAAAAATAGATTTCTAAAAAAAACAATTTACCAGTAAACTTTAAAAATATATAATTTATACCTCTAAACACAAACTTAGAAAACAATGCTACAATATTGGATAACTTACGAGTGTTATTCTACAATACCAACAACAGTCGGTAAATATTAGGAATCGGTCCTCCCTTAATAGTTATTTACACGCGAACTTTTTTTATTATTTTCTGTATATTTATAAGTTCCTGTTTTAATAAAGCGTTAGTGTTGTGTTAGGGTTGAAAGAACCTTATGTTGTTGCGTTATATAATATTTAGAGTTACCATAACTTTGTGTATGTAGGCCGGCGAGGTTTCTAGGTCATGTTGTGTGAAAACATGTGTGTATGTAAATGTGTTTGTGTATACCTAAGCCTTTCATTTGCATCGGGAAGTAGTAAATATGAGAAAGAAAATAAGTCACGCGATGTCTTGATAGTTAATGAATCATTAACAAACGATTATTCTGTGATAATGATTATTCTGCTCGTGGCTAAGTTATAACAGCCGCGCGGGTCGATCCATCAGGTTAAGCTACGCTTGCCGGGGTTGGTCCGAGGATGGGTGACCATTTTCACATATCGAGACTCCTCCGTGCCTCGGAAAGCACGTTAAGCTGTTGGTCGCGGCTGTCATTTGTGGGTCTTTGACAGTCGTCTTTACGGGTCGTCAGAAGCCCGAAAGTCTGACAACCAGTCCAACCAAGGGGTATCGTTTTACCCAGTTACTGGGTTGTGGAGGTCAGATAGGCAGGCGCTCCATGTAAAATACTGGTATTCAGCTGCATCCGGTTAGACTGGCAGCCGACCCCAACATAGTTGGGAAAAGGCTAGGCAGATTGATATTCTGTGATAGTCAGCGACAAAAGTAGATTAATACTACTTCCTTTTTCTTTTTTTCGCGATTTCAGGTTTGGTTACATTGTGAAAGTTGATGATGATGAGTACAATGACCCCTTAAGAGATTTCGTGTATGAAAAGATACACCTTATTTATAGGTACGTCCCATCGGACTATGAGAGTGAGGGAAGAGAGAGTGCACCTGTGTTTGCGCACACCCTTGTGCACTATAATATCTCCCGCGCCGAAGGCTAGTCTCCGTTGAGATTGGTGGCCGAAATACGGTCTGGAAAACTATATATATAGGTACACCTCTGCCTCGCCCTACGGGGAATACAGGCGTTATTTTGCCATAATAATAACCTCACTAATTAAACTCTAGTTTAACCACTCATTTAGAAGCTTCCTCTTTTCATTAATAACAACATTCTGCGATCATGTATCTGTTTACTGAGCTTAGTAATTAAGGTTTATTTTAGTAGTGGCTTAGATTATACAAATATTATTATACCTACTAGCTGCGCCCCGCGGTTTCACCAGCGTAAGTCTCGATTCCGTGGGAATATCGGGAAAAAAAGTATCCTATGTCCTATTCCAGGTCATGGTCTACCCATGTCCCAAATTTCATCCAAATCCGTTCGGCCGTTTTAGCGTGAAAGCGTAACTAGCAAAAAACAAACTCACTTTCGCATTTATAATATTAGTTAGATACATGTTTTAGTTTTCATATCACTCTGGGTTCGAGAGTTCAAAGAACTGGGTCTGACGTCACTTGAGCACCAGGAGGTTTCAGGAAATTCGATTTATAAAGACATAGTTAGAGGTATATAAACCTGGCAAGTATCTACCAATAGCATAATGATGTACTTTTCCAGTTAGATTTTTACATAAATGATGGCGAAGGAACTATTCGTAACTATTTTTTTCGTGGTCTAGAGTTCCAGACATGATGTGAAGTCAAAGACGACACGGTTGGCGCAGTGGCTGAGCGCTGGACGGCTGCGCAACGTGTCGCGGGTTCGATCCCCGCACGGAACAAATATTTGTATGATCTGCAAGTAGTTGTTCCGGGTCTGGGTGTTAGTATATGTGAGTTTCTATGTTTGTAAAAGCACCCAACGCTTGGCAACGTTTTTTTTAAAAAAAAAAAAAAAAAAAGTGTTTTAGTTATTACAAATTGGCTTTTTATGTAATCTTTGTTCGGTAATTCTATGGTGAAGTCATAAACCACATGAATTAGGATCAGTTCTGTTAATTTCGAAACGAATCAAGCACCCAAATAAAACTCACACGAGTAAAGTCGAAAACAATTAATCTACCCAGCCTTTTCCCAACTATGTTGGGGTCGGCTTCCAGTCTAACCGGATGCAGCTGAATACCAGTATTTTACATGGAACGACTGCCTATCTGACATCCACAATCCCTTGGTAAGACTGGTTCTCAGACTTACGGACTTCTGACGACCCGTAACGACTGTCTAAGATCCATGAATGACAGCCGGGAAGAACGGGTTAACGTGCCTAAAGATGGTTACCCATCCAAGGACCAACCCCGGCAAGCGTAGCTTAACCTGATGGATTGACCCGAGCGGCTGTTAATATTTAGCCACGAGCTCCTCCTCTGATTAAAATCGAAAACTTTCCCAAATATTATTTATTCGTGCATGAAAATAATTACCTACCCGAAAATTTCCAACTTACTCCAAGCCAAATTGAACATAGAGAATACAATTATAATTTCACACATTTTCTGAAACAATTAGTCATTCAAAGTTGACATGGTCTTAGAAGGATGAGCGTTACATATTCGTATTATGCCTGAAGTAATATAATTTAGGATTTCAAGGTCACATTCACGAGTCTGTCTCGAACTCATAATATGATTACAGTACTTATGAAACGAACTTTACATATTATGTGGGGGATTGAGAAGAAATTAAATTGACATTCCCCACAGGATTTTGAATGGCCTGGAATTGGTTTCAGAGAAAGGAAATCATCATGACAACGCAGGGAGGGGATGCCCTAGGAGGACATATGTGACCTTACCTGTGATGTGGTTCAGAAAGCTCGGGTGCGTAGTACTCACAACTGACGCGCGTATATGACCAGGGGGCTTAAAACGTTAGCAGAATCATAATAGGAAAATATTATGAATCATCGTAAAATGTCACAATCTGACAATTCATAATATGATCTGCGTGCGATTCATATTACAAAATAATTCATGTGTTTGACAGTTTTCTATGGAGATTCGTAAAAAGGTCCACATAATTGCTTTTGTGTCAAATTAGAGGAATTGCCAATGACAGCTGGAAATTCAGGAAATGAAATGCTTTTAGCGGAATTGCTAATGTGACCGTTTTAGGCCCACTGATGTATGAACATGGATAAGGTTCGTAGCAGGACGTTCTGTAGTTTCTGCCTACCCCCATGGGAAGAAGGCGAATTTTTGTGAAGTGTGACTTCGGTACACCAAATTCCAACAATGACATGTCCATGTCGAAGATCTGATCATGGATACATCCCTGAATCTCAATCTGCCTAGCCTTTTCCTAACTGTGTTGGGGTATGCTTCCAGTCAAACTAGATGCAGCTGAATGCCAGTACTTTAGATGGAGCGACTCCTATCTGACCTCCACAACCCCTTTAGTAGTGTATACCCCTTGGTAAGACTGGTTGTCAGAATGTCGGACTTCTGAAGACCCGTAACGACTCCTCACCGTGCTTTCTGAAACACGGAGGGGTCTCGGTGTGTAAAGATGGTCACCCATCCACGGACCTACCGTGGCAAACGTAGCTTAACCTGATCTATCGATCCGTGTGTCTGTTATTACTTAGCTACGAGCCCCTTTCTGAGAAAAGAAATAACAGGTTCAAAACCCATTGAAATGATACTTGGCATTGTAACTAAGGGCTTCGGAGAATTCCTTTAAGAACCCGACATTTTGAACCGCACTTGTTTTAATTTGATCAATAATCTTCTTAAGTAATCCTTACATTTACCATTCTCTTCAGAAATACTTTTTGCCGCAATATACGCAAACATTGAATTGATCCTCAGAAACCTTTCTGGGCTTCTAACGATGCACACTTTTTTTAAATAAGAAATGAGGCTCTTTTAAAAGTTTTGGCCTTTTCACACATTTGATCGCAGTAAAAACTGTGACCAACCACGCGCGAGCCGAATTCGTCACAGAAACTATGTAAGCTAGGGTCATCATGTCAGCCGAAAGACGTCCACTGCTGGACATAGGCCCGCCCAAGCACCGCCACTTCAACTGGTTCTGTGCGTCCCGCATCCACCGTACAGCCACGTGGCTACAAAATCATCGGTCCACCTTGCTTTGGTCCACTAAGCTAGGGTTCTCCGACTAAATGGGCTTGGTTACGTTAGAACTGTGACCAACCGCGCGCGAGCCGACCGCTACATCCATTCATGGTCGCTTTGGCTGGATTTTTTGGGGAACAGAAGGCTAATGGATAGGAAGTGGCGCCACAGCTCCATCCACCACCCTGCTGCAATTCCGTCGAGGTAAACCCACTTTATGAGGTTAGATTTTGCATGTTACCTAATGGATAGACCATAGAGCGAAGCCACAGGATAAAACTAATAACATAATATACCAACCATGGCATTAAAAAATAAAAATGAGAAAGCTGAATTGGCTCCAAAATATCGCCTTTTTTTTTTGTCATCATTATAATTTTTTCTTCGCTTTGACAGTCAAAAATTTTCATGTTCTGATTACTTTGGCCCTTGATTTGCCATGCCCTCATCACATGCGTTATAATCCAAAAAGAAAAAAAATAGCCTAAAGAATCTACTAGAATCAAAAACATAAAAAACTAACAAGCCATAGGTGGTTCAAGGTTACCTACATGAGGCACAAACTATCACTTTTTATGACGTCGTAAATATTAACTATTTTATCATGGGAGTGTCGTGGCACGGTTATGGGGTCATGTCACGAGACGGTGTAGGTTCTTGTACCATTTATTTTTGGGTATTTCACGGGCGAGAAATCAAAACGTATGATGGCCCTTACACTATTTGTCTACCACACCGTTAACGTCAACGAGAACCGAGGTTACACGGCCATAGTAAATGTACTGTCACTTTTTCGGCGTCGTCATCTCGTTCTCGTTAACGTCGCGTTCACGCACGCTACGTTGGTACACCTCTGCCTAACACCCACATTTCACCAGTTATGTTCAAGTTCTATGTAATAGGGAGCGAGCTTGTTGCCATCAACCGGGCACAAATCCAGACTCCGGGCTGCTTCTGAGAAGGTCCAGATGGAAAAACCCAATAACAGTTTGCCCGACCCGGGAATCGAACCCAGGACCTCATGCTCAGCAGCAGCTCCTGCGACCACAGAACCACCCATCTCTACGTCCAGCGCTCGGTGTGGCAACACGTCGTGTCCTGGTTTACAACTGGTCAATCGTCATCCTGAGGATGCCTCGTTGAGAGGTGAAACACGTGTCGATATCTTACAGGGCTTTTTATGACTCTTGAAGAATAGTTTAGCGGAATAGGTTACTAAATATATATACGTTTATAGTATTTTACCACAGAACCTAAGAAGCAGTCAAATATCTTCATATGTGTATACCGCAGCGTTGCTCAAAATAGGTAACAAAACTGATGTAAATTAAATAATTAAATAAAAATAAGAGCCAAAAGTAGTAGTCATGCTTTTTCTATTTATTCTTGACACACAAAAAATCAATGACAATTCTGTAAATTAGATTAACCTCCTGGATGCCAGCGTCATACCTATATTACATAAAGAATTAAAAATTCGTTATAAAGTCATCTGTGATTTGTGTTCGGAACTAATCGATTTATGGTAGTTGTGTAACCTTAGTAAACTAGCAACACTGTACCAAACGTCATTTTAAGTTTGACAGACACGTCAAAATACTCTCTCTTTGAAACGGCTCGAGGAAGATGGCACGTCGCTTAGATGCACGCGGTAAGTTATCCGAAAATTATTGTTGAATCACTTTATTTGTCAGAAAAACTATACTTGTTTTGTACTAATAACATACCCACGTAACTAATAAACAGAATATTTCTTCAAATGGTCAAGTATTCTGGGCATTGTGATCCGAAACTTTTTAATGTCATACTGGTATTACAAAGCTTCAAAATTGAGTTATTGTTTATGTCATAAATATATTACATTGGTTCTCAAAGAGTTTTTTTTTACAGTCTTACGCGATGACGAACTTTTATCACGACTCGAAGAATCAGACATAGATCTCTCTGATGCTGATGAAAATGAGGATACGGCTTTTACACCAAGACCTGAAGAAGACGAAGCAACCAGTACTTCATCTTCCAGCTCTTCAGATGAGGAAGTAGATTCGCAATCAGAAGTATCTCTGCAATCTTCTGTAGTAGAGAGAAGAAGGAGCCGAGGCCGAAACCGCACACGCCCAACTGGTCGAAGGGGGGGAACCCGTGGACATTCACGTCAAGCAGCAGCTACGGTTATATTCGACGCATGGAATGGCCAGTTTGAACCCTTAGAAATCCCATTTTAACAACCCAGTTACAAAAAAAAAAAGTAATGATTTCAGTTCCTTTTTAATTACGTTTTGTCAAGTTGATGAAAAGTATTATGTCCAAAAGTTATTTTATAAACCAAAATTATAATTATGTTAGTTAATAAAAATGATTATAAAGACTGACTAGAGGTGATAATAATAATAAATGCATATTGATTTAATAATATACTTTGACTTTTATTTGGGAGTTGAATTCCAGTGTCATATACATATGACATAAGTATCAGTACTAGTTTCATATACAGAACCATTGTCATATATATATGACATAAGTAAAATCAATATATAAACAACAATTTTTTTTTTTCATTTTTTTGGACGTTTACAGACCCCTGTTAGACCAAAAAACCTAAGGTTCAAATAATATCCAAAAAATTTTTTTCTGGAATCCAGGAGGTTAAGAAGAGTATAACAAAACAAATAAGTATTTACCATACTTTAAGTATTTACTACAAAAACAAAACTGGCATCAAATTGGTAACAGTTCAATTATCCATCATCCATCAATGTCACGGCGTATTATTCATCACTTACTGAAACATGGGACTTTGAGTGCTGCCTACCCACTTGGTCTACCTACTTATACAGACGTCGCTATTTTTTTGCACAAGTGACATATGCACAGATATTGTACAAGACGGCAAGCACTGAAACTAATTATGACTTACACCATAAGTATTATGCAAATATAAACAGCCGAACAGTCCAAAATTGACACAAAAGGTAGCTAAAATATTCACGGGCATGATTCAAACACCAAAGTTGCTTCTAAATTGGTACCTTTTCATATAATCTATAGGTATAAATAATAAAAATGAAACGCGTTGAGCGCATCACTTGAGAGCGGATGGACCGACTTGGATATTTTTAACCGACTTCTTCAAAAAGGAGGAGGTTCTCAATTCGTCTGTTTTTTTTCTTTTAAAATGTTCGTAATATTTCGAATTAGAGTTTTAAGGAAAGAAAAATTGTAAGTATCCCGGAAAATTTTCAAATACGGAAAAAAATGAATGTCGTTTTTTCTATGGGATTTTGTAGTGAATTATTGGGACAGGACGTCCTCGGGTCACCTAGTTTTTAGTTTAACAAAGAATAACTGTATTGAAAATACAATCACGGTTGTCTGCAATCACTGACAAGCAGTGAGCAAGTGTGGTAATCAATTATCGTTCCTTCTTTAAATGAGAAGAGGTAGTATATGCCCTATCTTAGGACAAACAGGCTGTATTAATATTGCAGTTGCTTATTTTAAATTCCAAGAATTTCACATCGTACAAGACATGTACGATGTGAAATAAAAATGTGAAATACAATGTATTTGCACATTTTTATAATTTTTCACCTTATACAGGATGAAATTAAATTCATGGGCATCCTATTAAGGGATCATTGAACTCATCATTATGAACAATTTTCACTACCTGAAATCGGAAAAAAACAGCTATTCACTATATTTATGTTCGCATAGCTCGTCAAAATGTAGGTAGGTAACAGCAAATTTTTTTTTCGCGACTTTTTTGTTGTTTCCAATATGAAAGTTATGAGTACAATGACCCCTTAAAAAGTTGCCCATGAATTCAATTTCAACCAGTAGGTATAATACCATAGTTTATTAGCAACGATTTTACAAATGACAGCTTGCAAAGCGCAACAATAGTTACAATTGGAAAACTCAAACCAACTGTGTTTCCAACATCAATCAACGTCATATAAGTAATACTATTTTGACACTGGCAACACTAACTGCTCGTTTTGTCACAAAATTCTATGGCACTTCGGGGAAAGGTTGTTATAACTAGCTTGTGAAAATAGTTTCGTGAAAATGGTGATTGTTCAATTGATCATTTGTAGCATTATTTCTTCCCATTCAAGAGTAGGCTATGCTATACAATGACAATACGTGTGTCGTAAAGGACGAGGACTAAAACCTAACTACTGAAATCTAGATGATTTTTGTCGTCAAACCCCTGACGGGCAATACCCGCATTTTAAGAACGTTCGCATTCATCAATCTTGAGTAAACAGATAAAAATATAGACAAAAAACTGCAAAAAAAATACATATAATTCTTACATTTTTCACAACGACAGTCGCTGAGATGATATTACGACAAGATTCCGAAATCGCGAAAAAAAATCAGGTGTTCCATAATGTTCGCATAGCTTGTCAAAATGTAGGGGACAGCAGATTTTTTTTTCGCGATTTCAAGTTTGATTCCATACAGAAAATTGTTCATAATGATAAGTACAATGACCACTTAAGAGAATGCCCATGAATTTAACACCCTGTAGTCCTGTTGTGTTGAATACTTACCAAATAATATTATGATCTGTTATCCAGTTTTAAAACTTGACTCATTTGCGCCATATCTGAAACAATGAGAAAAACCCTCGTTTACATACGATTTAGAAAAATAATAATTACAGAAAACGGGTCGCCCCTGTTACATGGGACTTAAACATAGCTGGCAAAATGTGGGTGCACTATAGGTTCACTTCTGCCAAAGCCTTCGGGGAATACAGGCGTGATGTTATGATAGGCTAATTACAGAAAAACTTATATTTACAGGGAACTCCTGTTTATAACTACAATTATTATTTTTATTAAATGTTTATCTTATGACTTTTTCTGTGTGCTTTTCGTTGAAATAGAAAGAAAGAGAAATAGGTTTATTTTTCACAGAATCACGTGCATACAAAATAATAACAGTACTTAATCATATAAATAATAAAAATATGAGATCAGGAGTACTTATAAAAATAAACCGTCAATCAGTAAAAATCTTTTCCTTGATTTTAACAAACAGAAACATTTTCGTAATTATAATATTCGTTAGCACGGATTGAGAGGGCAATGAACTTTCACACCAATTTTAGTTATAAGACGTAAATGAATAAGAGCACTCGAACATTCAAAGGTAAAGCATCTTTAATAACATTAAGAGGACTTTGCCAAGAATCGAGATAATGAAAAACAGGCGAATATTTACCAAGGGAAATTAATTGCTTAATATATTTACACAACGTCAATTTGCCATGTTATATTTGCCATTTCATACAACTCGCAAAGAATACAATAGGTATTCAAATCACAACCGCCATTTAACTAATATTATAAACGCAAAACTTTGTTAGTATGGATGGATTGATGGATGTTTGTTACTCTTTCACGTAAAAACTACTGAATGGATTTGGATGAAATTTGGCAAACAGATAGTTTATAACCTGGATTAACACATAGGATACTTTTTATCTCGATATTCCCACGGGATCGAGACTTACGCGGGTGAAACAGCGGGGCGCAGCTGCTTTATCATAAATCTATACATTTATAAGTTGAAGTGAAGTGTGAAGCCAAGTGGCTTCAAGCGCCACCAGCAGCGATCGGTCAACGAATACGATTTTACGGGTCCAGAGAATTTTGTCACTTCATACTTATACAACTTGTAACGTTAAATGCGCAAAAACTGAAAATAGTTTGATCAGAATAACGAGCAGAATCAATTGAACCACTTTTTTTAAATAGGTCACATTTTTCAAAAAATCTTCGTTAAAAACGTTGCCGTGTCTATTTATTAATAGGTCAAGCTATCACATGCGCAAACCCGCCAAAATAGGTAAACAAACACAAATTGTTGTCGACCAATTTAAATTTTCTCATACGCGGGATAATAATAGTTTTTATTTCAATGCAAATACGAATTTTCCTAAACTAAAACAGCACATAAAACCTTTACAATTTTTAAAATGATTTTTTTCTCTCTAAAATAGCATATAGGTCACTTCAATTAAAATCAGTGGGGTGTCTGAGATTTTGCGCATTTAACGTTACACGTTGTATTTAAATTGAATATAGGTGCTTATACGAGTATAAGTGCTTGTCTAAAGGTAATTTATTTATAAACCCCGGTCCCTACGTAATCCAGATTAGGGACAATTGTGAAATTATAATGTTTTACACCAAAAAGGCGTACAATTCAGGCTAAAACGGCAGAAGGCTGTTAAAAATTCAACAATAGATAGTGGTCGCCTTTGTCGTAGTCACACAAAGCGAAAATTGTGAACGTTGTCCGGATGTAGGGGCACTAGATGTGGCATCGGGAAATGGGCATTTTGGATTTTTTATTACGTTGATAGTAATATTGGTCAGTATTCTGCAGGACTAACAGTTTTTTCTCTCACTCAAAAGCTCCTGCGTGAAGTAGCTCATAACCCGGGCGTGCTGCGTCACCTGAAGCTGTGCGTGCCAGACCGGTACGTGTGGCCAAAACCAACCTGCTGTCAAAAACTGCTGCTGCTGTCACCCGCACAATATGTGTACTAAACGAAGTGCATGAGAGAATTGACATATTTTCGTGCGATCTGAGTGAATTCGCAAGAGTTTTGTTGAATTTTGTTAGTTATATTTAAATATTCTGAAGTAATTTTTTATTATTCTGTTTTTGTATTTTAGGTTAAGTTTTTATAGCATGTTTGATTGGTAGGCACTATTGTATTGGGGTCATCCTGTAAGGATAGTGTTTGTAAGTTCAATAATAAATAAATAAATAAATAAAAAACAGCCACTCATGAAATAGAAATGTTAACATAACATAACATCACGCCTGTATTCCACGAAGAGTAAGGCAGAGGTGAACCTGTAGTAGGTACATTCACATTTAGCAATGCATAATAATAATTATAAATGTGAAAGTAACTCTAATATATATATATATATATATATTTTGGATTTATCTTTGTATTATTACATTTTAATAGCTTTTTGGTTTTTATAGAAATAAAATTCTTTCTTAAGTTTTCAAAACAAATGCTTAATGTCTGTCTTTTACTTTTTCACGCCATATCGGCTGAACGGATTCAGATGTTTAGCACATGATAGACCTTGACCTGAATTAGTCGGATAATTTCCGAACGTGGGCGAAAAAATAAATAAAGATAATGTCATTATAACAATATTAAAGACTGACTTGCGTATAAATACCTACGTAATAAATTGAAAGTATAATAATTGACGTAATAATTGAAGTATAATTATTAAGGTTGACTGGTAGAAAATGCCTCAGGCATTAAGTCCGCCTTTGTACAGTATTTTTTACTTGTGCATAAAGTTTTAATAAATAAATAAATAATTGAAAAACACGCAGTTGTTCTCATTAAAAACACAAGTAAAATAAATACCTGGAATTTCGGGGAGACATTTTTTTTTCTTGGAACGTCACAAAGACAGTTTTTTTTTTAATTCTGCACAAACGAGACGCACATTTAAAAAAAATACATAAAGAATACACACATTTTTACAAAAGGCAGAAGCCCTAAAACTTTCACAAATCTCATACACAAATACTCAAACTCAATAAATAAATAGGTATACAACATTCGTTTCGTGCGGGAACTAACCCAGCCACTGCGTGCGCCGTCATTATTTATATCGTTCAGCCGTCAACACATAGCCACATCCAGTACTAAAATAAATATCTGTACTTGTAAAACTGTGGGCTGTTTCATTTTAGTAGTCATTGTAATTTCGCGTCGACACGGCACGACGGTCGGGATTCCGCTAACTTTCGCTTTGACAGACATTCTGATGGCTTCCTGCTAAATTATATATTTTATTGCTACTGGTTACAGTTTGAACTGTCATTTTTAACCAACGTTTTGTTGGAAAGTTTTTGGTCGTTCCGTTCGCAGGCAATTAATTCCTGGTTTCATTGTGTGTCGTGACAGTACCGTCAAGCGTGGTGGTAGGGAGTCACTAACTGGTTCGACTGGGAAATTATTATGCATAAAAGAAAAATAACTGCACTTGGTTGATATCCCAACCAGTCATCGTACTCAGCGCGTCTCCTTCATATTTATTATGCGCACAGCAAAAGTGTGGAACTCTCTGCCATCGCCAGCAAACAAACCTAGGTACATCATTCTTGCTACTTTTCTGGGATACAATTTTTCGTATGATGAGCGTCAGGACATACAAACTGAAACTCGCGACAATCTAAGAAGTCCGATGTGACAGCTATGAAAATACTTTATGTAGCGATGGAAAAATAAATTGATTTCTTATAAACTGATTCTCGAGAGTCGAGTCATGTCGATTGATCATATTTAAAGTGTAATCGACGACTTATCTACAGTGCTTATGATCCTCAAGGCATAACGTTTTATTACGAGACAATCTAAGAAGTCCGATTTGACGTTTCTTACGTCAAATCGGACTTCTTAGATTGTCGCGAGTGTAATAGCTTCAAAAGGCCTAACGACAATGAAAAGTCAGTCGATATGTCTGAGACGTAGCGTTGGAAGGCCTCCCAACAAGGAGGACCAATGTGATGGTTGCTGGAATCCGTTGGATGCGGGGAGCACAGAACCGGTCGAAGTGGCGGTGCTTGGTGGACGCCTATGTTCAGCAGTGGGTGTCTTTCAGCTGAAATGATCGTGATGTCAGATGAAAAATCAGTAATTACAGCTGCCTTAAAGTTTGCCAAGGACCTCAGGGAGTTAGGGTAAACACCGTGGTTTGGTTTCATTTATAGATCGTGAAAAATGACAACTTTTTTTAAATTATTTTTTATATCTATTTTTTACCACAAGAGACGCAAGTTCGCGAGCGCGACCCCTCCCTCAGTCAGTCAGCTGTTCTGCTAGCGAGCTCGGTGTCAGATAGAAACTTTTAAAAATCTTTTAATGAAAATAACGTTTTTTTTTTGTTGTTTTCGGTCATTTATTATTATATTTAAGTCAACTACCCATGGTTTGAGTGACAACAGTGTTTACCATTACACCCTGTATATCATCCTAACTAATATTATAAATGCGAAAGTTGGTTTGTTTGTTTGGTTATTTTTTTGTTACGCTTTCACACTATAACGGCTGAACGGATTTGGATGAAATTTGGCACATGGGTAGATCATGACCTGGAATAGGACATAGGATACTTTTTATCTCGATATTCCCACGGAATCGAGACTTATGTGGGTAAAACCGCGGGGCGCTGCTAGTGATCAAATAAAAATAACTTCGTAAAACTATTCCTTTTGCCTCTAAACTCCAGCGTACATGACATAAGCTGCCTTCAGAATATTAAGTTAGAAGTAAGATATTATACAGCGCATGAGGTTTTCATTGACATACACTATGTACAACTAGAGCGTGTCTAGCAGTATTAATTCAAACATACGCTATATTTCGCTAGGAAATTGCACGATCTCCTCCATATTACGTGCGACCTTGCATGGCTTGGTATTATAGGAAACTGTTTGTAGTGGCGAGGACTTTCTAAAGGGATTTTGATAGAATAGATTCTGGATTATAATATTAGAATTTGAATGACTTGGTGCACATCATCCAACTTTATGAGTAAATAGGTAGCAACAGAGTCCAGCGGAGTAACCTTTACGCACATCTCTGGATTCCATATGTATAGCAAGAGTATTTACTTGTAATGGAACATCGAGCATTCGCCGTTTTAAATTTTTATCGAAACACACTTCGAACACGACACTCGATGTATTGTTACAAACTGATTTAAAAAACCAACGAGCGTATTTATAAACACTAGCTTCCGCCCGCGGCTTCGCCCGCGTGGTTTCTCGATAAAAAGTAGCCTATGTCCTTCCCCGGGATGCCATTTATCTTCTAGCCAAATTTTATTGAAATCCGTTCAGTGGTTTAGGCGTCAAAAGGTAACATACAGACAGACAGACATAAGTATGAATTTTATCGAGCAAAGACACGACCGCAGCCGAGGGCCGTTTACTAGTGACTGCCAATCTGACCTCCACAACCCAGTTACTGGGTAACAAGATGCCCCTTGGTAAGACTGGTTGTCAGACTTTTGGGCTACTGACTACCCGTGACAACTGTCAAAGATCAACGAATGACAGTCGGGACCAACGGTTTAACGTGCTTTCCGAGGCACGGAGGGCTCTCGATGTAATGGATGGTCACCCATCCATGAACTGACCGCGGCAAGTGTAGCTTAACCTTCGATCAACCCATGCTGTTTTTATTATTTAGCCGCGTCGCCTTCTCGTTTAATCCATATTTATTACATTAAAAACATTGCAAGTGCCATTAAAAAATCTTTCGTATAAAAAGAAACCTTCAAAGACAAAACTCGTGTTACCTTAATCTCTGCTTACCCCAGAACAAGCCAGTCTTAAGACTCGCTTAGTTCGGTTCCCCATTTAATGGAGCGTTAGAGAACGTAATCCCAGCTTACAGTAATAACTGCTAACTGATATAAATTGAGTCGAGGGTTTTTGAGGATTTACAGTTAAACAGTTTAATTTATACTGTAAGGTGGATTTTCAGGGGGATGAGCTAATAGTTTATTGAAGAAGTCTGTTAGTCTGGCTAATCTTTTCAGCACGGTTAGACACAAAAATAACTCTACCAATACATGAATACAGCGTGTATTAAAAATGTTTGGTCAAAAATTCGAAGAGATGTGACATCTACCAACCCGCACTGGGCCCGCGTGGTGGATTACGGCCCGCTCCCTCTCACAGAGAGGAGGCCTGTGTCCCAGCAGTGGGAACATTATAGGCTGATTGTGTTTATGTTATGTTGTGGTCATATTTAAGATTAAAATACAGATATAAATGTAGAAATACTGGGTGTTAGGATATACACTTTGAAATCGCAAAAAAAAAATAAGCTGTTTTGTCGATTTAAGTGAACACAAATGTATGGAACAGCATATATTTTTTTCGCAATTTCAAGGTTGGTCCCATAGAAAAAGTATATTATACATGACACCAAACCACTAGTTTCAAGGATAACGGTGTCAACCCTAACACCCTGTATAGACTTTAAATACTGTGTACACGATTTAATATCGTTTAAAGATTGTAAAATACGTTCCGATCCGATGCGATGCGATGTCCGATCCTTAGTAGTTACTAAAATAACTTATTTTTAAAACAGGTGACGCTTTCGAAGTCACTAATTACGTTATGTCTCGCAAAAATCACGTAAGGGCGGCCGTACACGGACTGCTCGAGCAGTTAACGGCTGAGCGACGTACACGGACCGCTCGAGCGGTCGGCGTCAACTGCTCGAGCCGTTGATTGTTGACTGCTCGAGCTGTCGCTACCAACCGCTCGAGCAGTTGATTTTCTAGTTCTACCGCAGTCGAGTCATGGATTCTGACGAGGAAGCACTGCTTTTGCTGCTTCTGCTCAAGCGGAGACGACAGAGAGACAGACAGACGCCGCGAGGCTACAAGGGAAGGGGGGGTCGGAGAGTTGTCGACTGCTCTAGCGCAGTCAACGGCTCGAGCAGTCGGTGTATGCCTCGCGAGCGGTCGACGGCACGATGGAATTTCGTCATGCAGTTGACGGCTTGAAGCGGTCGCGACTGCTCGAGCAGTCGTATGTACGGCAGCGAATGAATGACTATAGTTCACCGCGCGGTCGCGGCTTCAAGCAGTCGGTCTCAACTTGAAGCAGTGCGTGTACGGCCGCCCTAACGACCCACCCCTGTCGACTGTCATTTAGTTAACCTATTTTAACGTTGACGTTAAAATTAAATTAACAGAAAATAATTATAATTAATAGCTTATTAAGAAAATGTAATTTAAATGTCGTCCGAACAACATCTGTTTAAAATTGACGTTTTGTCCTTATAAACAGAGTATAAATTAATAATCTCCGTATTATGTTAGGACGCCGGCGCCGCTTTTAGTGACATCTTAATTCAATACAAAATGCTTTTAATTTCGGGTCTTTAAAACCTGCTAAGTGTTTTGGGTAACATTATCGGTAATGTGTTATTCAAAGGCCCGTTTATGGTACCGGTCCGTTTTTGGTACCTACGGCCCGTTATTTTTCGGGCCCATTTTGTTTAACGGGCTGTTCCTTTAGGGTAGAGGTTTGTTTAATCACATGCCTGTACCGAGGAAATGACGGCTTTCATTTAGGTGACAGCGATAATATTAAAGATAAGTGAACATTTATTATGAACTGCCTGAATGAATGCCCGCGGCTTCGCTCGCTTAGATGTCGGAATATATCCCACGGGAACATACAACCGGGATCAAAAGTTACCCTATGTGTTAATCAAGGTTATCGTAATGTCAAAGTAATAAAACTATTCGGAACTTTTTGTGTGGGTATTATAGTGATTTTTCAAAAAACATGTTACTTTACTTGTTTGGAAACTAAGGCCTAGAGCCCACTGGCGTTTTAACCGATTCTCCGCGAAGCGACGTTAACGTAGAGAGTTTCTAGAGCAAGCGTTACATCCGCAACGTTAACGTCGCACACATGCACCCGTTGCCAAAAAACGCAAGAAACTCGTGACGTTAGCGCAACGCCACTAGAAACTCGCGACGTTAACTTCGCGTCTGCGCAACGTTGGCGCTGCGCAGGCGTTGAATAAGGGTCAACACTCATAAAACGCCAGTGGGATAACGGTCTTAGTTTCCAAACAAGTAAAGTAATATGTTTGATGAAAAATCACTATAATACCCACACAAAATGTAGATATTAGGTAGATAGTAGGATAGCGGCCAAAATTGTGAACGCAGAATACAACCATTTTTACTTACTCCTGGCACTACGTTAAGACAAGAAGAAATATAGCCTTCATTACGACATTTCCAGCCAGAAACTAGGCCACAGTCTAGGTCTAAAAAATCACAAACGATTTCGCACGTCCAAATCCCGGATAAACCTGTCCTACGCGTGGATGACCTGCGACCTTCATCCTTACTTATCCCGGATAAATAATGGGTTGACCCGGATGCCGTTTACTCACCTATGAATAAATAGAACCCATATGATATATTACTTAAAGAGCCGTCAAACTGGCTTGAATAGATTTAACTAGGGGTAGGACAAAGATGTAGAGCAGATGGATTAGCCAAGACTTTTGGTCCACCGTCCAAGATGCTACTCAAAAGTAATATGTTACAAACTCTAATCACTTATGAGTAGCCAGAGCGTCACTGCACTAGTATTTCAATATAGTGGTCGGTACACGTCACAAACTAGTTAATAACCCGTCATTGAAATAGGTTTTTTTATTTTTGTGGGAAATTATCAAATAACGTCTGCCACTCTGAGCGGAGTGGCGACTCTTACTGATTATAACTCATCCGTGTTCCTTCAGTTGCCTGTGTGTTGCCAGAGGCCACGGTAACCCTTTCGGACATTTCCGCGACCCTACCAGGCCATTGAAATACCTGCTGGTTACTTTTTACCCGACTACGGCGAAGAAAAAAGGAGAGTTATGATTTTGACCGGTATGTATGTATGTATATTCATCTGTTCCCTCATATCTTCTAAATGACTCGTCACAATTTGACAAATGAGGTATCGTTGGAAGCGTCTTGATCGTCGTATGTGACGTCACATTAAATTAAAAATGGCGCCCTCTAGACGACATAAAGTCAGGAACTAAAAAAAATATATTGTTTAATCGTACCATGTTGGGTATCACATGAAAGGGCTTAATGAGCACATTTCAAAAATATATATATTATAATCCCAAAAGAATTAAAGTTATAAAAACTAAAACCCAACTACGACTAAAAAGGTATAAACAAGACACCACAGACAGACAAATTAAAAATCTGGAGTCACACGTAATCTGTTCGATTTATGCCCTAACACGTGTGACTCCGGATTTTTAATTTGTCTGTCTGTGGTGTCTTGTTTATACATTTTTAGTCGTAGTTGGGTTTTAGTTTTTATTATTTAAAATATATGGAAAACGACGTTTAGGAACATAACGTGAGTCGCAGTTCACTTAAACTACTGCGATTTCGCTGCTATGATTTTGCGGCGGAGGTGTGTTACTGGCGTCACATATCTAGCTTTCTCTATATCCGTGGTTGGTCCTTAGATCCACAGAGTTAAGACTATAAATAACCATTAATTTAATTACCTTGACCCGAAGCTAAGTAAAGCCGACCTTGATAGCAGCCTTTGATAATGAAGAATAAGTAAGATAACTATAATGTATGACTAACTAGCTGAGCCGACAGACAGAATATTATAGCGTCCAAACATTCTAAAAAAATTAGCAATCAAAAATTTTTTTTTAATTATAGTACGTAGTGAAATATTCTCAAAACTATTAAATTGATATGTAAAAGAAACACTCAAAAAAATTCAAATTCAAACTATTTATTTCAAAAAGAGACATATTTTTGCAGTACAATAACGCTTAATCTTTTTTAGAAAGATTATGTGCGTTATCAAAACATATTGCGTTACTCACAAGCGACTTTGACTGATAGTGGACCCACACGTAGGCCCCTCCCCCATTCTAAACTTTTCCACGGTAAAGTATGTTTTTAATATGTTTTTAATTTGTAAACCTTTTTTATTTTCAAATTTTTTAGCTATGTTCTTTGGTAACTTATTCAAAATGTTTGGAAGAGCATACGTCCAGGCCCTTTTACCATATTCATTATTGACTCAGTACACGCACACTTGTATTTCAACATAGAAAGATAAGTGTGACCAGTGTGCGTGTACTTCTTTTCCGTGTCAATTTAATATTTTTTGTGAATATTTTACTATTAAAAAATGAAAAAAACTATTTTTTAACTGTATTTTTTTTAGTATGTATAGACGCTATACTATTGCAGGTTAACGATAACGCCTTTCATTATATAACATACTGTGTATACAAAAAACCCATAGAAAAGGCATTCAGTTTTTCCCGAATTTAAACATTTTCTATGAAAATTTTCAATTTTTTTTTCTTTAAACACCTAATTTGGAGTATTGCAAACATTCAATCAATTTGATATTTTTTTATGATACTAGGTTAGTTTCCCAATCAGAATAAAATAAAATAAATAAATAGAAAAGATGTTGTAATACACCCAAAACAACCGCTAACATTTATTTCAATCCATTAAACGAATTGTAAGTAACAAATAACATGCGTAATATCGTACGGAACTCATAAAACTTAAGTGTAATTGGGGGTCCGTAACGACGCTAAAAAAACCTTTTCTTGGATGTTACGCAAAAAGCGATCGCAGGCTTAATAAATTTATTGTATGTAGTACTTTATGAGCCAATATTCTTCATTGGCTTTCATTTTGTTAGGAGTTGGTGATCAGTTTCAGTTTTTTTTTATGGAATCCTATTATCTAGCTACTCCTTTTTACTTTGATAAAGCATGGTGATCAGTGCTCGTTTTTTTTGTAACAGACCCTTTGGGTGATAGTTACAGGCTATTTTACAAAATAAATTAGGTGGCAAAACTTGACAGACCAAAACGAAACAGATTTTCTATACGCGATTTTCTAAAACTGTTGTGTCAGCGCTCCTACAACGTCAAGTAAAATGTCATAGTCATAAAAAAAGTCAAATAAGAATAAAAAATTAAGACTAAAAAAAGAAGAAGATGGGAAAAAATAATTCATAACAATAACAAAATAAACACAATGATAATTAATAAAAAATTAAACAAATAACGTAATAAAAAGTCTATAGTTTCAACATTAGTACCTACATTTTTATTTATTTATCTCATTACTCACAAAGGTTCACATAGTTATAGACTTAGACCTATATCTGCGGCCGTTGACCCCGAAATATCTGTATTAAGGTTCCTGCAGACCGGCGTGACGCGACAGCACGACATGACTCTAGAATAGTTTCTATGAAAACTTCATGGAAATAGGTCTACCAGAATCGCGTCGCACCTTCACCAAAATTATGACCTAAGAAAAAAATACTGTGACGTCTGTGAGTTTTCACCGGTCATTTTAATCATTTGACCATATGTTAAGCCCAGTTTTGTAGAAATGGTCCTTCCATACGTGCAACACAATACTCTACCCTCCTTTCATTAAAGTTGCTTCAACTCATCAATACACTTTAAACGTTGGATACTTAAGTACACTCACCCAAGTAATTGTCAGCTGAAATATTTATTGCGGGTTCGAATCCCGGGTTGGTCCCGTGATTTATAGTTACCTCCGAAGTGTCTGGGCTTTTTGGACATTTTGTTTTTACAGAAAAATAAAGAATTGGTAACACAAAAAGGGATTTCTGTATTCTTTTTGCTACCTTTTAAATTGTGGTTTTTTCTCGGATTCGAGTGGATATCGAAGTTATTTTTATGGAGTTATTTTTTATACCGGTACCCATTAGGAAATTCCCGGAACCTGGATTTTTTCCCGGTATTTGCAATAGGTTCGTCATGCTATTAAATTGAACTTACAACAAGACGAAACTCTCTCGAAATACAACCTCGGGAGATACAGACTTTTTTTTTTTTGAGGGTGGGATATCTTTAAATGACTTCCCCGCTCTGGGTGGAGCGGAAGGGCGTGTCAGACTTTTACTGACTAAAACCCACCCGTGTTCCTTCAGTTGCCTGTTGCCAAGGTCCCGGTATCCCTTTCGGACTTTCCCGCAACCCTGGCAGGCGAGATACAGACTGGCTGTTATGTTATGTAAGGTCATTAATTGTTTATCAAATTGACTACCAAATTAAATTATATGAAATAGCTATAACACGGCAAATTGACGTAGTGTGTCAAATAAAGAATTTGTTTCCTTGAGTGTGCCTAGTTGAGGGTACCCCCTGTGGAGTACCTCGGCTTAGGGCGCCGCTGAGGGAGGTCAGCAAGGGACAGGCTGGATGGGATCTTCCTTTCCTTCCTTTACTCTTTTATCCAATACAATTTGCCTAGCCTTCTCCCAACTATGTTCGTATATGTAGGTATTTAAAAAAAAAAAGAGAAAAAGAGAAAAAAGAGAATGTTGGAGTCGGCTTCCAGTCTAACCGGATGCAGCTGAATACCAGTATTTTACATGGAGCGACTGCCTATCTGATCTCCACAACCCAGCAAATGGCTAATACCTACGATAAGACTGGTTGGCAGGTTTTCGGGCTTCTGACGACCCGTAACGACTGTCAAAGATCCACGAATGACAGCCGTGACCAACAGCTTAACGTGCTTTCCGAGGCACGGAGGAGTATGTAAAGAAGGTCACCCATGCACGAACCAACCCCGGCAAGCGTAACCTGATGGATTGATCCGTGCAGCTGTTATTACTTAGCCACGAGCTGCGGCTGTTATTACTTTATTCTTTTATCCATCCATATTAAAATACTCAAATCTTTCATCGCGACAAGTTCCTCATGCCTCCGATTCAAATGCATATCAACAATTTTACCTATTGTGGTACAGTAATCGTATTCTAGGTGCAACGTATTCACATGTAATTATATAATTGATGTATACAAAATATTGTAAAACATTTTTTTAAAGAGTAACGGTGGAGATTTTTGCCCATTCTTCTCCATACGAAAACTACCTTTTGGAACTAGAATCAGTTCTATTTCTTTGTTTTTAACCTTCGAATGTGCCCTTAATGTGCCTATTTTAAATAAATTATTTGACTTTGACTAACGTTTTATCGCCCTGGAACAGAACACCATCAAGTATTTTTTAGTTCAAAACCGGTTTAATTTAATTATATACCACCCAATGGATCAAGTAGAACAAATCCTAAAATCGGCTTCTTTTCTAAAACAACAAATTCAAAGTTTACCCTCAATTTGCAAAAGCTATTTTAAAGATTAAAAAGCAATTCAGAAACTCTATTAGGACGCAATATTTGTCCCAAAGCGGGAAATAGTACGTTAAATGTCACTCGCTAGATTTATTTAAAGACTTCGAAAGCAGTTTGGGATATTTATGTCCTATGACTTTTTACTTGTTTGTTTTTTTTTAGGATTTACAAACAGCTGTAGGCAAAAACTGTAGGAGTTCCTGTATTTTAAAGCCTGTTAGCTTTAGTTTACAAATAGGTACTAAATGTAGCAGCGTTTATGTCTTTGTCGTATCTTTTTCTGCCTTATTCTTTACTAGCTTTTGCCCGCGGCTTCGCCCGCGTGTATGCCAGAAAATATGCCACGGGACTTAGTACCGGAATTAAAAGTAGGTGCTCTTATGAACTGTGTGAAAAATTTCATCCAAGTCCGTTCGGCCGTTTTTGCGCCACGTAACATACATACATCCAGACAAACGGACAAAAATTCCTCGTTAATATTTTATTATAGATGTATGATACATGACAGCTGATTCTGCGAGAGTTGTATGAAATGGCATGGTATCACGGCAAATAGATGTAGTACCTATGTCAATTTAATAAACAATTATTTTCCCTAGGTAAATATTCGCCTGTTTTTCATAATCTCAATTCTAGGGAAAGTCTTCTTAATGTTATTAAAGATACTTTACCTTTGAATGTTCAAAACTTAAATTGGTGTCAAAGTTCATTGCTCTCTCAATCCTTGCTAACGAATATTATAATTACGAAAATGTTTTCAAATCAACAAAAAGATTTCACCGAAAAGCACCAAGCTTTAACACAAATGTTATAAGATAGCTATTTACTTTAAAAAAAAATCTAGTCAAAAACATAAGTTCCCTGTACCTAAATCTAAGTTTTTCTGTAATTAACATAACATCACGCCTGTATGTAAGCCCTCGATGGGCTTGGCAGAGATGAAACTATAGTGCAGTTATGTTTAAGTCCACGGATATATGTAACAGTGGCGAGCCTTTTTCTGTAATCCTAAATTTTTAATATTATAAATGCGAAAGTGAGTTTGTTTGTTACGCTTTCACGCTAAAACGGTTGAACGGATTGGGATGAAATTTGGCACAGGTGTAGACCATGACCTGGAATAGGACATAGGATACTTTTATCCCGATATTCCCACGGGTTCGAGACTTATGCGGGGGAAACCGCGGGTCGCAGTTAGTTGTTATTATTAAAATCATATGTAAATGTTGAGTTCGTCATATTGTTCCAGTTATGGCGAAAATGAGTAAAATTTTGAAACTGAATTGCAGATCATAATAATTTTTGGTAAATATTTAGCTAAGCTATTCTTTTGACACTAACAACAGAAATATAATTACTACAATAGACTTGTAGCAGGACATTTGCGCGAAAGACATTTCTGCGAAAGACGCTTGCGCGAAAAAACATTTCCGCGAATGGACTTTCGAGCGAACAGTCTTCAGCGTGAAAAGAATTTGTTCAATAGAAGTTCTTAATTGCGTATCACTTGTTGTCAAAATTACATTCACATTTTGTGTTGATATATACTCCATAAGATTAGACATTTAAATAAACGTTTTTTACAGTCCGTTCAACTGATTTTGACTTATATTATTGCGTTGGTGGCATGGCAAATGGCAGCTGCAGTAGACAGTTGGTGCCATCCTTATGCCTACGGTATAGAAGTCAAAATCGGTTGCACGGATTGTAAAAAGGTTTGTTTAAATGTCTAATCTTATTTCAAATGGAGTATAGTTGTCGACCTGTCGAATTTTTATAACATTCTATAGCATTGGTTTTTTTATTGTGATTGTGATTACGGTGCGTTTAGCAATTAGGGTGCAGGAATGAAACTAACATTAAAACATAAAATAGTATTGTTAAATCTGCATGCACGCCTAAGGTAAATAAATAGTAGTGATGTTCATTTCTTTTCAAACAAAATTAAATTGTTTACTTTGAGACTTTCCCCTGCGATTATGATAACAGTGCTTGCAACTTGTAAATGTTCAAAGTTAAATTAACCACGAAATAATTTGATGGCTTAAAAGGCTCGCCGGCTAAAACTCCCTGAATTTGGTAACAGTTACGATTTTGGCAAGAGTACAAGTATTTTTGGGCACAGTTTAGAATTTCGGGCAAGACTATCTATTTGAGTTTCAGAACCTTTGTTTCTGAATGGTTTATTAAAATTATCTGTTATTTCAAGTGATTTCATTAGGTGACTGCCTCGTTGTTTGGAAGCGCTACCTTAGCTTGTGGTCCTGGGGTCGATTCCCAGGTGTTTGGAATGTCTGTTTAACGTCAACATGAATGATGTAACAATATTTTGATTTAAAAGAGTGTTGAACAAGTGTCTAAGTTTTTTTGCTAAGGCCCTAAGGTTTCTTCATACAGGGTGTAAGGGTAAACATCGTTGTCACTCAAACCATGGGTAGTTGACTTAAATATAAAAATAAATGACCGAGTACCAATAAAAAAAACGTTATTTTCATTAAAAGATTTTAAAAAGTTTCTATACGACACCGTGCTCGCTAGCGAAACAGCTGACTGACTAAGAGGAGGGGTCGCGATCGCGGCCGGTCAGGTCACGTCCCGCGCCACCCACCCGTGTTGAGTTCGTTGCCCTAGCGCCCTAGGGTGAAAGGGTGAAATACTCTTGTGGTAAAACGTAGATTGTATTTTAAAAAAAAAGTTGTCATTTTCCATTGATTTTACGTTCTATAAATGAAACCAAACCACTGGTTTCAAGGATAACGGTGTCTACCCTAACACCCTGTAGAATTTTTTTATTTTTTATTTAATTGTCATCGTCTGTCAGTGTCACATTTTTATTTCGGTCTGGCATGTAAATTAGAAGATTGAATACCATTCTGTGGTATTTCCATTACGACGCAATATGTAATATTGAGTCCGTAAAGCAGATTCTATCGTCCAATGCGCTGAGAAAAATAGTCCTTAAGGCTATGTGTTTAACCATAGGCGAAAACTCAATTTTAGTCGCAACCCACATCCAAATTCCAACTACGTTGAATATTTTAAATTCACACATAATTAGGTATTTACTTCAAAGGGCCGAGTTCCTTTGTAGTGTCACAGTATACTAGACATAGGATCAAAACGTCTGAGCGTTTGCCAGTACAACAAAGTGGTGTGAATACAATTTCTTTTGATGTGTTGTGTGCCCGACTTTTGTGTTTTAACGATGTGAAAAAGATATTGTTATCTTTTGGTTTTGTTTGCTGGTATGTTTTTTCAAGGAAAATATGCTTTTGATCGTTCCACCTTCCACTTTCTAAATAACGGAGACCTTTTGCCGACTTTGGAAACTCGGTATCGTTTTTTTTTAAATAATTTATGGGTATGTGGGTAAGTAAGTGTTGTTCTTTTAGATGAGGAACAGGGTGTAAAGTTCACTCATCCACCATAGAAAAGGGAGAATCCTCCGACCAGACGACATTTCAGTGTGAATGCGTCAAAAGATGTTGAGGTTATCTAAAACATTCATTTCTTTTTACATATTTATGATATACCTTAATACATAATCCCAGGCTACGCACCTTGGCAATGCTGAGTCTTTGGCTAAAAATAGGCTAGCTCTCTGATCACGTGAGAGTCGACCAACCGCTTGGAGGCGTCTCAAAAACTAAGTGGGCACTCGGACCCCATGGCCCTAGATGTGAGAGATAGGGATCTTTATTTCTAATACTTAGATGTAAATATGAAAAATTGTAAGGATACTAGCTGATGCCCGCGGCAACCCCCGCTTGACAAATTATGTACTAAACCTTCCTCGAGAACCATTAGTGAAAACAGCATGAAAATTGGTGCAGTAGTTTTTGAGTTTATCGCGATTTTTGTGATAACGATATTTTGTCAGGGTTAGAGTGATATAGTTTTTGTGATAATGATAAATTTGTCAGGGTTGTGTATGTTTTTGGCTGGGCCGAATTTAACCACTGTCTCTCAGGATGGATAGTGATGAAGCCGTTGACAATTGCGCACCTTATTCTAGAAGAATCTTAGGCCGCGTCATAACTAAAGCAATCATCGCGCGACGATGCCGGTGGTGTATACGTCCGACCGATCGCTTCGGCTAGCATTTGAGGTTCAGATACGTAATAAAACTGACACAAAACCCTCACCACACTAACTTGAAGACAATACAAAATAAACATCATACATAAAAGGGTCTGGAGGTAGTGAAACCACAAAGGTCAGGTATCGTTAGGACTAGTATCACATATCACCACCCGACACTGTCTTATCAGGTAGCGACCTTGCGGTAAGCAACCTTGTAAGGTATCTCTTACCTAAGTAAGTAGTGTAGGTAATATTAAAAGAAAGAAAGAAAAATATTTTATTTGGGACACGCACAGGAAAAACAAGCAGTAACATAAAGTAAGAACTAAAATTAAAAAAAAAATAATAAAAGAACAATCAAAACTAACAAACTACTTAGACGACCTGTGCGAGGCCAAAAAGGCCCCTATCTCAGCATAATGCTGCGATATTTAAAAAAGAACTAAATACCGCAGCGCTGGTATTCTGATAGGGCCCGCTGAGATGCCACGGACACGCCTACAGACACATAATAATAATATTATAGGTTTGTGTAAAAAGTTGTAGGAAAGACTAGAATTTTCTCAACGGTACGTCTCGTAAAAGTAAAATGACAGTTTATGTCAAGGTGGTGGACGCGTAGGTGCTGTATGTGGAATACCTCAGGTGCCATTTGCTCAGCTGTCATTTAAGCGGGTACCGAGAGATGGCGCCACTGCCATGGTAAACAACAAGCTCCGTATAAAAAAATCATAAAAAAATATTAATTCTGTCTGAAAGTGAATGCATTAATGAACAATAATCACTATAAAACGTTAGCAACAATTTGTGAAAAGAACTGTGCAAAATAAGATTACTCACATAAAAAAGTAAACAAACTATACCCCATTTGAAATAAGATTAGACATTAAAACAAACCCTTTTACAGTCCGTTCAACAGATTTTGACTTCTATACCGTAGGCATAAGGATAGCATTAAAAGCAAAAAAAGTTACACAATACCAACTATCTACTGCGGCTGCCATTTGTCATGCCACCAACGCAATAGAATTCAAAATCGGTTGAACGGAATGTAAAAAAGGCTTATCTATACGTCTAATCTTATTTCAAATGGAGTATAGTGTAAAGAGCTTGAATATAAACATTGCTCGAAGCTCGAAGTACGTCAAAAAACATAAAACTATACCTATTAACATAACCCAGGTGAACTTTATGTGATTTCAAACTAAAAACTAAAGTTTTAAAGAAAAGTGTTTAAAAGAACAAACAATTTAAAAAATAAAATAAAAAAAACGGTGTGCATCACAACGCTTCTCTAACCATCGTATATCCTAGTATGTATTCAGCTATTTCATCACTTCACATCAAATACAAATTGCTAGTACGGTAACGAAGCTACTTAGAGAGCGACGAATTTCGAGGCTCAAGTTCGATCTACAGTGAATTTTTTTTTTTCTTTTTGAGTTTTATTTTTCTTTGTTTCACTTTATTTCTGCATAAAATAAAATAATATAAAAAAATGGATTACGAAAATATAACCATACGAAAAAAGAAATCAGTGTTACATGATTCGCTCAATGAATCATTCCAGTCAACACTGTCAGCTGAGGACTATCTAGCAAAGAGTCTACCAGATCTGTCAACTAGAAATGAGCCAACTGAAACACTACAGGATATAAATACAAGACCTTAAACGACAATTACAAGAAGCTCAGAACAAAATAGACAATTTAATTCTTGAAAATAGTGCATTAAAAACTCAAACAATAGAACAACAAAATACTATCTCACAACTGTAAACAACTTGCGCAACCTCTACACCTAAAAAAGCCAAGCAATCTACACCAACGCGAACGTCAACACCAACAATAGGAAAAGATGTAGTACCTCATAACATTGCTTTCCGAAGTGTAAATCAGGATAAATTGAATGATATATATAAGTTGGATTTTACGCGAGAAGAACACCTAGATGGCGCTAGTGTGACTCGTATTAAAAAATCGACGACAAACTATCAAAAATACATAATTACATCAACGATAAAGCCTTACGTGACGACGGAGGAACTATTGTCAACAAATTCTGAACTAAGTGACTGTAAAAACAACTTTTTAATCTTATGTTCGGTGAAAACGACACCAACCCGAACAAATTAATAATAGAATTAGCATCTACATACATTAAAATTTATAAAAAAAAAAAAAAAATAAGTATTTTGCATAACAGTCATTTAAATGAAATATTGTTAAATAGCTTATTAAAAAATATGTCACAAAACTTTGAAAATTGTACCTTTCTAGATATTGGCAGACATTATTATAGTAAAAAACGTTATTTATTTGATACTTGCAAAACATTAACTTCATATTAGACTCGAACTACTACAACCACACGTTTCTATCGTACAAAGAGCCAATCGTTGTTAACACAGCATAACACGTTCAAAGATCAAGTTGCTGTGAACACCGTTACCAACATGAACAAAGAATCAGTCGCTGTAAACACCTTCATTAAAAATAACGAAGCAGCTATTCCAATTAAAGGAACAATTCCTTATTATTTCCCTAAAATTAAATATAAAGGCAGCACATGCGGCCTACCCAAATGCCCTTTCTTTGGTATTGTTCGTCGAGTCGTTGAACTCCTTAAGTTCTGAGTTGAGCTGACAAATGCTTGCACTGACTGGACAGGTCCACTCAAATCTGTGTGGTTCTTTCCTCAAAAGACCATTTCAGAATCGAATTTACATGGTCCTCATATGGCTTGACCAAGATTATGTCTGGACTTTAAAAGAGACTGTGACCTCTGAGTTTGTTTCGGCCTTTCTTCTCAGAGTAGTCAGATAGGAAACGCCGACCTCATCTAGCTTATTTTTAATATTTTTTAATATGACGTGTAAAAGTGATTTCAATATCCTATTTACAGAATAAACAATTTCATTTCATTTCATTTCACATAACCTAATCCTTATCACACTGTGATATCACGATATACACCTAACACATCCAAACATCCATCATCTACATCCATCTGTGTATCATTTTAATCTCCCAGCCTAGATTAAAAGGTCTGCATGAGGAATATGAAAACGGACACATGCCCGACACGCCAAAGCTGTGCACAAACATCATTTGGTGACTAAATTCTGTGTGCACATGTCTAAATGTAGTGACATTTACATAGCGATGTGTTGGACAACTTTATATCTCTGACACATTGAAACAAAGGATGGTGAGCGATATAACTTTAATATAAAGGCGCTAACTCACCGGAGCTTGTAGTGCAACAACCCAAGATTCGATTTTGCTTATTAGGTTACAATATTGCGTCTTGCGTCCCTGACTGACGAACATTTGTCTGTAATTTTGCATTCCAAGATTCGATTTTGAGCATTGCGTTACGATATTGCGTCTTGCGTCCCTGACTGACGAATATTCGTCTCTAATTTAACAATCCAAGATTTGATTTTGAGCGTAACGTTACGATATTGCGTCTTGCATCCCTGACTGACGAACATTCACCTGTAATTTAACAATCCAAGATTCGATTTTGAGCATTACCGTTATAATATTGCGTCTTGCGTCCCTGACTGACGGACCGTCACCTGTAATTTAACAATCCAAGATTCGCTATTGAGCATTACGAGTACGTTACAATATTGCGTCTTGCGTCCCTGACTGACGAACATACGTCTGTAATTTAACAATCCAAGATTCAATTTTGAGCATTACGTTACAATACTGCTTCCCTGACTAACATTCGCCTGTAGTCGAATCAGTTATTTTCATTCATGTTACAGTATCACGGGTACTCCTACTCACTACTGTTACAATTACAGGTGAATGTAATGTTACAAATTGTATCATTACAGTTTGCGCACCGTAATGCTCGATTCTTCTCACTCACTGATGTAATTAATGCTCGAAACTGAACATTATGCCTGCATAATTTGCTGCACGCGCAATTTTTTAACGTAAACTAAGAAAAAACTGCACGTGGCGCACCGTATACACGTGCTTAAATTGAAACTTCTTAAGATGGATGCGCTAAGGTAATCTAATAACTAGAAATAATCGTTAGAATCAGCAATACAACTCCTTAAGTTCATATAATAAGTGCCAAATGTCATGATTTCATGAAATAGTCATTCAATGCACTTACATGAACTTAAAGAGTTGTATTACTGATTCTAACGTTTATAATTCTGTAAATCCATATTTGTTACGGCTGCAACTCATATTTAGATCAACATACAACCTGATACTGACCTACAAATTGCAAAAAACGTAAGAAAATTTGAATTTCACGGGCTAGTTTAGCGCATCCCTCTTAACAAATAAAAAATAAAAGAGATTTATAGTGTGCGAGACAGAGAAAGATATCTGTTTCTTCTCTCTCATGTAACGAAAGGTGCATAAACGTCCTTGTTTCATTGTCAAATCTCACCCAATTATCGAATCGCCGCCTAAGAAGTTTCACTTCAATAAATCTCCAATTAATCTAAATCGTTAACCTCATCTCACAACTGTGTGTCACACAAAATATAGTGCAAGGTGTAAATGCAACGATTTTCATATCCAAGTCGCAGTTTGCTTTCACGAAACGCCTAGTCATATTCGAGCTAAAACTTATTTCGTATGATGCAGTCAGTCAGAAGTAGGTTACTGAAAGCGATCGCCCAGTAAAATGGAATATCCAGTTACTGGGTTATTTCCACTTCACTGTTTATTGTTTTCTGAAAATCCTTTCAGATATTTTGTATTTTTATTTAGTTGGATTTGTTTAGTGAATGTTGTTGAGAAATTACAGGTTTCATTGTTACTTTACAGGACTAAACGTAACTGATAAAGTAGGTTAACTACAGTATCCTAACTATAATATTATAAATGCGACAATGACTTTGTTTGTTACGCTTTCACGTTAAAACGGCTGAACAGATTTGGATGAAATTTGGCACAGGGGTAGACCAAGACCTGGAATAGAACATAGGATATTTTTTATCCCGATGTTCGCACGGGATCGAGACATACGCGGGTGAAACCGCGGGGCGCAGCTAGTATATAATATATGTAATCCTATCACAGTCGTGATGTTATGTTACACATTTCTGGTGAAATATGCGATGTGTTGCGTGGTTCCTCTACATGAGACGGAAACTACAGAACCCCTACAATCCTTACATATGTAAAGCTTGTCCACTCTGGTACTGGGGCGCGTTTATTCAGGGCAGTACCGCATTTAGGCACACAGTAATGTGGTAGTGGGACGGGTCATTTCAGAGTGTACAAACTATCCAACATACTCCTGCTTGGTCCCACGTTCACAATTTTTAATTGGATACATTTTGTATTTTCGCTTCATTTTAATAGCCAATTGATACCAGAGTGCACTCCATTTCATTGCATCGGAATCTATACAATGGTTCGGAACATTGTAGCGTTACAATTGCATTGAGCGCTAGTTATAATAGAGTACAAGTACCGGAATCAATGATGTTGATTGACTCTTGAAATGCTCGCTCAAATGAGATGTCGTTCAAATGTATTAAGAGCGTGCATTCTGAAAGTGGGCAACGCACACAGGCGAAAAATGCATAATTGTTGGTAGAAATCCAAAATATAAATTGTGTCCGAAACCGGTTTTTATTGTTTAGATATCATCTCAATGAATATGGCTACCTATATATACAAGTAAACTACGTGTAAATACCCACAATTACACAATATTTTTATCCAAAGTATAACTTGTTAAACGGCGGATGTGTTTCGTGTGTTTTAAGCTGCGACTTCAAATAATTTTTTTGTTAAAGTTTTTGGTGGTTGTTTTAACTTGAATGATGGATTCGACTCCTGGAGGTAAAGAACTTTAATAATATGTATTAATAAGCTGGATTTTAAATGTATTTCTAATTAATTTTCCACTTCATTTCAAGTTAATCGCTATTTTGAAAATATTAAAAATAAGAACAGCGTAAAAGTATAAAGTCCTGTCGAGTCCTGTGCTAAAAATTACTTGAAAATAAGCGTTATACCTTCAATAATTGTAGTAAGGTAGAAATAGGTGCGCGTTTTTGCGCAAATAAGAATAAATACGATTTCTTTATTGAATTAAAATGTAAGCAATAATATTTTCTTTTTTACAAGGATCAAACTGTGAAGAGATTTGCATAAGCAAGATGACTTTTTTTTGGGTACTACAGAGAACCTACTTCATGAAACAACTCAGAAAAAAAACAATTCCTTTAAAAAAAGGTGGAAAATGTTCTAAAAATGGCAGAAATATCGAATGATGTAAAAAGTGTTTTACGCAAATTATAGTGATGAATATTTATGAATTACATTTAGAATGCATTTTTATTATTAATTGCATTTATTATTTTATAATTTTTATTTTTTTAATTTATCACCCTGTATAATTAATAAACAAAATAGCAACATTTTTTCAATATACTATGTATTACTGATAATAATTAATAATAAGCTAATTAAAAAAGATACAAATATATTTCTGCCATGTTTTATAGATTTTTCGCCTGTGTGCAACGTCGCAAATATCTGTCTAATACAATGTTTCGATTCATTTGGCATTATTACTGTATGGAAATATGAAATATCGCTAACTAGTGAACTAAAATGATTTTTATGAAATGCAATTATTAATATCGTAACACCGAATATTCAGTTTGAGATTGAAAAAAAGTATTTAAAAACTTTCCAAATGCCCTTTTTTTACTTCTAATTTTTAAAACATGAAATTCAGTGTTATAATAGAAATTCATTATTAATATTTTAGGTCACTAGTTTGCGATATTTCACATTTCCATACTACAAACTGTAATAGGTATTGCCAAATTAATCAAAACAGGTTAATATTTGACATATATTTGCGACGTTACCAACGCCGCACCCCTTGCCCGTGTTTACCTTGTGGTAAAATTATATATTTGTGAATGATAGTTTTTTTTTTTTTTTTTAAAGTTGTAATTTTCCATTGATATTACGTTCTATAAATGAAACCAAACCACTGGTTGCAAGAATAATGGTGTTTACCCTAACACCCCGTATATCATTTAAATGTGCTATTTAACCGACTTCTTCAAAAAGGAGTATGTTCTCAATTTGTCCGTATGTTTTTTAAATTTTTATACGTATGTTACGCGATTACTCCGCCAATTATGAATCGATTTTGATGATTCTTTTTTTGTTTGGTAGGTCATGCTTCAGAGGTGGTCCCATATAAATTGTATTAACTTTGCTTGCGTAGTTTTTCAAGTGAAAAATAAAAACTTCTTACAAAAAAACCGAAATTAAAGTTATTTTTCACTTGTTTTGTCTTTTTTGGAAGTCGTTTTTTTTTTTTTTGTAAAAAGTTTTTCTTTTCATCCTTTAGTTATCAAGTTCATGATTGAACTATAATTTTTCCTTGTCAATTAAGACAGGTCCTTTTTGTATTCATTCCTTTTTGCCAACCTATTTAAAAATAACTTTTTGAGGTTCTAATAGTTTTTACAAAGAAATTACCTCTCTTCGTTGGCAAGGAAAATCATTTGCCTTTTCCCAACTATTCGGCTACCAATCTAACCGGATGCAGCTGAATACCAGTAGTTTACATGGAGCGACTACCTATCTGACCTCCACAACCCAGTTACTGGGTAGGTAATACGATACCCCTTGGTAAGACTGGTTGTCAGGCTTTCGGGCTTCGGACGGCCCGCAACGATCGTCAAAGATCCACGAATGACAACCGGGACCAACGGCATAACTTGCTGTCCGAGACACGGAGAGGTTTTGGTATGTAAAGATAGTTACCCATCCACGAACCAACCGCGTAGGGTTGTTGGCGAAGAAAATTTATAATTAAAATAAATAAGTAGGCTCGGATAAGCATAAGGCAGTTATAATTATACGTGCTTAATTTTATTTATGAAAACATTCATTATTTTGGCCTCTGCCGAGGTTTTTGCACGGCCCGTTCAAAATAGGCTACCATGAATTAATGAACTTCCTCTGCCCGTATAAAGGCTGTGCGTCCTATCGAGCGATAGATAGTTTTCGAACTACAATATTAAAATAAAGTTATTCTATTATTTCTTAGAGATGTGTGTGTTCGTGTGTGTTCTCCATTGTTCGAAACAAAATAAAGAAAACAAAAATTGCTTGCCAAAATTGACATTGTCATCTTGTATTTTGGATGAACTTAAAACAATAAGTAGTAAGTTTAATCACTATTTAAAAATTATAATAGGTACGTAATATTATGATTGCACAAACATGGTTTCACTAAAACCACAAACACCATAATTTTCCGTTTTATAGTTTTCTTTGAAACTAAACATAACGTAACTTCACGCCTGTATTCCCAAAGGGTTTGGCAGAGACCTATAGTGCAGACACATTTCGCTAGATATGTTTAAGTCCCATGTAATAGGAGAGCCTATTGCCATCAACCGAGCAACCAAATCCAGACTCCGGACTGCTACTGAGAAAGATAGAGAACCCAATAACACTTTTCCCGACCCGGGTATCGAACTCAGGCCCTGCTCAGCAGTAGCGCTTGCGAACACAAGACGTTGAGCTTGTCAGCTAAAGATGTGGTTAGAGATAATTCATCATCTGCCTAGTCTTTTCCCAACTATGTTGGGGTCGGCTTCCAGTCTAACCGGATGCAGCTGAATACCAGTATTTTACATGGAGCGACTGCCTATCTGACCTCCAAAACCCAGTAACTAGGTAATACGATACCCCTTGGTAAGACTGGTTGTCAGACTCTCGTGCTTCTGACGACCTGTAACGACTATCAAAGACCCACAAATGACAGCCGGGACCAACGGCTTTACGTGCTTTCTAAGGGGCTGGCCACACAGAATAGACGTGAGACGGGACGCACACTTCATCTGGCACAAAATGTATAGAAAAGTCAAGACACAGGCACGTCGTTTTTCCATTTGTATACAAATTGCCGCGCCTGCGTCCCGTCCTCGTCTCACATCTCTTCTGTGTAGCCAGCCCCCAAGGCAAGGAGGAGTCTCGGTATGTAAAGATGGTCACCCATCCACGGACCAACCCCGGCCAACTTGATGCATCGACCCGTGCGGCTGTTATTACTTAGCCACGAGCTCCTCACGTGGTTAAAGATAATTAAGCACCTAATTTAAGTGTCTGAAAAATGCTTCCATTTTCATTGTTTTTCCATTTCAGTTTAAGCACTTTAAAAAAGCAAGTCAGAATTCACTTACTTAAATACTTTCTTAGAATACGTCCTAGTTCCGAAACTTAATTCTTACTCGAATTTAAATTCTAGGACTTTATTCTTCAGACAAAGAACTAGTAATTTTATTTTGTTTCTTTTAGAACTACTCGTACCTACATACATAAATATACATAATTTGTTGGGTGCTGGGAACTTTGTTACGTCGCTTCTTCTTCTCCCAGCTTACGTTGTAGAAAATAGTTAACGGTGGGTGATTTTTAGAGCTTAAACTTTTTACTGTCGACCTTCTTTAGGTTTATTCTAAACCTATCATAAATAAAATAATATCCATACTACCACAAAACCTTGTTTGATGTCCGTCTGACAACCGTCTGTTAAGGCGATGACAAGAGCTAAACCGCACAGTCAGACTGTATAGAATAAGTCTCAAGTTTGCTAGGCTCGCTCTTGCATCGATACATGATGCAAGAGCGAGCCTAGCGAGCAAGTAGTTTAAAAAAAAAAAAAAAAGTAAAAAAAAAAACATGAAAAAAAAAAATTTCGACTCCGTCAAAAAAAAATGCTGTGGAGGGTTCAGCCTAGGAGACCCTCTAGAACCCCTCAATAACCTCACTTTCTTTCTAGCGAGGCGGCACGTTTCTTAACCCAACCCGCCGCTGACCCCATAATCAGCTATCCAACATAACACAAATCTGTGAAGTTTTGCAAAGTAAATTTTTTGACCATGGATGTCCTCGTAACGTATTCGCATAGCTCAAACTACAAACCAGACCGAAATGCAAAGTGCAATTCCATAGTATAATGCAGCCGGCCCATTCGGCTGACGAATTCATTATTTTGCATAACAAAACCAACGAGTAAGACGAAGAAGAAACAATGACGGTACTTCCCCTTAAACTCTGGGTTGCCAGTGTAATTGCACAATTGTTTCAAATAAAAGCGGCACAGCCTGGCAATGTTTTGTGAAATTCGTAAAAGAGTTTACCAGTAATATTTTAATTTTATGAAGAATTCGGAATGGAAGTTTACTTTTATTGGTTAATGACAAAGTTACATGCAACCATGCAGTGTCGGGTTAAGCTGCTTATAGCGGTCAGCCCGTGTAGGGTCTAGTTGTCCCGGGGTCGAAGTGCGAGGTCGAGTTTTCGTGATGCCTTTTCACACTAGCGTATTAGGTATTAGTGATCGCATTACAAATATCGTTAACTAGCTGCGCCCCGCGGTTTCACCCGCGTAAGTCTCGATCCCGTGGGAATATCGGGATAAAAAGTATATAGGTAAGTGCCAAATTTCATCCAAATCCGTTCAGCCGTTTTAGCGTGAAAGCGTAACAAACAAACTCACTTTCGCATTTATAATATTAAAAGTTAGGATTTAATAGCAGCGGAATACATTTATTGCCTAGTCTTAATTATTATCTAGAGTCATCTTTCACCTTGTTAAATCAATCTGCGTAGAGTTTTCCCAACTAAATTGGGGTCGGTTTCCAGTCTAACTGGATTCATTTGAATACCAGTATTTTTACATGACGCTTGCCTATCTGACCTCCACAACCCAGTTACTGGGTAACACGATACCTCATGGTAAGTCTCTTAAGAGATCTTTCACCGAGGTACACTATTAATAATGGAAAGGGCTTCTTCAGCGCACGAAACACAATAGTGCAGCAATAAAATAAATGTGAATATTAAAGCTAAATTTATTCACTCTGCGACGAAAGTTGTTTTCGGAAAAGCCCAGGAGAATCGCATGGTTTTGCAGGTCACACGATTCCAGGAAAAAATGTCGCCGTATTTATGAAAGAATTTGTTATTGCCGACAATTCAGTATGTATCAGAGAGGTGATTTTATATTTAAGGGCCTACCCAATTTTATCTCGCTCGCTCCCTCGCTACTCGCGTCCTGAGTGAGAGCGAGACGGAGTGGGGTGCTGGCGGCTCTCAAGCCTCGAATAGTTTAGGTAATTGCGTTTTATTGTTAAATAACGGTAGTAAAAAAAAAAAAAAAAAACATGAGACCTGCTTTATAATTAGTACTTTTAATATAAGATAGATTGAAGATAAGGATGGTCACCCACCCACGAAACTAACACGGCAAGCGCTTGCTTAACCTTGATGACCGAACCCCAAAGTACACAAAATGAGTAATGCTAAGTTACTGTACCTGAACCCGATATCATGGCTTTTGAGCCGAGAGCTGCCTTAAGGAAGTAATAAAAAAATACAATACACTAGTCCCTTAAATAAAGTACCAAAACTTCTCCTTTCACTCTTTAGGGAATACTGAAAACCACAACTGAGCTAACCTGAGGATCAGGTAAAAAAAGTTACAAAAAAGGCAATTGTAAACTTTGTTCCCTGTTTTAATTTTGATCCCCTTTGTGAAGGTATTTTTTGAATTAAGTAGTACATTCATACTTTCGTTAAACTTGACTTAATTTGCGTAAACTTAAGATATAGTCAAAGTTAGAATATTATTATTTTCAGTTCTGCTTCACATTATAAGTTTGTAGGTGTTGGTAGGCAGAATACCTTCTTGTCCTATTCTTAGTTTTATCGGTCATTAAACACACGTCAAGCAAATAAGTACTTCATTTTTTGATGAAAAATATTTGTGTGTACCTACGGTAGAAAAATTATGAGAAATATGTGAGTATCAAAAATAATTGTCAGTGTACTCAAAATGTTTTTCGGCTACCGATGCACAGATAATATATAATAATAATAATTTTTATTTCTCTCAAAAAGGTACATATTTGGTACATGTCTAGGTTACAGGCAGATTCAAACCTTTGTGAGAGCTGGAGTCTATACTGGGCTCGGGACCTGTATGACAGATCTCCAGGCTCACACCCTAAAATTATAAAATTAAATTGCAACGTAAGTGCAATTTAATTTTATAATTTAACTACAACATTGTAAAAACTCCAAGTACCGAGAGGAAGAGAAATAAAGTATTACAAAAACAAAAGGAGATGTGCTGTGTGTGTCTTTGGGGAGTGTTGTGTGTCCGTGAGTGCAATATAGGTCCTCGCGCCCAGCACCCACGAAGGGCACTGCGCGCGAGCACCAGCTCGAGAGTGTGTGTGTCTGTGTGTGGTTAACAAGGTGAAGCGCGATAAAGATTAATTTGAGTAGGTAAGTGAATATTACTGGCAGACGAAATTATTTTAAAATATTTAGTATATTGATACTGAACTATCACAATGTATCTTGTTTCGAAAGTATTTGATGCAGTTATAAACAAATGGATCAGAAAACATACCTATGGATACCAATTTGTAATGCATTTGAATACCCGAAATCATCATTTTAAATCAGGTAAATTTTATTGTCGTAGGTTATTTTTTTTTTTTTTTAATAACAATATATTTTATAGAATAATAATTGTTGGAAAAAGTTGTAAGATATTCAGTATAACCCTTTTAAATACAGTTGTATTAGGTACCAATTCCCTTTAGCAATTGATTGTATAAATTAAGAATTTTACCGGAACACGGTTTGTTTACACTTTCATCAGAAGCTTTTGGAACAGATCATAGGTGCATACTGCATGTTGGCAAAAATTGCTGTAAAAATGGGTAAGTAATTCCCATTACGTGAAGAAAAAAATCTCTGATAAAAAAAAAAAGTTTTTACTTACCTTTGTCTGGTAATCCTATTTAGTAAAAGACTCCGCCGAGTCTGATCTGCACATGCTTTTTACAACTAACACAAAACTCACAAATAACGATCACAACAACAACAATTCATCCATTATCACACACTAAAGCACCATTGTGAGAATTCTGATAGGTAAGAGTCTCTCTTCTGACAGCCGTCTGCACAAACACAACTTTTTTAGTATTGTGCCTCTGCGCGTGAGCCGATGGCGCGCAATTGAATGTTGTCATTTTATTATATTTTGTAGGTATGCTTTTTGATCTATAGGTACTTTATATGTGGAACCGATCGACGTCATCAAGTCGACTGGCTGTTGCTGAAAACTAGCGCTGTGGCTCTGTTTCGCATGTGGCGGATGTGACGCTATTTTCCCCATTTAGACGCATATTTAATTTTTTTTTTTTTGTTCTCTATTTTTTAATTTTATGCGTCACATTAGGCGTAAATAAATTTATTTCCTTTCTTTTTGTTTTAAAAGAGGATGGTGTGGACAAATCGTTCAAGAAAATATGCCTGAAATTCGCAAAGGCTATCGACCCGGACATTTCTCAATGTGTTCAGACATAATGAATGAAGTTTCAGGTCGTTATTCATCCCTCGTATAGGCAGAGTTGTGTCATTAGTATGCAAGCAGTGCGTTTGTGACCAAGTTAAGGTGCCTTCACATTGGAGAAACGGTAAAGTAAAGGAAAATTAATGTACAGTGCTCCAAGGATCTTTTGGCGCGCGGCCAAAATAGAAACTAACGCTGCCATCTTGGTTTTTCAATATTTCATAAAACATTTTCATAAATGTTTTTTTGTACTATCTCAGAACTAGTTTAGGTACTTATCTGGTATAAATAATTTTAAAGAAATTAGTTTATATCTTTGAATTTATCTGGTAGATAATGACTTGATCACTCTTCCGGATAAACTCTGGTTATGGGTAAAGAGAATATTTATAAGTTACAAACATAACATTAGACAATGTTGTATTTCCCGAAGGGAACAAAGCTGTGTAGTATGTAATTACACCGAAATTTCGCTAATTATGTTTAATTCCCATGTAAAAGAGTCTAAGGGCGCTTTTCATGGGACTTAAACATAAAAATAACCTAGGCGCAGCGCAGACGACACTGTGACGAGTCTGTGGCGCACAAAATGTCTGCATGGCATGCAAAAAGTCCGTGGCAGATTTTACGCAGACTCAACGCACACGACGCACATCTTCGATCATTCTGTCAGCAGAACTGTAGGGACGTAGACGCTATGGAAATGCAGATTGCATACTAAAAGTGTGCGCCATCTGCGTTAGCGCGCGTTGAAGCAAACGTAAAATAGAACGTTTGCTTTTTTTCGCGCACTGTTTGTGCGGCGCGGCGCGGTACGATTTGCAGTTACTGAAAAATCCGTCCTCTAAAACTGAAACCATTATTATAGCTTGACAATTGAGGTAAGAAATCTACGTTTCAACATCAAAAATGACAATAAAAATACCTAACAAAAAGTTACCTCTATGTTCAGGTACACGAAACAAAATTTATTGGCTACTTAAGCCAGAGTAATCAACTTTGTTAGTCTTATTAAGAAAGTTTCACATTCGTAAATGAATAAATTATAATGTGGTATAAATTGAAATGTTACGTTGCAAATTTTAACAAGAATTGTTCCTGAGGTGTAGACCTTACCGTGTGATGGGGCCTTTATACTTATAATTTCAAAATGGCGGCTGAGTGTCAAACCACAGAAAGTAAACATCATCTGTATGATAAATCTACAAGGTCAAGACATAGCACTGCGAACAATACAGTGAAGCATGCCAAAACTACACCTGCGGTCGGTACATACACGCTCACACGCACACATTTACAATCAAACTACACCACTTAGTGCACACATGTTTACGAAACCGGCCTCACGTCACTGTTGTCAACGCTCTGTCTTCTGAGTTATAGGTCAATAAAAATAATTCATCTTTTAAATCGGAATCAAAGAAAACATGAAAGGAAAAGGAAGGAGGATTTAAAGGAAGCTCTTTTAAAACCCTTTGGAGAAGTAAACCGGATTATAGGAATTTAGGGAAAATCTTAGTTAAGTAAGTACTTATAGAGACGTATATAAGGATAGTATCAGGTGACGTTCGGTAGTTTCTACCTACCCTCATGGGAATATATAATACTGCTGGGATACTATCGATGTGAGAAGGAATGGGCCATAATCCCCCACGTCGGCCCAGTACAATTTGCCAGAATGACACGGATTTTATGTGCGCTGGACTTTCAACGCGCCGTATGCGTTACTGCATATTGCTTAGGTTCTATTTTCTCAGACTAAAAAGTGCGTCATAGATAGTCTACCGTCTGCGCTGCACCAAAAATGTTAGTAACGAAAAATAATAGGTTCTTTTTCGTTACAAACATTTATAAGGTTAAGAAAAATTGCTAGTAGTATAATACGATGCGAAAAAATGTCTCCAAACTAAAATGTTGTTCTACCATTTATCCTGTTGCCTTTTTCGCCCAGTCTTCAGTTTCAATAACCTTTTACAAATTGGATTTGTAGAATGTAAGAAAAATATGTCATTCTACTTAGGTAGTGTGAAAATGCTGGAGCCTATATGCCATAAACAATGTATTGTAAGTGAGACTACAAAATATAATTACCTAACATCACACATATACAGGGTGTCCCTGGAAGAATGGATCAGATCGAATAGGGGCGTGGGCAAGGTTATTTCCAAACTTTTTGACTCTAAGAATGTCGGTGCAATTTTTTACGGTTCAAAAGTTATGACCAACTTTCAATCAGGGTTCTCATTTTTTTTTTCAGGGTAATAATAATACTTTTACGCAGCTATAAAACATGTGTTCAAAAAGAAAAAAACATTTACAGCAAAAGCTTTGATCTAGAAAATAACTTCTTAGTGTTACAAAGTTGGGAAATGACCTTGCCCACGCCCCTATTCGATTTGATCCATACTTCCAGGGACACCCCGTATAGAAGGAGTAGACAAAAAATGTATATTGTATGCTGTTAGTCAAATCCCATGTGAGAGTAGGTAATTGACATTAACTGGGCTTGTAAAACCCAGAATCTGGGCAGTTACTGAAAAATCCGTCCTCTAAAACTGAAACCATTATTATAGCTTAGCAATTGAGGTAAGAAATCTACGTTTCAACATCAACAATGACAATAAAAATATCTAACAAAAAGTTACCTCTATGTTCAGGTACACGAAACAAAATTTATTGGCTACTTAAGCCAAAGTAATCAACTTTGTTGGTCTTATTAAGAAAGTTTCGCATTCGTAAATGAATAAATTATAATGTGGTATAAATTGAAATGTTACGTTGCAAATTTTAACAAGAATTGTTCCTGAGGTGTAGACCTTACCGTGTGAGGGGGCCTTTATACTTATAATTTCAAAATGGCGGCTGAGTGTCAAACCACAGAAAGTAAACATCATCTGTATGATAAATCTACAAGGTCAAGACATAGCACTGCGAACAATACAGTGAAGCATGCCAAAACTACACCTGCGGTCGGTACATACACGCTCACACGCACACATTTACAATCAAAATACACCACTTAGTGCACACATGTTTACGAAACCGGCCTCACGTCACTGTTGTCAACGCTCTGTCTTCTGAGTTATAGGTCAATAAAAATAATTCATCTTTTAAATCGGAATCAAAGAAAACATGAAAGGAAAAGGAAGGAGGATTTAAAGGAAGCTCTTTTAAAACCCTTTGGAGAAGTAAACCGGATTATAGGAATTTAGGGAAAATCTTAGTTAAGTAAGTACTTATAGAGACGTATGTAAGGATAGTATCAGGTGACGTTCGGTAGTTTCTACCTACCCTCATGGGAATATATAATACTGCTGGGATACTATCGATGTGAGAAGGAATGGGCCATAATCCCCCACGTCGGCCCAGTACGGGTTGGCGAATGTCACATGTCTTCGAATTTCTCAATCAGTATTTCAATTAAACCATATACAGTCACTTTTGAATTGTCAAAGAGTCGATTAGTTAGTCAGAGCTAGTTGCCCATTCCAAAACTTGGATCTCCATAGAGAAGAACGGGCAAGAAACTCCAAGGACACTCTTTTAAATAATTATAGTTATTACAAAACCCTTTCTAAAGGTTCAAAAGGCTTCTAAAGGTTCTAAAACATGCCGATTCTTCACGAATTTCCTTCACCGTTCTGAGAGCAGTGGTGATGAAATAAATTGAAACAAAGTAATTCGGTGCTTTAAATGCGCGGAAACGAGGTTCTATTACTCTAACAAATACGCTTTTATAGAAGAAAATTGTAATTACCTTCTAGATTATTAACAACATAGCTAAGCGCAGTTATAAGTCATTCTTGAGTCATATCTTATTTACAAGTTACGGCTCCCCCGGGATGACATAAAGAAACTCATTTCCAACTAAGAATACACGGAAATTAGATGTAGCTTAACTAAATTATAACACACAATTCATACGAAAGCAAGGAAATACAGGTTTTTGACGAAGCAGATAGCAGATGCTTATTTTTTTTCACTTAAGTATTTCAGTCGAAGTAAAACGTCTGAACACAAAATGATACAAAAGTGAAAATGGATTCATTAGTAAACCGATCTTACGATGTTCGATTTCGGCACCTTTCACTCGCCTTCCGAATGATCGATAAATGAAATGAAAGCCGAAAGGAGCAGATGAACGTTCCAATATCAGCCTATAATGTTCCCACTTCTAGGACACAGGCCTCCTCTCTGTGAGAGGGTGTGGGCCGTAATCCACCACGCGGGCCCAGTGCGGGTTGGTAGATGTCACATGTCTTCGAATTTTTGGTTCTAGGACATGCCGGTTTCCTCACGATGTTTTCCTTCACCGTTTTGAGAGCAGTGGCGATGAAATAATTAACACGAAGTAAAGCGCCTGTCGGGGATCGAACCTACGACCTACAACTCGTAAGTCGTGGCCGTTACCACTGGGCCACCACTGCTCAACGAACGGATGAACGTTCATTCTTATGTAATTTTGTCAACGTAGTGTGAACGTGCTGGGAATCAAAAACGAACATTCACTCGAGTGAAGCGTTTCAGATGCTTCTCTCGATTAGATGTGAATTTTCAAGCCACCTGCATTCATTATGGGCGTAATTCCACCCGTAAACCAATGGCCCAAAAAAATAATTATGCACCTATAGGAAAAGACAGTTAATCCTGTCTATTTCTGTTTTTTTTTTTTTAAATTAATTCAATTCAATAATCTTTATTGCAATCCATTATTTACGTTCGTACGAACGTATTCAGTTCGTATTCAAAGCTGCTTCTAATTACAACGATACGTGGAATCTATTGTGTAGCCATTTCAATGAATAACGTAAGTTTACTTAATATTTGGTTCCGAAACAACTTTATTTAATTCCATTTTAGGTGTTGCAATCAACTTAGCTGCCTACTGGGCTCAAACAATGTACAATTTACAAAAAAAATAATGTACAATGTACAAAAAATTCTTATAATATATTCAAAAAAAGTACCGTCGACACGAAAAGAAGAAGTTTTCCATTTTAACAAAATAACAACAAAAAAAAAAACAATCTGTCTAGCCTTTTCCCAACTATGTTGGGGTCGGCTTCCAGTCTAACCAGATGCAGCTGAATACCAGTATTTTACATGGAGCGACTGTCTACCTGACCTCCACAACCCAGTAACTGGGTAATACGATACCCCTTGGTTAGACTGGTTGTCAGACTTTCGGGCTTCTGACGACTCGTAACGACTGTCAAAGATCCACAAATGACAGCCGTGACCAACGGCTTAACGTGCTTTCCGAGGCATGGAGGAGTCTCGATATGTGAAAATGGTCACCCATCCACGGACCAACCCCGGTAAGCGTAGCTTAACCTGATGGATCGACCCGAGCGGCTGTTATTACTTAGCCACGAGCTCCTCTAACAACATAACAACATCATACTTAATACACCGTTCATAATAAATTCCGATCAAAATAAACGCTAACAACAAATAAACACGACCAAAAAATAAAATAAACTAAAAAACAATTTTACCCAGCCATTCATCCGAACCGACTTCATCTCGATCAAAGAGCCCGCGAAAGCACAATTAAACTTTACCAATGCCTTTGTTTAAAAACAAAACTCTGGGAAAATTCTTTTCTCTATAACAATTTTCTGTCTCAAACTAACCGACAACAGTCCAATAGTTCCCCAACAATCTTGATAAAAGCGATCGAGCGTTTCTCCGGCGTTCAACCCTAAAATGTTTTTGTTTTTATCGCCACAGCATAAACTTTGTTTATTACTCTACCTTGGTTTTGCGCACAACCTTGTTTGAATATTCGGTGCGGTAAAGTGACAGCCCTGGTTTTGGCGCTGACACATATGCAGTTTGTGACGTTTTTGGATGTGGGTCGTGTGTGCGTGTTGGACTTTGCGAGTACTAGTATCATCATCTGCGATAGCCTTTCTCCATCTAGTCAGTTGCTCCATGTAAAATACTGGTATTCAGCTGCATCCGGTTAGACTGGAAGCCGACCCCAACATGGTTGGGAAAAGGCTAGGCAGATTGAAATCAATGTTAGGCATGTTGGCATGCTAGGCAGATTGAAATTGTAACTCTTATAATTATACTGAACAAGAATGTTGTAAGACCTAATATCTAAGTACCCTCGTCTGCTTATGTTTTCTAAGTCATAATATAACTTTAGGAATAACATTAAACCAAAAACTTTTAGTATCTACAAAATTGAGAAGTTCTAGATGATAAAACTTCTTGAGGTCACATTTGAATAATCTAAAGGCGTGTACGCACGAACACGAACATCGAAAACGGAACATACATTTGGTTCGTACGTGTGGACGTAAATTAGCAAAGTGAACATGGACACCATACGAACACAGTTCGACGTGTATTCGCGCTTTACCGCCCCGCTCTCTTTAATAGCCATGGAGTAGAAATTGGATCATCACGAACATTTTTGACGAACACAGTGTTTGATTTTCGTTAGCGGTACGCACATGCGAACAAACTGCACTGGGCCTGCGTGGTGGATTCTGGCCTACGCTCTCTCACAGAGAGGAGGCCAGTGTCCTAGCAGTGGGGACATTATAGGCTGATTCTTCTATATTATGTAGTGGTACAGGTGATAATTCCCCGATTTTTTTCAAAAACATTGTTTTATATTTTCACACATAGTTCGCAGAATTGGTAACACAAATGTAACCTACCCAAAAATGTTAAAACAAATAATGAAATCGACGTTTTTCCTCATCTCATTTTGCAGCATTTTGTCCCAAGACTTAATTATGGGGCTCATTCATAAAACACTCTGTACATTAATAATAATATAATTATCGAAATTAATTAATTCTCCAGCGAATAACGCTTCGTTGACTCCTAATCAAAATGTGCGAAAAGGTACTTGTTTCATAATTTCGTACAAAACTCGGAAAGTCTGTTGTAATTTTGCAAATGGAGGATCAATCAATTCAATATTATGGGAGCATTTTGTATAATATCGTAGGATAATTGGAAAAATCGTATTTTTTTTTTGCGAAAATTATAAAAAAAATGCTTAACTTAGGTTGATCGCTTGTCAGCGACGTTGAGAATGATCGTTGAATGGTTTTTTTTTCTTGTAGTTAGTGACTAACCTGGTGTCAGAGTTGTTATACCGTCTATGAGCTTGACTTGGCTTCACATGCCGTCGAGGAATATCTCTCAGGCATCACCATGTCCTCACGATGTTTTCCTTCACCGTTATTGAAGCAAGTGATAATTATACAATACACACATGACTCCGAAAAGTCAGAGGTGCGTGGTTTGGGATCGAACTTGAGACCTATGACTTGGCAGTCCGACGGTCACATCACTTGGCTATCACTGCTACCCTGTTGATTGGTTTATTTAAACAGACTAGGTTTTTTTTTGCAAAAATCCGGATTTTTGCTTGGAGTCTTTCTTAGTAATACATAGGACTTAAACATAAACGACGAAATGTATGGGTACACCTCTGCCTAACCCTTTGGGGAAAACAGGCGTGATGTTATCTTTCTTAGTTTCCAATAATCTGGTCCTTTACAAAAATCCTAGGATTTTCGCAAAAAAAGATTTTTTCTAAAATCCCGAAACGAGTATAAACCATCTTAATGGTGTTGATGGAAACTGACGGATCGTTTGCGATCGTTATTTCTAATTAAGGCAGAATGTTTTAGAAAATATAATTAAGCAGGGGAACGTCGGACGTTACATTTACTTATTGGGTACTTACTACAGGATGGACTCATTAACCTGTCTACGCTGAAATTGAGTAGGTTTAGTGCAGGTATCAGGCACGTACTTTTCAGGAAAGGAAAAAAAAATCCTTGCTGTTAAAATAAATTAATAATGTCATGTAATTATCAGAATCTGCCTAGCCTTTTCCCAACTATGTTGGGGTCGGGTTCCACTCTAGCCGGATGCAGCTGAATACCAGTATTTTACACAAAGCGACTGCCTATCTGACTTCCACAACCCTGTTACTGGGTAACACGATATCTCTTAGTAAGAATAGTTGTCAGACTTTTGGGTTTCTGGCTACCCGTAACGACTGTCAAAGATCTACGAATGACAGTCGGGACCAATGGCTTAACGTACTTTCCGAGCCACGTAGGGGTCGATATGTAATGGATCGCCCATCCATGTACCGACCACGGCAAGCGTAGCTTAACCCTTCGATCGACCTGTACGGCTGTTATCATTAAGCCTTGTAAGCTTTGTATAAAGTATACCAGGTAAAATAAAACTAGAGTGGTATACTATTAATCTCGACAAACACGGTGTACAAAAGACTTCTAGTAGGTAAGTAAGTATTCCATTACCAATTTCCTTTTCTATGTTGATTGACGCTAATAGGCGATGAGCCAGCAAATCGTGCCCTATTCCAGCCACTATCGTTAAGTATACTTTGTGGTTATTTCGGGCACATTGAGCCTGTATAGTTGTTTGTAAATATGCCTCTTTTGTTTGCACTGTATTTTCCTTTATTAGGTTGTAGAAAAATGTTCCGTTGTTTGAACGTTTTTGTTGTATTTGTAGTAAAACGTGTTTTTAGTAAATATTAAAGGATTTAGAAGTGACAGTTAAGTGATGAGGTTATGAAAAGACAGTTGTAATATAATTGGCTACAATTTAGTTTAGTTTTTGATTCACCACGATAAAAGGGGTAACCAATGATTGAAAGCAGTAAAAAATTTGCTGTCGGTGACGAAACTCGAATTCCTGTCCGGAAAATTCAGCATGGCCCAGTATGAGTTCCTTGAAGAAATTATATGATTCCTACATAATCTCTTCATCGGCCCCTGACTGGATGTATCTATGAAGACACTCTTTTACCAAAATACTGACCTAAATACCAAAATACCTGAACTGTTCGTTTCTTCGCAAGGGCCTTTATCCCGGCTAATACCAAACAAAACTAAACTTTAATAGCAATACCTTTACGACCACCCTAAAAGCAGGCAAGAATACCCAGAACCTTTGTCTAAGAACCCCAGAATTCTCGCTCACCAAAATTCAATTTAGCCTGTACGGTAACTATGACCCTATTCCCATTCAAAAGAGCCAGTGTTTCCCAAATGATATTAAACTTTTTTTCAAATTTTTCCCCTCATCTTACCTTCGGGGTAATGTAGGCAACTGTTCGTGAACCAGGAAGTACTGAGGCCTTCTCGGGAACATAATGTGTTTCAATAAAAAGGTACTGCATACTCAGATGTTCTCAAACTTTTCAGTCGTGACCCCCGAAGCGGTTTTGTTGAATGAAAACTTTTGGAAGTTTGGTTCATGACTGTATTATATTATCGGTGTGATGCATTGACCTAAATTATTGTTCTGATGTAGAGAAAATTTATTTTTGTGATGCAAAATGGAACAAGACTTGATGACTTTAAGTTTGCTTACAGCGTGTTGCCGTTTTTAACCGACTTCTTCAAAAAGGAGGAGGTTCTCAATTCGTCTGTATGTTTTTTTTTTTTTTTTTGTGTATGTTACGCGATTACACCGCCAATTATGAATCGATTTTGATGATTCTTTTTTTGTTTGGTAGGTCATGCTTCAGAGGTGGTCCCATATAAATTTTATTAACTTTGCTTGCGTAGTTTTTGAGTTAGCTTCAATAATTATGTATTTTTCCCACTTAGTGTATGTAGACGATATATTGTTTGACACCTTCACTGTTATTTACATACCAGGTAGTAGTATTCGAATTTGTTTGGGGTAGGTACCACAACTAAAAAGTGAAACATAAAACTTTATACAAAAAAAAAAAACAACCGACTTCCAAAAAAACACTAAAAACGTGAAAAATAACTTTAATTTCGGAAGTCGGTGGCAAAAAACGAAAATTGAAAAGCAAAGACACCGACTTCCGAAATTAAAGTTATTTTTCACGTTTTTAGTGTTTTTTTGGAAGTCGGTTGTTTATTTTTTTTGTAAAAAGTTTTTATCAGTATTTATTTTTTTATTTAAACTTTTCGCACTAAAAAAAAAGGTACAAAGGCGGACTTAATGCATTAGGCATTCTCTACCAGTCAACCAAGGGTGTTGAAGAGATTAGCTTAGTGATTTCAATTGAAAATTAATAGTAATTATAAAGTTTGTAATAACGAAAGTTTTATCCGAAAGAAATATTTTTACACTACGTTGATATTAATTTGTTCTCTGAACTATAAAACTGTTTGAATAATTTTTTAAATCAAGCTTTAAAACTTTCTAGTCAGTAAGTCTTTTTTTTTATTCATACATAGACTGTCAAGTTTCGTTGTGAGGTTGCGTTTCTCTTGTGGTTTTAATCCAAATTATATTCATGTAATCAGACGGCATAAAAACTCTGACACCGGGTTAGTCACCCTAACCACACGAAAAAAAAAAAAAGGGAGCTCTTGGAATATTTGAGAAACACATCCAAGGTTTCGATACAGCTCGTGAATTCTCGGTTTTTATATAAAAAGGCAGAGTGGAGGCGAAATTTTTTCTATCACACTTCTCATTTCTTGCGAGTAGCACTCAAAACATTATTTATACGAGCCATTTCTAGATTTATTTATAGCTTTGTATTCAAGGATCGATGGCGTGTGAAATATGACGAGTGCGACGCGAATTTCACGAGTAGGACTTGCGGGAGTGAATGAAATATTATATTATCGAAACTAAGTTGTCCTGCCAATTCCATCGGTGCCGTGGGTGTACATTTGTAATTGGCATGACATGTTAACTTACCTAACTGCTGACTAAAAACAATATCTGAAAAAATTAAAAATAAACTGGATTTCAGTATGTCATCTTTCATTTATGCATGCGTTCATGTGCGTTTCCATTTTGAGTAGGTACCAGTCTCAAATGGACAGCGGATTATCGAAGATAAATTCAGGGAAATCAATTGTTCACCGAATTGACTATGCTCGGATATTCATATCACAAGCATCATTTTTGGCAGTTGTGTGAAATGGCTAAAACACAGTAAACTGATGTAGTCTCAATGTGATAAATCCGTGGGATTGCCAAGTCATAGGTCTCGAGTTCGAATCCAAGCCACGCTCCTCTGACTTTTCGGATTCATGTGCGTATTGTATAATTATCACTTGCTTTAAAAACTGTGAAGGAAAACATCATGAGGAAACCGGCATGCCAGAGAGTAATTTCTCGACGGCATGTGAAGCCAAGTCAGAGGCCCTTGGGCGGCTTTAAAACTCTGATACCAGGTTAGTAACTAACTATACGAAAAGACGAAGAAAACCAAATGTCAACCTATATAATACTGTAATTACTCGCCCAATCTTTTCATCGAAGCAGTAGTTAAGACAAAATACTTTACAACATTGTTTTTTTCCTAGCCTACACTATCCTACTCCTGGGCAAAGGCCTCCCTCCACTCCTTCCATCTTTCGCGAGCCCACGCGTCCTGTTTCCAGTTTTGATGGGACCTATCCAGCTCGTCCCGCCATCTCCTGCGTGGTCTGCCGCGACTCCGTCTCACTGTCTCAGGGCACCAGTTCTGTGCTATTTGGGCACACAGTTTTTCGGCATGCGGCAGACGTGTCCTACCCAGTCCCATTTAAGTTGGGCAGCCTTTGCCCTTTTTTTGTTAATTTAACGCCTAGTATACTGCGCTCCATTGCTCGTTGGAAGAACGTCGTTTGGACTTCTGGGTGTTATTCAAAATTACAAAATAAGTGACATAAAATTATAGTCCGACCTTCTTGTACGAATGTGCGAGTGGCGGGACATCCTGGCGTCAGTCACTCGCCCACGTGAACCACTGTCATCCGAAACAGTCGCCCTTTAGAGCGGTAGCACACGGCGTATTTTAGACGCGCAGATAACGCGCGTTTTCTGCGCCGTAGATCCAGATTTTTGCGATTTTATACATTCAAACGCGCGTGAAACGCGATACAAACGCGCGCGTGATGTGCGTTTGAAACTCGTTTGAAGCGCGTACAAAGGGTTGGAGGAGGGGTACAGAAGGTACCCTGATTATACAACTGACGAGGAGTCTCTGACCAAAACGCGGAAGCTACGAGCAACTACAGCGCGTCTGTATCGCTGTATCTGCGTGTATACGCGCGTTTCACGATCGCCCCGTGATCTTAGGCCCCTAGCACACGGCGTTATTTAAACGCGCGTTGTCTGCGCGTTTAAAATACGCCATGTGCTACCGCTCTATGGTTGCGTTCAAATCTCGTTTGAAGCGCGTATAGGCGCGTCATTTGCGCGTCGTCTGCGCGTTTAAAATACGCCGTGTGCTAGGGGCTCTAAGTTGTCATTTCATGTCACTAATTCCGTAATATAATTTTGGCTTTATTCTCGAATAAATGTCACCGACAAGAGATGATAGGAATTCCGTTTCCGTATATCCTTAAACCGGTTTATCTTTGATCCACAGCGTCCTCCTCGTGATCGCTAATCCACACAAATCCTCCATGTTTGTTATTCATGCAACACATAATTATATTCCATTAGCCTGCTCTCAAAGTTTGATAATCCCAAAATTCTATGAAGGTTGTTGATAAAAAAGTAAGAATTCCTCTCAAGGAATTTGAATGTTAGATGCCTTCACTAAACTTTACCTTCTCCAATTTTTTGGTAGTCAAGCGTGTATCAAGTTTAGTTAAGTTACAAGTCTACACGTTCACAAGTTACCTAGAATGTTAATTTTCGTTAAATTATAGCTCATCTCCATATTCATAATCAGCCATAATGTTCCCACTGCTGGAACACAGGCATCTCTCTCTTTTGACCACATTTAAAAAGGTACCTTTAAAGTCGATATTCTACTACTGCCCGTTTCATTTTACCACTGCTACTTTCAATTGCATTCTTCAAACACAATATTGTGTGCAAAACTCGCTGGCAACCTTTCGTTCACAACTTCAAAGCATATTGAAGTCCGGAATCTACTATCGTACATAGGAACCATGGAAAAATAAAAGGGAAATACCACTAGTTATTGGTAGTACCTACGAACTACTAATCGTAACTTTGTTACCAAATAATGGAGTACCTCGGAGGAGCTCGTGGCTAAGTAATAACAGCCGGACGGGTCGATCCATCAGGTTAAGCTACGCTTGCCGGGGTTGGTCCGTGGATGGGTGACCATCTTTACATACCGAGACTCCTCCGTGTCTCGGAAAGCACGTTAAGCCGTTGGTCCCGGCTGTCATTTGTGGATCTTTGACAGTCGTTACGAGTCGCCAGAAGCCCGAAAGTCTGACAACCAGTCTTACCAAGGGGTATCGTATTACCTAGTTACTGGGTTGTGGAGGTCAGATAAGCAGTCGCTCCATGTAAAATACGGATATTCAGCTGCATCCGGTTAGACTGGAAGCCGACCCCAACATAGTTGGGAAAAGGCTAGGCAGATGAGGTTACCAAATAATGGAGTACGAATTTAGAGATTCGTAGCTACAAGGAGTGTTCAATAAAAAATTAAAGTAATAAAAACTAGAACCCAACTACAACTAAGAAGGTATAAACAAGACACCCCAGACAGACAAATTAAAAATCCGGAGTCACACGTGGGCATAAATCGAACAGATTACGTGTGACTCTTTTTAAATCATTTTGGGGTTATAATATATATATTTTTTAAATGTGCTCATTAAGCCCTTTCATTTGATACCCAACATGGTACGATTAAACAATATTTTTCAAGACGCTTCCAACGATACCTCATTTGTCAAACTGTGATGAGTGGTTTAGAAGATAGGAGGGAACAGATGAACATTCATACATACATACCGGTCAAAATCATAACCCTCCTTTTTTCTTCGCCGTAGTCGGGTAAAAAGTGATAATGAGTATGACGCAATTATTTTATCTGTTATTATGTTATTTAATTTTTCGACGTAGTCACCTTTCAGGTCTATACACATTGTATATCTTTTTCTAAAAAAATCTTCTTCGCGATCCCTTAAAAAATCGTGTACGGTGGCGACTTCTGCGTCATCATCTTCAAACTGGCCCCTCAGATGTTCCTTTAACCGCGGAAATAGGTAAAAATCACTAGGAGCAAGTTCCGGTGTGAGGATGTTCCATCAATTCGAAGCCAGCTTCTTGAATGGCAATCATCGCAACTCTGGACTTGTGCGCGGGGGCGTTATATTGGTGAAATAAACAAACAACAGAACACGTTCCGAAACGACGCAAACAAATGACTTCTATTTTTTTTAAACAAAAGAGAATTGATTGTTTTTTTATTATCATCATAATGTCTGTGCTTTGCCTGCTAGTAGGTATTTATATTTTTGTTTCCAAGGACAATGTATCCCATTATCACTATTTATTGAACACCCCTCGTAATTTAGAAACAGTTCCGTTCCTATCAAAGAGTGAATAGCTTTTTCTACCAATCGAGCAATTTGATTTAATGCCTTTCCAATTCTTTGGACTGAAAGCAATTTTACTTGTAAACTTTCTGAGTTATGGAGATTACGTTTCGATTTTTGAGACAGGACAAGAACGAAGGAATTACAATCTTAAGCATAACAATAGATTATAACAAACTAGCTGTTACCTGCGATATCGTCTGCGATCCAGGAAAAAAATAGCCTATGTCCTTTTTCAGATCCCAGGCTACCCATCATAACAATCGGTTCAATGGTTTAGGCGTGAACAGGTAACAGCCAGACACGGCTTCTTTCGCATCGAACTAATATTATAAACGCGAAAGTTTGTAAGTATGGATGGATGGATGGATGTGTGTTACTCTTTCACGTAAAAACCTACTGAATGGATTTGGATGAAATTTGGCAAACAGATAGTTTATAACCTGGATTAACAAATAGGATATAGGTTTGTGGACCAGCTTTGGAAAAACCAAATGGCAGGTTCAAGCCAAGCGAATACGTAAGTCTTATACAGGATGATATTGAATTAATGGGCATCCTTTTAAGGGGTCATTGTACTCATCATTATGAACAACTTTCACTATAGGAACAAACCTGAAATCGCGAAAAAAAAATCTGTTCCACACATTTGACGAGTTATGCGAACGTAAATGTAGGGAACAACTGATTGTTTTTCCCAATTCACCCAGTATATTCAACACAAAGTAAACTTTGACACGTCACATTGAGACGCCTTTGGAGTGGGACAGAATATAGGCTGCTGTTTTTTTCGTAAAGCATAGATACTAGAATAAGATTTGAAAAAGAATTTACTATTATATTTTATCTGAAATAAATAAGATTTGTCTTTGCTATAAACGAACAGAAACGATATTATTTCAAATAGTAGAAATTATGATGAAGAAATATAGTTTACAAAGAGTTGTCGCAGAGAAGTTAACTAGAATGAAAGCTGCCAACAAATTGGTTTAAATGTCGCTCGCTTTCAACTAATAGTGGGGAGATGTTCGCTATTTTACTTAGTTTCAAGAACGGATAGTAAATACGGGTAAACAAATTGTACTATGAATCGCATGTGAACATGAGTAGTGTTTTTTGGTTATTCGATCGCAAAAGCATCCCATAAGTTAAGTCCTATAAAGGATTGTAACATTACCTACATAACTTCATACCTGTGCCCTATTTATCAAAACTTTCAAGCCTTGTGTAATGATTTAGTTCACAAGTACTTATATTTTTTTTACACTTTTATTCATGATTTTGTTTAGCAAAAAATTCTTTGTAAGTTACAACTTGTAGAAAATCATAGCAAATCCTGAGAGTGTCCGGCGACTCTCTATTCCGTCTTACAAGTTTACCTACAAGTTTCGTGCTTAGTACCGCAATAAATGTTTTAATTCGATTTTCTTTTTTTAAATGTGGTTAAAAGAGAGATGACCTTATGCCCGTGTCCCAGCAGTGGGAACATTAAGGCTAATATGAATATGGGGCTATGAATTTAACGAAAAGTTAACATTCTAGGTAACTTGTGAACGTGTACAACCCGTGCGCATTAACATGGCACCTGGCTCAATGACGTTTGTACCTCCTCTCGCTTCCCCGCATGGCGACGGCGGGGCACCGCGCGGGTAGCGGGGGGAGTATTGAGTTCCGACCCAGGTGCCATGTAAATGCGCACGGGTTGTAGACTTGTAACTTTTGATAAACAGATAAACAGGGCACTTGGCAAAGTCCTTCCTACTCTCCTTCCACCTCTCTCAGAGAGGTGGAAGGAGAGTAGGAAGGACTTTGCCAAGCAGTGGGATCACAAGGGTAAAAAAATAAAAAAATACGCCTTGCTCGACCTAGGGTTCGAACCCACGCTCACCAGTCGCGCTTACAACCACCAGAACAATGAGCAAAATGAGAACAAAAAAGAAATACAAGCTAAACCCACAAAAAATCAGAAACTAATAATTGGCGTACAATGAAAACATGCGGAACATTTTGGAACATACGTGCAAGCCGGCCATCGCTCACTCTACCCAAGGAACATATAAACTATAAACTCACCTCCCACCGTCCATACTGTCTATAGTTGATGGCCAGTATCAAAATGTTGTCAGAGTATTAGCTGTTGTCAGATTTGTCAGTAGAGTGCGCTCCACGTAAGAATGCCCGCGGAAAATTGAGGAACTATACTCCATAGGTTTAGATAGTTAAAAAAGGGTAAACAAAAAAAAACACGTGACTCATAGATGCTAAACCTCTTATTTCAAATGTTAAAATCATATTATAAACAGTCACATATTAATAGGCTCTATTCTGAATCTCAATCTGATGAACTATCTATCACATTAATAATAAAGCGTTCAGTATCATCAATTATTTTGTCTAATTTACACATTTTCTGTTCTTCTTTTGGCGCTGTCAACAAAGGCGTCTGATTAACCGACTAAACGTAATACCTGCCACTTCAGTTGCCAAATTACGGCACAGTTGTATTCTTGAATTTAGCAACGTTATCTAATTCGTTGTATTTTCTAAAAGGTTTGGGTAACCTGTCTTTTTGGGTTCTTTACAATAGAGAGATTACAAAATATTATATCATTATAATAAATCTAACTAAAAAATTGTGCACGAGCAGTTACATCTACGAAGAGTAGTCTAAGAATAAATGATAAAGTATAAGATACTATGATAAAAGAGGAAACTATCCCGTGATCGAAAATAAATTTAATTTTGTGCAAGAAAGTGTCAACTATAAAAAACCCTTTTTACGATTTGTTTACCTTTTTTTAACTAACTACCTAAACCTTTCGAGTATACATTATTTTTAATGCAATGCAAATCAGTTTATTTGCTACAAAGTATTGGTACAATTTCAGTCTTAACATAAATAATCCAGATCCTTAATATTTAGTCATAATATTGTGACATGCAAATATTTGGGTTTATAATTATTATTTCTTTTATTTCATAAAGTTACTTATAAATTACATTTTTAAATATTAGAATATAAAAATATAAAAACATTTAAAAATATAAAAAAATAGTACAGAACAGGGTCCAAGCTACCGGCGGCGGTCAGGGCTCCAGAGAGAGGAACCTTCTAACAATACGGGCCGTGTCCAGGAGTACCGCTTTCTGAATCAAGCCCTTAATCCAGCTGCCCAACGAGAGCCTCCATAGGTGTTGGTCGAGGCTCTTGGCAATTAAGCCATTGGCTGATACGACTATCGGCACAAAGATCGCAGAGTCCACATCCCACATGTCGACAACCTCGTGAGCCAAGTCAAGATACTTGATTTGTTTATCTTTCTCGGCCATCACGAGGTACTCGTCATGCGGGACCGTTATGTCAATGATTTATTTTCCTACCTCTTATTAAATGTCACTTATTGAGTAAAATTTTTGTAAAGACATGGACGCTAGCGCCGCGTCAATTGGACTTCAGTTGTGGCGCAGACTGTCTGTGGCAAAAAAGTACTCTGTGGTCTGTGGTTGTCAGAGAAGTGGTCATCAAATCTGTCGATAATTTTGAAGAGTCTGAAGCTAGCTGAAGATTCTACAGGAAATTATTGATTTTAAAAATCAGATTAACATCTGTGTGTAACATAAAAAAATCTTTTTCACTGAACTTACCTCCGTCATAAACAGTCATGTGGAGTGATGCTCTGCTCATCGTATTTATTTCAATATGTACTGCATTTTTAGGCGAAGGTGAGTGTTTCAGCCCTAGTGGTAAAGAAGGTATTGCTTTGTCGTAGTTTTAGGAACGCCCTTTTCTCCATTCTTTGGTATTGTTTGTCGAGTCGTTCAGCTCCTTAAGTTCTGAGTTGAGCTCCACTATTACCTTGCACTGATCTAATCTACATAGTCCTCATATGGCCTGACCAAAATTATGTCTGGACTTTAAAAGAGACTCAAAAGATTACTCAGATAGGAAACGCGGACCTCATCTAGCTTATTTTTAATATTTTTTAATATGACGTGTAAAAGTTATTCCAACATCTTATTCACAGAATACACAATTTCATTTCATTTCTAAGCTCAAAACGGATGCTCACAAGAAACGCGCGCGCGGGTCGGGCGCGTAGCGGGTTGGGAGCGGAAGCCGCGCACACTTTTGGTGGCTGCTTCCATTAAAAGAAGGAATTACAATTTTATCAAACCCGCCGTACACCCGTCCCGACACGCACCCGCTTTGTGTGTTTGTTGAGCTTTAGTAGTAATCTACGAGTGGATACCTCCAACTTATGTCATCTCACTGGTTGCTTTCCTACAATATTTATAAGCCCGCCGTACACCCGTCCCGACACGCGCCCGACACGCACCCGCTTTGTGTGTGTGTTGAGCTTTAGTAATAATCTACGAGTGGATACCTCCAAATTATGTCATCTCACTGGTTGGTTTCCTACAATATTTACAAGCCCGCCGTACACCCGTCCCGACACGCGCCCGACACGCACCCGCTTTGTGTGTGTGTTGAGCTTTAGTAATAATCTACGAGTGGATACCTCCAAATTATGTCATCTCACTGGTTGCTTTCCTACAATATTTACAAGCCCGCCGTACACCCGTCCCGACACGCGCCCGACACGCACCCGCTTTGTGTGTGTGTTGAGCTTTAGTAATAATCTACGAGTGGATACCTCCAACTTATGTCATCTCACTGGTTGCTTTCCTACAATATTTATAAGCCCGCCGTACACCCGTCCCGACACGCGCCCGACACGCACCCGCTTTGTGTGTGTGTTGAGCTTTAGTAATAATCTACGAGTGGATACCTCCAACTTATGTCATCTCACTGGTTGCTTTCCTAAAATATTTACAAGCCCGCCGTACACCCGTCCCGACACGCGCCCGACACGCACCCGCTTTGTGTGTGGAGCTTTAGTAGTAATCCACGAGTGGATACCTCGCAACTTATGTCACCTCACTGGTTGTTTTCCTGGTTCGTAGGTCTTACTTGGATACTGGTGTATAGGACAGAAAAGTACAAAAAACTGAAAGTCGAAGTGGAACGTCAAAGTAAAAAGCGTAAGTTTTCGAAATCAAAATATTATAATTTTTTGTTATTACAAATCAATTGGGATGGAATCTTAAACCTAAGACGCCAACCGGTTTACAGACAACCGCTAGTGATGTGAGTGAAGGAGCGGCCGATCTGCAAACAATAGTGTGGTCAGCAACTGAACTGTAAACTTTAAAGGGGTGTAGTATGCTCAATTGCTTGCAGGAGCTCGTGGCTATGTAATAGCACCCGCACGGGTCGATCCATCAGGTTAAGCTACGCTTGCCAGTATTGGTCCGTGGATGGATGACCATCTTTACATACCGAGACTTCTCCGTGCTTTGTAAAGCACTTTAGTTGGACCCGGCTATCATTCATGGATCTTTGACAGTCGTTACGGGTCGTCAGAAGCCTGAAAGTCTGACAACCAGTCTTGCCAAGAGGTATCGTATTAGCTGCACCCGGTTAGACTGGAAGCCGACCCCAACATAGTTGCGAAAAGGCTAGGCAGATTGAGTATGCTCAATTGCGATTAGTGTCGTAGCATTTAGCATAAATCCTAATCCTACTTACCTTTAACCTAACTAATATTATAAATGCGAAAGTGAGTTTGTTTGTTTGTCACGCTTTCACGCTTAAACGGCTGAACAGATTTGGATAAAATTTGGCACATGGGTAGACCATGACTTGATTTAGGACCTTAAATGCTTTTATCACGTCATTCCAACGGGATCGATACTTATGCGGGTGAAACCGCAGCGCGCAGCTAGTACAACATAAAGTCAAAATACTGAATAAGTGTTTGTTTTACATTTAATCTAATATAGATCATCATCATCAGCCTGTAGCAGTCCACTACTGGACATAGGCCTCTCCAATTGCACTCCATGCAGCTATCATCCAGCTGCTACCAGCCACCCTGCAAAGACCGTCGCTCCACCTAGCCTGATGGCGTCCCACCTTACGTTTGCCGATTCGCGGTCTCCACTCAAAAACACGTCTTCCCCAACGGTCATCGGTTCTACGGCTAATAGATAGTTGATATTAGATAATTGATAGTATTACTGTTCGTTCTTGTAGTGGAAAAGCGAAAAGAAGCTCATGGAGACTCGCTGGACAAGCAACATAAGAAGAAGATCGAGAGGGAAGAAGAGAGACTCAAGAATAACAATAGAGACCTTTCTTTAGTCAAGATGAAATCAATGTTTGCTATTGGCTTTGCATTCACGGCGTTACTCAGCATGTTCAATAGCATGTAAGATAAGTATTATTTTGATACAAAAAATACAGGGTGTAAGGGACATTCCTCCACAGAGCATTCCGCACCTTATTTTGAATCCTATTCCACCAAATATTTTCTCAGGTTTTTTTTTTTCAGTTACTATACCTTTATTTCAATGTCAAATTACATTCTCTGTCCGCAGCACTCCATTTATGTAAATAAAACAGAAAAAAAATCAGCAATGGATGTTGAAATACTATAGCGAACGACGCGCGAAACTCAGAATTTACATTGATAAATAACGCGGCGCGAACGCGACCCCCTCGCCACGGGGAGTGCGGCTATGTGGATTGTGCCACGGTAACGATACATTGCGTGTATAGGTTTATTGGATTTCCATAACGTTCTTGAAATAATTTCATGTACCGGCCTTCTTAGTATGATATACTGAAATCATCCCATCAGTTTGCGGAGAGCTGTCCCTTACACCCTGTATATCTTCCTGGCATGAAACAATTTTAGTAGCTCCCTTCGACATATTATCTCGCTCGCACCATAATAGTCGCGGCCTGAGTGAGAGCGAGACGGAGTGGGGTGCTGTTGGCTCCAAGCCTCGGAATAGTTTAGGTAATTGCTTTTTACGGTGAAAATAATGGTAATTTAAAAAATAAAAATAAAACATAAGACCTGCTTTATAGTTAGTTCAGTTATCATGCTAAGTTTCATGATCTAATTTAAAGTATTCATTTGAATACCAGCGGTTTATAGTTCGGTTTAGAGTTAGCTTTGGTTTTTTTTTTCTATCGAGAAAATTTAATGTAATCTGTTTTTCGTCAAACATAGGACCTAGCATCAATCCTTAACATTAACATATTATATTTATTTCAAAATTAATGCTATATTATTTTCGGCATAATGGATGTTCGTCTAGGCAATTTGAGGTAGGGTAGGCCCTTAAGTAAGTAACAAGACCACAAACCCACATGTTTTATTGTTACCACAATAAAGTTACCACTACTTAGGTACAGACAACTTCCTATGGGGCTATGGGGTATTAAGGCTCCCACAAACAGGCGCAACGCGACTTTAACAAAACAATTTCTGAAAAAACTTCACAATGCGGCGGGCGTCCGCGTCGCGCTACAAGTCGCGCAGTATGTAAGAGCCTTTAGCCATGACCGCACTATTTCCCTTTTTTTTTTGTATGTTTGTTACGCGTTTACTCCGCTAATTATCGAATCGATTTTGATAATTATTTTTTTGTATGGTAGGTCATACTTCCGAGGTGGTGCCATATAAATTTTATTAACTTTGCTTGCGTAGTTTTTGAGTTAGCTTCAATATTACGTATTTTAACCACATAGTGTATCTAGACGATGTATTCATTTACTCCTTCTCTGTTATTTACATCAGCTAGTGGTATTCGAATTTGTGTGGGGTAGGTACCACTACTAATAAGGGAAAAATAAAAACTTTTTACAAAAAAAAAAACCGACTTTTTTGTAAAAAGTTTTTATTTGATCATCACTAGCTTGCGTCAAAGCGCATTCAACAGCGCTCGTGAGGCATGCCTCGTTTTAGTTTAAAGCGTAGCGCATGCCGTGATACACGCGTGCCCGCGCTCGGTGGGTTTCGGTGTAATAAATCTTTACAGGATTTGCCACACTGGATGCGTTCTGCGGTCCGGTCAGGTCAAATTGAACGCAGCCCGCATTATGTATGAACAACATTGTCGGTCTCTATATATTTTGTATAGATATTTGTTTATATAAACCAAATCAAATCAAATCGTTTATTTGTTATACATAGGTTACATGCAGGTGTTCATTACATAATTACATTTATCTACACCCATGCTATAAATCCTCTATAAAAGTTTCTGAAACAGTTAGTTTATTGCCAACATTAAAACACTGGTTGTTTTAATGTTGTCATAGTAACCATAATATCATCCAAACGGGTGTTATAATGTTGTACTGAATTTCATAATACAACTCATTTAAAAAAAAGGACATTATCATGCAGGCGCTTTTCACTAGCAAAGCACCGTAATTTAAAACAAAAAAGCATCTATTACTCGAATTCGAAAAATTCGAATTCACGTGCGTCGTATCCCTCCATTTTTGTTCGATATTAGTATTGCAAAGAAACTTTTATATAGGATTCATATCATAGGTGTAGATAAAGTCTTGTATGCAACTGTAAATAATTAGGTATTCAAACACTCATGTGATAGTGTTTTAATACCCCTTATTATATAACAGTTGCATAAATAACTAATATTACATACATACACACATTTCATTACATTATCTATACATACATTACATATATAGATTGTATAGATATGTCTCTATATATTTTGTATATATAATTATTCAATTTGGCCTGACCGTAGACCGCAGAACGCATCCAATGTGGCAAATCCAAAAACCTTCACAAGTTGACAAAAACTCGACGACTAATGTGAACAGTTACAGGCCTACGCTTAATTGAGATGATGCCTGAGGCAGTTGCGCGGTACGGGAAGAGTGAGACTAAGCTTATGCTGAGACACAGGTGACGCAGGTCCACGCAGCGCAGGGCAGAGTACTGACAGCTGATCGTCACTTGTTTTTGAGACGCATGCTATTGTGGAATCCCACGATCAGCAATATTGCAGACGGACACGCACGGCAGACGACCACAGACCGCCACGCACCGCGCACCGAGGAGCTTCCGATGTCTTCGATACCCCGCACGTACACCTTCCCACACCTACCGTCGTCCGGGCTCGTCGGTGTCCGTCCGCAAAATTGCGGATCGTGGGATTTCGGTAGGCACAGCAACCAAACGCAAGACACACGTCTGCGTCACACATGCCTACGCCGCAGCTATCAGTACGTTCACGCATTACAAAATCTGCTCTACCCTGCGTGGTCTTGCGTCTCAGCCTCTCAAACTCTTAGCCTCACAGTTGTCACAAGTTGACGAATCACTGAGCTATCGCATCACGTCACCACACCCCGCCTGACCGCACCGCGGAGCTACTTCAGGCAGCGGTTTGGCTGTAGTTGCATGCGTTTTGATGTACACAACAGTTGAATGCGCTAGACGAAAACGATATTGAAAGATGACGACGAAATTTGAAGATGAAAAGGGTATAGTGTGGAGACGCTTCAGTAGTTTTGGAGATATGAAATGGAGTAACTTATCAACGATGTTTTGGTCTTGGGCAGTGGTCCTTGGACATCTCAGATGCCAGTCAATATTCTCATTGATGGTATCCATGGTTTCCTTCACCGTTGTGAAAACAGTGGCTAATTATTTCAAAACCAAATCATCAAGAATTTCGTACTATAATAATAATGTCAATGTGAAATAACGGTCCCGCATGACGGGAATCTCGTGAAGGCCGAGAAAGATAAACAAATCGAGTATCTTGACTTGGCTCGCGAGGTTGTCGACATGTGGGATATGGACTCTGCGATCATTGTGCCGATAGTCATATCAGCCAATGGCTTAATTGCCAAGAGCCTTGACCAACAAGGAGGCTCTAGTTGGGCAGCTGGGTCTGGCCTGATTCAGAAAGCGGTACTCCTGGACACGGCCCGTATTGTTAGGCGGTTCCTCTCTCTGGAGCCCTAACCACCGGTAGTTTGGATCCTGTTCCTGATACCGGTGGGCTACTAGTTTATAGGATTCCGTACCCAAAGGGTAAAACGGGACCCTATTACTAAGGCTCCGCTGTCTGTCTGTCCGTCTGTCTGTCTGTCTGTCTGTCTGTCTGTCTGTCCGTCTAACACCAGGCTGTATCCCACGAACCGTGATAGCTAGACAGTTGACATTTTAACAGATGATGTATTTCAGTTGCCGCTATAACAACAAATACAAAAAACAGAATAAAATAAATATTTAAGGGGTTCCCATACAACAATCGTGATTTTTTTGCCGTTTTTATAGATAATGGTACGGAACCCTTCGTGCGCGAGTCCGTTTCGCACTTGGCCGGTTTTTATATTTTTTAATGTTTTTATATTCTAATAATTAAAAATATAATTTATAATTAAAAATAAAATTTAATAATTTATAATTAAAAATAAAATTTAATAATTTATAATTAACAATATAATTTATAATTATGTAATTAATTAAATAAAGGAAAATGTCAATGTGTTTTACAGATTTGATGGAAGAGTAGTGGCCAAACTTCCATTCCACCCTATATCATGGATACAGGGTGTTAGCCACAGGAACTTGCCTGGGGATGATTATACAGACTGCTCCTTTATTTTCTTGTACATTTTGTGTACAATGAGCATCAGGTAATTTTATAATAATAAATATTTTATTTAGAGTTTGTGAACTAGATGCATTTTTTTCTATGATCTAATGCAATTGTGCACTTGTTATGTTATCACAACAAAACCTTAGTTTTTTTTGTTTTAATTGACATTTTATTTTATTTTCATATGGTTCTGACATTTTTAGGTAGGTATTTATTTTTCTGTCAATTTTAGTTTTTGTTTTTTTATTAATGAGTTATTGTTGTTTATTGAAAAGTAATTAATCACAATTTTATTTTTGTTTTTTATCCGTTTTGAATGTATAATAGTTTGTAATGTAAATGTATGAGTTGTAAATATGGACTAGAATGATGTCTGAAAGAAAGAAATAAATTAAATTTATTAGGATTTTTTTGTCGGAAATAATAATACGCATTTTTTTTTTCTAGGCAAAACATTCAGAAGCTTTTAGGATTTGCCCCATCTCGCGCTGCATCGAAACAAGGTGGAGCATGGTTTGGAGCATCTCAGGCTTAAGTAAAATGTTGTTCGAAGAAAATAACGGCAGTGATAGCCTAGTGGTGTGACCGTCGGACTGCCAAGTCATGGGTCTCGAGTTCAAAACTTAAGGGTCAGTTCACATCGCGACGTGAAGCGACGCGACGCCGCGCGCACTTTTTAACAATTATGGAACTTATTTTCTTCACGAAAAGGTATGATTTCAGTGCGAGGGTTGACACGTGTCAAAGAACGCTGAGATGCACGGTGCTGCGCAGCGCGTGTACCTTATTGTGTAAATGTGTAATAATTTAATTCGATATTGTATTTTTTTCCTAGCCTGCGCTGTCCCACTCCTGGACAAAGGCCTCCCTAATATTGTATCGGATCATAAAAAAGTGCGCGTCGCGTCTCGGTGTGAACTGACTCTTAGGCATGCACCTCTGACTTTTCGGATTCATGTGCGTATTGTATAATTATCACGTGCTTCAAAAACTGTGAAGGAAAACAGAGGAAACTGGCATGCCAGAGAGATATTTCTCGACGACATGTGAAGCCTAGTCAGAGGCCTATGGGCAGCATAAAAACTCTGACACCAGATTTGTCACTAGCAACATGAAAAAGAAAAATAATTGTGAAAAATAAATGTGTAATATATTTTACAAGAACATTACTTTTATTCTTTGAAATAAATAAATTTTGTTAACTTATTCCCTTACTTTCAATAAACTAAAACATATTTAAAAACTTAAAGGTATTTTTCTAATAGAACTAGACTAAATAGAAAATTTCATTAAAAAACAGATGACAAAAGGAACAACAAATCTTCAAGTTTAGTATACATTGAAATCAATTGTTCGCTCGTCAAGTAAAAATCGGTCAAAACCGAATCTCGTTAAATCCACAGTAGTGTATTGATTATCAATAATAAGTTCTGCTGTCGCCCTTCCAATGCCCGGTGCATGTTGACATCCTGTAGACAAAAATATTAGTCTCATCCTATGCGGCACCCCAATCAGATTCACTGGAACCTCAACTGGCACTGGTATGGCAAGCATCGCAAAATACACGACTCAGCCCACTATCGACCTCCGGTCTCTAGAGGCGGCATCTACATCGTCGCATGCGAACTACGCGTCACACGTGACGTGAAATCCTGCATCGCGCAAGCAGGATTTACCGTGCGATCTTAAATAACTTCCCGACATCAATCGTTGGACAGTTGCCCACCAGACACGACAACCGTCTAAGGTCGAAGGATCCTCCCTTTTCCATAGCGTATGAGTGAACTTTAAACCCTGTTCGTCATACCTCTATATATCTCATTATACATATTGTCTTCATCCTAAAAAGCTATACAGAGTGTTAGGGTAAACACCGTTATCCTTGAAACCAGTGGTTTGGTGTCATTTATAGAACGTAAAATCAATGGAAAATTACTTCTTTTTTTAAATTACTTTTTACCACTAGAGTATTTCAGCCTTTCACCTATGCGCTAGGGCAACGAACTTACGTCTCAACACGGGAGGGGAGCGTGGGACATGACCTGACCGGCCGTGAGCGCGACCCCTCTCTCAGTCAGTCAGCTGTTTCGCTAGCGAGCACAATCTTTTAATGAAAATAACGTTTTATTTTTGTTGTTAGTCGGTAATTTATTTTTATATTTAAGTCGACTATAGTCGACCATAGTTTGAATGACAAGAGTGTTTACCCTTACACCCTGTATATAAAAAAGAATGTAAAGTTGAGAGTAGGTGAGAGACGAGTTAAATTATTTGTGCAATTCGAGAGAGCTATGTTCAGCCTGTGTGTAAGTCACTATAAATTAATTATACAAACCTTGTTTACCAAATCCAGCTGCAATATATAAGTTACTATGGTAAGGATGTGGTCCTAACACACCTGTGTTGTCAAATACATTGCAATCATACGCTTCAGTAGTTAGCTTTCCTATCTGAAAAAAAAAAAAATATATAGGACCCATTTCATTTATGGATCTATATATACTGGGTGTTAACCCTAACACCCAGTATATATAGAGACACCGTTATCCTTGAAACTAGTGGTTTGGTGTAACCTATAATATACTTTTTCTATGGGACCAACCATGAAATCGCGAAAAAAAATCAGCTGTTCCATACATTTGTGTTCACTTAAATCGACAAATGTATGGAACAGCTGATTTTTTGTTTGCGATTTCAAAGTTGGTCCCAAAGAAAAAGTATATTATAGATGACACCAAACCACTAGTTTCAAGGATAACGGTGTCTACCCTAACACCCTGTATACATACAAATAAATAAAATTGAAGTGTCTATTTGCAATGTCAAAACAACAGCTTCTTACCAATTGGATCGTACGTCATTTCGTTTCGGAAATTAGCCGGAATATACGGACAGGTGTTTATCCCAACTAACTGGGCGAAAGACACGAACGAAAATGTTAGAAATATTGTGATATCGTTTTAGTTTTACAATGTTTGTAATTGTGTGAGCACAATGTGTCTATATTTGTCCATGCTCCATTTTTTATTATTTTGGAGCGTCTAAAAAAAGTTTGTGCTCGCGTGGTCTTCTGTTCGCAGAACTAATCTAATTGATGTATACAAAATATTGTAAAACTTTTATAAGAGTAACGGTGGAGTTTCTTGCCGATTCTTCTCCGTACAAAATCTACCTTTTGGAAGGGGCAACTAGAATCAGTTCTATTTCTTTGTGCCTTATAGGTATGTGCCTATTTGAAATAAATTATTTGACTTTGACTTTGAGAGATGAATGGAGGCGACACGCTTTTTACAATCTCATTCTTTGTAATATACGAGTACACTGCAGTAATACGATTTTGTTGTAGAGTCCGCGCCACCACTTGACTAAAGTCCGGCGGAAAATTGTGGAACTATATTTTTTTAAATGCAATTTCATGCAATGGCATAGATACTAGCGCCGCGTCTTTCGGACTTGAGTGGTGGCGCGGAATCTTGCTCTCTCATACAGCTCTTTTATAAACGCCGATAAAGTTGGAGATATTTGAAAAAAAAAAGTAATAAAACCTAAAACCCAACTACGACTAAAAAGGTATAAACAAGACACCACAGACAGACAAATTAAAAATCCGGTGTCACACGTGTTAGGGCATAAATCGAACAGATTACGTGTGACTGCGGATTTTTAAATTGTGATGAGTGGTTTAGAAGATATGAGGGAACCGATGAACATACATACATACATACATACATACCGGTCAAAATCATAACCCTCCTTTTTTCTTCTCCGTAGTCGGGTAAAAATAAAAGAAGATCCATTGAGAACATCCTCCTTTAAGTTGGTAAAAATATACTTACTTTTGAATTATTACAGCTTGGAACACGGTTTAGTAATGATGGCTCGATAACTTTTTTTAAATAGTCCTGTTTGGATATATTTTTTGTTTCATCGTTTAGAAGTGGTAGAATTCCGCATAGAAGATTACTTTCTAAACCTTTTCTCATTAACCATAGTCCAGTAGTATCCATAACCAGTGGAATGTTCAGGCCTAACTCTGCCGCTTTATCTGCAATGGAATATATATCCGATTCCCTAAAAAATTAAAATCATCAATTTTGGTTAATCAAACAAGCAAGCATCGCAAGATACAAGACTCAGCCCACTATCGACTTTCGGTCTCCGGAGGGGAGTGATGTGGCGTCATCTACATCGCCACAGGCAAACTACGTATCAAAGACCTGACGTCACACAAATCCTGCATCGCGCTAACAGAGTTTACCGTGTTTAAACATCGACATATATATAACTTGACAAATGTCCGCCAGGGTCGGAGGATCCTCCCTTTTCTCTAGAGTATGAGTGAACTTTACACCCTGTTTTTCATACCTTAAAAAATGTATGAGACATTAATCATTACTTCAAGGATCATATACAACGTGTTTTTTTTTAAATCGCATAAATCTAGGGTAATAATGAGACCATGTTAAAGAATCATCTGGCATATAAATTATTTTTCTATTTGTTTTTTTTTTTAAGATTCCTTAACTATAAACTCTCAATGTGTGTATCTAAGTTTCATTTATAGGTACGAGTAAATCATTTTCATTCAAACCAATCATTCATATTAAGAAAATGCGAAGTTGTCATATTTGTTTCTTATGGATAAAAATATCAGAAATAAATTATTATTTCTTTATTTTTTCACGTAGGTGGTTTTACGCAAATAAAAAAACCCACAATGAGATTTTCGAAATATTTTTTATGAAAAATGCCAGTTGATTCTTTGACATGATCTCATTAATACCCTAGAGTTATGGGATAAAAAAAAAACACGTTCTATAAATCTCATTACGTTTCTAATATAGCTAATGAATGTATTACATTTATTTATATGTTAGTTGTGTGAGCTCGAGAACTCACCTTCGTTCTATTGGCAGTGGCTTATTTAAAATACCATTTCCTGTTCCTACTTCAGCCAAACTCGCTATTTTTCCAGAATTATCACCAGCTGCTATGACACAGATAGCAAATTTAATTGCAAATACTTCTTCTTGATCTTTTGTTTTGTAAAAAATCCGGTTTATTCTCTGATATCCTCCAGGGGTAACACCCTCCATTAGCAAATCTTTTTGTTTTTCTATATCGAACCCTGTCACTTCAGCATTTACATAATTGGTTCCAAGTACTCTGGATTTTTTTATTAATGCTCTTAAAAAAGCCCATGAATTAAAGGTTCCTTCACCTTCTCTCGCCATGCATCCTATTAAATGTAAACTACATTACATTACATTATCGGAACGTATTGATAAGTAACTACATTCAAACCAATCATTCCTAATTAAAGCTAAGAAAATGCGACGTTGTATTTTTTTATTGCCAAAAATATTCTGAATATTTTTATTTTTTTTATTTCTCGGGTGTTTTACGTAAATAATCGTGACTTGGTCGAATTATTTTGTATGAAAAATGAAAAACTTTAAAGATATATTGAAACATAAATAAAATTCGTATATATGTTACCGGCCAAACCCGATTTTAGGATGAAATAGTTTCGCATAGGCTAAACCAGTTCTCCGTACACGCGATAGGACAAACCAGTATAGCCTATGCCATACTCGTTCATCCTGTTACCGTGTTACCGATAGGATAAACCAGTTTAGCATAGGTCGAAGAATCGGTTTATCCTAGTTAGAATTTACATGCTTTAGGATAAACTGGTACGTCCTGGTCTGAACTAATTCCACTGTCGCTGCATGTACGAACGGGGAATCCCCGAATCATCTCTGGCTCGCCCCTCGCGCCCTTCAACCCCTCTTCGCTCCTCTGCTCGCCCTGTTCGTTGATTTGAACGGTACATCAGCTGGTAGAAAATATTTTATATTCCCTTCACACCGTGCAATGAGCTTTTTCACATCAGCAATTTTCAAAACAGCAAATCGTTTTAGTCTTATGATGTTCTTTTTTCCAAAGTTTTGGTTGGTTTGGCGGTTTGTAACGTATTATAATAATAATGAGAAAACATTTTGTTTTCACTCTGTTAAATTTCCTCCAACTTTGATTGGCTTGTCTACTATACGAAGGCTCATCCATGATAAAACGTCTCACAATTATACTAGGATTATAATAAAATCTTTTACACGCAACCAAAAATTTAACACGCGCACTTGTCGATGCGAACTACCGTTCAAATCAACGAACAGGGCGAGCGGAGAGGGATTGAAGGGCGCGAGGGGATAGCCAGAGATGATTCGTGGATTCCCCCTTCGTACAGGCAGCAATGTGCGTTCGACTAGGTAAAATTTGTTCAGACTAGGCCGTACCAGTTTATCCTAAAGCATGTAAATTCTAACTTATAAAACGAATCGACCTAGGCTAAACTAGTTTATCCTATCGGTAACAGGATGAACGAGCTTGGCCTAGGCTATACTGGTTTGTCCTATTGCGTGCGGGAGAACTGGTTTGGCCTATGCGAAACTAATTCATCCTAAAATTGGGTTTGGCCGGTAACCATATAACATAGGTACATGTATACCACTTGATTCTTTGACATTATGGAATATCAAAAGGAACACATTTTACATTATATATTTCTTCTGTACGTGTGTTTGTCATTTAAGTCCTCCTAAACAGCTGGCCCGATTTGAATCATATTTTGTTTGTATATTTGAGAGGATCTCTGGATGGTTTGAAAATACAATTATTGGACCTGGTAGATGGCGCTGTTTGGACAGGACAATGTCTGCCAGGTCCACTAGTATTTATAGCTGTTATATAAACTAACATGGCCAGCCCACTGCCACTTCAGCTTGCTTACTCTGCAAGCTATGTCAGTAACTCAAGTTGTTTTCCGGATAATTTCATTTCTGATTTTATCCTTCAAAGAAACTCCAAGGATAGCCCGATGAGGGACCTTGAATTTGTGGACCAGCGCGAATGTCAGTGTCCCAGGTTTTGGCACCGTATGTCAAACATTGGTTTTAGGCAAATTGGAATTGCATGTATGAAAAAAAAAACAATTAAGTACTTTACCTAAAGGCTATATCTTACCAAGTTTAACATCTTCCGTGTTCATCCACGGGTATTTACTCTTTATTTCGGCTGCTGATAAAATATTATTTCTTACGCCAAGTTCATTTAGCCGCGTAACATTTTGTTCTAGTCTATGAGCATATTGCTTACTTGCTAAAATAAGAGAGCCCGTTGGGATGTATTGAATTTCAGCATCATATCCCAAGTTCTCTTTGATATTCCTCAAAAAATCCACGGAGTGCTGAGATAGATAGACATTTTCAGGGAGGGAGAAATGCTGGCTCAACGTACCTAAAGATACATTATACTGAGATTCCTTATACTGAAATTTAAAAAAATCTATTGAGGTACAAGAATAATATTATGTTCATAATTTTTTGGCAAATTAAAAATGTACGCAATAAACTCAAAAACGACTGCACCAATTTTCATGCTGTTTTCACCAATGAATAGAGTGGTTCTCAAGTAAGGTTTTAGTATATAATAACCGACATCCACGCGGGCGAAGTCGCGGGCATCAGCTAGTTGCTAATAAATAATACGACTTACTGTGATATCTTTTTCTAGGACTACAACTGTCAGACCCTCGCCAGTTCTCTTTTTTAACCAGTAGGCAATTGCTGATCCAATGAAACCACCTCCTATAATAACTACATCAGCATGTTCTGGATACTCCGTAGATTTATCGTTTAAACGAAGAAATGAAGGCATGTCCTTTGCTAGTACATTCAATGTTTTTTTGAAAGGGTTATCGCTTTTTACTGCACACTGGCGTACGCCGCATATTTTTTGGCTGCGAGCGACTCTTTGGAATAGTTTGGAAATCATAATTATTGTTCACTGAATAGTAGCGCAAATACATAAGACTTCTATGCACATTCGTGACAGGATTTTTTTTTTAATTAAATATTTGTCAGTCAACCTTTTGACGTTTGAAACCTGTCAGATGTCATATCGGTCCTTGGAATTAGTAAGTACTAAATGATAAATGATTTATTTCTGTAAGTAGGTTTGTACAAACACTTTTACACGTCAAATACATTTTTAAAACTAGATGAGGTCGGCGTTTCGTATCTGACTACTCTGAGAAGAAAGGCCGAAACAAACTCAGAGGTGACAGTCTCTTTTAAAGTCCAGACATAGTCAGATTATGTGAAGACCATGTAGATTGGTGTCTGAAATGGTCTTTTGAGGAAAGAATCACACAGATTGAGTGGACCTGTCCAGTCAGTGCTCGCATTTGTCAGTGATCGTGCAGCTCAACTCAGAATTTAAGGAGCTCAACGAATTGACCTCAAATTGACAATAATTAAAATAATAATAATATTATACTTCACAAAGTAAATATTCATGTCACTATGTATGTATATAATAAAATACAAAGTTATCAAAAATAACAAAATTCAATAAGTAAATAAAAATTAAAAAATATTGAAAAAATTGGAGCAGCTCAATCCCAAGCCTTTTTGTCCTCAATGTAATCTTTAGTGGTATAAAACGCTTTTTGGCACAACTTACGTTTAATAAATGTTTTGAATTTATTAAGGCTAAGATCTTGTACGTGGCTTGGAAGCTTATTGTAAAAGCGTATACATTGACATCTGACCGAGCCACCTATTTTCTTGAGCCTAGTTGTAGGTACAACAAATTTGTCTTTGTTCCTAGTATTAATATTATGGATATCACTGTATTTTTTAAACAATTTTATATTTTTATGGGCATATAAAAGATTTTCAAAAATATGGCGAGAAGGCACTGTCATTATATTTATCTCCTGAAATTTCTCTCTGAGAGAGTGTCTCGTACTTAATTTATAAATTGATCCAACAGCTCTTTTTTGCAAAACAATGATAGTCTGAATGTTGGCGGCATTTCCCCACAATAGAATACCGTACGACATTACACTATGAAAATAGCTAAAGTACACTAAACGGGCTGTCTCTATGTCAGTTAAATTACGAATTTTTCTAACAGCATATGCCGCGGAGCTTAGTTTTTTTGACAATTTATCTATATGTGGGCCCCACTGAAGCTTAGCATCTAAAGTTAAGCCTAAGAATACTGTGCTATTTTCAGGATTCAATTCTTCGCCCTTTATCAACACATTAGTTTTCACCTGCCTAACGTGAGGTAGCGTAAACTTAATGCATTTGGTTATTTTTTCATTAAGGAGTAAATTGTTAACATTAAACCAGTGAACTACTTTTGAGATCGCGCTATTTACATCGTCAGTAACCAGCTGCTGACGTTTAAGTTTAAACAAAAGTGAAGTGTCATCCGCAAACAACACTATTTCATGATTATCCTTTATGAGGTAAGGCAAGTCATTAATATAAATAAGAAACAAGAAAGGAACAAGAATCGAGCCCTGTGGGACCCCCATTTTTACTATAGATCCGGGAGATCTTTTCCCATTAACGTCAACGCTCTGAATCCTATTACTCAAGTATGAAGTAAGAAGATCCAGAGCGGTGTTCCGGATTCCGGAGAGCCTCGACAAACTACTACTCTGTCTCACCCCTCCGAGCAGTCGGATGGGGCTGTGTGTTCGTTCGTTGTATATTTTGTGTTTCCTTTAAAGTACAAGTCTGAATAAATGGCTTTTATCAAAATGTATTCCTTTATTTTATTTTCAAAACTACTTTCTACTTAAACACTTTCAAATATTACAAAAAAGAAAACAAAAAGTATAAAAAATAGTAAGTAGCTCATCGATATCACGAACCGGGTCCAAGCTGCCTGTGGTCAGGGCTCTAGGAGAGGAACCTCTACACTATGCGTGGCGTATCCAGGTTTTTTTTTTTTGAGGTTGGGAAATCATCAAATGACTTCTCCCGCTCTGGGCGGGGAGGAAGGGCGTGTCAGACTTTTACTGACTAAAATCCACCCATGTTCCTTCAGTTGCCTGTTGCCAAGGTCCCGGTATCCCTTTTGGACTTTCCCGCAATCCAGGAGTACAGCTTTCTGAATCAAACCCTTGACTCAGCCGCGCAATGAGAATCTCCTGAGGTGTTTGTCGAGGCTCGCCGCTATTAGGCCATTAACCGTAACGATTATCGGTACAACAATTGCAGAGTTCACGTCACGTCCCACATTTCGAAAACCTCGTGTTAACCAAGTCAAGATACTTGATTTGTTTATCTTTCTCGGCTTTCACGAGGTTCCCGTCATGCGGGACCGTTATGTCAATAATCATTGCACGCCGCTCTGTTCGATCCACCACCGTTATATGCATAAGGCTTATTTAATCACAATACCAGTAGCGCAACAAATGGAATTTCAGTGTAATGGAACGTATGACTGGCATTTTTTAATGTTGGAACACAACATATATTACAAAAAATGCTTCGGGTGCTGAAAAACTAAATGAAATGTTCAATAAAAGATCCTTGATAGATTGGTATGAGGGTTTAAAATTGATTTTTACAGGTAGCCCTGTTGTAATTACCGATTCCAACATGGCTGACATGATTACTTTGTAAAGTACTATATTATTATTATTGTGAATGTGAGGACTATGTGGATTTTTCGTTTTTATTCTTATTATTTTTCGTTCTCAGTGAGTTTTAACGATGGTCTGGCAATTTGAGTACTTTATGCGGCCTACCCAAATGTCGTTGAGCTCCTTAAGTTCTGAGTTGAGCTCCACTATTACTGACAAATGCTTGCAATGACTGGCCAGGTCTACTCAAATCTGTGTGGTTCTTTCCTGAAAAGACCATTTCAGACGCTATTCTACATGGTCCTCATATGGCCTGACCAAGATTATGTCTGGACTTTCAAAGAGACTGCGACCTCCGAGTTTGTTTCGGCCTTTCTTCTCAGAGTAGTCAGAAAGGAAACGCCGACCTCATCTAGTTTATTTTTAATATTTTTAAATATGACGTGTAAACTGATTCCAATATCCTATTTACAGTGTGGCGGTATCTACATCGCCGCATACGAACTACGCATCAAAAGATCGGACGTCACACAAAAATCCTGACGTCACATAAATCCTGCATCGCGCAATTAAAGTTTACCGTGCAGTGGACATATATACAAGAACCCAACATCAACCGTTGGGCAGTTGCCCGCCAGACACAACACCCGTCTGGTTGGAGGATCCTCCCTTTTCTTTGGAGTATCAGTGAACCTTTACACCCTGTTCCTCATACTCCTAAAATAGAATTAAAAAAATCATTTCATTTCTTGTGAAAATCCTACAGAATTCTTCATCTTGTTATTCCCAGGTAGATTTCAATAGAAGTTACCTAATGTCTGTTCCAAAAATAACTGATATATGTGTAAAGAAACCCTTTCGGTTAAATTCTTACGCAATAAAGGGAATTAGTTACACATTCATCTGTATTTAGAAGGTTTCAAGTTAAAATCTCACAACTTTTTCCAACAATTATTTTTTTGAATGACGAAAATTCATCGCCGTAATTGAGGTTATAAAATAAAACTCAATTGTCAAATGAAAAAATCTTTAAGTTGATTTGAAATTAGAATTTCTGGTTTCAGAATTTAAATAAAGAAATTTAAAAAAAAACTGCGTTTGTAAGTGGCTCTACAAAATTGGCATTCTCATAAACGTTTTCTAATCCGTTTGTTTACATTTTAATTATACAGGGTGTGAAAAGACCCATCACATAACCGTCGACTACGCATTCTGTACATCGAATTAAGTAACAGAGCACAAACATAATTGCTGGTAAACGACTTTTATTTTTGGTGTGAAAAATCACTGTTGACGGTAGTGCGCAACGTAACGCACGCAAAACATTGTGTTTATGGGTGCACGCAACTGTTCAGGGTTTGTTGGGGTACTTATTTTAAAATTAATTCATAATATTTAAAAATGAGGAGCTCGTGGCTAAGTAATAACAGCCGCTCGGGTCGATCCATCAGGTTAAGCTACGCTTGCCGGGGTTGGTCCGTGGATGGGTGACCATTTTCACATATCAAGACTCCTCCGTGCCTCGGAAAGCACGTTAAGCCGTTGGTCCCGGCTGTCATTTGTAGATCTTTGACAGTCGTTACGAATCGTCAGAAGCCCGAAAGTCTGACAACCAGTCTAACCAAGGGGTATCGTATTACCCAGTTACTGGGTTGTGGAGGTCAGATAGGCAGTCGCTCCATGTAAAATACTGGTATTCAGCTGCATCCGGTTAGACTGGAAGTCGACCCCAACGTAGTTGGCAAAAGGCTAGGCAGATTTTTTTATAACATTTAAAACTTACTTTCTTTAAAAAACGTCTGAAAAAGTTGGAACTTTGACCTTTAATATCTCCGTAAACAGAAGGTTTCCAGGTAAGGTCCAGAATTAAATAAATATCACAATGACGGGAATGACACGTGGCATTCGGTTTCGTTAAGTGTTACACACTCGTTATAATTTTGGAACAGACCATACCTCACAGTTCTCTCAATAGTAACGTGGGCCCGCTTCAGTCAACTTCCCGTATATTTTAACACAGGACCAATATACAACTAACAAAGTTGCGCAACACCAAGAAATTCAAATTATTTCGATATTGAGTCCGATTCGCGACAAAATGATTGTCAAGAATCCCTTTGTTCTTCAATTTCTAAATAAGTTTCAAGGTTTTCGGGTGCCAGAGGTATTTTCTGATGATAAAAGTAGGCAAAAGTACCATCATATGGAGCCTCCTAACCTAACTAATGTGTTCTTCGAATAGTTGGGGATGGTTTTTGAACCCGGTTGTCAAATGAAAACCTATGACAGTCGACAGACTAAAAAGTTTGAAACCTGTCTAACTGTTCAGAACCTTATGCTGATCTTGAAGTGTTAGGTTTAATTCCCAGGTCGGGTAAAGTGTTATTGAGATTTTCAGTTATGACTTTCTTAGTAAAAAACGAATCCCGGCTAACAGAAATAATTGTGGATGTTTAAACACCCAATTAAACACATCTAATTATGTATAATAATATTGAATTGCTTAAATTGCAAGGAGCTCGTGGCTAAATAATAACAGCGGCACGGGTCGATCCATCAGGTTAAGCTACGCTTGCCGGGGTTAGTCCGTGGATGGGTGCCCATCTTTACATATCGAAACTCCTCCTTGGCTCGGAAAGCACGTTAAGCCGTTAGTCCCGGCTGTCATTCGTGGATCTTTGACAGTCGTTAAGGGGAGGTCAGAAGCCCGAAAGTCTGACAACCAGTCCTACCAAGGGGTATCGTATTACCCAGTGACTGGGTTGTGGAGGTCAGATAGGCAGTCGCTCCATGTAAAATACTGGTATTCAGCTGCATCCGGTTAGACTGGAAGTCGACCCCAACATACTTGGGAAAAGGCTAGGCAGATGAATATTGAATTGCTTAAATTGTTAACTAGCCCTCTTCCTCTCTCCTAATCTTGCTGTGCCCGACAGGGTCCATATTGATCTTTTACTTGTTATAAGTACCATCTATGTAACACATGGAATGCAATAAAGAATTGAGTATAGATTATTAAGTATTCTATAAGAACACCTCTACCTGCCCCTCCAAAGAATACAAGCGTGATATATTGTGTTTGTGCGAAATGTCTGATAAATACGTAAATCAGTTATTATTCAAATTAAGTATATTTATCTACACCCATGATATAAATCCTCTATAAAAGTTTCTGAAACAGTTAGCTTATTGCCAACATTAAAACACTGGTTGTTTTGATGTTGTCATAGTAACCATAATATCATCCAAACGGGTGTTATAATGTTGTACTGAATTTCATAATACAACTCATTTCAAAAAAAGAACATTGTCATGCAGGTGCGTTTCACTTACAAAGCACCGTAATTTTAAACAAAAAAGCATCTATTACTCGAATTAGAAAAATTCGAATTCACGTGCGTCCCTCCATTTTTGTTCGATATTAGTATTGCAAAGAAACTTTTATAGAAGACTAGCTGCGCCCCGCGGTTTCACTCGCGTAAGTCTCGATCCCGTGGGAATATCGGGATAAAAAGTATCCTTTGTGTTAATCCAGGTTATAAACTATCTGTTTGCCAAATTTCATCCAAATCCATTCAGCCGTTTTTGCATGATTGAGTAACAAACATCCAAACACACAAACACAAAAACTCACAAACACACAAACTTTCACATTTATAATATTAGTAGGAAGTAGGATTCATATCATGGGTGTAGATAAAGTCTTGTATGCAACTGTAAATAATTAGGTATTAAAACACTCATGTGATACTATTATCTTAATACCCCTTAGTATATAACAGTTGCATATAAATAACTATTATTTGAGTATCACAGGTTTTGTTGGAAATCATTAGGACGGGTTATATTAAGTAAATATTGAGGATGTAGGATATTTAGAGAAATTCTAAATTTATAAAGGTCGAAATTAGAGGGAACTCGAATAAACGATCTTCAATATTATTTCCTGTTGCAAAAGTAATCATCATTTGAGAAAACGGTCGAGCAGTTGAGTTGGTAATGTGCGTATTATTAACAAGAGCGTATTATTTGCTGTTACCCGGGACTTCGTGTACAGTCCAGGATGAAAAGAAGCCTGTGTCCTTACCCAGGTCACGGTCTTTCTGTGTGCCAAATTCCATCCGTTCAGCCGTTTTAGTGTGTAAGCGTAACAAACAAATTCACTTTAGCACATATAATATACTAGCTTCCGCCCGCGTGGTATGTCGATAAAAAGTAGCCTATGTCCTTCCCCAGGATGCCATCTATCTCCTTGCCAAATTTTATCGAAATCCGTTCAGTGGTTTAGGCACGAAAAGGTAACATACAGACAGAACGACAGAGTTACTTTCGAATTTATAATATTAGAATGGAGTATGGATTATTATTTACTAACTGCACTCCGTGGTTGGCCCGCATAATTCTCGATCCTATGGGAATATCGGGATAAAAAGTATTCTATGCTCTTTTCCAGGTCATAGTCAACCCATGTGCCAAATTTTATCTAAATCCGTTCAGCCGTTTTAGCATGACAGCGTAACAAACAAACTCACTTCCGCTTTTATAATATTATAAAGTTAGGATATGTTACTGTAATATTTTACTTCACTTCAGTGAAACCGTGGTTACGTATCGAGAACAGTCAAAATGCAAAACTCCCACTCGCACCAACAGCTACACCTGACTGAATATGAACATTTCACACACCAACAGTTATATTAATATCTATGTTTGTGATTATTGAATACAATAATACGCGCCACCAGCGATTATTTTAGGCGGTTGATCGAATTCAGGCGATATTCATTCTGGCGTGGCACGCACCAGTACGGATCATTTTCAATCAACGTGATCACTGGTTCCGTTGGTGTTGCCATGGTTATGTATTTTGGGGGATTAGTCCTGGGTTTTGGAAAAATAATCCACCTGGAATGCCCGGTTGATGGCAATGGGACCTTAAAGTAACTGTCACTTATTTAAAAAACAAAAATCCCGAATGCTAAAACCTATTACCGAAAAGAGGAGAACAAGCATTGAACTTTGATTTTTTTTGTAAGGTATTGCAGGCGGGGACAAACAAAAGTTAGATCACAATTTGTTTTATTTCATGCTTTTTAGTTTTATTAATATATATATTTGGAATGATCTCAATCCTAGCTATTATTTGATACCAATATTGCTGTAATTTATTTTAAAAAAAAAACCTTCCACTCCCCGTAATTGCAGATGAAAAAAAAAAAAATTGCCTAGTCACTCCTACAATTAAGACGAGCCTGACGACACCTCGTATGTTAAAATCCATCACGCCGTTAAGGCTACAAAGCTTGCCAAAGAATTAGACATACATACATACATACTATCGAAAAACATTATCCTCCTTCTAGGGCAGTCAGGTAAAGCGACTCATTATATCGGGTTCCCTTTGTAAACATGCCAATTTAAAGCATCTATACTCTTCCTGGTAAAACGGTTATAGTTCCATCCCTTTTAAAAACTTTTCCCTTCATTATTGACTACTTTTCAAAGAAATTAGGGCCTGAAGACTTGCCTACATTTTTCTTTATCTGTTTTCTCAGACGACTGTTATTTTCTTCAAGGAATTTGTTTCAATTTGCTTTGGGAAGCACCCAATCGTTGCTTCATCGGGTACGTGACGACATTTCCTTTAGTATTTGTAGAGTAAGTAAGAATATTATTTTTATAAAATGTGTACTAGCTTTTGCGCGTGAGTTTTTTCGCGTGGGCTTAATGCCAAGGATGAAAGTATATCTTTTGTGATATTCTAGAGCATAATTCTAGTTTCGTATAAATCCTTATTTTATATTTTCGCGTGACCGAAAAATGAATATTTATCACACTATATTATAAAGTTCTTATTTTGAAATAAAAAATAGTACCTAAACCGAATTACAGACTTTATTCACGTGAAATTGAAATGATTTGAGTTTAGATAATGTATCAACCTGCCCAAAAATAGGTAGGTATGAAAACACTCGTGTGATATTATTATACTTACATGTTATAAAAACTCACACTCGTGTTTTAATAATCCCTGTTATGTAACAGTTTTATAAACTACTACTAACCATAGTATATTAATTTTAATCTGGTAATCGTAGCAGGTGGCGTTCTGTAGTTTTTGCTTACCCCCATGGGAAGAAGACGTGAGTTTATGTATGTATGTAATCTGTTAATTACTGTTTTTAGTTTAAAAAAAAAAAAAAAAAAACAACAAATTACAAGGTTCTGCCCGCCATTACGTGAAATTCATAATTTCTTCACGAGCTACATACACTAAAACATAAAAACTCTCAAATTTTACCTCTCTGTAATACTAGATTTACCAAACGCAACTACGTGTCTACCAAAATTCACGTTTAATAACCCAACATTTTTATTCCCAAAAACATGTTGTAAAAATAAATTCTCCTTCAAGCCCCCATATCCCCTGAATCACAAACGTATGGGAACCACAAGATCCCGCATTATATATGTATATGGGGGATGCGGGATGTCAGATGATATTGACAGGCGGATCCAGGGATCTCAATAAAGCAGTCGATCCTGCTATTACAGCTAGGGATGGTAAAACGAAAGCTCTCTCTTCGCACAATATGTTTTGTTTGTTATACAAATAAAAAATGATAGGAAAAAGTAGTAAAATAGCTTCATTGAAGTCAAAATTTAATGAGACAAAGATAAGTAGGTAACTGTGCGGTAATGTTTAGTTTCTGCCATTGTTAAAGATGTGAGTTTAAAAACAATGCTAGTTAATTGATTCAGGCGTGACTTTGCGGAAATCTATTTTAAAATACAATAGACGTAGATATTATTTTATTTATTTATTTATTTAAATGCGTTAAAACTACCACTACAGGTCTAATGCGATAGCCAAGGAGTATATATAAAATTAAAATTACGATAATTGTTTATAACATAATATAAATAAGAGTACTTTTGCGAATTCACCCCAGTGACATGTAAATATATCAATTTCGACTTGAATATAATTGATTGTGCGAATTGCTCGAGTCAGAGGGATTTTGGCCAGCAAGTTGGTCCTGGCTATTATTATTATATTGGCTGGTATATTTAGTAAACTATTCCGCTTAAATAAAAAAAATATCTCCACAGATTAAATTCATATAGGTACTACTTAAACATAAAAGTTGTCAGGTATTTGGACAACATTTTGTAATTTGTGGGAGATCTGAAGTCTAACCGAAGCCTAGGCCTGTATTTTAGAACTCCAGCCCCCCAGTTAACACATAGTAAAGGTTGTCAACGTGGTACAATTACGATTGATTGATGGTGTGTCCGAGTGTATGTTTGTGTGAGAATGTGGGGTGAGTGTGTGGTGGGTGTGTGTGTGTATGCCTACATTTATTATACATACAATATTTCATACCATATAATATAATAAATTATGTACATAAGTATAAATATTTTAATATCTTCAAGAGTCTAAAAAAACCTGTAAGAAATCGACACGTGATTCACCTCTCAACGAGGCATTATCAGATTATCTCGAGGGATATTGTATTTTTTTTTATCTCTGGCTTGATTTTAAAATGTAAAAATTACTTACTTAATTCGTTACTACTATTTCAGCCCTAAATTATTATATTTCCTTCGCGCTTCTCATTTATGGGAGCACACTTTTTAAGCAGAATGGACCAAATTTCCGGGCGCACACGTTAACTTCGATTTGTGGCCATAGACGACCGAGTTTGGGCACAAGCTACCCTTCCTAATGAATTAGGTATAAGTTTTTAAGTACGTATTAATATTATTTTAATTCTGAATAAATTAATAAATCTGAATGTTTACTACTTACATTTTAAAGTCTTTAAAATAGTTTCACCGGCTTACATTTTGTCTTTATATAATTTTAAACAAGATATTTACATAATTTATAAGTAACAGTCTTAAAATAATACTTATGAAAATGTACATTATAGGAGGGGAATCATGATGCGGAATAAAAACAAAAAACAATTTTTTTTTTTTTCAAAAACAACAATAAAAATTGGAATATGTCCCACTATCTACTATGTAAATGACAGTGACAGGAACATCCGTACATCATTATAACATCATCCATCCGTTCAACTGTTGTTTGGCCTTTTAAAGGCCGATAACAATTAAAATTCCATTTTGTCTCGTTAGTTACAGTTGGAGGTTTAAATTCAAGTGGGAAAAATACGCAATAATGAAGCTAACTTAAAAACTACCTTAGCAAAGTAAATAAAATTTGTATGGGACCACCGATAGCTTCCTTTACGAAATGGAAAGAGAAGAAGAAAGAATTTTCAACAAAAAAAAATACATTCAATACATAAAGTCGAACATAATAACCTCCTCCTTTTTGGAATTCGGTTATAAAATCGTCCCCGTCGCTGTCAACTTACATTTTGTCACTGTGTAAATTGACGACCATACTCAGTGAGTTCGAGTATGGTGGTCGATTTTGATTCATGCCATATTTTACTATAGCAATATTTCCGAATCACTTCGTTTTGATATCCAAAAGCTCTGAATCAGAGGCGTTACGGTAAATTGGCTATGCGTTCGCCGATGGAGCACGGTTGCCTAAACGACAGCTAGTTTGGGCATAGGTTAGTTAGAGCACCCAAAAGTGGTATTGTACAGTCAGATTCAAAAATCGACAAAAAATTCATCTCTTACAATATTTAGTCCACAATATTGAATCAATGGGTAGCGACAAAATGGTGATGGTGATGGTGAGGAGCTCGTGGCTAAGTTATAACAGCAGCGCGGGTCGATCCATCAGGTTAAGCTACGCTTGCCCAGGTTGGTCCGGGGATGGTGATCTTAACATATCGAGACTCCTCCGTGTCTCGTGGTCCCGGCTGTCATTCGTGGATCTTTGACAATAGTTACGGGTCGTCAGAAGCCCGATAGTCTTGACAACCAGTCTTACAAGGGTATCGTATTACCCAGTAACTGGGTTGTGGAGGTCAGATAGGCAGTCGCTCCATGTAAAATACTGGTATACAGCTGCATCCGGTTGGAAGCCGACCCCAACATAGTTGGGAAAAGGCTAGGCAGATTGATTGAATATTGAATCAATGTGTTTGTGTTGCCACAAAACATATTAATTTGGGTACTTAATTGTAGGTACACATTGATAGGAGCAGTGGTGGCTCAGTGGTAACGGCCACGACTTACGAGTTGTAGGTCGTTGGTTCGAACCCTGACAGGCGGTTTACTTTGTGTAAGTTATTTCATCGCCACTGCTCTCAAAACTGTGAAGGAAAACATCGTGAGGAAACCGGCATGTCCTAGAATCAAAAATTCGAAGACAAGTGACATCTACCAACCCGCACTGGGCCCGCGTGGTGGATTACGGCCCGCTCCCTCTCACAGAGAGGAGGTCTGTGTCCCAGTAGTGGGAACATTATAGGCTGATTATGCTATTGATACAGTATTGTGGAACACAAAATGGATGAACTTTGTTGTTCGTTTATTCTGCGTATCGTGTCTTTTCGAGGCTAACTGTCCCTATTCCAACGAGGTTGTATGAAGTGTTGCCTCTGTCGGATATTTAATCTATGCCTCAGGACCGTGTGTGCAGAACACACATTGCATAATCATAGAGGAAGCATTGATTGATGATGATTTCTATTTGCACATTGTTGCCCATCGTGTGTCATTATCAATGATTGGCAGGAGAGGAGGTTATTTTTTTGAGGCAAAAAACCTGAAAGTTCCCTTAATATTAAGGGCCTACCCAACCACAAATTTTATCTCGCTCGCACCATACTACTCGCGGCCACAAATTTTATCTCGCTCGCACCATACTACTCGCGCACTCAGGCTCAGGCTCTCAAGCCTTGAATAGTTTAGGTAATTACTTTGTATGGTGAAAAAAATAATATAATCTGTTTTATAGTTATTTCAGTTGTTATGCAAAGTTTCATGATCTAATTTAAAGTATTTTTTGAATACCAGCGGTTTATAGTTCGGTTTAGAGAACTTTGGATTTTTTTTCAATCGAGAAAATCTTATTTAGTCGTTATTTCGTCAAACATAGGACCTAGCATCAATCCTCAACTTTAACATTATATTTATTTCAAAATTAATGCTGCATTATTTTCGGCATAACGGAGGATCATGCTAAGCAATTTGAGGTAGGGTGCGCCATTAAGAACGTTCACAGTCTGACCTCAGTAAAAAATACCTATAATTTCCCTACGTTTTTGACAAGTTCTTACATTCATTGTCGCTGAGATGAGATTGTGACTAGATCCTGAACCTTTATAATTAGGTACGGGAATTGGTGTTCTGTTTTTTAGTTAGTACTAGTCATAGTGACTAGTGAACGCGAGTCCGAGTTCTAACTCTAATCTTTTGAACTTTTGGAGTCTCACTCTTCTACACATTAAATCTATTTCCTACTTAGAAAGATGATTAATATGCTTGAGCTTTCAGTGGCTTCACGCCCAAAGTGCTAAGCACACAAGTGATTGATCTCATGATTTGTCACAAAATTCATGTCTTGTCGTTCCGCTGTTCCCGCTGTTTATTGGTGTCTATACAGGGTGTTAGGTTAAACGATGGACACACTTTAAGAGAGTGTAGTATTCATGAAAATGAAGAATTTTCACTACGGAAACAAGCCTTAAAAAAAAATCTGCTTTTTCTTAATAAGTGTAATTTTAACTACGCAATATAGGGGAACAGCTGACTTTTTCATAATATTGCACAGTTGGTTCCATAGTAAAAGCCGTTAATTTTTATGACATATATACGAATGTAGGATACATCAATCAACTGTATAACAAAATGTAAAAAAAAAACAACTGTATCTACTATTATTTAGTACAGTTGGAAATCATCGTATGACTTCTCCCGCTCTGGGCGGAGCGGAAGGGCGTGTCAGACTCTTACTGACTAAAACCCACCCGTGTTCCTTCGGTTGCCTGTTGCCAGGGTCCCGGTATCTTCACTGCACTCCCTGTGGTGTGTCTCTCGTTAAACCAATCACCCTGTATAGCATGTCTGCAGTTACACTTACGTGCACCATTATCGACACTATCGTTCAACGTTAACAATTGCGGTAGAATATGTATATTACGCGTAACATCGAGCGTCATCGCGACTGGGACGCGGCGGGGTCACGTACGGCTTATGCGGGCCACTCTTACGAATCACGTACGAACTAACACGCGACACGTACGTATACTGAATACGTGTCGCATTAGGTGCATTATGTTGGCACTAAGTTTAATTGTTTTGCGAAAGGATAATCCTAAACGGTGTGGGTGAAATTGATAGTTTAAATGTTTTATGTAAAGCGGGATGTGGTGGTGGTTTAGAGGTTAAAGGGTTCGCTTTTTAAGCACAAAGTTACGGGTTCAAAATCTGGTATTACTAACTTTCCTCCGCCCGCATGGATGTCGGAAAATACCTCACGGGAACGTATGGGATTAAAAGTAGTATGTGTTAATCCAGGGACAATTCAAAAGTGCCTGTGATTGGTTTATTTGAATTAAATGCTTTGAGTTCGAGTCTATGTAAGGACCTCGTGGCTATGTAATAACACCCGCACAGGTCGATCCATCAGGTTAAGCTACGCTTGCCGAGACTCCTCCATGCCTCGGAAAGCACGTTAAGCCGGTCCCGGCTGTCATTTGTGGATCTTTGACAGTCGTTACGGGTCGTCAGAAGCCCGAAAGTCTGACAACCAGGCCTACCAAGGGGTATCGTATTACCCAGTTACTGGGTTGTGGAGGTCAGATAGGCTGTCGCTCCATGTAAAATACTGGTATTCAGCTACATCCGGTTAGACCGGAAGCCGACCCCAAGATAGTTGGGAAAAGGCTAGGCAGATTGATTGCTTTGAGTTCGAGTTCGAAAACAACGTGAGGAAACCGGCATGCCAGAGAGATATTTCTCGACGACATGTGAAGCCAAGTCAGAGGCCGTTGGGCGGATTTCACTGCCCTCCGATACCTATACAACGACAGTGTTATTTGAAAACATTTTAAAAGCCAATTTATTTTTAAAACAGTAACCGTGGAGTTTCTTGCCGGCTCTTCTCCATAGGAAACGACCATAGAAATATAAAAAACCGGCCAAGTGCATGTCGAACCACGCACATTGAACGGCTTCCGTAGTTAGGATGAATTTATCCAACAAGCTTAACATTGTTGTACTTGAAGAATTTTCCATGTTGTATGTTTTTGCAACTACAAATTTAAGTTGGTCGATTATTACTCGGCAACTTGTGGAGCCTACTTAGCGGTGATAGTTTTCCTTTTAATTTCGTTATATATACTACCGCCGTGAATTTTTTCACATATCCAAAACCATTTAGCTGGAAGGGACACTTGACTCTAGCTAAAATTAGCACTTTAAAGCTTAATATTTTGCAAACGGATCCCTGAACCCAAAAACGATTATGTCAAACTCCCATTATTTTTAAACGACCTTTCCAACGATACCCCACACCATGGGACTGAAAAGAAAAAAAAAACCATCCCCACTTTACGTGCAGGGGAAGTACCCTAAAAAAAAAATATATTTTACGATTTTATTTTACCACTTTGTCGGCGTAATGTATATGTATACCCATACCAAATTCTAGCTTTCTAGTACTAACAGTCTCTGAGCTAAGCCGCGGACAGACGGACAGACGGACAGACGGACATGGCGAAACTATAAGGGTTCCTTGTTGACTACGGAACCCTAAAAACCACGGTACAAGATCGGTTCGATCGGACTAGCGATATTGGCGATAAGACCCATTATATCACCCTATTGTATATAATTTCTACTTTATTTTTTATGATGTATTAAAGAGTTTTCTATCTATCTATCTAGACATAGAAACTTTATATGGAAATGACCAATTAGAATCGTGTAAATAATTATTTGAAGTGCATTGCAATGGACACCTATAATTTTGTAGTCTATCTTTCAGGGGAAAAGGTAAAAAACACATGAAACATTTTCAGGTTAAAACCCTTGTGTATAATGACTATTACTAGCCCATAATGCACAAACACGAACGTCGGTGTAGTTTGTGTGCTGTCATAACATTTTGCTGCCCCTATTTGGAAGCAGAAACATCGCAAATTTATACTGAAGTGGAAGTTACGGCATAAGCAGTAGTACAGTATCCGGCTCGAAGGACCAATGTTAGCGCGGGGCGCAATGAAAGAGTGGACTGTATTTTAGGCAATGGTTTATTTGCCGTCTGATTCTTACAAATTATTATAACAATTAAATAATTGAATAAGAGAGGAATATCTTCCATCACGGTGGAGTCCGTGGATGCGAGTAGTCATCGGGCCGAGCCGTATCGCAGCCGCGCCGTACCTCAGCTTGTCGATGACGTGTTGATCACGCAGCTTGCTCATACAAACCGCGCGCAAGGTGTTGGATTCGATTCCCAACATATGCCACTTAGGGCACCACAATGAGGCTCAATTTCCACCCAATTATGAGGATTTTTACACTCAAAAAGGCACAAAGTGATTTGTAATTAGAGCCTGTATCCACCCACTATTATACTAATGCATAAAAGCCTTTTATTAAAGGTGCTACTCGTATGTTTTACACCTAAATCAATATCTATGAGAATTGTTAAAGTTTTTTTATTTTAAGTCAGAAATTAAACAGTAACTAAGAATTAAAAATACCTAGCAAAAAGACATAGATTCGTTAAGTTTTTCTTATTTAGGAAAACTTGGAAAAGAAAATATTTGAACTATAACTCATAACAACAAGTACGCACGTGATCTGAGCAGTGGTGGCCCAGTGGTAACGACCGCGACTTACGAGTTGTAGGTCGTAGATTCAAACCCAGACAAGCGTTTTACTTTGTGTAAATTATTTCATCACCACTACTCTCAAAACTGTAAAGGAAAACATCGTGACGAAACCAGTAAATCCTAGAACTAAATATTTGAAGACATGTGACATCTACCAACCCGCACTGGGCCCGCGTGGTGGATTACGGCCCACTCCCTCTCACCGAGAGGAGGCCTGTGTTCTACCAGTGGGAACATTATAGGCTGATTTACGCAATGCTCTTAACTAATCTTGTTAGGGAAAATCAAGGTTATGTTTACAGTATCCAGACCTTATCAACTCTAAAAGAGTTAGCCCTACGAATCCTTCTTTGAAATCATTGTACAATACAAGCGAATCAGCGTGTAAAACTACCCGCTTACAGGGTTAAATGTATCGGAAAAGTATTCGCTGTGACCCCAGCAATACTGAGCCCATACTGCGTTGTACGCGAACAAACCCATAAGTATTTACCCTTTATAATAGATATGGGGCCAGGAAGTTTGAGATTGACTCAATTTAACTCAGCCTATCGCTGTCCACTGCTGGACCTACTTAGGCCTTTCCCAGCCACAACATCCTGTACTTTGCCCGTCGCATCCCGTCTGTCCCAGCCATCATTTTTACTAAAATGAATGTACGTCCAGACGCATTCATTGATTCGTAATCCCCTCACGCGTGATACCTAATAAGTACAAGTATTTTTTTATTTTACGAAACCACTCGTTCTTTACTTGTGGTAACTAAGAGTACAAACACGCTGTGAATGTGTGAGTGAGGATGAGTAGCGTCAGCACATAACACGCACACACTTCCTACTTCACCATTTTCTCGGACGTTACCGAGAGCTCCTGCGCTTACTCACACATTCACAGCGTGTTTGTACACTTGGTTACCACAAATAAAGCGCGAGTCACTTCATGAGATAAAAATACTATACTACTGAAGAGAAGTGGGTAACGAATCGCCATTCTGTGCTGTCAACTCGAGAGTGATGGGGAAACGGCTTTGTGCCAATAGGGTACCAGTCACTGGAGACTAGTTCACTTGTTAGATTATTAGACATTGGTTAGGAGAGCTACTTACCATCAATGGAAATCTAAAATTCAAGACTGGTTCTGTACTCTGGACTGGTAAAACATAAATTAAAAGAACATAACAAATATTACCTTTGTTTCACCGGAGTTGGGCAGAGTTGTACCCACATTTCGCCACTTATTTTTAATTCCCATGCAATATGGGGCGAGCCTTTTGCCATCAAGTGGGCATTAATCCAGACTCAGAATCCAGACTGTTGAGAAATTCCAGATGGAAAAACCCAATAACACTTTGCCCGACCCAGGAATCGAATCCAGGACCTCATGCTCAGCGGTAGCGCTTGCGACCACTAGACCAACGAGGCATTTTTGAACGATCTTCTACTAACAATCTCACAAAAAAAATGACGGTATAAAAGTTCTGAAAACTTTGCAAATTAGTTTTTTCAAAGTCTTTCTTATTTTTACCTCGAAACAGTTTTTTAGTTCACCTAAAATCCGAATCTTTCCAAAACTTCAGTTCCTATATACCAGCTGCCAAACTAACTAAAAAACTCTTAAAACACAAATGGAAAACAAACTTCTCCAATTCCTACCCCGAATTAAATTTCCATAAGCTGTGTTCCCCGCTAGTTTCGGATCCATGCGCTATATTGCTTCGCCATTTCACTGAGCCGTTTGCACTGTCCTCGCGTCGAATGAAAGTTAAGTTCTAGCCATTGCCTAGATCCTGGCTGGATCGTTTTATTGTCTATAAACGTTATTATTGTGAAAACAGTTCGGGTAATAGCTAGGAGTCAATATTATGTTGGTATATTCTCTCTTAAAAATTTTCTGTGTGGCATAATGAAATCAGTTGCGTTCCTTTTTCATTCCACAGGGTCCAGACCAAGTGGAATTCTATCAGCGATAACGATGATGGATTAGTCAAAAATGTAGGTATTGAATTGACTTGGCCCTATATAGTTATTACAGGCGTCCGAGGCCCGCGTCTTGTTCGCTGCGTTTTGAGCGGTCTATAAATTTGTATGAATTTTTATGTAACGAATTAAAGCTCCCACAAAGGCTCCCGGCGCGACGCCGCTGCATTGTTCGCCGTGAAGTTTTCTCACAAATTGTGTTGTTAAAAGAAGCGTTGCGCGACAAGTCACGCCTGTATGTAAGAGCCTTTACATGATGCGCGCCCTTAGACGGCAGCGCTTGATGTAATTCTTTACATAGAAATTGCTGCCATCTTTAGAAATAAAAAGTTCGTTCTTTTTTTAAATTACACGACAAATATGAGTTTTCATAGTAATTTATTCGACCACTGAACACGACACATGGATTTTCATACAAACATTTCCGGTCGGGCACTCGCATGTATTTGACCAGTACAGCATTTTGATTTATCTTCAAAAAGGTTGTCATACTTATTTGGACAACCTTCTTCGAGATAAATGAAAACGCTCGAATTTCCAAGCATGTTTGAGAAAAGTATAATTATATCTTTCCGTCAGTCTGAAAATTCGTAGCTTCTAATCAAATCAACCGATTCCATTTTTTTTTGTTTTTTCGATATTATAAGGTCAGCTAGATATGACGTCAGAAATGTTATGATACCACTAGCTATTCTGCCTCTTGATTGGCTCCTGAATAAGAGCCTCATTTCAGCCCAATACTATTTACCCGAGGTAAGCACGTAAGAAAAACCTCAAACAATCAAAAGCATGAATATTTCTCGACCTAAAAGCTGGCGTTTATTACGTAACCTAAAGCGTTTACGTTCAAACAATAGAACGTAAACGTCGCTATGATCGTTTCCTACGTAGGTTTACGTTCTTTGTTTCATACTATTCTTGCTTTCATAGTTTTTTTTTGCAACGCCATTATGAACGGTCCGAAAATGCTAGAATAACAGTATTCTTTTGAATTCTATGGCTTTGAGCATTTGTGGATTTACGCGATACACCTAGTTGCATGTTATTTTTATTTTTTATTTTTCGGGTCGAATGTGGAAGTTTTTTTTTTCTAGTGTATTGTTTTAGTAATAGCGAAAAAAGCACCCGTATCGTATCTACAATTTACATTTTTTAACACTAGTTCTGCTTTTGTTTAAACAGTGCTGTAATATTCGATGTACTTTTTCATTTTAGGCCCAAATTTCAGTTAAAAAACTCGTCTTACATACTGCTGAATGGATATTCAAGTCTGAAGAAATACTTGTGCTCGAAACTGGAGTAGCTGCACCAAGTTCGCTGTTACAATGCATTTAAAGCAGTCCGTAATAAGAAAGTTCTAGTTCGTACAACTTCGGAACTGTTCGTGAAACTTCGGCGATGTTCGTGCTTTCTCGGGCTTGTCTGCCGAAGCGTCGACTAGACCTCGAGCCGTTCTTTTTTCGTCAATTACAATAAATTAAAGAATTGTCCTTTTGAGTAATTAAGTTAATTAAATTGAACTGCGACTTTTGTTGTTGGTTATTTTAGTCGGGTTTTTTATTTCTTGTTACTTGATCGGATAGAATACTTAAATCTCTAATTAATTCAACTTATACAGGGTGTTAGGGTAGACACTGTTATCCTTGAAACTAGTTGTTTGGTGTCATCTATAATATACTTTTTCTATGGGCCAATGACGAAATCGCAAAAAAAAAAATCTGCGTTTCCATACATTTTGTCGATTTAAGTGAACACCAATATATGGAAAAGGTGTTTTTTTTTTTCGCGTAAAAAAAAGTATTTTTTAGATGACACCAAACCACTAGTTTCAAGGATAACGGTGTCTACCCTAACACCCAGTATAATCTTATTCAACTAATGTTGTTTTAAATATTTGAAAAACGTAACTGATCAGTAATAAGAATGAAATGGCTGTCATACTTAATTATTTATTTATACAGGGTGTCCCTGTAAGTATGGATCAAATGGAATAGGGGCGTGGGCAAGGTCATTTGAGAATGTCGGTGCAATTTTTAACGGTTCAAAAGTTATGTCCAACTTTCTATCAGGGCTTTCAATTTACTTTTTTTTTTCAGGAAGTTGTGGAGGAGTGAGCCTTTCCTGTGGTAATACTTTTACTTTACGCAGCTAGAAAAGATGTGTTCAATAAGAAAAAAACATATACTGCAAAAGATGATCTTGCAAAATTTTTACTCAGTTTTCGAACGATTTTCATGGAAAAAGTTTAACTAGCGAAGAAAAATTCTCAGGGTCACAAAGTTTTTCATTTCATCCATAATTCCAAGTACATACATACATACAGTAGTATCTTGTACATACACCACAACATACATAACAAACAAAAATAACACTATAAAACATACAATGGGTGGCCTTTTAGCTTTCTGCGATTTATTGTATGATTGTATGCATTCAGGACAATAGATACACATAATTTTAATAAAATTATTTATTATAATTATGTTTACGCACATTTACCATTAAAATAATTCAACTAGTCCATATAAAATTGAAGATTTTCTATCGTAAAAAGTAGCTTTACCACTCTCTGCATCTTATATTTTAAAACTACCAAAAACTTTCAAAGTGAGCTTAAGGTTAAAAGCATTTTAAAAGGTAAACCTTAAAAATAAACAGAGCAGCTAACTAACTATAAATCTTACAGGCGAACTAAACTTTCAGTTTTCAACGTTTTCATGAATTTATATTTTAATGAATAAGGTAAATAGTTCGTTTGTTGGCACACTAAGTTTTAATAGAACTTGGTACATTACAGACATTTTTCGAAAATAAATATACCTGGCTTTTATTTACGAAAAAAAAACATCCCTGGTTTGCGATTATGTAAAAAGAAAATCATTATTTTAATTTGGCAACACCACACACCTACACACACCCTACACACACGACTTATCTACCTACCTTTCGTATAATCTCTATTTATGTTTCGACCATTCGTAATACCTACTTATTGTCAAAGTTTAGGTTTTTGTAATTACCTACCTATAATATTTATTACTATACTCCATTTGAAATAAGATTAGTTTAAACAAACCTTTTTACAGTCCGTTCAACCGATTTTGACTTCTATACCGTAGGCATAAGGATGGCATTAAAAGCAAAAAAACTTACACAATACCAACTGTCTACTGCAGCTGCCATTTGTCATGCCACCAACGTAATAGAAGTCAAAATCGGTTGAACGGACTGTAAAAAGGCTTATTTAAATTTATAATCTTATTTCAAATGGAGTATTTAAAGTATTATTTTTGTATGGTAGGTATGTGGAGTCAAAAATATTTCGGCTTACACTTTATTACTTACAGTTCTTATTTTTTATTTTTAACTGTACCTACCTAGAACATTTTAATCAAAAGATATACGTGAACCTGCAATGGGCGGTTTTATCGCTAAAAGACATCTTTTACAGACGAGCTTTGAATGGACAAGGATGTCGGGGGAAATTGATAACGTGAACGTTCCTATGGATAGCCACAGTCGTTTGTATATAAAATATATCTTATAAAGGGTGCCAGGGTAAACAATCTTGTCATTCAAACCATGGGTTGTTGACTTAAATATAAAATAAATGAAAGATAACAATAAAAAAAAATGTAATTTTCATTGAAAGATTTTAAAAAGTTTCTATCCGACACCGTGGTCACAAGCGAAACAGCTGACTGGCTGAGGGAAGGGTCGCACTCGCCGCCAGTTAGGTCACGTCCCGCGCCCCCCACCAGTGTTGAGACGCAGGTTCGTTGCCCTAGCACTTAGGTGAAAGGGTGAATACTTATAAAAAAAAAAGTCATAATTTTCCATTGATTTTACGTTCTATAAATGACACCAAACCACTGGTTCAAGGATAACGGTGTTTACCCTAACACACTGTATTATAGCTTTTGCCCGCGGCTTCGCCCGGATGGAGGTCGGAAATGATCCAACGGCCCGTACTACCGGGATAAAAACTATGTCCTAACACAGGACATTGTCTACCCGTTATACCGAAATCCGTTCACTTTTTATCCCGATATTCCCACGGGATCGAGATTTATGCAGGTAAAAACGCGGGGCGCAGCTAGTTTCAGATAACTCGTGCCGATACAAGAGATGAAGCTAGAATCGGATAGCGTTAAAAGAGGTTTTGTGAAAAATTGCAATAGACTCCATCGGGGTCGGCTTCCAGTCTAACCGGATGCAGCTGAATACCAGTATTTTACATGGGGCGACTGCCTATCTGACCTCCATAACCCAGTTAATGGGTAATACGATACCCCTTGGTGAGACGGGTTGTCAGACTTTCGGCCTTCTGACGACTCTTAACGACTGTCAAAGATCTAAGAATGACACCTGGGACCAACGGTTTAACGTGCTTTCCGAGGCATAGAGGAGTCTCGGTATTTAAAGATGGTCACCCTTCCACGAACCAACCGCGGCAAGCATAGTTTATTAACCGACCCGAGTGGCTGTTGTTACTACTAAGTAACAATAGCCGCTCGGGTCGGATTCTATTGGGGCTTGTGACTACACAAGCCCCAATAGAATCCAAGTACCCACCTTGGATGTAACCAATATTTTTTATTCAAAAGAGTGTTCCTGGAGTTTCTTGCCCGTTCTTCTCCATAGGATCTATAGGAATGGCCAACTAGCTTCATAATTTCTGACTGACCGACTCCTTGACAATTCAAAAGAGCCTGGAAATGGTTGAAATGGAATAAATGCTTTGAGATTACCTAAGCTAGAGCTTCGCCCACCTTAGAAAATCGATGCTCCAAGCCAGAGGGCATCTCACACAATGTTTTACAAAATAAAATTAAAAACTAATTAATTATAAATTCCCTGAACATGTATAAATATTTTAATAAATTAAACTTGTGCTCAGTAAGGCTTATAAATTTAAAGGCGGTTGAGCATAAGTTCAACAGCTGCAACAAGGTATGAAAATCTAGCTAATTACTACGTGTTACAGATTGCCTACAACTGCACGTTTCATTTTAGTGTGTGCCTCGAGTAAAGACGGAGAGCGGTTTCGTTTGGAAATAGAAGTTTAGAGGTATGAGGAACAAGGTGTAAAGTTCGCTCATCCTAGAAAAGGGAGGATCCTCCGTTCAGACGAGGGTCGTGTCTGGTGGGCAACTGCCCAACGATTGATTGATGTTGTAATCTTGTACATAATTTATGTTGATCGAGCGGTAAACTCTAATTGCGCGATGCAGAATTTTATGTGACGTCATGATTTTTGTGTGATGCGTAGTTGGCATGTGACCATAAAGATTAAGAATAGATGCGACAGAAAAAAAAACACAATAGGTCTTGCTGTTTAAAAGATAAGTCAAAGAGACTTGGCAACAAACGCCCTGGAAGAAATAAATTTAGTACTGATTTAGGAGGTTTGTATTATGAATTCAATCATGCTTAAACAAGAAAAATAAATACAAAATAAGAAAGAAAGAAAGAAAGGAAAATATTTTATTTGGGACACGCACAGGAAATATAACAATAAAAACAAACATTAAAACTAACAAAATCAATAAAACAAGTAATAAAACAAAATAAAACACGTGGAACGGGAAAAGAAAACCTGTGCGAGGCTAAAAAGGCTCCTATCGCAGCATATTGCTACGATATTTGAGAAAAAAGTAAACAAATAGCGCAGCGCTGGTATTCAGATAGTGCCCACTGTGATGCCACGGACACATCTACGGACATAAAATAAATCCCAGACGGGAATAAAAGTAATAAATATAAAATAAATAATATACTAATAGATACAAAATTAAAAAGAAACCGATAAACTAAATACTACGGTCGACCCACACCCGACGCTCCATGATCGCTTGTCTATGCTACAGACTATTGATATGGTCTATGAACAACAAGACTACTTAGTCTGTGGACAAACGAGGGGACGCGAGCGCAGGCGATGTAATGGCTGTCAGTGTATTTTGATAATTAACAAGTACAGAAATTATATTGATCTGTGATATTAACCAATTATTTAAAATAAGAAAACATCAAAACAATTTCAATATTGCACAATATTACGCGAAAAAAAAACAAAACTCTCCCGCTACAATCCGCGCTTTTCTGGCGGAAACTCCTCTCGTTCCCGCTCGGCCAATAAAGGCGAGCCGAAGCTTCTGGAACACTCTAAAAGGTTCTTTAATTAAAAACAGACGACTCACAACCGACTTTTGACATCAGCTGTCTGACATCCGTCAACTGGGCTGCTGACCGAAAAAAGGGATTCTTTGATAAACAATTTACGAAACTTCAATCTTTACCCTGTTTGTTTTTTAAATATTTTTTTTTTATTTTTTTTTATATACTTACTCCTTTTAGTATAGATAGTGCCATCCACGAAGACGCATCACACTTCGCGATTGTTATTTATTTAATAAATTACAAGTTACTCCTTAAACTTATACAAAGCACATAATTAAACATCTGGGATCCCTGTATTATAAGCTATAATTTAGTACGAAGTGGAGCGGAGTGGGCCGTGCCTTCGAGGATAGCACTATCTGTACATGTGTGCGTGTAAAAATAATATTAGACTCGCGACAATCTAAGAAGTCCGTTTTGACAGCTATAGACATACTTTGTGCAGCGATGAAAAAAAAATTGGTTTCTTATATACTGATTCTCGAGACATATCGATTAAACATACTTAGAGAGTTTGTAATCGACGACTTATCTACCTTGCCTTTAAAACTGATTCTCAAGGCATAACTTTTTATAACAAGTACGAGAACGAAACGTCAAAACGGACTTCTTAGATTGTCGCGAGTATAGTTGTATGTATTTGTCTAACGAACTATCTTATTTTACCAGAATGAACCAACAAAACTCGCTATATCTTCCAACACACACACCACAACAACCATTTCTCGTCTACTCAATTGTCCCGCAACTGGGTCAAGCCGAGTCGAGTCGATTTTTGCCATTTAATTAGAGCCGAGCCGACGGGAATTCACTAGTGCTCTTTTGGCCACTAATTTTCGAAGGCTGTGGGTGTGTTTGTGTGTTAGTGTGTGTGCTTCTAAGATTAGAACACTCCATTTTCTGGGTCTAGGAGAAAGACGGGCTCATATATTTTACCGACGTTGAGCAAAATGAAAATAAAATGTTTTTTTCTAACGAAATTATATTGAAGATTGTTTGATATTCACGATAAATTAGAACATAGAGAAAGGTAATTTCTATTCCTTGTAATTTTGTTTCAGTTTCAGCCACAAGCAATTATAAATTGGACAGCAAGAGTCGGTGAATTAATTATAATATCTAAGAAGCCAATTGTTTACGAGCATAATATTATTATTCATGTAAAATTTTATCATAATTGCTAATAATATAATATAATTGGCATCATTTCATTATTTAACAAACCATTATTGAAAACATTATTTCATTTTGATAACTATGTATTTTGAACTATATCTAAGGCATCTGAAAATATATGAATGGAGCCAATTATTAACTAATTTAGTGACCATCATATGCCTAGCCTTAACGCACTTAAGTTTATTGGGGTCGGCTTACAGTCTTACCAGGTGCAGAGAGAATACCAGTATTTTACATTGAGCGACTGCCTATCTGACCTCCACAGCGCTGGAGAATTTCTCTATATTATTATTATTTTTACTTACTAATTTACAAACTTCTCTTGAAAAATGTGGTGAATATAGAATACAAAAGACGTAGATATGTTTAGTAACCTATTCCACTTTACTATTCCAAAGAGTAAAAAAAAAAACCCTTTAAGAAATCGACACATGTTTCACCTCTCAACGAGGAATCCTCAGGATGACGATTGGCTTGTCGCGAACCCGAACACGACGTGTTGCCACGCCGAGCGCGTCTCTGTGTCGTATAGCTATGTTTATTGTATTTTATAATGGATTTCCGCAAATTCACGCCTGAATCAATTGATTATCTGTAGTGAATATAATACAATATACTATTTCGTCACCACAGTTTTTCCTCCTACATTACTATAACAATCTTTAAAAGGAGAACAAAGCGATGAAAGCTTCAGGTCATAAATAAACCTCTCGACGGATGAAGGATGTTCGGAGACACAGGTGGTTACTGCAGGGATACCGTTGATAACTTTCCATTTTTCTTTTTTCTGAAACATTTTTTTCTCGCATATATGGTGGTGTTCGTGGTAACATAACGTAACATCACGCCTGTATTCCCCGATGGGTTAGGCAGAGGTGTACCTTTAGTACACCTACATTTCGCCAGTTATGTTTAACCTCTCGTATGAACGTGGATCCCGTTGAGAAACAATGGATTTTTAATTGTGTCTGTAATTACGGCATACGACGGGTTAAGTCCCATGTAATAGGGGGCGAGCCTATTGCCATCAACCGGGCACAAATCTGAACTCCAGCTGCTACTGAGAAATTCTATACTTTACATTAAGGCTCTTACATACTGGCGCGAAATGTCGCGCGACGCGACGCCGCCGCATTGTTCGCCGTGAAGTTGTCTCAGAAATTGTTTTGTTAAAAGTCGCGTCGCACGAAAAGTCGCGCCAGTATGTAAGAACCTTTATAGTGACCTTATTGGTGAGAGCAGTGGTGGCCCAGTGGTAAAGGCCACGACTTACGAGTTGTAGGTCGTACGTTCGAACCCTGACAGGCGCTTTACTTTGTGTAAATTATTTCATCGCCACTGCTCTCAAAACGGTGAAGGAAAACATCGTGAGGAAACCGGCATGTCCTAAAACAAAAAATTCGAAGACATGTGACATCTTCCAACCCGCACTGGGCCCGCGTGGTGGATTACGGCCCGCTCTCTCTCACAGAGAGGAGGCCTGTGTCCCAGCAGTGGGAACATTATAGGCTGATTATGTATGTATGTATGTATTGATGATGTTCTTCAGAAAGGTTGGGTGCGTAGTACTCACAACAAGCGTGCTTGTATGGCCAGATGTATGAACGTACGTGTAACAGTTACCGTTCTGTAGTTTCTACCTACCCCCATGGGAAGAAGGCGTGAATTTATTTATGTAAGTTTTAGGACTTTATTCATAAATATAGCTTCTTCGCGAATTCGTTCGCATGAATTTTCAATTTTCCTTGTAATGCTCCATGTTTGAGAACTGAATCCCAAAATACAAGCACTTACAAGACTTAGTTTGTGTAACAGTTTTACTAGGTAAACATTTAAAAAAATACTTTATCTATCTATCAAATTCTGACAAATGCCAAACTTTTTACTTTTTAGGGTTCCGTATGTCATGTGAGATTATCGTTACGGGTCGTCAGAAGCCCGAAAGTCTGACAATTAGTCTTGGGGTATCGTATTACACAGTTACAGGGCTGTGGAGGTCAGATAGGCAGTCGCTCCATGTAAAATACCTACTGGTATTCAGCTGCATCAGGTTAGACTGGAAGCCGACCCTAATATAGTTGGGAAAAGCCTAGGCAGATTTATTGATTTGATGTCATGTGAGATTGTGATCTTACATTGTCTCAAATATTTGAAACTCGTTCACATTATTTCTTATAGATTTATTTTTCTCTCTTTATAGAATTGCTTATTAAAATGTGCCTTACTTTTAATATTTGCATGCCAAAATATGGCGAAATTTGTCATCGAACAAGAATACCTACTATTTTATACAGAGTGTTAGGGTAGACACCGTTATCCTTAAAACTAGTGGTTTGGTGTCATCTATAATATACTTTTTCTATGGGACCAACCTTGAAATCGCGAAAAATAAAATCAGCTGTTCCATACATTTGTGTTCACTTAAATCGACAAAATGTATGGAACAGCTCATTTTTTTTTTTGAGATTTCAAGTTTAGTCCCGTAGAAAAAGTATATTATAGATGACACCAAACCGCTAATTTCAAGGATAACGGTGTCTACCCTAACACCCTGTATACCACCTTTGTATTACCTCATTTAAAGCAAATAAATGACTTTGACTTTGGATTCCTGAGAACCATCAGTGTAACAATAATAAACAAAAATTGACCTCCAACTGCTCGAACAATACTCGATTGAGTTGTTTATGTACCTGCCACCGATTTCCCCGTAGACCCGATAATGGAACGAGATCAACTTGCTTGCGCGTGCCCTGAATTGGATTGTCGCCTTATAGCGGAGGGCAGGTGATTGGCAGAAGTTCAAGGCTTTTGTTCCCGGCATGAGGTTGTCTGTGTTAAATAAAATCAATATGAGCATATAACATAATCTATTCATGTTGTCTCTTCTTGTTCTCACATACTATTTTTTACATAATATTGACATTATTACAAAAAGAGACTTAAATAATAATTATGTCAAAGTCATTTATTTGCTTTAAATGTGGTAATACAAAGGTGGTACATAAAATAATAATCTTGAGCGATGACACATCTATGGCGATGACACATTTCACCATATTTTGGCATGCAAATATTAAAGTAATGCAAGTAAGCATTTATCTTTAGGTAAGTAGGTGCCTAAAGTTGAAAATATTTACTAAACATGAAACTTGTACAAGTAACCAAAACCAAACCAAGCAAGTAACCAAACCAGCGTCAGACAGCATTTGTCTGGCATTAATGCTGAAATGAACCTTTTTGGCGCAGCCGTGAGGCACATTATTGTTAAAACATTATTTTCTCTTTTTATTTTTCATTTTTGTATATTGTGTTTCACGAACGTGTCCAAATAAATGTTATTCTTTCTTTCTTTCTTAGTTATATAAAAAAGGAGGGGAAGGGAGGTTGTTTGGGTTTAAGTTTTATAAATTTTTTTGGCGTTATAATATATATTTTTGAAATGTGCTAATTAAGTCCTTTCATTAGATATACTAACATGACACAATGAAATAAAATAAAAATTTGTTCATGACTTTTTGTCCTTAATTAAGAGGGCGCCATATTCAATTTAATGTGAGGTCACATATAACCACCAGATGATCAAGATGCTTCCAACGACACCTCATTTGTCAAATTATGATGAGTAGTTTAGAAGTTATGAGACTCATGAACATACATATATACATACCGGTCAAAATCATATCCCTCCTTTTTGCTTCGCCGTATTCGGGTAAAAAGACGGAAACATTATCAATTTATTTAGATTAGCTAAAAATCAAGGCCTTGTAATAAATACAATCTCATAGGTAAGTTTACAAAACCTAAAGCTCCGAGTTATATTTCAGTAAATAGAAAGAAGTGAAACGATTGAGTCAAAATGGTAAATTGAGAAATCGGATCGTTGTCAATCTTTGTCAGTCAGTGGCGGAAACGGGAAACCGAATATCGGATGCAATATTCTGTGGTAAAGCTCGTGGTTTGTGTGTTTACCGTATTTTTTGTTTCTTTTTTTACTGTAGTAAAGTATTGGTAGTGGATTGTCTTTATCTACCTACTTGTACCTAGTTTAGCTTAGATAGAGGCAGATAAGAGGATCTTCTCTAACTTACACACCCGCAAATACTGAAAGGAAGGCCTCCTAAAAGTAGGAGCCTTAATCAATATGCGATTAAACTTTCACACTTTTCAATCATATTTTGTTTAAAACAATAATTTATTAAAATGGTTATTAATATTTATAAAATTACTAAAGTGATCAATTAAGATATAAGAAACTTAGATCTAACTGATTTAATTAATAACTAACTTTGGTCATTAAAATCTTTTCACGGAATATTTTAATTTCAGGGATGGTTATCGGAGCTGTATTAACAGACTTTCAAGAAAAAAGACACCCCGTTTTAATAGTTCAATGTCATTCAAGGTGACCTAGGGTATCGATAATCACGCTATCAGATTCCTTTAATTTTCCCTAGGTGACTTTTTATAAGAATAATAATTTAAAAAAGTTTTTTTTTTTTAAACTGATGATTAAAAATTCACTAGGCACTGAATAATCTACAATACCTGAGAATTACATAGAAATACATGTCCCGATGCTAAGTTACCGAGTCGACCTACACGATTACTGATAAATGCATGCACTGACCGGACGGGTCCACTCAAACCTGTATGGTTCTATCCTAAAAAGACCAGACAGACATTAATCTGACCAAGATAATTATGTCCGGACTTCAAAAAAAAAAACGACTCTGACCTCTGACTTCGTTTCGGTCTTTCTTCTCTGAGTAGTCGGATAAGAAACACCGAGCTCATCTAGTTTTAAAACATATGTTAGTTTTGAGGTGTAAGTGATTTTTTAGACCAATTTATAGAAATAAATATAGGTAATTTCATATCATTTACTAGTTTTCTGAAAAAGACAAAAATGCCTTTGAATTGATAATCTATACATATTTTAAATTAAAGTCGCTTTTCGTGAGAGAATTTATTCCGGAAGGTTTATGTGTATAATAAATACGTTACTATTAAAGTTACATCAATCAATCAATCTGCCTAGCCCTTTCCCAACTATATTGGGGTCGGCTTCCCGTCTAACCGGAAACCGGAACAGCTGAATACCAGTATATTACATGGAGCGACTGCTTCTGCTGACCTCCACAACCCAGTAACTGGGTAATACGATAAATATGTCCTTGAAAAATGTGGTGAATATTTCTATATTTTACTACAAAAGACGTAGATATGTTTAGTAACCTATTCCACTTCACTATTCTAAAGAGTTTAAAAAAAACCCTTTAAGAAATCGACACATGTTTCGCCTCTCAACGAGGAATCCTCAGGATGACGATTGGCTTGTCGCGAACCCGAACACGACGTGTTGCCACGCCGAGCGCGTCTCTGTGTCGTATAGCTATGTTTATTGTATTTTATAATGGATTTCCGCAAATTCACGCCTGAATCAATTAACTATCTGTAGTGAATATAATACAATATACTATTTCGTCACCACAGTTTTTCCTCCTACATTACTATAACAATCTTTAAAAGGAGAACAAAACGATGAAAGCTTCAGGTCATAAATAAACCTCTCGACGGATGAAGGATGTTCGGAGACACAGGTGGTTACTGCAGGGATACCGTTGATAACTTTCCATTTTTCTTTTTTCTGAAACATTTTTTTCTCGCATATATGGTGGTGTTCGTGGTAACATAACGTAACATCACGCCTGTATTCCCCGATGGGTTAGGCAGAGATGTACCTTTAGTACACCTACATTTCGCCAATTATGTTTAAGTCCCATGTAATAGGGGGCGAGCCTATTGCCATCAACCGGGCACAAATCTGAACTCCAGCTGCTACTGAGAAATTCTATACTTGACATTAAGGCTCTTACATACTCTTACTTACGACGCCGCCGCATTGCTCGCCGTGAAGTTGTCTCAGAAATTGTTTAGTTAAAAGACCTTATTGGTGAGAGCAGTGGTGGCCCAGTGGTAAAGGCCACGACTTACGAGTTGTAGGTCGTATGTCGAACATACGACCTACAACTCGTAAGTCGTGGCCTGACAGGCGCTTTACTTTGTGTAAATTATTTCATCGCCACTGCTCTCAAAACGGTGAAGGAAAACATCGTGAGGAAACCGGCATGTCCTAGAACAAAAAATTCGAAGACATGTGACATCTACCAACCCGCACTGGGCCCGCGTGGTGGATTACGGCCCGCTCCCTCTCACAGAGAGGAGGCCTGTGTCCCAGCAGTGGGAACATTATAGGCTGATTATGTATGTATGTATGTATTGATGATGTTCTTCAGAAAGGTTGGGTGCGTAGTACTCACAACAAGCGTGCTTGTATGGCCAGATGTATGAACGTACGTGTAACAGTTACCGTTCTGTAGTTTCTGCCTACCCCCATGGGAAGAAGGCGTGAATTTATTTATGTAAGTTTTAGGACTTTATTCATAAATATAGCTTCTTCGTGAATTCGTTCGCATGAATTTTCCTTGTAATGCTCCACGTTTGAGAACTGAATCCCAAAATACAAGCACTTACAAGACTTAGTTTGGGTAACAGTTTTACTAGGTAAACATTAAAAAAATACTTTATCTATCTATCAAATTCTGACAAATGCCAAACTTTTTACTTTTTAGGGTTCCGTATGGCATGTGAGATTATCGTTACGGTTCGTCAGAAGCCCGAAAGTCTGACAATTAGTCTTGGGGTATCGTATTACACAGTTACTGGGCTGTGGAGGTCAGATAGGCAGTCGCTCCATGTAAAATACCTACTGGTATTCAGCTGCATCAGGTTAGACTGGAAGCCGACCCTAATATAGTTGGGAAAAGGCTAGGCAGATTTATTGATTTGATGTCATGTGAGATTGTGATCTTACATTGTCTCAAATAATTGAAACTCGTTCACATTATTTCTTATAGATTTATTTTTCTCTCTTTATAGAATTGCTTATTAAAATGAGCCTTACTTTTAATATTTGCATGCCAAAATATGGCGAAATGTGTCATCGAACAAGAATACCTACTATTTTATACAGAGTGTTAGGGTAGACACCGTTATCCTTAAAACTAGTGGTTTGGTGTCATCTATAATATACTTTTTCTATGGGACCAACCTTGAAATCGCGAAAAATAAAATCAGCTGTTCCATACATTTGTGTTCACTTAAATCGACAAAATGTATGGAACAGCTCATTTTTTTTTTTGAGATTTCAAGTTTGTTCCCGTAGAAAAAGTATATTATAGATGACACCAAACCGCTAATTTCAAGGATAACGATCTACCCTAACACCCTGTATACCACCTTTGTATTACCTCATTTAAAGCAAATAAATGATTTTGACTTTCGATTCCTGAGAACCATCAGTGTTACAATAATAAACAAAAATTGACCTCCAACTGCTCGAACAATACTCGATTGAGTTGTTTATGTACCTGCCACCGATTTCCCCGTAGACCCGATAATGGAACGAGATCAACTTGCTTGCGCGTGCCCTGAATTGGATTGTCGCCTTATAGCGGAGGGCAGGTGATTGGCAGAAGTTCAAGGCTTTTGTTCCCGGCATGAGGTTGTCTGTGTTAAATAAAATCAATATGAGCATATAACATAATCTATTCATGTTGTCTCTTCTTGTTCTCACAGACTATTTTTTACATAATATTGACATTATTACAAAAAGAGACTTAAATAATAATTATGTCAAAGTAATTTATTTGCTTTAAATGTGGTAATACAAAGGTGGTACATAAAATAATAATCTTGAGCGATGACACATCTATAGCGATGACACATTTCACCATATTTTGGCATGCAAATATTAAAGTAATGCAAATAAGCATTTATCTTAGCATTTGTCTGGCATTAATGCTGAAATGAACCATTTTGGCGCAGCCGTGAGGCACATTATTGTTAAAACATTATTTTCTCTTTTTATTTTTCATTTTTTGTATATTGTGTTTCACGAACGTGTCCAAATAAATGTTATTCTTTCTTTCTTTCTTAGTTATATAAAAAAGGAGGGGAAGGGAGGTTGTTTGGGTTTTAGTTTTATAACTTTTTTTGGCGTTATAATATATATTTTTGAAATGTGCTAATTAAGTCCTTTCATTAGATATACTAACATGACATGTGGTAAAGCTCGTGGTTTGTGTGTTTACCGTATTTTTGTTTCTTTTTTTACTGTAGTAAAGTATTGGTAGTGGATTGTCTTTATCTACCTACTTGTACCTAGTTTAGCTTAGATAGAGGCAGATAAGAGGATCTTCTCTAACTTACACACCCGCAAATACTGAAAGGAAGGCCTCCTAAAAGTAGGAGCCTTAATCAAGATGCGATTAAACTTTCACACTTTTCAATCATATTTTGTTTAAAACAATAATTTATTAAAATGGTTATTAATATTTATAAAATTACTAAAGTGATCAATTAAGATATAAGAAACTTAGATCTAACTGATTTAATTAATAACTAACTTTGGTCATTAAAATTTTTTCACGGAATATTTTAATTTCAGGGATGGTTATCGGAGCTGTATTAACAGACTTTCAAGAAAAAAGACACCCCGTTTTAATAGTTCAATGTCATTCAAGGTGACCTAGGGTATCGATAATCACGCTATCAGATTCCTTTAATTTTCCCTAGGTGACTTTTTATAAGAATAATAATAAAAAAAAGTTGTTTTTTTAAACTGATGGTTAAAAATTCACTAGGCACTGAATAATCTACAATACCTGAGAATTACATAGAAATACATGTCCCGATGCTAAGTTACCGAGTCGAGCTACACGATTACTGACAAATGCGTGCACTGACCGGACGGGTCCACTCAAACCTGTATGGTTCTAAAAAGACCAGACAGACATTAATCTGACCAAGATAATTATGTCTGGACTTCAAAAGCGACTCTGACCTCTGACTTTGTTTCGGTCTTTCTTCTCTGAGTAGTCGGATAAGAAACACCGAGCTCATCTTGTTTAAAACATACGTTAGTTTTGAGGTGTAAGTGATTTTTAACCGACTTCTTCAAAAAGGAGGAGGTTCTCAATTCGTCTGTATGTTTTTTTTTTTTATATATTTTTTTTAACTTTGCTTGCGTAATTTTTGAGTTAGCTTCAATATTACGTATTTTTCCCACTTAGTTTATCTAGACGATATACTGTTTGACTCCTTCACTGTTATTTACATAGCAGGTAGTGGTATTCGGATTTGTGGGGTAGGTACCACAACTAAAAAGAGAAAAATAAAAACATTTTACAAAAAAAAAACAACCGACTTCCAAAAAAAACACAAAAAAAGTGAAAAATAACTTTAATTTCGGAAGTCGGTGGCAAAAAACGGAAATTGAAAAGCAAAGACACCGACTTCCGAAATTAAAGTTATTTTTCACTTTTTTTGTGTTTTTTTTGGAATTCGGTTGTTTTTTTTTTGTAAAAAGTTTTTATTTACACCAATTTATAGAAATAAATATAGGTAATTTCTCATCATTTACTAGTTTTCTGAAAAAGACAAAAATGCCTTTGAATTGATAATCTATACATATTTTAAATTAAAGTCGCTTTTCGTGTTCGTCGTGTCCGCGTTGTTTTTTCTAAACCACGCAACAGATATTGATGAAGTTTTCACCATCATTTAGAGAATTTATTCCGGAAGGTTTATGTGCATAATAAATACGTTACTATTAAAGTTACATCAATCAATCAATCTGCCTAGCCTTTTCCCAACTATATTGGGGTCGGCTTCCCGTCTAACCGGATGCAGCTGAATACCAGTATTTTACATGGAGCGACTGCTTATCTGACCTCCACAACCCAGTAACTGGGTAATACGATACCCCTTGGTAAGACTGGTTGTCAGACTTTTGGGCTTCTGACGACCCGTAACGACTGTACTATTAAAGTTACATATAACTAAGAAATCTCGGTGTTTTGTCAAGTTGTAAAAATCGTGCAAAGCAGGGCCGGGTCGCTAGTATTAAAAAATCAAAGTTACACTTCTACGCATAACCTGCGCAATGACAAAGGAAACCGTTCTTTTCTATCTTAGGTGCGGGCACTCGATGTGTTTTATCCTAATTTAATACAACTTCATGCGAGTCAGTGGGAGCTGGGAGCCGCTAAGCCGTTCCAGTTATGAAGGGGCACGCTTTGATTATGTTTTATGTGACCTGGGAGTACAAACAGCTAGAAAACGTCCACTGTTGACTCTTATGTCTAAGTTTCTGGCAATTAACGTAATTCTTAATTACCACGTTACGAGCTTGAATATTGTAGTGTTGGTATAAAGGTTATCGCATCGCCGTTTCCTCATTGGTCGATGCGGTATCGTTTCGGTATAGGATCCTCGGTATACCGAAACGATACCGCACTGCTTTCGTTCTTCCTCATTGGTCAGCAGTTGAAATATAGGCGCTCGGTAAGCTTTCGGTGCCGAGTATTACCGAGCATGCTGATTCCGAACCGCTGACGTACCGACCAGTGAGTAAAGGGCCTTATATTAAACGTGGGTTTAAAACCTGGTAAGTACTTATATTGAAGGTAAAACATCGTGAGGATTCGTCATAAGCCTAATTGCCCAATATTACCAACACTCTGATTAAAAGTTCATGCAATATGGTAAGAATATAATATGAAGCTAGCTGCGCGGTTTCAATCGCGTAAGTCTCGATCCCGTAGGAATATCGGGATAAAAAGTATCCTATGTCCTATTCCAGATCACGGTCTACCCATGTGCCTAATTTCGTCTAAATCCGGTGTTTTAGCGTGAAAGCGTAACAAATAAAAGAATAAACAAATAAACTCACTTTCGCAATTAAGCAATACCCTAAAGCAATTACCTAAACTATTCGAGGCTTGGAGCCGCCAGCACCCTACTCCATCTCCCTCTCACTCAGGCCGCGAGTAGTATGGTGAGAGCGAGATAAAAAGTGAATATGAGCTGAGGCAGTAGAGGCTCTTAAGTGAGGAAAGATTCATACAGCTATATTTATATTAGCTATAGTTATATTTAAAAACCAGCGTCAGGGTCTAGTTGTCTGGCATTTTTGCTGAACTGGGCCTTTTTGGCGCAGCCGTGAGGCACACTCCCCTGATAATGTCCTACACGTTTACGCTTTTTATTTGTTTCTTTATTTTATTTTGTTATCTGCTGTATATTATGTATATTCTGTGCTGAATAAATGTATTTTCTTTCTTTCTTTCGTTCTTTCTTTTAATAAAGTTTATCAATTGCCTGAAACCAACAGTAAAATCAAAGCCAATTTCTAATCCAACATCCATCATAGAACAAACTTGCTATTAATATCCAATCTCAAGCATGCAGGAGAAGTTTTATGGAATTTCTAAAGGAATATGTTATTGGTAGTTTTGGAATTTATGCTGTGATGTCAGGTGGGAGAATGCTGGCGAAATACCTTACCTATATTGTTGTACCGTGCCTGTTGCGGCTACTTTATTCCTGATGGATTTGAGGTGCAAGTCATGAGTACTGGGAGATTTTGGGTCCGATTGCAGAGAAGAGGAATATTTTTTAAGATATGAGAAATATTTGTTATTTATTTAATACTAGCTTCCGCCCGCGGCTTCGCCCGCGTGGTATGTCGATAAAAAGTAGCCTATGCCCTTTCTCAGGGTCTAGACTATCCGTTTACCAAATTTCATTTAAATCGGTTCAGTAGTTTTGGCGTGAAAGCGCGACAGACAGACAGAGTTACTTTCGCATTTATAATTATATAATCACAAATAAACAGAATATCCACACAAATGTACAGAGGCGAACTTAAAATATTTTCCATACTTTAATAATAGTCTCTGCGGTAAAAAATGAAACAATATTTTGTAAAAAGTAATTCATTGGAAAGATAAAAATAAATATTCGAAGAAAATGAGATTGAAACATTTTCTTTTACATTATTTTCCAGGTGAGAAAACATGATTAGTTATGTTTAACTATGTTGTCTATAATAAGTTGATAGTGTAATATTCACCCTACAGTTCTGTCTAGAATCATGCTTATTTTAATTAACCATTATTTATTTTAAAGGTTATCCAAACGTACCTGTATGTATAATGGGGGTAAAGCACTTTAGCTTTTAAGTAAAAAAAATCAAACTCAAACTCAAAAATCTCAAACTCAAAGCATTTATTTCAAATAAACCAATTACAGGCACTTTTGAATTGTCAAGGCCATAAGGTTAATTTTTCTTACTGTTACGAGACATCTTTTAAACGCTTAAGCCTTTCACTTAAACCACTCCCTGACTCGCCGAAGCCAAGTACCTACTACAACTGCGTATGAAATTGAAAATTTATGAAACAACGAGATTTGTTTTCCTGACCTTAATCCACGTTCTCGGTATGTTTTACGTTAAAATATGCTGTTATCTACCATCTAATGCATCTTGCCTTGCCCTGATTCCTGATTTTTATGCGGGAATTATACATTAAAATGTAAATGTAAAAGGAAATCTAAATTTAATGGGACCAAAGATTGAGCCTTGAGGGATCCTTGTTATTATGTAGCAGTTATGAAGATTCGAAATTTAGATTTTCTAGATGTGAATTAAGCCTTCGATTCCAGTATTGTAATTAATGATAGGCTATAATGCCAAACGTAATTCAGGATATCCAACAAACATAATAATTTGCCATAAATCGCATGTAATTAGTGTCAAACGCTTTAGCAGATTTCCTATTAATTTTCCAAAGGTATTAATTGATCAAAGGTAAAAATTCTACTCAAGTCCGATACAAATGAGTATCAGTACATATTTGTTTTACATTTTCATTTGATCCGCCATTAAGTCAGTCCGCATGACGACTTTACACATACATATGTAAACTCGTGCCTTCTTCTCTTGGGGGCAGAAAGTACAAAACGCCACCTGCTACGATGCTTGCATACTCCTCTTGCTTCGTTTACGTTCATAAATCTGGTCAGACACGCACGCCGGTTGTGACTAGGTACTACGCATGAAGAACATCACCAATAATAAGGTCACAAGCTCTCCTTCCCGGCGTTTCCACTCTTATCTGGCTTGTATATACCTCTTGTTAGTCACCAGTCATTGACCGAATTTAGTTTTCAATCATTTTATAGATCAAATTCTGACCAATTTATTAACTTATCTAAAAGATAGTGAAATGAAATGTTTAATGGGCCCTTAGTCATGCGGTTGTCATTGCCGTATAAGTTTTGTGCAAAAAGTAAGAGCACATTTCACGACGCGTTTTACACCGCGCATCTTACAGAAGCTGCGGGCCCGCAAACGCTGCGGGCGCGGGTGAAAACCGCTCCGTGAGTTCTTAGCCTAAAACATGCCATGTTGCAGTCAAACAAATATGTTTAATCTATAAATTCTAAACAAAATATCCGTGTAATATTCGACTCACGTAACATTCAAATTGCTAAAAATATGCAAATCAAACAATAGTTCACTGCCGGACCCGATAAAATTGGCAAATAAAGCTATACGGCTCGTGTTACATAAAATTTAATCAAAAATCGGTCAATATTTATCTGCACCGGTGTGTACCTATTCAGTTTTGATAACCCCTTTGTTTCAAAATACATAATGCCCAAGAGTTTAATTAGATTTTTTTCATGTTTTCTTTTGGAACGTTACCATTCCCATAGTGCTATCCAAGTAAAAGGCTGTTTTCCCGGTTTATCATAAAAAAATACTGAAATGAGTGGTCATTAACACCTTGTAAAGAAATATGGCGCAAACCCGTTAAATTGTGTGCTTATATTTTCCTTGAAATTGTGGAGTTTTACGAAAGAACGAGTGCCTATTAAACGCTTTTATTTTAGCCTAATTGAGAAGCAAAAATATCTCTAAAGGCTCATTTTCATTGGTCGGTATAAGGCTCGTATGCGGGGTGCGGGAGCTTTTTGTAACGCATACCATAAGGCCCGCATGCAGCGAACCGTTTTCATTAGTCGATAAGGCCCGCATGTGGGGTGCTGGAGATTTCGGTAAAGCACGCCTTAGGGCCCGTATTCGGGGAACAATTTTCATTAGTCGATGGGGAACGATTGCGGTACACGGAAAACCTGCATTTCATTGTTTCGCAGTTGCTTTGAAGGGTCATTTTCATTGGATGTGAGCATGTGTGTCTGCACGCTTTTTACCGACTGATGAATTTCATTGGTCACTTCGCTTGCTACGGGGGGCCCGCAGCTGAAAATTAGCCATGATACTTTAAGAAAACAAAGAAAGAAATAAATAAAAAAATGATTTATTTGTCACAGAAAGACGTGCATTCAAAAGGCTCTCGAAAAAAACAATATAGTTATATATAATCACGACTCACGAGTACAGAACAGAAATAGTAATCTATCTGCAGTACTATCTATCTATTTCACCAGGAAAGGTGAATCCAAGAAACCAATACTATACATTTTCAGTAGATACCTTACATTTTTCTGTTAAGTTGGCATGACTGTCACAAGACACAACTTTCCCGGACATAATTTTATTTGTTAGTGGCAACTGACTGGTAATGGATAAGTTTATTTATTTCGATAACTGTCGGATGAGGACTTTTCTGTAGGAGATAAACTGATACAAATATTGTTGAATGGAATGTTTTAGTGGAGACCGCGTATCGGCAAGTGTAGCGTGGGACGCCCCCTAGCGAGATGGATCGACGACCTCAAGAAAGTGGTTGGGACAGACTGGATGCCGAAGGCGGAGGACAGGGTGTTGTGGCACAGCTTGTGAGAGGCCTATGTCCAGCAGTGGACTGGGATCAGAAGGTTGCGTGTTCAAATCACGTCGGGGTCACCAATTTAGGGGTATGAGGAACAGGATGTAAAGGTCACTCATCCACCATAGAAAAGGGAGGATCCTGCGACCAGACGGGTGTTGTGTCTGGCGGGCAAGTGCACAACGATTGATATTGGGTTTTTGTATATATGTCCATTGCACGGTAAACTTTAATTGCGCGATGCAGGATTTATGTGACGTCAGGATTTTTGTGTGACGTCAGGTCTTTGATGCGTAGTTCGCATGTGGCGATGTAGATGAGTGCCACAGTAAGAAAGAAAGAATAACGTTTATCCAAATAAACGTTATTCTTTCACAAACTGTGTCCAAACACAGTTTGTGAAATACAAATAACAAAATAAAAAGTTAAAAAGATAGGCTAGGATAGGCTGAGTTGATTGATTGATTGGAATGTTTGGGTGATCAGATCAAATATACACGATGATATTTGAAAACAACGTAAAAAGAGTGACTGGATATTAATAACTGCCTTAGTCTGGTCACTAGTGCAACTACTGAGCGTGGGGCCTAGGTTCGATCCCCTGATCGGGCAGTGCTGTTAGGCTTTTTCAATAGAAATTTCTCACTCAATGCCCGAAGCCTAGATTTATACCCAAGTAATGTCATTAACAGACATAGCCTGAAGTATTGCCAAACTTAAGTGGCATTGGTCAGGGCAATTGCTCGCAGAACAGATGGCTGATGGGGCCGAAAGGTTCTGGAATGGCGACCGCGTACCGGAAGACGTAGCGTTGGAAGGCCCCCACAAGGTGGACCGATGACCTGGTGAAGGCCGCGGGAATGCGCTCAATATAAAATTATATTCTCTGTACGCAGCACTCCATGTATGTAAATAAAACAACTAAAATAAAAAAAATCAGCAATGGATATTGAAATACTATAGCGAATGACGCGTGTAACTCAGAATTTACATTGATAAATCAAATGCCACGGGCGCGCCCCTCCCCCGTGCGGCTACGTAAGTTTTGCCATAGTAACGATACATTGCGTGTGAGATAATTAAACAAATCAGGTTTATTGAGCTCCCATAACGTTCCTGAAATAATTTCATGTACCGATAGTCTTAGTATGATATAGGTACTGAATTCATCCCATCAGTCTGCGCAAGGCTGTCCCTTACACCCTCAGTCTGCCTAGCCTTTTCCCAACTATGTTGGGGTCGGCTTCCAGTCTAACCGGATGCAGCTGAATACCAGTATTTTACATGGAGCGACTGCCTATCTGACCTCCACAACCCAGTAACTGGCTAATACGATACCCCTTGGTTAGACTGGTTGTTAGACTTTCGGGCTTCTGACGATTCGTAACGACTGTCAAAGATCTACAAATGACAGCCGGGACCAACGGCTTAAAGTGCTTTCCGAGGCACGGAGGAGTCTCGATATGTGAAAATGGTCACCCATCCACGGACCAACCCCGGCAAGCGTAGTTTAACCTGATGGATCGACCCGTGCGGCTGTTATTACTTAACCACGAGCTCCTCCCACCCTGTCCCTTACACTACACCCTGTATACTTTATACTACACCGACCGAAACTTGGACTTATAGCTAAGACTGAAATCGTCCACCCCGTATTGAGCAAGAGTGATGATCAATGATCGTGCCTTCTCTGAATCAGAAGAGTTCTCTGTCCTGTAGTGGTATAATAAAGGCTCACAAACAAGCGCGATATCGCGGGCGCGACAAGGGTAGCGCTGCCTGTCGCGCCCGCGATGTCACGACAGTTTTCACGAGGCTTTATAGGTTAGTGTTGTGCACCAGTGCACATATTTTTTAAACAAATTATCCAGCACGAACTCCGTTGATTCCAATATCCGAACTATGTAGTACATATTAATTTCCGCACTGACATAACATTGTCGCGTAAACCCATTAATACATTTGGTCGTATTAATATCACAGCCAGAACTTTAATTCGATTAAAACTTCGCTAATGGGAAATTTGAGAATATATTAATTGGAAGCTCTTGATGTCAATTAAGATGATTGAACATCATTCTGTTAAGATATGTTTTAAAAGGTCTTTAGTGTATTTTGTAAAAATAATGCACCATTTGTGGGAAAGCTAATAGCTACATACATCGACTTCCGAAATTAAAATAATTTTTCAATTGTAGTTTTTTTTTTAGCAGGCGTTTGTTTTTTTTAAGGTCGTCGGTCAATCTAGCTGGGGGACACACTACGATTGCCGATACGCGGTCTCCACTTCAGGACTCGTCTGCTTCACGGGTCATCGGTCCTTCGAAACATGGCCAGCCCACTGCCACTTCAGGCTTGCTTACTCTGCAAGCTATGTCGGTAACTCCAGTTCTTTTCCGGATAATTTCATTTGGTATTGATAAACCTCCATCTGTCACTACCGAGACACAATAGAAATTTAATTGTTATCGCCTTCTAAAGGTCAATCAACAGTTGAGGGGTAACAACGACCAAATATAATACTCGACAAGCCATTTTAGCAAGTATTCGAAAAACCTGGGGTCATCGATAAAACCGTATGCTCGTCTAAATTGCTAAAATCACAACCCTCCAATTTAACCGCAGGCGAGTAAAAACCACAATTTTCGACCCCAAATAACGGCTTAAAACAACAAGCTAACATTTTATACAAAAAACTGAACTTCGAAGCTAGGCTAGCGAACTGCCAGCCTGATAGAGTATGACCAAACTTTATTTGTTCTAAAAATCACTAGTATTCGGAACAGTGATTTGTTTGTGTTACCGCGGGAAAAGGCGAAATAACTATAGTTCTAACGTGAAGCTCCTACTTCTATTTTTACCCGACTACGGCGAAGAAAGAAGGAGGGTTATGATTTTGACCGGTACCTATGTATGTATGTTCATCTGTTCCCTCATATCTTCTATTTGACAAATGAGGCGCGTCTTGATCGCGCGCGGAAGCGTCTGATCTTTCGCTGGTTATTGGCTATGTGACGTCATATTAAATGGCGCCCTCTAGAGGACTTAAAGTCATGAACTAAAATAATATATTTTTAATCATTTTGGGTATCAATTGCAATTGCTTAATTAGCACATTTCAAAAATCTATATAATAAAGACCCCAAAAAATAATAAACCACCACGTGTTTAAAAAAATCTCCATCTATCTAATTATACCTAACATTTTACCACAAGTACCTTATTTGCAGAAAATACACTCCAATATTTATACTCCACACGACATCAACAATTACGGAACAGTTCCTTATTAATATTCGTCCAAAAATACCAGTTCTATCTTCGGAATAGTATACATTAGTCTTTCAATAATGCATTTTGATCCGGTAGCGTCGACTGAAACATATAGAGATGTTGCGGTAGGACTAATAATATTTTACGCGGTCGAAGGGTATGTACCCTGAATATTGTGTGTTAGGTTTTAAATGTTCAAAGATAACAACAAATTTTTATTAAGTACATTAATAGTAGCTATCGTAGACAGAAGCCCGGATTTCTGACAGTCTTACGAACGGGGTATCGTATTACCCAGTAATTGGGTTGTGGAGGTCAGGTAGGCAGTAAGTCTATGTAAAATAGTATTCAGCTGCATCTGGTTAGACAGGAAGCTGACCTTAACATAGTTGGAAGAAGGCTAGGCAGATTATAATGGTTCTTAGCGGCTATCGTTCCCAAATTAAAAAAAGTAACCAGCAAAGTTTTTTTTTTTACTTATTTATTAGAAAGTATCAGGTTCTTAATAGGTAATTAATTACAATCAAACCTTGAAGACTAATGAGCAATTTAAATCTAACTTAACTTTTCACGTAGTAATTATTTTAAAAACAATAGTGTTGCTTGTACTTTACACTCTCGTTCAAATCCGTTCCACTTTCATATATTATAAAAGATATTTGCACACCTGTGTAGGTAGAATATGGTTAAAGAACTTGGTTGTAAGTATCACCTCATATACCCATGTTCAAGCAAATAAATGATTTGATTTGATTTGATTTGATAGTCTGATAAAAAAACTTTTTGAAATAAATAATCCAACCACATACAACACTATACACGTACTAGGACCTATAAATAAAAAAGTTACAAACATTCCGTAACGCGTAGCATGTGGTTTCGGTATCTGCTACGAGCGTAGCTGGCGTAGCCTTGACACGATTACCTCGGCTACGCCGTAGCAACACTGCAGTCCAGTGTAATTGAACCTGTGTTTCATGGGATAGAAGGTATTTGTGCACCTTGTTTTGAAATTAGGTCTAAAATCGCTTAGCAAAATAGCTACTAATTTAACTAGACCTGGGGATTTAGTTAGGACCTAATTAATACGCACCATCACGCACTATGATATCCATAAAATCATAAACCCGGGTACTCTCAGCTTGTTGATGTTTTCAAGCCAGGTTTAGGACAAACGCGCGACGTAAACATAACAAAAAATCGACTATCTTGTAGTATTTTTGTTTAATTGGCGCTACATAAAATATATATCGCCGATAGTTATGAATCAATCTGCCTAGCCTTTTCCCAACTATGTTGGGGTCGGCTTCCAGTCTAATCGGATGCAGCTGAATACCAGTATTTTACATGGAGGGACTGCTTATCTGACCTCCACAACCCAGTTACTGGGTAATACGATACCCCTTGGTAAGACTGGTTGTCAGACTTTCGGGCTTCTGACGACCCGTAACGGCTGTCAAAGATCTATGAATGACAGCCGGAACCAACGGCTTAGCGTGATTTCCGAGGCACGGAGGAATCTCGGTATGTAAAGATGGTAACCCATCCACCGATCAACCCCGGCACACGTAGCTTAACCTGATGGATCGACCCGGTGCGGCTGTTATTACTTAGCCACGAGCTCCTCAAACGAACGCCCGCTGCGCGCCCGCCACACCACTCAACTCACAGACGCAGTCCACTACGGGCATTTCTTTGTACTGTGTTATACAAGGTGTAAGGGACAGCCCTCCGCAAATTAACAGGGGCATTCAGGTCCTTATTTTGAATTCTATTTCACCAAAAATGTTCTCAGGAAAATGTTTTTTTTTTTTTAATTTCAACGTAAAATTACATTCTCTGTAGGCAGTAGTCCATTTATGTAAATAAAACAGCTAAAATAAAAAAACCAGCAATGGATGTTGAAATACTATAGCGAACGACGCGTGAAATTCAAAATTTACATTGATAAATAACGCGGCGCGAGCGCCTCGGGGAGTGCGGCTATGTGGGTTGTGCCACGGTAACGATACATTGCGTGTGATGTAATAAAACAAATCAGGTTTATTGGATTTCCATAACGTTCCTGAAATAATTTCATGTTCATGTTATAAATAATGGTATTTACAGTCCACTAATCTTCCATTACAAAGTCCAATTTTAAGCCCATTCATAAATATTACGTTCAATTTTAAAATTGTCCGAATTTACGTTACATCGACTACGCGCGTTCATGACGCATGAATGACATGACCAGTATTCAAATAAAAAATACGTTGTAACTTGAAAATTCATCGTCGAACAAGCTAATATGCGCTTTTATAATTTAAAAAACACATAAACAATATTATCCACTTATGTCCACAGCATCACGATAACACAATTTGATTGATCGTTTATTAGGCAATTAGGGTGGTGGTCATACACGTACGCCGGTTGTGAGTACTGCGTACCCGACCTTTTTGAAGACCATCACCTTTGTGGTAATTATAATATTGTTTTAAATTACGACACGGTTGGCGCAGTGGCTGAGCGATGGACGGCTGCGCAACGTGTCGCGGGTTCGATCCCCGCACGGAACAGATATTTGTATGATCTGCAAGTAGTTGTTCCGGGTCTGGGTGATAGTGTATGTGAGTTTCTATGTTTGTAAACGCACCCACGATACAGGAAGAAATTCCTACTGTGGGGCAACGTAAAAAAAAAAAAAAAAAAAAAAAATGACGTGAAAAAGTGATTCCAATATCCTATTTACAGAATAAACCATTTCATTTACTATACAGAGTGTAAGGGTAAACGCCGTTGTCACTCAAACCATGGGTAGTTGACTTAAATATAAAAATAAATGACCGAGTAACAATAAAAAAAAAAACGTTATTTTCTTTAAAAGATTAGGTATAAAAAGTTTCTATCCTACACCGCGCTCGCTAGGGAAACAGCTAACAGACTGAGGGAAGGGTCGCGCTCGCGGCCGGTCAGGTCACGTCCCGTGCCACCCACCCGTGTTGGGACGCAAGTTCATTGCCCTAGCGCCCTAGGGTGAAAGGGTGAAATACTCTTGTAGAAAAATGTAGATTTTCTTTAAAAAAAAAAGTTGTAATTTTCCATTGATTTTACGTTCTATAAATGAAACCAAACCACTGGTTTCAAGGACAACGGTGTTTTCTCTAACACCCTGTATATGTCCTTCTTGTTTAAAGTACTTGCTATTAAAACCTCTCATGAGAAATTAATATGTAAGTACTTCCAGTTTTGCTAAAAGCTGATTGGATCAGCCCCTTGTCAGTGCAATCACTGACTATCACTTCCCATTAGTTCCCCTTAGCTTCCCATCAGTTCCCTCAGCTTTTAAGATCCCTTTATTAAGTAAATGGGTTGCGGTATTAAAGTTATTAACTGCGGTAGAAGATTTTGCAATGTTGGCATAATATTTCGAGAGGAGGCAATGGTTAGTTATAGGCATAACTATTTTTAGCGGATGAGGGAATTTTGCGAAACTAACGTTTTAGGTGTTAGGAGAGTAAGCAAGCCAGGTGGAACAGACAAGTCCTGGAGTGGAGGCCACGTATTGGCAAGCGTAGTGAGTGACGCCCCCCAGCAAGATGGATCAAGGATCTTAAAAAGTTGGCTTGTACTGGATGCGGAAGACGATGCCGAGGCTGATTAAGCGATGAATTTCATCCAGTGTGTCATCAGCATAATCAGCCTATAATGTTCCCACTGCTGGGACACAGGCCTCCTCTCTGTGAGAGAGAGCGGGCCGTAATCCACCACGCGGGCCCAGTGCGGGTTGGTAGATGTCACATGTCTGTATGTGTGAATTTTTGGTTTTAAGACATGCCGGCTTCCTCACGATGTTTTCCTTCACCGTTTTGAGAGCAGACAGCAGCTCAAAACGGTGTCATCAGCATGTTTCCAAAAATAATGGTTAAAACTAATACCTAACAGCTTATTATTGTCCCTTTGCAAGGCAAAGATCTCTTCTCATACAAATAAGGCACGAACACTGATCACCGCGCTTGCTCAGGACGTGTAGCGATCAGGCTCATATCCTAACTAATATTTTAAATGCAAAAGTGAGTTAGTTTGTTTATTTTTTTTGTTACGTTTTCACGCTAAAACGGCTTAACGGATTTGGATGAAATTTGGCACATGGGTAGACCATGACCCGGAGAAGGACATAGGCTACTTTTCATCCTAGATCGCAGATGCAGTCGCGCGCAATAGCTGGTAAACTATAATACTATGTTAGTCTGAATTTGTGCCCGGTTGATGGCAATAGGCTCGCCCCCTATTACATAAAAAAATAACTGAAGAAATGTGGGTGTACTATAGGTACACCTCTGCCTAACACTTCGGGGATTGCAAAACAATAAATCCAGGTTTACTCAAGTTTTACCAAAATAAAAATGACTGAGTGTTTATGATAAAATACAGTCCTAAGGGTACTGAAATTCAATTCCAACTTTTCGTTATTTATAACAATTTTTTGAAAAAAAAAATCTTGTTTGTAAACAAGAAAATTTTACAAAAATAGTTTTAAATAAACTACACTGGGACGCAAAGAAAGCGGGTCGGTAACAAAAACCTCAATAACTTCCAAAATATTGGAGCTAGCTTTATGAAATAAAGACTATATTATGGTATTATCAACTCATTTTTGAATAAATCGATAATTGCTTCATATTTTGCAATAAATTCCAAGCGTTATGTCATCACGCTTCTCTTTCTTTTCTATGCAATCCGATAGTGACCGTGGTTTATCTGTTGTCAGCGTCCGCGGCTCAAGGGAGTCTTGGTATGTAAAGATGGTCACCCATCCCCGTGGATGGGTGATCATCTTATATTAAGACTCCACCAACCCCAGCAAGCGTAGCTTAACCTAATGGCTCGCCGCGTGCGCCTGTTATTACTTAGCCACCAGCTAAAGACAAGACTAAACAGAGTCATATTTAATGAATTTCACCGAATTTCGCCGATGGCAGAACATATACAAGTTCTCAAAGTTACTACAAGTAACTTATAACTACGGCAAAGTAATAAGTTCTACTCGACGAAAACTAACAGAGCGAGGTGAATCGAGAAATGACTGATTCTCGATGAAGTTTCGCTCGAGATGTGTTTAATGTGGAGTTTATTTGCATTTCAATAGTCTGCAATATTCAATTTTGTACTCGGAAATTAAGGAGCTCGTGGCTATGTAATAACAGCCACAAATTGAGGAGCTCGTGGCTAAGTAATAACAGCCGCACGGGCCGATCCATGAGGTTAAGCTACGCTTGCCGGGGTTGGTCTTTGGATGGGTGACCATCTTTACATACCGACACTCTTCCGTGCCTCGGAAAGCCGCCGTCAAGCTGCTGGTCCCGGATGTCATTTGTGGATCTTTGACGGTCGTTACGAGTCGTCAGCAGCCCGAAAGTCTGACAACCAGTCTTGCCAAGGGGTATCGTATTACCCAGTTACTGAGTTGTGGATGTCAGATGGGCAGTCACTCCATGTAAAATACTGGTATTCAGCTGCATCCGGTTAGACTGGAAGCCGACCCCAACATAGTTGGGAAAAGGCTAGGCAGACGATGATTATGGTCAATTTTATAGTGCTTAAATCAATGTCATAAATTACAAGATTATGAAGTTTATTTTGAACAAAAGTTTTTTGTTACCGACCCGCTTTCTTTCTGGCTCAGTGTAGATAGAAAATGAACGATATTTTGCTGCATTAACAGAAATTGGAAGTTAAGGGTGGAGCGCATTAGCGGAACGACAAACCGCAGAGATACTGCATTGCGCTGTAGGTGAACCTGGTTCGTAACACCCTGTAAATGTTATACTGCCGAACATTGGATCCTTTATCACCATCATTTACAACTGTTAACCGTGATCATTCCAATGAACGTCAGTCACCACGCTTGGCATTTAGATTTATATACAAAGTAAATAATTATAAACTATAATAATTATCAGTCAGATGATAGTCTGCTCAGATTGTGATAAAAGCAGGTGTATTTCCCTAATACGAGATATTCTCGACAGTTATGTTAATAGCATAGTTGGCGAGAATATTCCGTCATCTGTCAGCCAGGACGACACATCAATATTTTCCGTTTTTAGGGTTCCGTACCCAAAGGGTAAAACGGAACCCTATTACTAAGACTCAGCTGTCTGTCTGTCTGTCTATTTGACTGTCCGTCTGTTACCAGGCTGTATCTCATGAACCGTGATAGTTAGACAGTTGAAATTTTCACAGATTATGTATTTCTGTTGCCGTTATAACAACAAATACTATGAACGTGAAAACGTGATTTTTTTGCTCGTTTTTGCTTGATATTGATAACGGCAACAGGTAGACGCTTGAAATATTCACAGAATATTTAGTTATATATTTACTAAAAAAATAAATAGTTAAATTAAAATAAAACAAATATTTGAGGGAATATTTCCCATACAACAGACATGTTTTTTTGCCGTTTTGTAGATAATGGTACGGAACCCTTCGTGCGCGAGTCCGACTCGCACTTGGCCGGTTTTTTGTGTATTTGAATTCAAAAAGAATGTGCGCAATATGAACGGAGTTGTGGAACTATTTAGAAGCGTCTTGACGCTGCGGTAGCGTGCGTGATCCATCGCCGCCCGTTCGACATCCACCGCGCACAGAATGGATGGAAAGCAGCACAAGAAGTAATTTTTGCTCCGTTGGTGTAATTGCTGTTTGGTGTTCCATTGTGAGGACAGAAAAAGAAAGAAAGAAAGAAATTATAATTATTTGCGTAAACATAAGTAAATAAATATTCAAATATAGGGGGGAAGGGGGGGGGGGGGGCTATTATTAACAAGGCACAAATCAAGACCCCAGGCTGCTACTGAGAATAATTTTGCCCGATCTGGGAATCGATCCCCGGACTTCATGTTCAGCAGCAGCGCTTGCGACCACTAGACCAAAGAGGCAGTCAAAAAATACTACATCGAAAATACCCAAGTTAGTACTTATATTAACCAAACATGGGTACTTGTATATTTATTTTTAGATAGTATATACATAACACAACCAACTATTTACATAAAACACTAAAACTTAAAGAACTAACTAACTATAACTAAAGTAAGGCGTCGAAAAATTCCTCCGCATCGCTGTCGTCTGGTAATGTACCCAAGAGACTGGCGGCATTGCCACGTTGAATGGCAATGCTTTGCCTTTGACCAAGGTAAAAGCCAGCCTTTGGGTCACGGGAAGTGTCAAGCAGCCGTTTGGAGATTTCACTGAACAGACTATGAGCACTCGGACCCCACGGCCCTAGGGTTTCAACCCCAAACGGCTCGAAAATATAATTGCCTATAATGCTACCAAACATTGTACAAATACTTTACATCTTGCAAAGTAGCATACCCGAAGCAAATTCATATAAATTTCCCTTCAAACACGCGCTGGTTAGAAACTTGTACGTGTTACAAGCTGGCAGAATAACTAACAAATACGGTAATTACCGAGTGACGTCATTAGTATGACGTGAAAGCTCCTTCGAATGTTGTTTGCAAATTTTCAGGTGAAGTTTTGGGAAGTTTATTGATTTTGATTTTTATATGTATTAAGGTATTGCAAAATCAGCTTATAATCTTCCCACCTGCTGGGACACAGGCCTCCTCTCTTTGAGAGAAAGTGGGCTGTAATCTACCAACCCGCACTGGGCCCGCGGCGGGCCCAGTGCGGGTTGGTAGACGTCACATGTCTTTGAATTTTTGTTTTTAAGACAAGCGGCGGTCAAGGACTTTCTAATTAGATACGGTAATTTTCGGTCACTTAGAGGACATGCCGGTTTCCTCTGCATGTTTTCCTTCACCGTTTTGAGAGCGGGTGATGAAATTATTTACACTAAGTAAACGTCTGTCTGGGTTCGAACCCACACCTACAACTCGTAAGTCAGCTGCTGGTGATCAGGGCTCTACAGAGAAGAACCTCCTCACTATGCGTGCCGTGTCCAGGAGTACTGCTTTCTGAACCAACCCAGACGCGCAATGAGAGTCTCCTGAGATGTTGGTCGACGCTCTTCGCTATTAGGCCAATAGCGAAGAGCGTCGACCAACATTAACCGTAACGATAATCGGTACAATGATTGCAGAGTCCACGTCCCACATGTCGACAACCTCGTGTGCTAAGTCAAGTTATTTATTATTTTTATTATAAGCCTGTGATGTACCACTGCAGGGTAAAGGCCTCCCAGCCCTTTTCCCACTTTTCCCGGTCTACTGCAATGAGATTGCAAGCCAATCCTTTAAGAAGGAGTACAGCTCATCCCTAGGATCTCTTATCCCTATAATTTCCTTTAATATAACAGCCAATGCGACAATTTATCACATTTTTACGACAGGTGCTGTTTTATAAAGCAAAAAAACTTGTAAAATTGTCGGATAATCTTATCACTTGTCGCTTGTCGGTTTTTTTTAAATAGAACCCAGACTGAACCACTTTCGAAACAAAACCCATGTCTTTGTTTTCCACTCAAAAGCATTTATCAAACCTTGGTACAACTCTATTCTGTAGCAAAACAACAAAAATATTCAAAAACAAACTATCAAATCACGAAAATCATTCCTAAAAACTCTTGTACCACTTTATTTCAAGTTCTGTTAAACCAGATCCTTATCCAAACAAAACTGCATAAAAGTACCACTAGTACGTACCTACCAAGTACGGCCACAAGTGCTTTTAATCTAGATGGTATCTGCGATCCACACGCCAAATGTTTCAAACCTGTTTCGTGATTATTACTAACACTGGCACTGGAATATAAAACAGTATGTCAACTAGAATATTTTTTGTTAATTACTCCCCATCGTAGCTCATCGAAGCATCGAGGGGCTCGTGGCTAAGTGATAGCAGCTGCACTAGAAGGTTAAGCCACGCGTGCCGCGGTCAGTTCGCGGATGAGTGACCATCCGTTACATATCGAGACCCCGTGCCTCGGAAAGAACGTTAACAGGATAGGGTCGGTCCCGTCTCCATACAAACGCTCTAGCCTGTTTTCTCTCTGGTTTATGACCTTAGAGCGGTGATTTTTTACAGTAAAATAAATATCAACTAGTTCTATGCCATGTTTTCCTTTTTGATGATACATTATCTATAAAAGCACTAGAACCCTCAGAAAATGCTAAAAATTGCCTGTTTAGACCGCTGTCAACAGCCTATTGTACAAATTTGACAAGTATTAATGAAAAAAGAAAAACATAGGGGCAAAGCAAAGTAAATATCCTTCCACCCTCTTATTCAATTTATAAAATATCTTTCAAATTAGTCCAATATTGTAGGAGGAAATAAACGAGAGCTGAACCTCGAATTATGACTTTTTGTATGGAGAAAAGACCGACCCTATTTCCTCTTAAAGACAGTCAGGATATATTACACAAAACTCAGCCACTTAAGATATCATAGACTAAATCGGTGCAATGCAATGCAGCACGTGTCTATACGAGTGCTTCGATATGAAAGTTTGGTCGTAGTTGTTCTACTGTTTATCAAATGTTACCATTTTCAGTTTTACATTCTTTTTTTGTATTTATTTCGGAGCGCAAATGTTTTGGTCTCAGTTATGGCTCTGGTCTAAATGCGGGCGAAATGTTTTAGTTTTTAATCGAGAGAAATATCAAATCATTTGACAGAGAAGTACGTGAGTAATTTAGATTAGAAATGGATACATTATTCCTTAACTTACGAGTTTTTTCAGATTCAAACATGGTGTGATATTCGTGTAAACTTATGATTAGGTCTCCTCAATCAAGTCTGTAATACCTACTCACAGATCACTGAAACGCCTCGTCAGCCGCTGGCGAGGCGGTAACATTGTCAACTTCTCCATACAAACCCAGCGAGTGAGTGCATTACCGCTTACTCGCATATTGCACAGTGTGACAGAAGAAATGCGCTCAACGCACTTTCGGGGCAACGTGCTGCCCGTGCTGTGTGTCTCTAGACCCTATCGGCACGGGGATTTCGTGCTCCTCCGTGCCTCGGAAAACACGTTAAGCCGTTGGTCCCGGCTGTCATTCGTAGATCTTTGACAGTCGTTACGGGTCGTCAGAAGCCCGAAAGTCTGACAACCAGTCTTACCAAGAGGTATCGTATTATCCAGTAACTGGGTTGTGGAGGTCAGATAGGCAGTTGCTCCATGTAAAAACTGGTATCCAGCTGCATCCGGTTAGAGTGGAAGCCGACCCCAACGTTGTTGGGAAAAGCCTGGGCATATGAGTTCCGAACGAGAAAGCATGCGCGAAAATTCGCAGAACCTATGTTCAGACCTGCTAAGTTATATCGGCCGTATTGTACATACCTAATTACAAAAACTTTAACTTAAATTATTCCCTATCGGTCGCCAAATAAATATTATACTTAACTAAAATTTTCTTCGTGCTTATACAAAATGAGAGAGAAAATGTCTTGAATGTGCTAATTGTATTTGAAATGAGGTTGGTGCTAACTTTATTTTCGCTTTTAGTCATTGCGTGCCAGTATTATTAAAACATCTGAACTTATTCCAAAATTATCTTACGAATGTGATTTTGTAGAGTGACGAAAAATGTCAAATCATTTGATGTTTTATTAATTAACGCTAAGTGAAAACGAAGTAATAGTGCAGGCGAGCGATGTGATGCGACGGGGTGGGACGGGGGCCGACAGAGTTTTATAAAAAATTGACTGGTATCCTCACTAATATTATAAATGCGAAAGTGAGTTTCTTTGGTTGTTTGTTACACTTTCCCGCTAAAAGGGCTGAACGGATTTGGATGTTTGGCATACGGGTAGACCATGACCTGGAATGGGACATTTGATACTTTTAATCCCGATATTCACACGGGATCGAGACTTACGCGGGTTAAACCGCGGGGCGCAGCTAGTTTAAGTATATTGTGAATCTTACGACTTTCTTGCGAACGAAGTCGCGGGCTGAAGCTAGTATTGAAATATACAGAAAGTAGTAAAGGTATCTTTCAGAAAATTTCAAAAAACTGTTCGGTAGTTTAGAGATGAAACGTACAAAACAAACAGACGATTAATTTTTGCGTGTATTTTATTTGAAAAGGTTCATTGGAAGTAAACACCAAACAAAATGTAATCTTGTTAATAATCGCCACGTTCATTAATTGATATTTTAATTGAAATCGTTTTGTATGTTTTCGCCAAAAGATATTATGATCCGATAAACCGATTTCAATAACGGACGCTGTTTCGTAGACATGCTTGTATAATACAAACTTTACAATGGACGGAACAAATATTTACTTCATTTTAATTTTTTTTTATGTTATAATTTTCTTTAAACGCTGTTCTGACAGCTCTTAAATGGCAATAATATCTCCTATTTTTTTATTAGAAAACTAGATAATGCCCGCGTGGATGTCGGCAAATATCCCCCGGAAACGTATTACCGGGATAAAAAAGGACCCGATGTGTTAATCCAGGCTCTATACTATTTGTGTGCCAAATTTTACCCAAATCCATTCAGCCGTTTTTGTGCCAATCCGGAACATACAAACAGACAAACGAACGAAAATTAATACAGACCTACTGAGATGTTTTTAAAACTGTAGATACCTGAGGGATTTTAGAGTTTCCTCTAGAAGTTCTTTTTTGACCCTGTAGATGTTTCAGATTTACATTTCTTAACGTGGAGGTAATTCTGGAGGATGTGAGGTTTAGCTCATTGGAAATGTGGTAGTTTGATAAAAGAAGCAACAATATCTAGTGTGTATTCAATTAATCAATAAAAAAATGTTGTGAATAATATAACATTTTATTAATCAGTATTATTAATTTGGGGGTATGAGGAACAGGGTGTAAAGTTTACTCATACACCATAGAAAAGGGAGGATCCTCCGTCCAGACGGGTGTTGTGTCTGGCGGGCAACTGCCCAACGATTGATGTTGGTTTCTTGTATATATGTCCATCGCACGGTAAACTCTAATTGCGCGATGCAGGATTTATGTGAGGTCAGGTCTTTGATGCGTTGGGCACGCCACAATTGCGGCGATAAGTCTCCTCTTTGAGGAGTGGCTGGAGAGGCGCCACGGCGTCCTCACCTTCCGCCTGACGCAGGTCCTCACAGGATATGGCAGCTTCAGGAGGTACCGCCTCAAAGAGATGTCAGCACACCTGACGGGGTCCGTTAGGACCGATGCCTGCCAGGGTTGCGGAATAGTCCGAAACGGATACCGGGACCCTGGCAACAGGCAACTGAAGGAACACGGGTGGGTTTTAGTCAGTAAGAGTCTGACACGTCCTTCCGCTCCGCCCAGAGCGGGAGAAGTCATAAAAATAAAAAAAGGTCTTGGCGATGTAGATACCGCCACAAGGCAGATGTTAGTGGAAACGCCGGGAGGGAACGTCCTAGGAAGACTTATAGTGACCTTATTGGAGATGTTCTTCAGAAAGGTCAAGTGCGTAGTACTCGCAACTGGCGTGCGTGTATGACCAGATGTATGAACGTAAACGAGGCAAAAGGAGTATGTAAGGATCGTAGGAGGGGGCGTTGTGTAGTTCCTGCCTACCCACATGTGGAGTAGGCGTGAGTTTATCTATGTCTGTATGTATGTATTAATTTAATACCCTACAACTACAAGTTTAAGGTCGAAATTTGAACGCTTTTGTCAAGTATTTTAAAACAATGTTACTAGCAACCAATAATTGGATAAGCCAATTTAAAATGCTGGAGATATCTTCACTTCACTTGTGGATTGGAAATATTCACCCGATTTCTTTTAATATTCTGCTTTAAACATAAATTCATAAGGTTGATTATTGTCTGAGATAGTAAAGTGTATATATTTTTTAAAGATATTAAAAGGAACGTTGTGTACATTAAAAAATCTTTTATATGTATATAATTCATGCTTTAAAAATTAATAATGGATTCTAGGCTAGTATATTTCAAAAATAAAATATGGATTTTATAGGACAACTAATCCTTTTCCTTACATATTATAAAACAAAGTCCTCCGCCGCGTCTGTCTGTCGTCTTGTTCGCAATATACTTAAACGACCGAATATAATAACCGACAGCCACGCGGGCGAAACCGCGGGCATCAGCTAGTATATCATAGTAGTGTAATCAGTACGTTCTATGAGTTCATAAGGCAATTTAAAAATTAATTATGTTCTAAAAAGAATTGAACGCAAGGCAACAGCCACCAATAAAACAAGGCTCTGAAATCAATTAGTACGTTAAATTAACTTGTAATAAGTATAATAATAACTTGTATAAGGACAATTTAAGATCATCGCATTTGTTTTTTAACAAAATGAATGAGAAAGAGTTTAGGGGTATGAGGAACAGGGTGTAAAGTTCACTCATCCGCCATAGAAAAGGGAGGATCCTCCGATCAGTGGGCCTAAAACGGTCACATTAGCAAATCCTCTAAAAGCATTTCATTTCCTGAATTTCCAGCTGTCATTAGCAATTCCTCTGATTTGACAAAAAGCAATTCATATTATGTGGACCATTTTACGAATCTCCATAGAAAACTGTCAAACAGATGAATTATTTCGTAATATGAATCGCACGCAGATCATATTATGAATGGTCAGTTTGTGACATTTTACGATGATTCATAATATTTTCCTATTATGATTCTGCCAAAGTGACTGTTTTAAGCCCCCAGACGGGTGTTGTCTGGCGGGCAACTGCCCAACGATTGATGTCGGGTTCTTGAATAATGTCCATTGCACGGTAAACTTTAATTGCGCGATGCAGGATTTATGTGACGTCAGGATGACGTCAGGTCTTTGATGCGTAGTTTGCATGTGGCGATGTAGATAACGATACCACAAGAGCGAGCATGATTAAGAGGAAAGGGTGGGTCTTCTTCTCCATACAAAAAGTCATAATTCGAGAATCAGCTCTCATCTATTTCCTCCTCCAATATTGAACCAATTTGATAGATATTTTATAAATTGAATAAGAAGGATATTTACTGTGCCCCTATGGAAATGAAGTTATTATTTATTTATTGTTCAACCTTGCTTAAAACCACAAAAATAACCTGTAGTTCAGTAATTACTAACCGAATTTATCGTTTATGGCTTGGCTTATGAACCGCTAATTAATTACATGTTCACTAGAAATTGCCACTATTCATAAATATAACCACAATACGTTATGCTATCTTATACATAATTGGTTCGTTTTGTTTTTCGTTTTATCTATCTATACATAATCATAAATTATTAAAGTCACTTTTGATGTCTGTAGTGGCTTTGTTTTTGAGTTTGAACTAATTAAATAGCTTCTCCCACTCTGGGCGGAGCGGGAGGGCGTGTCAGACTCTTACTACGACGACCTAACGTGCTTTCCAAGGCACGGAATAGTCTCGGTATACAAAGATGGTCACACATCCACGGACCAACCCCGACAAGCGTAGCTTAACCTGATAAATCGCCCGTGTGGCTGTTATTACTTAGCCACGAGCTCCTCGAGATTACCTTTTCGTTAGATAACACATAATTACCTTGCAAGTATAAATAGAAACAATTTAGAACAGAAAAGGCACCAACAGTTGGTTCAGATAAACATAAGTTATTGCCTGCAGCCGGCCAGGCAGGCTTTCCTACGGAATATATACGCTTTTAGAACATGGAAATACATGCGCTGGATGCGGTACTGAAATATTTGCTGGTTACTCCGGATGGACAGCGGTGTTACGGTCGGTTTATTCCGTGAAAAGGACTTCTTTTTACATTTGGTCTGTGTAATAGTTGTGACTCGAATGGTTTTTTAAAATTTATGCGCAATTGTGCTTGTCTAGTTGTGGGACAAAGAGTTTTATTCAAATAATAGCTGATGCCCACAGCTTCGCCCGCGAGGATGTCGGTTATTATATACTAAAACCTTACTCGAGAACCACTCTATCTATTGGTGAAAACAGCATGAAAATTTGTGCAGTACAGAGTTGAGTTTATCGCGCACAGGACGTCAGGCAGACGCAGCGGAGGATTTTGTTTTTTAATATATAAGGATATTAAATGCAGCCTTCATCCGTTTGGCTTTTGACATAGATCATCTCCTACTTTGCTGCTGTTAATCAGTAGAATCTGAAACCCTTAAGCCAAAATTACATTACCAAACTAGTGTCATAAAATTATAGGGCAATTTTTTCGTTGGTGACAGTCGGAGTGGAGCGACAGACGCTCCCGGGGTGCAGTCCCGCCGCCAGCACACTTGTACGAAAAAAGTAACCCTGTAATTTAATGTCACTAATGTTGTAATATAATTTTGGCTTTAAAGTTCTAGTGATAATAATAACAAAAACAAAGGTCGGACATTTCACCTGGGGCCTATTATACAGAGTGTAAGGGTAAACACCGTTGTCACTTAAGCCATGGGTAACTGTCTTAAATATAAAAACAAATGACCGAGTAAAAATAAAAAAAAACGTTATTTTCATTAAAAGATTTTAAAAGGTTTCTATCCGACACCATTGTCGCTTACTGACTAACTGAGGGAGGGGTCGCGCTCGCCGCCGGTCAGGTCACATCCCGCGCCACCCACCCATGTAGAGACGCAAGTTCGTTGCCCTAGCGCCCTAGGGTGAAAGGGCGAAATACTCTTGTGGTATAAGGTAGATTTTTCTTTCCTTGTTGGGGGTGCAGAAAGGAAAGCACTAGTGGCCCAGTGGTAACGGCCACGACTTACGAGTTGTTGTAGGTCGTGGGTTCAAACCCTGACAGGCGCTTTACTTTGTGTAAATTATTTCATCGCCACTGCTCTCAAAACGGTGAAGGAACACATGGAAACCGGCATGTCCTAGAACGAAAAAGTCGAAGACATGTGACATCTACCAACCCGCACTGGGCCCGCGTGGTAGATTACGGCCCGCTCCCTCTCACAGAGAGGAGGCCTGTGTCCCAGCAGTTGGAACATTATAGGCTGATTATGCATTATGCATTGTATACTTTTGTTTTCACCATATTTATCTTTCTCTTATTAAATACACAACACATCCCCGCCCCACATAGGTACTTTAATATTGGTATCATAATATATTATTTTACTAGTAAGTAATTATCTTAATAATCATATACTGTGCTCGTCCTACAACTACGGATTTAAGTTTACATTATAAGCGAGGACGCTGGCACCCTAAACACAAGTTAAATCTTACTTTGGGTTCATCGAAAACACTCTTTCTAGTTGTAACGCTGCATAGTGTCTAGTATTTTTGTAGAACTGAAGGTAATGAACAGCTTTTTTTTTTGTCGTGTTGTGTTCAAGGGTTAAATCTATTTATCTCTTTTTCTTACACGGGACTTAAATTATAATCTTTAATACGTTTCTTGAGCGTGAAATATGATGATAGCTAGTCGAGTCTTCGTCGGCGTTGAGACTGCTGCCTTGTTCCTGTTATGTCACCGGTACCCATGGCAAAAGGAAAACAGCAGTCCTCCATATAGCTGACTTTCAGAAAACAGAAAGTGATAAAATTTTATCACTTCCAGCCAAAACTTGCTCCACGTTTATGCTTTCGGCAGTATTTTTTTTGGCGGTAGTTTTGTGCACCCAGTTTTGACCTAACCCCCCACTTTTAATGGATACCCCCAAACACTAGTTTCGTCTCGTTGTTCTGTGAAAAATGGAGTCAACTCGCGTCGTTCGTTTTTCATTAAAAAGTCCCTGTTTTGCGTACGGCGTTGTATTTTTGAAAATTGTTTACCTTTAATTTTGAACTTTTGCTAATGAACTGAAAAATTATTCATCATCTGTCTAGGTAGCCTTTTCCCAAGTATGTTGGGGTCGGCTTCCAGTATACCCGGATGCAGCTGAATACCATTATTTTACATGGAGCGACTGCCTATCTAGATAGATAGATAGATAAAAAGTTTTTTTGGTGCACACAAGAGACATAACACAACATACAAAAGCACGAATAAAAACAACTAATTACATTAATAAATAGCCACAAGGTGTCTGTATACAAAAAAAAACAATAAAATAAAAAAGAAAACAAGACACTGTTACGACACAATTGCCTATTTCCCCCACCACGCGCCACGCGATCTGACCTCCACAACCCAGTACCTGGGTAATACGATACCCCTTGATAAGACTGGTTGTCAGACCAAGCCAATACGAGAGAAGAAAAGTGTCCTTATACAAATTAATCAATAGTTAATTGATTCAGGCGTCACTTTGCGGAAATCCATTATAAAATACAATAGACGTAGATATATTTAGTAACCTATTCCGCTTGACTATTCTTCAAGACTCGTAAAAACCCTGTAAGAAATCGACACGTGTTTCACCATCCTGAGAATGCCTCGTTGAGAGGTGAAACACGTGTCGATTTCTTACAGGGTTTTTTATGACTCTTGAAGAATAGTCAAGCGGAATGGGTTACTACATATATCTACGTCTATTGTATTTTAAATTAATCAATTCCTTAATCACATATTCATGCTAAACAAAGTTATGAGATCTACTCATAACTCGTAAGTAGTTACTGAAACTTTAGCAATATTGAAACTTCTCAAAGCTTGAGAAATCATTATATTCGTATAAATATCTACAATGAACAAAAGGAATAAGTAAATATACATGAAATCAACTTTACTTACTCTTTGTAGGCAAAACTTAAATTAATATTACGATCGTAATAACTTGGCTAAAATACAAAAAAATACAAAATACAAAAATGTTTATTTCATTACGGTGTTTACATTATTGTTGCTGAATGGCGTCTCCTTTTAAGCAGATAATGCCTGTGGTAGAAGACGGCGCTCTTTATTAGGTATCTCAGGTTTATTAGATATATCATAGAAGTAATCGTTTAATCGTATATTTATAAAAGGAAGGAGGGGGAAGTAAGGGTGGGGGTGGAAGTGTGAGAGTGGTGTGATGTAATGTGCTGTGATGTGATAATTATGATGTGTGATGTGGTGTGATGTGAGTGGCGTGATGTGATGAGAGAAAATAATCACAGCCACAAGGGATAAGAAAGAAAGCAAAAGTATTTATTGAGACTCATATAGGAAATCACAAATCGATCGAGAATTACGATCGATCAAGTTAATCACTACGCTTGCCGCGGTAGGTTCATGGATGGGTCCATTACATATCGAGACCCCTCCGTGCCTTGGAAAGCAAGCTAAGCCGTTGGTCCCGGCTGTCATTCATAGATAATTGACAGTCGTTACGAGAAGCCTAAAAGTTTGACAACCAGTCTTACCAAGAGGTATCGTGTTAGGTACCCAGTATCGTGTTAGCCATTGGTCCCGGCTGTCATTTGTAGATCTATGACAGTTGTTACGTGTCGTCAGAAGCCCGAAAGTCTGACAACCAGTCTTACCAAGGGGTATTATAAAATAATACTCATAAAACATTCATATTCAAAACCATTAACCATGTTTTCGAGTATGATTCTCTAGACGAGGCAATTAACTACACCTAACATTGTGAATACAGTGAGTATACCCCGGAGGACACAGCCGTGAAGATGCGGCTGGTACAGATGACGTGTTTGCAGAATAAACGACTCGTGTCTCTCCTGTTGTTTTAAGTCTCCCTCTGTTGACTTTACGTAAATATTAACAGACTAACGTATCGCGTACATGGGAGGTTTAAGGCATGGCTCGGAACCGGTTCAAAAAAATACCGGTTAATACCGGTTTATTTCGATTTTCCACCGAACATTTCTAAAGAACGCGAACGTTTAGAGAACTTCATTTTAACCAAAATTAATCGGTTTATTCGACGAACGGCATGTCGGTAAAAGCGTTGCAACTTGTGACTACTTGGATGCCGCGCTTAATAAAAACTGAAGTATTAACCGGTTTTTATTGCTTTAAACCGGTAAATCCGAAAAACACCTTTATATAATACGTTTCCAAATACTGGTTTTAAAAAACCGGTTTTGCGAACGAAACCGCATGTAAAGGTTTTTGCTTACTACCGATTTGAAAATTTAACCGGTATCCGAGCCTTAGTTACAGGAAGTGTAATAGTGAAGTGTTAGATGGAAATGACGTCACAGTACTTGTAAAACTAGCTGTTACACGCGAAATCGTTTGGAAATAAATCCACAATTTATTTTGGACTTGAGAGGCTCGCGTGTAAAATAATAACAGCCGTACTGATCGATCGAAGGTGAAGCTACGCTTGCCGTGGTAGCTTCATGGATGAGTGACCATCCATCACATATGGAGACCCCTCAGTGCCTCGGAAAGCACGTAACACCGTTGGTCCTGACTGTCATTGGTAGATATTGGACAGTCGTTACGGGCACGGGCACTCAGAAGGCCAAAAGTTTGACAACCAGTCTTACCAAGATGTATCCAATTACTGGGTTGTGGTGGTCAGATAGGCAGTCGGTCCATGTAAAATACTAGTATTCAGCTGCATCCGGGTAAACTGGAAGCCGACCCCAACATACAGTTGGGAAAGGGCTAGGCAGATGGACTTGATTTTGGACTGAAATCATTTATCCTCGTACCTCCCTTGTACTTCAAAGTGAAAAAAGTGCCTCCAGAAGTCCCTTTTAGTCCTCTTTGCATCTGTTTATCTGATGGCGTCGCAATGAATTGTAAACATTTGCTAGCCACCCTTGTGTTGTTTTATTAAAATAGTTCACTGACAGCGACTGTGAAACTTTTGTCTCGGTAATATAGGCATGTCTTTTGCGATCCACAAATGGCAAATGTAATCGCTAAGAGAGAAATTTTGCTAATGTAATTGAACGCGATCAACTCATTTAAACCGCGTCCAAGAGCTGTTATCGTCAAAATTTCACAAAAATTATGACACTGACAGCTCTTAAACACGGTTTAAATGTGCTGATCGCGTTCAGATTTAAATGCCCGATTAATAAAACCGTATCAATAAACTTACACTCACAATCAATCTTTATACCTATAAATCAAACTTAAGTATATCTGTAGCCAGAACTGTTCCAAAGGAATTCCAATAAGTTACGATTAGTAAGTTTAGTGTAACCATCCATTCTCGGACTTAGGCCGTTACGTTTCAAAGCGAAACTCCTTGTTGAACTGTAAAAGCAATATGTCTAAACCAAAGTTCCGGTTGCAACCAATGACGTTGGACTTCGTGAACTAATAACTTGGACAGACCCCAGTGGACCACACTTTGAATATCGAATTGAACAATTTGTTGGATCTAGCTGCTTCCAAGTACAATGAGCCTAACACAAACGCGCGGAGTAAATTCGAACATTTTTTTAAATGGAAATCTTTATCTCTCATAATATTTACATAGATTTAAGACTTTAGACATATGTATGGGATAATACTAATTTATTGTGCTTGTTGCAAAATGTTGACCGCAACTGCTATAAGAAAGTGGTATTTTCGCTTAAAAAATCGTTCTTACATTTATTCCGCGCGTTCGTATATACCCACAGTTACAGCTATTCGTTTACACCCAATATACTTATACCGTCGCACAACAAGCGGCTACTAATATAACTAGAAAGGGTGACTATTAGAAATATATGTAAGAAAATGAAAAGCGGCGTTATTCTGCACAAACTAAACGCACATTACAAAATAAAGAATGACTTTCTACATATAAAAATTAGCCAAAAGCTAATTTAAGAATATAAAAATTAAAGGATACGGCGAATCACTTTGATTAAACTTCAATTATCTTAAAAAATATTTCCTTTTATGAATAAAATGATCAAGCAGCATAAATACAATTATTAAGTAGGAAATAATATGTATTTAGATAATATATTATATAGATAGAATACTCTTTATTACTTTTTCTCTTCACAAAGACCCTCGTGTTATAATAATAATTTTATCTATCTTATTTTTTTTTATTTTTTTTTTAAATAACGTTGCCCCACATTAGGAATTTCTTCCTGTATCGTGGGTGCGTTAACAAACATAGAAACTCACATACACTAACACCCAGACCCGGAACAACTACTTGCAGATCATACAAATATCTGTTCCGTGCGGGGATCGAACCCGCTCAGCCACTGCGCCAACCGTGTCGTCAAACCGTTCTTGGAGTCGCGTGTTAACATAGAGTTTAGCGCCCAGCACCCGGCGTCCAGCGCTCGGCGTGGCAACACGTCATTTTCTGGTTTGCGACTGGTCAATCTTCATCTTGAGGATGCCTCGTTGAGAGGTGAAACACATGTCGATTTCTTACAGAGTTTGTATGACTCTTGAAGAGTAGAAGCGAAATAGGTTACTAAATATCTACGTCAATTGTATTTCATAGAGGTTAAAGCTTTTTTTTTAAATATACTCTTGCTTGTGGTTCTTAATCACTGTAATTATTTCTAACCCTACTCGATATTTAAAATAAATTTCAATAAAAGCGTTCAACACGTTTAAAAAAATCCTTTTACATTTCGCCAAAGATACCAAAATTGAGTTTAAAAACTAAGTTTGAATATGCGACGAACATTGTATCCCACTCCAAAAGATTAAGCCGTTGTTAGTTAGATCATATTCAGGATTAGGGTTAATGGAATATAGAATATACGTTAATGACCATTAATAAAACAAATGCTCTTGTGTTAAAAGCCAGCAATAATGACACTGTTTAGAGCTTACTGCCAGTCATTCTACACGTGGAGTTTGTGGGTTAGTTAAACGCGAAGTACAACGTCCTGCGTGTGCAGTTCAAAATGCGGACGGGGCTGCCGCGTTTTTGTAGCGCTTTGAGGATGTTTGCTGAAGTGAAGATTGATAGCTTTCATGCCATCATTCAGAAGCGGTGTGCCTCGATCCTGCACAGAATGCGTGCCAGTTCTCACAGCATCCAGAACACGCTGTGCGATAAGTGGGATTGTGTCGCTGGTTCGGACTTACATTGGTCTACGTGACACGTGTACTTCGTGAATAATGTGAAGTTTGATTCCAGACAGCATAATCAGCCTATAATGCTCCCACTGCTGGGACACAGGCCTTCTCTCTGTGAGAGGGGGTGGGCTGTAATCCACCACGCGGGCCCAGTGCGGGTTGGTGGATGTCACATGCCTTCGATGATTAGATGATGATTAGATTTATGATTTTTAGTTGTAGGATGCCGGTTTCCAGACTTTACCTAGCATTAATATACTTTGGATATATAGTAATATATAGCTTTAAGTTTTCTTTACTAACACTACTGTACTGCTTTGATTCTTTGTGGTCTGAAATAAAGGCTGGATTATTATTATTACTAGCTGTTTCCCGCAATTTTGTCTACGGTCTAGGATGAAAAGTAGCCTATGTTCATGTCCAAGTCATGGTCTACCCATGTGCCATTTTAGCGAAAAAAAAATAAACAAACTCAGTTTCGCATTTATTTTTATAATAATAAGTTAGGATAGGATTATAATTTGTAACAGTTGATACGTAAACTAGACATAGGTCAACAATTATACGTACGGCTGAATGCTCATACATCACTCAATTTTAAGACGCATTTTGAATGGTAGTGGTGTTCTAAAGCAATAAAAACGAACATGTACAGAAGAAATTCCATAATTTAAATTGATTTTTTTGTTTAAATGAAGGTACTTTAATGAAGAAGAAGAAATTGCATTATTTTTGTACCTATCTCGTTTTAACCTTTTTCAAATCACAAAAAAGTTAAACCAATGGATAGAACGAACGAACTGATATCGTAATTAACTTAGTTACTGAAACTCGGCTATGTCAGTACCTAGAACAGTGACTGCGGCAGTTAGATGCCTTAGTTTGTACCTACGTAATTACAATGTCTTTCGGGAATTCAGAATGTTAATTTGTGACAGTTTTTTACAAAATAGCTGGGATATGCAGTTTTGTTGGGTCTATACATAATCCTAACTTATCCATACTTATATTATAAATTCGAAACTAACTCTGTCTGTATGTTACCTTTTCACGCTTAACCTCTGAATGGATTTCGATAAAATTTGGCAAGGAGATAGATGGCATCCTGGGGAAGGACATAGGCTACTTTTTATCGACATACCACGCGGGCGAAGCCGCGGGCGGAAGCTAGTAAATTATAAATGCGAAAGTGAGTTTGTTTGTTACGCTTTGACGCTATAACGGCTGAACGGATTTGGATGAAATTTGGCACAGGGGTGACCTGGCATAGGACATAGGATACATTTTATCCCGATATTCCCACAGGATCGCGACATACGCGGGTGAAACCGCGTGGCGCTGCTAGTATTATTGCAACTTCAAGTCGGTTTTCATGTGTCTGTGTGACCGCGGTGTTCTTCTAAACTTTGCAATGGATTTTATGAGTTTTTCAACATCATATAAAGAATTGTTGAATGCTTATGTGTAAAATACAATTGATATAAACTTAGATACAATAAATAAATATTCATGTTTTTCTATTCATAAAAATCATGCGAAGCAAGGGTGAGTCACCAGCATTAATTTATAGGCAAATATGGAGCGATTAAAAAAATGTTTTTCAAACGTATTTGCAGAAATTCCGTAACATTTTTTTGCTAACGCTGAGCATAGATAATAGTCCTTATAAATAATGGCTGCTAGGAGAAAATTGCCACAATTTGCACTTGCATAGTATGTACCTACTAACATAAATCGCAAAATACGAACTTCAGTCCCATTATCTTTTATATAACCTTCTATCCTCAGATATTCCGAAAACCTTATTTGCTTTAAAGAACACTCTAGAAAATTACCTTTGGATCTGATTTAAGACTTGCTCCGAATTTCCTAACTAATGCTGTTTGCTCCCCTCGAGAACTAAAGCAGGTACACAGACAGATTCATGTAATAATATAGATAACATGACGTAAGTATGTTATCGTATATCCTCAATCTTAGCATTTAGTCATAATTGATGTTGTGTAATGTTATCAGTTACCAGATTACATTAATGTGAGATCGAACATGTCTCATGTTTGATACATTGGTTCCGACTTGGGACTTGTGACATCGTCTAGATTTATGTACTTAATCTACGCGCTTTTTTACATATTTACGTCTAGTTTCTACTAGTACTAGGCAGAGACGGTTCGCATTAAGAATAGAAGCTTATTTGAATCATGTATGCTGATGCTAATGACAAACAAAACTAAATAAATGTAGGTAAACCATTCACCTAACTACATTTTGTTACTATACCACCAGTTAAGTTTCACAGCGTTCTCCAAATCGCACAGTATTCGCTATGGAATCTATAATTAAATGTCAACGACCAATAACTTAGCAAGTAGCTGTGACCTGCTAGTTGTACTTGAATAAAACATCGACAAAAGAATAATTCTTAATATATGATGCCAAAACGACATATAAAAGAGCCACAACCAGGCCAACCATTGTCAAGTTTGTTGCTTCAAGTAATTCAAATGTAATATTATACTATGATTAATTATTTCACTTGTACTGTAGGTCCCATGTTGGGCGGCAATAGGGCTTACTGGCGCCCATGCTGGGACTGTTAACAATTTATGCCCCAGTTCAACCCTTCACTTAAAGGTAACTATAATTAATTACCAACTAATTTGAAAGTACAGACGTTAATATATTAACAAGAGGTAAGTGATTGAGAATATCAAATTAGGTGCGTGTAAGAAGATTGCAATGATGATTTTGTACCACAATAAAAGCGTTGCAACTTGTGACTACTTGGATGCCGCGCTTAATAAAAACTGAAGTATTAACCGGTTTTTATTGCTTTAAACCGGTAAATCCGAAAAACACCTTTATATAATACGTTTCCAAATACTGGTTTTAAAAAACCGGTTTTGCGAACGAAACCGCATGTAAAGGTTTTTGCTTACTACCGATTTGAAAATTTAACCGGTATCCGAGCCTTAGTTACAGGAAGTGTAATAGTGAAGTGTTAGATGGAAATGACGTCACAGTACTTGTAAAACTAGCTGTTACACGCGAAATCGTTTGGAAATAAATCCACAATTTATTTTGGACTTGAGAGGCTCGCGTGTAAAATAATAACAGCCGTACTGATCGATCGAAGGTGAAGCTACGCTTGCCGTGGTAGCTTCATGGATGAGTGACCATCCATCACATATGGAGACCCCTCAGTGCCTCGGAAAGCACGTAACACCGTTGGTCCTGACTGTCATTGGTAGATATTGGACAGTCGTTACGGGCACGGGCACTCAGAAGGCCAAAAGTTTGACAACCAGTCTTACCAAGATGTATCCAATTACTGGGTTGTGGTGGTCAGATAGGCAGTCGGTCCATGTAAAATACTAGTATTCAGCTGCATCCGGGTAAACTGGAAGCCGACCCCAACATACAGTTGGGAAAGGGCTAGGCAGATGGACTTGATTTTGGACTGAAATCATTTATCCTCGTACCTCCCTTGTACTTCAAAGTGAAAAAAGTGCCTCCAGAAGTCCCTTTTAGTCCTCTTTGCATCTGTTTATCTGATGGCGTCGCAATGAATTGTAAACATTTGCTAGCCACCCTTGTGTTGTTTTATTAAAATAGTTCACTGACAGCGACTGTGAAACTTTTGTCTCGGTAATATAGGCATGTCTTTTGCGATCCACAAATGGCAAATGTAATCGCTAAGAGAGAAATTTTGCTAATGTAATTGAACGCGATCAACTCATTTAAACCGCGTCCAAGAGCTGTTATCGTCAAAATTTCACAAAAATTATGACACTGACAGCTCTTAAACACGGTTTAAATGTGCTGATCGCGTTCAGATTTAAATGCCCGATTAATAAAACCGTATCAATAAACTTACACTCACAATCAATCTTTATACCTATAAATCAAACTTAAGTATATCTGTAGCCAGAACTGTTCCAAAGGAATTCCAATAAGTTACGATTAGTAAGTTTAGTGTAACCATCCATTCTCGGACTTAGGCCGTTACGTTTCAAAGCGAAACTCCTTGTTGAACTGTAAAAGCAATATGTCTAAACCAAAGTTCCGGTTGCAACCAATGACGTTGGACTTCGTGAACTAATAACTTGGACAGACCCCAGTGGACCACACTTTGAATATCGAATTGAACAATTTGTTGGATCTAGCTGCTTCCAAGTACAATGAGCCTAACACAAACGCGCGGAGTAAATTCGAACATTTTTTTAAATGGAAATCTTTATCTCTCATAATATTTACATAGATTTAAGACTTTAGACATATGTATGGGATAATACTAATTTATTGTGCTTGTTGCAAAATGTTGACCGCAACTGCTATAAGAAAGTGGTATTTTCGCTTAAAAAATCGTTCTTACATTTATTCCGCGCGTTCGTATATACCCACAGTTACAGCTATTCGTTTACACCCAATATACTTATACCGTCGCACAACAAGCGGCTACTAATATAACTAGAAAGGGTGACTATTAGAAATATATGTAAGAAAATGAAAAGCGGCGTTATTCTGCACAAACTAAACGCACATTACAAAATAAAGAATGACTTTCTACATATAAAAATTAGCCAAAAGCTAATTTAAGAATATAAAAATTAAAGGATACGGCGAATCACTTTGATTAAACTTCAATTATCTTAAAAAATATTTCCTTTTATGAATAAAATGATCAAGCAGCATAAATACAATTATTAAGTAGGAAATAATATGTATTTAGATAATATATTATATAGATAGAATACTCTTTATTACTTTTTCTCTTCACAAAGACCCTCGTGTTATAATAATAATTTTATCTATCTTATTTTTTTTTATTTTTTTTTTAAATAACGTTGCCCCACATTAGGAATTTCTTCCTGTATCGTGGGTGCGTTAACAAACATAGAAACTCACATACACTAACACCCAGACCCGGAACAACTACTTGCAGATCATACAAATATCTGTTCCGTGCGGGGATCGAACCCGCTCAGCCACTGCGCCAACCGTGTCGTCAAACCGTTCTTGGAGTCGCGTGTTAACATAGAGTTTAGCGCCCAGCACCCGGCGTCCAGCGCTCGGCGTGGCAACACGTCATTTTCTGGTTTGCGACTGGTCAATCTTCATCTTGAGGATGCCTCGTTGAGAGGTGAAACACATGTCGATTTCTTACAGAGTTTGTATGACTCTTGAAGAGTAGAAGCGAAATAGGTTACTAAATATCTACGTCAATTGTATTTCATAGAGGTTAAAGCTTTTTTTTTAAATATACTCTTGCTTGTGGTTCTTAATCACTGTAATTATTTCTAACCCTACTCGATATTTAAAATAAATTTCAATAAAAGCGTTCAACACGTTTAAAAAAATCCTTTTACATTTCGCCAAAGATACCAAAATTGAGTTTAAAAACTAAGTTTGAATATGCGACGAACATTGTATCCCACTCCAAAAGATTAAGCCGTTGTTAGTTAGATCATATTCAGGATTAGGGTTAATGGAATATAGAATATACGTTAATGACCATTAATAAAACAAATGCTCTTGTGTTAAAAGCCAGCAATAATGACACTGTTTAGAGCTTACTGCCAGTCATTCTACACGTGGAGTTTGTGGGTTAGTTAAACGCGAAGTACAACGTCCTGCGTGTGCAGTTCAAAATGCGGACGGGGCTGCCGCGTTTTTGTAGCGCTTTGAGGATGTTTGCTGAAGTGAAGATTGATAGCTTTCATGCCATCATTCAGAAGCGGTGTGCCTCGATCCTGCACAGAATGCGTGCCAGTTCTCACAGCATCCAGAACACGCTGTGCGATAAGTGGGATTGTGTCGCTGGTTCGGACTTACATTGGTCTACGTGACACGTGTACTTCGTGAATAATGTGAAGTTTGATTCCAGACAGCATAATCAGCCTATAATGCTCCCACTGCTGGGACACAGGCCTTCTCTCTGTGAGAGGGGGTGGGCTGTAATCCACCACGCGGGCCCAGTGCGGGTTGGTGGATGTCACATGCCTTCGATGATTAGATGATGATTAGATTTATGATTTTTAGTTGTAGGATGCCGGTTTCCAGACTTTACCTAGCATTAATATACTTTGGATATATAGTAATATATAGCTTTAAGTTTTCTTTACTAACACTACTGTACTGCTTTGATTCTTTGTGGTCTGAAATAAAGGCTGGATTATTATTATTACTAGCTGTTTCCCGCAATTTTGTCTACGGTCTAGGATGAAAAGTAGCCTATGTTCATGTCCAAGTCATGGTCTACCCATGTGCCATTTTAGCGAAAAAAAAATAAACAAACTCAGTTTCGCATTTATTTTTATAATAATAAGTTAGGATAGGATTATAATTTGTAACAGTTGATACGTAAACTAGACATAGGTCAACAATTATACGTACGGCTGAATGCTCATACATCACTCAATTTTAAGACGCATTTTGAATGGTAGTGGTGTTCTAAAGCAATAAAAACGAACATGTACAGAAGAAATTCCATAATTTAAATTGATTTTTTTGTTTAAATGAAGGTACTTTAATGAAGAAGAAGAAATTGCATTATTTTTGTACCTATCTCGTTTTAACCTTTTTCAAATCACAAAAAAGTTAAACCAATGGATAGAACGAACGAACTGATATCGTAATTAACTTAGTTACTGAAACTCGGCTATGTCAGTACCTAGAACAGTGACTGCGGCAGTTAGATGCCTTAGTTTGTACCTACGTAATTACAATGTCTTTCGGGAATTCAGAATGTTAATTTGTGACAGTTTTTTACAAAATAGCTGGGATATGCAGTTTTGTTGGGTCTATACATAATCCTAACTTATCCATACTTATATTATAAATTCGAAACTAACTCTGTCTGTATGTTACCTTTTCACGCTTAACCTCTGAATGGATTTCGATAAAATTTGGCAAGGAGATAGATGGCATCCTGGGGAAGGACATAGGCTACTTTTTATCGACATACCACGCGGGCGAAGCCGCGGGCGGAAGCTAGTAAATTATAAATGCGAAAGTGAGTTTGTTTGTTACGCTTTGACGCTATAACGGCTGAACGGATTTGGATGAAATTTGGCACAGGGGTGACCTGGCATAGGACATAGGATACATTTTATCCCGATATTCCCACAGGATCGCGACATACGCGGGTGAAACCGCGTGGCGCTGCTAGTATTATTGCAACTTCAAGTCGGTTTTCATGTGTCTGTGTGACCGCGGTGTTCTTCTAAACTTTGCAATGGATTTTATGAGTTTTTCAACATCATATAAAGAATTGTTGAATGCTTATGTGTAAAATACAATTGATATAAACTTAGATACAATAAATAAATATTCATGTTTTTCTATTCATAAAAATCATGCGAAGCAAGGGTGAGTCACCAGCATTAATTTATAGGCAAATATGGAGCGATTAAAAAAATGTTTTTCAAACGTATTTGCAGAAATTCCGTAACATTTTTTTGCTAACGCTGAGCATAGATAATAGTCCTTATAAATAATGGCTGCTAGGAGAAAATTGCCACAATTTGCACTTGCATAGTATGTACCTACTAACATAAATCGCAAAATACGAACTTCAGTCCCATTATCTTTTATATAACCTTCTATCCTCAGATATTCCGAAAACCTTATTTGCTTTAAAGAACACTCTAGAAAATTACCTTTGGATCTGATTTAAGACTTGCTCCGAATTTCCTAACTAATGCTGTTTGCTCCCCTCGAGAACTAAAGCAGGTACACAGACAGATTCATGTAATAATATAGATAACATGACGTAAGTATGTTATCGTATATCCTCAATCTTAGCATTTAGTCATAATTGATGTTGTGTAATGTTATCAGTTACCAGATTACATTAATGTGAGATCGAACATGTCTCATGTTTGATACATTGGTTCCGACTTGGGACTTGTGACATCGTCTAGATTTATGTACTTAATCTACGCGCTTTTTTACATATTTACGTCTAGTTTCTACTAGTACTAGGCAGAGACGGTTCGCATTAAGAATAGAAGCTTATTTGAATCATGTATGCTGATGCTAATGACAAACAAAACTAAATAAATGTAGGTAAACCATTCACCTAACTACATTTTGTTACTATACCACCAGTTAAGTTTCACAGCGTTCTCCAAATCGCACAGTATTCGCTATGGAATCTATAATTAAATGTCAACGACCAATAACTTAGCAAGTAGCTGTGACCTGCTAGTTGTACTTGAATAAAACATCGACAAAAGAATAATTCTTAATATATGATGCCAAAACGACATATAAAAGAGCCACAACCAGGCCAACCATTGTCAAGTTTGTTGCTTCAAGTAATTCAAATGTAATATTATACTATGATTAATTATTTCACTTGTACTGTAGGTCCCATGTTGGGCGGCAATAGGGCTTACTGGCGCCCATGCTGGGACTGTTAACAATTTATGCCCCAGTTCAACCCTTCACTTAAAGGTAACTATAATTAATTACCAACTAATTTGAAAGTACAGACGTTAATATATTAACAAGAGGTAAGTGATTGAGAATATCAAATTAGGTGCGTGTAAGAAGATTGCAATGATGATTTTGTACCACAATAAGTGAATCGCTAAAATATGTACTTTTTCACCATTAGATAAAACCATAATAGGTGCTAGCTTTATTAATTAGAAACAGTGACAATTATATCCAGAATATTATAATTATATTCGCTATTAACACGTTCAATGTAATTGCCAGGGTTAACACCAACAGTTAATTTAACATTGGCATCAACTAATCATGCATTCCTCATTAATTATAATTAAATCAAAACCAATATTGTTAATGCAAAAAGTTAATATAGGTTATTTCATCATACTGGAAACGAAAAATGGTTGAATTTTCTAAACCATTAAAAAACAATCTAACAATGAAAGGTTTGAAACTTGTTATGAATATTAAATCCTATCATTTAAAAACTCCGATAAACCGTCATTAGGTACGTACATTTAGCAGGTTGATATTTTGTAAGTCTTTTATTAATTAAATTGGATAAAGTATGTAGTTTAGTTTATTTGCGTACATGTACCGAATACCTTTAACGATGTCAGTTTTTAAAGGAGAGGTGCATAGAGATTTTGCTTAAATACGTGATATCTATTGACACCTTTCTTTAAAAATCTCTAATAAAAACCCAAACAGAAACTTAATAATTTCAAAACCTTTTTATTTCGGTAATAATTCCATAATAAATCTCCAAAACGAAGTCATAACCATCTACAAAAACACTATTACCGTCCAATGATAAAACAATATCAAAACTACCCACAACAGCCAGACGACCTATTGGCTAATGCAACTAGAAAGTAACAGACTACCTTCCTTCTAAGAATTTCAAACAATCGTGCCGATCGACTTCCGAACTTTGCTTCGAGCCGCAGTTTGTCTTGCATTCGTGCTTTATTCCCCTCTGCGGCTTGCGAATATCTACGGACTTGCCAGTTGAAATTAATTTGTTGGTTCTCAGCCGGCACCTAACGAAGTTCCGATATTTCTTGTTTGAAATACGATATCCAATTTCGATATATGGAAATTAATTGTTTAAAACTATCGGTTGTGAAGATGACTAGTTTGATGTTTTGAACGTCATGCAGCTTTGATATCATGGAATTATTTTGTATATACATGGAGCTAGTGAGTCATAACAAAATAAACCTATGTATTTGTGTTTTTGAAGTGAAAACTTCGTTAGGCGCGTTGAGCGATTTTTCGTGGGGGGTGAACTTATGGATTCGCGTCACCGCGTGTCGTATTGCTATAACATAAAGTATAGAGGGCGCTAATACCAGTTTTAAGTTTTCACTTCAGTCGGTAGTTCCCATGACTGGTTAGGTTTTTTTTAACATAGGAACTGGCAATTAAACTTTATTTAAGTCGCAGCTCTAAAGCAGCACACGGCTTAGCTATGAACGTGTACTTAGCTTCGCTTTGAATGAAAATACAGACAGGAGCGTCCACTGCAACCAAAAGCCACGCTACGCACGGATGCGCGGTTGGCAAACAAATGAACCGCGCGGCTAACATGACAATATTTCTCAGTCCAAATCCTAAATAGCTTAGTGGATGGTTGATTATACGTGAATATGTAATGAAGAAGATGAAATCAAACACAACACGCTTTCTTTTTTGAAAAATAATCACATAATATTATTATAGACCCTATAATAAACATACTTGCCGTCTCTACAGTTCATACAAATCATAATTTGGAATCAATAGACCGGGCAGCAATAGGGACGAGTTGTATTCATGAACACAACAAGCCTTCATCAGTGGTCATCGTGAATGGTAGAGGAACGATAGTGCGAACATCATTCAAGATTATATCGATAGATTTTATGTTAATCTTATTTAAAATGTTCCGAAATAATTCGTAAAAACGATTATTGATCTTGATAGTTTTTAAAAGGTAAGCAACCTCTGAGAAATATTGTGATATCAATGAAAATCATTAAATACTCAGCTTTCTAGTCAGCATTCAAAACTCAATACAATTCTAATTATTATGCTTAAATAAATGATATCTTTTGACACCTTTCTTTAAAAATCTCTAATAAAAACCCAAACAGAAACTTACTAATTTCAAAACCTTTTTATCGCAGTCTCTTAAATATCGTAAATGAATTAAACACAATCGATAAAATCAGTGGCACATCACTAAAGAAGCCCTCCGTTAATCGTCTCCTTATAATTATAGGTTATCGTCGCGCATGATTTCACAGGCTTCTTCCACTTCTTTCTTTCAAGCCAGACGGTCGTGATAATTAGTTGCCATCACCAAACGAAACCCAACCCTATCACTAACACACGACAGTTCACTTTCCTGTTGAACTACCGTCAGGCGCTTTCAATGACACTTTGGCAGGCTGAAGAACTATTCATACGACAGCGCCTGATTTTTCCCTGATATTTCGTGTGACATTTTTTCTAGTTTTTTTTCGTTCCATGTTAGGATTTCGCTGAAAATTCCCCTGTTAGTACGGGATTGATGGCTCGGTTTCTGACCGGTATATCTGAAAAGTCACGTTCTATTTCGAAGCAAACACTCGTGGCCTTTTAATAAATGTTGAATGGATGAGGTGTGTTTTTTTACTTTTGACGTACGTCTCACGTCCGTGGACTATATTTTTGCGCAAAGGCTGAAAAGATGTCCACGAAACTAAATCTAAAGATCAAAGGAAGGAATCTGTCAATGCATTCTTGCTTAGATCAAAACCACGATCCTATATTTACTTTCAGCTGCCATATTAAAAAAAAACACATCATAATACACAAAAATTATAAAATTATAATATTATTACAACAAAAAATATATTACGTAAAGTAATTATAACTTTTTCAGAGAGTCCCATTTGGGCGCCAATAAACTTAATTGGCGAATTAATGTTATTGGCACCAACAAGCTATTGATAAAATCTACTTAAGATAAATTTGTACTAATTTGATTCCCACTTACTTTGATATATTTCTGATTCAGCAGTGACCTGAAATGAGACAAAATAATGAGTAATCTAATTATATCTTATAATATGAAACATATATATTTTATATATTATATAATATTCATTAATTAGTTCATATGAAGAAATTTATAGAGATACTAATACCCTAATTAATAAATTAATGTGCTCCGAATTATTAAAATATGATTTACTATATTAGCTTCTGAAAAGTGATAGGTAAATTTTAGTTTCTTAGAAATCGAAGTGAACTGAATACAGTAATTATAAAACATTTTAGTAAATTGAAAAAAAGACGATAATTATGATAAAAATGATAATGATGAAATTAATTTTATTTCTGTTTTGACGCTTTTTTTGTATTTTGAACCAAAAATACAAAAAAGACGTCAACAAAAGCTTTAAAACTAGATTAGTTCGGTGTTTCCTATCCCAGAGAAATACCGAAACCAACTCAGAGATTACAGTCTCTCTTAAAGCCTAGAAGATAGGTAATCTTTAATACATTTATAATAAATGCATAATAACAATTTTTTAAACGCTCTATGATCTTTTTTAATATGTGAGTAGCCTACTTACTCTTCTATAAAATAAAATAATTTAATTATTTTCTGCAACGAGAATAATTTTAAAACTCCACTTTACTGAGAGAACTCGTTAACAATGACGCATCGCTCGCAAACTAACTTGCAATCACAGAGCGAGAACAAAAATTAAACAAAAACAAAACGCATCGGTTAATTAAACGTAAATTCTCCAACACTTAATTACAGTTGATAAATCGAATCCCAATTAATTTATGTAATGTGTGGTCCGGTAAATAATTTGTTCTTAAAACTTTGAGTTTAACGAATGTGCAAAGGAGAATGCCACATTGCCGTACCAACTTGGGAGCTAGTCTGTCACAACCAAATATAGCTCAAAAAAAATACTCCGATTTTTTAAATCCGATGTACGTTTTTGTTATGAAAACGATTCCCGGCTTTCGGACACGCAAAATAAAAGTATTTTTTTACTTGTATACGTACGTTTTTTCCGCATATGTGATGTCACTGTCATTGACTTTTTTTTAAAATAATGTTTTATTCATGACCATAGATCCAAGAAGTCTTTCAGTCGTAGACATAAATGTCATTTCTGAATGTTGCTACTACTTAAAAAAATATAGGTACCTGCCAACGAACATTAAATAAAGAAGATAATTATGTAGGTACTGATTTGCTATTTAATAATTTAATATTAGGGTATAATATATTTTTAGTGTGTCGAACAAATGTTTAGGTCACGCGTCGCGTCGTAATAATTTAAATTGTTATTTTGGAATACACTTGCATTTAAAGAAAAGAGGACCGATTCAAAAAATAAAATGCTATTTTTACTGTGACGTATTGCATTAATTATTGTTCTGTGGCGCCGTCACGGATTGTCACGGATGACGTTACTTTTAATATTGGTTTCATCTGAACTATTTGATTTTAGTTATAATACATAAATATATTATCAAAAACGGGGGTCCAGGTGCTTTTTCATAACGTAGTATGTGTGTGATAATCGTCAGCGATGCCTCCAGCTTGAGTAATATATCGGCGAGCAAGTCAGCGTCGCCGATATATAAACTGTTCGCTTGTATTGAAAGAACAATTTAGAAAATAATATCCGCGGCTATGATCGTGTTTTAACATCATAGATTGCACCGATAGCCCGGCCTGTAAGTATTACCTCACCTAGTAGAAGCATTTATATTATAGTTAGCTTCTAAAGTACCTACCCGGGACTATTCGTTCAATTTAAGAATTAAATACCAGTTTTTATGCTTTCAGATCAATCCTGGTACCTAGTACCTATTCATAATGTTACGATTGCTTCACATTGATACAAGAAAAACTCCCTTTGATTCCGAACCAACATTCGGTCACAATGTGCAGTGATATGTGCTTTGGATGTGGACAGTCCATGCTACATGTTGCAAGGCGTTTCCGAGGGCCACCCAAATGTCGTACCTATTGTTTTATTTGTACATTTCTTTTCTCTAGTGGTCGAGGTCTTATACATTATGGAAAAATGAATATTTTATAATTTATTAATTAATCTTAACTACGTTTTTCATTTTTGATGTAAGTACCTTAGTATGTACTAACAACATTATTACCTTATTATTATTAACTAACCTTTCAAGTTCGATCAGTGGGTACCTAGTGGGTAAATACAACTCTGCCTAGCTCTTCTGCGAAAACAGGCCTGATGTTATGATAGGATTTCAAGACATAAGGAATCAGTAAATACAGTACTAATTGATTACTTATTCAGACCACCAGCTGCACTTACTGCGAGTGAGTAGGTACCTACATGATTATTGATATTCATTATTATTATATTTAAATAAACTGACAACAAGAATTATTATTTACTATGAGTTTTGTATTGTATAATCAATCATCCATCAGGAAACTATCACCAAATCAAGAATAAAAAGCAACCGATATTACCACCTTACATGTCACCAACTAACTAACATTTCGTGTCATTCACTTTCTCGAACTTAACCTCAAAATATGAAGTAGGTAAATGGTAAATAAATACGAATTGCGGGAATCCATGTAAAAATTAGTTAACAATATAGAAAGAGCATTAAATTCTCCTCCAAATACACTAGGTTTGGTTGTGACAGCGGACTTTTCGGTTTGGTACAGGGTGCCCTATATTAGGTGGCATTGTCCTTTATTCAATCGCGTTAATCTTCGCGTTGTAAAGAATTTGAGAATTAATGTTTATTTTTTACTAGCTGACCCGACAGACGTTTTCCTGTACAAATGTCAATAATTTATACAAAAAAATTCAAGTAATAAAAACTAAATTCTTTTGGTGGTATAATATACAGGGTGTTACGGTAGACACCGTTATCCTTGAAACTAGTGGTTTGGTGTCATCTATAATATACTTTTTCAATGGGACCTAATTTGAAATCGCGAAAAAAAAATCTGCTGTTCCATACATTTGTGTTCACTTAAATCGACAAAATGTATGGAACAGCTGATTTTTTTTTGCGATTTAAAAGTTGGTCCCAAAAGATATCGGTGTCTACCCTAACACCCCACCACTAGTATATATTTTTGAAACGTGCTCATTAAGCCCTTTCATTTGATACCCGACATGGTACGATTATATATTTTTTTTTAGGTCCTGACTTTATTTCCTTTAGAGGGCGCCATTTTGACAACGTGACGTAACATAGCCTATAACCAGCGGACGATCAAAACGCTTCCAACGATATGTCATTTGTCAAATTGTGATGAGTGGTTTAGAAGATATGAGGGAACAGATGAACATACATACATACATACCGGTCAAAATCATAAACCTCCTTTTTTCTTCGCCGTAGTCAGGTAAAAATAGGAAAAATTACATTCAGTTTTTCCCAATTCCGGAACACTTTTCCAATTTTTCTTTCCATGACAACCTAATTCTTCTAATGCTTTTTGGGCGCTCAATTATCTCTTAAACTAAGTTAAAATAATGATATTTGATAGAGTGACGTCATTTAAATTGGTCTACGTCAATAATACGTATCTAATTTTGTATTGTTTCTAAATCATTTTAGAGTTTTTTGTTTACATTATATAACAGATTTTCCCACGATATGCATTTCCATTTACTAATCTATGTTTCGTTTCCTTTCTTGTAATAAATAAATAAATAAATCTATCTATTGTTATTTATATAATTATAGTATTATATTCATCATAATTTATTTTAAGTATGATTTTCATATCATTTGTTTCAATGGACACAATATGATGAGTTCTCACCGTAACTAATAGAATTAATAAAAAATATTAACAAAAAATTGATTGTTATTACGTTTGTCATTGCATTGTCTTATTATGGAAACAAACCAGGTAATGTGTCAATGTGACTTCCAATGACCTTAGATAACATAAGAAACAATATACTGTGTAGGCAGAGGAGAGATGGACTTTAAAAGGGTTCGATCAGAAAGCTGGCAACGTCGGCCGCAAATAGCTGTAAAATATTCACATTTTTTATTTTATTTTTAACCGACTTCTTCAAAAAGGAGGAGGTTTTCTATTCGTCTGTGTTTTTTTTGTGTGTGTTTTACTCGATTACTACGCCAATTATGAATCGATTTTGATGATTCTTTTTTTGTTTGGTCATGCTTCAGAGGTGGTCCCATATTAATTTTATTAACTTTGCTTGCGTAGTTTTTAAGTTAGCTTCAATTATTACGTATTTTTCCCACTTAGTCTATGTAGACGATATATTATTTGACTCCGTCACTGTTATTTACATAGCAGGTAATTGTATTCGAATTTGTGTGGAGTAGGTACAACAACTAAAAAGTGAAAAATAAAAACTTTTTACAAAAAAAAGAACAACCAATTTCCAAAAAAAACACAAAAAAGTGAAGAATAACTTTAATTTCGGAAGTCGGTGGCAAAAAACGAAAATTGAATTGACTTGCGAAATTAAAGTTATTTTACAATTCCAGACTCCGGCCTGCTACTGAGAAATTCCAGATAGAAAACCTGGTATCAATTTTACAGACACGAGAATCGAACCCAGGACCTCATTCTCAGCAGTAGCGAGATGACCATCTCACCAATCTACGAATCGACCGCTGCAAGCGTCGTTTAACCTTCGATCGACCCATGCGTCTGTTATTATTTAGCCACAAGTCCACTCCACTTTTAACAATAAATCATTAAGGGCTATAATTACCCTATTGTAAGGTAAACCATAAGGGTAATGATAGCCTGTTACTTTTTACCTATCAATCCACGAAATACACGAAAGAAATAATGTTTTTTTTTAAATAATTGTAACATAAACAACACAGCACGACAGTCGTTACGAGTCGTCAGAAGCCCGAAAGTCTGACAACCAGTCTAACCAAGGGGCATCGTATTACCCAGTTACTGGGTTGTGGAGGTCAGATAGGCAGTCACTCCATGTAAAAATACTCAATCAAGTCTGTAATACCTACTCACAGATCACTGAAACGCCTCGTCAGCCGCTGGCGAGGCGGTAACATTGTCAACTTTTCCATACAAACCCAGCGTGTCAGTGCATTACCGCTTACTCGCATATTGCACAGTGTGACAGAAGAAATGCGCTCAACGCACTTTCGGGGCAACGTGCTGCCCGTGCTGTGTGTCTCTAGACCCTATCGGCACGGGGATTTCGTGCTCCTCCGTGCCTCGGAAAACACGTTAAGCCGTTGGTCCCGGCTGTCATTCGTAGATCTTTGACAGTCGTTACGGGTCGTCAGAAGCCCGAAAGTCTGACAACCAGTCTTACCAAGGGGTATCGTATTACTCAGTTACTGGGTTGTGGAGGTCAGATAGGCAGTTGCTCCATGTAAAAACTGGTATCCAGCTGCATCCGGTTAGACTGGAAGCCGACCCCAACATAGTTGGCAAAAGGCTGGGCAGATTGATTGAATTGTAACATAAACAAAACGGAAGAATCACAAAGGAAATTTACATTTCGTTACATTACAATTATAACTTCAGAAAATCGAATTCCCTAAACTAATATCTATTACTAACAGAACTATTAGACAAACGAAATAATCATTTACGGCCCAATCCTTCCGAAATCGTCACTTCCTGTTTGGCTTAATAAACGCTGCAGAGCCAATTTCCGGCAGCCATATTGAGAAATCCGGTCCATTACAAGCTAACGCTACTTTATCTGTGGTTCTAAGAAATTGGAACGGTTATGATGATTGTTTATGGTTTTCGACCCCCCCCTGCTTTGGTTTTTACGATTAGAAGAACAATTCGGTCACATAGACATGACATGAAAAGCGACTTTAATTTATTTATAATACGTACAGATGTGAATGTTAAGGCGATAACATTCACATCTATACGCAATAAGAAATATGAAAAAGTGAACGTTTTACCACCGTAAAACGTTCACTTTTTCGTCGCGAAGTTAACCGTATTGCTACTTACAAGCAAAACAAAAAATACAGTGTATAGTCAAGGGTATAAAGAAAACACATATACTTACAAAGAAATTTTATATTATCTAGAATCTCGAAAAAAAAAATGGCAAGAGAGCACACGAAAAAAGGTTTGAAAACCTTTTTCGGTGGGCTCTCTTGCCATTTTTTTTTCTCTAGTTAGGTACTCAATATTTTGAGCGACATATTATTTTTTTGTAACTATAAAAAAGGAAATTTAGTCAACTAAAGAATTATGTATGTTTTAACTTATTCGTGTATTTTTTTAATTACATTAAAACTGCGAAATAACTTTAATTTTATTCGTGGAGGGGGGAGAGGTGGGGATTCAAGTAAAATCAAACGCATCGCCATTTTCAACCGTTTTTATATACCGCGCGATGTACTATTCGTCGTACCTCCTGCAATACCTAAAGATTTGCTTATTACCGCGCCTTAAGCAGAAGCACAGTATAAATAAGTAACAGTACCTATTATGTTCTCATATAAAACGGCCAAAACGACGCGCTGCGAAATCTTAGTGTACCTATATCAGAACGCAACAGTATTGAGTGCGCGGCAGTTACGCACGGACGCGGAAGGTTTACCTACCGAGCGACCGTAGATAATTATTTCAAGGTCACTGCCGAGACATAATACTGTTACTTTATTATGTTGTTGCCTGTTACTTTGTTATACAGGGTGTTAGAGTAGACACAATATTGAAATCGCGAAAAAAAATATCTGCTGTTCCAAACATTTGTGTTCTCTTAAATCGATAAAATGCAGCAGAATAGCAGATTTTTTTTTTGCGATTTCAAAATTGGTCCCATAGAAAAAGTATATTATAGATGATAACCAAACTACTAGTTTCAAGGATAACGGTGTAACACCCAGTATTGTTGCTGTTACTTTGTTATGTTGTTGCCTGTTACTTGGTTATATTGGAGCACCTGCCTATCTGACCTCCGCAACCCAGTAACTGGGTAGTAATACGATACCCCTTGGTAAGACTGGCTGTCAGACTTTTTGGGTTACTTATTAATCGTAACGACCGTCAAAGATATATACAAGGTGGAGACGACAATACGACAAAAAATTAAACTCCGTATATCTAATGACGTTCTCGGTCTACATATAAAAAATTAATCAAATATATCCAATAGTTTATTTACGATAGCTAGTCAAAGATCGGCAAACCCCATAGTCGGCCCATCACTACTATTTAATTTGTTTGAAAAAATTACTTTTTTAATTTCCATGGTAGGATTTTTTTATAGTTCCAAAATACTCTTATGCATTAGTATTGCCAGTTATTCATTTATTGTTGTATTGTCGTCTCCACATTGTATATGACAGCCGGGACCAACGGATTAAGGCGCTGACAACAGCCAAACGATAAAAGTAGGCTTGACTTAAACAAAAAAATTGCCAAATCTATATAATTTATGATAGCGGAAAAATAAATGTGTATCTTGAACATATTTCTCAGAACTTCGTTGTTTGTAAATAAATCTCGACACAAATTACCAGTAAACTAACCTCTTACCTTGAGTCTTAATCCAAAATATCTGTATTAAATATCAACCTACGTTGATGTTTTAATTAATAACAAGAACGTCTTATTTGAATGTAGAACTTGGTTGTTTTTAATTTTCGATTATTCAACTCATTTTTGAATAAATCGATAATTGCTTCATATTTTGCAATAAATTCCAAGCCTTATGTCATCGCGTTCTCTTTCTTTTCTATGCAATCCGACAGTGACCGCGGTTTATCTGTTGTCAGCGTCTTAACGTGCTTTCGGCGGCACAAGGGACTCTTGGTATGTAAAGATGGTCACCCATCCCCGTGGATAGGTGACCATTTTATACCAAGACTCCACCAACCCCAGCAAGCGTAGCTTAACCTAATGGCTCGACGCGTGCGCCTGTTATTACTTAGCCACCAGCTAAAGACAAGACTAAACAGAGTCATATTTAATGAATTTCACCGAATTTCGCCGATGGCAGAACATATACAACTTCTCAAAGTTACTACAAGTAACTTATAACTACGGCAAAGTAATAAGTTCTACTCGACGAAAACTAACAGAGCGAGGCGAATCGAGAAATGACTGATTCTCGATGAAGTTTCGCTCGAGATGTGTTTAATGTGGAGTTTATTTGCATTTCAGTACTCTGCAATATTCAATTTTGTACTCGGAAATTATGGAGCTCGTGGCTATGTAATAACAGCCGCAAATTGAGGAGCTCGTGGCTAAGTAAAAACAGCCGCAACGGTCGATCCATCAGGTTAAGCTACGCTTGCCGGGGTCGGTCCGTGGATGGGTGACCATCTTTACACATCGAGACTCCTCCGTGCCTCGGAAAGCACGTTAAGCCATTGGTCCCGGCGGTCATTTGTGGATCTTTGACAGTCGTTACGGGTCGTCAGAAGCCCGAAAGTCTCACAACCAGTCTTGCCAAGGGGTATCGTATTACCCAGTTGCTGGGTTGTGGAGGTCAGATAGGCAGTCGCTCCATATCAAATACTGGTATTCAGCTGCATCCGGTTAGACTGAAAGCCGACCCTAACATAGTTGGGAAAAGGCTAGGCAGATGATGTACACGGAAATTAAAAATAAAATACTATATTCCTATTTTCGAATGACGTCGCGGCAGGCCTATACGGCGATGGCGGGATGAGCTAGACTCCTTCAATAAAAATTTCTCCTTGGCAGTTCTGAGGCCCTAGACAAAGTGACATTCTATCAGCGATACCGATGATGGAAAAGGCAAAAATGTATGGGACTGACATAAGCTATCGAAAAGCTTATGTCAATTCTGTTGAAAGTCGTAGAAATACGAAACGCTTTCGAAGCGATTGTCACTTGTCTAGGCCCTCTGGACAGAGAGAAGTGGAAATAGTTATTTGTTATGCAAGGCTGCAAAATTGTTTTTTCGCGCGAGTATTTGTATTGAAACCTGAGCAAGCGAAGGATTCTAGGATTGAACTATAGAATTGAAAAATTAAAAAAAAGGTTCAAATATAGAATCCTGAGCGTTGCGAAGGTTTCAAAGGTACGAGACGCAGAATAAATTTGCTGCCGAGCGCAACACACAACTTTTCACCTCACTACAGCGAGGAAAATGCTAGATGCATGCAATGAACAAATATTGTACGCTTTTATGTACTTTTCGCGCAAATTTTTCCGGAAGAAAGCTCAATTCGGCATTATGTATCGCTTGCACTAACTCTGCACTGCTAAACAAACCCAAATGATGGAAAGTGAATTGAATAAGAATAAAATTAAATCAATATTTTATAAGTCAAAACTTCTTTAGGCGCGTTGAGCGATTTTTATTCGTGCTGGCCAGAGTGGCCAGTGCGATTATTCTAAAAATGAGGTTGGCGCTCTGACATAAAATAAGTATTGATGCATTTTCAGTCGACCGTCGGTATAGAAAATTGTTGAATAGAAAGGTTCGAATTTTAAAAACTCTTTCCACGCTAGCGGGGAAAATACACTTTTCCACGCAGATTTCGAATGACAAACAGAATCTTTCCGAGCTTGTGAGGTGAAAAAGAATATGGAGGACTTTGCTCAGCAAAGTGGCACAATAATGGCTAATAATAAAAATAAACTTAATATTTGTGGAATTTTTAAAATCACCCAACGATACTTTCGCCAAGAAAATTGAACGCGATCAGCACATCTAAAGCGCGTGCTGTTAGTGTCAATATTCCGTAGCAATTTTGACACTGACAGCTCGTAAACGCGATAAGCAGATAGAAGGACTAGGTAAGATTTTTATGTATGGGTAAGGTGATCTAAGGGTAAAGTAAAAATTTTTGGGAATCCTCATGAAACGAAATGTAGGTACCAAAATATTAAAATACCCTATCATTAAACCTTCAGAAAAAAAGCGTGTTGGTTACATAATTATCAGAACCATTTTCAATAGACCATTTTAAAAACCCTTTTTGACCGTTTTGACCCTTTTTTAAGAGAAACCCCCGTAATAACTGCGATTCGAATCTTAAAAGATTTTAACATTTAAAAAACATTCTGAGCGAACATTTGCAGTTTTCAGCTGTGTCAGCTGAAATCTAGAGCACTTCCAATAGAAAGCGGTTATGAATTTTGATTAAGAGTAAAACTTGTGGCGGTAGGTGGGTAGTTTTTAGTCTACAAAGAAATCTTCTATTACTGGGTCAATTAATAGGTATGGAGGGTCGTGGATTATGAATATTCGCGCGTATAAGACAGATTTGCGGGGTTAAAATGCGCCTTGAATGGTCAGTCTTCGGATGGGTGACCATTCCAAACACAGTCATCTCCAACATGCTCTTGCAATGTTTTTCCTACACTTGGTCCGGCGGTCTCATCTTCTTCGTCGAACTATTGACAACAAAAAAACATAAAAAAAAAAAAAACAACCGACTTCCAAAAAAAAAAGTGAAAAATAACTTTAATTTCGGAAGTCGGTGTCTTTGCTTTTCAATTTCCGTTTTTTGCCACCGACTTCCGAAAATAAAGTTATTCTTCACTTTTTTGTGTTTTTTTTGGAAATTGGTTGTTTTTTTTTTGTAATTTTTTTTTTTTTTTCACTTTTTAGTTGTGGTACCTACTCCACACAAATTCGAATACAATTACCTGCTATGTAAATAACAGTGACGGAGTCAAATAATATATCGTCTACATAGACTAAGTGGGGTAAATACGTAATTATTGAAGCTAACTCAAAAATTACGCAAGCAAAGTTAATAAAATTTATATGGGACCACCTCGGAAGCATGACCTACCAAACAAAAAAAGAATCATCAAAATTGATTCATAATTGGCGGAGTAATCGCGTAACAAAAATACAAAAAAAAAAACATACAGACGAATTGAGAACCTCCTCCTTTTTGAAGAAGTCGGTTAAAAAACCAAGACGTCTGACAAAATGTCATATAAATCGGTTTAACCGAAAAATTTGTATTAATTACGAATTCACAATCCAGCATCTACGCCGTTGGACATACCTTTCGTCTGCACATTAACAATGCACTCAATACAAGGCAAAGAAAACAAATAACATCTCGCCTGTAATCTCCGAAGGATTAGGCAGAGGTGTACCTATAATACACCGACAATTCGCCAGTTATGTTAAAGTCCCATGTAATAGGGGGCGAGCCTATTGCCATCAACCGGGCACAAATTCAGACTCTGGGCTGCTATTGAGAAATTCCAGAAGGAAAACCCCAATAACACCCCTCATGCTAAGAAGTAGCTTTTGCGATCACTAGACAACGAGGTAGTCAATACAAAGTAAAGAAAGAATGGTGAAAATTAGGTTACTCCTTTAATAAATCTCTTTCCCCCTCTGCTAATAAATCGTTAATACATTCATGCGTATAATAGCCGGAGTCTACCGTCTTTGTGAAGCGCAAGAAGTGTCAGAACTTATAATGAAAGGGAATTATTTTTTTACTAACGGAGCTTGCGAATCCGGTGCGGGTATTATTTATAGAAGGACGGTGTTTTTTATATAGGGTGACTGGTAATTAGTGATCGTTACTTAAATACGTGACTTTACTCATCATTATGAACAAATAACCTAACCTAAACTGAAATCGCGAAAAAAAATCAGCTGTTCCATACGTTTATGTTAGCATAACTCGTCAATTTGAAACGAACAGCAGATTTTTTTTTCATAACGTAAAAGTTCTTCGTAATTATGAGTAAAGTCACGTGTTTAAGTATCGGTAATTACCAGTCACCCTATATATAGAGTGACGCTGTTGATGCCTTGATATTATGCTTAAACAGTTGCAGCAGTGCCATACAACGTGGTAGTGCCGCCAGTCCCTTGGGCACATTACCAGTTGACAGCTAAGCGAAGGAATATTTCGACGCCATTTTGTTTGTGTCTAAAACAAAAAAGATTCACGCCTATCCATCGTTTGAACTTGAACGTCTATGGCCCGCATAGGCCATAGACGTTCAAGTAATTTGATCAAACAGGCTGGTTCAAACAGTTTTATCAAATTGGCATGAATGTGCGTGGGAAAATTTGATCAAAATGAGTTGTCAAATGCCATGAAGAAATATGAATAAGCGTACAAAAATCGTATACAAAAAAAGACGTCGAGCTTTTCTCGAGTTTGAATATTTTGACGGATTTTTTTCCTTTCCATTAAAACCGTAAATAATACGTACATTTCAAAACAAAAAATAGTCTAAATGGTCCAGCCGTTCTCAAGTTGATGCGCTTACCAATGAGCAGCATTTCATTTTTATTTATATAGATAGATTTAATGCGTATAGTTTTTATAAAGATAAACAAGCAGTAATAAAGTGGTGTTTTTTTAAATAATATCTTCGAGATATTTTAATTAAAGAGCATTTTCAGTATATACCGGTAACTATCTACTATTTATCTGAGTAATAGTAGAACAATGGAACGGACCACTATAAAGACGATAATAGTGCTACAATATTCCGTCTGATAACATTAGGCTATCTTACTGGGGATTATAACTGCCTTGTGGATGATAACTCGTACGAAGATTATGCCAGATTCATAGACTATATCTCTGCTTATACACCTGCTAGTAATAGCTCTAGGTATTAGATACTTACCTATGTTGTTAACTGATCCTACAATACTCCATTTAATGCTTTAAGTGTGGTAAAGAGGTGTTTACAACAGAATTAACTAAAAATTTGTTTAAAAAAAAAAATAATTATTGTTCTTTCATTTCACATTTGTCATTGGCTGAATTGTCGACAACGGTACTGCTTACCTTAACAAAAAATATAATAGAACAGGTTTTTTTTTTAAATATGTTGTCTACTCTTTTATAAAACTAAATTCTCTGCAAACCTAATTTTTTTCGCTTTGAATAAAAACTGCTAAATGAATAAAAACTGAACATATTGAACAAGAAAATGTTTTACTTAATCGTAGCCTTTGTTTTTGATGCTAATAAAGTACCGATTTAGTCAAGTGTTTAGGTACCAGTATTTAAAAAAGTTATATAAACAATATGAAAGTCTCACGGCGTCGTAAGTGGCGCCCCTCGTCTAGTTTTGTTGCGAAGTTACTGGTACCACCGAAGAGATCGGATAAAAGTGACACTGGCTGATAACTGTCACTTTAGTAGAGCGTCGCGTCGATGGTTGCGTGACGGCTGTTTTCTGATGACAGAGATGATGTCAACGAAGCTGTCGTACCCCGTCCACGACGAACTGCTATATTCTGGCACAATCCTGCTGATATTAAAGCTGCTGAACCACTAATATGATAACCACACCTAGTCAAGGCTATCCTGCGCTGTTAAGTCTTTATAGGGTTATAATGCATATCAGTTTTTCGCTCAATTGTCTCCAACGAAAATTTAAAAAATAATCTGCTCTCAAGCCAAATTAGTTAATTGATTCAGGCGAGAGTTTGCGGAAATCCATTATAAAATACAATAGACGTAGATATTTAGTAATCTATTCCGTTTATCTATTCTTCAAGAGTAAAAAAAAACCCTGTAGGAAATCGACTCTGCGTCCAGCGCTCGGTGTGGCAACACATCGTGTTTTGGTTTGCAACTGGTCAATCGCCACCTTTTTTTTTTTTTTGTGGTTGGTAAATCATCAAATGACTTTTCCCGCGCTGGGCGGAGCGGAAGTGCGTATCAGCCTTTTACTGACTAAAACTCACCCGTGTTCCTTCAGTTGCCTGTTGCCAAGGTCCCGTCAATTAAGGTATCGTCAATCGTCATCCTGAGGATGCCTCGTTGAGTGGTGAAACACGTGTCGATTTCTTACAGGGTTTTTTATGACTTTTGAAGAATAGTTAAGCGGAATAGGTTACTAATATACGTCTATTGTATTTTTCAAGCCAAATTCATAAAGTGGCTTCTCACTTTCGGTGTGAAGTCATAAAAATGGAACGAAGCTGGTCCCTGTAGTACAACTAGACAGGATAACTACATGACACTGTACATAATAATGTATGTAGTTTTATAACTTTTAACTCAATGTACGCGTGTCCAACAGAGTTTTGAATACTATTCTGGAGCTAATCACAACTTTATATACGTGCTAAACTATGATGTGTCCGCATGCGGTTACAAATTGACAACACTAGTTGGAAATCCTTTACTAGTTATCCTACTAATATTATAAATGTGAAAGTCTGTATATTTGTGAGTTTGGATGTATATGTATTTATATAATGTTTATGTATTTAAAAAAAAAAAAAAAAAAAAAAAAACTATAAATCCTCTATAAAAGTTCCTGTAACTGTTTCTGTAGTTGTAAATAACTATTAAAACTAGATTTTTTATTCAGAATTAAAATTAACTGTAGGTACGTAATAAACAACTTATACCTAATTAATTAAAATATAAAATAAAAATATATTATCCTAACGTAACTAAAACTATTAAGAAACTAAAATATGGGGTCGAAAAATTCCTTCCGCTGTCGGCTGATAATATACCATTGGCGGCATTGCCATGTTGTTTATGCGGCATTGCGATTGCAAGCCTTTGGCCAAGATAAAAGCTAGCCCTTGGGTCACGAGAAGTCAAGCAGCCGATTGGAATAATTTTATTTTATTTAGTTTGGATCTCGTTTATTGGCATGTCAGAAGTACTGTGAGAGGTATTCATGAAAGTGTTGATAACTTTTTACAAGCTTTATATTACCTTGTTCTGCTTCCTTCCATTTTTCAAGCACTTCCTGGGAGCCGATTGAGCTGAATCTTGGCATTCTTATACAACTACCGAGACATTTTGAAAAATTGTTACCATAGAGCTAGTTTTATGATGGAGCCGGAAGTTGGGATAGGAACTCCTCAATCAAACAAGATAGCACAATCGTGTTTGGACTAATGTATTAACAAATGCTTTGACGCTAGGTGGTGTTCAGGGTCTGATGATCACTTCTCAAGTAATCCAGATAGCCCCATGGTGTTGGGCTCTTTGGATTTGTGGATATAAGATAGAATAGATTTTAGAAGGGATAGAACAGATATTTTAACAAATTCTAAAGCCAAAAAGTACAAGTAAAACTAAGCTTTTAATGAACTAAAAAGTACTAAATAAAGATTATGTAAACATAGAACTATAATATTTTCTTAAAAGTTTGAGACGTAAATGCTCCCTTCTTACACTTAAAGATAAGCCTCAAGCATTTAAGAAAATATTAAAGTTCTATGATAACTTTTTTTCTTATTTACTACTTTTTAGTTCATTAAAACCTTTTTTTATAATTTTTTTTTTTTATGTTTTCACCTCAACCTTATAATGTTATAAATTCTTCGCAAAATATCGATGCAGTGAAGGAAAAAGGAGTGGGAAACGGCAGGTTAGAAAAAAAATGGAGAAATCATGTTTTTGAATCACATTTAGATTTCATTTTAAACGCATGCGGCATACTCTTTGAACGTAAATCGTGTCCAGTGCAGGCGCTCCTCAATTGTTTTCTCTTCAAATCGTCCAACTTACGACCATGTACCAACTTTTCTAACGCAAACTTTTCAAGTGGAAAATTCTTAAGTTTAAACATAAAACCGCACTGCATAAGTAAGAATATCGCACCGTAAGCAAGGCCTCTCAGACATCAAGAAGTGTTCTAGACGTACACGAGCAAAGAAAGAATTAAGTAGGCGGTAGAACGACGTATGCATAATACATATCCATGTACAGTACATCTATTTTCTTAATGTCCCTCGATAAACTTCGTGTTTCGTCAGTCGTCGGATTTCTATCAGTTGCCCTTTGCACTTGGTTCAGACCGGACGTTCTCATTCCAATTGGAAGTATATACAGGGTGTAAGGGAAAACACCGTTGTCACTCAAACCATGGGTAGTTGACTTAAATATAAAAATAAATGACCGAAAAACAATAAAAAAAAACGTTATTTTCTATAAAAGATTTAAATAGTTTCTATCCGACACCATGCTCGCTAGCAAAACGGCTGACTGAGGGAGGGGTCGCACTCGCGGCCGGTCAGGTCACGTCCCGCGTCACCCACCCGCCGTTTTGAGACGCAAGTTCGTTGCTCTAGCGCCCTAGGGTGAAAGGGTGAAATACTCTTGAGGAAAAATGTAGATTTTCTTTAAAAAAAAAAAGTTGTCATCTTCTATTGATTTTATGTTCTATAAATGAAACCAAGTCACTGTTTGTGTATGATTTGGATAACGGTGTTCACCCTAACACCCTGTAGAGTTGTAAATACTCTTTTTTCATACTTAGTTCTGTGGGTTTAGACGTGTTAGTAGTGTTAATTCAAATGATTGTACACGATAAATCTAATAATTGATGGACATGAAAATTAGCATTCGTTTGTATTCGGAAATTCGATGATTCCCGAGGGACATTAAGAAAACAGTTGTACTGTACAAGCCTTGGCTCACGCACAACTGTGTTAAAATGCGAAATGTAGGTAGTTGAATATTTATCACTTACCCACAGAACGGGCAATGCAATTACCGGGGCATTGCTACTGACAGTGTCAGTGGATATTGCGGTTTTATCTCCTTGTGACTCATTGCTCATGTGCCATTGTGGTTTTAATATTGCTTCGATACTAATTGTTACTGGATACAACAAAACATTACAGTATTCGGTAGTTAGTTACACAATCGCGACTATCGAACGCGGAGTCGGGTTCGATTCTCAGGTCGGGTAAATTGCTATAGAGTTTTATATCAGGAATTTCTCAGTACCAGCTCGGACGGAGTCTGGATTTAAGTTAAGAATCCTAACTAGTCCTAACTAATATTAGGTGGACCTATGAAATTGGTGTTTTGTATGGAGAATTTTAAAGAAGTTGCGTTTTTCATACTAACATTTTCTTAATTTATATAACAACCATAAACACTAGTGTTTTAAATTTTTTATGGACTAATGTTTAAAAACTAAGATAACGTATGCCAGTTAGATTAAGCGACAAAATAGGTTATGGCTAAGTTAATAAAAAAATAGTGGTCATTTCTGCTAACAAAATGAGGAGTCATTTTTAAGGTATTTTTTATGTTTAGAAAACCATAAGTAATAAGGTTTTTTTACTATTGGTAACAAGTTGTCTATGATGGTCATTATTCGATATAATACCAGGCAATTTATGAATATGTTAAATCATAGAAGTGACGAGGTTCACTAAGTGTGAGAAAAAAACGCCAATTTCATAGATGGGGGACCCAATATTATAAATGCGAAAATGAGTTTGTTTGCTTGTTACGCTTTCACGTCTTAACTATGATCATCATGAAATCTTGCAAGCACGTCAAGAATACATAAACGGACATAAGGCTTTCATTCAGACAAAGTACTACTGTTCATGAGGGATAGAAAAATGATTAGCAAAATCAATATTAACGTAAGCGAAGCCGCGGGTAAAAGCTAGTATGGTATAAAGCTCATCCCCAAAGACATGGAACATAACGTAACCGTGTCATTGTACCTATCCCTTACTTATTAGTTTAGAGCATGGAAGATATATTGCAAAAAAAAAAATTTTATTTATTTGTTATGTACTACTAAAGCCGGTGTTATGCCGAATATACTGCAGCATTAATTTTCAAATAAATATATGTTAAAGTTGAGGATTGATGCTAGGTCTAATTTTGGTGAAAATACAATTACATAAAATTTTCTCTATAGAAAAAAAAAAACAAAGTTACCTCTAAACCGAACTATAATCCGCTGGTATTCAAAAAATACTTCAAATTAGATCATGAAACTTTGCATAATAACTGAAATAACTATAAAGCAGGTCTTATGTTTTTTTTTCACCGTGAAATGCAATTATCTAAACTATTCGAAGCTTGAGAGCCGCCACCACCCCACTCCGTCTCGCTTTCACTCAAGCCGTGAGTAATTTGGTGCGAGCGAGATAAAATTTGACATAGGGTAGGGCCTTAATCGTGTTTTCAATCAACAATTTTCACCTCTAACCTTTCCTTAAAATAAATTACAAATACAAATATTTGTTCTATAGTTTGTTAGTATTCCGCGACCTTGTCCGCCATTAGAAACACGATACGGCTTGTCACGGCGGCGTGACACGTCTCAGCCGTGGATACATTCGGTGCTTAATTACTATCGCTGACAGTCACCAATTTATTTCTAAATAGAAAGCGTGTTCAGCTGTAAGGTTAAAAATAAATTGGACTAATAACAAACGCCCCTAAATCATGGGGGACACATAAATGAAAACACTGGCCTTACTAGTGTAGATATTTTTTAAATCCATTAAGAAACTAAATCCAGTTAAAATAGTACATTACTTTCGCGACCTGTAACCGGGGCATTGATGGCCGATCGTGACGATATGAGTTCATCAATGCCTGGTTGCGGCCAAGGCTTGTATAATACTTTTGTCAAATAATGCGCGGAAATTTCAATCGAAGTAAATTAATTCTAATTTACAGAATCAATGACGAACAACGGTAAATTTTTATTTATGATATTATAATAATCTTTATATAATATTTATGATATTACAATAATCTTAATATAATATTTATGATAATATAATTATCATTGGGGAAAGCTTTTTTTTTAATAGTCTCGTTATATTGTCTTCTTTCATGAGGTGAATCTTGATATTATAACAATCATTGGAAAAAGTTTTTTTTTTTGCTAATTAAACAACATGATGTATCAGAAAGATCATGTCTGGATCAAGTTTTTCTCTTCTTGTTCTCACACACTATTCTCTACATTTCTCCTTTCGCAGGTCTGCTGGAAGAAATTTCTTAAGAAATAAGCAGTACCTTTGTACTCATATCATAATTATGTCATATCTCTTTGTATTTAACTGTGTATACATAAATAAATAAATAAAGATGTGATAAAATTTAAGGGCGCGGACCCCATGGAACACCGACCGCTCGAGGAAGACCACACAATTGGTAAAATGCTTATCCCAAAATCATCGTTCTACAGCTCAATATAAATATTATATAGATTTCCCTAAATTCCTAACTCACAACCAACCAACATCTATTCACTGCACTTTTTGCCGAACGCTTGCAGGCAGCAGAGCAAACGCATCTGCGGTTGCTTACAACCAACCAGATTAATTTCCCGGTCCACTCGGCCGGCATAAATTGTGGCAACCCTGGCTTTTGTTGGGAGGAACTCAGTTTTAATTAGTACAAATTTGGGGTATTAATCTTAGAGCGGTGATTCTGTCTGGATAGTGCGGTGTGATAAATGGTGGGGGTTATCTTCAGGCTAGGTGTAAGAGTAAGCAGGGTTTTCAAAGTAGGATAACAGTAGGTATTCTTACCTATAAAAAAAAAATATAATGAATATATTTTTTTACATCATCAGTTCCTTAATATTTGTAAATTATTCACAATTAAAAATACGTCATTATTTTCTAAATGAAAATTGAATATCAAATTCAATTGTTATGCAAAAATGGTCTCCTCCTGTATTCAGATGTGTCCAGCAATACACGTATTTCGGCAAAAAATATTATGATTTACAAAAAAGATATAATCTTTCATCCTTTTTTGTTTGTATATCTTCTTAGAAATACATAATCTTTTAAGTACATAGAACGTTTATCCTACCTGATCTGGAGTTTTATATCAAAGACATTTTGCGTATGGATATCAGGAATCAATATACAAGATATTTATTATGATATTCTTCGAACATGCTCCAACGATAAGGCTCAATCGGCTGCAAAAATTTTCGGAGAATTTTTGGTACAGTCTACAGAACAATAAAACAGTGTGTTTGTTCGTTTGTTCTTCTTTCACGCAGCAATAGAGCAATGGATCCACATGATTTTTTGCATAGAGATAGTTTATGGACGGGAGAATGACGTAAGCAATAATATTGTTTTATTCCGGTAAATGCACATTACGTTTCCTGTGAGGTACACTTCAGGAGGTAATTAACGGGTAAAAGCTAATAATTAATAAGAATTTCAATTAACCCATATATGCCCAGTGATTCGAAAACGAAACAAGAGGTTTTTGTAAAAGCATCGTAAATCGTTTGTTAGTGCAGTAAAATGCAAAAAAAAACGCAATTTATCGCAAGGCTACTTAAGTTTATTCTATTTGCAACGAAGAATTTTGAGCAGCGTTGACATTTGATTCAAATAATAAGTAGTGCAATTTGTGTTGTGTTTTACGTCGCGCAAAAATCATGTCGTCTGCCAGAAAAAATAAAATAACTGTTCAATTGAGTAAAACTTTGTACTTCTCAAAGGTTTGTAGTAAATTTGGGTAAATTATACACTTATTCGTGTTATTAGAATTAGTAAATAATAATTTATAAATACATATACTGTCTTTAGAAGTTTCGTGTTTCGAAAACGATACGTCGGGCAAATATACAGGTGAGACTAGTACTACATCTGTTTTATTTGTTTTAGGCGGAACACGCAGTAAACTACAAATGAAATCATTGATATCATCAATGATTTGGCTTCGAATGATGAAGCGACAGCAGCTGACATATACATCGACCCTCCAGGTGATAGACTTGTGTCAGATTCGGACTTGGGGACGAAAAAAATGTAAGTTTTGAAAATTTATCACGTCAACTTTTGGCACCTGCTGAACTGACAGTAAGTGAAATAAATATTAGTGGTAGCAACACGTCTGAAGAAGAAGTTTTACGCCCAAGCATGTCCAGACAGGCACAGTCTTTATCAACCCGTTAGCGAGGCCGGCCATTGCGATTGCCATTGTGATAATCCTCTGCTTTTACCTCGCCGCGACTGCGACGTCTACCAACCATAAAAGTAGAATGTACCACTTTTTGCCCCTAATTTCTGTTCGATTGGTACCGATATTTGCATCCATCCGATTCACGCCTCCCATAAAACGATTCTTTTCGTATATAGCGGAGGTGATGGAGGTAAATAGGGGAGGATTATCTATAGATCGCAATGGCCGCCCTCACTTATGGGTTGATGACGACTGTGCCTGTCTGGACGTGCTTGGGCATAAAACTTCTTCTTCAGACGTGCTGCTACCACTAATATTTATTCCACTTAGGGTCAGTTCAGTAGATGCCAAAAGTTGACGACGTGATAAGTTTTCAAAACTTACATTTGTTTCGTCCCCCGAATCCGAATCTGACACAAGTCTATCACCTGGAGGGTCGATGTATATGTCAGCTGCTGTCGCTTCATCAGCCGAAGCCAAATTATTGACGATATCAATGATTTCATGTATAGTTTACTGCGTTTCCGGCTAAAACAAATAAAACAGATTTAGTACAAGTCTCATCTGTATATTTGCCCGTTGTTTCGTTTTCGAACACTTCTAAAATACCTACTATACAACATTTTTTTTAAATAAAACTAGGCAATACTAATATAGGGACCTATCAACATAAACATATCTGAAAAAAACCAAAATCGGAACCCAAAATAGTTCTGGGTATATATAGGTTAACAATCATCAAGAAAACATCAATACAATTAGCTTAAGAACATTATCCATTTCAGCGAAAACAGAATAATTATATCTGTTAAGTGCATTTAATTATTCATCATGCAACCTGAATCTGAATCTTCTTCAATAGAATACTAAAACAATAGTTTTTTTTACGAAGTTATTAAAGTAGGTAATATAATTAAAATTCAGTTGTATTGATTTATGATGCCGAGAATGCTATGACGAAATTTTTTTTTTTTCTTCTTCAAAATATGTAACCTTATTATGGCATACTTTTTGATGCTGACTATACTACTTCAAACTTCAAACTCATCGTTTCACAAGAAAAGCAAACAAGATCATCTACTGTAGTTACATATAATATTTAGATCTGGATAAAATCTACGAGACATAATGCGAAACAGATTCAATAAAGCAAATAGATACGATCCTGTATGAGATCGTTATTGGGCGACAAAATCCCTAATAACAGCCGCTTTTGTTTACAAAGTGCCCAAAAACATGCTCAAATAGGCACGGTAATAGGAAGGAATGTTTTAAATTATTTTCGTGAGCCAGGATTTTGGCAAACAGGAGTCAAATACATACAAATGATATTAGTGAAATTGCTTTGCATACGTAAACGATTCAGAAACAAAGAGTTTTAGGTACGGTTACAATATTATACGTTATCAAGATCAAACGTCGCTTTTCTAAAACGTGAAAAATAAAGGTATCTTTGAGGAAGATCAGAAACACGTTAAAATGATAATGGGAGCTCTTTTGTTTTGTTACTTTTAAACGGGTAGTACGTGTACAGGCCCCATCACGTGAAAAGAATGCTGCCCTTTTACTCGTACCTGCGCACTGACTGATTTATCGATTGCAGCCTATTCCAAAGTACTAAGTAGCTAGTAAAGTACTTATTATGATTCTACAATAAAACAATTACACTTATATTATAAAACAATAGCCTAGTACGCTAGACGCGACTGTCGTGCGCAGACACATCCCCTGCACTGTCGCTCAACTTTCTTTTTACGTGACGACAACTATACCGATGTGGCGGTATCTACATCGCCACATGTGAACTACGCATCAAAGACCTGACGTCACAAAATCCTGACGTCACATAAATCCTGCATCTCGCAATTAAAGTTTACCGTGCAATGGACATATATACAAGAACCCAACATCAATCGTTGCGCAGTTGCCCGCCAGACACGACACCCGTCTGGTCGGAGGATCCTCCCTTTTCTAAGGTGGACGAGTGAACTTTACACCCTGTTCCTCATACCCCTCATACCTACTTATGACATTGTGATTGGCTGTCTTAGGGCCGACCCAGACGTGGCGAAGCGCGGTTATCGCACCCAAATAAATATATTTCCCTTAAAATAACATCGAAAATAAATATATATTCCAACCGCGTGCCTTCGTCCGCTTATGTATTTGCGGACTAATGGAAGTAATTTCAACGATCGCAATGATGATATTTATTTGACAATGAAAATCGCACTGCAGTACGCTTCGCCACGTCTGAGTGGAGGGCCTAATTCAAACAGATTTGCTGAAATCGAAGTAAGTAAGAATGTAGTTATTTTTCATTATTCCAATGAAACGATACGGTATACTGCCATACATTCAAGTTTAAACACCCAATAGATCAGGTAATTGTATAAACTCAATCTCCTTTGTATTATATAATTGCACAGGTGTGAGTACTATGTACTATAGAGCTACCATTTACCGGGTAAATTGTCTTTCATTGACTTGAATGTGCCCTGGCGGCTGGGAATGTCATGCTCACTCAAATGTCTCGCTGATGGTGGCGCGTGTGTTGGTTCATTTAGCTCCCTTCAAAATGTTTGAGCTGAATGGTGCTGATCCATGCGTCATGTTCGTGAACGGGCGCCGTCAGTTGTCTGTGAGCTGCCATGGCTTATTTTAATTCTTGAATTGTTTTTATGTTATAATTGCGGACGCTCTTAACGTGCTTTCTACATTGTTCTCACATGTATAGTTTCAACATGAATGATGTAACCAAATTATTGTAAGAATATTTTGATTTAAAATAGTATCCATGGAGTTTCTTGCCCATTCTTCTCCATAGGTACCTACTACGCTTTTGAATGGGCAACTAGCTTCATATTTCTGACTGACTGACTCCTTGACAGTTCAAAAGTGCCTGTAAATGGTTTAATTGAAATAAATGCTTTGAGTTTGAGGTCCAGCAAAGGTGTCCTGTAACACGTCTACAAAGCAAGTGCTATACAGCTGCAGTCAGAAGTAAACTCAACTCCCGAACCATAACTTTGAACAGACAATTATGTATGATCGCTTTGTCTATAACTAGAAACTACCCGCAAACCACATTTAGTTTCCATTCCTCCTTACGGTTGTTCCGGAAACATTAAACAAAGCATTTCTCATGAATGCTAAGAAGGATCAGTTGACAACCGGATGTTTTTACTGTCAACTTGATATAAATTTTCTGGGCCGTCGATCCGTTTAAAATTGCGACTACTCCCCGAATGAAGCGGTAGGCGGTTCAGCGGATTAACTGGTTTTTGGCCTGTTACAATTTATCGGTATTTTAACAAATGAAATGTATCGTTTAATTTTTTGTTTGGCTTTAACACTCTTTGTTGTGGGTTTCAAAATACGTACAAAAGTATGGTTCTTTTTTTATAATTGATGGTTTAAAGTTGAATGCCGTGAAAGTACTAGTGATCACGAAGAAAAGATTTACTTAAATTAGGATACCAACGCACACTAAATTAATAAATTGTTTCAAAACCAATAATCTTTAGGTTGTAACACCAAAAAATTAAAAAAAAAAGTTGAATGTGTGGAGCGCGTGTCAATGTCACGCCACGGGGCTTGACAGATGATATGGCTCATTTTTTAAAGCCCACAACGGTTAATATATCAATTATTATTGTGATATTAAGCTTGACATCAACATTTTAAAGATCTACCAACATATTCGGGGTCCCAAATTGAATTTAAAACTCCCTAGCTTCTGTCCCATGTTGGGCGTCAATTGAACGTTACTGGCGCCCAACAGGGTCTAATGAAATCAAAGTAGTTTACTAACCCAAAAATGTGTTAGAACGAATAACCATTCTCATTTTCTGGCAAAATTGAGTCTAGCGTGAACCATGTTCGCGGAAAATTGTTTTGAAGCCACGCTATTTTTTTAAGCTTGTGTTTTTAAAATTATGTTATGTTATTAAGAGAGCTTTTTAGTGAAACTATAAGTTAATAACTAAATATTTAAAATTTAATTTAATTAATTAAATTACACTTTCGAATTAAAATTTGCATAAATATTTTCCTTATTTACATAGGAGTGGTCAGTAGTACTATAGTAGTTTAATAGTATCTTTAACAAAACAGCATTTTAGAAACGGGTAGTATCAATATAATTGTGCTAAAATTATAATAGGATTTAGCGGAAGCGAAGTTTGGTCCTTCTAAATGCTGTTAAATAATTTTAATACTGTAGGAGCTCCTTTAGTATTAAAATGATAATGACTATGACTCTGATAGAGCAGAAATTTCTTCTCAGCCTTTAAACATATTTATAAATTAAATATAACATTTCTTTTAAACCATGTACTCGGTTCATTTCATCTAAAACCTAGACTACACACAAATACTCTTTTTTAACCAGACACTGTACCGCTCAGACAAGATTTTATAAAAATAACAAGCTAGTTCTTGTGGTCTGACATACGAGTGAGCTCATATCTATTACCGTGCTTGTTCAATAAGATCGGATTCAATACCGCAAGTTGCCGCAAGTTACTGATCGTAATTGCATTGCGGTGGGATTGCGGTACATAGGTGAGTTAGCAATTGTTTTTTTTAAATATATTATTTAGTCTGCAGTCACTTTTTTTAAATGGAGAACAAGCATTGTTGTGGAGTATTCTAGAATTTGAGTCTAGAGGATTTATTGCTGTTATAGGCACAGATGTTATTTCGGAATAAAACTGCGCAGATCACTTTCCTAAGTTTAAATAGGTATTGCTTTTTAAGGGGCGTTTTGTGGTAGGTCTTTTTTTTTTTTTTGGGTGCGAAATCATCAAATGACTTCTCTCGCTCTGGGCGGAGCGGAAGAGTGTGTCAGACTTTTACTGACTAAAACCCACCCGTGTTCCTTCAGTTGCCTGTTGCCAGGGTCCCGGTATCCCTTTCGGACTATTCCGCAACCCTGGCAGGCATCGGTCCTAACGGACCCCGTCAGGTGTGCTGACATCTCTTTGAGGCGCGCATGGAACACGACGCGCCATCGACCCGGGCCTGATTCTTATCGGACGGCGAGCTACCCATTGCTACCACGCCCAGGGTGTCGCCAGCGGCGGTGGTTAGGGGCGTGAGGGCGCAAAGTTTGCCTCTCCCTCACGCGTTCCGCCTCCTCCTTCACGAGCATTACTGCTTCGCAGAAGGAGGTGACGGCTTCCCATGCCCTCTCGCTCCGTACCATGGCCTGAACCAGGGCAGGACGCGAGAGGTCATTGCCGCCAATCGCCTCCACGAGGACACGGCGGTGCTCCGCCCAAGTAGGGCTCACCTCCACCGTATTCTCCACCGTGTTCTCCAGACGATCCGCACAGTGGTGACACCCGGGCGTTTCCTCCTGCCTAATCCTACATCGGTACCTCCCGAACCTGCCATGTCCGGTGAGGACCTAGGTCAGGCGGAAGGTGAGGACGCCGTGGCGCCTCTCCAGCCACTCCTCAAAGAGGGGACTTATCGCTGCAATTGTGGCGTGCCCAGCACTGGGTTGCGACAATCGCGCTCTCCATGCCGCCTTTGTGGTAGGTCTGCATTACAGTATGAAATATTTCTGCTTATGATATAAATAACACTTAATGTTTGCTTGCATAAGACGAAAAAAGATATCAAAACTGAAAACAAAAACCATTATCAAACTAAAAACCCCAATTCCATGAATTATTATACTTGTTACTTCAGTTCAATAGTTTTCAGCCGTTCTCAAAGCCAAACTGCAATTTCGTAACACACCGAGGGATACGATTGTAACTTTTAATTACTAGCTAAACTGTTTCTCTAACTGGTATCACTGTAAATTATGCCACCCGCCCCTGTACCAGAGTATAAATAAGTAACAGTATTATTATGCATTCATAGAAAATAGCCGAAACGACGCGCTGCGAAATCTCAGTGTACAACATTATCGAGTGCGTGGCTGTTATGAATGGACGCACAAGGTTTAATCTACCGAGTAGCCGCAGGTATTACACTGTAGAGACATAATACTGTTACTTTATTATACTGCGCCTATACCGAAAAAGAGATAGGTACTTGAAATAAAAATGGGGTTCATTTATTTAATTTATTAACTTCTTTAGTCCAGCTGTGGTGCACGTAGGGTCTGAAATTAGGACCCACCCACGTGCACTACTGGACTCAATTATTCTCGGATCGGAAAGTGTTAATTACGAAAATTCTCTGAAGCAATCTATAATTGCGCCCGGTACATGGCATAAGCTCGCCCCTTATTATGTGTTCAATTGTTTTTTAATACCTTATGTCATTTATCTACAATCTACATAAACTTTACATTATTGTGGGACTCGTGGGGTAAAATGTTTATACCAAACACCTGTGTATTGTATTATTTCAGGAGCTAAAAGTCACAATTGTCTGTGCTAAATAAATGTATTTCCTTTCTTTCTCCTTTCTTTCAATTTTGCGCAGGAGTAGATGGTATACAGACGTAATGTTTTATTTTCATAAATAAAAAGTCGTATTTTCAATCAATGGCACACTCGAACAAAAACGTACAAAAATGGACCGTTTAAACTCATCGATCAGTTAATTGAAAGTCGGTGTAACAGTTGGCTTAGTTAATCAGTCAAAGGAAAAGAAATAAAAGCTTCGTACGGACGACGCCATAACTGGGTTAACGGCCATTTTGTCGATAGCCGATAGTCTTGGGTTTGGCAGCTTAAGGGATGAGTGGGACTGAGTTGATGGATTGGAACGAATAGGGTGTTTTAGGACCGATTCCTATTACTTACCAATGGTTGAAACGTATTTAATTTTTCTACTAATTTTCTTTATCATTTAAGTGTATGGCAACTCGAAACAGTTGCTGTCTTCTGCACTTAGCCACTTAGGTGCTCAGGCTTCAGTTGTTCTAAAAGTCTGACACGCCCGCTCCGCCCAGAGCGGGAGAAATCATTTCAAGATTCCCCAAAATAAAAAAAAATGGCTTCATTTGTTACGTAAGATTCTTCAAAATTCAACGCTAAACTCGGGCGCTGAGTCGCGAATTTAGCCGATGAAAAACGAACAAAACAGTTAGAGTAGGTGTCGCGTAAAAAGTGTAGAAATAATAGTATCATACTATAATAAAATGGAACGGAATTGTGTAAAATACTTACAAATCAACACCAAATTTTCAAAATAATTTTACTTATAATTATTACTTAAGTTAGATTAATAATACCTATTGCTTAATAGTTACTAGGCTAGATTTTTAGTAATTATTATTATCATTATTAAAACTTTATGCATAAGTAAAAAAAAAAAACTGTTCAAAGGCGGACTTACTGCCTGAGGCATTTTCTACCAGTCAACCTTAGGGTGATGCAGAGACAAACATGGCATGTGCAACATACGGGATAGATAATTCGAAAAAGGATAAATAGTAATACATATATACTTAAATACATACATATAAACAGAATAAACTTCGTCAGGAGAAATAACGATAGGTGAAGGAGAAAACAAGCCCAGCAAATCAGCGCCGCATTGATTCTGCCAACTTCTCACGAATATGTTCACGAGCCGCTACTTTGAAAGATAACCGACTCGCTGCCATCCTGATATTCAGAGGGAGCGCATTCCAAAGAAATACCGCCTGGACAAAGAAAGAAGAGTGAATAAAACCAGAGCGATGAGAATTATTAAGAACATGGTACTCTTTAATAACAAAAAAAAACATATCTATGAACTACCGACCCTCAATTTGTGTGTTTGCAGGATCGTTACTAGATAATATCTGGTTGTCAAATGAATTCCATGGACTGTAATCCGCCTGGCATGCATAAAGGCGCGGGCCCACCGCGGCGCATGCTGTGCACGGGCACGCGGCGCATTTTGGCTGCGTGTATTAATTTGTTTGACAACGTGGGTCTACGTTTCCACTGAAGTACACGAATATGACCAACGACTATGTATAGCGTGGCACGGCGCACGGAGGGGCTACGCACGTGCCACTGCAATCCACGGACACGGGCTTCACTGCGATAATTGAGCTGTACATAGTCGTGGGTCATATTCGTGTACTCCAGTGGAAACGTAGACCCACGTCGACAGCGTTGAGCTATGTAACCGCCTATTCGAGCAAGCCACGCATGTATCAATGACGTCAATTCATGCGTAGCCTCTCCGTGGGTTGCAGTGGACACAACCACATATATTTTCTTACAAAGCGAGGCTTAATATACGTGCGTAGCCTCTCCATGCACCGCGGTGGGCCCGCGCCTTAATGATGGATCGAACTGAATGGTCTATAGCTAGGTTCCTATAAAAAAAAACGAATCGTTTTCCTTACCAATGGTATTTTTGTTTTTATTACCAAACAGGGCAAATAAATAGATTCGTAAGCTAATTTACCTGTGATAGCTACTTCCATATGGTACGGTCTTCTATGCAAAGCAATGAGGCCTTTCCTTAATTATTGTTCAAGATAGAAGATTCTTCATTTTAACCAATAACTGTCCGTACCATATAAGAATCGGCCATACGTCATAGATCAACGTCAACGAACCGCAGTCTCGTTTCAGTATATCCGATGGAACCTACCAGAGACTTTTTTTTCACAAAGTAAGTACGCATATCTGTTTTTAATTATCTCCAATAACACAAACCTAATAAAAACAAGATTATTATAACATATTTCGCCCCAGGGAATAATAACAAATACTAGAGCGACCCAATTCCGTGTAAATTGATTCTTCCTAATTACACTGGATACCAAAACACTATCAATTTATTTAGGACGGCGAATTTTAGCGTTAATTACTCTTTTAGTTACGCCGCCGCCACATAGTGCGGTTTCCATTATTTCCTAAATTACAATGCTGGACATTGAGTAGGGAATGAATGGAATGTTTGCGTGTTTTGATATTTATACAATATTAAATGGCGGTTTGGTCGGCGATTGTCAGCTTGTATTCACATTTAACTGTACATTTTCCATATTCTAAGCATCTTAATAATGTTTTAGGAAACGCTTCTTTCCAATATATGTAGTTAACTTTTATTGTAAGTTGCTCCAATTACCTTAGTAAAGGTTTTAACAATAAATTCTGTTTCGATTAAATAAGTACGTGGCAAATGCAAATCTTCCTAACCACACACCTATTAACACGCACCGTGTTTTCCCTAATAGAGCTATTATGCATATCATATGCACTGCATACGACACGCACACCACCAGCCGCACCTAACACTCCATTCGCTGCCTAGCTCGTGGCGATCGATGCATTATTCCGCTACAGCATACATATTAATATCAGGCAACAAACAGCAATAAAATAAATGGCAACAATAGCTAGTGAATCAGCTGTTTAGAGTCGAGCCTATGAGCCGCCATTTTATTTTCATGCACAAACCCCTCCGGCTTTTGGCTAAGTAATAACAGCCGTACGATCGTAGGTTATGCTACTCTTGCGACGACGGTCGGTTCGTGGATGGGTGAAGATCCATTACATATGATGACCATCATTATCATTTTGTTACCATCTTACTGATAGGTTCATATTTTCTAAGGAAATAAAGAAAATGTTGTTTATTGTTGTTGGTTAGTTGTTATTGTTGTTTTAATGTTTTTTCCAAATCCACACACAAGCAACTATTTAACCAAAAATAAATGATCTTAATACCAAAGTTGAAAATAAATCTAGATAGACAGACAAAGCTATGAAATCGTCGAAAGAAAGCGTCCAACTGTTGGCCGCTAAATGCACGCACACTAGAAAAGCACAATGACAGCACAATGACGTGGCGCAACGTAGCTGTCACACACACCAGCATAACAAAGTTGGCTAAGACACCAAACCACTAGTTTCAAGGATAACGGTGTCTATCCTAACACCCTGTATATATCCATTAAAAAATAAAATAATTAAAAAATATATATACAACGTTATTTTTTCTTTATGCTAAACCCGAAAAGGGGTCTGTATATACGTAATAGAAACACTCTGCACACGCACACTTGTCACACTTGTCTTTCTACGTTGAAATAAAAGTGTGCGTGCAGCGCGACACTCTATCTAGACATAAATAATCATAGGTTTTCTACCTTTGTTTAGTACTACCTTTATCAGAAATGGATTTATGTTGTCTTTAATATTGAAAATATTATTTATGAAACAACAAAAGTAAAGGGTTTTACCGAAACCCGACCTTTAAAAAAAAAGTAGGTAACTGCTATCATAAAATTGATAAAAATCTGTGATTTTATGCGAACAGCCCTTTGAAGTCTTTGCCCGGATTTAAAAAAACTCGCACATATAAAAAAATCTGCCAAGTGCGAGTCGGACTCGCGCACGAAGGGTTCCGTTCCATTATTTATAAAAACGGCAAAAAAATCACGTTTGTTGTATGGGATCCCCCTTAAATATATATTTTATTGTTTCTTAGTATTTGTTGTTATAGCGGCAACAGAAATACATCAACTGTCTAACTATCACGGTTCATGAGATACTGCCTGGTGACAGACGGACGGACGCACAGCGGAGTCTTAGTAACAGGGTCCCGTTTTACCCTTTAGGTACGGAACCCTAAAAACATAATTTGGTAACTGACTGGCCCGACTGCTGCCTGTCCGATCCAACCCTACGACGACAACATTGAAAGACAGTATTTCAATTCAGTGATATAATTCTGCCGTATTAACAGTGGACAGCCACGCTGGCAGCGTGACAATATATAGTCGCCGTGTTATCTCGTGCCGAATCGTATAACATAGTCTCATGTCGGTGCGAGATAAGTGATGATTTTTTTATGTCACCCTTTTTATGTTTGCCAGGCTAAGTATGATATTTTACTCACTTCGACCGGTTCTGTGCTTCTCGCATCCAGCGGATTCTTGCGGCCATCACCAGGTCATCGGTGTGTGAGGAGGTCTTCAAACGCTACGTCTTCTGGTACGCGGTCGCCACTCCAAGACCTTTCGGCTGTTCATGTAAGTGCATTGAATGAAAATTTCATGAAATCGTCATTCAATGCACTTACATGAACTTAGAGGGTTGTATTGCTGATTCTAATGTTTATAATTCTGTAAATCTATGTTTGTTATGGCCGCCAATAATATTTAGATCAACATACAACCTGATACTGACCTGCAAATTGCCAAAAACGTAAAAAAAATGAATTTCGCGGGCTACCCTAGCGCATCCCCCTTAAGTTTCGGCAAATCTTCGAGCTATGGCGGTGATGTTTTACTGAACGAGAACATTTTGATACATGCCCGCCAATTCTAATTTAGAATCATCTATCAAAAGTCCGCCATTATTACTTGAAAATATTAAGTAACTAGCTGTGCCCTGCGGTTTCACCCGCGTATGTCGAGATCCCGTGGTAATATCGGGATAAAAAGTATGCTATGTCCTAACCTAGGTCTTGGTCTACCAATGTCAATTTATCCAAATCCGTTCAGCCGTTTTAGCGTAAAAACAATCAAACAAACAAACTCACTCTCGCATTCAAAACTCAAAGCATTTATTTCAATTAAAACATTTACAGGCACTTTTGAATTGTCAAGAGTCGTTCAGTTAGTCAGAAAGTTGAAACTCGTTGCCCATTCCAAACGTAGATTTTATATTAGTTAGCATACTTTACTATTCAGCGGTATACCTATACTTCGATAAAAAAAAGTCAGTTCTACACACCTAGTCAAAGGCAAATTCGCTTCAAAAAACGCGAGAAACGTGTTTAACCAGCCTTTTATTCCCGACAATCGTCGGGAATTGTATAAAAATTTTGGCACCGAAATGTTGGCAGTACCATTTCAACCTGTACAATTCCCGTTTCCCAAAATAGCTTACTACTTCAATTCAACTCGCATTTTTCAAAAGTTATTAAATTTAATATACATTCTATGTTTTTGACATTATTTAACGGCTCACAGTTGTGGGTCATATGCAGAATTGTAACGGTAAATTACAAGTTATAACTTACACTCATGCTGTGTACGGGGAAAACAGTGCAAGTTATGAGATAGAAGCGGAATTGGTTATGAAAATAGAAATGCCAAAAATGTGTACTGAACTCCGACCAAAATACATAAGTTCACGCCTGTATACGAAAGGGTAGGGATAGTGAAATACCTACCTGTAGGTGATAGGTACAAATTGTACACAGAGGAGCTCGTGGCTAAGTACTAACAGCTACACGGGTCGATCCATTAGGTTAAGCTACGCTTACCGGGGCTTGTCCATGAATAGGGGACCATCTTTACATACCGAGACTCCTCTGTGCCTCGGAAAGCACGTTAAGCCGTTGGTCACGGCTGTCATTCATGAATCATTGACAGTCGTTACGAATCGTCAGATTCCCGACATCGTGACAACCAATCATACCAAGGGGTATCCTATTACCCACTTACTGGACTGTGGAGGTCAGATAAGCAGTCGCTCCATGTACAATACTCGTATTAAATTTGCTCGAGCTGGGTAATATCAAAACCAGGAAGAGGAAGGAACCTCACGGACAGTAGACGCGCTTCAGGTTACTTGGCCAACGAGGCCTACGATTGGATAGTCCATACTAACCCCAAATTATAATGAATCAAAGATCTGTCATTAGTATTCAATTGATTCAGTAATGACTTTGCGGAAATCCATTATAATATACAATAGACGTATAGATAAATAAATGATAAATGATTTATTTCTGTAAGTAGGCTTGTACAAACACTTTTAAAACTAGATGAGGTCGGCGTTTCGTATCTGACTACTCTGAGAAGAAAGGCCGAAACAAAATCAGTCTCTTTTAAAATCCAGACATAATCTTAGTCAAATCATAGATATATTTAGTAACCTATTCCGCTTAACTATTCCTCAAGAGTCATAAAAACACTGTAAGAAATCGACACGTGTTTAAACTCTCAACAAGGCATCCTCAGGATGACGGTTGACCAGTCGCGAACCCGAACACGAAGTGTTACTACGCCGAGCGCTGTACGTAAACTAAACAGCAGAGTAGCTGGCCGAGAGTATCATCCTGAGGATGCCTCGTTGAGAGGTAAGACACGTGTCGATTTCTTACAGGGTTTTTTGACTGACAAAGCGTTCTCACATCAACTAATTCGCTATTCGCCAAACTTTGGACCTAACACCAAAGCAGGCATGCAAATTTCCGACTAAAACCCACTTTAGGTTCATTTTTTTATGAATAACGTTTGAATTTTACCCGCGTCGAGTATATATGGTAATATTTCTGGCGTTTAATGAATTGTACAAAGCGGCTACCAAGTTTTAAAGGGGAAGTTCAGCCTTTCTTATATTTTTTACAAGATATAATGTGGCGTAGTAAATGTTCTGCTGTTATTATTATCAAGTCTAAAAAGTTTTTTTATTTGTAAAATACAATAGATGTCGATATTTAGTAACCTATTCCGCTTAACTATTTCTCAAGAGTGAAAAACCCTGTAAGAAATCAACGAGGCATCCTCAGGATGACGATTGACCAGTCGCGAACCCAAACACGACGTGTTGTCGTCATCCTGAGGATCCCTTTCCGAAAAGTCACGCCTGTTTCTTTTAGATACATAATTTTTTATGTCATGTTCATCTACCTTGCCTTTTCTCAACTACATTGGGTTCAGCTTGGCTTCCAATCTAACCAAATGCAGTTGAATACCAGCTTTTACATGGAGCGACCGCCTATCTTACCTCCACAACCCAGTAAATGGGTAATACGATTCCCCTTGGTAAGACTGGTTGTAGAATTTTCAGGCTTCTGATTGTAACGACATTTATTTATTTATTTATTTATTTATTTATTTATTTATTTATTTATTTATTTATTTATTTATTTATTTATTTATTTATTTATTTATTTATTTATTTATTTATTTATTTATTTATTTATTTATTTATTTATTTATTTATTTATTTATTTATTTATTTATATTATTGCGAATGCGCATTAAGCGCATTTGAATGCATGCGCGTTCGCTTTTTAATAGTTTTAGTGGTCTTCTGACGAATAACTTCTACCATACCCCTTTACGCCACCAAGCAAGCATTGCTGTGTACCGGTGTGAAAGGCATGGGTCTCGGTAAAATAACAGGCATACCATACCACACATTTCCACTTTGTCTATAAGGCTACACATCGTCAAACCCCTCGGGGTATTGTCAGTGTATAAAGACCATAATTTTTCACCAAATGGACTGTTCTATTTGCTAGCCAATTAATGAAAAACTAGTCAAGCGGGGTCCACCATGCACAGTAAAGGGTTCCGTAGTTGAGATGAATATTTATGCATGCACAATTGCACACTATTGATTTTATCGACAGCAAAATAAACTTTGTGTGTTTATTTCTGCGGTTGTTACCAAAAAAATCCCATATCTCACAAACTATTGACCTAAGTATTGACATATCTAACCGGCATGCCTGAGAGATATTTCTCAATGGCATGTGAAGCCAAGTCAGACCCAAACCAGTTACTGGGTTGTGGAGGTCAGATAGGCAGTCGATCCATGTAAAAATACTGGTATTCAGCTGCATCCGGTTAGACTGGAAGCCGACTACAACATAGTTGGGAAAAGGCTAGGCAGATTGTTGATGTGAAGCCAAGTCAGAGGCCCTATAGGCGGAATAAAAATTCTGACACCAGAAAGCCAATTCTCGTACTTAAAAAACGTTCACATTCAAGTAGCAATCTGTCAAACTTGTCAAAATGTTGGTAAATTGATTGTATTTTTGACAGATGCGAACGTTCTTAAAAATACGGGAATTGCCCCTCAGGTTAGTGACAAACCACACGAAAAAAAAAACGCGACGTATGGGGAAACGGATATGACGAAATTATAAGGGTGCCGTTTTTGAAATTTTTGTCTATCTAACCCAAAAACAGTATGATACAATTCCTGTGTCAGTTAACCAAAGCTAGTATAATTAAAGATCAAACGTAATACTGAAATAACCGACGTTAAATACAAAAACCGTGTGTAGTAAACAACCCGACCTTAATTATACATATCATTAAATAAAAGCAGTGATTTTAATGGGATTACACTCCTGAGACGTGTGAAGCTATTACTTCATTGGGAGTTCATATAGGTAGAATACAAATGTTAATTTTATATTATAACTAGCTTCCGCCCGCGTAGTATGTCGATAAAAAGTAGCCTATGTACTTTCTCAGACTCTAGACTATCTGTGTACCAAATTTCATTTAAATCGGTTCAGTAGTTTTGGCGTGAAAGACAGACAGACAGAGTTACTTTCGCATTTATAATATTAGTAAGGAATGCTCGCTGGATTATTTAAGTAACTTCGACACTATTTTAAGGGAAGTATATACTGTTTAAAAAAAAGTATTATTAATATACTAGCTTTTGCCTGCGGCTTCGACCTCGCGGAGGTTGGCAATTATCCCACGGGAACGTACTACCGGGATAAAAATACTTTGTGTTAATCCGTAGGTTGAATCCAAGTCAAAGAAAATCTTTTAAAAGTGTGCAAGTTAAACTGGAATCTGAAAAAAAAAACAGAAAACGCAAAATCAATAGTGAGGAAGCGGAGCGTGGTCAATCAATATTTTTACGAGATTCAGTCTTTGAATTTTGTTTCTTGCAGTTGGACAATAACATTCTGTTACTACCTATTTAGATATATTTTAGAGCGTTAAATAATTCATACTATCCTAACTATTATCATCATCATAATTATGCGAAAGTGAGTTTGTTTGTTGAGCTTTCACGATAAAACGGCTGAACGGATTTGGATGAAATTTGGCACAAGGGTAAACCATGAACCGTGAAAGCGTAACAAATAAACAAACTCACTTTCGCATTTTAGTAAGGAAGTTAGGATAAACCAAAAACACGCAAAGTTGCGGATAACAGCTAGTGTTAAATAATGTAGCAAACTTAACTGTGAATGTCCTAAGTAAATTCAAAAAGAAAATCATAAATAAATAGTAATAAAGACAAAATCAACTGAGTCTAAATTACATACCGGTGTGCGATCCCTCGCCCTGCGGAAATTGAGCTCAAAGATAAGCAAATACGACCAACTGTGAACTAGAACAGTAATTTGCTCAACTTACGTAGACAAACCACTTGTGTCAACAACTCATTTGCACACACACACACATAAACTCATTCACTACGCCGTACCCGACAGGCACTCATTCACACCGTGTTTGTCTAAGCTACTGTTTCCAGACATCTTTGCTGATAATTGTGTGGAGATGGCCCTAAAGTTAAGGCTCTTCAAACATGAGAGGCTTTCCTTTGCACTGATGAATATAATAATAGTGATAACTCATCGCGATAGTTATTAAAGCTATCTTAGAGGGCTCGTGTACACGGCACCGCGGCCGCGCCGCTACCGCTCTGTCACCGCGCCGCTACCGCTCCGCCACCGCACCGCGCAATTATTTTTACAATTTGTGGTAAAGTAATCGTATTCTAGGTGCATCGTATTCACATGTAATTATAATTGATGTATACAAAATATTGCAAACCATTTTTTTTAAAAAGAGTAACGGTGGAGGTTCTTGCCCATTCTTCTCCATACGAAAACTACGTTTTGGAAGGGGCAACTAGAATCAGTTCTATTTCTTAGTTTTTTTGACGTTCAAAAGTGCCTTTAATGTGCCTATTTGAAATAAATGATTTGACTTTGACTTTGACATGAAATTTTCATTCAATACACTTACATGAACTTAGAGAGTTGTATTGCTGATTCTAATGTTTATAATTCTGTAAATCCATATTTGTTACGGCCGCTAATAATAGTTAGATCAACATACAACCTGATACTGACCTGCAAATTGCAAAAAACGTAAGAAAATTTGAATTTCGCGGGCCACCCTAGCGCATCAACCTTAAACAATACTAGCGGCGTGGTGGCGATGCGACGGCGGTGCCGTGTACACAACATAGAGGCGCGGTGGCGGCGCGGTGGCAGCGCGGTGGCGGCGCGGTGGCAGCGCGGTGGCGGCGCGGTGGCGACGTCGTGTCCCCGAGCACTAAGGTCTCGTTCACGGCTTCGAGAGATATTGCTACTTGCGCCGCGATTTGCGACAAACAACAAACGCAATCGTCACCTGTTTCTGTCCGTCACTCTACAAATCGCGTCACGGTGACACGAACGACACGGTACTTAGTTACTGAAGTAATTAGCTACCTATAACAGACAGACAAAAAAAATCGCACTATAAGGGTTTCATTATAATAACTGAGTTCCAACTGAATTGTCTTTTATCTACATTTTTGTTTAGATAACGATTCCCATCACGTCTGCAGAGTTTGGCTAACTAATTCCATTTGACCCTGTATAAATAAAAATGAAATGATGTTCATTGGTAAGCGCATAACTTGAGAATGGTTGGACCCATTTGGCTATTTATTGTTTTAAAATGTTCTTAATAGTCCGAATCAGGTTCTAAATGAAAGAAACAAATTGAAAATTTGCCGGTAATATTGGAAAAACAGAAAGTGCATTTTCTATGTGAATTTTGTATGAATTATTGGAAAGGACAACGCTTGTCGGGTCAGTAAGTTATGTTTAAACTCCTGTAGCTGCAATCAATAGTAACAAAACCAGTATATACTGGCCTCTAATTTCGCTTCGCTAGGCCACCTCAAGATCAAAGTGACACTGACGTGTGGCCAACTTATACAAATAAAAAAAAAATTGTTTCCTTAAACAAAAAAAAATATGTGCGCACACAAATGCACAGATACGCAATTACAATAAAAAAAAATTGAAAACACTAAAAATTGTTTATAATAATATTCCACGAAATCCATTGTAAAACAATTGTATGAGAAAAGATGAATGTTTGTGATAAAATAGATGTACGTCATTCATTATACAGCGTGTATAATTATCACTTCAAATATGTTATCAGATTTATACAGGTATATATTTGTTTGCAAAGAAAGCAATATTTAAAGCTGTTGCTCGCGACTCCGTCTGTGATCCGGGATGAAAAGCGTTCAGCCGCTTTAGCGTGAAAGCGTAACAAACAAACAAACTCACTTTCGCATTTATAATATTAGTTAGGATTTTACCATTAAGATAAAGAAAGAATTAAAAGTTCTGGAATGCTGACTTAAAAAGTAACCTTCCCATATAAGTGACTAGCTGTGCTGCCGGCTCTGTTTATGGGTTTTCAATACCAAAAACCTGTCCAGAAAACTTAATAAATAACTGTAAGTTAAAACAAAAAACTCATAGACTGCATTCACTCATCGTTTTTCGAAGACGGTTAATGATTGGGAAAGAGCAGGCTGTTTTAGCATACTTTAAAAAATACCTCACTGTTCTCAAAAACATCATCCTATACCAAAAAATAAATAAATAAAATATTTTAAATACATGCAAAGAATTAGTTACTTTACCCTTTTATTTTTGCTGACGAACAGTCAGTAAAAACTGATTTTAGAAAAAAAAAAATTTTATTAGATAACGTTTTAATTTTTTTAATTTAGTTTAGATAACGTTTAAATACATCGAACAATGGGAAATAAGAGCCATTCAAAGACTTAGGACAGTTCGATAAGGATAGACAATTCTCTTACTATACAACAAGGTAATTAGGTACTTATTTAATTAATAAGCGACCAGCCCTCGCCGGTTTTTAAGAACTTGGCAAAAGATTGAGATTTCTTTATTATGTGTTAGTTCTGTTTATTCTCTAAACTGCCCGAGTAGTGTCTATCCCGTGGGAATATCGGGATAAAAAGTATTCTATGTCCTATCCAGGCCAAATATCATCCAAATCCGTTCAGCCGTTTGAGCGTGAAATCGTAACAAACAAGCAAACTCACTATCGCATTTATAATATTAGTTAGGATTAGGATTATGATAATGGTGCCAACCGCATCAAAATCCGTTGCATAGCTTTGTAGAACAGTTCAGTCACACATACAGACGCGAAAAACGACTTCAATTTATAATTATCTATAAATATAAATGTGTGATTATTTATATTTATACATATAGAGCAGTGGTGGCTCAGTGGTAACGGCCACGACTTATGAGTTGTAGGTCGTAGGTTCGAACCCTGACTGGCGCTTTACTTTGTGTAAAATATTTCATCGCCACTGCTCTCAAAACGGTGAAGGAAAATATCGTGAGGAAACCGGCATGTCCTAGAACCAAAAATTTGAATAAAAATATTCTATAATACATTCACGCCAGTTGCGGTTCCCGATTCTTTTAATCTCTGGTGTTAAAGTTCGTGTGTTGATGATTACATTATACTATACTCCATTTGAAATAAGATTAGACATTTAAACAAACTTTTTTACAGTCCGTTCAACCGATTTTGATTTCTATACCGTAGGCATAAGGAAGGCATTAAAAGCAAAAAAAGTTATACAATACCAACTGTCTACTGCAGCTGCCGTTTGTCAAGCCACCAACGCAATAGAAGTCAAAATCGGTTGAACGGACTGTAAAAAAGGTTTATTTAAATGTCTAATCTTATTTCAAATGGAGTATAGACAATGAGAAACTTTGTCTGTAAGACGAACATACATACACAGAGTTACTCCCAAAAATGCCTCATAACAAATAAGCATAATCAGCCTATAATGTTCCCACTGCTGGGACAAAGACCTCATCTCGATGTGAAGGAATGCCGTAATCCAGCACGCGGGCCTAGTGCGGGTTGGTAGGTGTCACATGTCTTAGATTTTTTAGTTCTAAAACATGCCGGTTTGATTGACTTACCATCACATATCCATCGCTGCTGCTTATAAAAATTCTTCTCTTTTGTCCAGGTCTGACAGGAGCCATGTATTCAGCGGGTATCCTGGCCAAAATCAAGACCATTCAGACGGGTCTGAAATACTTGGCTTTGCTACAGTTCACTGCATACCTGTGGCCCCATCAAGCTGTTGTTAAAGGTAAGTTTAAAGACATCTTCAAATCATTATACAGTCTAACAACGGCAAATCAGAAAATGTACACGGCGATAAAAAATATCAGTTCTTCAGCACATTCACATCATGATTTGTTAATTTTGTTATGTTGCCTTAGAAGTCCGACCAAATACAGTATACACAAGATCATGAGCACTGTCGCATTGGGTGAATACACCTGTAGTTATAGTTGTGAGGGAGATTAAATAAATAAATAAAAACGAGTCGTGAAAAATAAGTACCTCTAAAAAAACAGTTGAACCCTTCAAAAAAATAAAAAATAGATCGTCATAATACGTCATCATCAATTCTAAACAGCACAACAGCAATCAAATACCTATAATGTTTCAGATGGATCCAGTTTTGACTACATAATAGCGGGTGCAGGAACAGCCGGCAGTGTGATAGCAAACAGACTGTCAGAAGATGACAATGTCAATGTTCTTCTTATTGAAGCTGGTGGAGATGCTCCCATCGAAGGCGTTGTAAGTTTTCAGTCTACATATTATAAAAGTGTAAAAGTATATTGTAAAAGTGTTTATGATTGTGTATAAGTGTGTTACGTAAGAAAGAACAAAATTTTCTAGCAATTGCAGACGAAACTGTTTATTAGAATGCATGACAGTGGTAAAGATGAATAAAGAATAAATAGGGCGAGAAATTATTAGATTATTATTAGAACTAGAAACCTTTAAACTGTATTAATCTGAATTAAAAATTTCCTTTACAGGTACCAGGGTGCACTTTATTTCTAAAAAGGTCTCGGTTTGACTGGAACTACACAACAGAAAACGATGAGTTTACAAAAAAATGTCACCAAAAACCGTACTTTGAGCCGAGTTTGGGCAAGATGTTAGGAGGTACCAGCTCTCTTAACTATATGCTCTACTCTCGAGGACACCCCACAGATTATGACAATTGGGCAAAAATAACTCAGGATTCAACTTGGGAATGGGAGAACGTGCTTCCATACTTTAAGAAAAGTGAGAGAATCGAAGACGCCGACTTCCTCAAGTCAACAGATATGACTAATCATGGCACCAATGGATTAGTAGGACTGACAAAAGATCCTCGTGAAAACATAAACGACATTTTAAAAAGCTTCAAAGAGCTTGGTAATGACATTATTAATGATCCTGGAAGTGCACTGGGCTATTTCAAAGCATTTATGTATATAGCGACAGGTGACCGACAGAGCAGCGCTTTTGCCTTTTTAAGACCAGCTAAAGACCGTAAAAACCTCCATGTGCTTAAAAATACTTTAGTCACAAAAGTTAACTTCGATGAAAACAAGAACGCCGTAGGAGTAGAAGCTATATTAGAAAATGGCGAAACTATAAATCTAAAAGCATCGAAAGAAGTTATCATTTCTGCTGGTACATTTAACTCTGCTAAGCTACTTTTGCTGTCAGGAATCGGTCCTAAACAAGATTTAGAAGGTAAAAACATTGATGTTATATCAGATCTCCCAGTAGGGAAGAATTTGCAAGACCATACTGGAGTTGTTATACTTCATTCTATGGAAAAAAGCGAGCCAAAACCTTTGGATCCCAACATTTTGCCAGCTTCACCTTTGATGGGATTTACAGCACTAGACAAAAGTCAGAATTATCCAGACTATGAAACGATGTCATTTGCGGCACACGCAAACTTGATTTTATACTTTTGCTCATACGGATATAGGCTAAGTTACGATATATGTGACAACATTTTTGTATCAATGATGGGAAGAATGGGTTTGTTCAATGAAATTGTTAATTTAAGTCCTAAATCTAGAGGTGAAGTTACACTTAAAAGCTCGAATCCAATAGATCCTCCAGTGATTACTTCTGGGTATTTGTCTAACAAGGCTGACATTGACGACCTAGTGAAATATATACAAGACGTTATTCCAGTAGTTAATACAACATATTTCAGAAGTATTGGAGCAGAAATGATTGACCCTATGTCAGGAGGCTGCAGTGAATTTGAAAAAGGCAGTGATGAGTATTGGAAATGCTATGCTTCCTGCATGTTTTCTGGACTGAGTAATTACGTTGGTACTTGTGCAATGGGAAGTGTTGTTGATAGCAGACTGAGAGTGATCGGTGTACAGCGGCTGAGAGTAGCTGATGCCAGTATCATGCCTGTTATCACAAGAGGGAATACTAATGGTCCTGTCATTATGATTGGTGAAAAAGTTTCTGATTTTATCAAGGAAGACAGCAAGAAACCTTGATAATATTTTACATCCTGTAACGTTTTGTATTCCGGCTTATTGCTACTAGATGCTACATTGTCTCAATAATTCATCATTCATATAACAAAACTTTTTGCTTTTTTATATCTTTTCAGATATTATGAATATCTATAAACTTATTAGAATGAAGTTGCATTTTTTTTAATACTACGGCCCTTTCCTGCTTCGCTTCGTTTTTACGACTTGACAAAACATCAAGATTTCTTAGTTATAATAACTTTAATATTAACGTAATGTACACATAAAAGATAAAATTCTCCAAACGATGGTGAAAACTTTATCAAAACCTGTTGTGTGGTTTAGTAATAGTAATAGTCCATTTATTTATGAAAATATTGTTACATAGAGATGTTACATAGTTCTTAAAGTACATAATATTCTGCCGTATCCGGCGTACAAATACATTTTCGGGGTTTAGAAGAACAACGCGGGCATACAGACAAACCCGAAAAGCGAGTTTAATATAAAATAAGTATAGATTTAAATAAACATAGATAACTAAAAATACTCATTTAATCACACATCTGCCTCCGCAAAAGTCCAAGTATCTTGATTCAAGCCGACCTCTACAGTGTTTATTTTTGCCTCCCTTTTACTTTTCTTTGATATAAATAGTTAATCTCCGACTACGCACGCAACACTCGCAATAACACAGAAAATAAACCTTGCAAAAAACCCTCACATACATAAACTGGATAAAACACCGTATTCGTATTTACTATTCAACAAAGGGTTAACGTTTATTGCCTCTCGACCGTTGAATACACCGCAGAACCGGATTTATCCTGATATCCACGCCGTCGCTAAACCAGTTCAAACCGCTTCATACCGGATAGGACCGGTAAACAGCTAGAAAATACCGGAAATTATCGGGAATATAAGACGGTGTTTTGTATTTATTTTGGTTAAGATATTTCTGTATATAGGTGTAGTACCTACTTTTTGAAATGGAAAAGAAGTTTTTTTTTCTGTTAAAGTCGACCGTAATAATGTATGTTTAATGTTACAAAAATCAATCTGCCTAGCCTTTTCCCAACTATGTTGGGGATTGGCTTCCAGTCTAACCGGATACAGCTGAATACCAGTATTTTACATGGAGCGACTGCCTATCTGACCTCCACAAGCCAGTAACTGGGTAATACGATACCCCTTGGTAAGACTGCTCGTCAGATTTTAGAGCTTCTGACGACCCGTAACGACTGTCAAAGATCTACAAAGTAATATTAAAAAAAAACAGTCTAGCTGTATCGAGAATCGATCGCATATACATTGACTAACTCCAAAGCAAAGTTGTCTAGTCTCCAATCTCCCAAACCGGATAAATGATCTAACAAGACAATTGACAAACCCTGAGGGACGTCGTCATCGCGATCTCGTGACGTAATACATAATGAATAAAAGATCGTGCTGTGTAAAGCGACCCTAGTCCTAAGCTCATCAGGAATTACGTGTCGTATTGACGGGCTCGATCTATGGACGGGAAATTGTGCTAACATGTTGGGGATAATTTAATTGTTGTGGTATTAGACTTGAATCTGTGTAGGGTTAGATACACAGGCGTTTTATTTATTTGACAGTTATCCAATATTAGCTAGTATAGTATAAACTTTGTTGCATGTTAGCAAATCTTGTAAAATTGCATGGGAAATGAGAAATAAAAGGCTTATTTATTTATATTTTATCAAAAAATGATCGGCTAAAGTAATTTTTGTGAAAAAGCATGCTGTAAACCTTCATACCCACGACGCACGGCGGTTTTTTTTTGCGGTTTTTTCTCGTGCATTGGATAAAAATCGAGAGCGCGATAAAAAACCGTTCGTTCAATACACAAAAAAAAAACCGTGCGTACTTTTATAGTGCGTTTTTAAACTAAAAGCATTCATGTTGACTTAAGACCGCAACACACTATGCGTTCACGTTGCGGTTTGTGACTTGACGCACAGTGTGGTGCGGTGGCTGACTTCGGAGGTCGGAAAGATGTTTGCGATGTGACACTGGGACAATACTGTGCTGTGTTTTTTGTGTAGCGAGTTTGTGACCCATAAAATCTTTATAAATCATCGAGATTTCATTGTTATGAATCTAAAACTAATTATAAAGGTGCAGAGTTCGTTTTGTGTTTGAAAATGCCTGCCTGTTCTCTGGAAATACTATCTAGTTAGATTTGAAAAAATCTTTTTGCCAATTCTTGAAGAAGCTATTTAAAATCAGCCGAGCAAAATTAAAAAAAGTCCAGACCCAACAAATCCTCCAACAGGCTTGCCACCCAACCTAACCTTCTGTGTTCATAACAAAAATGTCGCGAGGCATCATCTAAAATGTCTGTCATTTCTGATGCCGTCTCATTTCGCGGCTGAACGACTCTATTCCCTTTGATTCCCTTCATTATACTAAAGTGTGCTCTGTAGTAATGGAAACCATTCGGATAAGATAATATATATTTTTGATGACAGCTTTAAAGTGTTTGTTTTTTCATTTTTCGGCAGTTTCTCTTGCATATTGAATGCGATACTAAAGATTGTTTCTGTTAGAAGGACTAAAAGTTGGTACTTTTCAAAGAAACACAGCCGGTTTCTGATTTAAGTATTTGAAGTTGAGAATTTCTCAAACTCTTCTTAAGCATTACTTAAGGTGATTCCTTAAATTGATTTGCAAAAAACGTATTGAATTTCGCGGGTGACATTAAAGCTAGAAATCACCTTAAGTAATACTTAATAAGAGTTTGAGAAATTCTCAACTTCAAATAATTAAATCAGAAACCGGCTGTTAGGACTTTATAATTTAAATATTTGTAGATCAGTACCTAATTGTGCATGAGTGGTCAGAATTGGAATCGGTTTGAAAATGTCTATACCCTTGATTCATAAGTTCGAAAAAAAAAACTGCTCAACAACGTAACTTACGAACTTATGAAGCAATGGATTAGACATTTGTTTCGAACCGATCCCCATTCTGATGGATCATGTATTACGCAATCTACTTTAAAAAGTAATAAGTATGAAAGGTTTTTTGTCTAACTTGCTCTGACAAATTTTCACAAATATGTATAATTATTGTGTCCCATTTGAATTGTAACCTAGCTATTTATAATGACAATAATTTTAGTTTACTTGTATTACATACCTAATAAGGTAATGTAAAAATTCTTTATTTGGTCAATAAACGATTTTATTATTATTATATTATATATTTACTGTTTTCAATTTAATATCTTATAGACTTGTTTAACACAAACTTAGATCTTTTACTTTATGACGGAGAAGGTACGTCTCTCTCGCTAATAACAGTCTATTTTATCTACTGTGGGCGTACTATGGTACTATGTACTATGGTATTGTTGGTTATTGCGCAATAAAAAAACCATTTACAGTTCTGATCAATAATTATAATTTTCAATCAAATTAATCACACTATGCGCAAATCACACACTGTAGGTACAACAACAACTATACGGATCGCGCGAGAGTTCCTAAACGTGTTCACTGCACGACAGCCACTGACAAACTGCCCCGCCGAGCGTTATGTTGTAGACTCTGTCGAGCGCCGCTTGGCGGCGCTGGCACCCCGATTAATCAAATCAGTGACGTATTTCCAACATGTAATTTACAAAAAACACACATGCACACACGACACAAACACACATGCTTACATGTTCATTTGCTACATTAAGTAATAAATTTTAAAAAAGACAAAATCCTATTACAAAATTTCTCAGAGTAAATCGTCCTCTAACAGACTCTTAGCTTCAAGTGCACTTAAACATCGTCGATCCAAAGCGAAAATAGAAAACTATAAAACAATGTCAAAATTCCAGTTATATTTCATTTCGAAACTGTTGTCTCAAAGATCGTTTTCCATAAACTGTACTCAGTTATTATTTACTTTAATTCAATACTAGCTCGGAGTAGAATGACCTTTCTTCAGAAAGGATAAGTCTTTGTTTAAATATTATCTTACTTTGTACATAAGCCCTTTTTAATGAGGCCTGACAGAAGATTGGACAACTAGAGGCCTTTTGATATCAAAGGGCTTTTTATCTTGTTTTATTTTATCTTGTAAATACTTAGAATCTCTGCGTGCCTAGTCTTTAACAATCCTAATCCAAACTAATATTATAAATGCGAAAGTGAGTTAGTTTGTTTATTTGTTTGTTACGCTTTCACGCTAAAACGGCTGAACGGATTGGGATGAAATTTGACACAGGGGTAGACCATGACCTGGAATAGGACATAGCATACTTTTTATCCCGATATTCCCACGGGATTGAGACCTACGCGGGTGAAACCGCGGGGCGCAGCCAGTTACTTAATTAGGCCTGATTTTTTTTATTTAAATTTTTTTATTACATGAGACTTGAACATGACTAGCGAACTGGTATTTTTAAAACTTCAAAGTATATAGGACATCATTCACCGTCCATACATTTTTGGGCTAATTATGTGAAAGTCGCCCAAACAAAAAAAAAACTATAGTCCGAAAGACGGTAGTAAGTACGTTTTTATTATCACTTTTTATTATTACAACGTATTACTTTAATTAGATTATTATAATTATTTAAACTAAAACTTTGAAAAATACTGTTTTCAGGATGAAAACAGTATTTTTCAAAATCGTATAACAGCGCAGGGAATTGCCTTGCAGATTTGGTCCAATAGTAAAAAGTGACGAGAATAACATGTTCTAACGGAATATATCTTTTTTTTTTTTGTTTGGATGTGAAAAAATGAATGACGTCCTTTGTTTTTTTTAAATGTTTAAACCACTTCAGACTAACAGGCGTGTTATGTTTTATCAACGTTTTACAACATTCTCCAATTATTATTTAAGACATCCAATATCGTTCACTAAATCTCCTCTTACAAAATCTGTCGACGAATGAGACCATGGACAAGGAAAATGGAAACGTTTATATCGTATCTCAGTAATCGTCTTAGCAAAAAAATAATGTTTACTGAAATATAAGAACAATAATGTTTTGTTGTCGACTGGTGCTCATACCCTCTTAAGAGGCCGCACTTTTTAAGTAAGCCTTATTTTATCGAAATAAATACTAATAATATTTGTTGAAAAGTTTCACAACAACAACTGTTTTTTTGTCAGTTCATTTTCCGTAGTTACTAAAATAAACACTTTCACTTTCAGTTTTTTTACGCAAACAAATACCCCTTTTCACCCCTGACACCTTTTTTTACCAACAAAGGAATTGACCAATACACTGAATACCGAAAAAAACTGCACAAATACGGCGCACACGATAACCAGGATATGTGGACTATGTAGTTCTTCATTTTGGCCACAGGCATACCTGTCCGAGACAGGCCGTAAAATAAATTGAAATTTTGCTATGCAGGTGTCCGGAGAGCACGTAATATACAGGGTGGCTTGCCCAACTTTTACAGACGCCTTTTGTCCAAGGCTGGTACAAAAGCTTACTTATAGCCTGTATCGATATATCTGATGAAGGAGGCTTTGTTGTTTTATTTGTTGGGGGTAAGGTTTATAGTCAACTAGCGGTTTTGCCGCGACTTTGACGGCGCGGATTTCTGATTTTCTGTTATAAACTGTAATACCCCTTTCACCAATAAAGGGGTTGTTCTTTTCTTTTGTAAGTTAGTTTATTTATAATTGTTGGTAGTCAGAAATGGTTTTTGTGATAAATCAGTACTGTTCGTTACAATCATACTATCCTACTAATATTATATATGTGACAGTTTGTGTGTTTGGATGTTTGTTACTCAATCACACAAAACCGGTTGAATGGATTTGGATGAAATTTGGCAAACAGATAGTTTATAACCTGGATTAACACATAGGATTTTTATCCCGATATTCCCACGGGATCGAGACTTACGCGGATGAAACCGCGGGGCGCAGCTAGTATAATAATAAAATACTATATACTAATAAAATACGCAATTCAAATTTATTCTTTAAATCAAATTACTAAAAAAAATTAAACCAATTTATTTGGGGGTGTTGTTCAAACTCAAACTCAAAGCATTTATTTCAACTAGCTTCATATTTCTGAGTGACCGACTCCTTGACAGTTAAAAAGTATCTGTAAATGGTTTAATTGAAATAAATGCTTTGAGTTGAGTTGAGTTGAGTTAAATATAGAAAAATAGGCACGTTAAGTCGTCGGTAATTAAAACATGTTGCAGTCGGCATCTCAGTTGATGTCGACTAATAGAGAAAGAAATATGGAAGATGTGGCTAGAAAGGGAATGACTGCTGAGTCATTCCCTTTCTAACCATAATCATCTTTCACACAGTCCATCTATCGTTTCTTTGGTCTTCCCCTACTCGTGAAGCCATCCACATTCATACTCAAAAGTTTCCTGACGACATTTTCCTCATTCCTCCGCATCATATACCCATCTCATGACAACCTTTTAGTCACCGGTGTCACTTTCAGACTTCCTCTTAAATACTCATTTCATATTCTATCCATTCGCGTAATGCACACATCCCTCTTAGCATTCTCATCTCAGCTGCATGCAATTGCCTTTCTTAGTCGAGGATTATACCTACCTACATAATCTAATTTGGGAACTAAATTTTATTTATAGCTTCGTGATTGAAAATGGTCGTTATACGATAATGAGCCTGTTTGTGAAAGGCTTTATCTATAATATGTATGAACGTAATAAATGAAATTAAATCTTCTATTGTCCAGATATAAATCGACATACAACTTTTAATAAATAAATAAATATAAAATAATACACACATCATCATCTGCCTAGCCTTTTCCCAACCAAGTTGGGGTCGGCTTCCAGTCTAACCGGATGCAGCTGAATACCAGTATTTTACAAAAAAGTTTTAGTTAGTTAGTGGGTTAGTTTAAAAAAAAAAAAATACACACAATACATTTTCATTAATAATCAAAGAATTTATGAAAGATATAATTCTCTCTCTCGTCAATTACAGAATGATGATAAAAATTATATTAAATTTTGAGGATGTTTTATTTCTTAATAAGACGTTTTCTGAACGAAGCCAAAACCAAAATATCACAATTCAACGCGTAATTTGTATTTTTATTTATTTATCGGAGCCATTTTATTACTTACTTTTGAAATGAACTTGCTTTTTACTTTTTAAAAGAACTTTCTACCTTTATAAAATAAAATGAATATTTACATTATTTTATTTAAAACTGGCTCGACTTTTGACTGCCTCGTTGGTCTAGTTGTCGCATACGCTATTGCTGAATATGAGGTGGGTTCGGTTCCCATGTCGGGTAAAGTGCTATTGGGGTTTTCGGTCTGGAATTTCTCAGTAGCAGCCTCGATATCTGTCCGGTTGATGGCATAGGCTCACCCCCTGTTACATGGGACTTAAATATAACCGGCGAAGTGTGGGTGTACTATAGTTGCCCAAACCTTCGGGGAAACAAGGTGTGATGTTATGTTATTTACATTATGTTATGTTATTTACATTATGTTATATAAAACTGATATTTCTACTACTCAGGCAGGACACTATCCCATTTACAGTTTCTCTCATGGTCACAACATCTAATACTGCTAGGAAACAACGCTATTATTTCTGAGCTATCTATTTCACGGTATTGCGCCGTCTCATTTCTGGCTCGAATCGTTTATTTTGGTACAGCTTATATCGTACCTATTGTGAGCAAAAAGAGTTACTTAATGGTGAAATATTAATATGGAAATTTTAGTTATAAAGTAGTGATAGCCTAGTGGTGTGACCGTCGGACTGCCAATTCATAGGTCTCGAGTTCGAACCCAAGGCACGCACCTCTGACTTTTCTGATTCATGTGCGTATTGTATAATTAGCACTTGCTTTAAAAACGGTGAAGGAAAACATCGTGAGGAAACCAGCATGGCTGAGAGATGTTTCGGTTCCTCCTTGGGCGATTTTAAAACTCTGAAACCAGGTTAGTCACTAACCACGCGAAAAGAAAAATAATTTTAGTTTGTCATCATTTAACTGTATCTGCTGTCTTGTATGGATCAGAATCAATCTGCCTAGCCTTTTCCCAACTATATTGGGGTCGGCTTCCAGTCTAACCGGATGTAGCTGAATACCAGTATTTTACATGGAGCGACTGCCTGTCTGACCTCCACAACCCAGTAACTGGGTATTACAATACCCCTTGGTAAGACTGGTTGTCAGATTTTCGGGCTTCTGACGACCCGTAACGACTGTCAAAGAGAATGACAGCCAGGACAGCCAGGATCAATGGTTTAACGTGCTTTCCGAAGCACGGAAGAGTCTCGATATGTTATGATGGTCACCCATCCATGGACCAACCCCGGCAAGCGTAGCTTAACCTGATGGATCGACCGATGCGGCTGTTATTACTTAGCCACGAGTTCCTCCTCGAGCTTGAGCTTGTATGGATCAGAATATTGGGCCAAAAAAGGAATGAACGAAAGGCAATTGCATGCGACTGAGATGAGAATACTAAGAGGGATGTGTGGTGTTACGCGAATGGATAGAATAAGAAATAAGTATATATTAGAGGAACTCTGAAAGTGGCACCGGTGACTAAAAAGTTGTGTGGAAATCGGTTGTCATGGTATGGGCATGTGATGCGGAGGAATGGGGAAAATGTAGTGAGGAAATTTTTTAATATTTATGTGGCTATAAGAATATGGAAATACCGAAGAAACGATGGATGGACTGTGTGAAAGATGATATGGCTAGAAAGGGGATGACAACCGAGATTACGAGTAATAGAGAAGTATGGAAGAGAAAGACGTTGCGCCGATCCTAAATGAAGATCAAAGAAATCAAAGTGGTTTTAGGTTCTTCATTACTGACTTGACTGCCCAATATCGTGGCATTGTATACAGTTGCATGTCGAAAAGAACAGCAACTGTTGAGACATTCATTTTTTATTTGTTTGATTTTTTATTTATTTATTTCTTTTTACATACATAATTCTTACATTTTTAAATATTTTTATAAAAAAACATTAAAAAAATATTTATTTATTTATTATTTTTATTTATAATTATGTTGTAATGAATTTAAATATTTTAATGAATTTCCTGATTTTATAATAATATTCATAAGTTATGATATTTCATTTTTAGTTATAATAGTATGATTGGTTACTAACATAATTCTTAAGTGTACTTACTAACAAAAATATGTATCACTGTATCTGAATTAAATGAATAAATAAAATAAATTAGCTTTGTAGTATTATTAATAAAAATGACCGCTATTTGTTAGATCATAATGATAACACTATAATTGAATCGTAGAACAAATGACGATATTTAACACAATTGTATATAAATAGCATATAAAAAATGACCTGTGAACCTCTAGACTATAGTATAGTCAACTTCATAATTACTGTACCACTTTTGACAGTAATTCGGAAAAAAATTAAAACTTCACTAAGGTGGATACTGTCCACTCCACACCCTCCTCTCTTCTCTCTTTCGCATAGACATATATATATACCAGCCGATCTATTCTGTGAAAATCTCAGCGTGAAAACTTAGGTGAAGTGAACTTGAAGTGAGTTGTCATTCTATCTAATAGACGCCTTTACACGACACGCGCTTTCACTCGCGATCGGAGTGTGCACGATTGAACGCGGGAAAGCTTGCACGCGCAATCGTGTGTGATTATTTTTATCTATTTTTATGTGCCTTGAATTATGTTCGGAGTGCACAGACTTGAACGCATGAAAGCGCGAGCGGAAGGCGCGCGCGTGCTTTCTCGTTCTTGTTTTCTATCTTTACACGCGCGTTCTTTTCTGCGTGAAAGCGCGTGTCGTGTAAAGGCGGCTATTACTAGGGATTCACCTTGTTTTCACGGTATCATTTTTACAGAACTGATCAGCTGGTCGTTTTATGACGTGCAAGTGACATTCACCCTTAATGTGATAACGCAATTACGAGGTTGACTATTGTACATAATTATATCACTAAATATTTTTAACCTATTTAAAAAACCTGAACATAAAATGACCGAAATAAATGTAATATAGTTGCATCAATTTATTTTTATATGAAAACCTCTCAGAACGATCATGGTTTGCTGAGAAACTCGAGTGGATCTTCAAACTGATATTTAAAAATAATATCAAGTTTATAAGTACGCACTCACAACGATTTTATATCAGTGTCATTGTGTTTTATTTATTTTACCTACTTAAACATTCTCTAAACGGCTGTTTAACACTTCCCGTGACCCAAGGTCTTGCTTTTACCTCGGTCAGAGGCTAAGCATTGCCATTCAAAGTGGCAATGCCGCCAGTCCCTTGGGTACATTACCAGCCGACAGCGATGCGGAGGAATTTTTCGACGCCGTATTTTAGATATTAATAGTATTATTTGTATAGTTAGTTTTAATTAATATTAGTAATAGTTAGCTTTGTTAGAGTTAGTGTTTAGACTTATACCCCATTTAGAGAAATAAAGAAATAAATTCTTAAACATTTTAATGGGAATTAAATACTTAACCTCAATGAACAGTCACCAGCAAAAAGCTACAGTAGATTTTAAAATTTATTGCTAAAGCATTAGGTTCAAGGTTGATTGGGAAAGTTTGACAGTTTCGGGTAGCTTGATGTGCTGGCGTCAGTACATTGAACTTACCTTTGAAAAATAATTATTTGATCTTGAAAAGTCACAACTAATCTAACTTAATTTAAACATTCAAATTTCCATTTTTATGCCTTCAATATTGTACTTTCGATTAAAACAAAAACCAAATCTAAACTCTATTTTGTGAGTTTTTATTGGTATAATAAGACTTCCAAGCTTTTTAAAAGTCATGCGACACGCAATTAATGTAACTTTTAACAACCTCAAAATGCCCTTTACACATGCTCTTAATCGACTAGCTTTGGTATAGCCCTTGAATTTGACTTAATCAAGGACAATTTATAAAACTGAGTGAGGAATGACTGGAGTAAACTTTACTTAGTTACACTAAAATTAAAAAACCCCTAATCCAAATATTTCCTCATTTCTCTTTCCTACTCCTTCACCAGAACCTGTTCATCTGTCTATAAACTATCCATTGAGACTATTCTAATGAGCCCAAACACGATACCTGTGCTGTAAGTTGGTAAGGGAGTTGGGTATCCTGCAAATTCCAGGTGATGCTGCAGCATCAGTTCAAGGTTAGTATGTTCTTCTTATATTATTGAAGAAACAGAATACCAAATTTAAAATCGATCAAACCAGTGGAAGATGCTCACATCCATTCAACAACTAGAAAAGAGCTGATAATCTTCAAACGGCTGACCCGATTTTCTAGAATCATAGCTAAGAAAACTCCCGTTCAAGTCACCTTTAAAAAAAAACAAAAAAAAAACTCGGTTCAGCTGTTTTGCACCTACGATGACGCAGACAGACAGACAGATACACACGGTAAACTTATAACACCTCTCTTTTCCGTCAGGGGTTAAAAACTTAAACAGTGCCATAGACACGAAGATAACTATTAAATGCATAACCACAATCAGCCTATAATGTTCCCACTGCTGGGACACAGGCCTCCACTCTTCGAGGGGGAGTGGGCTATAATCTACCACGCGGGCCCAGTGCTGGTTGATAGATGTCACATGACTTCAAATTTTTGGTTCTAGGACATGCCGGTTTCCTCACGATGTTTTCCTTCACGAGAGCGTTTGTGGAACAAAAAACATTCCATCAATATTCGTAAACATTAATACCCAAAACATGTCTCTCTTGATTACCATAAAGAAAAGAAAATCCATCAGTGTTGTCAGCAAAGAAAAATATCACGACTTGTATAACTCAATTCGTGACTAGGTGACATTAAGAGTCGGCGGTGTACCGCGCAGTAGGTAATAAATAAAACAGGTGCACCCGAGTGCACCCGGGTGAAAGAAGCTAGCGAGAAGTGCGGGCTTAAAACGACGAATTTATAGCTAAAGAGGAATTGGTATCGTCTCAAACTCAAACTCAAAGCATTTATTTCAATTAAACCATTTATAGGCACTTTTGAATTGTCAAAGAGTCGGTCAGTTAATCAGAGAGTTGAAGCTAGTTTTCCATTCCAAAACGTAGATCTCTATGGAGAAGAATGGGCAAGAAACTCCAAGAATACTCTTTTAAAAATGGATATAGATATTACAAAATCCTGGGTACAGTATTCTTGTTGCTTCTATATGTGAGAACAATGTAAAACAAAAAATAATCAAAAGCAATTCAAAATTTAAGATTAAAAATAAGCTCTAGCAAATAAGAGATGACCAGTCTCAACTGACGTCTTTTGTCTTTTCAAACTCAAAGCATTTACAGGCACTTTTGAACTGTCAAGGAGTCGGTCAGTCGGAAATATGAAGCTAGTTGCCCATTCTAAAGCGTAGTAGTTATGGAGAAGAAGTTTTCATTAGATCCAAAGTACTATGGAGACACGGTGGAGCGGATAAGCGGAAGGTTATTGCTCAAAACAAGAACGAATATGATTGCAGAAACTTATTGCGTACAAATGTTCAGCATTGTCCGAATTCACTGCATTTGGTACAAAATAATCTTTATTTTCATTGTGATTTAATAATTATTTCCGAGTAATACGTTACATTTTTGTATGCTTATTCAATGGGCTTCAAATAATTCTAACAGTATAAACCAAAATAAGTTCTTATACATAAATATAAGCACTCAACTCGATTTGTATTCGAGCCGTCAACAATGATTTCCTGCAGCATTTCCTTGGATTCAGAGCACTACGAACAGACGTAAATACACGCCAGAACCTCACCTCAGGGATTTCTTTAGTTTTCCCTTACACGCCAATGTACTTCGAAAGTTTCCATCGAACATTTAAAGTTAGAGAGATCTGAAATTTGTTATTCTGAAGCCGCACCTTACTTGCAACACTATGTTTTATTAAAACTATAAAAGAGTTGTGTTGCAACGTAATAAAATTCTGTCTTGTTGGCAAAGAATTATTATGACTACAGATTAATTGTTTAAAAAGATTTAAATTAAGATTGGTACACGAATTTAGTTGGCCGCGTTGATAAATTATCGCGGTTCAAACACCTTGGGATTAAGAAATTTATTTCTTTAAAATTAAGTCCTTTTTTTATTTGGAGAACAAAGAAGGGTGCTGCTTTCAATTTTAATGTTAGTACATAAATTATACGAAAACTTTCAGTAGTGTTTTTAACTAAATTCATTATACCGCACACAATTTAGCTTAGCTTAGTTATAAACTCAAAGGAAGTGAAGCCGAAAAGCTAAGTTATTATAATTTTCACGTTGACTAGGTACAGAGAGGTATAGTATCTGGAGAAGTTGATTATTAAATCTAACTATAATATTATAAACGCGAAAGTTTGTAAGTATGGATGGCTGGATGGATGGATGTTTGTTACTCTTTCACGTAAACACTACTTTTTATCCCGATATTCCCACGGGATCGAGAGTTACGCGGGTGAAACCGCGGGGCGCAGCTAGTAAAATATAAGTTTTGCTGATTGTTGTTATATCGATTTAACAAATAAAGCTGCTTTTTTAGGGTTTCGTACCTCAAACCGAAAAAACGGAACCCATAAAGGATCACTTCGTTGTCGGTCACATTTTCAAGGTCAATGTCAAACGTCTCGAAGGTCGAGGTCAAATTTAAAAAAAGAATGTTGTATGGAAAATAAAAAATGTTTGAAGTCAGGCTTAGTCGACGGAGCCCTATTTCTGACTAAAGGTTGTCAAAGAAACCTAACACGAAGGAGACGACGGGGGCTCCTTCGCTCACTTTGCTTCCCTCACTTGAGCCCCCCTAATAAGTCGAGTTGTCGGGACTTGGGGCACCCCGACTCAGACAGGTTAGGTCCGAAGAGGGCGGTGGGACTAAGACCCCGCTATCCCCTAACCTGTCCGAGCCGGGGTGTCCCAAGTCTCAAGATCCCTAGGCTCGCTCATGCATCCGTAAATAATGCGATTATATTTTATACAAATTTAAAAAACAAAAATGCGTACTTGTCTAGCAAAAAAAAAAAATTGTATCACATTATTTCTAGCGAGGCAGCACGTTTCTGAACCCAACCCTAAATTACTTTTGATTCATTGATTTTTTAAGGTTGAATGTCACTTGCCCGCCATAAATGACAATGTCTATTCGTTCAATTCGTTCTGACAGTTAGATAAAGTGCTACAAGAATCCTTTGGAGCTCCAATGACGTTGACGAGGTTTGAGCTTCTTTGGCCGAAGATCACAACTTTCCGAGAAGGTGCTACCATCGGATGGCAAAATTCCTAAACTGCTCAAGTTATTTGCATCGCATATAAGCCTCTTTAAGTTCGAGGAATTTAAAATAAAAACTTTTTACAAAAAAAAACAACCGACTTCCAAAAAAAACACAAAAAAAGTGAAAAATAACTTTAATTTCGGAAGTCGGTGGCAAAAAACGAAAATTGAAAAGTAAAGTCACCGACTTCCGAAATTAAAGTTATTTTTCACTTTTTTTGTGTTTTTTTTGGAAGTCGGTTGTTTTTTTTTGTAAAAAGTTTTTATTTTTCACTTTTTAGTTGTGGTACCAATCCCACACAAATTCGACCTGCTATGTATATAACAGTGACGGAGTCAATCAATATATCATCTACATACACTAAGTGGGAAAAAATACGTAATATTGAAGCTAACTCAAAAACTACGCAAGCAAAGTTAATAAAATTTATATGGGACCACCTCTGAAGTATGACCTACCAAACAAAAAAAGAATCATCAAAATCGATTCATAATTGGCGGAGAAATCGAGTAACATACACACAAAAAAAAAAAAACATACAGACGAATTGAGAACCTCCTCCTTTTTGAAGAAGTCGGTTAATTAAATTAGATGATACGTATCGCCATTGAAAAATCACTGCTTCTTTATATCTGTGTGAAAAGTGCCATAAACACTGTAGTAAGTATACGTATCTATATGATGTTGTTTGGTAGAGGTTGCAGCATTGCGCTGACAGGATTCAAAGATAGATTGATTGACACCTTCGAAGCTTCAGGGACCGGTCGTTTTGAACCTAGGTAAAGCCATGTCACAACGTGGAAAAATATGTGAAGTTCAAAAGTAAAGGCGTAGCATTTGAGACTAGAGATGCCGATGCATTCCACCAGTTTTTATGACAAATCTTTTACCATCCAAGCAGTGCGGTTTTGGAATGCCTTGCCCGTGTCGACAAGGCGTGCTCAATCTTTGTCCACTTTTAAAATTCTGGTGAAAAACACTTCCTCTCTCCTTAAACAATCTGCCTAGCCTTTTCTCAACTATGTTAGGGTCGGCTTTCAGTCTAACCGGATGCAGTTGAATACCAGTATTTGATATGGAGCGACTGCCTATCTGACCTCCACAACCCAGTAACTGGGTAATACGATACCCCTTGGTTAGACTGGTTGTCAGACTTTCGGGCTTCTGACGACTCGTAACGACTGTCAAAGATCCACAAATGACAGCCGGGACCAACGGCTTAACGTGCTTTCCGAGGCACGGAGGAGTCTCGATATGTGTAAATGGTCACCCATCCACGGACCAACCCCGGCAAGCGTAGCTTAACCTGATGGATCGACCCGAGCGGCTGTTATTACGTAGCCTCGAGCTTCCTCTCTCCTTAAACGTCATCATAAATAGTTCCTTGCTCTTGTTTCATGTTTATTGTTATATATATATATATCTAACTATGTATACATTATATATATTTTTTATATTTATATAGATAAGATAATGCCTTACGTGTGTATGTGTTTATTGTATATGTAAACGGTACACCACTGACTACCTGCAGTATTGTCTCTCCTTCTTACTTTAATCCATCCAAAGGTTGTCTGTAAAAGATCGCTTTTAGCGATAAGACCGCCCATTGTATCACCCTATGTAAAATTTTCAAATTTATGTCTGTAATTTTTATGGTGTACATAATAAAGAATATTCTATCTCTATTTGACGATTTTATTTTAGGAACCGAAAAGTGTAGTCAACCTCGCAATTTCCTTACTACTATTGACAACAAATCAATCTGGAGCGATCTTTTATATGGATCGACTGCCTATCTGACCTCCACAACCCAGTTACTGGGTAACATGGTACCCCGTGGGACAAAATCAAACTAGTTGCTAATTTAGTTGTATAATTTATTATTTGTATATCATATATTTGTACACTCTGTGATTCCTCACACACTGACTTATTAGTATTACCTGTAAAAATGTTAGTAATATTGTGATATCGTTTAGTTTTATAATGTTGGTAAATATGTGGGCACCATGTATCTATCACATAATTAATTTATTTGGTAGTGCTCCATTATTAATTCTTTTTACCTATTGTGGTATAGTAATCTTATTCTAGGTGCATCGTCTTCACATATAATTACCTATATAATTTATGTAAGTATACAAAATATGTTAAAACATTTTTAAAAGAGTAACGGTGAAGTTTCTTGCCCATTCTTCTCCATACGAAAACTACGTTTTGGAAGGGGCAACTAGAATCAGTTCTATTTCTTTGTTGTTGACGTTCAAAAGTGCCTTTTATGTGCTTCATTGAAATAAATTATTTGACTTTGAATTTGAAGGCTGGTTGTCAGACTTTTGGGCTTCTAACTACCACTGATGACTGTCAGAGATCTACGAATGACAGCCGGGACCAACGGCTTAACGTGATTGTCAAAGCCACGGCGGGGTCTAAGTATGTAATGGATGCGACCTTTCCATCGCTCCCGAAGTATCCATCATACTCTTTACTACTACAAAATAAAGGGGCAAACAGAATCCCTTAGATATTCAAAAAGATATGTACCAACATAGAGAAAACCCCAAAAACGACACACGTTAGCATCGAGTGGCTGTATGATGTAGAGCCGATATCCGGCCATGCTTCCTTTATACCCTAGTACAGTCAGCAAAACAAAAAGTAGCAACACTGGAAACAAAATTGGTTTGCAGCTGTTAAAACTGATTCGGAATACGTTTAGCGGATTTTTCACTGCATGTAGGGATAGAAAAAAAGGATTTTTTTTTCATATGAAAAAAATATCTTTTTGATTTGGTTTCGTGACTAAATCACGGTCGCTTGTTTTGTATTGATACTTTTTTTAATCGCGGCTTTTTTTTCAATCATTTATTCAGTTCATATGAATGGGAATATACTACCGAGATAAAAAGTATCCTATGTGTTAATCCAGGTTATAAACTATATGTGTGCCAAATTTAATTCAAATCCATTCAGCCGTTTTTGCGTGATTCAGTAACAAACATCCAAACATATATGCTTACTAGCTGCACCCCGCAGTTTCTCCCGCTTTAACTTTTACGAATAAAAAGTATCCTATGTCCTATTCCAGGTCATGGTCTACCTACGTGCCAAATTTCATCTAAATCCGTTCAGCCGTTTGAGCGTGAAAGCGTAACAAATAAACAAACAAACTCACTTTCGCATTTATAATATTAGTTAGTATTTAACTGTAATCAAAATTTCAAAATTCTGACAACTGATCTAACCTAAGAAAATCGGTATCTCACAGCAATTTTTAAGTCAGATTGTAGTCAATTTTATAAGTTAAATGTTAAAATTCAGCCGCATCAGGTTACAGTGAAAGACGACCACAACGAGGTGTGGTCGTCATAAACGTGGGCTGCGATAGGCTGAGTTGATATCGTTGTTGACTGGAGAAGTACACATTTATACAGGGTGTAAGGGTAAACACCGTTGTCATTCAAACGTGCGTGTTGTTAGTTGACTTAAATATAAAATTAAATGACCGAACACAACAAAAAAAAACGTTTTTTTCATTAAAAGATTTAAAAAAGTTTCTATCCGACACCGTTCTCGCTAGCGAAATAGCTGACTGACTGAGGGAGGGGTCGCGCTCGCGGCCGGTCAGGTCACGTCCCGAACCCCCCGCCCGTGTTGAGATGCAAGTGCGTTGCCCTAGCGTATAGGGCAACGAACTTGCGTCTCTTGTGGCAAAATGTAGATTTCAAAAATTAAAAAAATGTTGTAATTTTCCATTGATTTTACGTTCTATAAATGAAACCAAACCACTGGTTGCAAGGATAACGGTGTTTACCCTAACACCCTGTATATAAACATAAACGTAAAAAAAAAAAAAAACTAAGAAAATAAAATCATTCTAACATGTTATTACATTTATATTTTCAAATTTACTTTGGCATAACACGGAAGAAGGCCAATTACATTAATTAAAGACATGTTTTGAATGTTAAATAAAGTATTCCACCACACGGAACTCATACGCTCATCTTCTTCTTCTTATATATAAAAATGAATTGCTATTCGTTTGTCTCGCTAAAACTCAAGAACGGCTGGCCCGATTTGGATAACTATTTTTTTGTTGTGTTTGTTATTCTCAGCTGAAGGGTTTGTAGGTAAAGTAGGTGTAGGTAGGGTAGGTAGGTATGTATGTACGTATGTGGGTAGGGTAGGGTAGGTAGGGTAGGTAGGGTAGGTAGGGTATGGTAAATAGGTAGGGTAGGTAGGGTAGGTAGGGTAGGTAGGGTAGGTAGGGTAGGTAGGGTAGGTAGGGTAGGTAGGGTAGGTAGGGTAGGTAGGGTAGGTAGGGTATGTAGGGTAGGTAGGGTAGGTAGGGTAGGTAGGGTAGGTAGGGTAGGTAGGGTAGGTAGGGTAGGTAGGGTAGGTAGGGTAGGTAGGGTAGGTAGGGTAGGTAGGGTAGGTAGGGTAGGTAGGGTAGGTAGGGTAGGTAGGGTAGGTAGGGTAGGTAGGGTAGGTAGGGTAGGTAGGGTAGGTAGGGTAGGTAGGGTAGGTAGGGTAGGTAGGGTAGGTAGGGTAGGTAGGGTAGGTAGGGTAGGTAGGGTAGGTAGGGTAGGTAGGGTAGGTAGGGTAGGTAGGGTAGGTAGGGTAGGTAGGGTAGGTAGGGTAGGTAGGGTAGGTAGGGTAGGTAGGGTAGGTAGGGTAGGTAGGGTAGGTAGGGTAGGTAGGGTAGGTAGGGTAGGTAGGGTAGGTAGGGTAGGTAGGGTAGGTAGGGTAGGTAGGGTAGGTAGGGTAGGTAGGGTAGGTAGGGTAGGTAGGGTAGGTAGGGTAGGTAGGGTAGGTAGGGTAGGTAGGGTAGGTAGGGTAGGTAGGGTAGGTAGGGTAGGTAGGGTAGGTAGGTACTTAGTGCTACCCGTACGAAGCCGGGACGGGCAGCTAGTCTCACAATAATAAAATCAACGGCTGTCTGTCTGTCCTCTTACAACTCGAGGGCCACTTGTCCAACTATCGTGATTTGTCCTCAATCCTTGGATAAAAACGTTCTTTGGCTTTAAACGTTCATTTAAATGTGTATTTTATATTCAACACGAGCCGAGCCGTGGTTACAAAAACATTACGTTCGAAAACCAAATCAGGTTTTAAGGTTTGTTCAGATTAAATAAATGTAAACTAAATAAACAGTACTTAGAATAAATAATGCATTTAACTATACAACCTCATAGAACGCCATGCATACTTATGCTTCATTTATAACAAAATAATTATAATAAAATATTGGAAATGTGAGGACTATGTGGACTACGTTCTCAGCTAGTTTTAACGATAGTTTTGCAATTTGAGTATTTTATGCGACTTATCCAAATGTCCTTTCTTTGGTATTGTTAGTCGAGTCGTTGAGCTCCTTAAGTTCTGAGTCGTTGAGCTCCACTATTACTGACAAATGCTTGCACTGACTGGACAGGTCCACTCAAATCGTTGTGGTTCTTTCCTCAAAAGACCATTTCAGACGTAATGGCCTGACCAAGATTATGTCTGGACTTTAAAAGAGACTGTGACCTCTGAGTTTGTTTCGGCCTTTCTTCTCAGAATAGTCAGATAGGAAACGCCGACCTCATCTAGCTTATTTTTAATATTTTTTAATAGGACGTGTAAAGTTGATTACAATATCCTATTTACAGAATATACAATTTCATTTCATTTAATTATACAAAACAAATGAAATTGTGATCAAAATTGACATCATTTCAACTCGTGACATTAACCCAATGAGGTCCCGATCGAAAGTTGGCGGTTCCAAATCCAACCCAATCGAACCATTGTGGGGAACCCAGGCCTAAAACAGGCCCATTTAACTTAATTGGCAAAAGGGTCGGCCACACGACCAATTTTTTGTTGAACGACTGTCGGCTTTGATGTCGAAATTGCACATGCCAAAATGTTGAGCGTCAATTGGACTGACAATTTGGAATTTGACAGTTGAGCAATTTGGATTAGCCTTTCATTAAAATCGTTTTATTGATTAGCGAGCTAATCTCGCGTTGTGATATGTTTGAACAATGTGAAAATGCGACGATAGCCCATCTAAATCAATTTAAGTACCTACATAATATATTTACGTAAATAGTCACTTTTCGTGTTTGTCTGTATAACCGGGTGATTCTTCTAAACGGATTTGATGCGGTTTGCATCATCATTTAGAGAATTTATTCCGGAAGGTTTAAGTGATATACATTAATATTCAACTTATATTTATTAAAGGTATTTTTTTTGTCAAGTCGTAAATTACCATGCCAAGCAGGGGCGGGTTGCTCTTGGAGGCTTTTATTAAAATACCTAAAGGCTTTATGCTAGGCCACAAGCTGACATTTTGCATAAAAATGTCTAGGATTATGCTTGAGTTAGTTTTGCTGGCTTATCAAATATTTAGGCAAATAAGTCTCTCGTCTGTGCGAGGCCTTAGCGATTTTCTAGTGCAAAACCGAGTTAGAATTTTAGACATCTCATTTAGAACTAGATTTTGAAGATAATGAAGTCATATTTATTCTTCAAGAACTTAGGCTGGTTTAGTTAGAAGTTTCATTTAAAATAATTAATTTGTTCTCGACCCATTGAACTAGTATTATGCCAGCGTGTGAAGTTTTTGGATCAGAGTTCGATATTTTATAGGTTATTTGATTTGCCGTCGTTTTTTTATTATTCATGAAAAAAGTTTACATATATTTGTTTATAATTAGAGTATTAATTAGACTTAGATTGTTATTCGCTAAAATTAAGATTTAATTTTAACTTACAATAGAACATACCAACCAAAGTGTTCCCAGTTAGTAGTAGTACTTACGTAAGTTAAGTTAAGTAGCTTACACTTTATTGAATTGGCTTTGCTCGATAGGTACTACATAAATCCATCCATACTAATATTATAAATTCGAAAGTAACTCTGTCTGTCTGTCTGGCTGTATGTTAAATTTTCACGCCTAAACCACTGAACGGATTTCGATAAAATTTGGCATTATAGTTTTTATTGACATACCACGCGGGTGAAGCCACGGGCGGGAGCTAGTATACCTACTATAAAAACTTTTGAATGTGATTTTGAATTATCGTATGCCATATTAAGCCTTCATACACGACTGCCCAAAAAGGAGTGTAATGTTTTCAGGGTTCATGTATGTATGTATGGGAGTTTCTTTATTCCACCATAACTTTTAAATGACTGAACGGAAAATTGACATTGCAGTCGAGGGACCTCTTAGATTAAAAAGTGTTCCACAGAACGGTCCTCCGAATGCAATGACAATTTTATCAACTTGTTTTTTACTTTTTACGTCGTTTTTTAGCAGGGCAGTCGTGTTTTTTTATTTTTTTTATTATTTGTTTTTGATAATGTAAAAAAGTTAGACATTACTAAAGGCTGAAAAGACTGACTTTTCCATTGCATGTAAAATGTCTTTCCAGTACAAGTCATCATTATCATCTGCCTAGCCTTCACTACACTTTAAAAAAAAAACCGGTATTTTTACCCGACTACGGCGAAGCAAAAAGGAGGGTTATGATTTTGACCGGTATGTATGTATGTATGTTCATCTGTTCCCTCATATCTTCTAAACCACTCATCACAATTTGACAAATGAGGTATCGTTGGAAGCCTCTTGATCGTCCGCTGGTTATAGGCCATGTGACGTCACATTAAATTAAAAATGGCGCCCTCTAGAAGACATAAAGTCAGGATCTTGAAAAAAAAAATTGTTTAATCGTACCATGTTAGATATCAAATGAAAGGGTTTAATGAGCACATTTCAAAAATATATATATTATATATAACTCCAAAAGAATTTAAAAAAATTATTAGTAATAAAAACTAAAACCCAATTACGACTAAAAAGGTACAAACAAGACACCACAGACAGACAAATTAAAAATCCGGAGTCACACGTAATCTGTTCGATTTATAACACGTGTGACTCCGGATTTTTAATTTGTCTGTCTGTGGTGTCTTGTTTATACCTTTTTAGTCGTAGTTGGGTTTTAGTTTTTATTATACATGGAATGCCTGTCTATGCTATTTCCGAAACCCAATTACTGGGTAACACGATACCCCAAATACAGTAAAAATCCAGGAGAATTTTTCAAAAATATTTATTACAAATCTTTTTTTAGAAATCAGTTAATGTTTTGGGAGAGACAGCAAAGAGTTGATTTATTGTGTTTTCATGTGAATCGCGTGATTTGTAACAAGAATGGATTTTTATCATGATATCATACGTTCTTGGTATCGCGATTGAAATGTCTGTGTAGTGCATGCTATTTATTAGAAACAAAATCGCATGCTTATATTTTTAATAATATTTATTTTTTCTTCTTAAACAGGCTTTTTTTTTTATCTTGCCTTACTTAGGTAAGCGCGTCCTCAAATCTTCAAGGATTTGAGAATTTCAAGTTGAATACTTTACAAAAAATGCTTTATAAACTGTTTCTCTATTTAAATTTCGTGTAAAAAAGCATTATCTTTCCTCTCAACTATGAGTATATTATTATATAGGTACCTATAGTGTATTCATGTTTATATATTTAAGCTTTATGTATTTATTTAAGTATATGTTAATTTTCTTGCGTATATGTGTATATTTAATATTTTAGTTAAGACTTCGCATAATCATGTTTTTCTCTTCTTGTTCTCACACACTATTGTCTTTATTATTTTCTTTCTCCTTTCTCATTTCTCCTTTCGCATTTCAAATTTCTTAAGAAATAAGCAGTACCTTTACTCATATTATAATTATTTCGTATCTCTATGTATTTAACTGTTTGTACATAAATAATAAATTAAAAAAAAACTTTACAAACATTAGCATTACTTAGGGCAATTTATTCAATGTACCCCGTGAAATTTATAATTGCTTATGTTTTTAGCAAGTAAATTTTGAATTCAACTTCAAATTCTCAAATATTTACTTAACTACGTCTGTTTTGCCAACCATACCCATATTTAGCACACACCAAGCCGGCCGAACGCCCGCCACATGTCATACAAAGGCGCACCTTAATAATATCCTTCAATGTAGACGATCATCTTTCGAAAACCACTGTTGAACCCCTTAGGAATCAGTCTGATGTTACTTTATGTGGGATATTTGTGGTACAGTCTATGAATAAATCTAGCCTTTCTAGCTTTTGCCCTCGGCTACGCCCGCGTGGAGGTCGAAAATTATCCCACGGGAACGTACTACCGGAATAAAAGGTATCCTATGTCCTATTTCAGGTCATGATCTGTCCATGTGCCAAATTTCATTCAAATCCGTTCAGCCGTTTAAGCGTGAAAGCGTAACAAAAAACTCACTTTCGCATTTATAATATTACAAGCTCCCGCCCGCGGCTTCGCTCGCGTGTTATGTCAATAAAAAGTAGCCTATGTCCTTCCCCAGTATGCCATCTATCTCCTTGCCAAATTTTGTTGAAATCCCTTCAGTGGTTTAGGCGTGAAAAGGTAACATACAGACAGACAGACAGACAGAGTTACTTACGAATTTATAACATTATTAGTAAATAGTAATTAGTATATTAGTATTAGTATATTAGTATATCAGTATATTAATATATTAGTATTAGTATGGAAGTATGGATAAGATAAGATAGGACTGGATTAATGCGGCTTTACAACCTAGGTCTGTGAGAAGAATATAATATTCTTTAAAATAGATACGGCGAATAGTACAGGAGGCCGTACGTCATTATAGTCCGTGCGCGACTGTTACTCACCGGCCGGTTTTTCGAAATTGAGGTATGCGAGCGGTGAGACGGGGGAGGTAGGCAAAGACCAAGCTAACTCAGTGTGCTAATTTGACAATGGAGCCCTCCCCCGTCTCATCGCTGATATACCTCAGGCGGTGACTTGCAGTCGCTCGCGGACTATAGTGACAAATCCATTATGATCTCAGATTCTATTGAAACTCGCACTAAGCTGGGCCAGCTCAAGGTCAGTGTTACCGCTAACTTTCGGTCAACTGTACCTATTCGTTTTGCACTTCACATACAGTTATGTAGTAGGTAAGTAATAATAATAATAGTATTTCCCGGAGCCCTGACTACCGGTAGCTTGGAGCTTGTTCCCAATACCGGTGGTCTACTATTATTTCAAGGTCATAAATGAAATAATAATATGGTATCCTAACTAATATTATAAATGCGAAAGCGAGTTTGTTTGTTTGTTACGCTTTCACGCTAAAACGGCTGAACGGATTTGGATGAAATTTGGCACAGGGTACCATGACCTGGAATAGGACATAGGATACTTTTATCCCTATTACCACGGGATCGAGACTTACGCGGGTGAAACCGCGGGGCGCAGCTAGTCTACACTATCTACACAAATATTGTAAAGGGGAAAGATTTGTATTTTTATATGTTTGTATTTTTGTGTGTATGTTTGTAACGAATAAACTCAAAAACTGCGGCGCCGATTTCAAAAATTCTTTAACCAGTAAAAAGCTACATTTATCTTGAGTAACATAAGCTATATTTATTGCTAGAAAAGATTAGGGATCCTTACTAAAACTCCAATAATATAACCCAAGGTGTAAAAAAAATACCTTAAATATTCTTTACATCGCGTGCGCTGCGAAAACTATTGAGGATAGAATAAAATAATGTACTACGACTTTGCAGAACACATTATTATTAACAAAAAGTGTCGCGACAGCATATGTCTAGCTATTATAGTTATGCCACAATAAGTATTCCTTTATTTTGAAAATTTAATTGTAATGACGCCGCTAGAAAAGGCTCTTTATTTGTATATTGGTATTAATCCTTATCAAAATAAATACCTTCATATTTCAGACTGCTTCAATACCTTTATATAACTTTTTGAATTATTCAATTCGGACTTTCTATTCGAAAGATATATCGAGTTTAAAAATGTAAGTATAGCTCCAAAAAATACCGGCTCATACATTCAGTATACAATGGCTTTTTCGATGGGTAGGTGTAGGTATGTAGAGTAGGTAGGGTAGGTAGGTAGGTAGGTAGGGCAGGTAGGTAGGGTAGGTAGGTAGGGTAGGTAGGTAGGGTAGGTAGGTAGGGCAGGGTAGGTAGGTAGATAGGTAGGGTAGGTAGGTAGGGCAGGGTAGGTAGGTAGGTAGGTCGGGTAGGTAGGTAGGGTAGGTAGGTAGGGCAGGGTAGGTAGGTAGGTAGGTCGGGTAGGTAGGTAGGTAGGTAGGGTAGGTGCGCCGTAAATAAGTACTTAGTGCTACCCGTGCGAAGCAGGGGCGGGCAGCTAGTCTTACATAAAGTAACGTCTCTTCTCATAGAAAGAAGGAAAAAAAACAACGTAAATATATCTTAAAATCGAGAAAATTTTATTGAAAATAGAAATTGTCATTTCTATCTCAGAAATAAAGTTTAGCGAACGAATTCTTTGAAAAGGGCCCTCAATTCAAACACCATTATGTTTTATTATTGTTGAGATAAATAGGTCACAAATAGAACATCTCTATTCTACCTGAAAATACGAAATCTGTAACGGGAAAAAGGTCTAACCAACTTAAAATCTCAAAAGTCGTTTGGTTTACCCTAAATTGATTCATCTACACTGCTCTGAAAATTCCCTATTTTGACCCTAAACTTTCGGGGTCACAAGTTTATCACTACCAAATGTTATAGAGTGGAAAAGAGAATGTATTTTGTGGTTTTTCGAAATTCACGATCACGTTTCTTTTGTGAAAGTGGATTATAGGATGAAGGAATTTGGAATGGCCCTTCCGAAAGTGGCTCACGTCAGTGGCTTTTTAAAGAAATACCGTGTTTTAACGGGCACAGGAGACCCATGAAAACTTGTTTAATGTTATTTTTATTCAGTTTTAGTAGCACTATAGAACAAGGCAATTTCAGTCTCATGCTTGAGTCCTTTACAGGGTGTACGAGACAGGCCTCCGCAAATTAACAGGGGGCTTTCAGCTCTTTATTTTGAATCACTATGTTAATTTTTTTTTAATCGTTTTTTCTGTTACTATTCCTTTATTTTTAATGGTAAATGACATTCTCCGCAGCAATCCATTTATGTAAATAAAACAGTTAAAATAAAAAAACCAACAATGGATGTTAAAATACTATAGCGAACGACGCGTGAAGCTCAGAATTTCGAGCTCGCCCCCCCCCCGTCACGGGGAGTGCGGGTACGTGTGTTTAGTCACGGTAACGGTACATTGTGTGCGAGATAATAAAACAATAATAACTTTAACGTTCCTGAAATAATTTTATGTACCGGTCGTCTTAGTATGATATGCTGAATTCATGCCATCAGTCTGCGGTGGGCTATCCCTGACACCTGTATAGGTTCGAATGAGTGAAAGTCTTTCGCCAATCTTATTCTTAAGTCCAGAGGGCCGGAACAAGTGGGAATCGCTTTCAAAGCGTTCCGTATTTCTACAACGACTTTCAACAGGATTGACATAATAAGCTTTTCGGTTGCTTATGTCAATTCCATACATTTTTTGCTTTTCCATGATCGCTATCGCCAATAGAAAGAACGTCACTTTGTGTAGACTCGCGACAATCCGATTTGACATTTCGTACTCGTACGTGTAATAAAACGATCAGCCTCGAGAACCAGTTTTAATCAATGTAAATAAATCGTCGATTACAAACTCTTTAAGTATACATATGTATACATCGATGATATCGGTCGATACATGTATACATCGATGTCTCGAGAATTTCCATCACTACACAAAGTATTTTTTATAGCTGTCAAATCGGACTTCTTAGATTGTCGCGAGTTTAGGCCCTCAGGTTACCTTGGGATGCTATTGGTGTTTGCTAAAAAACCAAGTAGACTACCCTCCAACGCACGGCATCCTCATTATCATCCGTCCTTCCCCCGTCCATATTTAGTTGAGTTTGGAACTGCATCACTTCTTTGTACATACATCTTTCTATAACAGTCGGCTTAAAGACTAGCTAACTATATTTAGTGTACAAGCCGTTAAGAAAATCTTAGGGTACCGTCGCAGATTTTTGAGATGCGACGTTGCAACGCAGTTTTGTGTTATGCCCTAAGCTAGTTATGTTAAAATCCTCAATGCCGTAACTCGGGCGGTGCCAGCGGTGCCCACTTGCCCAGGCACAGGGCGCAGACCCTGGAGGGGCCCAGAAATTACCAGACCAGGACCACTAACAATACCTATTATTTATTTTTATAGCAGCTCGCACCGGGCGCTTAAAATGCTAATTACGGCACTGAAAGTCCTTTCTTATTAGTAACTTATAAATCTATTTAGAGAATAGCGATTCTTTTGAACCACTGACTTGTAATTAGGCCCACGTCAGGCACATGGCAAGAGGAGGAAATGCTCTGCGCACAATCTTTTAAGTATAGTCTAATACTACTATTAAGTATATTGAAAAGATTGTGGGCCAACCATTTCCTCATCTTTTCAATCAATTTGCACTATTCATGGAATTTCCACGATAGGAGTTAAATTTATTACAACTTATTTATAATCTTAAATTAAAAAATATAATACTTATTTTTAATCTCAAATTTTGAATTGCTTTTGATTCTTTTTTGTTTTACATTGTTGTCACATATAGAAGTAACAAGAATACTGTACCCAGGATTTTGTAATATCTATATCCATTTTTAAAAGAGTGTCCTTGGAGTTTCTTGCCGTTCTTCTCCATAGAGATCTACGTTTTGGAATGGGCAACTAGCTTCAACTCTCTAACTAACTGCCCTCATCTGCCTTGACTTTTCCCAACTATGTTGGGGTCGGCTTCCAGTCTAACCGCATGAAGCTGAATACCAGTATTTTACATGGAGCGACTGCCTATCCGACCTCCACAGCCCAGTTACTGGTAATACGCTATCTTTTGATAAGACTAGTTGTCAGATTTTCGGACTGTCAAAGATCCACGTTTGACAGCCGGAACCAACAGCTTAAAGTGCTTTCCGAGGCAGGGAGGGGTATTGGTATGTAAACATGGTCACCCATCCACGGATCAACCGCGACAAACGTAGCTTAACCTGATTGATCGACCCGTGCGGCTGTTATTTGTTAGCCACACGCCCCTCCGAGTTATGTCAATAAGCATGAGTAATGTAATGTATTTTTGTTGTGTACAATAAAGTTTAAAAATTAAATAAATAATGTATTATGATGGTACCTAAGAGATTTTTTTTGCGTTTTGTCAAAAACTTATGGGTTCCTATTGTGGTTAAAACGTGGGTAATGTGTTGTATTGTATCGTTAAAATTTATATAAATATGGCTCCTCTTGAACGTCGACGCATTCAAATAAGGGACACCTACTCTTTTGGGACTTTCCACGGTATATCTGCCTAAGCGAACTTTGCAATCAGTATTTCCTCAATAAAGTGTATTCACGACATTTCTTTAGCGTATTTGATAAACAGTCGGTATCCTAATCCATACCTACTAATATTATAAATTCGAAAGTAACTCTATCTGTCTGTATGTTACCTTTTCACGCCTAAACCCTGAACAGATTTCGATAAAATTTGGCAAGGAGATAGATGGCATCCCGGACAAGGAAATAGGCTACTTTTTATCGACATACCACGCGGGCGTAGCCGCGGGCGGAAGCTAGTCCTAACTAATAATAAAAATGCGAAAGTGAGTTTGTTTGTTACGCTTACACGCTAAAACGGCTGAACGGATTTGGATGAAATTTGTCACATGGGTAGACCATGACCTGGAATAGGACATAGGATATCCCGGTAGTCCGTTCCTGTGGGATAATTTCCGACCTTTACGCGGGCGAAGCCGCGAGCAAGAGCTAGTTTCGTTAATAAATTCCTTAATAAATAAAAGTGTATACAAGAGTGGTTACAATTTTGATCCCTGTAACAAGTAAAGCTACATTACTAGATCTGGGGAGTCTGAAGATATTTCTCAAAGCAAATTAGTGGAGAACAGGACAAAGACTCGCATTGTTGTTGCAGACGCGAACGGCATTCCAGTTGTACGTATACTTAGCTATTCTGTGATGTTCATACAAGGCGCAATAACCTGAACATAACATGTTCGAAGGCTCAGTGATGGTAGCCTAGGTTCTAATGTACCTATACAATATGTTACAAAAATCCTTTTCGATCCCAAAGGGACACATAGGTACTGCAATAATATTACCAGAAAAAAAAAATTACTATTGTAAAACTAACTATAATACTATTGTTTTATGTTTGTTGTATGTTTTATGTTTTATCTTTGATCTCATTTTATATTTTAATTAAGATTTTTTATAATTGTCTGCAATTATTTACCTATTCAATTTCTATTAACAACACTAGTAAAAATGTAATTATGCATCACAACTCAGGTCCCTAAGATACAGGCATTGCCTAGTTTGGGGACCACCGTATTACCAAAATGAATGTCACCAACAGTTACAGATAGAATTAAGTAATGATGAAATAATTTTATAGTAATTATTGTAACAATGTTCAAATAAATTTTATTATTATTATTATATTGCAATTTGAAATTCATATTTTTAGTAAGTACCAAAATTACCTTTTCATTTGAAATTAGCAAATCTACGGAGGTCATAAGTTATGGCTTGTAGACACCTGCTAAACCACCGCCGCCCGCGCCCCATGTAACTAACCAATGCGGCGAATTTTTTTTTTTCCCAATAAAATCCTCTCTGTATGATGTAAAAAATCTGATGAACTCTGTATAATGTTCCCAAAAAAAGCCTCTCAAAATGTAGACTCTCAGTATTATTTTTAACAACACCCTCGTGAGGGTGTATTTAAACACACACAAACAAAATCACAAACAGCGCACAGCGTAATAAAAAGTTAAACGATGTTCGTTGGTAAGCGCATAATTCGAGATAGACTGGACCCATTTGGCTATTTTCTGTTTTAAAATGTTCGCATTAGTCAGAATGAAATTTCTACGACCAGAAAAAAAAAAGAAATTGCCGGTAAAATTGGTAAATTCTGGAAAACGGAAAGTGCCTTTTTTATGGGATTTTTGTATGAATTAGGAAAACGTCTGTCGGCTCAGCTAATATCAAATCAATACTATGGTAAAATTATGTTCGGGCTTATTAAGTAGCCAAATAAAATGCTGTGTGAACCTTCTATACCCTCAATTTTGAAATAAGATTAGTTTAAAGAAACCTTTTTACAGTCCGTTCAACCGATTTTGATTCTATACCGTAGGCATAAGGATGGCATTAATAGCAAAAAAGTTACACAATACCAACTGACCACTGCAGCTGCCATTTGTCATGCCACCAACGCAATAGAAGTCAAAATCAGTTGAACGGACTGTAAAAGAGGCTTATTTAAATGTCTAATCGTATTTCAAATGGAGAATAGATTTCTGTGTAGGTATAATTTTGATATTTCGAGAGACAGACAGATATTGTTTTAATCCAAACAGTGATACACTAGATCTGTATAGGCAGATATTACGTCAGCGACAGACGCCATTTTGTCTCAAAATAGACATAAGTACGTCTTCAGGATCGAAGCAGAAACTACTTGTTTCCAAAGTCTAAAAACGAGGAACAAAAATCAACAACATTTCGAAACGATTGACTTTAATCCAGCCGAATCTGATTATAGGATCAAACTGAAGACCTAATCCTATTCTTTGCTAACGGATTTATCCAGATAATTCTGGTTAAATCTAGTTTATCCGTTTTCTGGGTTATTTGTTACATAAACAACTAGATCCAGATACATAGACTAGAAAATTGTATTGCAATTCTATTAAGAAAAAAAAACGGTCAATTATCTGTTGGAGAGGCACTTTGGGTTCCAGTGGAGTTAACAAAGTAGTTTAGATTTAATCTTTACAAATTAAAAATCAATCTGCCTAGCCTTTTCCCAACTAAGTTGGGGTCGGCTTCCAGTCTAACCGGATGCAGCTGAATTACTATTTAACATGGAGCGACTGCTTATCTGACCTCCATCACCCAATAACTGGGTTATACGATACCCCTTGGTAAGACTGGTTGTCAGACTTTTAGGCTTCTGAACTCTCGTAACGACTGTCAAAGATTTACGAATGACAGCCAGGACCAACGGCTTAACGTGCTTTCCGAGGCAGTCTCGAGATGTCAGTCTCTCAGATGGAGGAGTATCGGTATGTAAAGATGGTCACCCATCCACGGATCAACCCTGGCAAGCGTAGCTTAACCTGATCGATCGACCCGTGCGGCTGTTATTACTTAGCCACGAGCTCCTCCTCTACGAATCTTTACGAATTAATTTATAGTTAATGAAAGTCTAGAAACTTTAGAAAGGTACCTAGGTATTATAAACGATTCTTTTGATTATTTTATTTTAAAAGCCGTTACTTTTTGCGCTAAAATTACACGTTTTATCTAAAAAACGCCAAGCCAAAATAAACTACCTGTTTTTGGCATACGTCTACGCAACCCTAAAAACAATGAAATCTCAGGAACAGATGCGGCCTAAATCAAGTTTTCCGGAGCTCACCTTGACTGAAGTAATCCAACCCGTCTTACTTAGTCCATATTACGCCAACGTTAGGTTTTTTTCAGGTATATGAGGGAATTTAAAATAGATGAGAAAAACTATGTTGTTTTTTGTGGAAGAGTTGTTTTTGGCGTAGGTTACTAAGGTTATCAAAATGCGAATATCTGAAAAAATGCAGTAGGTACTCTGACGTCATAATGACACATCGAATTTAGGTCTAAATGACAGAGACGAGAGAAGAATATCGAAGACTTGGGACTTTGGGGAAAAAATATAACAATTAACCAAAAAACTAGAAATTACAAGAGCGTTACCCCTTTTCCATGTCCAAATACATTATAGCGCCTAGCTTTACATTTTACGAGGTGAAAAATTGAGGTCACGTGACGCCATACACCGATTTATTGCATAGGGTCACACCACGTGCGCAGGGACGAATGGGGTCGTTGCTGACGAAGAAATAACATAGGGGAAATACACATTGATTTTCAGGTGTTTTTTTCTGGTGAAGTTATAATTTCATGCGTGTGTACATGAGTGCACGATCTGGACAAAAGTTCCCAATTCTTCACGTTCACAAGTTATCTAGAATGTTAATTTTATTTAAATTCATAGCTCATTTCTATATTCATAATCAGCCTTAATGTTTCCACTGCTGGGACACGGGCATCAGGCCATCTCTCTCTTTTGAACACATTTAAAAAAAGAAAATCGAATTTAAACGTTAATTGCGGTACTAGGCATGAAACTTGTAAATGTTAACTTGTAAGGCGGATTAGAGAGTCGCCGGACACCCTCAGGATTTGTTATGATTTTCTACAAGATGTAACTTACAAATAGTTTTTTGATAAACAAAATCACGAATAAAAGTCAAAATATAAGTACTTGTGAACTAAATAATGATGTTTGGTAATACAAGTCTTGTAAGTTTTGATAAACAAGGCACTGGTAGAACATGTCGAATCAGATTATAATTGACTAGCTTCTGCGCGTGGAATTTCTTATTTTAACATAAAATATATCCTTTGACACTCACGTAATGGTGAATTACGTAACACGTAACATCACACATGTATTCCCCGAAGGATATGGCGGATAACCACAGCCACATTTTGCCAGTTATTTCGAAGTCACATGTAATAGGGGGCGAACCTATTGCCATCAACTAGACAAAAATCCAGGCACCGGGCTGCTACTGAGAAATTCCACATGGAAGACCCCGATAACACTTTGCGCGACCTGGGAATCGAACCCAGAGGCCCTAGACAAAGTGACATTCTATCAGCGATAACGATGATGGAAAAGGCAAAAATGTATAGGACTGACATAAGCTATCGAAAAGCATAAGTCAATCCTGTTGAAAGTCGTTGTAGAAATATGAAACGCTTACGAAGCGATTGTCACTTGTCTAGGCACTCAGGCTCCAAGCAGTATCGTTTGCAACCACTAGACACCTCTAGATAGGTGTACCTCTGCCTAACTCTTCGGGGAATACAGCCGTGATGTTATGTCTAATATGCTAACTGTGAGAGTTGCATTGATGATTTTAATGATTATATTTCTATATATACATATTTGTTACGGTCGCGAATCATAATAATTAAGATCAACATGCAAACTGATCTGACTTGCGAATTGCAAAAAATGTAAGCAAATTGGAATTTCGTGGGCTAGCCTTGCGCTTTCGCCTTAAGTTGTCAACAACATGTAACACGACAAAGAAGCTAAATAACATAGTATACAGAGTAGATAATATATTATGACACCCGCGTTGACAAAAGTGATATATCCCTCGTCAACAACCGATAAAACCCACCCCTGAGTCAGCCCTAAAAAACCCAGATTTTTTCGTAGAAAAAAACTACTACATCAACGGGTTAATAATATTCCTTGCGTGCATAAAAACTATTTCGTTGCGTCGCTGGCCATTTTTCCCAAATATTTGGAATTTCCATGAACGAAATATATATTATCTTTTTTTTTACTTTTTTCTCTAGTCTCCAATACGCTCGTGGAATATTTAGTGGATGCAAATTTTCGCATGCTGATTTGTATTGAAAAGAAAAATATTTACAATGAAGGGAATTTGTTATTGTGAACCTTGTTTGAAGTTTGAAGAAAAGATAAAGAAACGGTATCAAACTTCCAGTGGGCTAATTCAATTCTCGTCGAGAATTGCCCCTTATCAATCTGCCTAGCCTTTTCCCAACTATGTTGGGGTCGGCTTCCAGTCTAACCGGATGCCACTGAATACCAGTATTCTACATGGAGCGACTGCCTATCTGACCGCCACAACCCAGTTACTGGGTAACACGATGCCCCTTGGTAAGACTGGTTGTCAGACTTTTGGGCTTCTGAATGAATGATGAATGTCAAAGACAAATGTCAGCCGGTACCAACCTAACGTTGCAAATATAGTCTATTTTAATATACCCCGCAGCCTCAAACAAAACATACCTATTATGGAAAAATAGGGAAAACAATTGTCTGACAACTTCAATTGTCCGTAAATTGAAATGACAGCTGTCATTCTTGACAGCTGGCTGACTTGCTTTTTGATTATTTTTTGTTTTACATTGTTCTCTTAAATATATAAAACCAATAAGAATACTGTACAGGATTTTGTATTATCTATATCCATATTTAAAAGAGTGTCCTTGGAGTTTCTTGCCGTTCTTCTCCATAGAGATTTACGTTTTGGAATGGGCAACCAGATTCAACTTTCTGACTAACTGACCGACTCTTTGAAAATTTAAAAGTGCTTGTAAATGATTTAATTGAAATAAATGCTTTGAGTTTGAGTTGAGTTTGAGTTTATAAAATGGCGTAAACACGGTTGAATAATTTGATAAACAATTAATTGATTGTATTACGCAAGCATATGTTTTATTATGTCGTCAGCCTAAATCAGTCCACTGCTGGTCATAGGCCTTTCCAATTGCACCATTCTCGGCAACTCTCAGCAACTCTCAGCTGCTACTATACTCTAAAGGTTTAGGTAGTTAAAAAAAGGTAAACAAATCGTAAAAAGGGTTTTTTATAATTGACACTTTCTTCTTTTCTTCAAAATTAAATTTATTTTCGATCACAGGATAGTTTCCTCTTTTATTATAGTATGCTAAACTTTATCATTTATTCTTAAATTACTATTCGTAGATGTAACTGCTTGAGCATAATTTTTTTAGTTAGATTTATTATAATAATATAGTATTTTGTCTGTCTATTGTAAAGAGCCCAAAAAGACAGGTTCCCCAAACCTTTTACAAAATACAACGAATTAGATAACGATGCTTGAAGAGTACAACTGTGACGTAGTTTGGCAACTGAAGGGGCAGGTATTACGTTTACTCGGTTAATCAGACGTCTTTGTTTTTTCTGTTCTTATTTTAGCGTGACAGCGCTAAAATAAGAACATATATATAATTAGACAAAATACTTGATGATACCACTGAACGCTACCTACAACGAAATCTAATAGATAGTTCATTAGATTCAGATTCAGAATAGAGCCTATTAATATGTGACTCTATATAATATGATTTTAACATTTGAAATAAAAGGTTTCGCATCTATGAGTACGTAGTTTTTTTGTTAACCCTTTTTTAACTACCTAAACCTATGGAGTATAGACACACACTCCGTCCTATCGTACATTTTCCGATTCGCGGTCTCCACTCAAGAACACGTCTACCGCAACGGTCCTCGGCTCTACGGCTAATATGGCCGGCTCATTGCCACTTCAGCTGGCTTTTATTATGTATCAAAGCTAAAATCCTATCCTAAAGGCTTTCGGCATAAATAAAGCCTTCTTGGTAAAACTATTCAGTTTAGTAAACGCTCGGGTTTTACCACCCAAGCTGAAATTGACTTACTATGAATTTTTTACGAAAGTAACTGAGACCTTCTATGAACTGTGTAAACCTGACTATTTTAGGCTTATTCGAATTATTAAAGAAAAATACTATTTTAAGAATTGGAGGAATAGGAGTTTTTTGAGGGACACGTGGGTAAATAATAACAGCCGCACGGGTCGATCGAAGGTTCACTTACACTTGCCGCAGTCTGCTCGTGGATGGTGACCATCCATTACGTATCGAGACCCCTCCGTACTTCGGAAAGCACGTTAAGCCGTTGTTTCCAGCTGTCATACGTATATCTTTTTAGAGGTATGAGGAGCAGGGTGTAAAGTTCACTCATCCTCTATAGAAAAGGGAGGATCCTCCGATGGGTGTCGTGTCTGGCGGGCAACTGCCCGACGATTGATGTTGGGATGTCTTATATATGTCGACTAGCTTTTGCCCGCGGCTTCGCAAGGTTTTTCAAAAATCTACCCTTCATTCCGACATACACGCTGTCAGAATGAAGGGTCGATTTTGGAAAAACCTTAATATACATTATTCTTTATTTTTGGTTTAAGTATAAATACTGAGTTTCGAGTTAATCGGACAGCGCGTTAAAATTCTTCTATACAAACTTTGCCACCCCCCAATCATCGCTTAGGGGTTACTTTATAAAAACTAAAAATGACAAAACTTTATAATTTACTTGTATAAGTATTCGTGCCAAGTTTCAAGTCTATCTTTCTATATTCTAACTCAAGGAATAAGATTTTTCATTCAAACGAAATCCCCCGGTTTCACTCTCTTAGGGGTGGAATTTCGAAAAATCCTTTCTTAGTGGAAACTTACTCTTCATAATGAACACACCCTCTACATTTCATGTCTCTAGGACCAGCGGTTTAGGCTGTACGTTGATATCTCAGTCACCCTAGCCTTTTATATAAATATAGATTGCGCGGTAAACTCTTTTTCCGCGATGCAGGATTTGTGTCAGGTCTTTGATGCGTAGTTCGCATGTGGCGATGTAGATGCCGCCCCATCTTTGCAGTCGTTACTGGTTTAGTTAGAATCGCAAAAGTCTGATAACCAGTCTAATCAAGGGGTAAAATATAATATAATACTAAAACTGCCAACATTCTTAAAATACCTCGTAAAAAATTAAATTCCATATAGTTATAAATTTGAACGAACAAAAGTATACTGTCCCACTTCAGGGAATAGCAAAAAATAACAGTACAGAAAAAGCCAAAAAATTTAGCCCAGACACGTAGATTTTTTAGTATGCAATCCGGCTCTGTAACTACGTAAATTTTGCACGTAGCAACCGACACTTGCCATACATCGTGGCATGTTGTGTACATGAATTTAGATTGGCTTTAGAAATGTATAAGTTTACCTCGTTTAGCGTTGAGTTGTCAATTAGAGAGCGGTTGCATTTCTTGTTGAAAATATTTTTTCCGTGTGGAAATCCACAAAAAATCCGCTCAACTGTCGATTTGCCTTTAGAAGTTGATAACAATAAAAAGGAAAGAAAGAAAGAAATAAAAATTGTTTATTCTGCCCAAACTAAACGCACATAACAAAAAAATATATTATAATACTCATTTAAAAATTAGCCAAAAGCCTCGTATTCAGTAGTAGCTCCGCCCCGCGGTTTACCCGCGTAAGTCTGGATCCCGTGGGAATATCGGGATACAAAATATCCTATATCCTTTTCCAGGTCAAGGTCTACCCCTGTGTCAAATTTGATCCAAATCCGTTTAGCCGCTTTAGCGTGAAAACGTAACAAACATACTCACTTTCGCATTTATAATATTAGTTAGGATTAGGATTCAAAACTTATAAAAGTTTGACAAACATTTTATTGTTAAGCTCATAATAAGAGTATGTAAGAATCAATGTCAGGGTATGTTATGCCTGCGTTGCGGGAAAGTCCGAAAGGGATACCGGGACCTTGGCAATAGGCAACTAAAGGAACACGGGTGGGTTTTAGTCAGTAAATTCTAACACGCCCTTCCGCTCCGCCCAGAGCGATAGCTCAGTCATTTGATGATTTCAAAACCTCAAAAAAAAAAAAATGTGTATTTTATGCGGAGGATAGAGGAAAGTATCAAGAAAAAGACATGTTGTGCCGACCCCAAATATATTGGGATGAGGGTAGGAGATGATAGGAACTTACAGATGTAAGAGTCATAGCAGGTAGCGTTATCTCTAGTTTCTGCCAAACCTCATGGGCAAAAGGCGCGAGTCGAACTATCCAGTAAAAAAACTCACAAACATTTTTTTTTAAGTCTGATGGAACAAAAGTACATTTTTATATGTAGATCTTTTTATCTTAAAAAATGTGTTAGGAACAATCTTCACAGCTGCAACTTTTTTTGGTGAGAAATTTACAGGTTTTTAAAATGATTCATAAGAGGGATAAAGGGCCAAATGTGACAAAAAAGTTCCTGTTCCTGTTGTAAATAGTACGTGCTAATGTTCTAACGTACTTTTTATCTAATTCTGCGCACTGTGTTACGCTAAAAAGAAAAAAAATAGACGTACCTAGCATTTTCTTGGAACATTATTTATGTTCCTTCATCTTAACTCTTCATAGTAACATTTTTGTCATAAACTTAATTATAATTAATAGTTTCAGAATAATTAATTCAATTAAATTTTAAATTATAAAATTAAGTATAAGCAAATAATTGCGTATTAAAATGCAAAGTTGAAATAATTTCCGCTTGGTGTGCAGTTCAGAAAATTGGACACTGGACTGACGGCGCGCCGAGGCGCTTTATTCCCATAACCAACAGTGTAATTATAAACTTATTTTTTTATAATTAATGTACTCTGTCTGACAAAAATATTCTGCAGTATTTTTTAATAGTAAGTATGTAATCCAGATACATTTATAATAATAATTCTTTATTAGCAATTCCTATAAAAGCGATTCATTTCCTGAATTTCCAGCTGTCATTAGCAATCGCTCTATTTTGACAAAAAAGTGTGGACCATTTTAAGAATCTGCATAGAAAACTGTCAAACAGATGAATTATTTCGTATATGAATCGCACGCAGAACATATTATGAATTGTCAGTTTGTGACATTTTAGGTTGATTCATAATATTTTCCTATTATGATTCTGCCAAAGTGACTGTTTTAAGCCCACTGACCTCCACAACCCAGTAACTGGGTAATTGGATACCCCTGGGTAAGACTGGTTATCAGGCTTTCGGGCTTCTGAGACAGCGGAGGCTTAGTAATAGGGTTCTGTTTCACCCTTCGAGTATCTACGGAACCCTAAAAAGCACTTAAAAAGTCTTTGAACAAAAAAATATATCAAAAGTAAGCACCTGAGGTTTTCTTTTACCCTTCTATTATCACAACAACAACTTTAAATTAAAATACCTGTATTAAAGCTCCTTATATCAAAATTGTAGATTGTTTGCTTAGGAGCAAACAACTATTTTAAAGGCGAGAGTGTTTCTTTGAATCACTCGGGCTTATCCCGAGGTGGACATTCTACTTTTTATACTCTATGAGAAAGTAAGTTCCTAGTGCCTAACTGAAATCAGTTAGGCACTAGGAACGCACGCGCGTTTTATTATTTATTCACAAAATTCTTTTTTATGCTCGTTCGCTGTTTTCTTTACCATACAACCTGTTACTTGTTCATACAATGTTCGTGATTGATCTCTTTGGTGATTGGGACTTTTACTAACAATATCTAAATTCCAAAAAATCACTTTTTAGTCCCTAGGGATTAAAGAGCTATTTTAGTCCCTACCTAGCTCTTTTTGAATAGATGTAATAAAAAAGATATTAAGTCTTTTGTTCTTAAGTCCATTGAATTTACGACGTCAATTACCTACTAAGTCTAGTCATATTAAACAGGCTTTGATGGGCGTTTACAACTTACCTTTGATAAGCTAATAAAGGCAGTCTAAATTATTTTTAACTTAAGAAACGTTTTATGAAAATATAAAACGACTTTTTATTATTATTGCTTGGCAAACGTTATAATTTCTTTGTTGTTTCATTTTAATTAAGAACTTAAGTTTATTTTAATTATCTTAATTACGTGGTCGTTGATTTCGATGCACGGTAAAACTAATAAGTTTATGTTTGCACCAACTTAAAATGTATGTATGAATGAATAAATAAACGAAAGGGTTTAGGGGGATGAGGAACAGGGTGTAAAGTTCACTCATCCACCATAGAAAAGGGAGGATCCTCCAAACAGACGGGTGTTGTGTCTGGCGGGCAACTGCCCAACGATTGATGTTGGGTTCTTGTTTATATGTCCACCGCACGGTAAACTTTAATTGCGCGATGCAGGATTTATGTGACGTCAATTCTTTGATGCGTAGTTCGCATGTGGCGATGTAGATACCGCCACAAGGGCATAGACAAAGTGGCATTTGGCAGCGATAATAATGACAGAGTGGCGACATCTATATCGCCACATGCGAACTACGCATCAAATACCTGACGTCACACTAAATCCTGACGTCACACAAAAATCCTGCATCGCGCAATTAGAGTTTACCACGCGATGGACATATATTATTACATGATCCGGACATTCCCGACATCAATCGTCGGGCAGTTGCCCGCCAGACACAACACCCGTCTGGTTGGAGGATCCTCCCTTTTCTATAGAAGATGAGTGAACTTTACACCCTGTTCCTCATACCTCTTAAACAGAAAAACCAATTTATGGGGCTGACATAAGCTACCGAAAAGCTTATATCAATCCTGTTGAAATGCGCTGTTCTGACGTTAGCAGTACCAGAGGCAAAGCCGAAATGTCTCGTATGTCTGTTACTAAAGTTATTAGTGGCTTTTGTGGAGATGATAATTATTCCGATGTTATAATGGCAATCATGTCATTTGATTTAAATAGGTTTTTATTTTTATTATCGTATTTATCTATTATACTTATAGATGTAGGCTTAGTAGACTGTAGATTTGTTGAACATTTTCTATTTTATTAAGTACCTTCCGGGTACTTGTGAAAGGCCTACACTGTCCTCCCATACCTATTAACACTGTAATCCGAAAATATTGTAAAAGCCAATTATTTTTAAAAGAGTAACCGTGGAGTTTCTTGCCGGCTCTTCTACATAGGAAACGACCAATTGGAACCGTGCATCTTGCTTCTGACGTTTCATAAGTGCCCATGTAGGGCTATATGTTTTTTTTTTCTACCCAGCACCCAGCTTGGCGGCAGGAGTAAGTATATACCACTATACTTATTCCTGCTTCATACTTCCCCGGATGACCTCCCTAACAAAGACCCCTACTAATTTAATACTAAGCAGAATTAATTCAAGTCTGTATCTTATAAATCGCGGCTACCACGTTCTAGCGGCTACCACAAGGTCTCGTAAATAGTTTATAAGCAGAGAATATACGTTGAGTCTGACTACCTAATGCTTTGTGAGCTCCGAAGTTGAATGAAAGATTTGTTAGTTGGAACTTATCTTATTTGAGAAACTTTTGTTGAGAAAGAGCTGGTATTTTCGGTCATTATGCTAGTAGAAAAGGTGTCTGAAAATCCTGAGCTAGATAACGCAATCGACGTAGATGAAGACATCGAGGCATCGATCTTGTGGGTAATCCTTAGATACAGTTCGTTGGTGGGTGATATTAAACCTATAATCCCCGAAAAGTTAAGCAGAAGTGTACTAATCCCTACAAAATGGTTGAGCTGGATGGTGCTGATCCACGTATTATGTTCGTGAACGCGCGCCGTCAGTTGAGACTGGTCATCTCTTATTTGCCAGAGCTTATTTTTAATCTTATATTTTGAATTGTTTTTGATTATTTTTTGTTTTACATTGTTCTCACATATAGAATCAACAAGGATACTGTACCCAGGATTTTGTAATATCTATCCATATTTAAAAGAATGTCGGTATTTTACAATGTTAGTTAAGCGGAATTGGACTATCAACGACGATATGCCCATCGGGGTCACTGTGGCTCAAGTACCTACAGTTATTAGTTAGTAAAGCATGTAAATCATTCAGTTTCTCGAATGCTTGAATGATTTTGGCGGGGGTCATGACCCCCAGGACCCCCCCCTCGGACCGCGCCTGCCACATTTCGCCATTTAATATAGTCTTTACGAAAAAAGTCGTGAGGAAAGTTTTGAGTATGAATGTGGATTTCTATAAGAGTAGGGGAAGACCTAAGAAACGATGGATGGCCTGACTACCGAGATGCCTGCTAATATAGAGAAGTATGGAAGAATGCAACGCAAACAAAATTGGGATAAGGGATAATGATGAGATGCTAATTACCAGTGCGTATGATGTGAATTTTATGTCGTTCCTATAAGGATTAAATAAGTAACAATGACTTTAGCGCTCGTGGAATGCAAGACCTATATTACAGTACAACTTTATTGAAACCTGTATATTAATGCGGTATGCACTACACCCAAACCTAAACCTCGAAATACGAAACATTCCTAGAACTAAACTGAGATTTATTCTTGAATTTTACTTACTTTTGCTTGCTTCATAATATTTTCTGAGCTAACGCGAACAGATATATTTTATTACTACTAAAATTGGCTATTATTATGGACTGACTCACACAGCTTGCGTGGAATGGGTACTTGTGCTACGTTGTCTAGTTTAGTACCTAAATCAAGGACTATTCTCGTGGTTCCCTTCTAGTAGATTAACATTAAGAAATATTTCCTACCACTTTGTAAGTATGTCTGCATCTGTGTACTATATTTTTCTATGTAACCGACTGACTACGGGTGAATATTAAAAGGGTGCTACCCAAATGTCTTTTCTTTGGTATTGTTCGTCGAGTCGTTGAGCTCCTTAAGTTCTGAGTTGAGCTCCACCATTACTGACAAATGCTTGCACTGACTGGACAGGTCCACTCAAATCTGTGTGGTTCTTTCCTCATAAGACCATTTCAGACTCGAATTTACATGGTCCTCATATGGCTTGACCAAGATTATGTCCGGACTTTAAAAGAGACTGTGACCTCTGAGTTTGTTTCGGCCTTTCTTCTCAGAGTAGTCAGATAGGAAACGCCGACCTCACCTAGCTTATTTTTAATATTTTTTAATATGACGTGTAAAAGTGATTCCAATATCCTATTTACAGAATAAACAATTTCATTTCATTTCATTTGGTAGGTTATGATTTTCACAGGCTAAGCACGTTTGTGTGTATCCGAATTAGTTTTTGACTACGTACGGCCTAATCTGCTGGGCCGATTTCCATTAATGAGTACTTTTAACGTTTTTTTCAACCACATTATGTTTTTGGTGAAATGTCAAAGTAACATTCAAAATGGCGGAGTCTACACTTAATTCTTAGTCAGTATCGACTTTTATTTCTCAAATCGATCTCTCTGGGGTTGCAGTTTATTGAACTGTACATATATGAAAGCTTTTTATGTGTAGAATTTATTATAAGTCCGTGGATGGGCTCCTGGATGGGCTCTTTACATACCATGACCCCTCCTTGCCTCGGAAAGCACGTTGAGCCGTTTGTACCGGCTGTCATTCTTGGATCTTTGACAGTCATTACACCTGCAATGACTGCTTCTGACGACCTCGTCAGAGGCCCGAAAGTCTGCCAACCATTCTTTCCATGGGGTATCGTATTACCCAGTAACAGGAGGGTGGAGGCAGTCGGTCCATGTAAAATACTGGTATTCAGCTGTACCCAGTTTAACTGGAAGCCGACACCAACATGGTTAGGAAAATGCTGGGCAGATGATTTGCAACCACACATTTAAACTCAAAATACACTCGCAGTATGTTCCCCTCAATACAAATCAATAGCTATAAATGTCTATATCATGTGTCGGCACGCCGCCGGCGCTGTCATATTTGGCAGCGATCATAGACAGCGCTGTCTAAAGCGTTCACAGGGCTGTCAATATTTGACTCGCAATCTCACAGTCGATACTTTAATCGTTTTTGAAGCATTGTTTGTTGATTTCAATGAAGTGACGATTTTGTTGTATGCTTTCGAATTGGTGGAATGAAAATTATTTATGTCGATAAGTTTTTCAAGATTTTTTATTGAGAGAGAGACCTCTTATTAAACTTCTAATAAGAGATCTCTCTATGAACATCTAGTAGTAATCACTATTTTTAGCAGTTGAAATAATTATGGAATTATTATGTAGGTATAATTTAATAATAACAATAAAAACAAAGTTCTGAACGAAACCAACTGGTTGTTTTCTAAACAACAAAGTTTTGGCGCAGCAATATTATACACGGTATATTAGAAAAGTTTTGAACCTCAAATAGATCATTTCTATTTTCAGCTCCTAAAAATACTAAATAGCCAAGTAACTGAGGACAAGCCATGTTTATCGAAGGGACAGCAAGTTCAAAATACTCAATTATTAAAAAAACGTGTGCTTCATTAGAAGCTTTTTTTGTACAAAGTTTTTAGTTCTCGCTTTTTAGTGGGTCAGTTTGTAATTTATTTAAGTTACAATAGCCTAATATCAACTGCTCATCACCTTTTACAAAATATTGCTTTTCCCGATGCAGGGACATTAATCGTTGAGGAGTTCTCCTGGTACTTCACCATCAGCTCCACTTAATATAGGCATTATGACGAGCATAAATTGCTCGGCAACCATATTAAAGTAATCGAATCGCAACCCGTGAAATACTTATTATTGAGTAGTTCCGGTGGCCATCTTTGGTCTTCATCATCAGTTACACTTCACTAAATGGTGATATTCGAGAGCAAATGCACGAGTTACTAAAAACAATATCCAAATCGCTATTGGTGTGTCTATAATATTTGAAGAGTTCCTTCGATTTCATCTGGATCTAGTCATCAGATCCTGACCTGATGACAATGGGACTACCTACCTAATGGAAGTACACACTTTGAAACAAAAAAAATATTTTACAAATTGGTCCACAATTGACGAAGAAATCGGTGAACAAGAAAAAACATACATAAAGTCGAACATAGAACCTCCTCCTTTTTCGGAAGTCGGTTAAAAAGTGTCCATCATTAGAAGGTGAATAAGTTTTTAGAGGATCAGTTTCATATTTCCCCTTTCAAACATGGTAAAGGCGCTTAGCAACATTATTTCTATACATTAAAGTTATCACTCTAACCTAACCCAGCAGTAATTAGCGGATGAAAAAACCTGTTAATTAAGAACAGCCGATCAACAAAGGCGCGCCGCTTTTAGGCTGAGCCAATTATTTTGGCAACACCTTCCATCGCCTAGTTAGGAACCGCCGTTGTATTTGGTAAACTAACAAAGTTTATTTTGATGTTAATAGCTATTTACTTGTTGTAAATACTCTGATGTGCTTTTGATCACTTTCAGAGGTCAGTTTACTCATAATTATGAACAACTTTCACTTTTCCCTTTTGACGAGCTATGCGAATATAAATGTAGGGAACAGCTGATTTTTTTCGCGATTTCGGAGTTGGTCCCGTAGTAAAAGTTGTTCATAATGATGAGTACAATGACCTCTTAGAGGACTGAAACGACTAAAATTTCACCCTGTATAACATCTCCATAGAGATGGCATACTCTTCTCCATTTTTGTCACTACATCTTCTTTCATTTCTCTGTTTTTTTTTCTCAAAATTTAAAGAAAATAAGAATTAAACAACCTTTCTGAGAATTGGTTTCTGAAATAGACAAGTCCCTTAAGGAAGCTCATAGCTGATTTGAGTGTATTTTGTTCGGACGGAAAAAATTATCTAAGTTTGAGGCATTTGAAAGAATGATTAACTTACTGTCCTTAGGCGTAATAAAATTGATTGTTGTATGAGAATATTAAACAAAATTTAGAACCTTTTTATATAAAGCCGCGTTTCCACTAGGCAACATTTGGCGCGCGATACGTGACGCTCAACATGTACGGCAACGCTGCACAACAGCGCGTGACGTTGCCAGCTGGCGCGCAACATGACGCGCGGCTTGTTGTTTGTTAGATGCGTAGACAGACAACATTGTTCAACAAAAGTTCCTCGCTGACTTTCAACATGTTGGGCAACTTGTTGTGCAACATTTTGCGGTTTTTACGACTTGACAATATATCGAGATTTTGAAGTTATATGTAACTTTAATAGTAACATATTATACACATAAACCTTCCGGAATAAATTCTCTAAAAGATGGTGAAAACCTCATCAAAATCTGTGGCGTGGTTTAGAAGAACAACGCGGAGAAACAGACAAACACGAAAAGCGACTTTAATATATAAAGATAAGGTACCTATCTCCTACTTGTAACTTAAGTCGTAACTCAAGAGTTGGTTGGTTGGAGTTGGTTGTTGTACTTCTGGAAGGTTTTTTTTTATTTGTGTTACTGCAGTAAGTATACAGGGTGTATCAGACAAGGGTGGTCAAAAAGGGTGTGGTACAATCCATCAAATTGAACAACTTTCTCCATGGCATCAACAGCTGATTATTTTTTCGAGATTACGACGTAGGACCTATGGAGAAAGTTGTTCAATGTGATGGTCTGAACCACCCTCTCAAATTCGACCACACCTTTCAGATAATCAATCTAGCCTTTTCCCAACTATGTTGGGGTCGGCTTCCAGTCTAACCGGATGCAGCTGAATACCAGTATTTTACATGGAGCGACTGCCTATCTGACCTCCACCACCCAGTAACTGGATAATACGATACCCGTTGGTAAGACTGGTTGTCAGACTTACGGGCTTCTGACGACCCGTAACGACTGTCAAAGATCCACGAATGACAGCCAGGACCAACGGCTTAACGTGCTTTCCGAGGCACGGAGGAGTCTCGGTATGTAAAGATGGTCACCCATCCACGGACCAACCCCGGCAAGCGTAGCTTGACCTGATGGATCGACCCGTGCGGCTGTTATTACTGAGCCACGAGCTACTCGTTACCTCACCTTTCAGATACACCCTGTAAAATTTAAAATAAAACATACACAATAACATCGTAATGTTTCCACCTGCGGACCCTATAGCTTCTTCTTTGTGAGAGAAAAAATAGAACTATTTTTTTTTAAACTTACTTTTATGAACATTCACGAATGTCTGGATCTGAAACAATCAGAAAGATAAAATTAATTTCTATGTCACTCGACAAAATAAGACATCTATGTATAATATTGTATATCGTTCAGATATTATGATAACAAACGATTCGGAAATTGGTACCTACTGAAAAATACCGAACTCGCCTCCACTTTGCACTACTTTTTATGAAAATTAATGAAGATTTTATAAAATAACTTCAGTAAGTGTTTTGTGTTTGCATACTCATGTTTCGGACAAATAGAAGATCTATTCTATTCGCACGTTTCATTTCGCACGTCAATCAAAATAAAAAAAATCAAAAGTTATTTATTTAAACTAGTCTGAGAATCAGCACTTTTCGAACGTCAAAATTACATAAGACAGTCCCCCAAAACGCCTACCCTTCACCACATCCTAGTGCTTTAGCTGGAATGGTAACAAAACATAAGCTGCTATCTATTGCGTAACTTATTTTCGTAACCGAATAAGACTAATTTGTTTAATTTTGATAGTTTAACAACAATCATTGCGAGATTTTTTTCGAACTTATGAAACAATGGATTAGTAATTTGTTTCAAACCGATTCAGATTGTAATTGATCGTGTATTAGGTACGCAATTAACGCTTCTAACTCCATTGAAACTCCGTAATATTTTACGTGTTAAAAAAAAAACAATAATTTCATTTAAAATAAAATTTTGATTAATAAAATATATAAGACTGTCAAAGATCCACGAATAACAGCTGGGGAGGGGTCTCTGTATACTATCCAAGGACCGACCGCGGCAAGCGCAGCTTAACCTGATCGATCGACGCTGGCGGCTGTTACTTACTTAGCCACTCACACACACGCGCCGGTGAGGATGAAATAGGCGTTATATAATACCCAGTCAATGAAACCGTCTGACATAGCGGTAGTGCTCAAAGCTCGACCGAATGTTTGAGTCAAAATGAAATAACTTATCAACGTACATATGTACCAAATCTGATTGCTTTTGGAATCTCATCAGCCAACCCTTTACGATTCATATGGAACAAAAAACCCACAGACAGTTTTCCAATCCTCGTCACTTTTTCATTAAATATTGTAATTCAAACATTGAGTATTAATAGGGATTATTTTTGGATCATGTCTGCCTCTATTTTCATACACAAATAGGCATAGTCTGCCGAATAAAAATTCGATAGACTATGATTATCATGTCTCGCTGATGAAATATTAAAATTGATATATTTTTGACATATTAGAGTTGATACTACAAGAGAAAAACTTTTGTTTCTTTTACCCACAACGATGAATATCTTGGCCTTAAGGTTGATGCGCTAGGGTGGCCCGCGAAATTCAAAATTTCTTACGTTTTTTGCAATTTGCAGGTCAGTATCAGGTTGTATGTTGATCTAAACATTATTAGCGGCCGTAACAAATATGGATTTACAGAATTATAAACATTAGAATCAGCAATACAACTCTCTAAGTTGATGTAAGTGTATTGACTGATGATTTCCGAAATTTTCATTCAATACACTTACTTCTGTAAATCCACGTTGTTACGGCCGCTAATAATATTTAGATCAACAAACAACCTGATACTGACCTGCAAATTGCTAAAAACGTAAGAAAATTTGAATTTCGCGGGCTACCCTAGCGCATCCACCTTAATCTCACTTGATGGTAAGTGATGATCAGTTCGAAGGTGGAAACGAATTTCACCCGGAATCCTCAACCACAGAAGAACTGGCTCTGGATCTTACAGAGAACCAACGTAACACAACAATACTGTATTTTTTTTTGTCATGGCCACAGGCTTAGATAAGATGTTGGTAGCTAGTTAGGCTGACATAGAACAAGCCAAGCAACCAAAACGAGCCGATTTTTTTTCAGTTACCTGCCTCCTCGTCTTTACCGATGTAACTTTTACTTTGTAAGCTATTGTCAATCGCAAAACATATTATAGGTCATTATTTAAAACTGAATACCTACCTTACCTGTAGGTAGGATATGTACTGCATTATTTTTTTCATTTTTAACCGACTTCTTAGAAAAGGAGAACGTTTTTTTATATGTGTTCTTCTATATTTTCGTCAACTGTGGACCGATTTTGACAATATATTTTAATTTATTTTTTCTATATGTTAAAAACTGATGTTTTAACACTAAAAACTCCGCCGTAAACAGACTTCGTACTTAATTCCTTCAGGCGACACTTTATTTTGTTTGAAAAAAGAACATGCACACACTGAAAAGTGACACGCTTAATTTTATTTTTATATTCAAAGCCATCGTCTATAAAGACAAGCCAGATAGAAAGCGTGGACGCAAAGAATAACTTCCTTTTTCAAGTAATACATCTCCAACTGTCACTAACGAGACACAATAGAATTTTAATTGTTATCAGCCTTCTAAAGGCCAACCAAAAGCTGAGGGGTAAGTAGTTAACACAACGGAAAAACTAAACCCAGCAGCATAAGCATAAGCATAATCAGCCTATAATGTTCCCACTGCTGGGACACAGGCCTCCTCTCTGTGGGAGGGAGCGGGCCGTAATCCACCACGCGGGCCCAGTGCGGGTTGGTAGATGTCACATGTCTTCGAATTTTTGGTTCTAGGACATGTCGGTTTCCTCACGATGTTTTCCTTCACCGTTTTGAGAGTAGTGGCGATGAAATAATTTACACAAAGTAAAGCGCCGGTCAGGGTTCGAACCTACGACCTACAACTCGTAAGTCGTGGCCGTTACCACTGGGCCACCACTGCTCTTACCACAATACCTTCGCTTAGCACACAATTACTGTTACTCTATACCTACTTAAATCATCTATCCAATTATTATTTTCTCATTCCTGTATTGATTTAACAGCTTATGTCTCGTCCGCACTATTAAAATGTCTTGTCCTCTTCCTTATTACTTATCGACCATTCCAATTTTAAGGTATGAACGCCGAGACTTTGGCTTGTACTACTTATAATCTGCAATTGTGTCCGTGGAAACCCCCTGACTCCCCCCTTCCCCCATTAGCACCGGCTCCGCAAAGTAGAAGACCGATTAGGCCGTTGTAGGACCGCAGGAAGCGTGCGGCTGATCAAAGCGTGCAGTACCGTGCATGCAGTGAGATCAGGCCGTAGGACCGCAAGCAGCGTGCGGCTGATCAAAGCGTGCAGTACCGCGCATGCAGTGAGATCAGGCCGTAGGACCGCAAGCAGCGTGCGGCTGATCAAAGCGTGCAGTACCGTGCATGCAGTGAGATCAGGCCGTAGGACCGCAAGCAGCGTGCGGCTGATCAAAGCGTGCAGTACCGCGCATGCAGTGAGATCAGGCCGTAGGACCGCAAGCAGCGTGCGGCTGATCAAAGCGTGCAGTACCGCGCATGCAGTGAGATCAGGCCGTAGGACCGCAAGCAGCGTGCGGCTGATCAAAGCGTGCAGTACCGCGCATGCAGTGAGATCAGGCCGTAGGACCGCAAGCAGCGTGCGGCTGATCAAAGCGTGCAGTACCGCGCATGCAGTGAGATCAGGCCGTAGGACCGCAAGCAGCGTGCGGCTGATCAAAGCGTGCAGTACCGCGCATGCAGTGAGATCAGGCCGTAGGACCGCAAGCAGCGTGCGGCTGATCAAAGCGTGCAGTACCGTGCATGCAGTGAGATCAGGCCGTAGGACCGCAAGCAGCGTGCGGCTGATCAAAGCGTGCAGTACCGCGCATGCAGTGAGATCAGGCCGTAGGACCGCAAGCAGCGTGCGGCTGATCAAAGCGTGCAGTACCGCGCATGCAGTGAGATCAGGCCGTAGGACCGCAAGCAGCGTGCGGCTGATCAAAGCGTGCAGTACCGCGCATGCAGTGAGATCAGGCCGTAGGACCGCAAGCAGCGTGCGGCTGATCAAAGCGTGCAGTACCGTGCATGCAGTGAGATCAGGCCGTAGGACCGCAAGCAGCCTGCGGTTCAGATCACCACGTCTGCCACGTGCTGCCACGGAAGGTACCCTTCTATCCTAAGTGTTTGCGAGTGCTCTCAACAGACTGATACGCTTATCCGCGATCTAGCCGTGTTACTTCCATCAATAGAATTATATATTTAAATTTAACACTACCTGTAGTGTATCTCTTCAATAGATATGTAATATCACTTTTTTTTTTTTTTTTATAAAAAACGTTGCCCCACACTAGGAATTTCTTCCTGTATCGTGGGTGCGTTTACAAACATAGAAACGCACATACACTAACACCCAGACCCGGAACAACTACTTGTAGATCATACAAATATCTGTTCCGTGCGGGGATCGAACCCGCGACACGTTGCGCAGCCGTCCATCGCTCAGCCACTGCGCCAACCGTGTCGACACTATCTCATGCACGTCAGCAGTGAGGTTGCTGTCACTAATAGAGAGGGGTAGCACACCTTTTTAAAATGAGGATCGGGGGAGGCACTCTTTTCACCCGACTACGGCGAAGAAAAAAGGAGGGTTATGATTTTGACCGGTATGTATGTATGTTCATCTGTTCCCTCCTATCTTCTAAACCACTCATCACAGTTTGACAAATGAGGTATCGTTGGAAGCGTCTTGATTGTCCGCTGGTTATAGGCGATGTGACGTCACATTGAATTAAAAATGGCGCCCTCTAGAGTACATAAAGCCAGGAACTTAAAAATAAATATTGTTTAATCCATGTTGGGTATCGAATGAAAGGGCTTAATGAGCACATTTCAAAAATATATATTATTATAACACCAAAAAAAAAAAAAAATTAAGTAATAAAAACTAAATCCCAACTACTTACGACTAAAAAGGTATAAACAAGACACCCCAGACAGACAAATTAAAAATCCAGAGTCACACGTAATCTGTTCGATTTATTCCCTAATAAGTGTGACTCCGGATTTTTAATTTGTCTGTCTGAGGCGAGGCTGCGGTGGCTTCTGAGCACGAAGGTGCTGTGAGTGAGTCAGTGAGTCTCGTGACTCACCGACTCACCGAGTTGCCGCGCGAGTCGTGTATGTGCTGTGTGGTGTGTAGTGAGTAGTGACGACAACGCGACACGACACGGCACACATACGCAGTAGAGTAGGCATACGTGCGATGAGTTCTGTGGTGTACGTTTATGCTAGCAACAGTGAACGAAGATATTTAATGATCAAAATACAAAAAAAGAGTGAGTGACTCGATTGACTGACTCATTTCGTGCAAAACTCACAAGTACAAATGTTCTGTGTGTAGCTAATCTGTGCCAGTGTGGTGTGTGCTAGCTCATCAAAATAAACCGAGTGAGTGACTCTTTTCATCCAAGTGAGTAGCTACAACTGTGGTAGCACGTGTGCTGAGTTACCCAACACTATACCCCATTTGAAATAAGATTAGACATTTAAACAAACCCTTTTACAGTCCGTTCAATCGATTTTGACTTCTATACCGTAGGCATAAGGATAGCATTAAAAGCAAAAAAAGTTACACAGTACCAACTATCTACTGCGTCTTCCATTTGTCATGCCACCAACGCAATAGAATTCAAAATCGGTTGAACGGACTGTAAAAAAGGCTTATTTAAAAGTCTAATCTTATTTCAAATGGAGTATAGTCACTAATGTCAGCTGTCAGTTCACCGAATGGCGGGAAATGGTTGAAAGTGAAGCGTGCCTGCACGAGAGTAGGCATACGCGCGATGAGTTCTATGGTGTATGTTTGTGCTAGCAACAGTGAACGAAGACATTTAATGATCAAAATACAAAAAAGAGTGAGTGACTCGATCGACTGACTCATTTCGTTCAAAACTCACAAGTACAAATGTTCTGCACAAAACGGGTTATTTTACCTGCTACCCGCTTACAAACGCGCAAAGCCCTACCTTGTAAGGGGAGCATTTACATCAGGCAAGGGATTAATAAAATATGATGGTGAGAAGTCTGTTCTCTCTCAAGATAAAGTGTTTCCCTCACAAATACAATTTAGCTTGTTCCCCCAAACACTCCCCTTGGGTTACTAACTATAAAAATGTTTTGATTGCATTTATTATTTACTTAGTAAAAGAGAAGGTATTATATCTACGGTAATGGAGCGAATGGAATTAAGAATAATGGTTTTGTTGAATGATGTGATTGATGGGAATATCCTTGTTTCTACGTGATTTTGTAGCAGATGTATAAAACAGTGTTGCAACAGTTTCTTGAGTGGAGATCGCGAATCGGCAAACGTAATGTAGGACGGACGCCCTCAGGCTAGGTGGAGCGACGATCTTCGCAGGGTGGCTGGTAGTAGCTGGATGAGAGTTGCCGAGAATCGAGCTGAATGGCGTGCAATTGGAGAGGCCTATGTCCAGCAGTGGACGGCTGATGATGATGATGTGTAATGATTTTGAACCATCATATGCTATCCCGGTTGTCATTTGTAGAGTTTTGACAGTCGTTACGGGTCGTCATAAGCCCGAAAGTCTGACAGCCAGTCTTACCAAGGGGATCGTATTACCCAGTAACTGGGTTGTGGAGGTCATACTGGTATCCAGCTGAGCTGCATCCGGTTAGACTGGATGCCGACCCCAACATATTTGGGAAAAGGCTAGACACATTTATTTGACGCCTACTGATTTTCGAATGAAACGCTGAACTCCTTTTAATATGTAACTTATTGACAAAAAAATACTTTAATTTCGTAAGATAATCTCAAGCAGTTACAAACAAGGTTTAAATACTAAATCCCATTAACTTATCCCGAGACTAAGTTAAGAAATTGTGTACCAGGAACATAATACGGCCATTAAATTAGATCAAAGAGAATAATTAACGTTTAATGAGTTTATTCCGAAAACCATCAAATTAATCTTCTAACTTAATCAACTCGCTCAGGAATACAAATAAGTAATGGTATCTCTTTCATCATTGTCCTGTCGTAATTCCGATACCAACTTGTTATGGTCCCACTGCGGGGTACAGTATAAATGAGTTACAGTATTATGTCTTCGTAGAAAAATTGACGACACGGTTGGCGCAGTGGCTGAGCGATGGACGGCTGCGCAACGTGTCGCGGGTTCGATCCCCGCACGGAAAAAATATTTGTATGATCTGCAAGTAGTTGTTCCGGGTCTGGGTATTAGTTTCTATGTTTGTAAACGCACCCACGATACAGGAAGAAATTCCTAGTGTGAGGCAAAGTTTAAAAAAAAAAAAAAAATGCCGAAACGACGCGCTTCGAAATCTCAGTATCAATCAATCTGCCTAGCCTTTTCCCAACTAAGTTGGGATCGGCTTCCAGTCTAACCGCGGAATACCAGTATTTTTACATGGAGCGGCTGCCTATCTGAACTCCACAACCCAGTACCTGGGTAATACGGTACCCCTTGGTTAGACTGGTTGTCAGACATTCGGGCTTCTGACGACTCGTAACGACTGTCAAAGATCCACAAATGACAGCCGGAACAGCTTCGAAATCTCAGTATAACAGTACAAATCGATTCTTTCCTGGAAAAACAGGAAAGACAAGAAATACGAGCTATTATGTACTCGTAAAATTGTCTCGAGACATGATAGTGCTGGCTATTGGTCGTAAACGAGTTGCAACATGTTACAGCCTGGTTATTGTCTTCAAACATTTAGTGGTACAAGATGTCCTGAATTGCGCCAACAATGTTTCGGCTTGGAGCCCTGCCCACCCGTTAGGAATGACGGATATGGCATAACAATGTCTTAATATTGTGTCTATAGTCTGTGGTTTGAGCTGAGTCCCTAGACGAAGTGACATCAGCGACAACGATGATGGAAAAGGCAAAAATTAATAGGACTGACATAAGCTATAGAAAAGCTTATGTCAATCCTGTTGAAAGTCGTTGTAGAAATACGAAACGCTTTCGAAGCGATTGTCACTTGTCGATGCCCTCTGTTCATTTTATGTAAGTCAGTCAGTCATGGAAGTGAGACTAGGTTCTGCCCGCGTCTTCTTCCGCATGTAGAAATTTCTTGTAACATAACATAATTTAATATATCCTATGATACTCAGCAATACAGTAGATTCTCATTAGTAAAAGAATTTTCGGAATCGGATCAGTACCTATGTAGTTCTGAAGACTACCCTCTAAATACAAACTCACAAATACCTTTAAAAATAATAATAGCTAGACTAAATGTAATTCTTAACTTACATTTATGAGAATTTATTTTGCATTTTTATTAAAAAAAAATTTTGGAAGCGCATTTTCATTTCTATATCAATAACATTTTGATGAGACTCTACTTGTTATCTATATAATATAATTGAATCAATTTGAATTACCTTGTTGTTAAATTGATTCAATTATATTATATAGGAACCTATATAATATAATTGAATCAATTTGAATTAGGTACTCCCATATTGATTTTTGATGTTAGATTTTTCCTGCAGGCTTCATAATTCTTGAAAGTACTTTCCTACCTTTCCACATTTTGTAATTTTTACTGCTCTTCTAAGACAGAAAAATTAAGTCAAACGTTATATAGAAAACGTCGTACCACAAAATTATGACTAACTCATAATATATCTTATGTACTACACAACATTAAAAGCTTAGTAAAAATACACACGAAGTAACCTTTAGGAACATCACACATCCGGCCTCTCATTTCGTGAGCGGAATACACGTTTAAGCCAAGATTTTCAGCATTACAACACTTTATCCTTCAAATTATAATGTTAACAACGCGCACTGTATTCTGGCCTAACGCGTAATTCGCTGAACTCGTGAAGGAGTTTAATAAAATTATGTTTTTTGTGAGCGTGAGTTTTGTTTCACTGTGTGCGTATTTCTGCAATACCGTGTAAATGTATTGTTTTTTCATTAAATTCTAGGCGACATCGCAGCAGATTAAGCTGAATACGGGACGAACTTGACTCCTACCGAATGGACTGGCCCGCGATGGCAGTGGATAGACATGTGTGGAAAAGGGAAAGGGAGGTCTTTGCCCAGCAGTAGGACATACCGGGCTAAATGGATCATCTTCATCAACATCATTTCAGCCGAAAGACGTCCACTGCTGGACATAGGCCCTCTCCATAGGCATAGGTGCTATATTAAAGGAATAATAATTAGGAAGTGCCGCCGGCGCCGGTTGCTGAATTGGCTGCCGGCGCTGACTTTGGTTGTCAGTTTGGCGTTTGGAGTAGATAGGCAGGGTAGGCATAATTAAAAAAACATGTAATAGAGCATTTTTTTTTCCATATTCCAGTAATAAAGTCATAAAGTACTACCCGCAACCGAACTAGTAAGATTAGGTTTAATAATTTAATCGAAAAAAAGGTTAGGTTAGGGTTCTAACCTAACCTAACCTAGGTTAGAAATATGCAGAAAAACATATTTTAGTTACGGTTAGTTAGTTGGGGTTCTGAATACTGGAAGGGTTTCTATAAACGCCGCGCCGCCGGTGTCCAATATGGGAGCCAGACATTACTGCCGGCAGCCGAGATAAAAAAACATCGGCTGCCGGCAGTAATGTCACTGCCGGTTCCCAATGGTATTATTTTTGGGAGCCGGCGCCGGCAGCGGAGGCACTTCCTAATAATTACGTTTTTATTACAAATCTTTATTTGTAATAAAGATTTGTAATAAAAATATAATTATAATGTATTCCTGACGATACGTTGAATTCACATAAAATTGCAGTTTCAACTCCACTTTCGATCTTCCGTCTCCCACAACCAATCTTCCCTATTTCCGTCTTACACTGGGCCAGCCATCCCTTCTCAAAAAAACACTCTGTATATTCAAAGTAACTTTAGGGATGCCTCACAGTTCGGGTTCCACTTATCCTTGAAAGGGTTACCTTTATACCTACAGCATAAATTATTTCATAGAGATGCTGCAGTCGATGTTGGAAATTGGATATTTCGTAAAAACCTAATCGATTTTTTTTCTTGTTTTATGTTTTTGTCAATTAAATTAACTTGCGATTATTATCTACTGAATAAAATAGGAACTTCATTCTGTAAAAAAAAGTGGAAAAGTGCAAAAAAAATGAGGTAAATTTAAAAAAAATTGCGGGGTTCAACTAACTTTACTTACGTAGGTAGGTATTCCTCAATTCACCTTGAACCAGTCTCATTGCGCCAGCTTCCTAATGAAATGCGGTAATGACAGAGAACGCGGAAGGAGTGTCGAGTTCTTAGTAATTTAGATAGAGAGGAGCGAGTATTGTGTTACCGGCACGTAGTTTCATTAATATATGAGCAGGCGTCGGCTTTATAGATGCAACGCGCATTTGTACGTAAGTTGAAAGAGGAGTATTTTCTAAGAAATAAGATGTTTGTTCTCGCGGCTCACGTTTTAATTAATATTCCTAATTTGTATTCTTGATTTTATGTATTTTATTGCAGAAAAAAAACGTTATAGCCAAAATGTCTAAAAACAAATAAGCTGACACAACATTACAAACAAAAAACACCCCCTCAAAGTAGGTAGACGGGTTGTAGTGTAGCCAATCATAAAACCCTTGCAAGTCGTGACATCAGGGGGCCTAAACCGGCCACATTAGCAATTCCTCTAAAAGCAGTTCATTTCCTGAATCCCAGCTGTCATTAGCAATTCCTCTAATTTGACTTAAAAGCAATTCATAATTTGTGGACCATTTTATGAATCTCCATAGAAAACTGTCAAACAGATGAATTATTTCGTATTATGAATTAATTACACGCAGATCATATTATGAATTGTCAGTTTGTGACATTTTACGATGATTCATAATACTTTCATATTATGATTCTGCTAAAGTTACCGTTTTAAGCCACCTGTAATCAAATTAACACGTAGGTATTTGAGACAATCAAAATAAACAAATGTCAAGATTAACAATGCCTGTTTGAATATGACGAATACCAAAAACATATATTTTTTTAATTTATTGTGTTGCTAAACCATACTATGTTTGTATTGACGTTTACATGCGTATAATTAACATGACGTTACACTTCTTACTTTTTCTTTCAAATCGAAACATCTTACACAGTTTTTACTTTAAAATCAGCAAAAAGTTTGATGCAGGCTGAGTTGGAAGCATGTGGCTTCAAACTCAGCTTAATCAAAGATTAATAACCTCCCCGTTTAACACACAGTTGATTAATTAATCACTCTCCCCAACTTTGGAACTAGAAAGTTTGCGAAATCACTTAAAAACATAATCTACCTGCTACCGACGCGTGGGTGGTTTTCCAAATAGTTGGGACTTGTGGTGTACCGTAACCGTTGGGAAACCTTCCTTAGTACCTGGTGTGTCGGAGCATTTATAGAAGCGTGTATGAACATTTAACTGGTTAAAATTAATTGTATGAGCTCTGCGTCAATTGAGGAGAATTCATTAAGTTTAGGATGGGTACACCATACATGAGTTGTTTAATGAGCATAAACAGTTATGAGCATAAGGCTGAATTATAATTCGATTAATCGTTCTATGGAGTTACACCGCTTAACGTCGGGGCGGCGTGAAAAGTGACACTTTTTAGGGTTCCGTACCTCAACAGGAAAAAATGGAACCCTTATAGAATTACTTCGTTGTCCGTTCGTCCGTCTGTATGTTTGTCAAAATCCTTTTTCTCAGGAACTCGTGGAAGTATCAAGTTGAAATTAATCCATTCTAATATTATCAATTCGAAAGTAACTCTTTCTGTCTGTATGTTACCTTTTCATGCCTATACCACTGAACAGATTTCGATAAAATTTGGCAAGGAGATAGATGGCATCCGGGGAAGAACATAGGCTACTTTTTATCGATATACCACGCGGGCGGAAGCTAGTATCAAATAAGGACGTCTTCCATTGAAGCTCTAAAATAATCTCTAACATGTAAGTCAACGCAATAAAAAAAATACAAGACCCCACAGACAGACAAATTAAAAATCCGGAGTCACACGTAATCTGTTCGATTTATGCCCTAACACGTGTGACTCCGGATTTTTAATTTGTCTGTCTGTGGGGTCTTGTATTTTTTTTATTGCGTTGACTTACATGATACAGAATTAGCGTCTTGATTGTCCGCTGGTTAGTTATAGGCTATGTGACGTCACATTAAATTAAAAATGGCGACCTCTAGAGGACATAAAGTCAGGAACTAAAAAAAAAAAATTGTTTAATCGTACCAAGTTGGGTATCAAATGAAAGGGCTTAATGAGCACATTTAAAAAATATATAAATTATAACCCCAAAAGAATTAAAAAAAAAATTAAGTAATAAAAACTAAAACCCAACTACGACTAAAAAGGTATAAACAAGACCCCACAGACAGACAAATTAAAAATCCGGAGTCACACGTAATCTGTTCGATTTATGCCCTAACACGTGTGACTCCGGATTTTTAATTTGTCTGTCTGTGGGGTCTTGTTTATACCTTTTTAGTCGTAGTTGGGTTTTAGTTTTTATTACTTAATTTTTTTTTAAATTCTTTTGGGGTTATAATTTATATATTTTTTAAATGTGCTCATTAAGCCCTTTCATTTGATACCCAACTTGGTACGATTAAACAATTTTTTTTTTTTAGTTCCTGACTTTATGTCCTCTAGAGGTCGCCATTTTTAATTTAATGTGACGTCACATAGCCTATAACTAACCAGCGGACAATCAAGACGCTTCCAACGATACCTCATTTGTCAAATTGTGATGAGTGGTTTAGAAGATAGGAGAGAACAGATGAACATACATACATACATACATACATACCGGTCAAAATCATAACCCTCCTTTTTTGTTCGCCTTAGTCGGGTAAAAATTGTTCCCGTGTTGCGCTGACCCCAAGTAACATTTACATTCTGACATGGGCTTGCGTACGATGATGGTCCAAAGTTGCTTCCATACAAATGTTTGTTTATAATCGACCCCTAAACTGGTTTTTGTTTACTTTCTACATTTTACATACATCAGTATCCGTGACATACATCAGTGACATACATACACAAACTCATGCCTTCTTCTCATGGGTTTAGACAGAAACTGCAGAACACCATCTTTTCGCCTCACACTCACGCCGGTTGCGAGTACTACGCACCGCCACCGTCCCGTCCTTCTACATTTTAGAACTCCAAACTTCAATTTAAGCCAAATCAGAAATACCAAAAACAATTCACTAACTACTTAAATAATATAGCAGCAATCAAGTTAAACATATTATTATGAATAAGAAAGTTTATTAGGTATTTACTTTGTTCAGATTGGTGCTAGAACTTAATGAAAACAGTGTATATCTTCAAACTCAAAGTCAAATAATTTATTTCAATTAGGCACTTAATAGGCACTCTTGAACGACTTACAAAAGACATTTATGGCATAATTCCTTATTTCTTACCAAAACCATAAATTTTAATTTTCTATTATGCTCAACTTAAGAAATGCTGAAATTCCCACTAAAACTTTCATCCCCTATATCACCCTCTATAGGATTATTTTTTATACAAAAAGAAGCCTATATCCTTTACCAGATGCCATCTATCTCCTCGCCAAATTTTTTCGAAATCCGTAACGTAGTTTAGGCGTGAAAAGGTAACATACAGACAGACAGAGTTACTTTCGAATTTATAATATATGTATAGACTAATATGGATGCATTAGAAATAAATTAAATTAATAAAAAACACGAATAATGACATGGCAGCATGGAATTAGTAATCAAACTTAAAATTTAAATGAATTATGGTCGAATTTAGACCAATGGGCGACCGCTAGGTAGTATTTTAAACAATCAAGTCAATCTGCCTAGCCTTTTCCCAACTATGTTGGGGTCGGCTTCCAGTCTAACCGGATGCAGCTGAATACCAGTATTTTACATGGAGCGACTGCCCATCTGACCTCCACAACCCAGTAACTGGGTAATACGATACCCCTTGGTAAGACTGGCTGTCAGACTTTCGGGCTTCTGACGACCCGTAACGACTGTCAAAGATCCACAAATGACAGCCGGGACCAACGGCTTAACGTGCTTTCTGAGGCACGGAGGAGTCTCGATATGTAAAGATGGTCACCCATCCACGGACCAACCCCGGCAAGCGTAGCTTAACCTGATGGATCGACCCGTGCGGCTGTTATTACTTAGCCACGAGCTCCTACCTAATTTAAACAATCAAGTATGACAACATTTATGATTTGTGCCTTAGGGTATTTCATGCATTAACAGTCAGAAAATGCCTTCCAACTTACGTGACGCAATTTCTCGTGAAATAAGTATGTCAGACATAATCGAAAACCAAAAGCTCATAAGAGTGATCGCCAAAAACATTATTCAGTTCACGATCCAAGGCTAAACTGACGCTATTGGCTCAAATGGTTGACGTGAATGTATCAAATTTTACGAGTCTACTTCGATACCCAACGTTTGTCGTTCTCCCACGAATCGAATTGAAAAATAATGAGAGAGGACACATAAAAAGAACATTCCTTGTACACACGAAGACATATCCAGCGATACTTTTCCAGTATAAACTGACCTGGCTTTGTAAATGCTTTCTTTACAAATGAGAGGTCAGCTTAAACTGGAGTCGGCGCTTGAAATGGCGTCGTGCGTACATTCGATGTGAAGAAAAAATACGTTTAGTTGATAACATTTCGTATTCAAAGGATTATAATGTCTGTTTTGTGTGACGACTCTATAATGTCGCGTTTTATTGTTTTTTATGAGGACCCCTTTACGTTTCTTTTCTCGTGTATGTTATTTTAAGGAATGATTGTTAAAGGGACTACAGTTAAACGCAAATTTTATAATGCCTAATAGTATATGTAATAGTATATCTCTTCACCACCCTTGGTTGACTGGTAGAGAATGCCTAAGGCATTAAGTCCGCCTTTGTACCTTTTTTGTGTGCGAAAAGTTTAAATAAATAAATAAATAAATATATGATGCACTTCGGTAAACAAAGAAGAAAAAAGGATATTATATTCTTCAGGATATTATGTAGTAGTTAGATAGGTAGTTTGTTGAAAAGATAATACAATAGAAAAAAAAACACAAAGGTACCTCTAAAAATTTATTTTAATGATTAAAAACCATAATAATATACACGCAATCATTCGATTTTTTTAACAAATTATTCTACAAGCAACATATTAACGTAATAGTGTTAATATTTGTTTAATCCAATCAATCAATAAATAGATAATTGTTTCATATTTGGCAATAAATTAACAGCGTACTGTCATCGCACTTCTCTTTCTTCTCTATGCAATCAGACAGTGAGCGTGGATTCGCTGTTGTCAGCCTCTTAACAAAAGTCAAAAGTCAAATAATCTATTTCAATTAGGCGTCAAATAATTTATTTCACTTAGACGTCAAATAATTTATTTCAATTAGGCACATAAGCGGCACTTAAAACTCAAAATTTACAAATAATAGAATTGATTTAAGTCGCCCCTTCCAAAAGGTAGTTTTAGTATGGAGGAGAATGGGCAAGAAACTCCACCGTTACTCTTTTAAAACACATTGCCGGCTTTTTATCTGTACATGCAGATAATACAGAATGTAGTGAACCTTAATAAGTCATTATGGCCTCGAACTTTGTTTATTAAAAGACCTTCAAACAAAACTTGGTTGAATGTCTTTTAACAAACAAAGTATAGTCACCATTTTTTAATTCCAAGTCGAAGGACACGAAGGTTGTCATATGTACAATATTGAACACTAAATTTTTTTAAAATAAGTACTTTAATAAAACAAAATACGCCGAAAAAATCACGTTTCTTGTATGGGAACCCCTTTAATTTTTAACTTTATTTTATTTTTATTCATTGTGGTTACGGTTCGTCAGAAGCCCCAAAGTCTGACATCCAGTCTATACAAGGGGTATCATATTACCCAGTTACTGGGTTGTGGAGGTCAGATAGCCAGTCGCTTCATGTAAAATACTGGTATTCAGCTGCATCCGGTTGGACTGTAAGCCGACCCCAACATAGTTGGGAAAAGGCTTGGCAGATGATGATGTTGTTATAGCAGCCATAGTAATACACCCTCGGTAAAAATTTCAAGTGTTTACCTTTTATAGTTCAAAGATATGGCCGGACAGCGGAACCTTAGTAATAGGGTCTCGTTGGCACCCTTTGGGACCCTAAAAACCACTCCTTGAAAATAGAAAATCCACACACGACTAAAGAAAATATAGGCCACGAAATTACGAAATACGTTCAACAAATTGCCTGTCTGTTACTTTCCGTTACGGCATTATGTACCCCTCGAAGGAAGTCCCTTAGCAATTTAAACCAGAGTCAATGATGAATAATTTCAAAATCCTAAAACCTAGTAAACCAGGACTTGGAATTGAGCCAAAACATTCGAACTCGCTCTGAATATCCATAATAACCTACATTAATTATTAAGAGACGAAGCTAAGTATTTTAATACTTTTCTGTTTTGTGATGGAGACGGAATAAATAACAAAGTCGTCGAGTTTATGTCGCCTACTGAAATAAATTAGCAGGAGGATGTGGTTTCGGCATATAAAATTATCCGACAATGGGGCGGCGCGTTTTTAGATCACAAATCCATTTATCTTATCATAACTTTATCAGGGTATACAAAAGATAGAAAACATCTAAGTTTTTAAATATACTAGTAGATACAAACGGATCTAGGCAACTAATACTATAATTTTACCTAAGTTAAATTAAACTATTACAAACTTTTAAGTTTAATAAATCGATAAAACTCGAGAATCGGATTTTGTAACATTCAATTTTTGTCCACCCGACATTATGTTTTTCGACAATTTACTGTCCAAATTCCCCTTTTAGATTGTTTGCCAATTACTGTGATTTACCCTACCTTCCTCTAAATAAAAAAATACATCTACATTCGATATCATATTTCAAACGACATGAATTCAATATTACAATTTCGGCCCGAACCGTGAGAAACAAACATATGTGGACTATTATCAAAAATTCCAACACACGTATGAACCGTATGGCGTCCACTATTAGGTAGATTCCATCGGTGTATTATCTGCCTAACAGCTAATCATGTTAATGTATTAATTAGGGGAAGCAATTAAGTAAGTAGACGGTTGTACTCGTGGTACTATTACGATTGTAGAGTGTACATAATTGATGTTGTGTTAAATGAAAAGCCTTTGACAAAGGGCCAAGGAAATTGGTTTGTTTAAATATGATTTATAATAGCTTGTACTCATGATGTTTTCAAAGAATTTTATTTATAGATCTTACAAAGAGATAATAGATATAAATGAAATTCTGCTTGCTAGAGAGCAAGCAAGTAGCATAGTTCCAAAGCAGTTCTAAGTACATCAAAATCTAGTGAGATTTTTTTGAGTTTCTCTCACTCTCTGGTAGGATCGTGAAGAGTGCTTCACGATCCTACCAGAGAGTGAAAAATATTAAAAATAAGCTGGATGAGGTCGGCGTTTCCTATCTGACTACTCTGAGAAGAAAGGCCGAAACAAACTCAGAGGTCACAGTCTCTTTTAAAGTCCAGACATAATCTTGGTCAGGCATATGAGGACCATGTAGATTAGAGTCTGAAATGGTCTTTTGCGGAAAGAACCACACAGATTTGAGTGGACCTGTCCAGTCTGTGCAAGCATTTGTCAGTGATAGTGGAGCTCTACTCAGAGAAAGCGAGTTAGTAGGTACAGTCACGGACTTTAATTGATGAGCCACTTGGCCCTGTTTTTATTTTAGTCGTGTAATGGTTTATTCGGGTCTACTCCTACATCCAGACTCGGAAAGTCATATGTCTTCGTAGAAGAAGAAAATTATATTTCTTAACTTTACCGGTTGGCTAACCTGAGAGCCAGAACTACAAACTTGACAGCAGAGTGACTACCCAAAGTAGAAATTATAATATTAGTCATTTCGACAACTTCTAAAGTAACGTCTCTGACATCAACATTCAACTGTCACTGTCTTCGGTTAAGTTTTAAGAATTATCCAGTTATTGAGCTCTGATTGAAAGGAGGTCAGTATCAAATAGATTGGATAAACGTAATGCAACATTGTATTTATTTATCATGGATAAGACTATTTCCGATTATTAGTAATTTGTCATCTTGTTTACGAGCACGCTCGTTTCGTTTGAGTTCGTGTTTAATGGTATAATCTCGTGAATGTTTGAAACTGCAAAATTGAAAAGCTTGAAAGTGGCTTATCAATTAAAGTCCGTGACTGTGCCTACATCCCACAAAAAAGGTGGTGAATCCCTTTATAAGAAGTTTAGTAAATAAGTCACGGACAAACCTATAACAAACGATATAATAAATGGATCGTTTACAAAAATTCTTTTAAAAAAGCTCTTCCTCACTACTCTAATGATTTCGTTTAAACGCGTCCAAATTCTTTGAGCCGAAAACCGTTACCTCTAAAACATTTTTTTACAATCCTATCCGGCTCTCTTTGGTCCAAGTCACTGGGCACCACCCCAGTGATTTGGATCACTTTGATAAAAAAAATCCCTAAAATATAATTGCGAAAGTCCTTATTTACATAATAAATCGTTATTGAATTCACAAAGGGTGGCTTGCCAAAAAATTTGGCAACAATTTGGACATCAAAGTGTCTGCAAATTCGAGGCGAGAAGATCGGGGAGGTACGTTTAACCGGAGCCCGTACATGGTAAATTTGCTATTACGCTGTTTGTACGAATCGAGACTTTGTACTATGGTACAAAATGTAGGATGAACGGTTCGGACCCGATTACCCAATTGCTATTTATTTATTTATTTGCTAACATATAAAACACTGGATAATAGGCATGCATTAAAATTTCATCATTATTAAGACAAATGTACCCTGTAAGGGCACTGCAAATGATTAAATTCAATCAATCTGCCTGGCCTTTTCCCAACTATGTTGGGGTTGGCTTCCTGTCTAATCGGATGCAGCTGTATACCAGTATTTTACATGGAGCGACTGCCTATCTCCACCATGCCACTCTCCACACTGCCACACTCTCCACAACTCAGTAACTGGGTAAGACGATACCCCTTGGTAACGACTATCAAAGATCCACGAATAACAGCAGAAATTATTAAATTACTATAATATAATATAATATAATATAATATAATATAATATAATATAATATAATATAATATAATATAATATAATATAATATAATATAATATTATATAATATAATATAATATTATATAATATTATATAATATAATATAATATAATATAATATAATATAATATAATATAATATAATATAATATTTATTCTAATTCATTACATTGTACCAAACATTAGTTATTTAATAATTATATTTGATTTCAAATACCTAAATCATAATTATTAATTCGTTCTTTCTTTTCAGTAATTTAGGTACCTAAGCATAATATAGTCATTTCTTATTTCACATTTACGTCAAGCATATTAATAGTGGCTATATTTAGTAGGTACAGTCAAGTTGTGAACGTGCTAAGCTAAAATAATGTTGCTGACTTTTACTAAGAGGGTGAACGAAAAAAAGATAGTGACCGTTTGGAACTGTTAAATAAACTTGGTTGTGTTGAGTACCTATGACACAATGATATCTTTTCCCCTTTATTTCACCATCCCTGCCTACATCCACTTTCACTTTTACTTCCAAAACCACAGTTCTATAAGACCTCATTCTAAACTTCGAATCTGAATCCGCTGTGAGTTTCTTGATTGGCATTCTAAAAACTCGGTTGATACACTAGGGCTACCATTGCGAGCGTGTCAGCAGTTGAACTAAATTGACCGTGAGATTTTGACAGATAAAGTATGAGATGACGTAAGAAGTGGCATTCAGTAAGGTAATTCCCCCGTCACTTCGACGCTCACTTCGCACTCGAACCCGATTCAAAAATTCGATGTGAGAGTGAATAGCAATGTGAGATGCGAGTTGTTGTTTGAATTTTACAGAATCGACGTACAGTTCATAACTTGTCCCATATAAAAAATCCTTTTTATTAGAGGACATTTGAAAGGCCCAGGATATTGTTCTGTGTTCTCATTCTAAAAAATACCACCGATTCATACAAAATCCTCTCCTTAATAACGTGTAGGATATAAATTTACCTCTCCAGTGCTTAGTATTTATTTATTTTTCTCTGGTAACATTCACGTAAAAAATTAAATCACCCCAAAGGTATTTCGGAGTCTCCAACGTTTGTGGCTCAGGTAACGTATGAAAAACTTAATTTTCCTTTATAGCTACTCAATGGGATATAGGTACATGTATTATCTTTCATGTTATAAAGCAATGTTGGTTTTATAGTTTATTATGAAGTACGTAAGAGATTGGTTTTGGATATCAAAAGATGTTTGAAGAATAAGGTGAGTCTGTAATGTGTTTTTCCAGCTCTGTAATAACAATAGGTACATAATGTAGTGTATTGAACTTTGTTTTGGGTTGGAAACGACCTTGATAGAAGGGATATGTAACGTCTTTCTTTAAAATAACATAACAACACGCCTGCACTCCCTGAAAGGGTTAGGCAGATTCGTACCTATAGTACACCCACATGTCGCCAGTTATGTTTAAGTCCCATGTAATAGGGGGCGAGCCTATTGCCATCAACCGGGTACAAATCCAAATTCCGGGCTGCTACTGAGATTCCAAATGGGAAAACCTAATAATTATTTGTCCGACCCAGGAATCAAACCCAAGAACTCATGTTCAGCAGAAGTGCTTGCAACCACTATCCACCTCTGCCCACTATCCATTACTGCCCACTATCCACCTCTGCCCACTATCCACCTCTGCCTACTATCCACCTCTGCCCACTATCCACCTCTGCCCACCATCCACCTCTGCCTACTATCCACCTCTGCGCACTATCCACCTCTGCCTACTATCCACCCCTGCCCACTATCCACCTCTGCCCACTATCCACCTCTGCCTACTATCCACCTCTGCCCACTATCCCCCTCTGCCCACTATCCATCTCTGCCCATTATCCACCTGTGCCTACTATCCACCCCTGCCCACTATCCACCTCTGCCTACTATCCACCTCTGCCCACTATCCACCTCTGCCCACTATCCATCTCTGCCCACTATCCACCTGTGCCTACTATCCGTCTCTGCCCACTATCCACCTCTGCGCACTATCCACCTCTGCCCACTATCCACCTCTGCATACTATCCACCCACCTCTGCCCACTATCCACCTCTACCTACCATCTATCTCTGCTCACTATCCAGCTCTACCTACCATCTATCTCTGCTCACTATCCAGCTCTACCTACTATCCACCCACCTCTGCCTACTATCCAACTCTGCCTAAATCTTCGAGAACCCGGCGCGTTTTTATTTTAATTTTGCTTGCACAACAAACCTACGTAAACTGAGAGGGAGGTTAGTCATCTTGACTTAGTATAAAGCATAATTGATTAGAACTCATCATAATCAGCCTATAATGTTCCCACTGCTGGGACACAGGCCTCCTCTCTGTGAGAGGGAGCGGGCCGTAATCTACCACGCGGGCCCAGTGCGGGTTGGTAGATGTCACATGTCTTCCAATTTTTGGTTCTAGCACATGCCGGTTTCCTCACGATGTTTTCCTTCACCGTTTTGAGAGCAGTGGTGATGAAATTATTTACACAAAGTAAAGCGCCTGGCAGGGTTCGAACCTACGACCTACAACTCGTAAGTCGCGGCCGTTACCACTGGGCCACCACTGCTCCATCGATTAGAACTCTCCGTCTAATAATAAATATTAATAGGGCTTTATAAGTTGTATGAATAATAAGAAACACAAAATAAAAACAAGAATGGGTACGCTTTCAAAAAAAAAATTGCGCCTCCATCCTGGTTCGCACAGTTCTTACGACTTGGCAAAATATTGTTTTTTTTACCAGCTGTTTCCCTCTCCTTTGACTGCGTTTCAGGATGAAAAGCCTATACCTTTCTCCAAGTCATGGTCTACCCATGTGCAAAAATCCAAATCCGTTCAGCCGCTTTAGCGTGAAAGTTTGTAACAAACAAACCTACTTTCGAATTCTTATAGGAATATAACGATAATATACTGAGGAGTATTATAAAGAAAAAACCGAATTTATAAAGGACTAGCTTCTGCCCACGGCTTCGGCCGCGTGGTATGTCGATAAATGTAATAAAACCTCCCCCAGGATGCCATCCTATCTTCTTGCCAAATTTTGTCGAAATCCGTTCAGTGGTTTAGGCGTGAACATGTAACATACAGACAGACAGACAGAGTTACTTTCGAATTTATATTATGTTTTTTGTTTTTTTTTGGGTGGGAAATCATCATATGACTTCTCCCGCTCTGGGCGGAGCAGAAGGGCGTGTCAGACTCTTACTTACTAAAACCCACCCGTGTTCCTTCAGTTGCCTGTTGCCAGGGTCCCGGTATCCCTTTCGGACTATTCCGCAACCCTGGCAGAACAATAATGTACCTACGAGTATTATATACAAAACCGTCCGGAATTTATGATCTGAGTGATGAAGAAAACCGAATTAAAATTCGTTGCGTTCTTTAGAAGAACAATGCGGTCATGGACGACACAGAAAAGGAAAGCGATTTCAATTTATAATAATTATAGATTAAAGTCGCTTTTCATGTCCATTATAGTATGTCATCTAACGAAGGGCGTTCTAGTTAACCTGCAATAGTATAGCGTCTATAAATGTTAAAAACCGGCCAAGTGCGAGTCGGACTCACACACGAAGGGTTCCGTACTATCTATAAAACGGCAAAAAAATCATGTCTGTTGCATGGGAGCCCCCCTTACATATTTGCTTTATTTGAATTTTTTAAGTCCATATTTAACTAAATATTCTGTGAATATTTCAAGAGTCTACTGTTGCCGTTATAATATCGAGCAAAAACGAGCAAAAAAGTCACGTTTGTTGTATGGGAGCCCTTAAATATATAATTTTATTCTGGTTTTTACCCGACTACGGCGAAAAAAAAAGGAGGGTTATGATTTTGACCGGTATGTATGTATGTATGTATGTATGTTCATCTGTTCCCTCATATCTTCTAAACGACTCATCACAATTTGACAAATGAGGTATCGTTGGAAGCGTCTTGATCGTCCGCTGGCGTAAAAATGGCGCCCTCTAGAGGACATAAAGTCAGGAACTAAAAAAAAAATTGTTCAATCGTACCATGTTGGGTATCAAATGAAAGGTAAGCCCTTTGATGAGCACATTTCAAAATAAATAAATATTATAACCCCAAAAGAATTTAAAAAAAATTAAAGTAGCAAAAACTAAAACCCAACTACGACTAAAAAGGTATAAACAAGACACCACAGACAGACAAATTAAAAATCCGGAGTCACACGTAATCTGTTCGATTTATGCCCAACACGTGACTCCGGTTTTTTAATTTGTCTGTCTGTGGTGTCTTGTTTATACCTTTTTAGTCGTAGTTGGGTTTTAGTTTTTATTACTTTATTAATATTTGTTGTCATAGCGGCAACAGAAATACATCATCTGTGAAAATTTAAACTGTCTAACTACGGTTCATGAGATACAGCCTGGTGACAGACGGATAGACACACAGACAGACAGACAGCGAAGCCTTAGTAATAGGGTCCCGTTTGACACTTTGGGTACGGAACGCTAAAAACAATATTAAAAAAAAAAAGCTTTTTATATTTCTTCATAGTAAAATACTCACATAAAATATTTAATTGGTACGGAAAAGAAACACTCTGTACGCGCACACTTTTCACACTTGTATTTCTTAGTTAAAATAATGAATGTGTTTAGCAAAATTCACAACCTTCAAAAAAATACTCTTTTTAAGAGACTCTACATTTTATGGTGTACATAATAAAGAGTATTCTATTCTACAACAATAATTACCTATTAAATAAACCTGACACCATACACTTTTTAAAATAATGTTTTAACCCGTCGTCTGCCATCGGAGTTGTACGCCGAGCAATTGGGATGTGTCAATACGATCCGTTAGGCTTATTCGAGCGTCAGTCGGGGGGTTGAACGATTAAACCTTTTAATCTAAGGGTCGCTGTGGCTGCCATATTGGAAAAGATAGGCAGAAGGTTAATAAAACAGCATTCAATCGTCTCAATCTGCATTGAGATGATTGCTGAACGCATTTAAAAATCTTGGTCCTGCGACCAGAATTTTTAAAGGCGTTGTCACGTTTTACTTGTCATCGTATTAGGGTATAAATCGAACAATTCCGTTATTTTTAATAACGTTCGCATTCGCAAATCTGTCAAAAATACAATCAAATTACCAACATTATTGACCATTTTGATAGATTGCGAGTGGAATGTGAACGTTTTTCAAGTACGAGAAAATTGCCCTTCTGATTCCGTATAACTCCGGACCTTCTTTTGTATCTCTAATGTGGCTATTACAGGGATTAAGTTTTTATATACGACTAACGGAAAAAGGCAATTATGTATGTTTTTGCGTGCAGTTGATCGTAAGGAAATTTCTTGGCCCAATAGCCATAAGATATACATCAATAGCTTTAGCTTTTTGAGGGGAACTTTTGCTACTAACATGACTATTGCCAATTATTAGTCAGTTCGGAGTTAATGGCATAAATAGGTAATAAATTGCGCAACGGAGTTAAGGAATTCTTGGCGTCCAATACCCATAAGATATATACCACTGAAAAGCGCTTTTTTGGGATAACCTTTGCTACAAACACGACTTTTGCCTATTATTAGTATGTTCACAGTTAATGACCTAAATAGGTGATGAATTTCAATAATCCTTAATTACTCACATTTGGAGCTCTGTAGCTCCTTTCGTACTAACAATCGAGAGAAACGCCATATCACGAAGTATTACCTTTGAAGAGATCTTTCCATTGGCATATATCTTAACTCTATTGGGGGATGTGGCAGGCTTAACGAAGGCTTAACGATCCGTACTGCCGATCGACTCTCAAAAATAGTGTTCCCAAATGGCATCTAGGGGGCCAACGTTTTAAAATGTCCGTTTATAGGTTTGCAAGATCATGTTTGCAAGGCTGAAAGTTAATAAAAGTCATTTCATTGTCTATATACCTGAATTTCACTAATGCTTAATTACTCACATTTAGAGCTCTGTAGCTCCTTTCGTACTAACAATCGAGAGAAGCGTCCTATTAAAAAATATTAGCCTTGAAGAGATCTTTCCATTGGCATATATGTCAACTCTATTGGGATCCTGACGGTACGCGTCAGGCTTAACGATCTGTTCGGTCGACCGACTCTTAAAAACATTGTTCCTAAAATGGCATCTATTGAAGACCAATGTTTTAAAATGTTAAAAGAGGCTCCATTATTACATAAGTGTGCATATTCGAAGCCCAAAAAGATTTATGAGTTTCATTAATTTAAAAAAAGTTTTCATCATTAGAAGGTCAGTTTCGATAGGATCAGTAAATACTTATTACTATATATACTATTCGATAAATACTTCCCATAAATTACTAGATTTTTATTTATGATTCCGCCTTCCTACCTAGTGTTTCGAAGTTAATCCCGGTACTAAATCATTCACTAATGGCCCGCAGCTCCCTTAGTACTAATTCGAATAAAAACCACAAACTACGTCAAACCCATCTTGAACACATTAAAACACCACACATCAATATCGAATCGCAATACAAATTGCATTAACCGTACAATGGTCGCTTCAAAGCAACTCATGAAATTTAAATCACTCGTTACGTTTCAGTGCGGATCACAGGTATACCTCTAGTACCGCTACCGGTATAGTACTACAGGTATACCTGACTGTGAATGATGTTCTACATACTCCTCATACATACAGAGCAAGTGACGTTACGTCACTTGCTCTGCACTTAGTGAGCACAAAATATTATGATATCTGTGGTATATGTACTGGGGGCTTAAAACAGTCACTTTGGCAGAATCATAATGTATATATATTATGAATCATCGTAAAATGTCACAAACTGACAATTCATAATATGATCTGAGGGTGCGATTCATATTACGAAATAATTAATCTGTTTGACAGTTTTCTATGGAGATTCGTAAAATGGTCCACATAATATGAATTGCTTTTGTGTCTAATTAGAGAAATTCCTAATGACAGCTGGAAATTCAGGAAATGAAATGCTTTTAGAGGAATTGCTAATGCTTTAGGCCCGCTGATGATTTCGTCGATTGGTTACCCGGTTTTCTGTGATTTTTTATGCGTGGGAGGTACCCAATCATTGCAGAGTTGCAGACGCTCAAAATGAGTCACAAATATTACGTTGCATTTGAACTATAAAATATTGAGTTCACTCGAAATAATTAAAGGGAATTAAATGGAACTTCTAAAATCATTTTGAGCTTCTAAATAAGAGGCTCATTTATTTAAAAAAGTGTGCATCAACACTTTTTTAAATAAATGAGCCTCTTATTAATTGTCTGGTCTTTTCTCACAGTTGGTCGCAGTAACAAAGCTAGGATACCCCGACCGAACGGGATAGGTTAGGTTAGAACTGTGACCAACCACGTGCGAGCCGAATTGATGGCAGTAACTAAACCAGGGCACCCCGACCAAATGGGTTAGGTTTGGTTATGATTGTAACCAACCTCGCTAAATCCAATTTGGTTTCAGTTACTTTGCTATTTTGTATTTTTAGTTCCCCCCAAAATAGGAATCAAATAAAATACATCCCAAAATTAAATGGAATCAAGTGTAAATTTCTCAATTCATCTTGATTTACAAATACATTAACAAGCTCGACCCTCCCTTTAAAGGTAGCAAAACCTACCCTTACATAGTACTCCCGATTCATAAATCACTTGCAAAATTAACAAAACAATGAGCCGGACCATCTTTTCTTTTCTCTTCCATAGACTTACAGGAAATGACCATGCAGATCCAAAGAGAAAGTCCGTAGTGTGATGTAATTTATAATCTTCAGCCGGCACCCATTGTCTCTGGTCCCAACATTATGAATTCACGAGGGCCGAGGGCAGTACCGAATGATTACGGTCCCTGTTTACGTTACCGAATAAATAAAAACATATTTTTTTCGCCCTTTGAAGCATTTTAATGTTGACATACGTATCCATGTTACTGGAAGCGCCTGAGGTGGGTCATATTTTGTGCGTGGATTTGTTTACATTATTTTTTAGGTTTGTGTTGATGCTGGGTAATAAAAAGCCACGGCTGGGGTCGCTCCTTGCAAGGTACTCATCTGCATCCGGTTAGACTGGAAGCCGATCCAACATAGTTGGGAAGAGACCAGGCAGATGAATTGGGGGTTGTCGTCAAGAAATGGTCAGCATTAGCCTCGTGAACGAAGGTTTTAGCATCATCAGGCCAAAACAGTCCCGTGCTGGACATATGCATCTCTTATCGTAACCCATCGAACTCAATAATAGGTGAAAAAAACACCCAAAAATAAAAAGTGGGGTGGGTTGTACCACCACACTTTTTATTTTTGGGTGTGAAATTATCAGACAACTCCTCCCGCTCTGGGCGTGTCAGACTCTTACTGACTAAAACCCACCCGTGTTCCTACAGTTGCCTGTAAGTTGCCAGAGGCCACGGTATCCCTTTCAGACTTTCTTGCGACCCCGGCTGGCATCAGCCCTAGCGGACCCCTTCAGTAGTACTGACATCTCCTTGAACAGCGTGGAAACAACGCGCCGTTACCCAGGCCTCACGTGGTAACTTGATGCCCATTTAAGTCAATCCAGCTACTATCAGTAATTTCAGGTTCAGGATAAACTGAGGAGTTTTTGCCAGAATCAATGTTTCATCATTAGTAAATACTTATTGGAGTTTTCAATCCGTGTCGTGGCATATTCGTATTCTAGGAAATTGACAGTTATCATCACGTCAAATGAGACAAGACGGCGGTAAAACAAGCCTATTACGATCCAGAAAGAATTCCAAATATGATATTTTTGTTTTTCATACAAGCGACATTTTAATAAGCCGCGTAAAATGTTTTCTGCGCAAATAAAATGGTACCTACCTGTACAAAACGTGTTCTTTTTTTATTCTAATTTCAGATCTGTTACAATGTCGCCGCGGGTTTTTGGGAAAACATTTAATAAAAATGTTTTGAAGGGGAAGCTAATTTGTGTGTTTTTTTTTGTGGTTCCGAATGATCTGGGAATAAAGGGTTACTTCACATAAGGAGTAACGTAAGCATATGCCTAGCGCCACGTGCGCCGCGGGCCACGCGCCCTACTGACAGGCGCTGCTGAGGAGCTGGTCGGCCAACACACGCACCGCCAAACATCGATCGGCCAATTGTTTGGTGGCCGCGGTAGGAACCACAGCCCCTACATATCCTGCCAGGGTTGCGGGAAAGTCCGAAAGGGATACCGGGGCCCTTGGCAACAGGAAACTGAAGGAACACGGGTGGGTTTCAGTCAGTAAAAGTCTGACACGCCCTCCAGCTCCGCCCAGAGCGGGAGAAGTCATTATATGATTACCCACTCTCAAAAAAAAAAAAACCCCTACGTAATTATACAGTGGCAGTCCTACCACACGTCGATTACCTAATTCGGCATGTGTGTGTGAAATGTGAATTTTATTTTATATTTATTACATTACCTATGTGTTTATTCATTGTAAATTGTAGGTACGTGGATTTTATATTTGGAATAAAAAGAAAGATTAGGTTATGCTTGACTGGTTGTTCATAACATAATTTAAATCACCACGCCTGCATTTTCCGAAAGGGTAGGTATTGGCAGAGATATAATAGTACACCGACATTTCGAAAGTTATATGTTTGAGTCACATGCAATAGGGGCGATCCTTTCGCTTTATTACACGGCTGTGGCGCAAAAATAATCATCTTATCAGAAGATGCTCTCATATTTAACCGACTTCTTCAAAAAGGAGGAGGTTCTCAATTTGTCGGTAAGTTTTTTTTTTTTTTTGTGTTTATGTTACGCGATTACTCCGCCAATTATGAATCGGTTTTGATGATTCTTTTTTTGTTTGGTAGGTCATGCTTCAGAGGTGGTCCCATATAAATTTTATTAACATTGCTTGCGTAGTTTTTTAGTTAGCTTCAATAATTACGTATTTTTTCCACTTAGTGTATGTAGACGATATATTGTTTGACTCCGCTACTGTTATTCACATAGCAGATAGTGGTATTCGAATTTGTGTGGGTTAGGTACCACAACTAAAAAGTCGGTGGCAAAAAACGAAAATTGAAAAGCAAAGACACCTACTTCCGAAATTAAAGTTATTTTTCACGTTTTTTAGTGTTTTTTTGGAAGTCGGTTGTTTTTTTTTATGTAAAAAGTTTTTATTGCAAATAGCATTTTACAACTTTGATATTTGCGAAGTAAATAGTAGGTAGACGTGTATTTGTTCTATAATTCTAAAACAAAGCACTTCAAGCTAAATCTCAGGAATACAGTACCTAACAATTGTACCAAACTTTCTGAAATATCTCTTTGCTAAAGCCGAAACTAAGTTAGTGCTAAGAAAACGTTGGAAATACTGAGGACTTATCATCTGCATTCAGTGCTTTTGTTCTGCCATTGTCTGACTTGTCAGAATGAGATGATAAACGGGGTAGCAGAAATAATACTTTATAGGGGACTAGTTGTGTTCTTGAATTAGTACTTGAAACTTGTAACGTTCATTATAACCTCTGGAAGAAATGTCGAATATTATGCAATTATTAATTAATTAATATTATGCAATTAGTGAATAAAGGACGGATTTAAAGCGAGGGACATAGATGCATCACGAGCAAGTGAAGAATTCTAACGATTGAATCACGACCGTAGGGAGTGATTCAAGTGTTAGAATCCTGAGCGACGCGAGTGATTCATGGCCCTCGATATAAATCCGTTTTATTCAAGAGTTGCATACTATACTTTGTACCATGACTACGAGAAAAAGAACTTGCAACTTCGAGTACGTTATTATGCCAATGTTATGCCTTGTTTTTATAGTACACCGTAGCATAGAACACGTACTCCAAAATGTCGATGACTTCCTTTTCTTCTACAACTCATTAAAATAAGTTAGGAAAACATACTCTGAAAATGTTCCAGAAGCTAGATTTTCATTTTTCCATTTGTAAAACTCATCGTAGGCTTTGATGTAAACCAGCCGTGATTTGTTGGGTAGCAAGATTTCTACTATATCGGCCGCCCTCTCTTTCATAAATTCAGGTGTTAACACATTTAAAATAAATAAATCTTCTTCATCACTTGAATACATTTTCAATCGATTTAATACGAAGTAACACTAAACGTTGTGTTCATACAACTTACAGTATTTAAAATAGCGCTAATTTACTAATGACAGCAAAGAACACGAAACAGTGTTTATTCTAATGCTAAACGCCTTGTCGAAAATGTCAACCAATCACATCGGAGTTTGTATCGAGTATTTTTTCACAAGGAGGTTGTACAGCAGTGAGATGGAAGTTCGAATATATTGATGTGTTCTAAATTCAAACACCAAAACAGTGACTAAAAGTGCTTGTTATTCACTGTTTTCAGTGAATAAAATAAGCTTTTTTGAGGGGGAATGGTATAAATATCCTTTATTATTTTGATTTCATAGAAAAAAATGCATAGTAGCTCAGAAGCTCTCGTATTCATAGGTCGAGCCGATACTTTAGAAGAAATGGGGCTTAACCCAATAATTTATTAAAATCATAACCTGTGGAAAAACATCCAGATACGTTCCGGTTAACGCTATCTAATAGATTAATTCATACCATTTACATTGTGGCTAAGTAATATCAGCCGTACACGTCGATCGATCAGGTTATCTAGCTATGCTTGCCGCGGTTGGTCCGTGGATGGGTGACCATCTTTACATACCAAGACCCTCCGTGCCGCGGAAAACACGTAATGCCGTTGGCCCCGGCTGTAATTTATAGAGATATAATTTATAGTCGTCAGAAGCCCGAAAGTTTCCCAACCAGTCTTACCAAAGGGTATCGTGTTACCCAATATCTGGGTTGTGGAGGTCAGATAGGCAGTCACTCCATGTAAAACATTGGTAAACTGGAAGCCGACCCCAACATAGTTGGGAAAAGGCTAGGCAGATGAATACATAATGTTCCATCTATACTGCAATAATAACAATATTATAAAGAGATATTTGTGAGTTTGTATGTTGGGGGGTAATCTTCAGAACTACTGATTCGATTCAGAAAATTCTTTTACTAATAAGGCTACAGTATTGCCCAGGCTTTTATGTTAAAACAAGAAAATAGAAAATAAGCTAGTTTTGAAAAGTTTATAGCGTCTTTCTGAATTGCGTCATCTTTCAATTTTATGAATCGCATATTTTCTTCAGTCAGCTGAAGCGATGCCAAGAATACGTTGTTAACTCTGCGACCTATACATCTTGAAGTTTTAGTATGCAATGCGTGCACGTTGCCAACCCCTGCCTTTCAACATTGAAATATGATGTCATTTTAAAGAAATTGCAAGTTTTTGCACCCATTTTTGTAGAGTGTCCTACTTTATATGAATAAAAATAGCCTTTGCTAATGCAGATCAAAGACATCTTGTGATACATTTTAATTTATTGAAAGACCCTGGGTTGTGGAGGTTAGATAGGCAGCGCGACAACGTACGTCGCAATGGTAAACATTCGCAATAACGTACATCGCAGTAAAGAACTTTCGTGACAACGTACGTCGCAATTACATACTTTCGCAGTAACGTACATCGCATAAAAGAACTTTCACGACAATATACATGAAAATCACGTACTTTCGCAGTAACGTACATCGCTGTAATGAATTTCGCAATAACTGGGTTGTAGAGGTCAGATAGGCAGTCGCTCCATGTAAAATGCTGATATTCAGCGGCATCCGGTTAGACTGGATATCGACCCCAATATAGTTGGGAAAAGGCTAGGGAGATTGATGTGTAAATAATTAGTTGTGTTATGTATAGTATTTTCTATAGTAATTTTAATGTTTAATGTATATTTTCATTCATTTCCTAATAAATTGCGGCATGAGAAACCTACCATACCATACCAGACCTACGATACGTACCCAGTATGCGATAAAAGCAACCCCTTCAAAAACCATGTAGAATGAGACATAGAAAACTCCATAAAAATGGAAAATGTGTGTCACCCTTCCATTGGTTCAATGTTCAGGAGACAAAATGACGTCACAAATGATGTGTAGTCATAACCCGTGAATGTTTTATTGTTATAACCCCCTTACACCAGAGTAACTTGAAAATTGATATAGACGAGTCCAAAAGGTTTTTTTTTTTAAGGGGCATGCGCCGAAATTGTCCCGCTTAATTCAAATTTTCTTACGTTTTTTGCAATTTGTAGGTCAGTATCAGGTTGTATGTTGATCTAAATATGATTTGCGGCCGTAACAAATATGGATTCATAGAATTATAATCATTAGAATCAGCAATACAACTCCTTGTATTGTATTGTATTGCTGATTCTAATGTTTACCTACCTTAGCGCATCCCCCGTACCTATCATTCTTTAAGCGCATTGAGCCATTTTTGGTAGGGGATAAACTTATGGATTCGCGTCACCGACATGCTCGCACCGTAGTGCTAGAGGACCTATAAATCTAGAGGGCGCTAATACAAGTTTTAAGTTTTCACTTCTGTCAGCAGTCCTTATGACTGCATATTTTTTTTTAAATCAAAGTATTGTAAAACAATGCATTTCAAAATTTTAACAGAGGTGAGTAATTTTTTTTTTAACTGGGTAAAATAAGTACATATTTTGCGATGCATGGTTTTATATTTACCTGTTTACACTTGACAATGACGTTGAACACACACATAACATAACATCACGCCTGTTTTCCCGGAAGGGTTAAGCAGAGGTGACAAATAGTACACACCCATTTGGCTAGTTATGTTTAAGTCCCATGTAATAGGGGTGAGCCTATTGCCATCAACCAGGCACAAAACCAGACTTTAGGCTGCTGTGTACTGTTCCAATTGTTCATCCTACTAATATTATAAATGTGAAAGTTTGTGTGTTTGGATGTTTGTTACTCAATCACGCAAAAACGGCTGAATGGATTTGGATGAAATTTGGCAAACAGATAGTTTATAACCTGGATTAACACATAGGATACTTTTTATCCCGATATTTCCACGGGATCGAGACTTACGCGGGTGAAACCGTGGGGCGCAGCTAGTAAAATAATAATTTTAATGAACCCTGTAAATAAATAATTGGGGCTTCAAGCAAAGTACTCACAGGCTTCCGCTCGCAAGTCTTCTTTACCTAAGGCTATAGTCGCTAAGGCTATACTTCACAAAACACAAAGGTTTAGTTCTCATCCCACCTACTTTACATAATCCCTGTCCTCTGTCCCTTCTGCATAACTAATCTTAGTCAGAAACATTTTTTTCCTTAGGCCTATAGTCCACGACGCTGCTCAGAACGTGTTACAAACTCAAGTCACCATTGAGTAACCGGAATGTCACAGCACTAGTATTTTAATGGCGGTCCTTCCACGACAATACCAATGAAAATCTAGTTAATAACGCGTTAAGGGACCCCGAAACGATCAATTGCAATATTGAAATTTTTTACGTGGTTGATACACATTGATGCGCAAATTGATCGTCTACCAAATCCAATTGAAGCGATTGACAATGTTACTTCATTAGAAATTGCTGACAATTGATCAATTATTTTGCAATTGACTGTTTCACGAAAATCGCGTCATGTATGGACCGCCATTGAAATACTAACATAACATCAAGACTATTTTCCCCGAAACCCACAATAGGTATTCGCCAGTAATGTTTAAGTCCCATGTAATATGGGGCGAGCCTATTGCCATCAACCGGGCACGATTCTTATTGGAAAAAACCCAAAAACACTTTTCGTGACCTGGGAATCGAACCCAGGTTATTCCTCAGCAGTAAGTGTCAAACCTCAGCAGTAGCGCTTGCGACCACTGAGACTAAATACTAGTGATGTGACATTCTGGGTTGTTCCATTGGTGATTTGAGTTTGTAACACGTTATACTTTTGAGCAGCGTTGTGGACGACATACTTTACTATCTTTTACTAAAGGCTGGTAGTAAGGCTTTCGTCTTATTTTTACTTCATGGATTAATGATGCTTATTTTAAACGAGATTTTGTTCTTTAATTAGTACTGGATTTTCTTTTGGAGCTATTTCTGTGATAATTAGGTTTAGGGTAATTACTTTAGCATTCAATAATATTTTAAGGTTGAGTCACTCCATGTAAAATACTCTGCCACGTTTCAGCTGCATCCGGTTAGGCTGGAAGCCAACCTCAACATATTTGGGCAAAGGTTGGGCAGATGATAACTATTTTAGTAAAGGGTGGAAAAATATTTGGGGTCCGTCATAATGCGAGTTAACGTTCAAAAAGTGCCAGTTTTCAACGAATTTTAATCATTTTTTAACCAACTTCTTCAAAAAGGAGGAGGTTCTCAATTCGTCTGTATATTACGCGATTACTCCTGATTGATTGATGATTATTTTTTTGTTTGGTAGGTCATGCTTCCGAGGTGGTCTCATATGCGTAGAAAACACTAATCAAAAGTAAAAAATAACTTTAATTTAGGAAGTCGGTGGCAAAAAACGAAAATTGAAAAGCAAAGACACCGACTTCTAAAATTGAAGTAATTTTTCACTTTATAGTGTTTTTTTTGGAAGTCGGTTTTTTTATTTATTTAATTTAATTTTAATTCGTGGAACAAAAAATCTTGTTTATTTATTTTAATGTCGTATTCGATATATTTGTGTCTGATATATGTAGATAAAGCTATTCTGTAAGTTTACCTATAGCTTCTAAAAATTGTGAACCCAGTTTACGTCCAAAAGTGTGAAAGCTATTGGAAGAAACAATTTAGTTTGTCGATATTCGTTTTAGAACGGATTGAAGATACAAGTGCAGAGAAAATGCATTTACCATCCACAGAGATTTCGATTCGATTTTCGATATCCCAGATAATCCTAATCTAACGGAATTTTTAACCGACTTCTTCAAAAAGGAGGAGATTCTCAATTCGTCAGCATGTTTTTTTTTTTTTGTGTGTACGTTACGCGATTAGTCCGCCAATTATGAATCGATTTTGATGATTCTTTTTTTGTTTGGTAAGTCATGCTTCAAAGGTGGTCCCATATAATTTTTTATTAACTTTGCTTGCGTAGTTTTTGAGTTAGCTTAAATAATTATGTATTTTTCCCACTTAGTGTATGTAGACGATATATTGTTTGACTCCTTCACTGTTATTTACATACCAAGTAGTGGTATTCGAATTTGTGTGGGGTAGGTACCACGACTAAAAAGTGAAAAATAAAAACTTTTGACAAAAAAAAAACCGACTTCCAACTTTTTATGTTGAAACTGTTCTGTGGTGGGGTTTTGGGCTGCATCCATAGTGCAACTTATGGTCGATAACTATGGTTGATACGTAAATATAATAAAACTTCATGTCTATGTTCCCCAACGGATTTCCAAACGGAAGTGTATCTTGAATAGTATTAAAGAGCCATTTTCACTTTTTATGGTCGCACCCTATAACCTTCTTGTGACCTTAAAATTAAAGTTTCGTAAATACTTTAGAGGTATGAGGAACAGGGTGTAAAGTTCACTCATCCTCTATAGAAAAGGGAGGATCCTCCGACCAGAAGGATGTTGTGTCTGGCGGGGTACTGCCCGACGATTGATTGATGTCGGAACGTTGTATATATGATAGTCGCGCGTCAAACTTTGCTTGTGCAGTGTAGGATTTTGCGTGACTTCAGCGTTTGGAAATGACGATATAGATACCACCACAGTCAACAACGACATGTCGCACGATATGTCCGACACCCTGTCCATTCCGCAACCCTGGCAGACATCGGTCCTAACGGACCCCGTCAGGTGTGCTGACATCTCTTTGAGGCGCGCGTGGAACACGACGCGCCATCGAACCCGGGCCTGGCCCTTATCGGACGGCGAGCTACCCATTGCTCGCCGTCCGCAAGCCCACGCCTATGGTGGCCCGGAATCCGCCTGGGATTCCCGACGCCCAGGGTGTCTCCAGCGGCGGCGGTTAGGGGCGTGAGGGCGCAAGCTTTGCCTCTCCCTCACGCGTTCCGCCTCCTCCTTCGCGAGCATCACTGCTTCGCAGAAGGAGGTGACCGCCTCCCATGCCCTCTCGCTCCGTACCATGGCCTGGACCAGGGCCGGACGCGAGAGGTCAATGCCGCCAATCGCCTCCACGAGGACACGGCGGTGCTCCGCCCAAGCAGGGCACACCTCCACCGTATGCTCCACCGTGTCCTCCGGACGATCCGCACAGTGGTGACACCCGGGCGTTTCCTCCCGCCTAATCCAACACAGGTACCTCCCGAAGCTACCATGTCCGGTGAGGACCTGCATCAGGCGGAAGGTGAGGACGCCGTGGCGCCTCTCCAGCCACTCCTCAAAGAGGGGACTTATCGCCGCAATTGTGGCGTGCCCATCACTGGGTTGCGACAATCGCACTCTCCATGCCGCCATAACACTTTGCCACCTGCGGACCGAATATGACACTACGGGTTCAATCAATGCAATCGTCGAACGCTAAGCAACCGGGCAGTAAATATTGAAGTCCCATGTGATTGTGGGACAAAGTTTATAGGATGTGGGTTTATAGTTACTAAATACAAATAGCAACAGGTTTCCTTTAGAAGAGACCGCAAAACTAATAAATGGGTTCTAGTTAATGGGTTCTAGTTAATACCTCGCTTCTCTCAGTTAACTTTTAATTACAGGTTAGTAAGCAAGGTTGCAAAGCACTGAGCATTTACTCGTCTCGCTTTGAAATGTTTTTATTTTATCTTCTTTTTCTAAAATACGTAAAGGATTTAATTTATGGAATCTTAGTTTATTTAGTCCTTCTGTTTGCTACAAAAAATAAATAAATACTAATCTACCAAAAGTCACGACTGGTTTTTATAAACTTCTATGAAATACCATCCGTAGCTAGCGACACGTCGGTTTCATAGAAATACCTAGAAACCCGTCGTGGCGCGACGAAATGTCACCTGCAGTTACCGCCTGCGGTCTGCTACAGAATTGTACCTTTTATTTTATGCAGTGCTTGTAATGGTAATTCATATCCAAAAATATATTCTACTAGCTGCGGCCCGCGGTTTCACCCGCGTAAGTCTCGATCCCGTGGGAATCTCAGGATAAAAAGTATCCTATGTCCTATTCCAGGTCATGGTCTACACATAAGCCAAATTGTATCTAAATCCGTTCAGCCGTTTTGCGTGAAAGCGTAACAAACAAATAAACTTATTTTCGCATTTATAATATTATATTAAGTTCGGAAGTTAGGATTACGATGTGACCCTGGCAGGGTTGCCGGAAAGTCCGAAAGGGATACCGGGACCTAGGCAATAGGCAACTGAAGGAACACGGGTGGGTTTTAGTCGGTAAAAGTCTGACACGCCCTTCCGCTCAGTCAGTAATTTGATGATTTCCCACACTCAATAAAAAAAAGGGTTACGATGTGACGGAGAGGGTAGGTGTCTCTCTTTTGTTAATATCAGCCATATTTCAACTACTGTGGGCCTATATGGCCTACTATCTAATTAATCACACTAGCAATTCACACACTGTAGGTAAAAGACACAACTATACGGAACGCGCGACATTTTCTAAACGTGTTCACTGCACGGCCGCCACAGGCAAACTCTGCCATCCCGGTCGAGTGTTATGTTGTAGACTCTGTCGAGCGCCGATAGGCGGCGCTGGCGTCCCGATTAGTGAACTCAGTAACTTATTTCCGAAATATGTTATACTTGGTAATGTAATGTAATACTTGCTTTAGCTAGTTTTGGTAAAAGGATCGGTTTCAAAACTAGCTGTATACAGCGTGTAAAAAAACTTCAATACTTACTCGACCCAAATGCATGGGAATGCTAATAGTTTTTTCGTAATTTGGATGTTGATCCCATGGAGAAAGTTGTTCAGTTGGATGGCCTGTGCCGCACCCTTAAATATAAACACACATTTCTGATACACGCTACCAAACAAAATAAAAATAACGACCTATACGACGCCAAAAAGGCTCGTAGGTATCTCAGCATAATGCTGCGATATTTAAAAAAATATATACCGCGGCGCTGGTATTCTGATGGAGTCCGCTGTGATACACACACTTCAGAGTGTCAATGTACCGTGAGCAATTCCATTCTCAAACAAACTATTATTTGAATCGAGTTAGAAGTGTTTCCAACTCGATACAGACCCAACATTGCATCGAATGCAAATTAAATTAACTTCAAAAATGTTGAACTCTAATTCCTTTGTATTCTGTAGCTCCAGCATTTCTTGAAAACTCCAAGAAGTGGATTCAGTAAGGCGTGTTTACATAATGAGTGCTTCCTTTGAAAACTTTCCGGAGATCCAAATAAAAATATTTATATAGCAACTCGCTGGCTCTTCAAACTTCGATGTTAGCTCAGATTTTTTTTATTTTGCGAAGTACTGTGATGTCTTTGCTTTGGAAAAGTGAGTGAAAATAATTTTTTGCACTTCAGACATTTTGGTGTCATGGAAATGTATCATAATGATTTTAAAAAAATACGAGATTTTTAAGAGACCGTGCGATGATAGAAAATGTGGCTGAAGCATAAAATAAATTAGGAATTGTCGTACAAATTTCATACGTTTTAATTCATAGGAAGATTAGACCATTCTGCGTAATATAAAATGTACGTCCTCAGTTAAATTCATGTTTTTTTTTTTTTCCCCGACTTTTTACGTTGACGGAACGGTCTAATGGGCGTAGTCTCATACTTTTCACACAAAGAATATTATTTTGCCTGACACGTTCCTAGCATGGTCATGGCATGATACGGTGTAGTGGGCAGACTCCTGGAACAAAAAGCATATCTTACTCCATATTGTGTGTCACCGTAGTGAATTCTGGGAAGTTACCACGCAATCAATCGCGCCCACGCAGTATTCTATTCTAAACCTCAGCAAACCCGTAATGGGAAAATAACTTCTGCTATTTCGGTTAATATTACCATTCCTTTGGGCTAACAGTAAATAGATCTGTTTACTATTTGTGTATTTATGGAATCCACAAAAAGTCGTTCCGTATATGACCACCTTAAATACTGCTTTTGCCTCCAGTGGCATCGCCCGCGTGAAGGTCGGAAATTATCCCACGGGAATGTACTACCGTGATAAAAGGTATCCAATTTTAGGACATGGTCTTATGGAGATGGCATGTCATGGGTCAAGTAATGGTTTACCTGCGGTCAAATTTCATTTAAATTCAACCGTCAAGGCGTATAAAGGTAGGATACAGACAGACTGACAAAGTTACTTTCGCATTTCTGATATTAGTTTATATAGAAAAAATTCAAGGACAGTATTTCCTTACGTTTAAAAAAATTGGACCCATACCTGCATCCAAAATGTAAATAATAACAAGTTAAATTACTTTTTATTTTTTTAAACCCCCGACAAAAACAAAGCATCTAATAAACTATTAATTTTATAGCTAAGAACTCTCTTGGTCAAGTCACCTTTCAAACAAAACCAAAACAATCAACATCGGTTCAGCCGTTTGGCAGCTACGATGGCGCAGACAGACACACAAAATACACAACTTATAACACTGCTCTTTTTCCGTCGGGGGTTAATTTTTTTAAATTAATACAAAGAGATTTTTGCTTCGGGATTGGAAAAAAGTGTTGGATGACATTTGAAGAAGATTTTTTTTTAAATTAAACTGAACAAGAGACTGATAAAAACATCTCGGTACATAAATAACTTGTTCAAGAGTAACGATGCTAATGGAAAGCGTACAGAAATAGTGGCAGTACCAGACTGAACGGATGTAGCATCGATTTGTTCCCAGCAGTCGGAATCTGTCTCGCGGAGAATATTAACCAGATATCCGTCTTGTAGTGAATAAAGCGATATCCGATGGCTTGGCCCTTCCATTGTACAATTCGGGTTGAGATTAAATGCAGTTAAGGAAATATTTTTCTTATCTTTGACATGTCGATTTGTAAAAAAGAAAAATAAAGAAAGAAAATACTTTATTACGTTTATTTGCAAACAAAATGGCAAATATGACGCTAAGAAAGGACAAATATACGAAAATAAAAAGTTACGGGGAAATATGCGTCACATTCACGCAACACGATAGGACAGTTGTACGTTGTACAAAGTAACAGCTAAAGTAACGTCAAAAAGAAACAAAGGGGTTCGGGCAAGTTGGTCCTTATGACCAATGGACTCGAATCATACATCGATGGATAGGTATTTTAAAGAGAAAAAAAAGTTATTATTGGCTTACATTTGGATTCGTTGTCCGATTCGAGATATCGGCTTAGAAAAGATGTGTTTTCAGTATCTCGGATAGTACGCAAAAAATCAATAAAGTACGTATTGTGTAGTGATTACTAAGCTGGAATGAATATGTGAACTTATTCCACATCAGCAAAAACTACATAAAATATTTATATAGGTACCTACCCAGTTTTTTAATATAATATTCTTCTTCAAAATATTCTTTCATACATTCTCTATGAACGAAAAAATCACCACTTGCCACTAACATTGATAAGTAGAGATGTTTTTTGGGTTTTTTCTTGGATTCTTTCATTCAGTTTACAACGATTTTGACCCCTGCATTCTTTTCTATTTTCTGCATCTTACGTTGACCCTGGCTTGAACTATTACTACCGAAGTGCGTTACGGTTGGACTATTTAACATAACGGAATCCTTCCGTTCTTGTGTGATGTGCCGAAGAGGACTACATCGAGCCAGATATCAAGAACCTATTTTATCTGAAAATCTGCCGAGAACTCGTCCAGAATTAGCAGCATTTATACTTGAAAATGCTGTTTTAGAAGTTAGTACCTAACTAGTATTGAACTTCTTGAGTATGAAAAAAATGGAAAGTTACTTGTATTAAGCATTTGTCAATACATAACCAAAGAGTTCAAACACGATGGTGCTAACTTGTTTGATTGAGGAGTTCCTATGGCCAACTTCCGGCTCCATCATCAGACCCTGAACACCACCTAGTGTCAAAGCATTTGTTAATACATAACAAACGAGTTCAAACACGATAGTGCTATCTTATTTGATTGAGGAGATCCTATGGCCAACTTCCGGCTCCATCATCAGACCAGCAACATATTATCATTTTTCCAAAATTTATCCTATAATAATGGAGAGCTTATATCTTTTATTTAAGATCTAAATCTTTAAAATCTATCAAAAATACCTAAACCTAAAATCGAAAAAAAAAAAATATTCAAGGTACGCTTACTCCGATCGGACAACATATCAGGACAAGCGCAATAACTATTCGTGCTCTATGAGAATATACCTTTCTAACGATATACTATTTATAGCTATTGGGTCCAGGACCAGAGCCCATACATAATCCGTGCCCGATCCCCTTTAACCGTTACTTTGGCTGTTACTTTTAATGAAGAAACTGGCCGCAATTGATAGTCATTTTTTTAAACATTTAATTTCCGTGAGTTTCATAAGAATAATATAATTCTTAGAAAAAATAGTATTAGTATTTTTTTTATGATGTTAACATCCATAACCTACTCTGTTCTTGCTCGACTTACAAAAAACAATCAGATTAAAAATTAAAAATGGCCCAGTCGTTCTAAAATAATTTCTTGAAAAAACCTAAGCTGAATTTCAAGATGTCGAAGTCAGTGTAGCGTGAAATGTACAAATTACAGACGAATAAAAAAAGAAACAAGGTAGGGCCTTTTATTTTGCCACGAGGGGGATTAAAGAAAGCCTCCGAGAGGTTGGTTACGCACTGGACTTAAAAAGTGTGACGTTTGTTGCGGGGTTAACGAATTATGTTTTAAAAGTATGCAGGTAATGAAACGAAAATAAAAAAATCTAATGTGAAACACTGCTATGGGACCTATACAAGGTGGAGACGACAATACGATTTTTCACGAAGTGAAAACTTCTTTATACGCGTTGAGCACTTTTTGGGTGAACAAAGATATGGAACACGCGTCATCGTCACGCTTGAAGAAATTATTAAATGTTTTTGGGTGAACAAAAATCGTGGTACTGGCGTCATCCGTGATGATGAAATGAATGAATGTTAAGTGAAAACTTCTTTAGGCGCGTTGAGCACATTTTGGTTGAAAAAAAAAACATGGAACTCGCGTCATCGTCACGCTTAAAGAAATGAATGAATGCTACTTAGTTTTCACTTCTATCGGCAGTCCCCACATGTTTTTTTATTTTTAACCGCGACGGTGTACCTCTTGTCCTGCATCTCACCTGAGATGGTAAGTGATGATCTGGCCGAAGGTGGAATTGGTGGAATTTAATACTTTGAAAGTTTCAAAATACTCCTATTATTATAGTATTGCCAGTGTTTTCATTTATTATCATATTGCCATTCCCACATGGTATAAAAGAATATTACGGCCGATAGTAATATTTCTTTATAAATGGAGCAAAATTTAATAAAAAAATGCAAGCACAATTTAACAACGTTAAGCTACCTTGCTGCAGTAAATCCGAGAATTCAGCAATATATCACGAAACGACTCATAAAATATTCAGTTAGGTCTAGTAAAACTGGATTTTTTAATGTTCATGTCACGTTGTTCGAAAGTAATAAAAACTAAAACTATAACAACTACCGTAAAACTACGTCACGCGATTTTCAAGTCATAAACAGTAACATTGCAGTCGGCTTAAAGCTGAATTTTATGCTTTTATTTTTGCTAGTTCCAGCACAGAATTCTTCCTTCTCCTGCTCAGAAGCCAACGAAGCGTTTTATTACACTATGTACTAAGTACTCACAAACTACTTACTGCATTCTCTCGTTTATTGATAGCCAGGGACGTTAAACTCTACGGTAAAGAAAATGTCAAGTGACGGTTATTGGAATTGCTGTTATGTGTTCACAATCCGCACAAAAATATAATAATTTGCTAGTAAATATTTATAGCATTCAGTACGTCGATTCTGTAAAATTCAAACAACAACTCGCATCTCACATTGCTATTCACTCTCACTTCGAAGTTTGAATCGGGTTCGAGTGCGACGTGAGCGTCGAAGTGACGGGGGAATTACCTTACTGAATGCCACTTCTTACGTCATCTCATACTTTATCTGTCAAAATCTCACGGTCAATTTAATTCAACTCGCTGACACGCTCGCAATGGTAGCGCTAGTATATCAACCGAGTTTTTAGAATGCCAAACAAGAAACTCACAGCGGATTCAGATTCGAAGTTTAGAATGAATTTTCATCAAATATTCTGAATTTTCATAAAATCATGCCCCGTATGTTAGTGTCCGAAGTAACAACAATACAGCTGCACTTCTGAGGACCTAGAAAACGCTACTGATGCCGCGATTGGCGTGGCAACCTACTGGGCCCAACTCATATAACATAATTATAATATTTCTACCTTTGCCATCGACTCGAAAAGAAGAAGATCAAATTGGCTTACGGCAGTTCCCAGCGTTTTTTTCTAGCGACTGCGGTGTTTAAAAAAACTCAGTGCGTTTAAAGTAAAATCCGCGCCGCGAAACGTATCCAAAGAAATCGCGATTATTTCTTGATCACTTAACTGAATATCAAAAGCTGTGTTACAGATTTTAGCTAAAATTCAAATTCATGCGGCGTCGCGCCAAACGACGTATTTAATATTTCTGACTACTACTGAAATATGTCTGCGTTTTAGGTACTTCAATCGAATTATATTTACGAGTGCAGAAATCATATTATGATTTATGACGTTTATAGGATGTTTTTATAGGATTTAGTTAGATTTTATGATTATTAAAAGAGGAGCTTGTAGCTAAGTAATAACAGCCGTGCGGGTTGAGTCATTAGGTTAAGCTACGCTTGCTGGGGTTGGTCCGTGGATGTGTGACCTTCTTTACTTAACAAGACTCTTGAGATGTTGCTGGCAGTTTTGAGAGAAATTGATAAATTTTTTGAAAAAGAGAAAAGTCACTTCACTTCAATATTGACATGTAAGAAAAGAAAATTTAATATAAGATTTCTCAGACAATTTCAGTGGTTTTATATGAAACAAAGACCTTATTTGTTAAATAAGCTGACTATTGTGACAAATCGTGTTGTAATTTTTCGTCACAATTTTTGCCTCGTGTTGTGTGCGTGTGCAAAATATGCACAGTTGTGACACAATCGCAAATTCCGGGAAATGAATTGTTTACCAACTTAATTTGCCCGCATATTCAAATCACAACTGTCAGCTGACAGTTTTATTAAATGGCTATGATACAGCTACCTTACGTAGTGTGTCAATTTGATAAATTATTTATTTTTCGGATTATAAAAAAAATTAAAATAATTCAAACAATATAAAAGCAACGAAACCACTTATTCACTATACTTAAAAAGGAACTAATAGAATACAAAATTAAATTATTTCTTCGAAGCATTTTTTCACGAAAATAAATTATAACCCGCATCCCTGTCTTTTACATTTTATTGTGACATCGCTCACTGTAGTTTAAACTATGCAAAGAAGCAAAAAGATGAATTTAAACTATATTACTTTATGATGCTATTCGAGTAACACATTTGCATGAAAGTGTTTGTGTAGACAGTTCTGAAACCCACCTGAAGTATGAAAATAAAGATTTAATAGCATCAAACTTGCCTTTTTTTATGTAATCGGTCCCACGGAATAAGGAGCAAGCATTGCAATTAACCGGGTATAAATCGAGACTCCAAAAATTTAAGTCTTAATTGACCGAACGGAAAATTTTCACTTTAAACCAAAATTTTCATAATTTTCATCACAGTTACGAAGCTGATTATTTTATGCATAAAAGTACGACTCATGAAAAAGTTGCAAAAAAAAAAATCGACGGAAGTTTTTTTTTTCTAATTTGGTCACTTCGAGAATTTTCAAAAATCCAGAAAAGAATCATATAACTATGAAAAGTCGCAGAACATGCATGAGAGTGATTCGGATACCCCACGACACGAGTGACCTAAATTTATGATTTGGACGTCTATGTTCCGTCCACCCTGTATATACCTGTATATATTATGTAAGTATTAAAACAATGTGGAATATCAAACCTCGTTCCTCTACAATATTTATGTCAGTAAATTCTAGTTTTACCTGAAACCCCTTACCTAGAGAGGCAAAACTAGTTTGGCAACAATAAAGTTTATGTCGCAGCGCTGTAACATATTTCTATGAAAGTGTAACGAAAGGGAAGCTAGTTCTGCAATACTAAGTAGGAACTATAAGTGACGGGGAAGACAGAAAATCAAGTCTGTTTTATTCAATACAATAGACGTACGATATATTTAGTAACCTATTCCGATTAACTATTTTTCATGAGTCATAAAAAACCCTGTAAGAAATCGACACGTGTTTCACCTCTCAACAAGGCATACTCAGGATGACGATTGACCAATCGCAAACCAGAACACGACGCTGTTTTATTCAATTTGAGTCGAACTTCCAAATCTATTTTTGGAGTGACGTTTCATGGCACATTTCGTTACACGATAGAGTCAAAAGATAATAACTCTCTCGGCTTCGCACTAAATCTGTCTCCTTCTTTGTTTTTAAAGATATTTCACTTCTGTCTTTTTATTACTTTTACAATTTTAAACGAGTTCAAGTCAAGATAATACAATATCGGTTAGGTTAAAATATCGTCGTCGACCGTCACTGATGCCGCGCAAAGGCAAGTGAACAAGTAGCGACCGTGACAGGACATACTAGAATTTGTAAACTTACACGAATTTTCTAAATAATTAATCAGTTATCTGTCAAACAGTATTTTATTTCAACTGATCCAAATTTCCCACGCAAGCGCGTGAACACCCCCTATTGCATGGGACTTAACATAACTAGCGAAATATTTTAAACAATGGGTAAAAGTCTGTCTAACCCTTCGTGAATACAGGCGTGACGTCATATTATTTATGTTGTGTAAGTTACAAAGGAATATTATGATAGTCACTATTGACTTAAATTCCCAAAAAAACCTTAATCTTTGAGTCAATTTTACAGATTTTTCCTGAACCCTCGGAAAATTGAGGCATGCAGCAGGCGTAGCATGAGCACCGTTTTGTCGAAGAGTAGACAAAAATGACGTTTCGTGTAGACAGTACGACGGCAGCAAAAGTGCAGTTGACTCTTTCTACTAAAGAGTCAACTGCACTTTTCAATCATGATTTTGTAGACAACCGTTTATACTTTGTGGCCGTCGAGAATAAAGTTTTCTACAGGCGATTCCAAAATCAAATTATCTTCACTACCTTAGACAAATTTCAGTTGTCAGTGTGATTTTGACAGTTTGAGTAGAAAACTGTCTTCCGAAATAGTCTACACATAAAAAGACCAAGACAAAGATCGTTAGAAACGAAAGATCAATATACTGTTTCTATTTCAGATCTACCTAGATACAACAGTTACCTCTATTCATTCTTTTAAGTAGTAGAAAGATCTACAAGTATTGTTCACTGAAAGAAAGTACATCAAGATAACACCATTTCTTTCATATTTCATCTGCGCCCCCTTTGTGGAGATATCTGATTGTTCTCTCTCAGAGTGACTTATCTTCCCAAAAGCCCTTATATTACACAAGTGGTCGTACTCATTGTACCGACAAAATCGCTTAGCTAGCTCCTTTGTCACCCCTGAAAACTGATCAGCATACTCGTCTCGAGAATGTTCAATTTCAAGTAGGTATGCAATCTTGTAAGCTTGATTTTGCATGTCTGGAAGACTTAGCGGACGTCGATATAATGTTAAAGAGGTTCTTGGGAAAATATTGTAGTAAATAACATATACCTCCAACTGTCACTAACGAGACAAAATAGAATTCTAATTGTTATCGGCCTTCTAAAGGCCAATCAAAATTTGAGCGGTAATTATAACAAAAGGCATAATTAATGAAACTAGAACTAAACCAGAAGCATCGGAGTCTACAGAAGATCGGGGGGAAGACGTGGATGAGACTGGTCTCATCCACGTCTTCCCCGCGATCTTCTGGAGACGCGTGACGTGTGACGCGTGTGACCGTATACTCAGCAGTGAGTGGAGCAAGGCTGCCAGTGACTGATCGGAGTACAATTTTTGGTACTAACCTTGGGGCCCGACAGGCAGTATTTGTTGTTAATTAACGCGCTCCTTGCCTCAACACCTACTGGCCACTCTAAGAGCCGGATGCCACCCCCGAAAAAAATATTTTTTGCTTTAAAATAATCGACTTAATCGACACCGAATTTTTTTTCTACACTGTAAACCATATACTACACACTGTGAACCATAAAATTTGCTAAATCTCGTGCCCAAAATGTATAAAAGTTAAAAGAACGCGACTCTAGGGATTTCGCGCGCGCGCAGCTCTAAGGGACCCTAAGGCAAATTACGTATTGTTTATGATAAGAAAAACACAAGTAGATTCAAAGAGCCTTTTCGATTACGGAGGATCCGTTAGAGAACTCCGAGAAATTAAATATTTCTTAAGTTTTTTGCAAATTGCAGCGCTGTTTCACGTTATATGTTGATCCAAATAAATATGCGATATTAATGGAATGGATGGAATATTACGAAATTATAATCATTTAAAGCTTCAATATTGTTTTGAGAAAATTGAGGAGTCATTGTACTCACCATTATGAACAACTTTCACTACGGGAGCAACCACGAATCGCGAAAAAAAAATCTGTTGTTCCCTACATTTATGTTCACATAGCTCGACAAAATGCGATTCGAAATTCGAATTGAAATCGATATGCAAAATGCGCAGCTGATTTTTTTTCACGATTTCAGGGTTATTCCCATTGAGAAAGTTGTTCATAATGATGAGTACAATGACCTTTTAACCACTCATCTGTTGACTGGCCTTTAGGAGGCGGATAACAATATTAAAATTCTATTGTGTCTCGTTAGAGACAGTTGGAGGTTTATGAGATTTTGTGTATGAATAGATACACCTTATATTTACATTGGGCTACATTGAAGGAATGACCTTTATGAGCCGGATGTAGGCCCATAGAGGCAGTTTCACGGATTAGCCACTTAGCAAGGCTGATCCTTGCTTAACTACCTTATCCCACAACATGCTTTATATTCAAAATGGCCCACACGACAAAGACAGATGATGCATTTTAAAAAGCTATTTTTAATGTCACCTGAGCTTCTGAAGTTACTTACCTACCTTTCAGTCGAGAATCACATCGTGGCGGGAATGACAAATACGCATACCTCGTAGAATAATATGTAAATGTAAACATATATTTATTTACACGTTGATCTAGGAGGGAGATACATGAACAATTTATGTAACGTATCTTACTATTCCGGTATTGACGTAAACCGATTTGTTGACAGGAAAGTATTTATTTTTTTGCACATTTTTTTTTCCTCTGACTCCTAGGTCTTGCGTGTACTAGATACTAACATATAGTGTTGGAGTTCATAATTTTCATCGAACATCGTAAAACAAGCATTAATTAAAAATTTAAAAACCTCCGACACAAATATTTCCTTATTGCTCTTTCCTACTCCATCATCAGTCAGTCCATCATTATCATCCATCTGTAACCTATTTTTTGAGACCTTTCCAATGAGCCCAATCACGATACCTAGCTGTGCTGTAAGTTGGTTAGGGAGTTGGGTACCCGGCAAATACCAGGTGATGCTGCAGCTTCAGTTAAAGGTTACTGTATTCTTCACATATCATTGAAATAACAGAATTATAAATTTTGAATCGTTTAGACCTGTGGAAGATGCTCACATCCATTCATCAACTTGAAAAGAGCTGATAATCTTCAAACGACTGAACCGATTTTCTTGAAACATACCTAAGAACACTCTCGATCAAGTCACCCTTCAAAGAAAACAAAATCGGTTCGGCCGTTTGGCAGCTACGATGGAACAGACACACAGATAAAATTATAACACCCCTCTTTTTCCGTCGGGGGTAATTAAAACGACTCGTAAAGACACATATAAGTAACCAGCGACCGGCTCCTGCTTCGCACGGTTTTTACGACTTAACAAAACATCGAGATTATTATTTATCTATCAATCTGCCTACCCTTTTCCCAACTATCTTGGGGTCGACTTCCAGTCTAACCGGATGCAGCTGAACGCGAGTATTTTTAACCGACTTCTTCAAAAAGGAGGAGGTTCTCAATTCGTCTGTTTTTGTGTGTATGTTACTCGATTACTCCGCCAATTATGAATTTGATGATTCTTTTTTTGTTTGGTAGGTCATGTTTCAGAGGTGGTCCCATATAAATTTTATTAACTTTGCTTGCGTAGTTTTTGAGTTAGCTTCAATAATTACGTATTTTTTTCACTTAGTGTTTGTAGACGATATATTGTTTGACTCCGTCACTGTTATTTACATAGCAGGTAGTGATATTCGAATTTGTGTGGGGTAGGTACCACAACTAAAAAGTGAAAAATAAAAACTTTTTACAAAAAATAACTTTAATTTCGGAAGTCGGTGGCAAAAAATGAAAATTGAAAAGCAAAGACACCGACTTCCGAAATTAAAGTTATTTTTCACGTTTTTAGTGTTTTTTTGGAAGTCGGTTGTTTTTTTTTTTTGTAAAAAGTTTTTTACATGGAGCGACTGCCTATCTGACCTCCACAACCCAGTAACAGGTTATAGGTAATATTGCTAAAGTGTCGTATTGATTATGGGTCATTTTGCTAATAGGTCCATTTGCTCATAGGACGATTTGATTCGGAGGGTACCCATAGTGGGTACACCCACATATCGCCAGTTATGTTTAAGTCCCATGTAATAGGGGGGTGAGCCTATTACCATCAACCGGACTGAAATCCAGACTCCGGGCTGCTACTGAGATATTCGAAAAACCCAATAACACTTTACCCGATCTGGGACTCGAAACCAGGACCTCATGCTCCACTAGACCAACGAGGCATAAATTATATCCTTTTTAATTTTAGGGCATATTCATAACGTATATTGTGTGGATCTGGGTTAGCCTTTACAGTACGTACATAGGAGCGGCCATGATAATGCGATACACCACTCAAACAACTCCAATATCCATAGTCATATTTTTCAAATGTAGGGTATTTTTATCATGAATCCTGTTGAAATTCCACTTACCTCTCGTAAACACTTTAATATTCCGGACGCATCATTGAGCATATGATTTCAGGCCCGTAAATGTTGGACCTTTTGTACTCCTGGATCCATTAGACAGACATTTTTTTATCAAATTATATTATAAAAGTGACTATATCGTTGGTTTGCTGTTCACAAGAGCTAGGTACGAGTTTGGGCCCCAGTTTCGAAATCGAATGTTGACGTTCGAAAACTGCTGATTCTCAGCCTAATTTGAATAAATGACTTTTGATTTTGATTGGGTACTTTAAAGTAAAGATAGACTAAAAAGTCTGATGATCCCTTATCACAACGCCCCAATCGCCTGTGGCGTCATCTATACTCCATTTGAAATAAGATTAGACATTTAAACCAACCTTTTTACAGTTCGTTCAACCGATTTTGACTTCTATACCGTAGGTATAAGGATGGCATTAAAAGCAAAAAAGATTACACAATACCAACTGTCTACTGCAGCTGCCATTTGTCATGCCACCAACGCAATAGATGTCAAAATCGGTTGAACAGACTGTAAAAAAGGCTTATTTAAATGTCTAATCTTATTTCAAATGAAGTATAGTCTAAAGAAGTTGTGCTCTATTCATGTTCAAAGTTATAAGCAGCCTGATGGAATCACTCACTAACAAAATATTGTTCCATGTGATAAATATAAAAACTTGCTATTTCATCGCCAAAAAATAAGCCACCAAACCGCCAGCTTGATAAATTTATTTGCACGGACGTGTACTTACACTTAGTGACAAAAAAATTGCGCTACTCACTTAACTCGCCGCATGAAAATATAAACTCCATGAATACGTAACGAAGAATTTCCTCCCCTCCTCTTTTGGCTCGGAAACATTTATTTTACCCCCAGAAATAGGTCAGGTGCCTAGGCTGATGTAAAATTATTCGCTTCCTGTAAAACGAAAGTGCTGTACCTGGTAATTTGTATGAATATCTTTATTTCTTGCGGTTTTTAGTCTCAGATGTAGGTACACTGCCTTGCAAAGGAAATGTGGTCATTACGCTGTGCTACGGTACTGCTTGGCTACTGGTCACGACAGCGTTAAGAGCCTTCCCGACCTCAAATTGCTTAGCATGATTCTCAGCTATGTCGAAAAAAAAATCAAAGTTACCTCTAAACCGAACTATAAACCGCTGGTATTCAAAAATACTTCAAATTAGATCATGAAACTTTGCATACTAACTGAACTAAGTAGCAGGTATAATGTGTTTTTTTATTACCTTTATTTTCACCGTAAAAAGCAATTACTTAAACTATTCGAGGCTTAGAGCCGCCAGCACCCCACTCCGTCTTGCTCTCACTCAGGCCGCGAGTAGTATGGTGCGAGCGAGATAAAAAGTGAATTTGAGCTGAGGTAGGGTAGGCTCTTAAGTCGTAAAGTCTGGAAAGTATTTCTCGACTTGTGCCGGGCACTTGCACAATATGTAGCGAGACCTAGTGCCAATACAAACTTTCCCTTGAACATAAGTATACTAAGTGTTAAAAAACCGGCCAAGAGTGTGTCGGACTCGTACAGGAACCGGAGGTTTCCGTACAATCGAACAATATTTAAAAATTCTGAGGGCCTAGACAAGTGACAATCGCTACGAAAGCGTTTCGTATTTCTACAACGACTTTCAACAGGATTGACATAAGCTTTTCGATAGCTTATGTCACTCCATTTTTGCCTTTTCCATCATCGTTATCACTGATAGAATGTCACTTTGTCTAGAGCCTCTGACAATACGTTTCTTGTATGGGAACTCCCTTTATTTTATAACTTTATTTAAGTTTTATTATTTATTGTTATAGCGGCAATTGAAATACACAATCTGTGAAAATTTCAACTGTCTACCTATACGGTTCATGAGATACATCCCTGTGACAGACGGATGGGCAGTGGAGGCTTAGTAATAGGGGTCCCCTTGGCACCCTTTGGGTACAAAATAGCTATTCCCTGTCGAGTTATGGAACATAATGTATGGAACAGCAGATTTTTTTTCTCTTTCCCTTGTGATACAAGTAGGTTCACGTTAACATTGCAACGGTAATTGTTAAACTCAAGACTTCATTTCACAGGCTACAAGATGACCCATGCCTCCCACCTATGCACAACTTTAGCCCGGTGCCACAGAGGATTAAAAGCTGCAAAAAATGTATTAGGTGTGTAAGCCCAGCCGTTGGCTACCCCACAGAAAGCTGTGATCTTTGGCAGGAGCTGCTTAACCCTCCTGATGTCTTCACCGAACCATCAGAGAGCCTCCCATCCGGGCCTACCTGCAAGACCTTAAATAGACTTCGAACCCAAGTAGGCTGCAGCAAGGACAACCTTCACAAGTGGGGGTTCACGGACGGCTCCGATCTCTGGTGTGTATGCGGCGCCTCCCCACAGACAATGAGTGACTCACCTCTAATCTTGCCCCGCATGTCCTGCATAGTGAAGACCTAAGTGCTGCGTCAGCGAAGTAGAGTTTTGGGCCAGTCAAATTAAAAAAAAAACAATCAATTAATTTGCCATCGACACGCTAAGATTCAACGAGCCATCAAGACAAACATCCAAAACAAACTTTCCTTATGTATAACTAGCTTTCGCCCGCGGCTTCGCCCGCATGGTATGTCGAAAAGTAGACTATATCCTTCCCCAGAATGCCATCTATCTCCTTGCCAAATTTTGTCGAAAACCGTTCAGTGGTTTAGGCGTGAAAAGGTAACATACAGACAGATAGACAAACAGACAGAGCTACTTTCGAATTTATAATATTAGTATGGAAGTATGGATTCTTATTTCTTTTCGCATAAGATATTAGTCTGGATTTACAATTTACTTTTACACCAAAAACTTATCGCCTCAGCTATACCTACAAGCCCTACTTAAAATAAAGTATTTAAGTGCTTGAACGAAAATAAAGTCTGAATTTTACGATAAAGCCATGAAAACCCGGGTTTTCCAAGATGGCGATAACGGGCACGAGACGTTTATCGACGCCGATATAGAATTAAGTCATTATGGAGTGCCACTAATGACCTATGGCTGCTGTGGTGAAACCTTAAACCAAGGACATAATTAAAAATGAAACGAGCTTTTTTTTGGTTCTGATAAGATTTTATCACGGTAGGTTTTAAATTAAGTAAAAGCGATAAAATACAATAGACGTAGATATATTTAGTAACCTATTCCGCTTGACTATTCTCCTGTCTATTCTTCATTTAGCACTCGGTGTGGTAACACGTCGAGTTCTGGTTTGCAATTGGTCAATCGTCATCCTGAGGATGCCTCGTTGAGAGGTGAAACACGTGTCGATTTCTTACAGGGTTTTTTATGACTCTTGAAGCGGAATAGGTTACTAAATATATCTACGTCTATTTTATTTTATAATGGATTTCCGCAAAGTCACGCCTGCATCAATTAACTATCTTAAAAGCGATAGGCAAATAATGATAAGAAACGATGGATGGATTTTGTGAACAAACACTAGTCATTATTTCAGCCGAAAGACGGCCACTGCTGGACATAGGCCGCTTCCAAGCACCGCCACTTCGACCGGTTCTGTGCTTCTCGCATCCAGCGGATTCCCGCGGTCTTCACCAGGTCATCGGTCCACCTTGTGAGGGCCTTCCAACGCTACGTCATCAAACCCTTTCGACCATCTGTTCTGCGAGCTATGTGCCCTGCCCACTGCCACTTAAGTTAGGCAATACTTCGGGCTATGTCGGTCTCCTGCGGATCTCTTCATTTACAAACACAAGTACATTGAGACATACCTAGCTGCCAGTGACTGCAGATATAGCGTCTGAAAGAAATATATGGAAGAAAATAAATTAATACGTAAAAGTCGACCCCAAATAAATTGGAATTTGGATGATAATGATGATAAATAGAACTACAGTACCAAATATAGAACTATCCTAACTAATATTATAAATGCGACTGAGTTTGTTTGTTACGCTTCCACGCTAAAACGGCTGAACGGATTTGGATGAAATTTTGCACAGGGGTAGACCATGGCCTGGAATAGGACATAGGATACTTTTTATGCCGATATTCCCACGGGATCGAGAGTTACGCGGGTGAAACCGCGGGGCGCAGTTAGTAGTTAATAACTTCCATTACCAATCTTAGAGCTAAGTTTTCCTAGTTTATAACAAACATATAATAATAAATAATAATAATTTATTTTTGTTTTTTCTGCATTATTTGGCTGTGTGTATATTTTGTTCCACAGTACTTTTATACCAGACAAGCTCTAGACGTGAAGACCTGTAATTGGCTGTCAGATTATCATACTGTTATTTATCACCATTGTACTTAGCTGTAAGTCTTCCAGTCTTTAAATAAATAAATATACAATTTTTAGGAAATCGCTCCAGTGGAAATCTTTTTGGCGGAAATGTCAATAACCCTGGAAAAGTCGAATAAAGGTATGGAATCTACAGAAAACCCGAAAAACATTACAAAAGAGAGAATAATTAATTAATTCTACGCACGCATGTCAAATTTTCAAGAGGGCTTTGTGATAACGAGTCCCTGATTACAAAACAGACGTAATTGTCTGAATTTAATCTGTACTCTTTTCTGGTTGTAATTGTTATATTTTTTGAGTTTATTCACCCTGTTGATGGCCTTTTTGGGACAGAAATGTAACGGTGAACGTGCTTGCTGATTGAATTTTACTTTTTTTTTTCGTGTGGTGCGTGACTAACCAGAGTTCCTACCACTACCGCTTACAGCACAACCGCTTATTATCTTAACATTACTTCAGTGTAGGAAACAGACGAACGATGATACACGACGTATAGCTCCATCTCTTTCCCCCGCGAAGTAAGATTAAAATAATACTGCTGTAAGTGCTTGTGATAGGCGTCCTTGTGTCAGAGTTTTTATGCCGCCGACGGCTAGGCTTCACAAGCCGTCGAGAAATATCTCTCAGTCATGCCGGTTTCCTCACGATGTTTTCCTTCACCGTTTTTAAAGCAAGTGAGTATACAATACGCACAAGAATCCGAAAAGTCAGAGGTGCCTTGAATTAAAAGGAGAACTCGAGTCCTATCAGCTATCACTGCTGAAGACTGTAAAGGGGATATAATACAGGGTGTTTGGCAGAACGTTGAACATACGAAAATGGACCACTGCATATATATATATTTTAATTTTTCCTTTCTTCTAGTTTCACCACGTTCTTAACTTTATAGTGTAATTTTTATTAAAAATGGGTAAACCGGGAATTTTTTTTTGGATACTTTTTTTTTAATTACTCTTTAAAGTTAACAGAGTGGTGAACCTAGAAGAAACCAACAATTTTTTTTTTAAATACCCAGTGGTCCAGGGCCAAATAAATTAGGGCTGAGTAAGTAGCAGATGACCCCACCTATCCACCATTTTCGTATGTTCAACGTTCTGCCAAACACCCTGTATACTTATGTTGATAAAGACAGAAAACAGAAAAGTGAAAGAAAACTTTTTCCAAAAAAAAAACACTAAGAAGCGAAAAATAACTTTAATTTCGGAAGTCGGTATCTTTGCTTTTCAATTTTCGTTTTTTGCCACCGACTGTGACCGAAGTGGGAAAAAATACGTAATATTGAAGCTAACTCAAAAACTACGCAATGGGACCACCTGTGCAGCATGACCTACCTACCTAAACAAAAAAAGAATCATCAAAATCGATTCATAATTACCGGAGTAATCGCCTCCTTTTTTAAGAAGTCGGATAAAAATGAAACTGACCTTTTAACAGCCCAATAACCAAACGCACAATCTTAAGTAGTTGTTAAGTAACTTCCCGTAACTTTAAGATGTATTCCAACATTGACAGGCCTACACTTTCCGTCGTTTAGAAATATTGTTAAACCCATTTTTTTTTAAAGTAACCGTGGAGTTTCTTGCCTCCTCTTCTCCATAGGAAAACGAACAATTGGAACCGTGCACTAGCTTCTGACGATTCATGAGTGCCCGTGTAGGTTTACTTGAAATAAAATATTTTGATATACTTATAAGAACTACTATATACTTTTTTGTCGTTTGAGTCCTGAGTCTTTGTTTGGTAGTCAGTCTGATTGACAATGTAATTAACTCAATCTGCCTAGCCTCTTCCGAACTATGCTGAGGTCGGCTTTCTTCTAACCGGATGCAGCTGAATACCAGTATTTTACATGGAGCGACTGCCTACCTGACCTCCACAGTCCAGTAACTGGGTAATACGGTACCCCTTGGTAAGATTGGCTGTCAGAGTTTCGGGCTTCTGACGACCCGTAAAGACTGTCAAAGATCCTCGAGGGACAGCCGGGACTAACGGCTTAACGTGCTTCTTGAAGCACGGAGGAGTCTCGGTATGTAAAGATCACCCATCCACGGACCAACCCCGGCAAGCGTAGCTTAACCGGATGGATCGACCCGTGCGGCTGTTATTACTTAGCCACGAGCTCCTGACGATAGAATCAACTAGCTAGAACATAATAAAGGTGTGTTGTGATCAAAAGTACCCAACGTTATTATGACACATCGAGGGCGTGTACAGACTTGTGTAATGTATCAGAATAATGTAATTAGAATAGTGTGGACGCATACAAACTAGCACTGTGTTCACGCTAGTATCCGACAGCCGATGGATCAGCACGAGCGCAAACCCAAGCGTTACAAAATTCGCGTTACATTACAGGATAAACTAAAAACACGTCTGTACACGCCTTTAGAAAGATACTGTCACACAAGACGGTGTGAGCGACAGTAACGTCGCTCGAAGCCAAACTTTTTCATTAACTCTATGTGACATATTACAACCGGGCATTGAACCTAAAACTGGCATGAAACAAGTTTGAAAATTGCTACTTAATACAAAAGTAATTTCTTCGCAAACAAAGTTGCCAACAGTGATCACCGGCAATTTCACAAAATATAGGCTTTTAAGGTATTGACAAAGCACCAAATGAGGAAACATATTCTGTCAACTTTCCATTATGTCTACCTTGTTACACGCCATTAACAGTCCATAAAACCTACTTACTTGGGGGTAATACCCCATAATACAGGGTCCTTTCTAATAAATCAACGACTGCCTGCATTGTCAAGTTTTCTATCACGCGAAAGTTACTAATAGTACTCGTAGCTACGGAGTTTTATGTGTTTTTCATGGGGTATTAAAGGTCAAACTATAAAAAATAAGTACCCGTAACTTCGCACTTTGAAGGTTAACCGGTCAACTTAGATAAGAAATATTACAATAAAGTCGAGAAAACGCGCGACAAAAAAAATCATATTTTAAAGCTGCTATAAATCTAATAAATCATAAATTTTGAGCTATAACTCAAAAAGCATATAAAATTAAGATCGCTTAACTCGTAAGACAAGAGATTTGTTTAAACCAGAGAATAAGTTATAAGTCCATTGACATTAGTTATGCTTGCTGTCCCCAAAAACCTTTGATGAAATTTATATTCTTCACAAGTTTTGTCTATTTTTTATGATACCTATAGCTGATCACTGTCTCTTAAGATACAGGTCACCCTAGTTTAAGAGGCAGGGCTCAATTATGTACAGACCTTGTGGTTACAGCATAATTATGTATTTAGTTCCTGTCTTTATATACTACTACTATATAATGCTACTATATAATGTATTTTCTCGTCTGTAAATTATTTGAAATAAATAAATTATTATTATTATTATAATTATTATTATTATTATTATATTAAGCCGTGTACTGACCGGTGTTACGGGGTGTAATGTAACATGTTACAAAGCGAGCATTTGTGCAGTCTGTACGTGGAAACGAGCACGAACACGCGAGCAACTAGCGCATGTTACACGGAGTTTAGAACACGGCGTAACGTAACATGCTCGCTGCGAATGGTACATTACGCCCCGTAACGCCGGTCAGTACACGGCTTTAAAAACCTCAACGCGAGCATAAAAACCAGCATTACAGATAAAAAACATTGATATCTGCAAAAAACGTATTCATCATGAACCCACATTTTGCGATCCTAACAAAAAGTTGGCATGGAATCGTTCCTACAAAATTCTAGAATTCCTTTTTTCGAGTGTCATATCTTCATCTCTCTCTTTTTCTAAATAAAAGACAAAGGGTTTTATATTCACGACCGCATTATCGTATCATAAAGAGTTGGGATCTTGTAGTTACGGTGAGGGGCACAGATTTATGCTCCAAAAATGGTATGAAGGATTTGCAGGACAGCACACGGTATGGCAATTCATCAAATAGACGATGAAGCCTTGGCCTGGTTACGAAACAGCCCGTTTTAGAGTCCCTGTGCAAAATGGCCTTGTCATATTTAGGAAACGGTTTTTTTATCGGCTTTTTATCCCACACATTTTTTGCCAGCATGCAAAATGTACCTAATGCCTCTTAATCATGCAAGCTTTATTGAATAATAACGGGTTGGAAGTAGCTTCTTTTGTTGTATATTTCCTTTTACTTACCTCTTTTCCATTAAAGATTTCTCGGAATGTATTTGCAGGATCCACTCAGCTTATAAGATCATTTCTTTTATCTATGAAATAGTAAGCTTTACACGGATTTACCGTCATTTCGGCGACGTAAACCTTAGGGACACCAGATTTTCCAGATATCAATATACAAATGGCCGCTGTTACGACACTCGTGAGAAATGTTATTCTTGGAGGGAACGGAGCGCCGGGAATCAATATCCTGAGTCTGAGCCGGAAACCTGTCACTTAAGTTCCAGACAACAGGCAGCAATATACGTTGGGATTGTTCCACTAGTTCATTATGAACCTGATGAAGAATGAACCGAGGCCGTACCTCCACATTTATAAGACAGCAGTTAAAGCCTAAAAGGAAAACCTGACCATAAATCTTAATTTTCCCCGAAAAAGGCTCAAGGCGAGAATAAAAAACATAAGTATGACTTAACCAAGCTTCCCCTAACGGAAACCCACTTCTGGCCAAGGAAAAAAGGTCTTAGTCAGCGAAATTAATGCCATCATTAAAGAAAAATCTAACAGAATTTACTCTTCATTATAATTTTTACGACTGCAAGCAATTATACGTGCTGGTATCTCTTATTTGGATTAATTTCCATATCTTGGGTTGTAATGGCTCCTCAACTCATCATGGACCCTTGAGAGCGGGAGGAGGAGGATCTAAGGTCATATCGTATGAACCTTTTCAAAGTAAAACCCGGATTCTGTGGGTCTATCCCACCCCAGAGATTCGCGAAATCCACCCCAAGATTGTAATTATAATGAAAGGAATTATTCGAGTGAAAAAAATGCTGAAAGTACGTGTGTTGATGAGATTTTTAAAATTGTTTCGTTGTAGAAGTTTCTTTGTTTGCCTAGATTTTTTTAAACATCAAATGTGGCTCTTGTTTTGATACGTACGGGAGAGCGGTGATACTTGGATGAGGGGAGTCCTTTGACACTTTCTTAACCATTACCCTCAAGGCGCTCACAACAGGCAAACAGAAAAAATAGGCTTGACTTAAACAAAAAAATTGCCAAATCTATATAGTTTGTGGTACCGGAAAAAAATATGTTAATCTTGAATATATATGTCTCAGAACATGGCTGTTAACAAAACACGTCTTGAAAAAATCTCGATACAAATTAACGATAAACTAACCTTTTACTTTGAGTTCTAATTGTATTAAATCAACGTACGTTGGTATTTTAATTAATAACAAGAACGTTTTATTTGAATGCAGAACTTGATTGTTTCTCATCATCTCATCTCATCTTTCTCAAACTCATCTTTGAATAAATCCAATCGTGCATTAGCTTACCATCACCATTACCCATTCTCACGCAAATTATAAAGTAAACACTATAAACAAACTTATATTAGACCTATCCAAACAATAAGAAATTCGATGGCAATCTATGGACACTGAATTCAAACCAATTTAACTTACTAAAACACGATCAAACGATATGAACAGTTGAACAACAATAGTAATAAATTAATACTATATAATAGTAACCCTATTTCTTAGTATTCTATTTCAGTATTGTTTACTAGCTTTTGCCCGCGGCTTCGCCCGCGTGAATGTCGGAAAATATTCCACGGGAACGTATCTACTACCGGGATTAAATTTTTTTCCCTTTTTGTTAATCGGTTATAAACAATCTGTGCGTCAACTCCGTTCATCCGTTTTTGCGCCAATCCGGTACATACATCTAGACAAACAGGAAAACGGACAAAAATTCTTCGTTACTATTTCAATAATGTTTATTTAATCGTTGTATAGTCCACCTCGTAATTGCTTTTCCACCCTAAGATTTAATGTCACTTACACTTCATAGACGACAAGGTCTATCCTGCTAAAAACATTTCACGTAAAGAAGTAAGCAATATTAAATATACCTAATTAAATAAATAATAAATGAATTTGTAATGACTTGTATATAAAATATTAATCGAATAAGTAAATGAATGGAAATATAAATATATGTAATAGGATATAAATTATTCTTAACTTAATAACAAGAAAAAATTGTAAAGAGCTCCTCTCTCTACCTATTTAAAAATTTGCTGTGCCCGACAGGGTCCATAATTGTTTCTATTATTTTTTATTTACCACCTATATTTTGTACACTATGGATTGCAATAAGCGATTTGATTTGATTTAAAGTACGTTGCCAAGAATAATGTACATAACGCTTTCACTGTTAAAATGTTATCAGATGTAATTTAGAGCCAGGCTTCTAACTCCACAAGGCCTACCTCTACAAACCTTGGTCAAAATGTACGGGTTGACCGTTTCTCGACCGTCGCAAAGACACTCCTATGGGCTTATGGTAAGTAATTAAGTCACTGATCTTTAATGTTGTGCCAAGCAATAGTTCAATGGAACGGCCAAGCCATACATTTGCTTTTTGTTTTTGGCACGTCTTGGGCAATACCATGACCCCAGATTTGTCTATGACAGTTAGAAATTGCTGTCAAAAGTGGTAAAATAATTACGAGGTCGACTTTACAATCAATGTATTCTACTATGACATTAAATAGCCTGTCAATAGAGAGTCACTCAATTGAAGATAAATTGTTCGCTGTCAAATACAATTACTGGAATAGATCGTTTTATTTATAGAATGAAATACGTTAAACAAAAGTGAATTAGAAAATATGAATGTTAAAATTTTAGTGAGCACTTTAACTTCTAAATGAATTGGTGATTCGCTTTGTTTTTTTTGCAAAGAGTAATTTACTAGCTTAGTATGTCTTGTTTGACTAAATAAACGATTATGAGATTACAGTGGCGTCATGTTTATTTTGCAAAAAAAAAATAGTTTTTTTTCTTGAGTAACACTTAAATTAAAATGCAAACTATAAAAGTATTAGTTACGACTGTCAGAAATTAACACTAAAACGTCAATCGGTAATTCAGAATAACTCTCCTTTTACAAAAAAAAACATACAATAAAGTCATCAACATAAACAACAATATCTCGAATCCCACCTTTGATTTATCGCAAACTTAATCATTCTACACACATGGCATTGTCCTAAATCCACTCTAGCGACCCAAAAGTCACTTCATCAAGCTAATAGTCCAAGTTCTTTTGTTTATTGATCTGCCTTACTTAAGGCCCCATTATTGTTCCCTACTTGCTGAAACGCCTCGAGCAAGGCAAGCCTTAAGTGGGGGCCCTTATAACTCCTAAAACCATATTTCATTTACCCGAGTTTACCGTTGCAGGATCCCTACTGAATATGTAAGTTGCGGGTGCTATGTATTTGAGAAAAGCGATCCTTGGAGCGATATGAGTTAGAAAGGTTTTGTAGGTTCTGAATTGCAATATTTTTCCTAATTTATAAGATTTTATAATTAACTTTTTACATGATAACTTGAATAAAAAAAAGAAACGAACCTTGTTAGAACAATTTCTCATTCTTAGAATTGTTCTATCTAATGTCAAAGACAATTAAATTGAAATACATTTTTTTTACATTGAATCAGAAAATGAGTCCTCAGAGCTTTGATTTTTTTCTCTAAGTATCATGTTTTATATCTTAGAATGACACTTTCATAAATATTATTAATAACTAAGTAAGTAATACATTTTTGTGATTTCAAAGTCAAAATAAAAAAAGTCAAAGTAAATAAATAAATGAATAAAATAAAATCATCATTTCATCAAGTTGCGAAACCGTTCATTCAAAGAAACTGTCCATAATAATCATTGTACATTATGTCCTTCATCGACGATTTACGTAATATCACATTAGTTCTCCTGCCCTCGTTATTACAATTAATTACCTTTGAATTGTCGATCCTTTGGGTTAATTATATTAAGGTTCAATAAAGGGCCCATTTTCCCTAACTACTATAGATTCTGGGATAGCAATTGATTGTATTCACCTCATTAGTCACTTGATGAAGGTTCTTAAGAACTGTTCTTTATATTGGACGTTGATTTACTAGATTTCTTTGTTTCACACATTCTCTTTGGAAGATGGGGCGAACTACTTTTACGATTAATAAATAAATCGGGGTGACTTTTCACTTACCTATTCTTTTAGGTCACCATTAATCTATACTAATACTAGCTGCGCCCCACGGTGTCACCCGCGTAAGTCGCAATCCCGAATTAATATCGGGATAAAAGGTATGTCCCAAATTTCATCCAAATCCGTTCAGCCATTTTAGCGTGAAAGCGTAACAAACAAACAAACTCACTTTTATTATTAGTTAGGAATAAACAGAGAGAGCGCTTTTGTGTGTTTGTGTATATTTGGAGGGTAATCTCCGAAACCAAAGCTCCTATTTGAAGACTACTTTCACCATTTGAAACGTACATTATTCTAGGATAAATATAGGTTATATATTATGTAAATATATGCTAAAATAAGTACTCTATCTTGAATTCATGTAAGTCTGGTACCTACTTTTTACTTATTGTGACCAGAAGACCATCTTCACATCTGAATTGCACCGGAGCGAAGCCGAGATGGATCGCTAGTTGAGAAAATAATAAAATTGAAAATTATTATATTTGCTACAATTATTACCAAATTGACAACAACAATACTTGTACATAATTATATATTATTTTAATGTTAGATGTATAAGTATATGTATAATTTATGATGAATGAATGACATAATAAATATTTAATTAAAATCGAGGCGCGTATACTTAATAAAAATCATAAAATTTAATTTATTTGACATAAAAATAAAAGATGAACTGACAACAATTTTAACTCTCAAAGTGTTTTAAAACCAACGAAGGATCACTCAACTAATATTTTGGTGATTTTATTTCAATGTTACCTCATTCTATTCCTATTCATCACTTCCCTCTTTTTCAATAAACTCACCGTTATGAAACATACATTTACAAATCAGATTAGCAATCGTCGAAAATGCATTGTGAACCTTAATAATATACCAGTAAAATTTTCCACGAACAAATGCTTTCCTCATTTCTTCAATGCCGTATTATTCCGCTGATTATGATCTAAATCGCTCTTCCTACATTACTATAGCATTCACTGGCTTTCAGCTTTAAGTAAATCTAGTAGATTTCAAGAAGGGTTTTGATTTTCCACGCTTTCAATGGGAAATGTATTCGTGGCCGCGCCGCCATATTAAAGGGTCATTCCGCTACTCAAAGACGGATGCCGTTGATTTTTGCGGTCACCTAAATAAATAAATAAGCTTCCTGTTTGGGGCTTTTATGTATTTTTTATGAAAATATATGTGCGGAGTATGTTTGATATTTGGGGCGCGAACAATCCAAGGTTTGATCATAGTAGGGAATTGGTTCATTAATCACTCGGCCCAGCCTTTTCCGAACTTTGTTGGGGTCGGCTTACAGTCTAACCAGATGCAGCTGAATACTGGTATTTTACATGGAGCGACTGCCTATCTGACTTCCACAACCCAGTAACTGGGTAATAGGATACCCCTTGATAAGACTGGTGGACTTTCGGGCTTCTGGCGACCTGTAACGACTGTTAAAGATTCACGAATGACAGCCGGGACCGGCTTAACGTGCTTTCCGAGTCACGGAGGGGTATGTAAAGATGGTCACCCATCCACGGACCAAATGCAGCAAGCGTGGCTTAACCTGATGGATCAACCCGTGCGGCTGTTATTACTTAGCCTTCTACAGTTCTACATTATATATATGTTATTATGTAAAATCACGCTTAGAATAAAACTAGAAGTACTGAAATTCATTGTAATAATTATCTTTGTATCAAAAACATGCCTGAAAGTTTAGGTTACCCACAGATGTGTTTTATATCTGTTGAAACAACATTTGTGTTAAAATTACCAGAATAGCCAAACTTTCAAACACACTAATTATATTTAGTAAAGAGGGGTATCATATAACATAACATTACGCCTGTAATCTCCGAAGGGTAAGAGGTGTATCTATAGTATACCCACATTTCGCCAATTATGTTTAAGTTCCATGTAATAGGGGGCGAGCCTATTGCCATCAACCGGGCACAAAAAGAGAGAGGTTCGCGAGGTTTTTGCTGAAAATCAGCGCTGTTGACGATAGGTTCGTCTGAAGTCACGGCATTTAGCTGAGCAATGACCTATTCTTGCATAGATGCGACGCACAGCTTGATTTTTGTTTCAAAAATTGATAATTTTCCACTCTGTAATCGGCATTTCGTTTTCAATTTGTGATTGTTTTGTTTGTATTCATTTGGTAATGTCGCAACACATTACGCAACTAAATTGTCTTTGGCCTTTCATGAAGCAATAGACAAAATTTGTCAAACTTTTATAAGTTCTTATTAATAAGTAGGAGGCTTTTGGCTAATTTGTACTTTTTAGAATGTCATTCTTTATTTTGTAATGTGCGTTTGGTTTGTGCAGGAGGAGGAGCTCGTGGCTAAGTAATAACAGCCGCTCGGGTCGATCCATCAGGTTAAGCTACGCTTGCTGGGGTTGGTCCGTGGATGGGTGACCATTTTCACATATCGAGACTCCTCCGTGCCTCGGAAAGCACGTTAAGCCGTTGGTCCCGGCTGTCATTTGTGGATCTTTGACAGTCGTTACGAGTCGTCAGAAGCCCGAATGTCTGACAACCAGTCTAACCAAGGGGTATCGTATTACCCAGTTACTGGGTTGTGGAGGTCAGATAGGCAGTCGCTCCATGTAAAATACTGGTATTCAGCTGCATCCGGTTAGACTGGAAGCCGACCCCAACATAGTTGGGAAAAGGCTAGGCAGATTTTTTGCGTTTGGTTTGTGCAGAATAAACAATTTTTCTTTCTTTTTCTTCTTTCAGGCATCATTTATAATAGAACCAGACAGAAGCACCAGAAGAATAAGAAAGTAAATAATGCTGAAATATTTAAAAAGATACGCAAGTAATGTCGAGCAAAAGCGATTCTGCATACTTAAAAATCGGCTAATCTGAGAAATCTAAATCTAATTTACAATTTTAAATTCAATTTGATATTTCTAGTTTATTTTCCAAGCACTTAAAAAACCAATAAGCAGGCTTCAACTTTATAAAGTTAAGGTACTTTAGTAAGTACCTACAGGTACTATAATTATAGTAGGTACTCTCAGAGAAACATACATACATAAGCTCACACCTTCTTCCCATGGGAGTAGGCAGAAGCTACAGAACGCTACCTACTATTATCCTTATACTCCATTTACTTTTCTCCTTCTACAGAGAAACATATACATTAATAATGGGGGTAAACAATCGGGTAAACACCGTTATCCTTGAAACCAGTGCTTTACAACTTTTTTTTTAAAAGAAAGTCTACGTTTTACCACAAGAGTATTTCACCTTTTCACCCTAGGCCGCTAGGGCAACGTACTTGCGTCTCCACACGGGTGAGTGGCACAGGACGTGGTCTGACCGGCCGCGAGCGCAACCCCCCCCTCAGTCAGCCAGCTGTTTCGCTAGCGAGCACGGTGTCGAATAAAATATTTTAATGAAAATAACGTTTTTTTTTTATTGTTACTCGGTCATTTATGTACCCATAGTTTGAGTGACAACGGTGTTTACCCTTACACCCTGTATTCAAATCACAATGTTCAATCTTAATCAATCTTTTAAAATACTGCAAATTCAATCTTTTAAAATACTGCAAATTCATATAGTATGTCAACCTGCTAAGCAATAATAACAGGAAAACACACGACTATACTCCATTGAAGGGTGGCTGAGGTAGGGACACTCCACATTGCTAGCAATAAGTCATGTTATAAATCAGAATCCGCTCTGAGTTGAAAAATTCACCTGCTACTAGAATCGTAGCCATTTTCAGCAATTAAAATATTTGCTGACACATCATCTCCAAGCACTCCAAGAAACAATAGAAAAGCTCCTCCGATTCCACCTTCATTTGATAGCAACATTTCAAATTGCAAGATAATTAATATTTTGATTTAGTGTAGAAAACAGTGCTTTGTTGAATGGAGTGCAAAGACGTGTCTCATAAACGTAGCAGGGGTTTCAAAGATTGCAATAAGACAAAGAGCTGTCTTCTGTTGTACAGAAACTTGCTGCATTGAGTTTGGAGTGCTCTGTGTGAAAAGATGAAAATGTCTATTACAACGATCATATATTTTGTATTTTTTATGCTGGTGTGGGTAGATAACTATTTACTATAGAGGTATATTACAGAAACAAAGTCTTTTGACAATTTTATTTTAATAAATTGTGAAGTTCCAAATGATTTTGTTTATGAAAACTTAAATACACCGTTGCATTGTGTTATCGAAACGGCAAAACGGAAAGAAAACATATTTTTTGGATAGCAACATTAGTAACTAATTGAACGGTGAGTGTTTTTTTTTTGATGGTGGGAAATCATTAAATGACTTCTCCCGCTCTGGGCGGAGCGGGAGGGCGTGTCAGACTTTTACTGACTAAAAACCCACCCGTGTTCCTTCAGGTGCCTGTTACCAAGGTCCCGGTATCCCCTTTGGACTTTCCCGCAACCCTTGCAGGCATCGGTCCTAGCGGACCCCGTGTGAGTGATAAACATGTCTCGTGATTTGAGATTTAAAAACGAGAGAGATGACATGAGATTTGGCGCTCACACCATCACAACATTATGAATACCTTTCGGTTTATTCTGTATAAATCTCACTGTGAAAATTTTGGTGAGGTGGGCTTCAAGTGAACTGTCTTTCTATGGGATTGACAGCACACTTCCAGTTCACTTCACTTAAATATTCACGATGAGATATTTACATAATACATCAGCTGTATCTTCAGTAACAAGCTGAGTATATTTTATTTCCACCTCCAATTTTACTATTGCTTACTTCATTTTACGCCTACACGAAACATAATACGAATTCTCAGAATTTTACAATACCTTACCCTTTAGGTACGTCTCCTTTGAAAATTACACTCAACTGTTCGTCTAGAGGGAAAAGATTAGGGTTGGTACTTATCCCTTGCCTCAGGTCTACCTGAGTCATCAATTTAAGGACATTGAAGTTTTTGATATCTTAAAGGGATGTCAGATCTTAGGAGGCTTGAGTTGGTCTATCGATCTTTCTCGGTTCGTCTTTGATGCTTATTCCAGATTTTAATTCTTGTTTCAAATTAATTTTATTTCCACTTGACCAAATAGCACTTTTATACTAGTGTACTGGTTGCGCAAACCGAACTTTATGTTCGGGTGTTAAAATCATTTTTGGAAACTATGTAATTTGAACCGACAATTGTCTTATGATGACACAGAAAAGTTACTGGTTGTTATAAGTTAAATATTATTTTTAATTAAGTATTGTCCTATCATTCGTTCGCAGGTTCGAACCCCGACAGGCGCTTTACTTTGTGTATTAATCGCCACTGCTCTCAAAACGGTGAAGGAAAACATCGTGAGGAAACCGGCATGTCCTAGAACCAAAAATTCGAAGACATGTGACATCTACCAACGCGCACGGGGCCCGCGTGGTGGATTACGGCCCGCTCCCTCTCACAAAGAGGAGGCCTGTGTCCCAGCAGTGGGAACATTATAGGCTGATTATGCTTATGCTTATGCTATCATTAGTCTGTTAAGTTACTCACTATTTATGTCTACCATCAATTTTAGAAAATTTTAATGTAATTTTGCACCTATGACACGTGAAATACAGGTTTATCCTAGTTCAGGTCGAACCATTATTATATACCTACCACTTTAGTATAAGGCTTACTATTGTAAATATGCATTATTTAATTAAATAAATAAATTGAATTGAATTGAATTGAATTGATAAATTAATTGAAACTATGTACCTTCCAGCTAGCAAGTAGTAGATCCATCATCTGCTTGCCTTTTAGTCTAACCGGACGCAGTAGAGTACCCGTATTTAAAATGGAGCGACTGCCTATCTTACCTTCACAACCCAGTAACTGGGTAACACGATACTCCTTGGTAATATAAGTGGACTAATTGTTAAAATTAACTAAGTTTCTAGTATAATTTATTCAATTGTCGGCGCATCACCTATGCGCGTGATTCACCACGGGGCAAGCGCGGGGTCTCGGGGAACCGAACCCGCTACGAACAACCGCTGCGCGCCCGCCACACCACTCATTTCACAGACGAGCTCCACTACGGGCATTTCTTTGCACAGTCTTCCATACACGTTGTTCATGTAAATTGTGGTATTACACCTATTTTAATACAGTCCACTAATCTTTTATTATAAAGTCCGATTGAGCCCATTCAAAAATTCTGTCGTGACTCCTTAAAGTGGCGAGTATCAACTTGAGAATCGCCATCAATCACAAAAGGACGTATTTCAGATTAATTGCAAGAAGAAACTACGCAGTCATCTTCAAAATTGTCCTTTTACAACTTGACAAAACTCCGCTTGAAAGTTGATAAAGTACCATAATGTGAACAGGATTAAGGTAACTTTATTTACCTTTCTCTTGGCAACAGAAATAAATCGCAATTATTTTTTAAAACACTTCACGGGAGTAGCGTCCTTAAGTAGCAATGGATTCTATGAATATATTATTTTTATTCTTGGTACTACTGAAAGAGGCCTCCTAAGCCGTAACTAGTAATTAATTTTTTTTGTACTTTAATCTCATCAAAGACGATGGCATGTACTTAGAAGTTGAAATCTTTAACTTAGTGATTAGTTTCCAGATGTTACCAATACTAGTTATCTCTTAGTTTAACCCACACACTTTACAGAATCCATAATGGTCATTAGTTAATATTATATCAGGGTTTTCTCGTACCCGATGTTCCACAGGAGCGGGCCTACAACCGAGCCCTGTGGAACACCGCATAACATGGAGGAGCTCGTGGCTAAGTACCTAATAACAGCCGCTCGGGTCGATCCATCAGGTTAAGCTACGCTTGCCGGGGTTTGTCCGTGGATGGGTGACCTTTTTCACATATCGAGACTATTCTGTGCCTTGTAAAGCACGTTAAGCCGTTGGTTCCGGCTGTCATTTGTGGATCTTTGATACGATTTTACGGGTCGTCAGAAGCCCGAAAGTCTGCCAACCAGTCTAACCAAGGGGTATCGTATTACCCAGTTACTGGGTTGTGGAGGTCAGATAGGCAGTCGCTCCATGTAAAATACTGGTATTCAGCTGCATCCGGTTAGACTTGAAGCCAACCCCAACATAGTTGGGAAAAGGCTAGACAGATTGATTGATATCAGGGTTTTCGTCGGTAACATGGCAATTAATGTGAAGTAAGTATTAACATCTTGGAACCAAACATGTTATTAGCTGCGCATGATCATGGCCTAGATCAGCAAACAAAACTAATGAGCAAAACAAGATCAACAAAGATGACAAACAAACACAATCTAGTAAAATGGGGATTATAGATCCCTCTGACATCCAGTGCGATTGCAGTGCTCCTGACCAAACCATGCCTCATCTGTTGGAGTGTCCCAAGTGTCCCTACACTAGCACTTTTTGGGACCTAAAACACCACTGATGCCATGATTAACGTGGCCACCTACTGGGCAAAATTCATCCGTACTAATATTATAAATTCGAAAGTCACTCTGTCTGTCTGTCTGTATGTTACCTTTTCACGCCTAAACCACTGAACGGATTTCGATAAAATTTGGCAAGGAGATAGATGGCATCCCGGGGCAGGACATAGGCTACTTTTTATCGACATACCACGCGGGCGAAGCCGCGGGCGGAAGCTAGTTTAATATAAACTAGCTGCACCCGCAGTTTCACTTGCATAAGTCTGGATTCCGTGAGAATATCGAGATAAAACATCCTCTCTCCTCCTTCCTGTCATCCTATGTCCTAATCCAGGTCATGGTCTATCCATGTGCCAAATTTCCTCCATATCCATTCAGCAGTTTTATCGTGAAAGCGTTACAAACAAACTCACATTCGCATTTATAATAATTAAAGTTAGGATACATAAATTCCATCGGCCCGTTTAATAGAAGAAGCACAAACAATTACTGAAACAGAAACAATTGAAATAAAAAAAATTAAAAAAAAATTGAATAAACCAAAAGTTTGGTTAATTTTTTATTATTATCATACACCTATCTAAGGACACATGGGTTTTTAAGACGAATATAACGATACCCTAACTGTCGAAATCCATCCAGCCGTTTGGAAGATACGAGGTAATAAAGAAATTTACAAACATACATACAAGATACGCGCGAAAAACATAACCCTTCCTGGGCAGTCCGGGTAAAAAGCAACTATCCAAAAGACAAGAGACATTAAAACCGTCCTTGGCCGCAATATGGTAAACGCCAACATTTAACGTGATACAGAAAGTAGAAAGGATAACATAGCAACAAAAGTTTTGTCTGTGCCATAATTTCGTGTCCTCGACAAAGGACGGATCTGCATAAAGACTATATAGTAAAAAAGGGAACATATGGCTGAAGTTATGTTCCATATGAAGGCCAGTAATCTGTGTGTGGGATAAGTTAGAAGAAACTTGCTTTGTTGGATATTTTTGTTTCTACTTTCCACTGAAATCTATCTATGAATAAAGTATCGAGGTTTTGAAAGGACGCTAAAGGCAATACTATGCTAAGAGGCAAAGTTGCCTCAGGCATTAAGTTCGCCTTTGTACAGTATTTTTTAATTGTGCATAAAGTTTTAATAAATAAATAAATTCAATACTATGGAGCAATAATCTGGTACTACACACAATAAACCTACAATTATATGTTACTTGAGCAGTTGTGGCCCAGTGGTAACAGCCCCGACTTACGAGTATTAGATCGTGGGTTCGGACCCAGACAGGTGCTTTACTTAAATAATTTCATCACCACTGCTCTCAAAATGGTGAAAGGGAAACATCGCGAGAAAACTAGCATGTCCTAGAACCAAAAAAATTCAGATGTGACATCTACTAAACCGCACTGAGGCCCTAGACGAAGTGACATTCTATCAGCGATAACGATGATGTAAAAGGCAAAAATGTATAGGACAGAAGCTACCGAAAAGCTTATGTCAATCCTGTTAAAAGTCCTTGTGGAAATACGAAACGCTTTCGAAGCGATTGTCACTTGTCTAGGAAAGGAAGCCGGGGAAGCTCGCGCTAAGAACGCGCGCTTCCCCGCCTTCCTGTTACACACATCCGTCCCTTTTGACGAAGTGACTCCCACAGATTGTAGATCTGTCGATTGCAGGAAACCGAAAAGAAAGATGTTACACATCAAAAAACAAAGTTAAGGATAGAAATATCGAATTTTGACTCTCTCACTCTATCCCTTTAAGGCAAGATAACCATGGCATCACGCCAGATAGTCTACAGGATGAAGACAAAACCGAGTAATGTCTAATAATCTTTTGGCAGCTTAGTTTCCTTTGTTATTCTGATGCCAGCGATCGCAACACTAACCAGTTTTCCTTCATCGTAAATTATTTTGGTTTCATTTCAACGATACCAACTTTAGTTTCAGCCACAGAATGTTGAGTAATTATATTAGTGCTGGAGCGCTCTTCATCTCGAAAATGAATGTCTTCGGGGTAAAAATTGTTATCCAAATTCTTTATTAATTTTGTTTTTGGCCAAGATACTTGAGACATATTAAAGTATATACTTTACAGATATTTTTGTCCGTGTCCGATGTGTAACTGACACTTTTAAAGAAGTTGGTAATTTCAAGTCACTTTTGCTTTGTTGTAATTTTGGCGGATTAAATTACATTTATTTTAAGTAATACCCTGGAGGTTTTTTCTCGAAATGAATTTTATTTAAAGTTGGTATTTAAGTTTAAAAAAAAACTAAAAACTAATTAGGTAGCTCCACTAATCTAATCTAGATTTTCTCTCAGACTTGAAAATTCTTTCCAGCCATTAATTTTGTTCTAACTCCCAAGACACGCTAAAACCAAGGCATACTACTCCATTTTAAGTTTCTCAATACCTAACACTTTGACTATAAACCTACTCCGTCATACAACTTAAGCTAGGCAGATGCTAGACAGACACCAGACAGATTACTGTGTCAAGGGAAGTCGGATACAAATGTCACTCGAGAACAGAGCTTAAGGCGTTGCGGGCATAATCCTGGGCCCAAGCACTGGCCACTAAACTTTGGTCAAAATTTAAATAACAGGTCTGTAATGCTTTGCGGGAAAGTCCGAAAGGGATACCGGCACTTTGGCAACAGGCAACTGAAGGAAAATGGGTGGGTTTTAGTCAGTAAAAGTGTATGTGAGTTTCTATGTCTGTAAACGCACCCACGATACAGGAAGAAATTCCTAGTGTGGGGCAAAGCTTAAAAAAAAAAAAAGGCTGACACGCCCTTCCGCTCCGCCCAGAGCGGGAGAAGTCATATGATGAATCCCAAAATAAAAAAATAAAAAATGTCTAATGCTTTTGGACAATTTTGTACAGAAGTGACCAGCACCCTAATTACGTAACACATTTTCAATCACAAACCGAGGGTTTTAAAGGAAATTCCTAATCCATTGCTTCAAACGTTTGAAATATTCGTATGCTCAACAACGTTAATAACGCAATGAACTTGGCTTAGCTGTCAAAATGAAAGACAGTTTTGTCGATTGCCACTTTATATGTGTTACGCAAGTGGGTTTCGAGGCGACTAAGCGATCAAGACTAAGAGCGACATCATCAACCACCCTCTTATCTCTAAAGAAACTAACTACTACAATCACAATTAAGATAATGATCTCTTAAGACTACATTATAGCGACAGCACATTCATTTAGTAAGTATACAAACTAAGAACTACTAAGATTATTTTTTTTTGAGTTATGGGATTGCTCTTGACCTCGATCACGCCTGATGGAAAGCGATAGATGAGGTCTATGATGGAATGAACAAGCCCAGAAGATGCCTGTTCACTCTTGCTTTGAAGGCTGATGGGTTATACGTGGAAGGGAACACAGATGCTGGCAGAGAGTTCCACACTTAGGCCATGCGCATAATAAATGTGTAAGAGAAGCGCTTAGTATGACTAGATGGTATCATTCGGTCGGTCGGTCGGTTCTATTTATATTCAGGAAAATCAGTTGGTAAAAAAGTAGACAGCCGACATGGTGGTAGTCGATTATCACCCATAAGAATATCTACAAATCCAGAGGCATCACAGGGCGTTATCCTCCATACCAGAGACAAAGCTGGAATGTCTGATGTGTCTATAATCAAACCAAAGAAAGAAAGAAATAAAATAAATTTACAACAATATTCACACAAAAACCAAAATCAGAATAAAAAAAAAATTGTATTGTGCATCTCACAGCTGCGCCAAATAGGCCTAGTTCAGCATGAATGCCAGCCAACTAGTGCCTGACGCTAGTTTTCAACAGGACCTTATGTTGCGAGGTCGTCTTACGGATGTAAATCAGTTTTTTAGTGTGTAGTAGATGTTTAAATAAAAAATAGCAAATATTAATACCAGCTGTACACAGCAACACTGTTAGGTGACAGAAATAGGCATGTATATGAATTTTTTTTTCTCTACAGAAGAATTGATGGGCCAAGAACTGAGCCTTGCAGTACTAACAAAAAACTATGCATATTTTTAACCGATTTCTTCAAAAAAGGTGGAGGTTTTAATTCATATGTACGTTTTTTTTTGTGTGTATTTACTTGTAGTGTGTATTACGCGATTACTCCGCCAATTATGATTCGATTTTAATGATTCTTTGTTGTTTTGTTTGGTAGGTCATGCTTCAGAGGTGGTCTCATATAAATTTTATTAACTTGTCATGCATAATTTTTGAGTTAGCTTCAATATTACTTATTTTTCCCACTTAGTATATCTAGACGATGTTTTAAGTGACTCCATCAGTGTTATTTACAAAGCAGGTAGTGGTATTTCAATTTGTTTGGGGTAGGTACCACAACTAAAAAATGAAAAACAAAAACATTTTACAAAAAAAACACAAAAATTTGAAAAATAACTTTAATTTCAGAAGTCGGTGTCTTTTCTTTTCAATTTTCGTTTTTTGCCACCGACTTCCGAAATTAAAGTTATTTTTCACTTTTTTTGTGTTTTTTTTTGGAAGTCGGTTATTTTTTTTTTTTGTATTGTCCAGAAATATTCATAGAAGCTCGCCAGTCTCGCTTGCCACAGCACACTCCTTGTGAAAAACTTTAGCCTGAGGCCGCAACCACAGCTGTGCTCAACTTTTGTTTGAAATACGATACAACAGCTATTTTTGTGATAAAAAAGCCGCTTTGCTGGATATTATCTTGTTTCTGCGTCCATTTTTTATTATAATCGACTTAAAGGATGAGGAATTAAAAGTATCATTTATGGCGGAATGAATTTTCTTTAATCATTAACGCAAGGTTTCGGTCTGAAGTTATTATTCAAAATCATGCCTGGTGCAAACATTTCATCCTCCTTTTAGGGTCCGCCGCAGTCGGGTAAGAAGCAATAGCTTTATTTATGAAAACATCAGACCAATTATAATTATCAAAATATTAGTGATAAAATAATTCAGAAATATGAAAAAAATACAGTTCTGAAAAAAATAGGCTGCTAGTGAATAATGTAATTTATCACAAACCAAGAACCTTGAAATTAAACGCATTAGTTTTGTTTCTTGACTTATTCGGGACTCCAGACACTACAGTATCATTTGTGATAAGATTTATATTCACCCCGCCGCGCCAGCATTTATTTCAAATAAACCAATTACAGGCACTTTTGAATTGTCAAGGGGACGGTCAGTTAGAAATATAAAGCTAAAGTCTGTCTTTTTAATTTCGTAGAATAATCTGACAGGTGCAAATGTCAAACTCCAAATTGAAAAAACAAACAACAATCACTTGTAACGTAAAATTAGTCTACGAGATTAAAAAACAGACTTTAGTCGCCCATTCCAAAGCGTAGGAGGTTCCCATGGAGAAGAACGGGCAAGAAACTCCACGGACACTCTTTCGACTCTTTTTGGCAATCAAAACATTGGTTACATCATTAATGTTGAAAAAATACATGTGAAAACAATGTAGAAAGACGTACATGTTAAAAGCGTCCGTAAATCCTCCTTTAATTAAACTCAGTGCTGAAAAACTGTAAAGTACTAATCGTTTTGTTACCCCTTTTTTAAATGAAAAATATGTAAAGCAAGAATCTATGACATACCTAATGAGCAAAATTCTACTAAAAAAATTGATTGTATAGTATAAGCTTCAAAAACGGTGAACGAAAACATCAAATTCAAAGTCAAAGTCAAAGTCAAAGTCAAATCATTTATTTCAAATAGGCACATTAAAGGCACTTTTGAACGTCAAAAAAACTAAGAAATAGAACTGATTCTAGTTGCCCCTTCCAAAAGGTAGTTTTCGTATGGAGAAGAATGGGGAAGAAACTCCACGGTTACTCTTTAAAAAAAATGGTTTACAATATTTTGTATACATCAATTATACGATATTATTACGATTACTTTACCACAAATTGTAAAAAGAATTAAATATGGAGCAATGACAAATGAATTGATTAATAAAATTATGTGATAGATATCATCGTGAGGAAACATGCCTGAGAGATATTTCTCGATGGCATGTGAAGTTTAAAACTCTGACACCAGCAGGCCAAGTCTACTAATTTACAAACGTTCGGTCTCTCTATTGTGTAGATATTCCAAACAAAATCTGTCAAAAAACCTAAATTGGTAAATTATTAGACTTAGGCCCCTGGTTAATCACTAACCAAACGAAAGAAGAAGACTAGAAAAATAAAGTTTCTACATACAGGTTGAAATTTTAGTCGTTTAAATCCTTTTAAGGGGCCATTTGTGTTCGCATAGCTTGTCAAAATGTAGGAAACAGCAGATTTTTTTTTCACGATTTCAGGTTTGGTCCCACAGTGAAAGTTGTTCATAATGATGAGTACAATGACCCCTTAAGAGGATTTAAACGACTAAAGTTTCACCCTGTATACATAATTTCAGGCAGAAACTACAGAACGCCACATACAATGAGAATTATATAGATAATCCTTTTCTATTCCACGAAAATAACAAAAAATTATGCTTCTGAATAATTAAAGAGGTACAGCCAGCAACATAAATCACTGAACAAAATAAACGCCTACACGCTTCAACTTTGAATAACTTTTTGACTATAGTAGAGTTAAAAACAATTTTGAAAACCAACTCAGGGACAAAATTTAGAACTTTTCGATAGCAAACCGAATAATAAAACCTCACTCCTCAATCAACTCATTATTTTGTTACGTTAAAATATTTATATTTAAAGATTTTTATATTCGCTATCATGATAAATCACTGAAGATCAGATAAAATTTATATTTATTATATTTTTCCTTATTTTTTTATTATTATTTTTTGTCTTTGTTCCTCTCAATCAGAGCACCCGCCATCTAATCTCTTCACCACCCTTGGTTGACTGGTAGAGAATGCCTAAGGCATTAAGTCCGCCTTTGTACCTTTTTTTTGTGTGCGAAAAGTTTAAATAAATAAATAAATATATCTTGCACTTGTGTACTAAAAGATTGTTTTTAAGTGCAGTGTGTGAACGAATGACTTACGATCGAAAGATAACGATATTTTATTTTGCAAATATGTGTACAGTACGTGGTGATATAGGGAATAACGTTCAGCCATATTTTACTAGTAGGCATGCAAAAGTAACAAAATTATAAACCTATCCACTAAATTTTAAAAACAGAAATAAAATAATAAACAGAATAATTTAAAATAACACGAAACCAATAATTCTTATTTTTATTAAACATTTTATAGAGCCTAGGGCCACAATTCAGGAAACGGGTTAAATCAGAACGTTTAATCCCTCACTGACGGGAATATCAAAACAAGCTAAGGATTTTTGATAGTTTTTTTTTGACAATTATGATTTTCAGCGAGTTTTTTAACGACCGTACTTGGCAACCGCCTAGCGTGCCGACGCAAACGCCTAAGCTATGCGTTGTAATACATATTTTTTCAAAGACGAAGGAACGGAAAGCACCCTGAAATATTTTTAGTAGCAACCGCGAATTTTAATATTATGCTGGGAAACGTTTTTAATTTGAATAATATAAATTATAGTGAGAGAAAGAAACCGGGTGGATTTTTTAAAAGTAAATAACAGTAAAAGGAGAAATACAGCATTTAAAAACAGTGTTTTTTAAGATTATACTACTATTGCCTGCAATTTCACTTGCATCATACAAGAACTTCTTCGTATATCTAGTTAATATTGGGTCCCCACCTATGACATTGGTGTTTTTTTCTTACACATAGAGAACCTCGTCACTTCTATGATTTAAAATATTCATCAATTGCATGGTATTATATCGAATAATGACCATCATAGACAACTACCAATAGTAAAAAAACCTAATTATTTATAGTTTTCTAAATATAAAAAATACCTTAAAAATGACTCCTCATTTTGTTAGCAGAAATGAACACTTTTTTTTTTTTTTTTAACTTAGCCATAAATTATTTTAGTCGCTTAATCTAAGTGGCATACGTTATCTTAGTTTTTAAATATTAGTCCATAAAAGTTTTAAAACATTAGTGTTTATGGTTGTTATATAAATTAAGAAATGTTAGTATCAAAAATGCAACTTCTTTAAAATTCTCCATACAAAACACCAATTTCATAGGGGACCTAATAATATCATTTATGTGTTCAAGCAGGTCATTCTCTATCTATGTGCCTAATTCTATAGAAATCCGTATAGCTATTAATACGTGGTAGAGTAACAAACATCTTCAAAATCTTTCACATTTAATATAGTTAATTGATTCAGGCCTGACTTTACGGAAATCCATTATAAAATACAATAGACGTAGATATATTTAGTTACCTATTCTGCTTAACTATTCTTCAAGAGTCATAAAAAAACCCTGTAAGATATCGACACCGAGCGCTACACGCTGTCTCTGCGTCTAAAAAACGAACACGAACACGTCGTGTTCTGGTTTGCGACTGGTCAATCGTCATCCTGAGGATGCCTCGTTGAGAGGTGAATGAAGGCGGCTTTTTTTTTTACTCTTGAAGAATAGTGAAGCCAAATAGGTTACTAAATATATTTATTTATTTAACCATTTATGCACACACATATAAATACAGACAAGAAGAAAGGAACAGAAAAATACGTACAAAGGCAATGCTTATTTCTAAAGAAATCTCTTCCAGCATACCATAGCATACATCTACATATTGGATCTTTCACATTTTTATTATTTAGTTACAAACAGTCTAGAGCGCTACATAATTAAACCCCATTATTTACCCAGCCCAATAAAAACAAAAACCAAACAATATTAGTTTCTAAATCAGTCTAGAAATAAAAATTCACTCACTAATAATTGTACCCGTTTTTCATTACCAAAGCCTACATAAATAAACTTTCTGAATGCCTATTTTTGCTCGATTCTCTCTATACTTAGGTACGGCTCGTAAACTATAGTGAATGTTCTATATGGTTACTTGGAAATACGTGAATGTTCTACGGACCATTTTATTATAGGTTATATAGGTTTCTTTATTAGTTTGGCTAATTTAAATTCTGATAGAAGGATGTCTGAAGGTTGTTTCGAAAAACTTATAAGTTTTTGTAATTTGTTATTGATCGGATACATTTATTTATTCATCTTCTTGTTGTAGTCTGGGTCTAATTTTAGTTGAATTTTTTGTCTTTTTGACGTTTACACGTATTTTCGGTCGGTGAAACACAGTAAAAACATGTAAGATTTCAACCGCTTATAACTACGAAACTTTAAATGATAGAGTAATGGTTGGTTGGCCCCTGGTTAATCACTAACAAAAGGTAAGTCATATTTGTAACAAATTTGAGGCAGGATATTATTTGCCTATAAGTTCACATCGCGAGCTGCTGTGCGCGACCCTCTATGTTTCACTATGTATAGAAATTTCAATACGTATATCGTAAAAAAAGGACGATACAATTTATAAAATTAGATGCTCAAAAATTATAAAATTTATTCTTTATTACAATCGGTCGTTTCGAAGGATTCACCCTGAGGATTTTTGAATTGGTTCAGACGTATGGAAAAGTATATACGTGATATACTTTTCCATACGTCTGAACCAATTCAAAAATACCTCTGACCACTATTCTTTAGACACCTCAGCAATCTCGAAATTATAGGCGGTCGGTGCATTCTTTGCTTTCTAACCATTTCCCCTTTAATTTTTCTTTGTTTCTTGGAAACAGTTAAAAATCAGAAGGTGCTAGGTCAGGGGAATATGCTGGGTGAGGGAGGATAGACACGTTTTTTTAGTTAGAAGTAGGAAAATCGAGTGTTCTGGCAGACGTGTGCCCCCCACACGTCTGCCAGAACCACAGAACAGGCCAGAACCACATTTTCGTGGTGCCCGAGAGAACCCAATTTCACGAATGCGGGCGTTTGTCACACCAAGCTAATATTACTGTTCGAGGACAAACTGTTTCAAATCCTACTATCCTACTAATCCTATCCTACTATCCTACTAATATTATAAATGTGAAAGTTTGTGTGTTTGGATGTTTGTTACTCAATCACGCAAAAACGGCTGAATGGATTTGGATGAAATTTGGCAAACAGATAGTTTATAACCTGGATAAACACATAGGATACTTTTTAGACCAATATTCCTACTGGATCCAGACTTACGCGGGTGAAACAGCGGGGCGTAGCTAGTATGTCAATAAATAACGAGCCTATATGATAGTAAATAACTTGCCAGTGTCAAACAAATGAGTAAAGAATATCTAACTCACCCACAACAGACTACAACTTTACATAAATTCTCATTATCATCGTACAACATAAATAATATATGTAATCCACATACTGTATCAAATTAGTGAGGGTATTCCAACACTAATTTAGAATTTCAAGCGCCTATTATGAAGCTACTGGAGTGGAGATTTACTTAGGATATTAGTATAGTCCGTAGCGAGAGGCGCACGTATTTTTAACACATTGTGTTATAACGTTACCTACGTGTTTTCAAACAGTTTTATTCAATTTGGGTTGTGTTAGATAAGTATGCGTATATTTTTATTTACGGCACTATGACGATCCTGAAAAGGCGTCTGGGACAGACCAGAATCGGAATGTGGAGAACCAGATGTTGTGGTCACTAATGTAATCTCATCTCAAAAGCTTGTAAATAGTGCAAGACATTGTTTTCCTCGCTTGCATTTGCTAGTCTGAGAGCCTAATTATAGAACTATTCGATCTATATGGTGGAGGAGCTCGTGGCTAAGTAATCTAGGTCGCATGGGTCGCAGGAGGCTTAACCATTAGGTTAAGCCTCCTGCCAGGGTTGCGGGAAAGTCCGAAAGGGATACCGGGACCTTGGTAATAGGCAACTGAAGGAACACGGGTGGGTTTTAGTCAGTAAAACTAAAAAAAAAACATGCTACGATTGCCGGCGTTGGTCCGTGGTTATGTGACCATCTTTCCATACCCGAGACTCCTCCGTGACTCGGAAACCACGTTAAGCCGTTGGTCCCGGCTGTCATTCGTGGATCTTTGACAGTCGTTACGGGTCGTTAGAAGCCCGAAAGTCTAACAACCAGTCTTACCACGGTGTACCGTATTACCCAGTTACTGGGTTGTGGAGGTCAGATAGGCAGTCGCTCCATGTGAAATACTGGTATTCAGCTGTATCCGGTTAGACTGGAAGTCGACCCCAACATAGTTGGTAAAAGGCTAGGCAGATTGATTGTCGATCTATGCGGTACATATCGCCCTCTTTAATGGTTTGACCATGGAATCATACTAATTCAGGATAGGTATTCGATGCAAGTTAATCCAAGCACACAGAAGTACATAATGGTAAAAAACACACATTGTTTATAATAGCAAATATACCGTTTAGTATTAAGTTCAAAACAAATAATCACATTAATGTTTGGCGAAGGACCGATGGCCGGTGGAGCAGACGGGTCCTGGAGTGAAGACCGCATATTGACAAGCGTAGAGTGAGAAGCCCCCCAGCTAGAGGAACCGATGACCTTAAAAAGGGGGCTGGGACCAACTCGATGCGGAAGGCGAAGAACAAGATGCTGTGGTGTAACACTTAGTAATGTATTTATTTTATTTCTTATTTTGTTATTGATAATTCATTATGTGCTGCACCGATTGACGTCATGAAGTCAACGCCGGCTGTCACTGAAAACCAGCGCTGGGGCTCTGTCTCGCATAGGGTCGCAGCATTATGCTGAGTGATAGCCGTTTTGCGTGAATGTGACGCATATTTTCCCGCAACTGGTTATTTTAATATTATTATATTTGTCCTTTCTTAGCGTCATGTTTGCCGCAAATACACGTATTTTCTTTCTTTCTTTTTGGTGCAGTCTGGGAGAGACCTTTGTGCAACAGTGGAGTGATAGGCTGAGTTGATTGATTGAATCACATCAATTACAATCACATATCGACCCAAAAACATTCGCTAACAAATTCCACAACACCGGTAATGAAAACCAAAGGAGCTTTATCACGCGATTAAATACTCTTTCGTGTGGCGCACTTAGTGGGTACTAGCGCGCTGAATTTTCTCAAAAATAAACTTTATACAAAGCTCAGAGTGATTATCTTAAGAACCTCTCAGTTGCAGGCTTTGTAAAGAAAATCGTAATATAAGTGAAATCTGCTAATGGTACCAGCCCCTTTACGAGTTTGGCCACAAAATGTGCTTTAATAAGTTTCAGTGTAGAGTCAACAGCAAAAGTTTATGAATAAACTGTGAACATTTATAAATGCTTTATGAAAGTTATCTAGAAAAATCCGGCCAAGTGCGAATCTGACTCGTGCACTAAGGATTCCGTATTATCAAAACTATGTTTTTGCTAAACTTACTTTACTTTATCTTTATTTTTAGCCTAGATAAAGCTCATAGTATCAGCATAACAGGAAAGTATTTTGTGAATACAAGTTTTTTTTTCGTCCTTTAGGTACGGAACCCTTTTTATTTATTTTTTAAGTTGGGGAATCATCAAATGACTTCTCCCGCTCTGGGCGGAGCGGAAGGGCATGTCAGACTTTTACTCACTAAAACCCACCCGTGTTCCTTCAGTTGCCTGTTGCCAGGGTCCCGGTATCCCTTTCGGACATTCCCGCCACACTGGCAGGAGGTACGGAACCCTAACAACATCTACCTTAATAGTACCTTTTTATTGATAAAACTTTTGAAAATTCAATCAGTTTTTTATTACAATTGAATTATTATGTATACTTTTAATGTTGACGGTACACGGGGCTTGCCCGTGATTTAAACGATTTATCATCCAAGAATTGAGTACTACAATGTTTGGCTCGGGTTAGCGCACTGACTGAGCTTTTTCCGTTGGGTACAATAAATAAATTATAGGTTGTGGCTGTGGGTTCGATTCCCACATTTTTTCTTTACGGTTGTAATATGTTTTAATTTTGACCAGCAACGAAGGTAAATTCTCAGGCATTAAATATATCATTATTTACTACTTTTAGCAATCAAACTTACCGATCTATTGTCCTTTATCCTCAAGAATCCAAAAATCTGAAAAGACAATAATTGGTTAATTAAGTCATTACAAAATTAAATTAATTAAACATCTTAGAGGCTACGTATCCAAACAATTCGTATTGAAATGTATGACAGTTAACTTATTTGGCTACGGTCTGGCGACGTCAGTCCAGATTCGTCGTCTGGGAACAGTGGTGGCCCAGTGGTAACGGCCACGACTTACGAGTTGTAGATCGTAGGTTCGAACCCTGACAGGCGCTTTACTTTGTGTAAATTATTTCATCGCCACTACTCTCAAAACGGAGAAGGTAAACATCGTGAGGACACCGGCATGTCCTAGAACCGAGAATTCGAAGCCATGTGACATCTACCAACCCGCACTGGGCCCGCGTGGTGGATTACGGCTCGCTCCCTCTCACAGAAAGGAGGCCTGTGTCCCAGCAGTGGGAACATTATAGGCTGATTATGCTATGTTATGCTGGCGACGTCGCCAATTTGGAAGCGTAGCCACGACCGGCTGGCCCCTACGTGGAGACTGGATGCTCTAGCGATCTGGCGACGCGTAGCCAAGTCGCCAGTATTTTGTATATACGAAAGTTGCCTCCCTCATTCAGAGGCCAACTGATCGCCCGGACGGACGCCCTACTTATTTGTCAACCTCATTTAGCTACGGTAGGTAGCCAGAGGTAGCCATGGCTACGAAGCCGGCGAGGTCGCCATGGCGTCCCAGTGTGTTAACTGAACATGTTTTTTTATTCTGCACAAACTAAACGCACATAACAAAATAAAAAAGGACATTAAAATACTAAATTAGCCAAAAGCCTCATATACTTCGTTTACGCTTAGCGTTCTTTCTGTTTTTTTTCTTTTTGTTCGGCTCCTTAGGGTCGTAGCGTGCTGTTAAATGACACACAACCGTCCTCAAGAATTCGGCTATCAAATGGAAAATAATTATTCAAATCCTACTACCAATTGAAGTTCCAGAAATGAGGTTCAAACAAACAAACTATATTATTATTCAGCTATATTATTAGTAGTATAAATCAGATTAGTTAGGTCTAATATATTTTATATGTAGGATTATAATACACACACATAACACAACATAACCTCACGCCTGTTTCCCCGTACGGTTAAGCAGAGGTGTACCTACTGTACTCCCACATAAATGTAAGTTGGGTGTACTAATAAAACTGAAGATAGACTTTCAAATCACACGTACAAGCTAAAGTACTATCACAGAATAAAATTCTCTTTCTTTCTCTCAAAACAAATACAGCCAAAGTTATCGATCTTTCTACCCGACAGCTTTAGATTTACTACCGAAAGCAATTCTTTTACATGTGCAATAATTTATACAATTTCCTTAGAAGGAAATCAGTGGCATGCCCTCAAGGAAATAAAACAGCAAGTTTATTCCCTTGGATATAAAGAAACAGATACATGCATGATATATGTTGGAAACTTGGGACAGATATGACACAAGTCTGTGATATGTGAGGCATCTCGAAGATTTTAGTTCGTATTTACGGGATAGGCAGAAATACGTCTCAATGGTCGATTGATAATAACGATAATTTTACCCGACTACGGCGAAGCAAAAAGGGAGGGTTATAGTTTTGACCGGACACAACTGGACAAATGAGGTATCATTGGAAGTGTATTGTTAGTCCGCCTGTTATAGGCTATGTGACGTCACATAGCATATAAATTGAATATGGCGCCCTCTAGAAGACATAAAGTCATGAAGTAAAAAAATAAAATTAACTCAAGTGCTTTAATTGACTTAAAGTCAAAGTCAAATCATTTATTTAAAATAGGCACTTTTGAACGTCAAAAACGAAGAAATAGAACTGATTCCTGTTGCCCCTTCCAAAAGGTAGTTTTCGTATAATATATTTTATTTCATAATTATCAAAACCCATAGGCAAACAGGCCCACCGCCGACCTAATGATTCTGGCTATCTCTGCCTAAAGGCACATAAAAACCCAAGAGGATTGACAATGTATGACCATCCCCCCAACCCAATCTCAAAAATTAAATTGAAATATCAAACGTTCCTAAAAGATCTTTCAAAAACAACTCTATTAATTATTTCTAAAACAAAATATCTGTTAAAAATCCATCGTAAAATGTTCCCCGCTAATCTCGTAGCCCGAAGCGGTAAAACTACCATTTCGGGAATCCAGACTTAAATTATAAATCCTATGCACCCTGAAAAGCACATTCCAGATTTTTCGTGCTCGTGTAGGTATATATACAGCTCAAATTCTCTCCTACAAAGTGAATGGAATTCTTTATGAGCCAACAGAATTTTAGTACTGACCTAGTAACCACAGAAAAAGTCAGTTAGCAAGTTCGTGTTTGTCAGTTTGTGTTATTTATTTAGATTTTTAGGAGATTAGTCGTGACTAGCTTTGCCCGCGACTTTCATAGGCATTTTTTTAATATTCCCGGATGAATGTTTTGAAATTCTAGGCACCACGTATCGGCAAGCGTAGTGTGGGACGAGATGGACCAACGACCTTAAAAAGTTGGTTGGGAAAGAGTGGATGCAGAAGGCGGAGGACAGGGTATTGTGGCGCAGTCCGGGAGAGGCCTATGTCTTGTAGTGGACTGCAATAGACTGAGTTGATTGATTGATATCACTCGAAAAAATCCACCAGAACGACTTCTCAAGTTTCACCGAAAACATGAAACTAAGAAAGGGGTATTGTGGGTTTATTACTCCGACTAGGCTAATGACATCATTGGTGCCGATTCTGTTGTTCACAAACTAAACTAAATTAAAGTTCAGTGCATCTTTTTCTTCCTATTTCATTAAGAAAAGGACAGAAGATACATTTTAGTTTAGTCCTGTCAAACGGTCACTACTCCATACAAGTTTAGACGCGATTAAAAACTTGCCTACTAGAATTACGTCAATTTACGTCAGGCACTGATTAATTTGACAGGACTAAACTAAAATTTATCTTCTGTCCTTTTCATAATGAATTAGAAAGAAAAAGATGCACTGAACTTAAATTAAGTTTAGTTTGTGAACAACAGAATCGGCACCAGTATCCTAGTCGGATTAACAAACTAATAATGGCACCTACACATTAATCAGTCATTATGGCTGTCAATATGTGGATAGTTACACAAAACCCACATTTATGTGCAACTACCTGTTGCCCGCGATTTCGTCTGCGATCCAGGATAAAAAGTATGCCTATGTCCTTTTCCAGGTCTAGGTCTACCCATGTGCCAAATTTCATCCAAATCCGTTCAGTCGTTTTAGCGTGAAAGCGTAACAAACAAACCAAACTTACTTTCGCATTTATAATATTAAGTTAGGATTAAAAGCCACCTTACATGATAATTATGTTATCTTTTTTTTAAAGCAAAGTCTTTGTCTATGGAGTGTCGTATTACCCAGTTACTGGGTTGTGGAGTCGCTCCATGTAAAATACTGGTATTCAGCTGGATCTGGTTAGAGTGGAAGCCGACCCCAACATAGTTGGGAAAAGGCTAGGCAGTTTGTTTTTTATACCGATTCTCGCAATATTATACCGATACGAGATAATTAATTGATGATTTATTAAGCTGCCAACGTGTTGTTTTTGATATCCCATAACTCTAGGGTTATATTATTTAAGTAAAAAGAACACAAAATCTCCTAGAATAGGTGGTCCAAATGCATAGTTTCGAAGATATAATCAATCATAATTAAAACTCTCGATGTGTATAAATATCTAAGTTTCATTGATAAATAAGAGTAATTAATTTTTATTCAAACTAATCATTCATATTTCACGTAAGAGTGTTTTACATTAATAATCGTGACTTTGTCGAATTATTTTGTATGAAAAAGGAAAACAAAAAAAAAAAGATGATTGAAGAAATTATTCATATGCCAGTTGGTTCTATGATATGGTCTCTATCATACCCTAGAGTTATGGGATATCAAAAAACACACATTGTATACATAGGTACTTTTATTAATTTCAGAATATTATGTAGTTAAAATAAACAGATAATAAAATTCACTCAAAATAAAGCTGTCACACGAACACAGAGTCGGTCACTTCCTTAATCCAGTATTATAATTAAAAACTGAATAATTTCCAACAAGTTTGCTTGTAATTAAGGCGCGACGAAACAGCCGCATTAATACTAAATGGGGTTTACATTCGTCGCCAGTACAAACGGGAATATGCGTTTAATTAGAATAGAAACTGCACTGAATTACGTAAGCAGTTAATGGGATTGCGTTGCTCATGTTTCTCGTATAAACCCTGATCTGATGTAAGAAAAACACGAAATGTACATTTTAGTTAATGAAAAACGCTCTGTGAAAACGTAAACCGATTATTTATTCTAATTAAACATGCACGACACACGTCCACTACATACAAAATGTTAAAGAATAATGACGTGATGGCCGACGCGCATCAGTTGTCTGCTATAGTATTTTTATCACTTACTTGTGGTAACCAAGTGAACAACCACGCATTGAATGTGTGCGTAAGAGCAGGAGACCTTGGTACCGTCCGAGACAAGGGCGAAGTCAGAAGTGTGTGGGGTAGATGTGTGCTGACGCTAATCGTCTTCAAATGTGAGTGAAAAATTACTGTACTACACCAACTCTATGTATTTTTTTAAATTAAAGCACAAATAAAAAATACAGCTAACGGCCTAAATAAATATTCCAAATAAGATGGAACAAAAGAAAATAACATAATAAAATATAAATAACAATAAAATAAAAGTACTTGGAGATATCCCATGGACCGTGATTTTTTCCAGGGCTGTATTTAGGACAAAATGACAGAGGGGATTTTTTTAACTTGTACCTAATCATATTTTTTATTTCTCACCAAATATCCCACTTCCTTACGCTTACTCTAGTTATACGAGCAATTTCAATTAAAAATATAGGTATCATTTAGGTATTCAAATTAGGCTGAGAATATAAAGTTTAATAGCAACATGTATCTGCTAAAATCCATAAACATTTCTAGGGATATTGTTCATCTCCAAGCACGCTTACACCATCATCATCGTCCTCTCCTATACTTACCCCACTTTATTTGGCATTACCATGCAGATTTGTACGTAGTGCTTTTAAAAAATCCATAGATTAATATTATAAATACGCAAATACCCAAAAATAAACTCACGCCCTCTTCACATAGGGTAGGCAAAAACTACAGAGCGCCACCTGCTACGATCCTTACATACTCCTTTTGCCTCGTTTACGTTCATACATCTGTCATACATGCACGCCGGTTGCGAGTACTACGCACCTGACCTTTGTAAATATTTCCAACACTTTATCGATGACGACACGAAAACAGTGTATTAAGGCTAACACACATATGGGGGTGCGCCGCAACGGATTGCAAAACCATACATCCTTTATTTGTATGAACCATCGCACATTACATTGGGACCGGGCTGTTCTGTTTTGCAATGCGTTGCTCTGCGGCCCGATGCGGGTGTAATATGCAACAGCCTTTACTTGATGTCCGTACTAGTGCTGCATATGCAAAGTGACAACTCGATCTTGACCAGTGACACGAGATTGAACGCAACCGCAGTACGCACGTTCCAATTTACTGATTTTGCTCAATTCATCAACGGTTGGGACAGTTCTATACCATGCGAGTCATGGCACATGATGCGATGTGCACTTCTTTCTACATTGTTCTCAAATATTGTATAATTTCAACATGAATGGTGTTACCCATATATTGTAACAATATTTTGATTTATACTTCTCAAAATATTTTCATATCATATCCCTAAAAATAAAAGGTCTATGGTTCATCAACCATAGACCTTTTATTTTTCTTACTAAAATTGTGAGTGACGTCTCTAGTGGCGCTTTGTGGTTGTGTTAAAAAGTGGTCATATTTAATCTGTTCGAACCATTTTAGCGTTTGTAATACGTCAATAATCAAATATACTTGCAAAATGACTCTCAAACTAGGCAACTTTGACATTCTTATAATAATTACAGAGCGTTGACCGAGTTTGATTGGCGCCGTCACACTGAAATAGGCCTAATGTCAGACAATTTTCTAGACTATTTTGACAGCCGTCAGGGGAAGGGATATTAATAGGTAAGTAAGTAGGTAGTAGTAAAAGAGGGTTGCCCTTTTTTTGGCCAAAGAATCAGCATTGCCATAAAACAGTGGCAATGCTGCCAGTCTTTTGGGCACTTTTCTTGTTGACAGCGATGGGAAAGAATTTTTTGATGTCCTATGATTCTTTCCACGCCTTTTATATACATGTCCATATTATTATTATTATTTTAAGACAGCTTTGAACTTATTTCAATATTATTTTGGGAATTAAAATAGAAAAGTTCTTATAACATTCGAAAATGTTCTCTCAGAAGACTTTTTCAGAAGAGTTTTTATAACGTTATCACTGAGTGTACATAGGTACACAGGTACATAGGTACACAGGTACACAGGTACACAGGTACATAGGTACACAGGTACATAGGTACACAGGTACACAGATATACATGTACATAGGTATCAATGAGTGTACATACATACTAATTAGTTTAAACAAAACCTAAGCTAAACTAAGCATGATTTTATACATTAGGGCTTAATAACACGTGGGCTGAGGGACTAAGTACCCGTGATTAAGAATTAACATTAATTTGCATTAGAAAGTTAGCGCAGAAAAAATAAAGGTGCTGCGTGGGAGGTATCCTCAGGGAATCACATAATTAATAATTACCCAAATAAGATAAGGTAGGTCAAGGCATGAATAATGATTAAAACTTCATCTTTATATATATATATATATATATATACGTATAATAAGAATAAGAATAGAATAATTTATTTGTTCAAAAATATCAATGAATCGATCTGCTCAGCCTTTTCCCAACTACGTCGGGTTCGGGTTCCAGTCTAACCGGATGAAGCTGAATACCAGTATTTTACATGGAGCGACTACCTATCTGACCTCCACAACGGCACAACCCAGTAACTGGGTAATACGAATCTACTTGGTAAAACTGGTTGTCAGACTACCTATCGGGCTTTTACCGACCGGTAATGACTTTCTATGCTGTACAGTCACGAGCAAAAATATGTATATACTTAGCCATTTCAATAACCATTTGTTCGTGGAATAACGATTGCAACTTTGAGATGATACTTATTTCATAATAATATGGGTTCTAAAATACTATATTCGTTTTAACTTAAAATTACAATCAATACACTGAGACAAAATCACTTTTAAAAATTGCTAAGTGTACATATTGGTGCTCGTGACTGTACGAATGACAGCCGGGAATTAAAAGTGCTATTCAAGGCACGGAGGTAAAAACCCTCAGTAATGTTAAGATGGTTGGTCACCCATCCTCATACCGATGTTTTTTTTTATGTTTTTTGTAAAATAAAATTTAAAAAAAAACACTTTAAAAAGGGTGTTTATAAATAATCGTGACTTTGTCGAATTATTTTTTTATGAAAAAGGGAAAAAAAAAGAACATATGCCAGTTGATTCTTTGACATGGTCTCAATAGTTATGGGATATCAAAAGGATTGTTGTATTGCTTGTAGGTATATTTTTATTATTTTATTGCATTTTTTTCGAACTCTATATCAGTGGGAACGTTATTTAAATTCTGCCTAGATGGGTAGAAGTTTATGTATTTATGTACTTATATTTTTTTTATTCTGGTTTTTTACTTTTTCAAAGATAATATTTACATAATTTAAAAACTTACAGACTGAAAATAATTATATAGGTACATAAATAATAATTCATGTATTAGTGTGAGTATGTAGTTATTTATACATTCCAAAGTGCAGTATTTTGAAAGGACCTTAAATACTAGTACTAACTGCATGTAATTTCACAAGCTTATGATTAGCAGTCTAAACCAACGTTGCACGATTTAGCCCGTTTTGCGCTGCGTAATCACTATTTACGCTCGCCCAATGAATTCGGGTCGCGATTTGTGAAATGCATGTGAAATAATTATAATTCTAGTATTTCAGTAACTAGGAATATAAGGTGTATCTTTTCATACACGAAATCTCTTAAGGTGTCATTGTACTCATCATTATGAACAACTTTCACTATGGCACTAAACCAGAAATCGTGAAAAAAAACAGCTGTTCCTTACATTCATGTTTACATAGCTTGTCAAAATGAAAGAGATCGCGATTTTAGGTTTTTTTTTTTTGTTTTGCCCTAACTGTCCCACTGCTGAACAAAGGCCTCCCCCAAATCTTTCCAAACATCCTTTTTCAGGGCCATCTCGATCCAACCCTTGCGGTACGTGTCTAGATCGTGATCGGAAAATTATTAAAATAACGAAATAGGCCTGAATCCAGCCCTGGTATTTCTGCAGCTAAAATTACACAATAGATTGAAAGTCCATTGAGCCGTATTGCTGTTATAGATCAACAAAAGTTTCAGTTCAAAAGAGATACGCGAGTAAATATTAAACGAAAGTTCATCACACCTGTAGTTCCCAACGGGAATCGAATCGGTAGTTCAGAAAATATCCCCTACATACAAATTCACAAAGGAGATCACCCATTTTGGGATTTTTTTTTTTTTGACGGCCAGCTCTAATACTTCCATATTTTTAAAATACACATAAAACGCATCTTTTTTACCCGACTACGGCCAAGAAAAAAGGAGGGTTATGATTTTGGCAGGTATGTATGTGTGTATGTATGTATGTATGTATGTATGTTCATCTGTTCCCTCATATCTTCTAAACGACTCATCACAATTTCACAAATGAGGTATCGTTAGAAGCGTCTTGATCGTCCGCTGGTTATAGGTTATGTGACGTCACATTAAATTAAAAACGTCGCCCTCTAGAGGACATAAAGACAGGAACTAAAAAAAAATATTGTTTAATCCTACCATGTTGGGTATCAAATGAAGGGGCTTAATGAGCACATTTCAAAAATATAACCCCAAAAGAATTAAAAAAAAAATAAAGTAATAAAAACTAAAACCCAACTACGACTAAAAAGGTATAAACAAGACGGACAAATTAAAAATCCGGAGTCACACGTAATCTGTTCGATTTATGCCCTAACACGTGTGACTCCGGATTTTTAATTTGTCTGTCTGTGGTGTCTTGTTTATCCCTTTTTAGTCGTAGTTGGGTTTTAGTTTTTATTACTTAAATGTTTTTTTTATCAAGAGAGCAGTGGTGGCCCAGTCGTAACGGCTACGACTTACGAGTCGTAGGTTCGAACCCTGACGGCACTTTACTTTGTGTAAATTATTTCATCGGCACTGCTCTCAAAACTGTGAAGGAAAACATTGTGAGGAAACCGACATGTCCTAGAACCAAAAAATTTCGAAGACATGTGACATCTACAAACTCGCACTGGGCCCGCGTGGAGGATTATGGCCCGCTCCCTGTCAAAGAGAGGAGGCCTGTGTCCCAGCAGTGTTGTGTTTGTGCATAATTTAAGTATAGATTAAGAGCCTTTAGAGAAAATAATTCAAAAACATTTTACGTAAAATCAAATAACGTTTTAAACTTAAAATCACTAGTATATCTCTCAACTCAATCCTTACACAAACACAATAGAGTTTAGCCATTAATTTTATTATACCGCCAATTAATGGTAAAATCCCTTAGGAAGTGATTCTCCTAATTGAACAGACACTTAAAAAACAATAGATCCATTATGAGATCAGGCTCACATTCCGGAACACTGGAGCTCAATAGAGCTTTGTATTTACTGTGAGAGGTAGAAAATTGTTCGGAGCGAAAGATTTTCTGTATCTTGTTATTATATTTTGCGCAATTTCTTCGTATTGAGAGGGTTATTATGCTATAGTGTCGGTAACATTTTTAAAAGCGGAGTTTCTTGCCCGTTCTTCTCATAAGAACCTACTACGCTTTGAAATGGGCAACTACACTCGCCGTCAAAACTTAGTACAAAGCAAAGCTTCTAAAATTGCAAAAACTTTTAATTACACAAGATATATTTTTGAAATAAAAGCATTAAAATAATAGTTTTTTTTTTTTTTATAAAAACTTTATACCCGATAACCGACTATTAAGGAACAACTGAAAAAAAATTATAACAAAAACAAAATTTTGCAAATTGTTGTTAGTTTTGACTTTTTTTGTTTCTGTTTTTGGTTTCACATTTTTTTATTTCTTGATCGATGAATTTTGATTCAAAAGCCAAATACCAGTTATTAAAAGGCGTAAAACTGTAGTTATAAATGTTGCTTGAGCTTTTTGCCAGTAAGTTAAAAATGGCTATTATTTGGTTTAATTTAAAAACTTTATTTATGTACAACTATAAAATAATTTCCAAGAAAGCTGATGAAAATTTGCTTTATAACGTTTTTTACTTCAAAACTCTGGCTTCTACAGTTTAGACGACATCGCAATTTTAAAAGTGTGCTACTATGTTTTGAAGTCCAGTGTAGATTCATTTTTGTGACTGACCGACCCCTTGACAATTCAAAAGTGCCAGTAATTGGTTTAATTGAAATAAATGCTTTGAGTTTTAGTTTAACTTCCTCGAGTGACATTTACGACATACTAGTTGACTGGTCAGACGTTTTCCTGTCCGAAAATAAATGCGAAAGTAACTCTGTCTGTCTGTCGCACGTTCACGCCAAAACTACTGAACCGATTTAAATGAAATTTGGTACACAGATGGCCTAGAGCCTGAGAAAGGACATAGGCTATTTTGTATCGACATACCACGCGATCGAAGCCGCGGGCGGAAACAAGTAATTCATAAAATTCCCATAGAAAATGCTCTTCCAGTTTTCCCGAATTTTCCTATTTTCCCGGCAATTTTTTTCTTTACGTAAACTTGATCGGCGCATTAAGAAAATTAAAAAATAAATCCAAATTGGTCCAGCCCTTCTGAAGTGACGCGCTTACCAACGAATAGCATTTCATTTTTATTATACAGGGTGTCCCTGGAAGTATGGATCAAATCGAATAGGGGCATGGGCAAGGTGATTTCCAATCTTTGTAGTTGTGGGTTCAGCAAAATATCGTCTTGTTAATAATAAAAAGAGAATCAAGAGTTTATTAGGTGGCATTTTTCTCTATACAAATAAAATTTATGCCCGTTTTAGCGAACACTAGGTGACACTGTTTATCGCTAGGCTCAGCTCCTAGAGTTGAAAATCCAACGTACAAATAATATTCAGGCATTACATTTAAGTGCCGCTTAGTTTTAGTGAAAACGGGCATTAGTCTTTGACGAAGTTGACACAAATATCTATTGAAAAACCGGCCATGTGGGAATCGGACTCGCGCACTAAACGTTCCTTTTATTTTTTGCAACTATAAAGGGTATAGTATAGAGTGGCTCATGGATGATGATAACGGCGGCACAGGTCGATCGATGGTTAAGCTACGCTTGCCGCAATCGGTTCGTAGATGGGTGATCTTTCACAGTCGTTGTGGGTAGTCAAAAGCACAAAAATATGACAAATAGTCTTGCCAAGGGGTATCATGTGCCCCAGTAACTGGATTGTAGAGGTCGGATAGGCAGTCGCTCCATGTAAAATACTGGTATTCAGCTGCATCCGGTTAAACTGGAAGCCGACCCCAACATAGTTGAAAAAAGAAAGAATAACGTTTATTTAAACACAGTTCGTGAAACAAAAAATACCTACAAATAACAAAATAAAAAGTGAAAAATAATGTTTTAACAACAATGTTTGCCTCACGGCTGCGCCAAAAAGGTTCATTTCAGCATTAATGCCAGACAGATACTGTCTGACGCTGGTTTTCTAATGAACCTTTAGGGACAAGTGACGGGAAGTACAAACAGTTTCAACATAACCAATAAATATTTTTAATCATTACTTATAAATAAACTAGTAATAAAAAAGAAATAAAAAAAGTTGTATAAAGTCTAGCCAGGTGAGAGGCTAAAGTAACACGTATTCTGTGTTTATAACTGACTACCTATTACGTTTAAAAAGATAAAACCCAATAACACCCGTGACAGACAAACTTAGAAAAAATTCACAACATTTTGGTCCGAACACGCTAAACGACGAAGGTCGACAGTTCAACAATCGATACCCTTGGGGACCCCTATCTTGTCACAACACTGTTCTTATAAAGCCTAAAGTACCCTTTCAAAGGATATTTGCTCTTGACATTAAACATTAAATAATAATGTATCGAGAACTGAGAGCATTTATTATTTATGCATTTCTTGAAGACGTCTCTGCTTAGAGAATGGTTTTAGCCACAGGTTCGACTGCCGGCGACTAACAAAAATCGAGTAGAACTAGCAGCAGAAAACGAGTTGGCGAGCAGCGAGTGCGTGACGGTGACGAGCGATTACTCGCGGATAAAAAAAAAAAAAAATCAAAGCATTTATTTCAAATAAACCAATTACAGGCACTTTTGAATTGTCATAGGGTCGGTCAGTCAGAAAGATGAAGCTAGTTGCGCATTCCAGAGCGTAGTAGGTTCCTATGGAGAAGAACGGGCAAGAAACTCCACGGACACTCTTTTAAATGAGAATATTGTTACAATATATTGGTTACATCATTTATGTTGAAATTATACATGTGAGTACAATGTAGAGAAACGTGCACGTTAAAAGCGTCCGTAATTAAACAATAAAAAAGAAACAAAATAATTCAAAAATTAAAATAAATTAAAATAAGCCGTGGCAGCTAAGAGATGACCAGTCCCTTCACGAACATGACGCATGGACCAGCACCATTCAGCTCAACCATTTTGAAGGGAACTTATTTATTTATGTATTTATATACACTTTATTGTACACCAGAAAATACATAGCAAAAATAAATAAATTGAACACTTTTGTAGTGTTCAATTTACATACAACATACATACTCTCAGCCGCCAGGGATAAGCGTATGCATCAAGCATGAGAGCAAGTGTTCTGCCCATTCTAAGCAAGCGTCGCTGAGCGAGTTGTGTCTCTTGTCGCGGTGACAAACGAGTACTCGCCGGCGGTGTGAACAGTCAGCGATCGAGTATTAAGTAAGAATTACTTAGGCCATTAACCGTAACGTTTATCGGTACAATGATTTTAGATTGTCCACGTCCCACATGTCAACAACCTCGTGTGCGAAATCTGAGAAAGATTAAAAATCTGGTAGGTATCTTATCACGAGATTCTCGTCATGAGGGACAGTGAAATCAACAATCATTGCACGGCGCTCTCGCCAATCCACAATATCAGGCTTATTCGCTACAATAGTCCTGTCAGTATTGATAGATCGATCCCAGTACAATGTGGCATAACCATTCTCAAGAACTGCGTCGGGTATATGTGGTATGGTACTTCGGAATCCACAAGGTTGTTCTGCAAGTTGCTGGTGGATAATCCTAGGATAAACTAGATTGCGTGTAAGTACTCGCCGTTAGCAAGACGAGAACAACCGAAAGAATGTCGGATTAATTCACCGGGACAGTGGCATGCCCGACAGATGTCAACAGTACTTAGTACTTTTTATTAGTACTTTTATTGGTTGGATACGAGACTTTTAGCTACTTTTTTTTATGTGTGTATCTTATGTCTTTTTTTTTGTAATGTGTGTTTTGTTTGTGCAGAATAAACCATTTTTATTTATTTCTTTCTTTACTTGTGGTCACGCTATCATTCACTCCATTCTCTTTCATATCCTTCCTCACACAATCCATCCATCAACATTTATATTCTTCACTCTCTTAGTCACATGGGTTTCTTCCCTCCTCATCACATGCCCATACCAGGCCAAACGATTACTTTTCAACTCTTCTGTCACTGGCGCCACTTTTAAACTTCCCCTTATATACTCATTTCTTACTTTATCCATTTTCGTCACTCCACACATCCATCTCAACATTCTCATCTCCGCTACATGCATTCTTTTTTCATCCGTCTTCTTCACGGCCGAGAATTCCGAACCAAACAGCACACAATTATTTCTTTCTTTACCGTTATTAATTTAACGATACTTGTTAATTGGTTAATAATTTAACCACGGCATATGCTCTTATAATGTAGTTTGTGAAACAAAAAGAATAACGACCCAATTATTATTAATTATTCCTAATAATTCATATTGTCTGCGGTATAGTTTAGTTTTCGTTCACGAAAGTTTGTAATGCCGGTAATCATGAACTTTTACAGGACTGTACCTAAAAATAGACATAGTTATTTATTTTCATTAGCGACGGATATCAGACAAAAATCAATCAATCTGTCTAGCTTTTTCCCAACTATGTTGGGGTCGGCTTCCAGTCTAACCGGATGCAGCTGAATACCAGTATTTTACATGGAGCGACTGCCTATCCCTCCACAACACAGTAACTGGGTAATACGATACCTCTTGGCAAGCCTGGTTGTCAGACTTTCGGGCTTCTGACGAACCATAACGACTGTCAAAGATCCACAAATGACAGCCGGGACCAACGGCTTAACGTGCTTTCCGAGGCACGGAGGAGTCTCAGCAAGCGCAGTTGATGGATCGACCGCTCGATCGATCGATCGCTCCTACCGACGCGACAGATTCCAGACATGGTCTGAATTTGTGCCGGGTTGATGGCAATAGGCTCGCTCCTAATTACATGATCCTTTGGGTACCATTCCGTACTTTCCGTGGCTAGGGACACGTCGCGTCGGTTTTATAGAAATACATAGAAATCAGTCGCTGCTGCCGCCTGCGGTTGGCTGTCCCATCATGTGTCAATCGGGCTGTTAAATGCCGATAACGATTAAACTCTATTGTGTCTCGAATGACAGTTGAAGGTTTATAAAATACAATAGACGTAGATATATTTAGTAAACTATTCCGCTTAGCTATTCACGCTTACACTCACACACTCTGCGTCCAGCGCTCGGTGTGGCAACACGTCGTGTTCTGATTTGCAATTGGTCAATCTTCATCTTGAGGATGCCTCGTTGAGAGGTCGATTTCTTGCAGGGTTTTTTATGACTCCTGAAGAATAGCTAAGCAGAATAGGTTACTAAATATATCTACGACTCTTGTATTTTAATAATATAATATTAAAATAATAATTTATTTCAAAAGTGTGGTACAGTCTGTTACAATAAATAAAGATTTTTCAATAAACAGGATTGAATCTGGCGTCCTAGCTAGGTTATATGGTAACCTGTATTAAGGATCGCCAGCCCAGGTTCCCACAAAAGGAGCACAATTTGTTAATAGCAACTGCTTGCTTAGTACTATAAGATGCAAACGTATATTAACTTATATTTACTTACTAAGAGTGTGAAGTGTTAGTATGTGTGTGAGTGGTCTGTGATGTAGATGTGGAGTGCGTGTGTTTTGTGATGTAGGTGTGGTGTGTGTATGTATGTAAACGGAAGGGAAGGAGGTTGAGTATGCAGCGCGTAGCATGACGCTTTCTATCTCTACGAAGAATAGACATAGCTTTTGCTACACAAATTGACATTTCGTTTCTTCATTTTTGACATCGCACCGTAGAAATCCTTCTACAATCTGTCATTTTGTCTTTCGTTTCTAACGATCTTTGTCTAGGTCTTTTTATAAGTAGACTATTTCAGAAGAATGTTTTCTACACAAACTGTCAAAATCATACTGACAACTGACATTTATCTATAGTAGTGAAGACAATTTGATTTTGGAATCGCCAGTAGAAAACTTTCTACTCGACGGCCACAAAGTATAAACGGTTATCTACAAAATCATGATTTTACAAGGCAGCGTTTTCTGCGCAAAACTGTGATAATTAATAGAAGAACAAAGCTATTTTACATCATTTAGTTAATAGGGTATAAGTACCAAGGAAATAGTTAAGGCCAATATTACTGTAAAACTGTTTGATCCAAAATACGGTTCTTCAACACTTTGAGAAAAATTGTTGTAGTTGACGTGACTTAGCAGTGGTGGTCCAGTGGTAACGGCCACGACTTACGAGTTGTAGGTTGTAGGTTCGAACCCTGACAGGCGCTTTACTTTGTGTAAATTATTTTATCGCCACTGCTCTCAAAACGGTGAAGGAAAACATCGTGAGGAAACCGGCATGTCCTAGAACAAAAATTTCGAAGACATGTGACATCTACCGACCCGCACTGGGCCCGCGTGGTGGATTACGGCTCGCTCCCTCTCACAGCGAGGAGGCCTGTGTCCCAGCAGTGGGAACATTATAGTCTGATTATGTATGTATATGTACACAGAAAAAAAATGCTATGACAAAACAAAGAATTCTGAGTCGAATTATGTAAAAGAGTGAATTTCGTAAAAAGTGCAGTTGACTCTTTCTACTTTGCTGCCGTCGTACTGTCTACACGAAACGTCATTTTTGTCTACTCTTCCGACGACAAATCGCGGCTCATGCTACGCTGCAGGCGTAGGTCATTATTGTTTTGTTACTTTTTTAAATTGCTCTTTTTATATTTTATTTTACTTACTTTTTATAACTGTTTGTATTTCCTGTGCGTGTCCTAAATAAAATATAATTCTTTTCATTCTTTCTTCTTAAAGCGGTGGAAGTTTTTAGGCCTATTTGATATTTTTTTGTTGTATAACTGTAATTTATATTCAAGTTTACAAAAGAAGTTTATTAACCTTTGACTCAAATTCAAAGCTAATTCGTTGTTCAGCGTCAAATAGGAAAAAATCTTTGTATAAAATGGCTGTCACGTTGTATACGCTTATTCAATACATTATTACTTTCTCGTAAAGCCCGTTTTTGACAAATGAGGTGTTACTCGATTCATGAAAGCCGGGGATTTTCAAAGATCTATTTCATGTTATAAATCATATTATTTATGAAGATTGGAATACGTATTTCATTGCTTCATTAGGCTTTGATGGAACGTTCAATTATAGATTATCATAATTTGTTTATTATTTAAAAATGTATTACATTGTTAATTTTGTTTCTGTTTAAGGTAACATCCCGTTTGATTCAGCCATTTTTACAGGCAGGCAGGCAGCTTGGAATTCAAATTCATTTATTCATTTTGTGAACATATGGTAAAATTATACAGATATTATTTATAAAAATGTTATTTCATAAGTCCGTACTATTTATTTTATTATTATTATTTTATTATATATTTTTATTTCGAACACATACAGATTCATTATGTTGTTAGTAACACCTATAAACTACGTTAGTAACAGAAATAAAATTACAAATACACACAAAGCTAATTTAAAAACCGGAACATATAATTATGTCCGCTTCCTGCAGCACCAGACTTGCAGCTGTGCATACAGGTCCAGTACTCCAGGAATGGGCAATCAGGCTTGTCCGCAATCACCTTTAAAATGCTGTTGGTGCTCCCCCGCATCGTTCTCATCAAGGATGCTGCTCTCTTTCGCATAATTGCCTGAAAGCAATCCGTTCTTGCTTCGACAATCTTGCCCGATGCGCTACAGAACCGTGGGAGCCCCAACAGCACCCTAAACGCGTTATTATATTGCACGCGAAGAGCGTTGTAGGCCCTCTGCGTATGTCTAACCCACAGGCTACACGTGTAGAATGACTGGCAAAATGCCTTGAAAAGACTGAGTTTCACTTCTTTAGTACATCGTGCAAACCTACGGGTCAACATATTACATCGGATCGACAACGCTCTTCGCTCCCTCTCTATGTCACTGTCATCACTCAAATCCTCATTCACTATGTGGCCAAGGTACTTAAAACGCGACACTCTATTTAATGGTACACCATAAAGGCATACCGGAGGGACTGTCCTAGGCTTCCTAGCACCTACCCTGTACACCAAACCATGAGATGTGGCGTACCCCTCACATATGGCAAGCATCCGTCTGAGTCCATCAATCGAGGGACTCAGCAGCACCATATCATCAGCATAGCTTATACTATTAATTGTTTTACCATCAATAGAGCATCCGAAATTATTGACGTATAGAATGAAAAGCGCCGCCACTATGTCCCACCAGAAATATAAAAACAAAAAAATATTAAAGTTAATCCTACTATAATATTATAAATGTGAAAGTTTGTGTGTTTGGATGTTTGTTACTCAATTACGCAAAAACGGCTGAATAGATTTCGATGAAATTTGGCAAACAGATAGTTTATAACCTGGATTAACACATGGGATACTTTTTATCATGATATTCCCACGGGATCGAGACTTACGTGGGTGAAACCGCGGGGAATAGCTAGTAGGTAATAAATTAGATGCCACAATTTCATTTCAAACATTTAATTATACAGGTAGTTACAAAATTATATAAATACTTATTATTTTAATTTGTCATTAAGTATTCATTAACAGAATAATACGCCTTGTCATTCAAAAATGTAATTCTTCTACGTATTTATCGTATATGCTATAGGTACATCCATAATATATAATTATAAGAATTATGCTCTGATAAAAATATTGGGCCAGTCAGAAAGTTCATATTGGGGCTGACTCATGACTGGTTAGGGTGTGCCGAACGTAGGTACATTTAAGTATTTAGGCTAATAATATCTATGGTATTTTGATGCACTCTGAGATATTATTAAATGTTTGTCTAAAATATTTTTTTGAGACAAACAAAGACAATCCATAAGATAAGTTATGCTTGCCGCGGTTGGTCCGTGGACGGGTGACCATTTTTACATACCGAGACTCCTCAGTGGCTCGGAAACAATCTCGGAAAGCACGTTAAGCCGTTGATCCCGACTGTCCTTTGTGGATCTTTGACAATACTTACGGGTCGTCAGAAGCCCGAAAGTCTGACAACCAGTTTTACCAAGGGATATCGTATTACCCAATTACTGGGTTGTGGAGGTCAGATAGGCAGTCGCTCCATGCAAAATACTGGTATTCAGCTGCATCCGGTTAGACTGGAAGCCGACCCTAACATAGTTGGGAAAAGGCAGATTGATTGAAAGACGAGCAAAATACAGATTTTGGCCCCACCAAAATAATATAGGTAACTGTCAGTAAATTAAACTGTTCGTTATTGATACAGGAACAGCAAACGTAATTTTAACATACTCATATAATAGACTCATTTGAATGAATACTCGAATAATTATAAGTGTTCAGTGAATTACCTTATCGAAACACGCGTTTAAGTCATTACCTAAATACTAGTTTCAGAATTTCAGAATCTAGGCAGTGACTAGTTTTTTTTTTGTTTTTAATGGTGATTGCTATGTCGAGTAATAAATACCACAATTTTCAGGCAATTATCGCTCTTTTTTGATTGTATGGTTTTATTATTTTTTTACCCTACTACGGCGAAGAAAAAAGGAGGGTTATGATTTTGACCGGTATATATGTATGTATGTACGTATGTATGTATGTATGTTCATCTGTTCCCTCATATCTTCTAAACGACTTATCACAATTTGACAAATGAGGTATCGTTGGAAGCGTCTTGATCGTCCGCGAGTTATAGGGTCTGTGACGTCACATTAGATAAAAAATGGCGCCCTCTAGAGGACATAAAGTCAGGAACTAAAAAAAAATATTGTTTAATCGTACTATGTTGGGTATCAAATGAAAGGGCTTAATGAGCAAATTTCAAAAATATATATATTACAACCCCAAAAGAATTTAAAAAAAAATTAAGTAATAAAAATTAATTTTGGTTTTTTGCCACCGACTTCCGAAATTAAAGTTATTTTTCCCTTTTATTGTGTTTTTCTTTGGAAGTCGGTTGTTTTTTTTGTAAAAAGTTTTTTATTTTTCACTTTTTTGTTGTGGTACCTACCCCACACAAATTTGAATACCACTACCTGCTATGTAAATAACAGTGACGGAGTCAATCAATATATCATCTACATACACTAAGTGGGAAAAAATACGTAATATTGAAGCTAACTCAAAAACTACGCAAGCAAAGTTAATAAAATTTATATGGGACCACCTCTGAAGCATGACCTACCAAACAAAAAAATAATCATCAAAATTGATTCATAATTGGCGGAGAAATCGAGTAACAAACACACAAAAAAAAAAAAAAACATACAGACGAATTGAGAACCTCCTCCTTTTTGAAGAAGTCGGTTAAAAATCCGGAGTCCCACGTAATCTGTTCGATTTATACCCTAACACGTGTGACTCCGGATTTTTAATTTGTCTATCTGGTGGTGTCTTGTTTATACCTTTTTAGTCGTAGTTGGGTTTTAGTTTTTATTACTTAAATAGTTATTAGCTAGATATTTTCATATTTTAAGTATTGTTTGTCATTGACATTTTATCCACTCAGATTTATTACAGTTGTAATGACAATCATGTCATTTGTTTTATATATATTTTTTAAATTATTATTTTCATTTTAGTTAACTTTTATATAGATTTTCTTCTATATTGTGAAATTCGAGAACGTTGTAGGCCTTGTACACATAATTGATTATAGATGTTTCGAGTTGTTGGTCATTTCCTATTTTGACAAGTACCTTATTTTTTTTTAAATTTTGTGTTGTAAATCATCAAATGACTTCTCCCGCTCTGGGCGGAGTGGAAGGGCGTGTCAAACTCTTACTGACTAAAACCCACCCGTGTTCCTTCAGTTGCCTGTTGCCAGGGCCCCGGTATCCCTTTTGGGCCTATTCCGCAACCCTACCGACCCTACCAACCCGAACACGACGCGCCATCGACCCGGGCCTGGTCCTTATCGGACGGCGAGCTACCCATTGCTCGCCGTCCGCAAGCCCGCGCCTATGGTGGCCGGGAATCCGCATGGGATTACCGACGCCCAGGGTGTCTCCAGCGGCGGCGGTTAGGGGCGTGAGGGCGCAAGCTTTGCCTCTCCCTCACGCGTTCCGCTTCCTCCTTCGCGAGCATCACTGCTTCGCAGAAGGAGGTGACCGCCTCCCATGCCCTCTCGCTCCGTACCATAGCCTGGACCAGGGCCGGACGCGAGAGGTCAGTGCCGCCATTTGTTAACTACCTGGACTTGGGGTTTGATAAGTACTTATTGACAGGCCTGCAGTGTCTTCCCACATTGATTAACACTGAAAAAAAAACATAGAGAACATTTCAAAAGCCTTTCATCTTAAAAAGAGTAACCGTGGGGTTTCGTGCCGGCTTTTCTCCATAGGAAACGACAAATGGAGCCGAGCTTTTGTCGTTTGAGAAGTGCCCATGGAGGTTTATGTGAATTAAAATATTTTGATTTTTATTTTGAAAAGGATTTTCTGAGTAGTAGTCAAAAGCTAGCTGGGCGATCCCGAAACAGTTATTGTAGGTAATCCCAGCTGCAATGATAACCCATTGTGCATTAAAATGCAGTAAGTTTAACTTTAGTTAAGCCGTGCACAATCCCAATCCTATCCTAACTAATATTAAAATATGAAAGTGATTTTTTTGTTTATTTGTTACGCTTTCACGCTAAACCGGCTGAACGGATTTGGATAAAATCACAGGGGTACACCTTGACCTGGAGAAGGACATAGACTTCTTTTCATACTAAATCGCGGACGAAGTCGCGAGTAATAGCTAGTCAAATATAATGTTTTAATTACTTAACGATGTCTTATTTTTTTGTATTTACATAATTAAATAACTTACAGAAAAAATACTTAACGTTTGAATGAATTATATAAGTTTGTGGCAATGTCAATGACATTTTCTTATACAAGGTGTAAGGGACAGCCCTCCGCAAACTAATGGGATGAATTCAACATATCATACTAAGACGACCGTACATTAACTTATTTCAGAAACGTTATGGGAAGATTTGTATTATTAACTCACGCGCAATGTATCGTTGCCGTTGCCAAACCCGCGTAGCCACGGGTTTAGCAGGAGGAGCCGCGTTCGAACATTTTAACATCCATTCCTGTTTTTTTTTATTTAAGCGGATTTATTTACATAAATGGAGTGCTGCGTACAGAGAATGTAATTTTATATTGGAATAAAGGAATAGTAACTGAATAAACGATAAAAACTTTTCTGAGAAAATTTCCGGTGGAATATGATTCAAAATTAGGAGCTGAATGCACCCTGTTAATTTGCGGAGGGCTGTCTCTTACACCCTGTATAGGGAAGGGATAAGCATTGATTATCGTACTGCTCATTGGGATTTCAGACTATGGGCTCCTCATACTGTTTTTAAATTTTGACAGTTTTTGTGTCAGTTCTGTAAAAAATAAGGCAATATAGCTTTGGGCTCATTTTTCGATCAACTTATGACTTTATTCGAGAAATGTTTTTTTTTTTAATTTTGACAGCTATTCCAACAAAAACAGTCAGATGTTAATTTTATTCCTCAGAAAAAAGATATATCTGACGATGGAAAAATCTGCCCTTAATATAACAAATATTATGATCGATATGGCTGTTATTTAACCATTAAAGCCTCAATGGGAAATACAGAAACATTAAATACATAATACACGAGATTGAACCCCCGAGCCCATACGTCTTTGCTTCAATAATAAAGAAATTACCCCGTGATTACGTATTGAAAAAACTAATCTATTTTATGTGGATTGCGTGGCCCCTATGAATATGATTACCAACTTTAGAATACTAAACAAAATATAACTGTTATTTGTATGGAAAATAGTTTTGTTTATGCTAAGGGAAAATGATTAAATGTTAATTTATAGTAGTTTTTTGTTCACACGCAACGCTTTTGTTACGAAAGCCTTTGTCTTCTTGCTCGAATAAACTGTTAGAACTTAAACGATTATTGTTTCAGGCTATATTAATAGAATGTAATGCTTCTAGATTAGTTAGTGGAACTTATTTGAAGGGCAGGTCGCATTGGTATTGTATAGATTTAACGATCTTCCAGGTTGAGCATCGTTTGCGTTCATAGAAACGCATAAAGAAAAGTATATGACATCTACTTACCTAGCCATTCTTCCACACTAATATTTTAATTAATTCGAAAGTAACTCTGTCTGTCTGTCTGTATGCTACCTTTTCACGCCTAAACCACTGAAAGGATTTCGATTTTGGCGAGGAGACTAAGTATTAATGAGCTCCTTTATATCGACATATCACGCGGGTGAAGCCGCGAGCGAAAGCTAGTTATTCATACATAAACTCACGCCTCCATCCTATGGGGGTAGGTAGAAACTACAGAACGGCACCTGCTACGATCCTTACATACTGCTTTTTGCTTCATTTACGTTCATAAATCGGTCATACACGTACGCCGGTTGCGAGTACTACGGAACTGACTCACAGGCGCCTATAGATCAATCTGCCTAGCCTTTTCCCAACTAGGTTGGGGTCGGCGTCCAGGCTAACCGGATGTAACTAAATACCAGTATTTTACATGGAGCGACTGCCTATCTGACCTCCACAACCCAGTAACTGGGTAATACGATACCCCTTGGTTAGACTAGTTGTCAGACTTCCACGAATGACAGCTGGGACCAACAGCTTAACGTGCTTTCCGAGGAACGGAGGAGTCTCGGTATGTAAAGATGGTCACCCATTCACGGACCAACCCCGGCAAGCGTAGCTTAACCTGATGGATCGACCCGCGCGGCTATTATTACTTAGCCACGAGCTCCTGCACAGGCGCCTATAGATAATATCTGCAATGCAATACTGATGTTATCCTAAACTTTGTATCGCGCCATCTTTGTCACTCCTATCTGTGTGACAGTCTCTTTCTTAAGGTCGATGTGACATTTACTGCTAGGTACTGTGTCCTGATTGCACTATTTTACAATCAATCAGCCTAACCTTTCCACAACTATGTTACGGTCGGCTTCCAGTCTAACCAGATGCAGTTGGATATCAGTATTTTACATGGAGCGACTAGGCAGACCTCCACAACCCAGTTACTGGGTCACACGATACCCCTTGTTAAGATTGTTTACTGTCAAAGATCTAAGAATGACAGCCGGGACCAACGGCTTAACGTGCTTTTCGTGCATTGAGGAAGGGCTCAATATGTAAAGGGTGATCATGCCACCCTACACTAAACTCTTTACTTAAAAGGATTGTACTATTTAACATATATTTTAAAAACCAAATTTCGTCGTACGTATTATTGCCAGTATGCACGCTCGCAAACACTACATCAACACCGTACTCTATTAGTTAGACGCCTTTTATAACTTCCGCTTAGAATAAATTGCAAATGTTGGAGATATTGTTTTCATACACACACTATTACAAAGTGTAGGGACAGGAATACATATATAAGGTGTATCTTTTCATACACGAATTATCTTAAGGGATCATTGTACTCATCATTATGAACTAAAGGTACTAAAGGTACACCTCTGCTCAAGCCTTCGGGGAATACAGGCGTGATGTTATGTTATGTGTTACTCTTTCACAAAAACCAGTACCGCTAAATGATTACCTAAAATACCATTCCCTCCCTTTTCCATTAAGATAACACAGCAAAAATTTACCTTATGCATTAGGTAAAACTCATTAACGCGGTAAGTAGGTAAACTATGCTATGAGGGAGGTTCGAGCCTCTAATAGCCTCAGGTCACGACAAACTACCTATTATTACCCTTGTTTATATTATTATGGAAATCATGTAATATTGTTTTCTATAATTGTAACGAAATTCAATTGGCGTAGTCGATCTTATTATGTTATGGCTTGTTTCAATTTAAAGGTAATTAAGATTATTGTAGGATGAATTTGTTTACGTAATTAAGTTCATGTTTTAGTCATGGTTGCGTTTAGGTTATGGAGACTTATCATCAGGTTTCGAGTTTGAAACCCAATGACAATGAATTGAACTAATGGCCGATTCCTATAATTTAGCATAATAAGCATAATCAGCCTATAATGTTCCCACTGCTGGGACACAGGCCTCCTCTCTGTGAGAGGGAGCGGGCCGTAATCCACCACGCGGGCCCAGTGCGGGTTGGTAGATGTCACATGTCTTCGACTTTTTGGTTCTAGGACATGCCGGTTTCCTCACGATGTTTTCCTTCACCGTTTTGAGAGCACTGGTGATGAAATAATTTACACAAAGTAAAGCGCCTGTCAGGGTTCGGATCTACGACTCGTAAGTCGTGGCCGTGACCACTGGGCCACCACAGCTCTCACAACAGAACACTACACGACCAGTTATTGGTTAAAATTAAGACTCTTGTATCTTTAACAATAATTAAGCAAAGACCTCTTAACTTTACATAGTAGACCCTCCCATACGGAAGTAGCTATCACAGGTAAACTTCGCTTACCAATCTATTTATATGCCCAGTTTGGCAATAAAAATGCTACCATTGGTAAGCAAATGATTTGTTTTTGTTTATAGGAACCGAGCATAAGACAAGGTCATAATTTTGGAAATTACAATAACAAACAAGCTGCGCCCCGCGATTTCACCCGCGTAAGTCGCGATTCCGTGGGAATATCGGGATAAAAAGACATCCTATGTACTATTCCAGGTCATGATCTAACCATATGCAAAATTAGCTGTTTTAGCGTGAAAGCGGAACAAACAAACCAACTCACTTTCACATTTATAATATTTTACGTTAGGATTTTATTGCCAACACAAAATAAGGAACTGTGGCGACATCTACATCGCCACATGCGAACTACGCATCAAAGACCTGACGTCAGACAAAAACCCTGACGTTACATAAATCCTGCATCACGCAATTTAGATTTTACCTCGCGATGGACATATATGTGGCGGTATCTACACCGCCACATGCGAACTACGCATCAAAGACCTGACGTCAGACAGACGTCACATAAATCCTGCATCGCGCAATTAAAGTTTACCGTGCAGTGGACATATATACGAGAACCCAACATCAATCGTTGGGCAGTTGCCCGCCAGACACAACACCCGTCTGGTTGGAGGATCCTCCCTTTTCTATGGTGGATGAGTGAACTTTACACCCTGTTCCTCATACCCCTAAATATATATACAAGATTCCGACATCAATCATTGGGCAGTTGCCCGCCAGACACAACACCCGTCTGGTCGGAGGATCCTCCCTTTTCTATGGTGGATGAGTGAACTTTACACCCTGTTTCTCATGCCCCTACACAACCATGGTCAACGCTCATAATTTTCCTTTGCAATTAAACTATTACATGATATGGCTACAAAGGGGGTGGCTAGCGAAATGACGACTAAGAGCGGCCGTACACGGACTGCTTCACCGCGCAGTGAACTATAGTCATTCATTTGCTGCCGTACACACGACTGCTCGAGCAGTCGCGACCGTTTCGATAGTTCACCGCACGGTCGCGGCTTCAAGCAGTCGGTCTCAACTGCTTGAAGCAGTCCGTGTACGGCCGCTCTAAGAGAGAATTTGGAAAAAAAGACATGTTACGCCAACCTCAAATAAATTGGGAAAAGGGCAGGATAATGATAAATTAAACTAATAGAGCTTCCTATTATTACATATTTGTAATGCCAGGGAATACAACCATAGGTATACCACATATATAACCAGTGTTGCGGGAATGTCCGAAAGAGATACCGGGACCTTGGCAACAGGTAACTGAAGGAACACGGGTGGGTTTTGGTCAGTAAAGTCTGACACGCCCTTCCTCTCCGCCCAGAGCGGAGCGAAGTCATTTGATGATTTCACACCCTCAAAAAAAAAAGTTTCCCACATTTCACCACGATTAATAGCACTAAGTAAACTTCACACCAAGTAGCTCTAAGCCATTTTTCACAAGTTCAATTCTCCCAAACACAATTGCGTGTCGACACACTGCTAAAAAGGTCCCTTTAATATTGATTGCTTACCTCAAGGTGCCTGCATATATAAAATTCGTTCATTCCACCTAATGGGATACGTTTGTAGGGTTATCAACGAATGCTATGTTTTTAAGAGCGTTTTTAATGTTTGTTGACGATGTTTCAGTATGTTTGGCGTAACTTCAGCTGTTGATAACAAACTTTCTGAGGCCCTAGACAAAGTGACATTCTATCAGAGATAACGGTGATGGAAAAGGCAAAAATGCAATCCTGGTGAAAGTCCTTGTAGAAATACGAAACGCTTTGGAAGCGATTGTCACTTGTCTAGGCCCTCAGATTAGTTTAAATTATTATCACGGTATGAAGTTATGAACTATTGTTTTATAGCTGACGGAAGTTGTCGTCGAAATTAAGAAAAAAGCCAAAAAATGGCCCAGTAAACAACATAATTGTGACAATCATCATTCTGTTCAGAAGCTTGGTGGTTATGCAATGGTAATCACAGCCCGAATTTTTAAAGAGACAAGCAACAGTCCTAAAATCCTTTAATCGGCTTTCCCAAAACCCACAAACGTATGGCTATCAAAATTAATACCGGCAGCCACATGGAAAAAGTCCAAAAACTTCCTCCAAAAACCCCTATAATAAAATCATAATTCGCTCCAATAACTCTGTCCTTCCAAATTACAATATTTTGTCCATTACCCGAATTCGATTTGGCAGCCCTACGTCTACGCCATTTAAGCCTACCCTACCTGCTGGTAAATGGTCCATGGCCGGGAAATACTGCGTTCGGAATACCTGCCCTTTACTTGCGGGATGTTTTTTTAGACCGTGTTGACAAGTATTCCTTACCTTTCACACTGAGTAGAAAACAGTGAGTGATTTTAGGAGTAGGAGTGAGTTTAGGACCTTGATATAGCTATTTACGAATCCATAGACACTCCGAAATAATAACGTTGATGTACCAGTATTTTTTATTTTTTTTAGTCCGTGTTGACTAGTATTCCTTACCTTTCACACTGAGTAGAATACAGTGAGTGATAGTTTAGGTCCTTGATATACGGAGCGAGAGGGCATGGGAGCCGCCGGGCCGGGAATCCCAGGTGGATTCCCGGCCACCATAGGCGCGGGCTTGCGGACGGCGAGCAATGGGTAGCTCGCCGTCCGATAAGGACCAGGCCCGGGTCGATGGAGCGTAGTGTTCCACGCGCGCCTCAAAGCGATGTCAGCACACCTGACGGGGTCCGTTAGGACCGATGCCTGCCAGGGTTGCGGAATAGTCCGAAAGGGATACCAGGACCCTGGCAACAGGCAACTGAAGGAACACGGGTGGGTTTTAGTCAGTAAGAGTCTGACACGCCCTTTCGCTCCGCCCAGAGCGGGAGAAGTCATTTGATGATTTGATGATGATGAAAAAAGGTCCTTGATATAGCTATTTACGAATCCATAGACACTCCGAAATAATAACGTTGATGTATTAGTTTTATTTGCGAACAAAAGGTTGTTTTGTGTATTTTCGGCGAAGAAATACGTGATTTCTTCACACGTGCGTGTCGTAAAAGCGAAGGTCAAATGTCAAGGGCTACAGAGTCTCCGACTTCCTGATATCACACAATCTATCATGATAATAGCACTTGGGAATCCCGTTCTCAGTTCAGACATTTACGGCCTTTGTGAAGAATTAAGAAGGCCATGGTTCTGACATGCCTACATGCTTATAGAGCTCGTGGCTAAGTAATAACAGCCACACGGGTCGATCCATCAGGTTAAGCTACGCTTGCCGGGGTTGGTCCGTGGATGTGTGACCATCTTTACATATCAAGACTCCTCCGTGCCTCGGAAAGCACGTTAAGCCGTTGGTCCTGGCTGTCATTTGTGGATCTTTGACAGTCGTTACGGGTCGTCAGAAGCCCGAAAGTCTGACAACCAGTCTTGCCAAGGGGTATCGTATTACCCAGTTACTGGGTTGTGGAGGGATAGGCAGTCGCTCTATGTAAAATACTGGTATCGGCTGCATCCGGTTAGCCTGGAAGCCGACCCCAACATAGTTGGGAAAAGGCTAGGCAGATGATGATGAAGGTTCTGACATGCCTTTTAAAAGAAGAGTCGCCTGGTATTCTTTAAAGCCATCCATGAGTTGTCATTGCTTCTAACAAAGATAGTTAGTATAATTCTTTATTTAAATAATGAAACAGAAGCTTGCCAAAACAAATGAATGCCTTTCATTAAACGCGTTCATTTATTTATTGGCTCATTTTTTGAGCACCGCAGACACTTCGTTATCATGTCATTGTAAGTTTTCAATAAAATGTTATTTGAAACATTACATCGCAGAGGTATACCGACATAGTACACCCTCATTTCGTCAGTTATGTTATAGTATATTATAGTTATAGGGGGCGAGCTTATTGCCATCAACCGGACTCCGGGCTGCTACTGAGAAATTCCTGATGGAAAAACTCAATAACACTTTGATCACCGAGAATCGATCCCGGGACCTCATGCTCAGCAGTAGCGCTTGCAAAATTACGAACATTTAAGTTTTTTTTTTTTTTCATTATTTCATTCAGCTGCATCTGATTAGACTGGAAGCCGACCCCAACATAGTTGGGAAAAGGCTAGGCAGATGATGACCTAGCCCGACCTGGGAATCGAACCCAATACCTCTTGCTCAGCAGTAACGCCTTTTTTTTTGTGGTTGGGACATCTTCAAATGACTTCTCACGCTCTGGGTGGAGCAGGAGGGCGTGTCTGACTCTTACTGACTAAAACCCACCTGTGTTCCTTCATTTGCCTGTTGCCAGGGTCCCGGTATCCCTTTCGGACTATTGCGCAACCCTGGCAGGTTCTTACGAACCCCTAATAATTAAATAGGAAATCCCTAACTTAAAGATACAGAAGGAAATCCGATAATGATCACTCGGTAACTAAGTTACTAACTATTTACTTTACGTAGTTACGATTCAGTCCACTTCGCACTTTTAACGGTTGCGTCTTGATACACACGGGCGTGAAAGAGAAACACCAATCAATCTGCCTAGCTTTTTCCCAGCTTTGTTGGGGTCAGCTTCCAGTCTAACCGGATGCAGCCGAATACCAGTAATTTACACACACAAAAATATGAGAGCCATAGGATTCCGGCCCACCGTAAAATACTAAACAAAACATATTACAAAAAATACTTTAGTTTAAAATAACAAGTTTCTTGTACAAGATTCTTTAATTTTTCACTTATTCTTCTTAAAATGAGGCTAACAGACTGTCAAAAAATAGATGGGTTCGCACCATTTAACGAACGACGAATCGGATCGGATCAGATGATGACGAATATGTTATAGTAGAATATGACCGATAAAATCGTTGATGTTTTTTTTTTGTTGGTCTTATAATTTAAAAACAGGCATTCACAGATAGGTAGGCAGGCATTTAGGTCAGATAGGCAGTCGCTCCATGTTAATTACTGGTATTCAGCTGCATCCGGTTAGACTGGAAGCCGACCTCAAGATAGTTGGGATAAGGCTAGGCAGATTGATTGACGTTTAATTTAAAAGTATTTTATAGTACCTATTATCGATACTGGTTTTTATTTAGTTTAATTAACAAGCATATTGTGTAAACTGTAAACCATAGATTAATCTCGTTTGTATTTAAATGCCTATGGCATTTAGTCGCCTCTATACATGATGTGTGCTTAAAGTATTAAATAAATGAATATATAACTAATGGGTGGATTGCAAGAGAGATGTTTTGTTGTGAAAATTCAAAACTGTGCTTGAGTTTGCGCAACCGCAAAGCACATTAGAGTAGACATTTTACAAGTACATTACTCTACGCATCCATGTTAATATTTTATCGAGCAACGAACCCCATTTTGGCACAAAACTGTTCATAACCCAAAAGACCACCAAATATGTCATTTTTATTACATCATTTTAGTCTACACACCATTATCTTTCGTAGGACCAGTACAAGGATATAGGCTGGAGGGTCCTCGAAACAATGTGTCACGAATAACTAAAATATTAAAGTGGCCTGCCGCATTGCGGGGCCAAACCAAGGACAAGCATTCGGACATTGTACATGTGGTGCAAATAACGGGGTCGCAGGGAGAAACCTACAAAGTATACATACAGGGTGTTAGGGTAGACACCGTAATCCTTGAAACTAGTGGTTTGGTGTCATCTATAATATACTTTTTCAATGGGACTAACTTTGAAATCGCAAAAAAAAAATCAGCTATTCCATACATTTTGTCGATTTAAGTAAACACAAATGTATGGAACAGCTGATTTTTTTTTCGCGATTTCATGTTTGGTCCCATAGAAAAAGTATATTATAGATGACACCAAAACCACTAGTTTCAAGATTAACGGTGTCTACCCTAACACCCTGTATAGGAACCCTTTGAGGGATCGGCAGAGATGCAGCTTTATAGCTAAAAAAAATGGTGAATCACTTCAAAATTTGTCATGTTTTGCGATTAAAAAACTTTTAATCCGGTGATTAAAGTTCAGTTTGCATTGGATTATTAATGACCTTTTCAGAGTTTCATTTGTTTGTTTCGCGTCCTAGTTTTGGTTTTGGATTCAGCAGTCATTAGGTACAGTTAGCTTTAGATAATCTAAAAGAAACAATTAGGTATTTCCGATCTACAAAGCTACCTCCAATAATACAAACACATAACTTTTCATTTGTACAGTCGGATACAAGCCCATTCTTGTGTATACAGACACAACAGGATTTTTCTCTTCATGCAAGACCCGTATCCCACGAAAATGGCACCTAAGACAAACCAATATCGACCTTGTTGCTTGTAGATTAAGATTGAAGTGACGTGCATTATAAAAATTGTATGGATATAAATAAAATTCCTTCGACGGACGAAAACTTAAATGCGATTCAGAATTGGCTGTTCAGTTCGATTTTCGGCCGTTCTATTGTTATATTTGCAATCGTGTTGTACGAATCGTATTTTGTTTGGCATTGAGGAGTTGTTCCTACCTTTTATATATCGGTAGTCACGATTTTCCCACGAGGGTATGTAGAAACTAGAGCGTCCTTACATAGAAGCAAGTAAAAAGTATGCTTAGATGCCTTGTTTATGTTGAGAGGATGAAAGAACGATGGCTAAGATAATATATTAAAAAAACCGGCCAAAGGCGAGTCGGACTCGCGCACGAAGGGTTCCGTACCATTATCTACAAACATGGCAAAAAAAAAAACGTATTTTGTATGGGAGCCCCCTAAAATATTTATTTTATTCTGTCTTTTAGGGTTCCGTACTCAAAGGATAAAACGGTACCCTTTTACTAAGGCTCCGCTGTCTGTCTGTCTGTCTGTCACCAGGCTGTATCTCATGAACCGTGATAGTTAGACAGTTAAAATTTTCACAGATGATGTATTTCTGTTGCCGCTATAACAACAAATAAAATTTTTAATAAAAAAAATAGAATAAAACAAATATTTAAGGGGGGCTCCCATACAACAGACATGATTTTTTTGCCGTTTTATAGATAATGGTACGGAACCCTTCGCGCGCGAGTCCGACTCGCACTTGGCCGGTTTTTAGTTAGAGCAACAATAGAAACTGTCTCAACTATCACGGTTCATGCGATACAACCTGGTGACAGACAGACAGACAGACGGACGGACAGCGGAGTCTTAGCAATAGGGTCCCGTTTTACCCTTTGGGTACGGAATCAAAGAAATGGATAATTAAATAAATATTTACAAGGTAGATGTAAGTGGAAACGCCGCCGGGAGAGGACGCCCTAGAAGGACATATAGTGACCTACTTATTGAAGATGTTCTTCAGAAAGGTTAGGTACGTAGTACCCGCAACAGGCGTGCGTGTAATAAACGTAAACGAATCAAAAGGACAGGGGGCCTAAACCGGCCACATTAGCAATTCCTCTAAAAGCGGTTCATTTCCTGAATCCCAGCTGTCATTAGCAATTCCTCTAATTTGACATAAAAGGAATTCATATTTTGTTTACCATTTTACGAATCTCAAACAGATGAATATTTTATTTCGTAATATGAATTACACGCAGATCATATCATGAATTGTCAGTTTGTCACATTTTACGATTATTCATAATATTTTCATTAATATGATTCTGCTAAGGTGACCGTTTTAAGCCCCCCTGGTGGCGTTATGTAATTTCTGCCTACCCCCATGGGAAGAAGACGTGAGTTTATTTATTTATTTAGGTTAGCCAACAATTGTTTACACAACACATTAAAAATAATTTACTTAATAGTAGGTACAAGTATAAGTGTAACAATTACTTACAGGCGAACACACAATTATGCACCATTTTTGATTTTACATAAGTAATGCTATAAAGCCAAAAAAGGATATTTACAATAATAGATAATCAATCATTGTTGATAATTCATGCGCAACAATATCTAATCATAACATTCTAAATAATTAACAATAAATATAAAAATTGGTAGGTAACATTTACATTAATAATAAATTAAATGCTACCAATCTTTTTTATTTTTTATTGTTAATTTATGTGAAGAAACAAGAAGTATGTGATCGCGGATTCGTCAATCACCAGGTTATACTCTTTTTCATTAACATTTCCTATCTGACTACCCCTGAGGGGTCACCAATTTAGGGGTACGAGGAACAGGGTGTAAAGTTCACTCATACTCCATAGAAAAGGGAGGATCCTCCGACCAGATGGGTGTTGTGTCTGGCGGGCAACTGCCCAACGATTGATGTTGGGTTCTTGTATATGATTTGTCCACTGCACGGTAAACTTTAATTGCGCGATGCAGGATTTATGTGACGTCTATCTGATGATGCGTATTTTTGATGCGTGGTTCGCATGTGGCGATGTAGATACCGCCACAAAGGAATGCTGAAACAAACTGTCAAAGTCTCTTCTCTTGTCAATTACTAACATTCGTTCCAATAAATCTACAATGTTTCACACAGTTCAGTAAACCCACTAAAAGACCATGAAGTTACCTGATTGAATGACCGGTTGAATGAACGAATGGTAAAAAATAAATGTAACCCGAGCCTCGATACTTTCACGCCGGAATTGAATTCCGTACCCGTGGGATACAATCATTGATTTCACCGGAGTCTGAACCAAAACAAGTAAAATGATACATTCTAAATTACTTCCTGGTTTTTCTTTTATTTGTTTTGTAATTAGAAGCGGGATTCAATCAAATCCAAGCGTCATTTATTGAAAAAAAAAATTTTGAAGGTTGTGTTTTAAAGAACAGCTTACAAAATCATCAACTCTTTAAACAAAATATTCGATATTCATTCATTAAACATACCTTTAAGTATTAGTACAACCCGTGGCTAAGTAATAACAGCCGCACGGGACGATCCATCAGGTTAAGCAACGCTTGCCAGGGTTGACCCATGGATGGGTGATCATCTTTACATATCGAGAATCCTCCATGCCTCGGAAAGCACGAGCCGTTGGTCCCAGCTGGCATTCGTGGATCTTTGACAGTCATTATCGGTCGTCAGAAGCCCGATAGTCGTCAGACTATCGGGCTTCCAAGGAGTCTTACCAAGGAGTACCATAATATTACCAAGTTACTGGGTTAAGCAGGTCAGATAGGCAGTCGCTCCATGTAAAATATAGTATTCAGTTGCTCTCATATTATTGTGTGTGTAAAATACTAGTATTCAGCTGCATTCGGTTAGACTGGAAGCGGACCCCAACATAGTTGGAAAAGGGCTAGACAGATTGAAACATAACATTACGCCTACATTCTCCGAAAGGGCAGCTACAATTGTTCATTACCCACATTGCGTCATTTATGTTTAAGTTGCATAATCCCAAGTCCCATGCATAAACCTAGACTCCAAACTGATGAAAAATATATTCATAATATGGAAAAATCTAGTAACACTGTTCGACCTAAGAATCAATCAAGCACTTTTTGGCGCAGCCGTGAGGCACACTCCCCTGATAATGTCCTTCTTTACCTTCTCATTTGTTTCTTTATTTTTATTTTGTTATCTGCTGTATATGTAATGACGATGTATATGAAAGATGAATAACAATGTAATGTATTTTCTTTCTTTCTTTATTTTTCTTTCTTTCTTTCTTTCTTTCTTTCTTTCTTTCTTTCTTTCTTTCTTTCTTTCTTTCTTTCTTTCTTTCACTAGGCCAAAGAGGCAGTGTTAAAATAACAAAACCGACAAGTGCGAGTCGGACTCGCGCACGAAGGCTTCCGCACCATTATCTATAAAAACGCCAAAAAAATCACGTTTGTTGTATGGGAGCCCCCCTTAAATATTTATTTTATTCTGTTTTTTAATGTTTGTTGTTATAGCGGCAACAGCACAACAACAACATCACGGTTCATGAGATACATGCCTGGTGACAGACAGACAGACGGACAGACAGCGGAGTCTTAGTAATAGGGTCCCGTTTTACCCTTCGGGTACGGAACCCTAAAAAAGGTCTCATTTCTTATTTACAAATCTGACAGCTAATAAACATACGCATCGCAACAAAAGTACCCTCGATTTACCGTAAAGTATCGAAGCGTAGGTTTATTTTATAACCAAGTACATTTGTGAAAACCCTACGGGAGAATTCGGTCATGGTAGTTTTTTTCCCGAGATTAGTTTGAGCTCATTCGAGTCGAGTCTAGCTTTAGTGATGGGCAACGTAAGCCGGTTAGTCGATTTGCTGTGGTACCTAAAAAGTCGCCTACGATTTTCCTGAGGGAAAGATTTAGGTCATATGTGTAGCAATGCTGTACCTATTGCATAAGGTGGCTATTGTTGGTGTCTTGCTTATTAATTAGTGCTTATTGCATCTATTGTTTTAGACAACGAATGGCGATGGACATCGTGAGTTTAAAGCCTCCTGTGCCTGTTGATGTGAACCCTGTCCTAACTCAAGATACTTCAAACTAAAACTCAAAGCATTTATTTCAAATTAACCATTTACAGGCACTTTTGGTTTGACAAAGAGTTGGTTAGTTAGTCAGAAGGTTGAAGCTAGTTATCCATTCCAAAACCTAAATGTCTACGGGCAAGCAACTCCAAGGATACTAATTTAGACACGATATTATTTTATAACTGAACTAAATATATAAAGCAGGTCTTATGTTTTTTTATTACCATTATTTTCACAGTAAAAAGCAATTACCTAAACTATTCGACGCTTGAGAGCCGCCAGCACCCCACTCCGGCTCGCTCTCACTCAGGCCGCGAGTAGTATGGTGCGATAAAATTAGAGGTAGGGTAGGCCTAGGTTAACTGAAAAGTTTAAGCAAAACAGTTTTACTAAAACAATCTTGTCCGGCTAACAAGATTATCGAGTGAGCAGAAAAAGCAACACAGTAAACCGTTACCTACCCACCTCTACATAGAAGTTTTTGTAAGTACTAACTCAATTTCTCGAGAGCACATTCTCAATAATGAAACTTTATTATGCTCCCAATAAAAGTTACTGGCAAAAAAAACAGAAGAACAAAATCTAATTATTTTTGCTTTTTGATTACTTTCTTTACTAAGGTAATTTCAACTAATCGTTTTGTCAGAACAAAGAGTGAAAGAAAAGAAAGAAATAAAGAATGTTTATACCTTTTTAGTCGTAGTTGGGTTTTAGTTTATATTACTTTTATTTTTTTTATTCTTTTGGGGTTATAATATATATATATATTTTTGAAATGTGCTCATTAAGCCCTTTCATTTGATACCCAACATGATACGATTAAACAAATTTTTGCTTTTAGTTCCTGACTTTATGTCCTCTAGAGAGTGCCATTTAAAATTTAATGTGACGTCACATAACCTATAACCAGCGGACGCTAAGACGCTTCCAAAGATACCTCACTTGTCAAATTGTGATGAGTGGTTTAGAAGATATGAGGGAGATGGAGAGGATACAGATGAACATACATACATACAAACATACATACATACCGGTCAAAATCATAACCCTCCTTTTTCCTTTGCCGTAGTCCGGTAAAAATTGGTTTATTTGTCACAGAAACAAAACACAAACAAACAACAAAGTAAGGACATTTACTGTAAATTATGAAAACATTCCTTTCTTCATTTTTGTAAGGGTTCCGTAGTCAAAAAGGAACCCTTATAGTGGTGCCATGTCCGTCAGTCTGTCCGCAGCTTGCCGACAAAGTGGTACAATGAAATCATAGGTTTTTTTTTAAGGTACATCCTCTACACTTAAAGTTGGCACTGTTTGTTTTTGTTTGATAGTAATGGATATACCATAATATCACGCCTTGTTCTCCCGAAGGGTTAGGCAGAGGTGTACCTATAGTACACCCACATTTCGCCAGATATGTTAAAGTCCTATGTAATAGGGGGCGAGCCTATGACCATCAACCGGGCACAAATCTTGGCTGTGTGCTACTAAAAAAAAATCTGATAGAAAAACCCAGTAACACTTTGCCCGACCCGGGAATTGAACCCAGAACCTCATGCTCAGCAGTAGCACTTGCGACCACTAAACCAACGAGGCAGCCTAAAAATAGTCTAGTAATAGATATCTTTCTAAGGGCGAATTCGACCAAACTTTTATCCTTGGTATAAGTCTAATCCAGCGAGTAAATATTAAATTTTTGACAGATTTACAATACAAAAACTGTCAGACGTCAATTTTATTCCCCGAATAAAAGATGGCTGGCTTTGGTTAAATCAGCCCTAATACCTACATAGATATATCTATCTTTCTAAATATAAAATTCTCGTGTCACAGTGTTAGTTGCCATACTCCTCCGAAACGGCTTGACCGATGTTTATGAAATTTTATAATTATGTATATTAGGTAGGTCTGAGAATCGGTCTTAATCTATTTTTCATACCCGTATTAGTATTTCCTAAATATTACTAAACAGAAATTACCCCATCACTAGTCGGATCGGTGTCAAACTTCCTCGTTTTTCCAGCAGATGGCACATTTTTTCCGGCAGCCTATTAATGTCGTATCGGGTAAAAAAATGCCGATATTGGGACGAACTTTAGTAAATGTAACTTCTAAAATTTGATAAACTAGTCGAAGGTTTTCATGATAACGTTCGATCATTTACTTGGCTCAATTTGTTAGCTGTAGTTTAATAAAAATAAGCAGTTCGTTAGCTTTTTGACATACGTTAGATTTATGAACACAGAGCTCACAGAAGAGATTAAAAAAGTAATGCACAAAAAAGTGACGGCTAAGTCGAAGTTTAAGCGCAGGCCTAATGACGCTAACAGGGAAAGATATGTCTCAATACGTACTCACTGCAATAAGGTGTGTAGGAATGCTAATCGCCATCACATTCACACTTCTGTCCAAAGTGGGGACGCATCCAAAGTTTGGAAATTTCTTAGGTCACTGGGGGTCGGTAAAACCCGACAAGAGACAATCCCAAAAAATTTTGACATCGATGCAATGAATAATCATTTTACTGCTTCGTCCGATTTTGATAGGACAACTAAATGTAATACACTGAATTATCTTTCTTCTCTTCCGACTCCCAGTTACTCTCCATTTGCTTTTGGTCAATTCTCCGCATGTGATGTTAAGAAGAGCATACTATCGATTACTTCCAATGCAGTGGGAAGTGACTGTATCAGCCGTAATATGTTAGTACCTGTGCTGGATGTAATCCTTCCCGTCATTTGTCATATCCTCAATTTTTCTGCATCTAGTGGTGTCTTTCCATGTTCATGGAAAGATGCCCAAATAATTCCGTTACCTAAAAAGTGTAATCCCTCATCGTTTTCTGAATATCGTCCAATATCCGTCTTACCATTCCTATCCAAAGTCCTTGAACGGTTAATCCACGATCAAATAAGCACTTTCCTCTCCAAAAATAATCTCCTCAATCCTTTCCAGTCTGGCTTCCGTCCTGGTCATAGCACCACCACAGCGCTTCTGAATATTACGGATGATATAAGGTCAGCCATGGAAAACGGTAATCTAACGGTCTTAGCTTTGCTAGATTTCAGTAATGCTTTTAATACTGTTGATTTCGATGTTCTGCTTGGCATTCTATGCTCTCTTAATATATCTCCATCGGTAATTGACTGGTTTCGTACTTACCTGTTCGGTCGCCGGCAACGTATCTGCATTGTCGAGACCTTGTCTTCCTGGAGTAATACTTCTGCCGGTGTACCACAGGGTGGCGTTCTATCCCCGTTACTTTTCGCAGTGTTTATTAACTCAATCTCCGACGAACTAATTTCTTCCTACCATCTTTATGCAGATGATTTACAAATTTACTCGCGAGCTCCACTTGGTAATATTTCCGAGGCTATCTTAGTGATTAATCGCGATCTAGCCCGTATATGCGACTGGAGCAAGAGGTTTGGACTTATGGTCAACCCCATAAAGACGCAGGTTGTTGTCGTTGGCAGTTCTAGGACGGTGTCAAGGATTGATTGGACGACTCTTCCCCAAGTTTTTTTTGACAACTCTGTTATTCCCTTCAGCGAAAAAGTAAAAAACTTGGGGATATTCATTGACAAGAACTTCTCTTGGACTGCCCAGCTACAGGAAGTTAGCCGCAAGCTATTTGCATCCGCTGCATCTTTGAAGAGACTACGCAATTTTCTACCGACTGCCACTAAGATTGCGCTTGCACAATCACTTCTTCTACCCATCCTTGATTATGCTGATGCCAGCTATCTTGACCTTACTCAAAACCAACTTGATAAACTTGAGCGGCTTCAAAATGTTTGTATAAGGTTCATATTTGGTTTGCGCAAATATGACCATGTTTCCGAATTTCGTGTGAAGCTCAAGTGGTTACCAATTCGCCTTCGCCGGAATGCTCATATTCTTTCCCTTTTGTATAATGTGCTCTTTTCCCCTTCCACCCCTCTCTATCTTAAGAAACGTTTCGAGTATCTTTGTGACTCCCATACGAAATTTTTAAGGTCTTCAGATAACTTGAAGCTTAAAATGCCAATGCATTCCACAAATTTCTTCGACAAATCCTTTTCTGTTCAGGCCGCTCGTTTGTGGAATGCATTGCCAGTTCAAATAAAACGCGCGCAATCGTTACCTGTATTTAAGAGACTTGTGAAGGAACATTACTTGTTGATGTGATCTTGTTCTCATCTGTAATAATCTGTAGTCGTCATTTATTTTTCGTTGCTTACATAAATATTCTTTTAAAGTCAGTATGTATGTATTTATGTATGTATTGTATAGCATATATATATTATTATATATTATAGTATATTGTATCTATTGGTAAGTTTAAGTACCTACTTATTATTTTGCACCAATGACAACCCCATTTTTTGATTTCCACGCAATCACTGTCCATTCTAAGGTTGCCTGGAAGAGATCGCAGAAAGCGATAAGGCCGCCCATTGTATGTTTTGTAGTGTTCAATTTATTTATTTTCGCTATGTATTTTCTGGTGTACAATAAAGTATATATAAATAAATAAATAAATAAATGAAGGTTTTTAGAAGACGACCCGTTAGCGCCATTTTTTATGTTCTCACAGAAATATTTAGGTAACGTTTTTAGATATCTTTCACATGAATATAAGTTAGTCAACGTATTGATGCAGTTGGCTTCTTAATGTGTGAGCCGTGTGCTCGATGGAATTTAAAATTGGCAAAAATGCTCCTGTATAAAAACTTTCACCCCTAATTAACCCCATATGGGGATGAATTTTCAAAAATCCTTCCTTAGTGTTCACCTTCAATATAAAAGGAACTCATGCAAAATTTCATACTCCTAGACCGAGTGGTTCAGGCTGTGGGTTGTCTGTCAGAGAGAATTACAAGACGCAGCAGGTTACAAATGCAGTCTAAGTATTCTTTTACGACCTGTGCCCTGTTTATCAAAACTTACAAGCCCTGTATTACAAGCATTTTTCCCGTAAAAAAATTCATTATTATAAAAAAAAACTACACGTGTAAATTACATGCTATAAATGGCATTATATTTTTAAACTTTTATTCGTAATTTTGTTTATCAAAAATTTCTTTCAAAGCTACAACTTGTAGAAAATCATAGCAAATCCTGAGAGTGTCCGGCGACTCTCTGATCAGTCTTACAAGTTTACAAGTGTACCGCAATTATTTTTTAAATTCGATTTTCTTTTTTATAATGTGGTCAAAAGAGAGAGATGACCGGATGCCCGTGTCCCAGCAGTGGGAAGTGGGAACATTAAGGCTGGAGAGGAGATGAGCTATGAATTTAACGAAATATTATCATTCATCTAGATAACTTGTCAAGAACGTGTAGATTTGTAACTTTTGATAAACAGGGCGGGCACATTTCGTGTCTATTTGAGTAAGTATGCAGCTATGCTTTGTTTTCATCATTGGCAATGTAATTAAAATTCATAACTAGCTTCCGTATTACGTATTTACTTTTATAAAAATAATATTCTTCCGACCTAACTCATCAGGTCATCATTATTTTCCATACTTGAACTTTCCCCCAGACCCCAATCATTGAGCTATACAAAATCGATCCATTTTGACATCCATTTGAAAAAATGATGAATGGCAAGCGGACCCGGGGGCTAGTTGTTATGTATTGTGTGTGACGTTTAACATGGGTCAGAGGGGGCCGAAAAAAGGGAGAACCCTAAAGGTCCATCAAAGGTCAAGTTTAGGTATTTTGGATTTTGAATACGCATATTAAAGGGATGTAAGTTTTTTTTTTTTCGGGTAGGTTGTTATAATTGTTGGTTTTGTTAGGTAACATACAATGTTCATCATCAACAGCCTACAATGTTCCCACTGCTGGGACGCAGGCCTCCTGTGAGAGGGAGTGGGCGGGCCCAATGCGAGCTGGATGTCACATGTCTTCGAATTTTTAGTTCTAGGACATGCCGGTTTCCTTCACCGTTTTGAGAGCAGTGGTGATGAAATAATTTACACAAAGTAGGCCTGCCTGGGTTCGAACCCACGACCTTAAACGCGTAAGTTGCGGCTGTGTCCACTGGGCCACGACTGCTCCCGTGTGTTAGGTATTTCCAGGAAAACAGACACTTTTACTGAGACCTTTTAAGACACAATTCGTTGACACAATAGTCCAAGAATTTGTCTGGAAAATAACCTTGATGCTGTGGAAGTTTTACAAGTGGCTTGTCATTTTTGAACTTTGTCAGTACGCGAAAATGTGTAGGTGGGCTTGATCCATTCATAATTTAATATTATAAATGCGAAAGTAACTCTCGTAAGTGGAGCTCGTTGCTAAGCAATAACAGCCGCTCGGGTCGATCCATCAGGTTAAGCTACGCTTGCCGGGGTTGGTCCGTGGATGGGTGACCATTTTCACATATCGAGACTCCTCCGTGCCTCGGAAAGCACGTTAAGCTGTTGGTCCCGGCTGTCATTTGTGGATCTTTGACAGTCGTTACGAGTCGTCAGAAGCCCGAAAGTCTGACAATAGTCTAACCAAGGGGTATCGTATTACCCAGTCACTGGGTTGTGGAGGTCAGATAGGCAGTCGCTCCATGTAAAATACTGGTATTCAGCTGCATCCGGTTAGACTGGAAACCGACCCCAACATAGTTGGGAAAAGGCTAGGCAGATTGATTTTGAAATGCGAAAGTAACTCTGTCTGTCTGTTACCTTTTCACGTCTTCACGACTGAGCGGACATCGATAAAATTTGGCACATAGGTAGTCTATGGACATAAGATACTTTTATCCCGGTAGTACGCTCCCGTGATATAATTTACGACCTCCACGTGGATGAAGCCACGGGCAAAAGCGAGTCTACTACAAATAAGAATCAAATTATATAAGCTGACATTATCGGTTGATATCAGGTGGGTAGTTATACAGCCTTTATGAAAAGTTACTGTCCCTCTGCGCAGTAGAATCCTTGTCAACAAAAAATAAAAAGTGTAAATCTCCTTTTTACCCGACTGCGAGACAGCAAAGAAAGGGTTGTGTTTTCACAAAAAAATAACGTAGAAAAAATAACGTCACTTACCCAAATAAAACAGCATTTACAGTCTTATAATCACTATGTAGTCAAGGTTGCCATGTAAGGGAAGCTAATTATAATAATCTTGAGAAAACTGTCGCGTGCCAACCTTAAATTGTAAGAACACCAAGGTCTAAATATGACCCTATTTGGTACATGTTAATAATGATAAGAATCTGTAACCTTATTTTTGTAAGTATACTTTGTTATTGACAAGGTAAATGTAAACAGTTATTAAAGTGTTACATGGATAGCGTTAATTTTTCCCCGACTACGGAAACGAAGAAAAAAGGAGGGTTATGATTTTGACCGGTATGTATGTATGTATGTATGTATGTTCATCTGTTCCCTCATATCTTCTAAACGACTTATCACAATTTGCCAAATGAGGTAACGTTGGAAGCGTCTTGATTGTCCGCTGGTTATAGGCTATGTGACGTCACATTTTTTACGGTTATAGGCTACGTCACGTCACAATTAAAAATGGCGCCCTCTAGACGACATAAAGTCAGGAAATAAAAAATGTTTAATCGTACCATGTTGGGTATCAAATGATAGGGCTTAATGAGCACATTTCAAAAATATATATATTATATACCCAAAAGAATTTAAAAAAAAAAAAAGTATTAAAAACTAAAACCCAACTACGACTAAAAAGGTATAAACAAGACACCACAGACAGACAAATTAAAAATCCGGAGTCACACGTAATCTGTTCGATTTATGCCCTAACACGCGTGACCCCGGATTTTTAATTTGTCTGTCTGTGGTGTCTTGTTTATACCTTTTTAGTCGTAGTTGGTTTTTAGTTTTTATTACTTAAATTTTTTTGTTAAGGGGGATGCGGTAAGGTAGCCCTCAAAATTCAAATTTTTTTATGTTTTTTCAATTTGCAGGTCAATGGGAGCTTGTATGTTCATTAAAATATGATTCGTTCATTAAAAAGTGCAGATACAATTCAGACCAGTTACCGCTGTTAATTTAAATAAACTTAATAGCACTTTAGTTTGTAAATTAAGTAATCAGGACCTTTCAATAAACAATGTCAATATTCTGTATAAAGAATTCTTTTCGGTAGTCCAAACCGAGTTCAATAATACTTTTAAGAAAAACACTAAAACTATCAGCCCTAAGTTTTTATTTAGTGATTGGGCAACTAAAAGACTCAGGAAAAGTAGGGAAAGACTTTTCGAACTGTATGGCCTTAAGCCTTATATTAACACGGAAAGTTTTAATAAGTATGTTGCTACTTATTCTAGAACTTTTAAGAGCACTTGTAAGGCAGCTAAAGCCTTATACATTAGCAAGAAAGTTAAATCAGCGGACAATAAAATACAGACGGGTTGGAAAATTATCAATAATGAAACGAATAGGAGCAAAAAGCATAATTCCGATTACACACTGGAGACGTCAAGTGGTGGTCTCATTTGCGATAGCAAAGAAGTGGCTCAAGAATTTGTACATTTCTTTACCAGTATCCCACTTAAAACTACTGAAACCTTAAACTCCTCGCCATCGCTCTCTTTTGATTTAGTAAGGGCGAACGTTCCAGCCTGCCTGATTGATTTTAACTTTAAGCATATTAACCCCGTTACAGTAATAAAAGCTTTTAAGCAAATCAAGATCAAATTGACCGAGGATCTTTGGGGAATGTCCATTAAAGTCTGTACCTCCATAATTGAGACCATAGCGCCTTACTTAGCTTTAATATTTAATTTGTGTGTGGATCAAGGAGTCTTCCCGGATTTAATGAAATACAGTAAGGTAATACCACTTTTCAAATCCGGGGACAGTAAAGACTCCAATAATTATAGGCCCGTATCCGTGCTGCCGGTTTTCAGCAAGGTGTTTGAAAAGGTAATGCTGAATCAAATGCTCAATCATTTTAACACAAATAAAATCCTTCACGACCAACAGTACGGTTTCACCAAAGGACGTTGTACGACTGACGCCGGTGTAACCTTATTAAGACACATTTTTAACGCGTGGGAAGAAGCCCAAGACGCCATAGGAATCTTTTGTGACCTCTCCAAGGCATTTGATTGCGTCGATCACGAAACCTTACTCTTGAAACTTGAGCATTACGGACTAGGTAAACTTGCGCTCAGTTTAGTAAAATCTTATTTAAATGATCGACAACAGCAAGTTCAAATAAACGGTATCAACTCACTCGGTTTAAAAGTAAAAATGGGTGTTCCACAAGGCTCGATTTTGGGTCCTTTCCTCTTTTTAGTGTACATTAATGATCTACTCCATTTATTAAAAAATCAGCCACACATGGTGTTATTTGCTGACGACACTTCCTTAATTTTTAAGGTAGATAGACGTGCTACAAATTTTGACGAAGTAAATAACGCCCTACTGCAGGTCCAAAATTGGTTCACTGCTAATAATTTAGTATTAAATGGAAAAAAGACTAAGTGCATAAAATTTTCTTTACCAAATGTCAAAAGTAGGGATTGTGAGATTATATTGAATCAAGAGAAACTAGAATTCGTCGATAAAACTGTTTTCCTGGGGATCACGCTCGACTCAAGGCTACAATGGGGTCCTCATTTAACATCTCTTGCAGGACGGCTGAGTTCAGCAGCATATGCTGTCAGAAAAAGCCGTCAATTTACTGATGTAGATACCGCGAGGCTAGTCTATTTTAGTTACTTTCATAGCATAATGTCTTACGGTATTTTACTATGGGGACGGGCTGCAGACATCGAGTCTATCTTTATTCTGCAGAAAAGAGCGATCAGAGCCATTTATAATCTACGCAGGCGCGATTCTTTAAGGGAACTGTTTAAGGATATTAACATCATGACGGTACCTTGTCAATATATTTATGAAAACATCTTGCGCGTAAGAAAAAATTTACAACTTTTTAGTAAAAGAGGCGATAGACATAATTATAGTACAAGAAATAGGGACTTATTAGTTCAACCAGGTTTCAGACTGGCTAAAGTAGACTCATCTTTCATGGGGTACTGTTTAAAATGTTACAAAAAAATCCCTCCCCACATACTTCAACTGAATGAGACGAAATTCAAAACTTGTATAAAACGCACACTATGTAGGCAGGCATATTATAAGTTGGAGGATTACATCTCTGATAAAAATGCTTGGCTCAATGCTGGTCCTGCTCCACAACCACAACTAACTAATTAACATTCTAAAATGCTGTTGGAGCTGCTGAAGATTGTAAGACTATCTTTGCATTGTATAAACTCAATCTCTCCTTTGTATTATATAATTCCACAGGTGTGAGTACTATGTACTATAGAGCTACCATTTACCGGGTATTTTGTCTTTCATTGACTTGAATGTGCCCTGGCGGCTGGGAATGTCATGCTCACTCAAATGTCTCGCTGGTGGTGGCGTATGTGTTGGATCATTTAGCTCCCTTCAAAATGGTTGAGCTGAATGGTGCTGATCCATGCGTCATGTTCGTGAACGGGCGCCGTCAGTTGTGACTGGTCATTTCTTAGCTGCCATGGCTTATTTGAATTTTTGAATTGTGCTTATTTTATAATTGCGGACGCTTTAAACGTGCTTTCTACATTGTTCTCACATGTATAATTTCAACATGAATAATGTAACCATTATATTGTAACAATATTTTGATTTAAAAGAGTGTCCATGGAGTTTCTTGCCCGTTCTTCTCCATAGGTACCTACTACGCTTTGGAATGGGCAACTAGCTTCATATTTCTGACTGACTGACTCCTTGACAATTCAAAAGTGCCTGTAAATGGTTTAATTGAAATAAATGCTTTGAGTTTGAGTTTGAGTTTGATTCGCCACCGTAACAAATATAGCTTTTTAGAATTATAAACATTAGAATCAGCAAGACAACTCTCTAAGTTCATAAAAGTGTATTGAATTACTATTTCATGATACCTTGACATTTGGCACTTATATGAACATAAGGAGTTGTATTGCTGATTCTAATGATTATAATTATACAACCTGTGACCTGCAAATTGTAAAAAATGTAAGAAAATTTTAATGGCTACCCTGAAGCTTTCGCCCAAAACCGTCCATTTTTAAATGATTTTAGTTCTATAAGTAGGTCTGTTCGATTACAAGTCAATCATATTTTAAGAACTAGATGAGGTCGGCGTTTCCTGTCCAACTACTCTGAGAAGAAAGGTCGGAACAAACTTAGAGTGCACAGGAGAAATTCCGGATGGAAAAACCCAATAACATTTAGCTCGTGGCTAAATAATTTCAGCCGCACGGGTCGATCCATCAGGTTAAGCTTCGCTTGACGGGGCTAGTCCGTGGATGGGTGACTATCTTTACGTACCGAGACTCCTCCGTGCCTCGGAAAGCACGTTAAACCGTTGGTCCCGGCTGTCATTTGTGGATCTTTGACAGTCGTTACGGGTCGTCAGAAACCCGAAAGTCTGACAACCAGTCTTACGAAGTCTACCATCGTATTACCCAGTTCCTGGGTTGTGGAGTTCAGATAGTCGCTCCATTTAAAATACTGGTATTCAGCTGCATCTGGTTAGACTGGAAGCCGACAACAACATAGTTGGGAAAAGGCTAGGCAGATGATGACCTAGCCCGACCTGGGAATCGAACCCAATACCTCTTGCTCAGCAGTAACGCCTTTTTTTTTGTGGTTGGGACATCAGAAGTGTTACGGGGTAGACTCAATAAAAAGATTTTATCGTTGACTGACTTGTATTACTGCCTACCTCGGCACTTCCTTATTACTTATAAGACAAAACAAAGTACAGACAAAAATACAGGTTGAACAAAAACGAAACAGATATACACATCTTCAAATGACTTCTCCCGCTCTGGGTGGAGCGGGAAGGCGTGTCAGACTTTTACTAACTTGAACCCACCCGTGTTCCTTCAGTTGCCTATTGCCAAGGTCCCAGTATCCCTTTCAGACTTTCCCGCATCAGCAGTACCGCCTGCGACAACTACACCAACAAGGCAATTCAATTATATCTAAATAAACAGTGGCAATGCAGTGGCAAGATGTGGCTCAAACTATTTACCTAGTACCGTTCTATGTGTAGCGAGACCGATGTTATCAGCAACTGTCATCAGCAGAGGTCGATGATATGTGACGCTCGTCTATGACCGCCCTAACGAGCAACGTCGCTTCAGACAGTTATGTTGAACAGTAATGCTGTTGAATTTCCAACCCTCGGCTCAGCACCGACAGTTGAAAATCTAACAGCGCGTTTTTATTTAGGCTTTCATGTGTCGCTTACTGTTAGTGGAAACGGGCATTAGTGGTTGAATACTATTTTGAATGAAAGGTTGTTAAGGATTTAACCTCTGAAATGGATATCATCACGCTATACCTACAAGGAGCTAAGCAGTCGATCTTGATACTTTGTGTCCAAAGGTGTCCAAAAGAAGATCCTTTTATATCTTAAGGCGCTGATAACAGGCAACCGGAGCAAGTAGTGTTGACTCAAACAAAAATATTGCCAAATCTATATAGTTTATGGTAGCGGAAAAAATATATTAGGTAATTTTCTCAGAACTGGTTGACACCGTTGTGAAAAAATAAAACTCGATACAAATTAACGGTAAACTAACCTTTTACCCTTTTTTTTGAGGTTGGGAAATCATCAAATGACTTCTCCCACTCTGGGCGGAGCGTGTCAGAATTTTACTGACTAAAACCCACCCGTGTTCCTTCAGTTGCCTGTTGCCAAGGATCCCGGTATCCCTTTCGGACTTTCCCGCAACCCTGGCAGGTAACCTTTTACCCTGAGTTCTAATCCAAAATATCGGTATTAAATATCAACGTACGTTGGTATTCTAATTAATAACAAGAACGTCTTATTTGAATGCAGAACTTGGTTGTTTTTAGTTTTCGATTATTCAACAAATTTTTACTAATATCATATATGTGAAAGTATCTCCGTCCGAATGTCTGCCTGTCTGTTTCCTTTTCAAGACGTATTGGCTGAACGGATTTGAATGAAATATGGAACACAGATAAACCGTGACCTGGTTTAAGACATAAGATACTTTTTATCTCGGTAGTACGTTCCCGTGGGCCAATTTCCGACATCCACACGGGTAAAGCAGCGAGCAAAAGCTAGTTTTTAGGGTTCTGTACCCAAAGGGTGCCAGCGGGACTCTTTTCTTCTAGCACAGGGCTGTATCTTTTGAACCGTAATTGACTTAAATATTTGCAGAGTGTACTACTATGGCCGCTATCACAATAGTATACCAAATAATAAAAAATCACCTTCGTGTGCCGACTCCCAGTTTGTTCGCTTCTTTAATAACGTGAGATTTGGCAACATATTTCATTAAGTAAGCTTTCAGAAATCGGGAATTATAGTCCTTTAGCTGTCTTTTATGATACTCGGGAAAAAATTGAAGATGGGTAAACACACAATGCGGAATCTAATAAAATGACAATACCCGCCGCAATTACTTCGCAGTAACTCGGCGGCTAAATACACGCTTCAACGTATTCGATCGCTTTGACACTCCATGTAGAAAATTACGCGACGCAATACTTATACGAAACAAATGAGACGTTGTTGCCCAAACGATTTGTAGGCTTACGCTAGTAATTTAATAGCATTGCAGACGTTTTTACCGTAGATATACTGTCGCTACCGCGTACCGGAAGACATTGCATTGGAAGGCCCAAGGTGCACCAATGACTTTGTAAAGGCCGCAGGAACCCGCTGGATGCGAGAAGCACAGAAACGGTCGAAGTGGCGATCCTTGGAAAAAAAGAAAATTATTTATTCTTGGGGCAGGCTTATGTCCAACAGTGGGCGTGTCGCTAGACTTCAATCAATCTGCCTAGCCTTTTCCCAACTATGTTGGGGTCGGCTTCCAGTCTAAACGGATGCAGCTGAATATCAGTATTTTACATGGAGGGACTGCCTATCTGACCTCCACAACCCAGTAACTGGGTAATACGATACCCCTTGGTTAGACTGGTCGTCAGACTTTCGGGCTTCTGACGACTCGTAACGACCGTCAAATATCCACAAATGACAGCCGGGACCAACGGCTTAACGTGCTTTCCGGAGCACGGAGGAGTCTCTATATGTGAAAATGGTCATCCATCCGCGGACCAACCCCGGCAAGCGTAGCCAGCTTAACCTGATGGATCGACCCGAGCGGCTGTTATTACTTAGCCACGAGCTCCTCCTCCATGTGTCCGCTTCATGTGTCGCTAGACTTATCGGTAGAAAATAGTCGGCACGACGTTATTAAACCATGACGATCACATTACCAGTGGTTGACACATAATTAAGTCGATGTAATTCAACGCGAGACCAGTCTTCAAACCGTTTGGGGATTACTCCAATGAGAATTCTGGTTGTACACAATTCAGAAGCTTTGAACGTTAATCCTTTTGTGTGATACCATTGTTTAGAGGTGACATCTGGATAATTACGCCCCGTTATGAAACAAAGGGAATTTTTATCCTTTTTCGGGCGCTTTTAATCTGAAGGTTTTGGAGTTCCTAATCTTGGGATGAAACCTTTTCTGTTTTCATGTTGAACGTACTTATAATCATAATCACATCACGCCTTTATTCCCGTGAAAGGGATAGTAAGTAGAGGTGCGGCGGTATCTACATCGCCACATACGAACTACGCATAAAAGACCTGACTTCACACAAAAATCCTGACGTCACATAAATCTTGCATCGCGCAATTAGAGTTTACCGTGCGATGGACATAATAATATATACAAGAGACCAACATCAATCGTCGGGCAGTTGCCCGCCAGACACAACACCCGTCTGGTCGGAGGATCCTCCCTTTTCTATGGTGGATGAGTGAACTTTACACCCTATGCCTCATACTCCTAAAGAGGTGTTGAGAACTTCATAATGCCAGTTATGACAGGTTAAGTTTTTTGGAGTGAGCCTATTGCCATTAACATTTTTAATAAGTCTGCATGGCGCCTAAGTCCCTTCTATATAATAATAACGGTGAGTATACCATTTAATTTAACTAGCTGATCAAAGTTGCCGAAGCGTTTAAGTGAAAACTTTGAAATTACTACAAAGTTTTTCCAGCAGTCAGAGCCTCGTCAGTTACCTTTAAATGCAGGTGAAGTTGAGAAGCTGGCTGCTGTTCCCCCCCCGCCCCCCCCACTCGTTATCAAAATGCGCTCGACGATTGCAGATGGGGCGGCGAAATTTATTGTATCGCCCTCTTGCCAACATTTGAAAATAAAACATGGAACTTTTTCCCTGCAAATGTTTGTTTGAAAATTCTACAGTGTAGGAAGTACGTAACATATATTATGTATATTACTACCACGTCTCTATTCCCTGGAGGAGCCGATAGAGGTGTATTGCCGAACGTATAGTTTATTTCGTTCGCCATACTTACTAACATTTTGTACGAAGAAAATCATAAAATTCAGGAAAACTTAAACAAAATAAACACTAGAATCTTTCTAGTACTCTCAATTCCACACAGTTTAAAAATATAGAAAAGTAACATAAAATAAAATACATCACTGGCCCTCGAAAGCTACGACGTAGCCACGAGAGTGCTACGAGCTACGCCGTAGCGTGCACGTAGCCGGTAAATCTTCGGCACCGGCATACGTCCGGTTGTGGGCAAATAATTCCCTATTATATACTTGTATTGCTCTCCGACATCGTCTGAGAAAATATTTATATCAGAAAACTAGCAATTGAAAGTAGAGTAGAAAAATAACTATTACGCAAGACATGAAATACGTACTTTTTTTTTTGTGTGGGTAATATCAAATAACTTCTCCCGATCTGGGGGGAGCGGGTGGGCGTGTCAGACTCTTACTGACTAAAACCTACCCATGGTCCTACAGTTGCCTGTAAGTTGCCAGAGGTCACGGTAACATTTCGGACTTTCCCGCAACCCTGCCTGGCATCGGCCCTAGCGGAACCCGTCAGTTGTGCTGACATCTCTTTGAGGCGCGCGTGGAACACAACGCGCCCATGACGTACTTGATTTATCAATCTTCCAATTTAAAATTGCATAAAAAAAATGTTCTTAATAGGTTTTTCTTACTTGTTCAAACTGGTTATTTAAATAGTCTTAAATAGTAAATAGCACTGTCCTTTGTAAGTGTCCTTGTGATCTACAGTGAAGATAATACACTGTTTTCAGCAAATATCCGTCAAAATGAACTTAAATTCATGCAAAAAGTTGCCAATAAATATCAATTTATTGGCAACTTTTGTTGAAGTTACTTTCAATAACTAAAATATTCGTTTTTCTTACCTGTTCAAACTGGTTATTTAAATAGTCTTAAATAGTAAATAGCACTGTCCTTTGTAAGTGTCCTTGTGATCTACAGTGAAGATAATACACTGTTTTCAGCAAATATCCGTCAAAATGAACTTAAATTCATGCAAAAAGTTGCCAATAAATATCAATTTATTGGCAACTTTTGTTGAAGTTATTTTCAATAACTAAAATATTCGTTTGTGTCTGTGAAAGCAAAAAGCACAATATTGTTTATGAATACAATATTAAATTGCATTCTTAAAAGAAGGCCTTTTGTCCGAAACGAACGAAACTTCATAAAACATAGATTAACAAGGTGACTCGTTTGTCTGGGACTGCAGAGCACATGGCCCTGATTTCAATTCCCATGTCAGGCAATTTTTCTTTATTTTTCAGCCCAGAGTCTCGATTTGTGACCCGGTTTCAAAAGGCTCGCCCCCTATTACTTGGAACCCCCTGACTCCTGTTACTTGTCTCTGCAGCGCTCGGTGTGGCGACACGTCGTGTCCTGGTTTGCGACTGGTCAATCGTGATCATGAGGATGCCTCGTTGAGAGGTGAAACACGTGTCCATTTCTTACAGGGTTTTTTATGACTCTTGAAGAATAGTTAAGCGGAATAGGTTACTAAATATATCTACGTCTATTGTATTTTATAATGGATTTCCGTAAAGTCACGCCTGAATCAATTAACTTACTTAAAAACACAAGTTGCCGAAATGTGTGTGTAATACACCTCTGACTAGACCCTTGGCGGTTACCGGCGTGATGTTCTGTTATGTAAAAGAAAAAAAAACAATCTGCCTAGCCTTTTCCCAACTATGTTGGGGTCGGCTTCCAGTCTAACCGGATGCAGCTGAATACCAGTATTTTACACGGAGCGACTACCTATCTGACCTCCACAACCCAGTAACTGGGTAATACGACCCCTTGTTAAGACTGGTTGTCAGACTTTCGGGCTTCTGACGACCCGTAACGGCTGTCAAAGATCCACGAATGACAGCCGGGACCAACGGCTTAACGAGAATGGCTTTGTTATGTAAAAGAACTAGTTACTATATTTCTTCTGTCTATTGGCCATTGTATTTCATACTTAATTCAAAAAATAAACCGTTCTGCTTATGGCGTCGCTCACATTTTAAGGCGCTATTCCATAGCTATCCACAGCTAAGCTACACAAGTGTACTTATACTCGCGACAATCTAAGAAGTCCGTTTTGACGTTTCGTTCTCGTACTTGTAATATTCGTACTGATTCTCAAGGCATAATTTCGCTTTACGTTATGCCTTGAGAATCAGTTTTAAGCAATGTAGATAAGTCGTCGATTACATACTCTCTAAGTATGTTTAATCGATATGTCTCGAGATTCAGTGTAGAAGAAACTATTTTTTTTTTCATCGCTACACTAGGGTTTTTGTACCTGTCAAAACGGACTTCTTAGATTGTCGCGAGTCTAGCTCGTCGGAACGGAATCGTCCACTAACGGGTATGCTACGCAGGAAACAATTGCTGGAAAACAAATGAACCGCGCGGCAAACGTAACAAACCTCTCCGTGAAAATCCTACGTAGCAGTGGAATACCGCCCTTACCTAGTAGCGGACTGTGGAACCCTACCTTCCTCTGCGATCGGCTGTAAAAGCCTACCTATTTAAAATACATTAATACCCTCCATGTATCAACAACATTCTTTTGATCGCTTAAAGCGGCTTAATCGCTTAAGCTGAAGCGCTTAATGTAAAACCTTCCGCTTTTCATAGAATTTCCGCACAAAAAACCGCAAACAGTTTATAGCTTTTGGTGTAAAAATTAATTAATAATATTTTAAAAGCTGTCTCTTCATGGATTATAGAACCGCTTTGTGGAAACTAGGTTACTAGTTCGAATCAGACATATACTAATTTGACTCAATATCTAAAAAAAACTGTTGTAAAAATTTTCTGTTTATAACTCGAGAACTTTAAAATACAATATTCTTTATTATCTACAACATATAATATGGCCTAATTATCACTTGCTTGAGAGCAGTGGTAGCCCAGTGGTACCGGCCTCGACTTCGAGTCGTCGTAGGTCGTGGATTCGAACCCAGCCAGGCGGTTTACTTTATGCAAATAATTTTATCATCACTGCTCTCAAAACGGTGAAGGAAAACATCGTGAGGAAACCGGCACGTCCTAGAACCAACTATCCGAAGACATGTGACATCTACCAATCCGCACTGGGCCCGCGTGGTAGATTACAGCCCACTCCCTCTCGAAGAGAGGAAGTCTGTGTCCCAACAGTGGGCTGATTATGATGATCACTTGCTTCAAAAACGGTGAAGGAAAACATCGTGAAGAAACCGGCGGCATGTGAAGCCAAGTCAGAGGCCCATGGGTGACATAAAAAAACTCTGACACCAGCTCACTAACCACACGAAAACGAAAGAAGACATTATAGACTTTACTTTACCCGATTGAAGGCTCTCTATCTATCTATTTAGCCTGTAATACCCCACTGCTGGGCAAAAGTCTCCCTTTCCCTTTTCCACACTCATCTGTCCTTTGAGGGCCAGTCCTGCAATAGGAGTCATAAGTTCGTCCTTCCATTTTTGGCGGATTGACGAATAGATTTTAGTATACAGATACAGGGTGTAAAAATACCCATCACATAGCCGTCAAGTACGCATGTACATCAAAGTAAGTAACATGACACATAAATTATTGCTGGGAGACGACTTTCATTAATTTTGGTGTGAAAAATAGCTGGTTACGGTAGTGCGCAACGTAACGCACGCAAAACATTGTGTTTATGGGTGCATGCAACAGTTTAGGGTTAATTAAGTTAGAACATTTAAAACTTGCTATATTTAAAAAACGTCTGAAAAATTTGGAACTTTGACCTTCAATATCTCCGTAATCAGAAGGTACCGAGGTATGGTGCAGAACAAAAACATAATCACTATGACGGGGATGGGGAGACAAGTGACTTTCGGCTTCGTTAAGCGTCTTTTTATACCCGTTATAATATGTAGTACACGAGAGAAGCTACGCCAACTCTAATTTAACTATAAAAACTTTTTACAAAAAAACACAACCGACTTCCAAAAAAAATGAAAAATAACTTTAATTTCGGAAGTCGGTGTCTTTGCTTTCCAATTATCGTTTTTTGCCACCGACTTCCGAAATTAAAGGTTTTTGTCACTTTTTTTGTGTTTTTTTTTGGAAAATGATTGTGTTTTTTTTGTAAAAAGTTTTTATTTTTCACTTTTTAGTTGTGGTCCCTACCCCTACACAAATTCGAATACCTGCTATGTAAATAACATACAGACGAATTGAGAACCTCCTCCTTTTTTAAGAAGTCGGCGAAAATAAACTGACTCAGTGAATATAAAAATCACACCCAAATTGATTATACTGCTATCTTTCTCCAACGCACAAAGTGAGATAGAGACGTCGTTCCTTAAATCTACCCGTCTCAGAACGGAAAATCGACGTTTAAATACAGTCAGTGTGCCTCCATAAATAACGGAGAATCTGCAAATTTTTCATAACATTATTTTTAATGGCGACCTTAATATCGGAGTCTGTTTTTGAATTCGAGTGTTTTGCAGTAGCCTCCTGATGTTTACCTACCTATCCGGACGCACTTGGCTGACTTCACAAACAAGAGATGCTGTTACGTCATGCGACACGGCTCGGCCCTGGCTCTCAGCCAGTTTCCAAGAAAACTATTCAAAATATACCCTTTATGATTCTTCTGGTTGAGTGGAATGTCACGTAATGTCCATTTTATTCATTGTACTGCATGCAGACGATAGTGCGCGTCCTGAGACTGTCTGGAATAATGAATGGTAGACAGACTAGCCTAGAGGAGCTCTTGGCCAAGTAATATCAGCCGCAGGGGTCGATCCATCGGGTTAAGCTACGCTTGCCGGGGTTAGTCAGTCGATGGGTGACCATCTTTACATAGCGAGACTACTCCGTGCCTCGGAGAGGAGCACATTAAGCCGTTGGTCCCGGCTGTCATTCATGGATCTTTGACAGTCGTTACGGGTTATCAGAAGCCCGAAAGTCAGACAGCCAGTCTTACCAAGGGGTATCGTATTACCCAGTTACTGGGTTGTAGAGGTCAGATGGACAGTCGCTCCATATAAAATACTGTTATTCAGCTGCATCCGGTTAGACTGGAAGACGACCCCAACATAGTTGGGAAAAGGCTAGGCAGATTGAGACAGACTATGGGATTATTAGCCTATAACATTCCCACTGCTGGGATACAGGCCTCCTCTCGGTGAGAGGGGGTGCGCGAGACTATAGTTAACTTTGACGAACAAATAAAGATACTATTAGAGGATACGATCCTTGAAACTGAGGTTTAATGACACTTTAATTAATTCATCTATTAAACTGTATATAAATGCTTCATTGTTCTAGTGCTCGCAAGCACTACTGCTAAGCATGAAGTCCTGGGTTCGATTCCCGATTTGGGCAAGGTGTTATTGGGTTTTTCCACCTGGAATTTCTTAGCCCGGATTCTGGTTCTGTGCCCGGCTGATAGCAATAGGCTTGCCTCCCATGGGACTTATATAACTCGTGAAATGTGGGTGTGCACCAGCTCTAGTCTTTTTTTTGAGTAGTTTTTTTTTGAGGTTGGTAAATCATCAAATGACTTCTCCCACTCTGGGCGGAGCGGAACGGCGTGTCAGACTTTTACTGACTAAAACCCACCCGTGTTCCTTCAGTTGCCTGTTGCCAAGGTCCCGGTATCCCTTTCGGACTTTCCCAAAACCAGCAAGCATCAGTCCTAGCCAATAGGACCCCGCCAATTGTGCTGACATCTCTTTGAGGCGCGCGTGGAACACGACGCGCCATCGACCCGGGCCTGGTCCTTATCAGACGGCGAGCTACCCATTGCTCGCCGTCCGCAAGCCCGCGCCTATGGTGGCCGGGAATCCGCCTGGTCTCCAGCGGCGGCGGTTAGGAGCGTGAGGGCGCAAACTTTGCCTCTCCCTCACGCGTTCCGCCTCCTCCTTCGCGAGCTTCGCTGCTTCGCAGAAGGAGGTGACGACGACCAGCTCTAGTCTGCCTAACGGTAATACGGGCGTGATTTTATGTTAAAACAACATCACGTATCCCATTATCATGCTGGCATCAGCTTATCTGTTAGAAAGAGATAACATTGTACTTAAAAAAAGTCATACTACCGTCCCATACATTTAGTATTTCCCCTACTCCCAGTACAAAGTTCCACTTCAAAACTCTGTACCATTCTTATTTCTTACGCCAGTCACAGAGTAATAAACACCAGTCTAGCAAGCAACACATGTAATGAGAAAGAAATGACTGCGCGTCGTTGCGCCGTTTTTTTAACAACTTTTTTTACACTGTGGCCACAAAATGATCACGTAAAAAAATAAAGTACTGTTGAATGTATACTAGTTTCTGTGAAGGTACGAAAGGCTTTGAAACTTTTAATGAGCAGTGTGTGTCACTGTTTTCAAAGTAGGTAAGAGTAAGAGCAACTAAAAGTTGCAGAATATGTTTTTTCAATGGACATCCTTTTCCTGTGGGTGTCGTTTCAGGTGAATGAGGGATTATTTTTTAAAGTTTGGACCACTACTTTATGCTTATAATGATTTTGTGCATTCACCATCCCTCTGCTCTGGTGATTTTGATATCTTTGGACATTGTGCAATGTTCAGCAGTACGGGTTTCTTTCTTATCTTTATTTATTTACTAGCTGTGCCCCGCGGTTTTACCTGCGTAAGTCTCGATCCCTTGGGAATATCGGGAAAAAAAGTATCCTATGTCCTAATCCAGGATGACCTGGATTAGGACACCCATGTGCAAAATTTCATCAAAATCCGTTCAGCCGTTTCAGCGTGAAAACGTTACAAACAAACAAACTCACTTTCGCATTTATAATATTAGTTAGAATTATCTCTTTTTATTTACTTTCCTATCGTAGGTATACTGGAACCTTTAGAAATAGACGTTGCCTTTGTACGTATTTCTCTGTTCCTTTCTTCTTTTTCTTCTGTTCATATGTGTGTGCATAAATGGTTAAATTATTTATTACTAATGTATCTACTGCTCCACTCCCAAGCACTTTATTACGCCAATGAATAAAAATACATAAACATGACATCCCCTTGTTTCCCTCGAATGATTACGCAGAACTGAGTATACTCACATTTCGCCAGTTATGTTCAAGTCCCAAGTAAATCCGTATTTAAAAAAAACCGGCCAAGTGCGAGTCGGACTCGCGCATGAAGGGTTCCGTACCATTATCTATAAAATCGGCAAAAAAAACACGTTTTTTGTATGGGAGTTCCCCCCCTCATATATTTGTTTTATTTTTATTTAATTATTTATTTTCAAAGTGAATATGTTCAAGCATCTACCTGTTGCCGTTTTCAATAGCGAGCAAAACCATCAGGTTTGTTGAATGGGAGCCCCGTTAAATATTTATTTTATTCTGTTTTTTAGTATTTGTTGTTATAGCGGCAACAGATATACATTATCTGAGAAAATTTCAACTGTCTAGCTATCACGGTTCATGTGATACAGCCTGGTGACAGACGGACAGACAGACAGACAGCGGAGCCTTAAATAGGGTCCCGTTTTACCCATTGGGTACGGAACCCTAAAAAACATCAGTAAAAATAAAAATCTGTCAACAACAATAGTAAAAATAAAAATAAGATATATCGGATTGGTGATTCTCGAGTTATAAGCGCACGAACAGACAGACATAGCATATTATAATATTATGTAGGTACCTAAAGAAAAATGTAGATTGTAAGCCATTTTCCAACCATAACAAAGTAAAGATTAAAAATCCGTGTCGTGCACTATAATTAAATCAAGCATCCTTAAACCTGACATAAAGGTACGCAGTAGTTTTTGAGGTTGTCCCAAATTAAACAGGCCGACACAGTGAAGGTGAGAGCCCATGAAAGTTTACCTGTTTGCCCAAACTTTTACAAAGCGACTGGCCCTAATTCATTATACGGTCGGTCAAAAGCAGAGGTATATGGTCTTAGTTTAAATAGTTTTCGACCGAACTAAGGTTGGGTTTGTGCAAAAAACGGATTAAAACTTTTTAAGTTGGGAATTTTTCGTTGTAAGTTATTGGTAATATGTCGGCAATCCATTAAGAGGTATGAGAGGTCATTTACAGCCAAATGACCCCTTTTGACTCCTATGCAAATGTCAACCATTTTCTAGTACCTACTTAATTTTACTTTTTTTTTTCATGCATTTTAAAATATGAACCTAACCTTACCATTAAATTCTGTAGGTGTTAAAAGTCCCCGAAACGATAAATCACTATTCACAATTTTTACGTGATTGTAATCGCGAAAAAATTGGAGGAGCTCGTGGTTAAGTAATAACAGCCGCACGGGTCGATCCATCAGGTTATGCTACGCTTGCCGGGGTTGGTCCGTGGATGGGTGACTATCTTTACATACCGAGACTCCGTGGCTCGGAAAGCACATTAATCCGTTGGTCCCGGCTGTCATTCGTGGATCTTTGACAGTCGGTACGGGTCGCCAGAAGCCCGAAAGTCTGACAACCAGTCTTACCAAGGGGTATCGTATTACCCAGTTACTGGGTTGTGAAGGTCAGATAGGCAGTCGCTTCTTGTAAAATACTGGTATTCGGCTGAATCCCGTTAGACTTAAAGTCGACTCCAACATATTTGGGAAAAGGCTAGGCAGATTATGTGAGATCTAAATAAAATGCTGTGCTTACCTTTAACCCGTCGTATGCCGTAATTACAGACACAATTAAAAATCCATTGTTTCTCAACGGGATCCACGTTCCGGCATACCAAAGGTTAAGTTAGATGCATGCAATGCTATTGTATTTGTAAATGATATTATGTACTTTGAATATCGTTGTGTGTATTTATTATAGTTGGTTTGCCTACATAAATAAATTCATTCTGACAGACAATTTATAGCTTACCCTGGGTCAACACTAGAAGCGTGTTTTTTCCCAACAGTTCCTTTTATAACCAAGGTGAGCATTAAGGAAAGATATTTGAAAATTTATACCCTAGAGGGGTTAAACAGGGAAACTGTCTCTGGAATTTCGTAATTTTGGTAACCCATCCGGCGCACGGCTTGTCCTAATCCTAACTAATATTATAAATGCGAAAGTGAGTTTGTTTTTTTGTTATGCTTTCACGTTAAAACGGCTGAGCGGATTTAGATGAAATTTGGCACAGGGTAAACCATGACCTGGAAAATGGCATAGGATATTTTTTGGCCCGCCCTAATCCCGATATATAAATGCGAAAGTGAGTTTGTTTTTTTGTAACGCTTTCACGTTAAAACGGCTGAGCGGATTTAGATGAAATTTGGCACAGGGGTAAACCATGACCTGGAATATGGCATAGGATATTTTTTGTGCCGCCCTAATCCCGATATATTATAAATGCGAAAGTGAGTTTACGTGTTTGTTTATTTGTTTGCTACGCTAAAACGGCTGAACGGATTCGGATGAAATTTGACACAGGGGTAGACCATGACCTGGAATACGACATAGGTTATTTTTTATCCATACCGGTGTTCCCACGGGATCGAGACTTAGGTGGTGCAGCTAGTTTTCTAATAAACCTTCTCTATTTTTAGACAATTTTGGGAAGCAAAAATATCGACCTTCAATATTTGCCCTATTGCCGTCATTCGGCGAACTATGACCGCTAATTGCACCTCTGCCGTGCCCTTACATAACATTGACGTCATCAATGCTGAACATAGGCCTCCCCATTAATCATTGCTATCATTATAACGTTCTTACACATTTAATCTAGTAGTAGTTAATAGAATATTTATAGTTAGATTATTGGATTACGCTATACAACTTTAGTAGTTCGTTTTAGGCTTAATAGACTGTAGATTTGTAGACCATTTTATACTTTGCTTGTTGACAGGCCTTTTTTTTGTGGGTGGGAAATCATCAAATGACTTCTCCCGCTCTGGGCGGAGCGGAAGGGCGTGTCAGACTTTTACTGCCTTAAACCCACTCGTGTTCCTTCAGTTGCCTGTTGCCAGGGTCCCGGTATCCCTTTCGGACTTTCCCGCAACACTGGCAGGTTGTTGACAGGCCTACACTAGCCTCCCATAAATTAACAATGTAATTTGAAAACATTGTAAAAGCCATTTGTTTTTAAAAGAGTAACCGTGGAGTTTCTTTTCGGCTCTTCTTTTTAGGGGTATGAGGAACAGGGTCTAAAGTTCACTCATACTCCATAGAAAAGGGAGGATCCTCCAACCAGACGGGTGTTGTGTCTGGCGGGCAACTGCCCAACGATTGATGTTGGGTTCTCGTATATATGTCCACTGCACGGTAAACTTTAATTGCGCGATGCAGGATTTATGTGACGTCTGTCTGACGTCAGGTCTTTGATGCCTAGTTCGCATGGGGCGATGTAGATACCGCCACATCTTCATAGGAAACGACCAATTGGCATTCATAAGTGGCATGCTACTGCAGCTGCCATTTGTCATGCCACCAACTCAATAGAAGTCAAAATCGGTTGAACGGACTGTTAAAAAGGTTTATTTAAATGTCTAATGTTATTTCAAATGGAGTATGGTTAATACCGACATATTAGATTTAACAAGTTGTTAGATTCTTTGGCTTCTCTAACTACAACCGTTCTAGTCAAGTGCATGACACACGAAAGACAACAATGTCACCCATCAATATACTGACTGCGGCTACCGCAGCTTAACCTTGCAAATCAATGATAAATGATAAATGATTTTATTTTCTGTAAGTAGGTTTGTACAAACACTTTTACACGTCAATCACATTTTTAAAACTAGATGAGGCCGGCTTTTCCTATCTGACTACTCTGAGAAGAAAGACCGAAACAAACTCAGAGGTCACAGTCTCTTTTAAAGTACACACATAATCTTGGTCAGATCATGTGAAGACCATGTAGATTGGTGTCTGAAATGGTCTTTTGAGGAAAGAACCATACAGATTGAGTGGACCTGTCCAGTCAGTGCACGCATTTTTCACGATTTGACGAACAATACCAAAAAAGGGACATTTGGGTAGGCCGCATAAATTACTCAAACTGGCAGTTTGAGTAATTAAAACTCAAGGATAAATAAAAAAAGAAAATAATGATCCACACAGTCTTTTGATCTGCGCATCTGTTACTGAGCCACGAGCCCCTTTATATTTAACTGTTGTACCCCGGAAACCTAACATCGTTATATTTTATGAGAACCAGTTTCGATGCACCTCACGTTTACCCATCACATAGGTAGGTACCGATATTTTGAAGTCGTTTACCCGCATGCGTTTTGAATCTTTAGCACAGTTAACCAGGGGGCCAAGTCTACTAATTTACAAACGTGTCAGTGGTCTCACAATGATTAATTTTTGACAGATATTCTATACAAAATTTGTCAAAAACTGATCATTGTGAGACCACTGACACGTTTGTAAATTAGTAGACTTAGCCCCCAGAGCTATAGTTATCGCGTTTTAGAATGGCAATAACGGCCCGGAAAAATTTCCCTTCCCCCATATCTCTCTGTAGGAACCCAAACAATAAACTATGTATGTTTTTATGTTATTGGAACATGGTGAAGATCACGATAGATATTGATTCAGGACGTAAACATACTTTATTTCAGTTTTTGAAACAAACAATGCTAGACAGTGTACGTGGATCAATAACCGCAATTGCCACACTAAAAAGTGAACATGAACAAGCATTGAATTGATAGTTAACTTCTAAAACAAGTATTCTAAAATGTTACAATGTTATAAACCAAAACACTAATAGCGTAACACACTCATAATCATATGTTTTCGTTTTGACAACACAAAAAAAAGCTATACATTTTGTTATTTGAATAAGTAACTAGTTCATCTGCTCTACAATTAAATGAAAGATTTTTTTTAATGCGTAAATTCGACAAACTCCAATCATAAAATACAATTAGGGTTCCACCAATTACCTACTGAAAAACTCGTAAATCCGCCACATTTTTATCCCAATAAAAATGTATTGAAGAACCCCACGCTTTTTACAAAAACATCTCATGCATGGCGCTTTATGTTTCCTAATACACGATATGTACTTTAGTACATTCATTATTCAGTACAAAACGAATGAAAAATAAGGCGAATGTCCGGGAGGACATCGATCTAGAATTACAAATGAATTCGCGTAATATTAATATTTTTTTACATTATTATAGTATTAAGCTTAGTTACTGTGAACGGTACAAGATAGTTTAAAAAAATCATAGAAAATTAAAAGAAGATCAGTGACTTAAAAAGGAGAACATCATTAAAAGATTTTAGAGTATCAATTAAACATTCCCTCTTTTATAATTTACCCTTAAATAATGCTTACTCTAACAAATTACTCTTGGCGAAATAAATAAGATCCGAAGCATCATCAATTGCCTTCGGCATTACACAAACCAGCGAGCGTTTGCAAACGGACGGCGCAGTTTGTATAGTGACGAATCATACAATCTACCGACGACATATCCAATGTCAATACACTTTCGGATGATTAAGAAGGGACCAAACCTTAGTCGGATATCACCAGGAGACTACAGGAAAATACTTGAGAGCTTTCAAACGTACGTTAGGACGCCCTCAGGTTAGGTGGAGCGATGATCTTCGCAGGGTGGCTGGTATTAGCTAGATGAGAGTTGCCGAGAATTGAAATAAATGGCGTACGATTGGAGAGGCCGATGTCCAGCAGTGGACTGCAGGCTGTAGACTGACGATGATGATGATTTGACAACTGATCACCAGGGATTTGGCCTTGTAGTATGCTACCCAAAGACAAAAACAAACAGAAAACTCCTGGCAATCGTCGAAGCAATTGGCCCTTGATCTCAAGGACGTGTTCAAAGGCTTTTTCGATAATGTTCCATCTCAAATTATTATCTTTTGTCCGTTTGAAATATCGGCCAAGATTTCGTCCCCCCCTCGCCCCTGTCCAGTCTAGACGTGGGTAGAGGGGGAGGGGGTTATTGCTTATTTCTTCTTTCGACGACAGATATGAGTATACTTATTGTGTTTGATGTAACGATTGGGGTTATTGGAGGGTAGTCGATCGGATACTCCGGTATATGTAGGTATGGTTAACTAGTTATTGTCCGCAAATTTGCTCTTAGGAGGTCGAATTTCGATAAATTCTTTCTTATTTCTTTTTCACACTCTAAGAAACCTCAATGTATGATGACGTTAATCAACGCTTATGTTAAAGATTGTGCCTATGTATTAATGAGAAATGCCTCCGATAAAAATATGACGAACCTACGTTATTAAAAAAAAACCTCAAAAAAGAGGTTTTATTGCTTGCCTTCACATAAAATTCTTCACAAAATTTTATCTTGATAAAAAAAAACAATTGCCTTACCTTGGGTTCGTCAAATTAAATTCGAAGACAGTTTCCCCGCGATCGATTTACGAGGATCCGTCTCAAAGTAGTTAATTAAACGAAGATTGATTTTCTAAGGAGTTTATTGGGTCGTGTTTGCGACGCGCCGATTAGACGAGTCATTTACTAAACGAATTTTGGAATAAAGAATCGATTGTGAGAAAAAAATGTTTTCAACTTCACTTGAAAGTTCGAGGAGTTAATTGATTTGCAGCAGCGATTTTTAATCGAAAAAGCTTCGTTTTTATTTGTTGTTAGTTGGTTGATTTTAGATATTTCAACACAATTTCATAAGCTATGATTAATATATTTGAAATCCCAAACACTTGAATTTTGATAAACATTCTAAAAACTAAGTCACGAAAGTCGATTACAGATTCATCTAAAATTGAATCGACTAAACTCTCGAATGAATCGGGCGACTCGATTGACAATCGCCTCATCCCTTTTGTAAAGAAAGTTAATTTAATACGTAGTTTGGTTCGTAAGATAAGGGGATGGTAGCAGTGACTGATTACTTATAATATTATGGCTTATAAAATTCATGCCCTTATCGCGGCGGCCATACTGTTTTCGTTAAAATTAGACGAAGTTCCGTTTCCGTATACTCTGGATCGTGACGCAATTTTGAGATGATATCATCTCAAAATTCTGATCTGATGATGGTTACTTTAGAAGATGAGTAAAATATCCTTGAGAATTATATTTTACCTAAATGTTGAACCATGGAGATCACTGAGATTTTTTTTCAAAATCTTTGCCTGCGTATGTTCGCCCGTGTGGAGATCGGAGATTATATTTTAGGAGCATATTAACGGGATAAAAAGTATCTTAAGTATTCAATCAAAATCTGCCTAGCCTTTTCCCAACTATGTTGGAGTCGGCTTCCTGTCTAACCGCATGCAGCTGAATACCAGTATTTTACATGGAGCGACTGCCTATCTGGCATATATTGGTTATATCATTCATTTTGAAATTAAACATGTGAGAACAATGTAAAACAAAAAGAGACGTGCACGTTAAAAGCGTCCGTAATTAAAGATCAAAAAAATTCAAAAATTAAAATAAATTAAAAATAAGCCGTGGCAGCTTAGAGATGACCAGTCCCTATTGGCGGCGCACGTTCACGAACATGACGCATGGATCAGAACCATTCAGCTCAACCATTTTGAAGTGAACTTAATGATCCAACATACACGCCACCACCAGCGAGACATTTGAGTGAGCATGGCATACTCTCCGCCGCCAGGGCACATTCAAGTCAATGAAACACGTACCTAGTAAATGGTAGAGATGGGCTGAGTGATGATTTTTCTGTATCAATGACTGCATGACAATGACAAAAAAATATCGATGACTGGAACAATGACAAAATCATCAATGATTTTTATTTGAGTACATCACGTCACTTCAATTATGACCGAGTGCTGAAATGATCGCGAATCGAGATGTGAAATTATCATTTGACCGATTTTTTAGTATTTCATGGTAATCCGGCTCTTTTGCAAGTAAATACCTGGTGTAAAAACTTGGTCGTGTAAATACGCACCGTCCCTACAAGTAATATTCCAATTTTGCCTTCATGTTTTTTCTAGGCTTAAGACTGGCAAAATAATAGTACCTATACATGAAAAAAAATTAAAAAACTGCTTTTCTTTGGCGTATTTAGTGATTGGTATATTTACTTACTTGGTACCACGAATATTAAACGTCGAATATTACACGAATTATTAAATAAATACTAGATAAAGAGCATCGTAGTTCGCGCGCAAACGTAAACAACGCTTACACTTGCATTGTTGCCGTTGCGTGCGCCCAGCACCGGGCATTTTATCTAAACTCAAGACTGTAATTTCTGTGAAAAAACTCACGAACTTCGCGTTCATTCAAGTAATGACAAATGATTTAAAATCATTGATGATTTTGTCGTTGTCATTGCATGATGAAATGATTTTAAAATATCGGTGATTTTTACATGTGACATGATATCGGTCACATCTCTAGTAAATGGTAGCTTTAAAGTAGGTTAGTACATAGTGCTCACAATGTGCTATGAAAAATACAATCACACCACAGAACCGGTCGAAGTGGCGATGTTTGGGGGAGGCCTATGTGCACCAATGACCAGCAGTGGACATCCTTCGTCTGTTTTTTTTTTTATCCTTTATTAAAAAGAACTAGGATCTTCATAATTAATTACAATCTAGCCTATAAGACTAATAAGCTATTTTAATCTAACTTAATTTTCTACGTAATCATTATTTAAAAATAGAATAGTGTTGATTGAACTTTACACAGTCCGTTCCACTTTCTTAGAGTTTGATATTATATTATAAACAATTAGTTCACGTGTTATATGTGTGTCATCGTCACTATTATTTCTACACTTTTTACACTACACTAACTTAAAATGTTTTGTTCGTTTTAGTCTTTGCACTATATTTGTTTGGTCTAACAGCTGAATTGCCTCGATGTTCACATGTCGGTGGAGTCGGTGTTCATGGGCCTCAGCAAATTTTTGGATTATTTTGGTGACGGGTTCCATTTTTAGGTCACGATGGAGGTCGTCATTTCTTATATACCAGGGTGCATTAACAATACTCCTGAGTACCTTATTCTGGAATGTTTGTAATTTTCATGTTGGTCGGTTTGGTACAGCCCCACAGTTGGATGCCATATGTCCATATTGGCATAAGTTTATGCTTGTATAGTAAAATTTTGTTATGTATCGATAGGCAAGAACGCCGTCCAATCTACCAGTATATGTTTTTATAACGCATGTCTGAAATGACCATCAATAATGATTAGTCGAAACAGTTAATTACTTTTGTAGATTTCATTTGTTTTTACAAATAGTAACGACTGTGACTATATTTTATTTTAATTAAATGTTAAACTGAGGATTTCATTGTCAAGTTTAATTAAAATAGACAACGCTGATAAGTTAATGTATTGTAGTAATTTTTATTAGAACATTTAGCGTAATTTAAATCATTAAGTTTCGCATTGGGAATTATTTTCAAGTGTATAATATATATATTGTCTTTGACATGTATCTGATGTGTTATTATTGCTAAAGAGCGTAAAATTGTTGAAGTTAATACATTTAATTTTAATAATATATAGCCACATTGTGATCAGTATCGCTAGAGTTTACTAAACTGTTAAAAACGTTACGTTATTAAATTACTAATTTGTGAAATTGCCCTTTGAACGTGGGCGAAGTCGTGGGAATAGAAAAAAGTTAACATTTTATATTCTATCCTTTTTAGGGTTCCGTAGCCAAAGGGTGCAAACGAGACTCTATTGCTACGGCTCCGCTGTCCGTACGTACGTGGTAGACACTTGAGATATTGACAGAATGTGTACTACTATTGCCATTATAACAAAAATATATAGTGTTAAATATTATACGTTGGTACGGAACCTTCTTGTGCGAGTCCAACTCGCACTTCGGCGCTTTTAGTGTTTTTTTTTCGAAATATATTATGCTTAGTTTTTATAAAAATACGCATTCATATTTGATAACCCTGGCAAAAACATTATTCTTTATTGATATGTCACTCTTTCTAAATGTAAATCGAGCATAAAATAAACCGAAAATCGCTTTCATTTCGATATAAAACATTTTTACTTTTATGTATTTTAAATTTAGACCTTTAAAAAGTAGAAAAAGCCGTCTCCATTGATGAAACATCACAAGTTTTCAATAACAAAGGCAGCGAAAAAAAAAACAAAAGAAAAAATCGTTTACCGTTTTTTTTTAATTCACAACAAACAGTACTAACACCGCTCGCGGGTAAAACGGGAAACGATAAATAAAAATCCGGTATAGTTTCGATGGAGATCGGCACGGTTTACCGGTTTTTATAGCGAATCGGAAAAGTTTGTTTTCACTACTTTTTTTCGGGCACGCCTCTAGGGTGTTGTCAAACAAAATATTTTCGGAGGGTAGTTGTAAGTAAACTAATGCTAGTTCCTGGACTGTTTAATATGATTGCCACGTTTTGTCAATTTTTTACTTCAGTAGCAGAGAACCGACTCATTTTTAGTCAGTGTCGACTCGTTTGAAGCTATCAGTTTTGTTAAAAAGACTCGTTTTCCGGTATATTCTTGAAAGAGAAAATGCTTTCTACATAATAATATTGCGTTATATTTTTTTTCTTTAGCTTTTCAATACCTACTGTAGGAGAGTAGTACAGTCAACATCAAAGTACTCAATACTCAATATATTTATTTGCATTCCACAATGTTAACTTAGGTGGTAGGTACATTATAAAATATACATAATTTTAGAAAGTGAAAGTGAATTAAGTAATGAAAACTTTGTTTTTCTTTTACTTTTTAAAATATTTTATTAGCAGTAACAAAAGGGATCGGGGCGAAGATAGAAGTTTCGGAAAAAAAAAAAAAAACCTTATAATGTAGGTATACTGATACATGGTACCGATACATTTTCAAGCAATAGAAACTCTTTTCCAATGTAGAAAAGCAAACAAACAAGGGCCCGCGTTTGTTACTCACACGGCTTCTAGAATTTTCTAGAAGCTGCACCCTTATTGGACGAGCGGATTGTGGCGGGAGCAGTTAATAGTTCGCATTATAATACAATATTAAAGGAGTACTAAAATGTCGAAATAATCACAGATTTTTAATTGTAAGTGTACTGTCGACATATTATATGCGCTAGATGCGGCGGCGTGACTGTACTAGCCTTGAAATGTATTAATAGAACAGCCCAGTAACCTACATGATTCTTAGGCCTACAAACCTATTTGATTCTACTGCCCTATAACGTAACATATCATAAGATGGCAGAGGTGCCTTTAAATGTATAGAAATTTTGTTCATTTATTTGACTGTATAACTTATTTTATTTATTATTCACAATTTTTTTTTTTTCGTTTTCTGTATAACTTATTTTTTAGGGCACTGTCTTACTTAATTTTGACGTTCAAAAAGATATAAATAACTTTTAAAATCAAAAGTAATTTATATCTTTTTAAGATTTTAAGTCCGTCTGTCGATCTTTCTAGAGATTATTTTCTCAAATTCTAATAATATCTATATAAATAATTTAAAAAAAATAGTTTTCTATGTGATATTTTTGTTTTTTTTTCTTGCGATGTTTGCCTACTTACACCGCTTTCTTTTCCGAAAACATGTGAAGTCTTCAGCCCACACTCCGTCGGCGAGGACCAATGGGAGGGAGGAAGCCAATCAGCAATGAAAATATTACCTGTAGGTAGGTTACTCAATATCGTCGCTGTACAGCAAAAACCTCGTAAATAAACAATATTTTACAGGGGAAGATAAAAAACTGTCTGAAAAATGGCCGTCATTGACGTTCTCCGAGAATCTCATTACGCGCACATATTATTCTAAATATGCATGACGAGGTTTTCTGCACAACAAATAAATAATCATCATTCTCTTGCTGGGATCCCAATTTATTCGTTGTCGGCGCAACTATGAAAGTTAGGTCAAATGAACATTATATAAAAAGAGCATTATACAATTTGAAAATTATATGAAATGAACGTTGTACTAAATGAAATTAGAGAAAATGAAAATGATATCAAATATAACATTAGATCATATGAAATTAGGTTAAATGTTTTTATAGCATATGAAAATTATATCATATGAAAGTTATGTCAAATGAAATTAGACTATTTGTTATTATACCAAACATTACACACCCCTTTTCTTCCATACTTCTCTCTTATAGTCACCCGAGATGACAACGATGTTCTACACAACAAATATACAACGTGCCGCTACAACTACGACATTAATTTAACACACGTATACGATTTCGCGTATTCGTTTTATGAAAATATTTCAATTTCATTAAACGTTATTATTTATTGATATATTTTCAATTTTCTAAATTACCATCCTGGGGCAACCTGTACTTAAAGAACTGTAGCGAAGAGGTCATTTGCCGGGGTCGCGGATCATATGGTAGGCGAATAGAGGAAAGCCGCGCAATTTCTTAGAAGTTATGCCGACAACAAAGCATTGTACCGAAAAGCCGAAAGAACGTAAGCCAGCTGGTAGGTAGCTTCATGAGTGAATCTTTTACACAGAGTGATCACAATTTTGGTTATGTTTTTGTTATTTAGTATGTTTGAAAAAAAATTTTTTTTCAATTTACGAATTATTTTATTTTATTATATTTTTTATGTTTACTGGCCACTAGCCCTACCCGTGTGTTAAATTAATGTCGCCATTGTGGCGGCACGCTGTATAAAGTGAAAAAAAAACAATTATGTATTTTTCGTTACGAGGTTTCCACTGTACAGCGACGATTATGTTTGTACCGTACCTGCTAAATATATTCATTCAATAATGTAGCCTTGCGATTAATTAATGATTTTAATCTCTACAATTCATGAGAACAATTTAAATAAAACGTAGGTAATGAATATTTGCGATCCTATACATAATATATGATTTTACATTATGAAAATGTATCCATGTTTGCAATGAATAAATAATTTTAATCATTATTTTGACTGCCTTGTTGGTTTAGTGTTCGCAAGTGCTACACACTGCTGAGCATGAGGTCTTGAGTTCGATTCCCAGGTCAGGCAAATTGGGTATGGGGTATTGGGTTTTTCTCAGAAGCAGCCTGGAGTCTGGATTTGTGCCCGGATGATGACAAAAGGCTCGCCCTCTATTTCATGGGAATCTCGCAAAATGTGGGTCTACAATAGGTACATGATGTTATGTTATGTTTTAATACATATTTATGAAATAAATAACACTATGGTATTTATGGAATGATAATATTACGGAAAAAGTATTTCTAGGAATGACTATAGATTCGAAATTGCAATGGGGCGCCCACATTAGAGCTCTTTCAGGCAGATTAAGTTCAGCTGCATATGCAGTGCCTGCCAGGGTTGCGGTATAGTCCGAAAGGGATACCGGGACCCTGGCAACAGGCAACTGAAGGAACACGGGTGGGGTTTTGGTCATTTGATGATTTTTCACCCAAAAAAAAAAAAAAAAACTGCAGAGAAAATAAGAAAAATAAGGCAGTTGACCCAGATATAGCCACAGCTAGGTTAGTATACTTTGCTTATTTCCACAGTATTATGTCTTATGGCGTTCTGCTGTGGGGATCGGCAGCGGACGTAGAAAGCGGGCAATTCTCGCGATCTATAAAATGGGTTCTCGTGAGTCCCTTAAAAATAAATTCAAAGAAGTTGATATACTAAGTCTGCCTTCTCTTTATATCTTAGAATGTATTTTGTATGTTCGCAAAAACTTAGGACTCTAAAAAATAAGAAGCGACTTCCATAATATAAATACGCGTAGTAAACATGAAATTGTGATACCTAAATTTAGATTAACCAAAACTAGTAAGTCATTTGTTATAAACAGTATCCGCTTTTATAACAAGTTGCCAAAGTCTGTTACAGAACTTAGCGATCGAAAGTTCAAAACCCACATAAAACGTGTCCTTATCAAAAAAGCATATTATAAGATTAAAGACTACGTTGAAGACAAGGAAGTTTGGCAATAATTCCTTCTGCACATGTGGCTTCCCTGGTACCTCATTAACGGCATAACTAGGTACGAGTCTATTAACTGCTCCCAAATTACCATGTTTTTTTTTATTTATTTACATTCACCTTTACATAATAATCTTATTATTTGACATTGTTTATCTACAATTTGGTTTGAAGTCTATATTAGTGGCTTTTGTGGACATGATAATTGTTTAGATTTGTTACAGTTGTAATGGCAATCATGTCATTTTGTTTGAATAGGTCTTTATTTTTATTATCTTACTTATCTCTTGTATAGATTCTTTTTCATCTTGTGAATGTGAGAACGATGTCGGCTTAGTGGACTGTAGTAGATTTGTTGAACATTTTCTATTTTGTTAAGTACTTACCTGGTACTTTTTGAAAGGCCTACACTGTCCTCCCATACCTAATAACACTGTAATTCGAAAATATTGTAACAGCCAATTATTTTTAAAAGAGTGTGGCGGTATCTACATCGCCGCATGCGAACTACGCATCACAGACCTGACGTCAGTGGAGTTTCTTGCCGGCTCTTCTCCATAGGAAACGACCAATTGGAACCGTGCACCTAGCTTCTGACGTTTCATAAGTGCCCATGTAGGTTTATGTGAAATAAAATATTTTGATTTTGATTTTTTTATTGACTGAATATTATTGTTAAACCTGCTGTTGGCTCAGCCACACAACTAGGAACTTCGCTTGATGGCACGCTGAGTAGTTTAACTCAAACAAGTGACAAATTATTCATCCAGCGTGTCACAAAGTGTCAGTGTGGTCATTGCAATAATACCTAAAACAACGCGTTGGTTTGCTAGGAGCGTGTTACTAACACGCCAGACCGAAGCACCTAAAACCTGTTCGAAAAACATCTGATAAAATTGTAAACAAACCTGGTTCAGGTTAAATTCGTACCCTGCCAGGGTTGCGGGAATGTCCGAAAGGGATACCGGGACCTTGGCAACAGGCAACTGAAGGAACACGGGTGGGTTTTAGTCAGTAAAAGTCTGACACGCCCTTCCGCTCCGCCCAGAGCGGGAGAAGTCATTTGAAGACATCCCAATCTCAAAAAAAAAAACAGGTTAAATTTGTACGTCATCAGTCATCATTCGGTAAAGGTAATTAATTAAGTAACGCATTCATCTATATTACGAAGGTTTTAACTTTATAATCAACTACTTTTTCCAACAATTATTGTTTGAAAAATCACCGAAAAAAAATTGAGGTTATGAAATTAACCTCAAATGTCAAAGGATAATCGTTAAGGTGACTTTAAATAAGAATTGTGGGTTTAATTATTCAAATAATCAAATAAAAGCTCTCAATTTGTAAGTGCCACTACAAATTATATTCACAGGTAGGTACGTTTTACTGCCAAGGTTGCGGGAAAGTCCGAAAGGGATACCGGGACCTTGGCAACAGGCAACTGAAGGAACACGGGTGGGTTTTAGTCAGTAAAAGTCTGACACGCCCTTCCGCTCCGCCCAGAGCGGGGGAAGTCATTTGATGATTTCCCACCCATAAAAAAAAAGGTACTCGTAGGTACGTTTTCTTATCCATTTGTTTACATTATCATCAGGTACTTTTAGAACGGACCATAGTCTGCAACAAGTTAGCTTTTTCACTATTTCCCTTATTATTGTCAAAAGTTTAAGAAAAAGTTAAGAAAAGTCTTTCCTCGCTCAGGTCCGCTGTTTCCTCGTTTACCGTCTAAACAGTCCCCAGGCGGCCTTAACGTCATGTCCATTCAACTGTCATGACAACTCGCTCGTGTGAAGAATACTTCGTAACTTTTTATGTCTCGGGAATTAAGACATTATCGAGGGGAACTGTGGGCCTAGCGGGAACGCGCAGAGTAAGTGCTTATACACACGAGAGGCAAAGACAACTGTATTTGCTTTTCAATTTTCGTTTTTTGCCACCGATTTCCGAAATTAAAGTTATTTTTCACTTTTTAGTTTTTTTTTTTTTGTAAAAAAGAATTATTTTTTCACTTTTTAGTTGTGGTACCTATCAAACACAAATTCGAATACCACTACCTGCTATGTAAATAACAGTGAACGGAGTCACTTAAAAAATCGTCTAGATATATAAGTGGGAAAAAATACGTAATATTGAAGCTAACTCAAAAATTACGCAAGCAAAGTTAATAAAATTTATAAAGCGAACACCTCGGAAGCATGATCTACCAAACAAAAAAGAATCATCAAAATCGATTTATAATTGGCGGAGTAATAGCGTAAGAAAAAACCAAAAAAAATACAGACAAATTGAGAACCTCCTCCTTTTTGAAGAAGTCGTTTAAAATGGGTTAGTATTTACGTTACGTTATCGCGCGTTCGTGATAGGGCTGCGGTATATCATATCATAGATCAAATAAAGTCTTTTGTAATGTCAAAGGATCGGCCGTTTTACTCTGACGGAGTTATCGATATTATTCGGGTCTATTTTTGGATGTAATATCGCATTGTCTACTTTTATACAAGAGCCGTTTTTCTTATTAATATTTAAGTGACATAAATAAGTTTCTATTCTTTGCCCGCGGTTTCGCCTGCGTGGTGATCGGAAATTCTCCCACGGGACCGTACCTAGGGATAAAAAGTATCCTATGTCCTAATCCAGGTCATGGTCTACCCATGTGACTTACATCCAAACCCGTTCAGCAGTTTTAGCGTGAAAGAATAACAAACAAAACGAACTCACTTTCGCATTTATAACTAGTTAGGATAGGATTAGGATTGTGCACGGCTTAACTAAAAGTCAAACTTCTTCTTTTATCGCATTAACGCGTAACACACTTAAAATGGCAATGCCTTTCAATTTGACAATTCAGCATTATTCATTGCGTCATTTACGTTGTTGGGCAGACGTTTTTTTCTAACAAATGAATCAATGGATTAGCGACTTCCTTCAGAATCCTAGAAATTGTGATTGAAAGAGTGTTAAGCAATTTGGGTGATGGGTAACCAAAGTCTGTAACGGTCTACTTGTAAGATAAAGGATTCGGTCAAAACTGTCTGTCAAAATCAATCTGCCTAGCCTTTTCCCAACTATGTCGACTTCCAGTCTAACCGGATGCAGCTGAATACCAGTATTTTACAAGGAGCGACTGCCTATCTGACCTCCACAACCCAGTAACTGGGTAATACGATACCTTTTGGTAAGACTGGTTGTCAGACTTTCGGGCTTCTGACGACACGTACCGACTGTCAAAAATCCACGAATGACAATCGGGACCAACAGCTTTACGTGCTTTCTGAGTCTCGATATGTAATGATGGTCACCCATCCACGGACTAATTCCAGCAAGCGTAGCTTAATCTGATGGATTGACCCGTGCGGCTGTTATTACTTAGCCACGAGCTCTTCTCGGTCAAAACTGTCTGTATTTCGTAAAAATACCAAAAGATACTTGTCAAAGACAGGACTACATACTCGTAAAATATAAGCCAAACCAATTAAAACTTATCTCATTCTTCAACAAAAAAAAATCGATTACAATACTCGTAACTCGATCATTAACAGCACAATATCGAGTCGTTCCACACGAGGTGCTAAATTTCGGCAGTTCCAAAACTTTAGATACAAAACATTTTCGTATGTTGCCATAACATTGGCTGGTAATGTTTGAATCGCGTGACGATATCGCAACGGATTTATTCACAAAGTTCGTCTTACTTGGAAAGTTTTCACCTTGTGTGTGGCCCTGTGTCGAGGCTCATGGGAACGTATATTTTAATATCTCGTTGTAGGCTTGATTGCCTGAAGCTATTGTAATTTTTTTGCTGAAAGAAGTTATGACAAACTACTTATAGGCTATCATATGGGTCAATATCAACAAAGTGCATTTTTCTTCAATTTTGGTGGCGAAATTTTTTCTTCTGTTTTCGTGAAAAATAAAGACCTGGTATAAGAGTAGAAAGTCCAAGCTAGAAGGATCTTCAAGAGGTCTGAGAATATCCGATAACTTTTTGATATATTTTAGTTTAAAGTCTAGTGTGGCCAACAAAATTAAAAATTGAATCGAAAGTGCCCACCAAAATTGAAAATCAGTGACACCAAAATTGGATTTCTCTGTCATATCATTCCTTGTAGGTCGTTACGGGTCGTCCCAGTCACATCAAGGAGGAGGTCGGATAGCCAGTCGCTCCATGTAAAATACTGGTATTCAGCTTGGGAAGAGGCTAGGCTTCCAGTCTAACAGGATGCAGCTGAATACCAGTATTTTACATGGAGCGACTGGCTATCTGACCTCCAAAACCCATTAGCTGGGCAATACGATACCCCTTGGTAAGACTGGTTGTCAGACTTTCGGGCTTCAGAGGACTCGTAACGACTGTCAAAGATCCACAAATGACAGCCGGGACCAACGGCTTATCGTGCTTTCCGAGGCCGGAGGAGTCTCGGTATGTAAAGATGGTGACCCATCCACAGACCAACTCCGGCAGGCGTAGCTTAACCTGATGGATCGACCCGTGCTGTTATTACTTAGCCACGAGCTGCTTCGAGGCAGGGGTGTACCTATAGTATATCCACATTTCGTCGGTTATGTTTATGGGAATCGAACCCAAGATATCTTGCTCAACAGTAGCGTTTGCGACCACCAGACAGACAAGACAGCCCAAATATAGAAATATTCTATAAGTAAACGGTAGGTACTCCGCACCATGGTGCATTAATCGCCCTAAATTGACAATTCGAACAGTGTTGTATCGCTGATAAGTAGCTATAATCAAATCACGCATCACTAATTTCGAATCATGTTAATGTATTATGTTAATATTGAAGATAATTTCAGCTCTATTCATGGTAACATTTAATGTTTATTAATTGACATATTATGTAATTATTATCAATCAAAGCAAATCAATTAAAAAGTTCTACTTGTTCGTATGTGATCATTATAGCGAGGGCCTAGACAAGTAACAATCGCTTCCAAAGCGTTTCGTTTTCCTACAACGACTTTCAACAGGATTGACATAAGCTTTTCGATAGCTTATGTCAGTGCTATACATTTTTGCCTTTTCCATCATCGTTATCGCTGATAGAATGTCACTTTGTCAAGGCCCTCAGGTTTTAGAAACATGCTAGTAGAGCAGCATAAAATTTTACCAATTCTTTGTGAGAAGAATGTACCCATGGCTGGATAAAAATCTAACCTAAAAAAAAACTTCCATGGACTCCACAAGACAGCCTAGGTTTTGTGTGGTGTCCACAAGTTAAATATTAAAACTTGACAATGACTACATCTTAAAGTAATGTAAACATTCACAGCGTGTTTTTACCACAAGTAAAGTGCGCGCCGCTTCGTGAGATAAAAATACTGTACCTTCCCTGACCTTTACCTTGGTTGTCTTTAAAAGATCGCTTTTAACGATAAAACCGCCCATTGTGTCAACTTACGTATTTCTACATTTATATCTATAACTAGCTGTTACCCGCGACTTCGTCTGCAAACCAGGATAAAAATTAGCCTATGTTCTTACCCAGCAGGCGTAGCATGACGGTTTCTATCTCTACGAAGAATAGACATAGGTTTTTCTATACAAACTGACATTTCATTTCTTCATTTTTGACATCGCATCATAGAAATCCTTCTACAATCTGTCATTTTGTCTTTCGTTTCTAACGATCTTTGTCTAGGTCTTTTTGTAGACTATTTCGGAAGAAAGTTTTCTACTCAAACTGTCAAAATCACACGTCTAGGGTAGTGAAGACTATTTTATTTTGGAATCACCTGTAGAAAACTTTCTCTTCGACGGCCACAAAGTACATATAAACGGTTATCTACAAAATCATGATTTTACAAGGGAGCGTTTTGAACGCAAAACTGTGATAATTAATAGAAGGACAAAGCTATCTTCTCCTATTTTGCATCATTTAGTTAATAGGGCATAAGTACCAAGGAAATAGTTAAGGCCAATATTACTGTGAAATTGTTTGATCCAAAATACGGTACTTCGACACTTTGAGAAAAATTGTTGTAGTTGACGTGACTTAAGTAAACATTGACAATCAAACAGAAAAAAAATCCTATGACAACACAAAGAATTCTGAATCGAATTATGTAAAAGAGTGAATTTCGTAAAAAATACAGTTGACCCTTTCTACTTTGCTGCCGTCGTACTGTCTACACGAAACGTCATTTTTGTCTACTCTTCCGTCGACAAAACAGTGCTCATGCTACGCCTGCAGGTCATGGTCTATCTGTGTGCCAGATTTCATCTAAATCCGCTCAGCCGTTTAGCATAAAAGCGTAACAAACAAATAAACTCAATTTCGCATTTATAACATTAGTTAGGTTTAAGTTAGGATTTATACGGGGTACATAATAAGGAGTACTAGTATTCTTCCTTCGTAAAGAAACTAAAATATGAGAAACTAGCCAACTCTGGCCGATTTACCTAAACAAATCTATACTAAAATCTAGGCCGGCTAGGCCCTGTATCTTTTAGGATAGGATCCTGGATACGATTCCCAGATCGACCAGTGTTATTGGGATTTCATCAATAATTCAATCTCAATAGCAACCCGGCGTTGAATTTGTGTCTAGTGACTGGCAATAGGCTCGCCCCCTACAACATGGGACTAAAACATATAAAATGTGAGTGTTAAGAACACCTCTGCATATCCCCTCGGGAAATACAGGTGTAATGTTATGTAGGTAATAATTCCACAATAAACAGAGATTGTTAAGACTACGTGGAACTTTCAGAACTATTTCTAACAAGATAAGTACTTGTAATAAGGTAAGCAAAACTAGCAAGTACTAACTTACGAAGGTATATGATTAAGTTGGGCAAATGGGCGTAATACTGACTGGTATTAATAAGATCGTCTGTGAAACTTAATTTTAGCCCAACGTGAAGTAGTAGCTCTGCGTCCAACGCTCGGTGTGGCAACACGTCGTGTTTTGGTTCGCGACTGGCCAATCGCCATCCTGAGGATGCCTCGTTGAGAGGTGAAACACGTGTCGATTTCTTACAGGGTTTTTTATGACTCTTAAGGAATAGTAAAGCGGAATAGGTTACTAAATATTTATACGTCTATTGTATTTTTTGGTACTAATCATTACAGTAATAGCTCACCAGCTACGCTAAATCGTAGTAATTTTAGTTTTAAAATAATAAAAACATAACATTACAGCCTATCACCCGCGAAGGGTTAGGCAAGGTTAGGCCGATATGAAATGAAATTGTTTATTCTATAATTAGGATATCGGAATCAATTTTACAAGTCATATATAAAAAAAAATAAGCTAGATGAGGTCGGCGTTTCCTATCAGACTACTCTGAGAAGAAAGGCCGAAACAAAATCAGAGGTCACAGTCTCTTTTAAGGTCCAGACATAATCTTGGTCAGACCATATGAGGACCATGTAGATTAATATCTGAAATGGTCTTTTGAGGAAAGAACCACACAGATTCGAGTGGACCAGTCCAGTCAGTGCAAGCATTTGTCAGATAGTACACCCACATTTCGCCAGTTATGTTTATGTGCCATCAACCGGGCACAAATCTCCGGGTTACTGAAGAATTCCTGATGGAAAACCCAATAACTGTTTCCCCGACCCGGGAATCGAACGCTTGCAACCGCTAGAACGAAAAAGTAATAAAAACAGGGGAAAAAAAATATTGTTGTTCAAAAATAGTACAACTAACGTGTAACTGCATTAAATAATTTATAATGTATGTTATTATTTACGTTAATTAACATCGTTACAATATTTTCGCTGATTGCACAAAAAGTTGTAAACACTATACAAATTGCTGAAAATTGGCAGTAATTTGAAATAGCTACGATCAACTTTATACAAACGTTATAATATTCTCATTTACAAAATAACGACAAAAGAATTCAAAGGTAAAATAATTATTGCTAGGTATATATCTGCATACTGTAACGTTGCATGCTAATTACCACAGTGTCGTGCCGTCACGCAACTGTTACAAAAATAACGTTTTGCCAGCCAACGTTTTTTAGGGATCCGTACCTAAAAGGTTTACCTTAAACCAGGCCTCTAACAGCCAATTGCACAAAAACATACATTAATGCCCCATTACATATTACATCATTAACGCTAATGATTTCATTGATTTGCAACAAGTTAATGGAAAATTAGTATTTAATGACAGATTTAAAAGTTAAAGTTCATTCCTGCAACTGGTTGTAAGTCTAACACGTCTCTCTGTTCGTCCTTCTGCCTTTCTGACTGTTACTGCACGCGTAGCATAACCACCGTAGTAACGGGTTTTATCGACGGAAGAATAGACAAAATGACAGAATATTGCCACGCTAAAGCGATTCGTCTATAAAAACATGTAATCCATTTCTATCTTTTTAAACGTGCAAGCCAATTCACATTTTTACAGAATTATTTACTATCAAACAGTAGCCAGTGGAGATAATTATAGATTAGGTAAGCGTTATTTATGGCCAGTATCTTGAGAAATTACAAAATTAAACTAATAGCTTTTCCGTTCAGAACCCGTGTCCGCGTCCGACTCACACTTGGCCGGTTTTAACTGGCTATCGTTCTAAGTTGATAAATAATTTATTTATGGCCTTATTTATTTTATGCTTTATTTTTCGATAACCCTGCTACGTATATTATTGTTGTCTGCTGTGCAAGCCTTGAACTAAGTGCAGGTTATCACAGAAAAATATCTATGTTATATTCAACTTTTTTTCTAGCCAGTATCTACCCCACTGCAGGATAAAAGCCTTTTCTTAAACAGAAAATAATAATAGATCATAACGCTTATACCTACACTGCGTTTTCAGGCTATCAATATCAGTGGGCTTAGCAAAAACGCGCGGAATAAACGAATTGGAACGGTTTTAAAATTGAAAATACTCGTTTCGCACATAGTTTACTTTAGGTTTAGGACTTTATTCACATATATAGGTGATACTAATTTTGTTTGACGCTAAAATTTTAACCAAAATACTAGTTGAATTTTCCATTCAATTTCAATTTTTTGCCAGCCATTTGGGCACTTTTCCTGTTGACAGCGTATTATTCTTTCCTCTCCTTATATAAACAATTTATAACTGAATTAATGCTCATTATGAAAGTAGTTTGTTCAGAATCGTATAAAGAACCGATTTCTGCCTTTTTAAATTGGCAATTCTTTATACCAAAAATATTTATAACTATGAAAATCACAGTCACACTTTTTACAGTCAAAACAAACCAAAATGGACGCGTACTTTTGCTAGACCCATAAACGTGTGCGTGCGTAGATTTGTAATGTGACTACAATTTTCTCCCACAATCAGTATAACTTATTGCATTGAAAAACAAGTCGACTTCACGTGACCAGAGGGCTGGCCAATTTCTAGGTCAAAGAATCGGCATTGCCATCCAACGTGGCAATGCTGCCAGCCTTTTGGGCACTTTTGCCACTGACAGCGATGCGGAAGAATTTTTTGACGCCCTATGAGCCCTTTCTTTATATATATTTTTTTCCCTTTGTACCTACATAATGTTAGAATTAGATTGTACATTTTATTTAAAAATCGAAAGAAAGCAATAAAATAAAAAATATGTCAAAAAAATAATGATATTATCACTTATTGAATAAATAAACATTATTTTATAAATAATAGTAAAAAAATCTATGTATTTATTATGATTATAACATAATATTCTAATCGGGGTATTTGATGTTGTACTTAATTCCGAGTCATGTTGTATAAATGTAAGTACATTATTATTATACACACAGTTTTTAACTTTTGCAGCTGTCATCGTTACCATTGTAATTAATTATGGCAATTTGTTTTTTCTTAATTATTAAGTATTATTTTATGACTGTTAGCTTGTATATTAAGTAAATATTATCTTGTTTGAAAATAAAAGTAAAATTTTATGGTAAATTCACACAATTTTACTTTTATTTTGTTACTATTTCATTGCGCTTTGGTCTTTAGGTTTCCATACAACTATGTTTTCCTTCGAACTAAGTCAGCGGTGTCTAAGATTAACTTAGATAATACCTATTAAACTGACCGCAACTTAGTACTTATGAAGTAGGTCATTAAACTGGGGTCAGTCGGCAATTTACTTGACACTCGCAACTAGCGTTAGCGTTAGCGTTAACGAGAAACAAACTGACCGCTGAATTAAGGGTCATATACGAGATTGTTATGATCATCATGCTTTGTAAATAGATTTTGATCGCAGATAAATGTTAATTTGGCATTTTGAGTTTGAAATGTTAAGTATCACTACATATTATAAAACGATGTCCTCCACCGTGTCTGTCTGTGTGTATGTTCGCGATAAACTCAATAACTACTGCACCGATTTTCATGCTGTTTTCACCAATGGATAGAATGGCTCTCGAGGAAGGTTTTAGTATATAATTTGTCAAGCGGGCGAAGCCGCGGGTGTCAGCTAGTTTAATATAAAAATATAGACGCTGTAATTTCAATCAATCTGTCTAGCCTTTTGCCAACTATGTTGGATTGCTGGGGTCGGCTTTCAGTCTCACCGGATGCAGCTGAATATCAGTAACTTACATGGAGCGATTGCTTATCTGACACCCAGTTACCGGAAGCACAGAAAAAAATAAATTTTAATCATTGCCCAATATTAATATATTTTTCAAAGTAATCTAGTTTTTTAATGTGTCTCCCTTTCAGTGTTACGAATATAGTGTTCATATTAATGACGTTCGGAATCTAAATAGGTTTTATGCCACTAGGAATAAATACACACTACCCTCAGTTAAAGTACCAAATCGAATTTTAAAAAAATGTCATGGTCCGTAATCTATTGGTATAAAATTATAATATTTTGTCTCAAGTAAATAATGTATCACTCACCTTAATTCCAAAAAGCACTATTTTAACCTCACAGGCACTAAAACATATATCTTTAAAATCACTAAGTATTTTCACTCACTCACTGAAAAGAAACTCACAGGAAGAAAAAAGTTTACACCCTTAAAAAAAAAAAAACAAACGCACGACTCGATCCGTTTAAAAATCAATTTAAATTATTAAACACACGCACAGCACTATTAGAAGTTTTATTTTATTTCCCGAGTTATATTTTCTCGTAAAACGAGGGGCGGCGAGACACGTCCACCCCTAACCTCGGTAAGTAAGCGACTGGCTATAGTCTCCGCTTAGTATACGTTTGTGGGAGCGTATCGCGTCGCGAAATATGCCTGCATTAGTAAATAATGGACTACTAGATATTATGGTCATGAATACTAATAATTAATACATAAGATCAAACCTGTTTGCCCTGAAGGGGTGGGCAGTGGTGGGTATGGTCACCCGCACGTCCATGGTAACGTGGATATGACAGCTTGTTTATCTCTGAGCAGTAAGGGTGGTTTTTGCAGTTCAAATATGTGCGGTTGACTGTCCACATTTCGGCAGTTTTTTAAGTTCATTTCAAGATGGGTGAGCCTATTGCCATAAATAAATGATTTTATTTCTGTAAGTAGATTTTACATTTTTACACATCGATTATGTTTTAAAAGCTAGATGAAGTCGGCGTTTCATATCTGACTACTCTGAGAAGAAACGCCGAAACAAACTCAGAGGTAAAGGCTCTTACATACTGGCGTGACTTGTCGCGTCGCGCGTCCAATCGCGCCAGTATGTAAGAGCCTTAACACCTGCCTCTTTTTTTTAAAGTCCAGACATAATCACGGTGGTCATCATTATGAACAACTTTTACTATGGGAACAAATATGAAATAGCGAAAAAAAAAACAGCTGCTCCGTACATTTTGACAAGTTATGCTTATATTAATTGTACTGAACAACTGTTTTTTTTTTCGCGATTTCATATTTGTTCCCATAGTATAAGTTGTTCATAATGATGAGTACAATGACTCCTTAAGAGGTTGCTGGTGTTTTACCAATGACCCTGTATATGGCGCCCCAATACAACTTTCCACCGAGGGGTGCTCGCCACAGTATTCCGATGACGCGCCGCTATTTCACTCCACATAAAGTAGAAACAGCGGTTGGGCTACTCTGTAGGCATTATTCACAATTAGACTTAGCCCTATGAAGTTTTTTTTTAAATAATTGTTGTAATCATTTTTGTTTTATCTACTTGATTCATATAGGTGAGTACCTACATTATTACTACCCATTATTCAACTATAATAACACTATTAAGTTGCGTAATTTTATTTTATTTGTCGAAGGCAACTATAACCGAGCTGTACTTTAATGAAAAAAGGTATTAATAGGTCTTTACCTATGAAATTGCCGTTCTGTATGAAAAAATTTAAACGATTTTTTTTCATGAATTTTTTATTTGTATTAATCGAAGTAATCACCCATGCAATCAATGCATCTTTGCCATCGCAGTGGCAGTTTATTGATGCCCTTCTTAAAGAAATCAGCTGGACGGGAGGCAACAAATTCTTCAAAGGCATTTTGTACTGCCTCTCGGGTATTGAATTTTTTTCCCGCCAAGAAGTTATCCAAATTCTGGAAAAAGTAGTAGTCTGTAGGCGCAAGGTCTGGTGAGTAGGGCGGATGACGGAGAGCTTCCAACCCCAGTTCTTGCAACTTGGAGACCGTCTGCTGTGCAGTATGATGTCGCGCGTTGTCGTGCAGGAGCAGCGGAGACGAGCGATTGACCAATGCTGGTTGGAGATGCGCCAGCTTCTCCATCATTGTTTTCAGTTCTTCACAGTACACATCTGAAGTAATGCTCACCCCGTTTGGTAAGAAGCTGTGATGAATCACACCGGCGCTAGACCACCAAACAGTGACCACCACTTTTCTAGGGGTAAGTTTTCGTTTAGGGCATTGTTTAGGTGCTGAACCAGGATCCAACCAACTTGCTGAGCGCTTGCGGTTATCAAACAGAATCCATTTTTCATCGCAGGTAACAATGCGGTTCAAAATTCCTTCATTTGTGTGTCTATTGAGCAGTGCAAGGCACGTCTCGACGCGTACTTCGCGCTGGCGATCATTGAGTTCGTGGGGCACCCATTTGTCAAGCTTTTTTACCTTGCCAATTTGACGCAAATGGACCAATATTGTTTTGACGCTAACGTCGAAAGCTGCTGCTAATTCAGCAATAGATTGTGTATCATCAGCTTCCACAATCGCCTTTAATTCGTCATTGTCGACCAAAGTCTTCGGACGACCGCGAGGTTCATTTTTCAGGTCGAAATTTCCAGAACGGAAGCGAGCAAACCAATAACAGGTGGTGCGTTGGTTTGTAGTGTTAGCTCCGTAAACGTCGTTGATGTTGCGTGCCGCTTGTGCCGCGTTGCTGCCACGACGGTACTCATATTCCATAATTACTCGAATTTTTAACGTATCCATGATGACGAAAAAGATTGAAATGCGATGAAAATGTAACACTAATCAATAAAGAAATGACTACTTTTGGAAAAAAAAACCATGTTTTTAAAATAAAATTAATTTGAAATTAGAATTCTTAGCCAAACAAAAATTATTTTGATTTGAAATGGCCAGTACTGCAGAACGGCAATTTCATAGGTAAAGACCTAATATAAGCATTTATTTTTTGTTAAAAAAAAAACCTTTTAATTTTATTTGAGTTGTATGTCGTTAAAATCTGTCATGAAGGTCATAATTAGAACCTTACGATACGAGAGTACATAAAGTTCACTTATTATAATTTAATAAAACCAATATTGCTTTGAAACAACGTAATTTTCTTGAAAAACTCTCGCTTTATTTTCACGAGAGCCATGAGCCAGGTTGCTTAAAGTAATATTAGCAATCTAAGCATGTAAATAAACGGTTAAAAAACCAATAAAAATATTAAAAGAAAATTCTAACGCAACAAAAAGAATCTCGCCCTCCCATAATATTTCAGAGGACGACGGAAGAAAAATTAAAAATTCCTCAGTTCGTTTCCATCCGAGACCGGTCTAACCCCTAACTTTTGATCGCTTACAACTCCTTAATGTGTTTGTAAGAAAAAATGAATTTTAAGAGGAAACCGAGTAGGTACAATCTTTTTGAAAAATATTACTTACAACAAAAGTCAGAGTTTTTATTCAGTTCAGGTAGAAAATGATTATGCGTAACCCAGAATGGTGGTATTTTGATTATAGAACAGATATTTAGATAAACATAATGTTGTGCAATGATACAGTATCAATCTGTACTACAGAATGAGTAGAACTCTTGTACTAGTTCTATGACTTAATCATCATCAAAGTAGTAAAGCACACTGTTTAAGTCAAAGTCAATTCATTTATTTCAAATAGGCACATTAAAGGCACTTTTGAACGTCAAAAAAACTAAGAAATAGAACTGATTCTAGTTGCCCCTTCCAAAAGGTAGTTTTCGTATGGAGAAGAATGGGCAAGAAACTCCACCGTTATACTCTTTAAAAAAAAATGGTTTACAATATTTTGTATACATCAATTAAAATTACATGTGAATACGATTACTTTACCACAAATTGTAAAAAGAATTAAAAATGGAGTAATGACAAATAAATTGATTAATAAAATTATGTGATAGATACATGGTGCTCACACATTTACAAACATCGTAAAAGTAGGTACCAATACAATATCACAATATTCCTAACATTTTTACATTACTAATAATACTTATAAGACAGTGTGTGAGTTTAGTTAAACTATTATTATTAGAAACAAAGTATGTAATTAGAGTACTAATTCGCTTACACTGGGAATTAATTGCGCAATCTTCGAGTAAATTGTCAGCTCTCTAACAAATCAAATCGATTACCTACTACCTAATAATCATCCTTTCTTTTTGAGTGTGGGAAATCATCGAATGACTTCTCCCGCTCTGGGCCGAGCGGGAGGCAGTGGTGCCGATTCTCTTGTACACCGAACTAAACTAACTAAACTATCACTAAAATTCCTTACTTTTGACTATGGGAATCTTGGAGCTATTCTGCCAAATAAATTCTCTAAATTTAAAACTTATTTTGACACAACTAAAATCGAATTTGACAACCGCGCGCCTCCACTTGGTACTTGTTTTCCCTACCCCGTGTTTTTTTTTTAGAGCCAGAGGCGCGCATTGACGGCAGCCTCGACGTGTTTTTAATGGAAAATAACGAAAAAAAATAAAAAATAATTACCAACATGTTGAGAATTATGGGTTTAAGGGCTTCCTAAAGGGGGTCGAAATTTTCATTATTTTTGCGATAGGACACACCGTTTTCGAGATATAAGCAAAAGAAAATAAAAAAATATAGTAGTACTGTTTTTTGTAACTGAAGTGGAGGTGTTGGTTTGAATTTTAGTTCATGACATCTAATTTTATTCCACACATTTTTAATCGCGATTAAATATAGTCAGATTTAGTTAGAGGATTTTAGATATAGGACAAAATTTTAGTTTAAATCGTCAAATTCAGAATAGCATTTTCATTAAACTAATCTCAGTGCCATCTTAGTGCTGTCAAACTAAATTATAGTTAAGTTGTGTCATATAAAGTCTATTTCAGAATGAGTTTGATCGTTTGACAGGACTAAACAAAATTTTAGTGATTTTTAGTTTAGTTTAGAGAATTTTGTGACAAGAGAATCGGCACCAATGTCAGACTTTTACTGACTAAAACCCACCCGTGTTCCTTCAGTTGCCTGTTGCCAAGGGTCCCGGTATGCCTTTCGGACTTTCCCGCAGCCCTGACAGTACCTAATAATCATCCTGTGAATTTGATAATGCATACCTACTACTGCCAATAAAAATACACTACGTTGCAAAAACACCGATCAATTCATGTTTTTCTTCTGTAGTATGTTTATCGAATGAATTTGAAGGTAGCTATATTATTCCAATCAGTAAAACCATTACGAACATGCAAGTTTCTCCAAAAAGAAAAAAAAACAGAAGTTCCCCAATTTTCTGCAACATATTGTATTTACGGTATCCTACGGCAAATATATTATCGGAATCAGGGGACAGATGTGGGTGTATATAAATATTTTTAATTGAGAACCGGCCAGCATCAATACGGTCCCCAGATCCGAATGATATTTTTAATTTGTTTCTCCCCCGCCAGAGTTCGCCGCGGGAAACTCTTCAGTAACAATCGAAATAAATTTAATTTGGAAAACGTTTACTGGAACGATGTTGCGATATAAATAATGGGTTCGGTGCTAAATAAATAAAAGCTGTACAATTGTTTTAACGAGGTCAAGGATCGTTTACCGCGGTCAGTATTCCTGTCTCTGGTTCAAATCCGTTGATTCCGGTCAAATTAGAGGCATCTATGAAACTGTAGTGAACCATAATTTATTATCTATGGTTCCCACTGTTATTATAAACTGACAACTCTATTTGGTCGAGATGAGTTAATCTATGATTACCAAGAAGGCTGCATAGTGAACACGATTCTTATCCTGTATTTAGAGAATATAAATTGTTCCACTGTCGCTTGGATACTGTGCGTTGGCACAAAATACAAGTCTATTATAACTAACGTAATTTCATTCAAGAAAACAGGGCGCCATAGATTCAACGTTTTTTTTTTGGTTTGCAACTGCTTGGGTTACAAATGTCTATAATTTTCAAACAAAACAATTATAGTAAACCTATTTGGACTGCAATGAACCGGGCACAAATCCAGACTCCGCGCTACTAACAATTTTTTTAACCCAATTTTAGAAACCTAGCCCAGGAACTCAGTTGTGCTTACAAACACCAGACCAATGTAGCATTCTTCTAATTCATAGAATCTAGCAACAAACATACAAAATAATGACCACGCTTACGGCCCTACCCTACCTCAAATTGCTTACTATGATCCTCAATCCTCAATTATGCCGAAAATACTGCAGAATTAATGTTGAAATAAATATACTATTTTAAAGTTGAGGATTGTTGCTTAGTCCTGTTTGGCGAAAATACGATACCTACATAAAAATTTCTCTATAGAAAAAAAAACCAAATTGACCTCTAAACCGAACTATAACCTGCTGGTATTAAAAAAATGCTTCAAATTAAACAATCTATAAAGCAGGTCTTATGTTTTATTTTTATTTTTGATTACCATTATTTTCACCGTAAAAAGCAATAACCCAAATTATTCGAGCCTTGAGAGCCGCCAGCAGCAGACGGAGTGGGACCTCCGTCTCCCTCTCACTCAGGCCGCGAGTAGTATGGTGCGAGTGAGATAAAATTTGAGGTAGGGTAGGGCCTTAATTAGTGTAACGACGATTTCAGACGATAAATCCCAACGTTTTTTCTTTCATCATGCTGAGATATGAGCCTTTTGACCTCGTACAGGACTTTCTATTTTTAATTTGTCTTTTTTTTTTTTGTTATTTACTATTGTTTTTTTTAATGTTTTTCTATGGGTGCGTCTAGTTTAGTTTGTGATCTTCCCGTGCGATTGCCAATGAATACTTTTTTTTTTAATTTCTTTTACAGCCTATGTCGAAACAAAAAATAATTATCAATATAGGCCGCCATCTTAATAATATAGGTACATAATAACACAGTCAGGAACACTTGCTACAATTAAACTTTTCACATTTGACTACAGGTCAGTATGGCCCGTTTAATGAACAAACTTCAGGAATCTTGTACGTTGGCGTCGATTCAAGTTAAGAGTTTCTATTACGTGACTTATTCTTGGATACTAAACGAGTGAACGCTTTTGTAATAATAAGAGTCAGTTTTGCCATAATCTTCTAGGCATTCACATATTTATGTACGTATGTATATGTATATATACTTACACCTTTTTCGCATGGGGTAGGCAGAAACTACAAAACGCCTGCTACAAACCTTTTGCTTCGTTTACGTTCATACATTCTGCCATGGTCATACTCGCACGCCGGGTCCCAGAACTACGCACCTGACCTTTCTGAAGAACATCTTCAATAAGGTAGGCTAGGCTCTATACATTTATAGATTTTAATCTAGATTTATTGTCTGTAAGCACTTCGGGGAGTGACTGTGATGGACACTAGTAATTTCAATCCATTCTCAGACGTTCAACAAACGTGACTTTTCCTACGACCAGCATTCTGCTTACCAGCGTCTTTTTCCTTGAGTTTCAGGAGGCCATATCTCGGATTTAACGCACGACATCGGCATCGCGGCAGGCCAAGGCAAAGATGGTGAGCTTGACTCCTACCGAAAGCTTATTAGATTAGAAACATTAACAATCGCTATCGCCATCACAACATGACATAACCAATCTCTATTGCTATCTTAACACGTAATCATCGCCAACAAGTTACACAAACTCATTTGGGCATCGCTATTCGAAATTAGTGAGAGGCCCTGAGTGAAGCTAGTTCACACATTCGACATGGAATACGCTTGATTTCACTACAGTTAATCGGCTCGAGAATCATTCGGGACGGCGAAACGTGGCTGTGAATATTTTGAGTTCCTTCTTATTGTAGTTCGGAGATTTGTTTCGTGGGGTCTTGATCAATGTCGTCAGGTCAGGCAAAGTATTGATGGGTTTTTTTCCAATAGAAAAATTATAAACCTACCCTAATACCTACCTAATAAATGTTACTAGCTATGACAAAAAAATACCTCATTTGATAAAATCCGTATACTCGTTTATTAGTCAACGTAGAGTGTATAGTCATAGGTACATACATCATGAGGAAACGAGGGCCTAAACAAGTGACAATCGCTACGAAAGCGTTTCGTTTTTCTACAATGACTTTCAACAGAATTGACATAAGCTTTTCGATAGCTTATGTCAGTCCTATACATTTTTGCCTTTAAAATTGTATCAGCCATATCGATGATGGCATCGTTATCGCTGATAGAATGTCACTTTGTCTAGGCCCTCTGATGCCTTGGAGATATTTCTCGACGGCATGTGAAGCTAAGTCAGAGCTCATGGGCGGCATAAAAACTCTGACAAAAGGCTTAGCCTTATTGTGTGTCCCACAGCTTGGCAAAGTCCTCCCCTTTTTCCTTCTAAATCTCTCTGTTTCTGCGATTTCTGGCCATTTTGGCCCCGCAAACATGATTAGATCGTCACACCACCTTCGCCGCGGTCTACCTCGACGGCGATGTCCTCCTTCAGGCGTCCAGTGAGTGACGATCTTTGCCCATCTCTCCGGGTGCATTCGTGTGACGTGGCCGGCCCACTCCCACTTCAGCTTGGCTGTTTTTTCTCCAACATCCGCTATTTGAGTTATGGAGCGCAGGGTGGTGTTTGTAACGCGGTCTGTTCGCTTGACACCTAATATGTTGCGCTCCATTGCCCGCTGACAAATCTTGAGTTTGGACTTCTGTTGTTCAGTAAGTGACCAACTTTGTGCACCATAGGTTAGGACGGGCAGGATGCACATATCGACGAGTTTTCTTTTCAATGATAAGGGGAGGTTTCCTTTCATATGTTCTACAAGGGCCCAGTAGGTCTTCCAAGCATTTTGGATCCCAATTTCGACTTCTTTGACACTATCATCGACATATTGCAACACATGCCCGTCTACCTCAACCCTACGTTTGTGCTGTTGGTCATGACCTGCGTCTTGGATCTGTTCATTGAAAGTCCAACCTCAAGACTTGCTGTGCTCAGATCTTGGAGAATTTCTTCGAGTTCTGAAGGTGATGTGGAGAATAGCACGTGATACCAGGTTAGTCACATGAAAAAGAGAGAAAGAAGTCAACATTCAAATGAAATTAAGTACGTACTTACATACGTATTAAAACATTACCCTGAGGATTACGACGCAATAGGGTAAAAAATATAACAAGCACTGCTTAGTTTATGGCACATTATTACCCACTCAGGTCACATATCCACGGATAACAGTTGATTTAGGCCAAAAATGATTTTAAAAAGGTATTTAAGCTATGTATATGTGAATGTGTGGGGCGCAGCACAGGAAACGGAAGCCATAAAGTGTGCTGAGCGCGCGATAGCAGTGGTAATGCGATGATGACGACTAGATGCGAATACCGACATTAATATATTTTGAACGCCACTGATAACAGTTTTGGGAACGGATTTCACCTACTTTTATAAAGAGGATTAAAAAATACCCTTAACGAAGCCGAGAGTCACTTGTTTGTCCCTTTATTATGATCATTATGCCAACGGGAAATTACGTAGGCACCGTTGTGCATTGTGCATCCGTCTGTCTGTCCGTCAGTCCGCCTGTCACAGAGCTGTATCTTTTGAACTGTAATAGGTAGACACTTGAAATTTTTACTTACTATGGCCGCTATAACAACAAACAATAAAAATAAAAAAGTCCCCTAAAAGAAACGTATTATTTTTTACTAAAGGTTTTTTTTAGTATGGAATACTTCTTTTTTTGACGTTTTATTACGAATACCTATTTCTTCAATTTGCTGCTCACTGGCTGAATATACTACTAGCGCCATCTCTTATCTAAGTTTCGAACTATAATTGCTAGAGTCAAAATAGATGGCGGTATTCGAAAGAATTTCTGTAAGCAATTCTACCCAGAATAAATTATGAAGTTGGACTTGGCCCTCTGTTTTACTGTATGGATGGTACTACTTACTAAGAAATACCAGCGAACTTCACGAGTGCTAACCTCTAATTAATACTGCTATTTAGGTACCTACAACGGCTACAACGATCACGAACAAGGAAGGATCAAGCACAAGGCTATTTTGGTGCGTGGCCAAAATCGGAACTAACGCCACCATTTTGTTTTTTTTTTTTACAAAATTTTGTAATTTTTGGCGACGCTTCTGGAAGGCCTCTGTGTCCATGTCTATGATATTGATGATTTAAATATGATTGGTGTCATAAATAAGCTTTTGTTGCATACGGACATTCACCAACTAATTGCTAGGTAGATAATTATTTATATTTTAACACTAACATTTATCTTATACGACTTTTCTGCAGGTCATTGAACTCCATAGTTTATGTTAGTTTATTTACCACACCTCATTGTCAATTATTTTTAGAAAATTCAATTTTAATCAAATATAATGGAAAGAGAAACTGCGCGCCTAACAAAAATGTAATAGCAACAATTCCGTATTCCTCCTCTCGACGCGCAGTTAATACAACAAGGCGCCGCATACAAACGATTATTCGATTTCCTTTACAAAAGAATTGAATGTTCTCTTCCTTTACGTTCGAATAATACTGAACATAAATAATGTGTTTTAAATTATATAGGAGACTTGGAGTAAATTATAGGAGTTCGTGGCTAAGTAATAACAGCCGCACGTGTCGATCCATCAGGTTAAGCTACGCTTGCCGGGGTTGTTCTGTGGATGGGTGACCATCTTTACATATCGAGACTCCTCCGTGCCGCGGAAAGCACGTCAAGCCGTTGGTCCCGGCTGTCTTTCGTGGATCTTTGACAGTCGTTACGGGTCGTCTGAAGCCCGAAAGTCTGACAACCAGTCTTACCAAGGGGTATCGTATCGTATTACCCAGTTACTAGGTTGTGGAGGTCAAATAGGCAGACGCTTCGATATCCATGCAGACGCTCCATGTAAAATACTGGTATTCAGCTGCATCCGGTTAGACTGGAAGCCGACCCCAACAAAGTTGTTACACACACGTGTTAGGGCATAAATCGAACGGATTACGTGTGACTCCGGATTTTTAATTTGTCTGTCTGTGGTGTCTTGTTTATACCTTTTTAGTCGTAGTTGGGTTTTAGTTTCTATAACTTTATTTTTATTTTTATTCTTTTGGGGTTATAATATATATATATTTGAAATGTGCTCATTAAGCCCTTTCATTTGATATCCAACATGCTACGATTAAACAATTTTTTTTTTTAGTTCCTTACTTTATGGCCTCTAGAGGGCGCCATTTTTAATTTAATGTGACGTAACATAGCCTTTAACCAGCGGACGATCAAGACGCTTCCAACGACACCTCATTTGTCAAATTGTGATGAGTGGTTTAGATGATAGGAGGGAACAGATGAACATACATACATACATACATACATACATACCGGTCAAAATCATAACCCTCCTTTTTTCTTCGCCGTAGTCGGGTAAAAAAGAGTTAATGCTCCAAAAATCCAGTGTCCATACCACAGAGACGTGAAGCCGCCATTTTGCACGGAAACGGAAGTTATAAACCATCCGGCCACGTTCGATAAGCTCTAATGTCATGGTGCTGCCACTTTACAACTATGCAAATTTTAATGTTGGCAACACGCGTTATCATGCTGAATTTTATGGCAATGCAAAAACAACACGCGTTTGCATCATGACGGGGTGAAGCAGAGTTACTATACCTATCACTATATCAGAATTTGAAGTAGGTACGTACATTTTTTTTTTTATAGTGTTAACAAATGACTTTTCCCGCTCTGGGCGATGCGGGAGGGCGTGTCAGACTTTTACTGACTAAAACCCACCCGTGTTCCTTCAGTTGCCTGTTGCCAAGGGCCCCGGTATCCCTTTCGGACTTTCCCGCAACCCTGGCAGGAAGTAGGTAGGTACCTAAGGATTGTTTAAAAATATAAAGACCAATTTTACAACAACATTAGGTTGTTGTAAAATTTGTAAAATTATTCGTTTTTTAAAAAGGCTTCAAAACAATTTTGAACATTATTCTCTCATTTTTCATGAAATAGGTAAGTAAAAAGGTAGGTATTTAAAAGGGCCTATACTACCACAAATCAAATGAACGTTTTATCTCGTTCGCACCATACTACTCGCGGCCTGAGTGAGAGCGAAACGGAATGCGGTGCTGGCAGCTCCTTTTACGGTGAAAGTAATGGTAATAAAAAAATAAAAAATGCTTTAAATTAGTCCAGTTATTATGCAAATTGATTGAAGACTGATTTAAATATTGTAAGATTATTAAAAAAAGAACATTATTTTTGTTTCTAAATAAATCATAATTTATGCATTGATATTAGATATTCCCAACACTTGACTGTTCCAACTTATACCTAAAGTGACGTGGCGCTGGCGGTAGGTAAGTCGAAAGTAGCAAATCTTTGCGGTTAAAGGGTTAATAATCATTGCCTCATATTCTGTGAAGTATTAATTTATTAGGTAACTCTTTACTTCAGTTAGGTACAGAAAAGTTCAGTAGGAACTTATTGCAGGTTAATTGTGTAAAAAGTGCAGTCTTTGATGTTGTAGTCCCAAAATCTATTATAAAAGCCCCAAAATGAATCGGTAGCGGTGGGTTTTTATTATTCGTTAAAGTGCTGCCTGTACACTTCAAGCTGAACTATTTGATTCAGAGCTGGAGGTACTACAAAAGTACAAATATCTGTAGTGTGACAATTCCCCCATAGATGGCAGCATGACAACGACACATTACTCCGAGTCGCGTTCAAAAGATTATTAAAGAAAGAAAGATATCGCGATATCTGTTCCCAACATTTTGATGATGATCGATGAACGATTCTATCATTTCCGTTTCCGTCGTTCATTCGCAGTGCTGCCAACCCTACTGCAGTAGGTCTACTGTATTTTCAATAGCATTCCTGTTTTCAGTTTTATTTTTATCCGACTACGGCGAAGAACAAAGGAGGGTTATGATTTTGACCGGTATGTATGTATGTTAATTTGTTCACTCCTATATTCTAAACCACTCATCACAATTTGACAAATGGGTAGACCATAACCTAGGTTCATACATACTGGGTACATAGGATACTTTTATCCCAATATTCCCACAAGATCGAGAGTTATGTGCGTAAACCGCGGGTCGCAGAGAGGCTTTTATATTAAAAAAAATTTTTTTTTTTTTTTTTCAATCCATTTTTATGGTTGGGTTATGTTAAACGTGCCGCCTCGCTAGAAAGAATGTGACTGGGAAGTTTACTAACCTCCCTCTACCAACTCTCCCCTCCCTTACAATAACGAGGCGGCACGTTTCCAAACTTTAACCGTTTTTATCCTTTATCCTATGCTACACAGTAGAATGGTGATAAGAAGAACTGCTACTTGCTCACTTCAGATGTCGCTAATAATTAATTAATGTCATAATTGATTAATATGCGCTTGCGCAGCTGTGTAACTGCAAAAATACGGGGACCCATGATACATTTCAAGTCGCATATATATTTATTTAGTTGTTGTGTATTTTTCTATGATCGACACAGAAGTAAACATAAACACAACAATGGCGGTTTACCGTTGACAACTGTGCTGTACCGTACCTGTACCTATGATGAGCTTTCAGTTTTAATCCCATTACTGTGAAATGACTATTTTAACTTTTTCTACTGTTTTTTAGGGTTTGTTGGCTGTTTTTAGCGTGGTAGGGCTGGCAGCACTGTTATAATTAAGTCTATGACTCTACGCTGCTGTTTACTGACTAGTGATGGGAATTTGCCCGGAAAAAACCCAAAAGTGGGTAAATTCGAGGGAAAATTCCCGGGAAAATACCCGATTTGGAAAATATTCGGGTTTTTTCAATTTAGCTTATGTAATGTTTAGATACACAAACATTAAAATAGCACATAGTTTTTAAACTTTATAACTACTAGTTAGGGCTTGTCTAGGTTGAAATGACGCACTGCACTACCACATTTTACGTACCCAAACAAATTTGGAGTATGAATAATTAAGTAGTGGGTCACGTCATTTCAACTAAAATTAACTAACTAGCAGTATAGCTTTGCTAGTTAGTTAAGGCAAGTTTGTGTTTTCTTAGAACCTGTAACATTTATAACTCAGTGAATGAAATGATAAAGCAAACATTGCTGTATCCACGGCTATACATCAAGCAATAGGATTTCCGTACAATGCGAGGTCAGCTTATACTGGAAATGTATAGCTTGATGTGTAGCCATGTGTTTCATATGGTACGGTAAAATAATAAATAAGTAGAGATGGTAAGGTATTATAGCATGAAAAATGATTCATAAAATTATTAAATAAAACCAACTAACTGTGCAAGTTGTCTCTGATAAACTGATAACTAACTTTATTTATTTTTGTAATTAATACATTAAATACATAAGGGCTTGTAGCTAAGAAATAACAGCCGCACGGGTCGATCAATCAAATTAAGCTAGGCTTGCCGCGGTTGGTCCATGGATGGGTCAATCTTGACATACCAAGACCCCTCTGTGCCTCGGAAAGCACGTTATGCCGTTGGTCCCAGCTGTCATTTTTAGATCTTTGACAGTTGTTACGGGTCGTCAGAAGCCCAAAAGTCTGACAACCAGTCTTACCAAGGGGTATCGTGTTACCCAGTAAATGGGTTGTGGAGGTCAGATAGGCAGTCGCTTCATGTAAAATACTGCTGCATCCGGTTAGACAGGAAGCTGACCCCAACATAGTTGGGAAAAGGCTAGGCAGATGATACGACACAGTGTAGTCTAAATATATAAAGAATGCAATAAAAACACTTACAGAGATAATTTTTTGGCGACCAATAAGCTGCTCGCTACTCGTACTAAACTACTTACTAATAAATAATTGAAAATGTCTGTGTTTTTTTTTATGAAGAATCATTAATTACGATCCTACTGGTAGTTCCACAGATTACTTTGTTTGAACAAACAAAAAATATCTTCAGCTTTATTGTATTACCGTAGATAATGAAAATTCCCGTGAATTAGGTTTATTCCCACATAAATACCCGGATTTAACCCAAAATGGGTTAAAACCTGGGTTTTTTCCCTTTGGGTTTTTTCCCACCGCCCATCTCTATTACTGACTCACTTCACTAATACTACTTATTCTGTGGTAAATGTACTCTGTGGTCACAGCAGAGTACATTTTTTTTTAGAACTTGGTATAGTTATCTGTGGAACTTGGCTTGGAGAAGAGACGATCTTACAGATTTATTTATTTACCGAGTTGAGTCTATAAAGTGCTAAGATAATTATTTCAGTAGCGCGTTTAGCAAGAAAATTTGTGAATTAATAAAAAGTATTTTCAATGCCCCGTAAACCGTGTTACTGGACGCGAAAGTTAGAATTCGATTTAGTTGCATTCGTTCGCCAGAGGGATTACATATGGCGGCCTGCCGGGAACACGAATCATCAAATTCAACAAAAGTACAAGGCTTACGCTGAATTTGCGGCGAGGCTTGGCCGAGGGTTTACTGGTAAGATTTTTCGTAATATTTTGACTCTGCATTATTATTATTTGACCCTCGAACTTGGCTAATAAGTGGGTTTACTAAAGGTATCCGGTCCGTCCCTTCCCATAGATTTATATCTTTGGTCCCTTCGGTCCTCTTGAGTCGGTCTCTCCTAGTTTATTTTTGTGCATTACACTAAAGAAAGGTTTCCAACCTTTCTTGTAAATCTCCTTTTTTGTAAAATCCAATAGTTTTTCAAATAAATGGTATGTTACTTTTCCTTCCTATTTGGTGAGTGGTAAAGACTGCTTATTCTGTCTGTGCATCTTTTATTTTATAATTTTTGGAACACTTACAGGTAGGTAGGTTTTCTTTGTACAATAGTGAATTTGTTAATAACAGGAATATGATTATTACAATTACACAAAAAATTATGAGTTAATGGACAGTATGAAATATTGTTGATTTAAAAACTCAAGATCAGACTTCTCATTTTCAGTATATACCTACTTGTAACTTACACAAAGGAATTTACTGATACTGACTGTTGGCTAAAACCATGAATAGGGTAAGAATGTATCAACTGAAACAGTAAGATAATGATGCAAATCTTTGTTAATTTCAGCCCGCTCCGTCAGAGACCGTTGGGTTAACATCAGGAGTACTTTCAACCACAATCATCGGAGAGTTGAACGGTCCAAGCTTAAAGCAAACACTTCGGCAGATATTTATGTGCCATGCTGGCCACTCTGGAAGCCTTTACAGTTTTTAAAAGATGTTTGCAAGAAAGAAGATTATGAGGTAAATATAAATAGTATAGTGCAGTAGTAGTATAATAGTGTAGTGTAGCTGTTCAACACTTTCCAGAACACTTAATGAGACACAATAGAAGTTATATTAGGCTGTATCTCATGAACCGTGATAGTTAGACATTTCAAATTTTCACAGATGATGTATTTCTGTTGCAGCTATAACAACAAATACAAAAAAACAGAATACCATAAATATTTAAGGGGCTCCCATGCAAAAAACGTGACTTTTTTGCCGTTTTTATAGATAACTGTACGGAACCCTTAGTGCGCGAGTTCGACTCTCACTTGGCCGGTTTTTGTTATGATGTGTATATGCATATAGTGTCCCGGAAAGTGTTAATATGGCACATGGAATTTCTGAAGGAGACTGACATGGGAATACTTGACAATTTGACTACAAAAAACCCGAGCTTTATCTACAGGTCCATGTACCATTTTAAAAGCCCAGTGCTGTTCTTTGCATGGCAAGGATTTTGTCATCTGTCCTGTTCATGTGATATATTTCAGGATAGTGGTTACTTGGCAGCATTAAAAGGAAGTTTTTAATGTTTTCCTCATTCTAGCGGTTTTAACTAAGTTAAATAGGTCCTATTTTTAACACAAGGAAAATGAGAACCGCCACATGCATAAACTTAAATTAACAAATTGATTAGTTTGCCTCTGTTATTATTAAATTAATGATAAATGATTTTATTTATGTAAGTAGGTTTGTACAAACACTTACACGCCAAACATATTTTAAAAACTAGGTCAGGATTTCCTAGTTGACTACTCAGATAAGAGAGACCGAAACAAACTCAAGAGTATTAATTTAACACAACCTCAATTCTGATCAACATGTTTATAAAAAGATCAATTTGTTGACTGGCTTGACACAATTTTAAAACAGTAATTGATTTGTTTAGTTATACATTCATTTACATATTAAAATGTCACCAAGTTTAATTTGATGTGCCATTTTAATTTACTAGTAGATACAATTGTTATAGGAGAATAAATTAAAAGTGAACAAAAATGAAATACATTCATAAATAAATTTTAATACTATAATAAAATCAATGAATATCTAAATGACATTTTAAATTACATGTCATGTAATTGGTTTATAGAAATAAAACAATTACTTAAATATAGATTTGGTATACCAACTAATTCATCAAAGCCCCCTCTCCTACTTTTGCAGTGCCCGACAGGGTCCACAATGATCATGTCATCTAAATTCATTTTGTAGAATTGGAATTCAAATAAATATTGAGTATTATTTCAGGGCAAGGTCTACATAAGTCAGTGTTTTTTTCCTGTTCATGTGATATAATTGAGGATATTGGTTGCTTCTCTGGGCAACCAATCACTTGTCAGCATTTAAAGGAAGTTTTTGGTGTTTTCCTCATTCTAGTTGATTTAACTACCAGCAGCATACACATTGTACGTCAAATAATAACTATCAAAATGATTTTAAAAAGATCAATTTGATCCAGCTATCCAAATCAAGTGCTTGATAATGATCTACCAAATATCGTAATTTCTTTTTTTTTTTACAGAACTACGAACCTGTCCCTGAAGACTATAAAGAGCTGTCAAGTAATTTGAATGTCAAAGAAGAACAGCAATCAGAATTTGAAAATGATTTTGAACTAAACATCCGACAGCGGTGCCGGCGCACTGACAGGCCTCGTCGTAAAGCGAAACCATTACCAAAATCCAACAAAAAAACCAAGTGCAAAGAGGTCATAGATGATCTGTTGCTAGCTATGAACCCCTTGGTCACTGACATGTTGCCGGACCAAAACTACTGGTTCTTCGGGAAGCATGTGACGGAAAGACTTAATAGTATGAGAAGAATAGACGCCGATAGTGCCTGTCATGACATCATGAGCCTGCTAAATGAATGGCAGCAAGATGATCCAGCATGAAAAGTTAATCAAGATGACAAATTGGTTAATCATAGTCTATTTTCAAAATGGGCTTGTGTGGGAACAAATGGTAATACATTTGGCCATGCATAAGGTTTTATGTAATCGTTTGAAAGTTGAATTCTATATGCAGCTTGTCTTGCAAATCTTGTTGGTGGGTCTTGAAAGAAAGAATAATTGTTTTTTGAATTGTTCATAATTGTTGCAGCCTTTTTCAGACTTGTGATTCTGGAAGGGAGGTTGATCACTGTGTGTTGTTTTGGTATTTTGGATTAGACTGGTTGTTGAAATACAAAACGCTTGGTGTCTTTTGGTTGTAATATACGTTGATCTAGCATTGCTAAAAAAAAAAGAACTTGTTCACCAGGTTGCAAAATATTGTGGTCATAACATAAAAGGTCTTGATTCCTAAGTTTCAATACAATTGGATTACTAGAAGTTGGTGTCGAACATTCTTTTCGTTGCTATTAGATCTGATTTACAAAGATTTTCTGATTTGGTTATTCGGTTGTGGAAAAAGCTAACTTTGAAAACTGATGGGGAGTTGAATATTGTTTTTTTTTTTTTGTCGTAAATCTGTCATAAAAATTGTATGAGTCATGTTGTAACTATCCATTCACAACAAAGTTGGTTTTATGCAGATTTTAAAACATAAAAATAAGGGAAATCCATATAAGGGGCTAAAAGTGGAAATTTTTCTTTCTTCATAATATATAAAAAATATATATCCTACCAAACAATAAAATAATCCAATAACGCCCGATTATCAAACTTTTAGCCCTTTCTGAATTTGATTGTGAGAATGATTAGTCAATTGTGCAGTTATAACAAAACACAAGGTAAAAACAAATGATTTTAGACATAACGATTATTTGAAAAGCGGCGAGTGCACCTGCCTTAAAAACCGTTAGTTGCTAGCAAGTTATTTTATTGTTATAAATTAATCTCTTCATAGGGTTTCTCTATTTCTTCTATCTCCTGATCACATTCTCTTCGGAATAGTAAGTTAACACTAAATGGATTATGTGGCTGAAACGAAGAAAATATAATTGACTTATTCTAATTTATCTCCTGAATCCCTTCATAATGGTTTTCATCTAACTCTTGATCACATTCTCTTCGGAATAGTAAGTGACCACTGAATGGATCATTTGCCTGAAACGAAGAAAATATAGTTAACTTATTCTAATTTATCTCCTGAATTCCTTCAAAATGGTTTTCATCTATCTCTTGATCCATTCTCTTCGGAATAGTAAGTTGACATTAACTGGATTATGTGGCTGGACCGAAGAGAATATAATATGCTTATTCTAATTTATCTCTTGAATCTCTTCATAATGGTTTTCCTTATCATCTATCTCCTGATCACACTCTCTTCGGAATAGTAAGTTAACATTAAATGGATTATTTGGCTGAAACGAAGAAAATATAGCTTATTCTAATTTATCTCCTGAATCCCTTCATAATGGTTCTCATCTATCTCTTGATTAATTCTCTTCGAAATGATTTGGCTGAAACGAAGATAGTATAGTTAGCTTATTCTAATTTTTCTCTTGCATCTCTTCATAATGGTTTTCTTTTTCATCTATCTCCTGATCACATTCTCTTCGGAATAGTAAGTGACCACTGAATGGATCATTTAGCTGAAACGAAGAAAATATAGTTAACTTGCTCTAAATTATCTCCTGAATCCCTTCATAATGGTTTTCATCTATCTCCTGATCACATTCTCTTCGGAATAGTAAGTTAACATTAAATGGATTATTTGGCTGAAACGAAGAAAATATAGTTAACTTATTCTAATTTATCTCCTGAATTCCTTCATAATGGTTTTCATCTATCTCTTGATCACATTCTCTATGAAATTGTAAGTTTACATTATCTGGATTATTTGGCTGAACGGAAGAGAATATAATTAGCTTATTCTAATTTATCTCTTGAATCTCTTCATAATGGTTTTCCTTTTCATCTATCTCCTGATCACATTCTCTTCGGAATAGTAAGTGACCACTGAATGGAGTATTTGGCTGAAACGAAGAAAATATAGTTAACTTATTCTAATTTATCTCCTGAATCCCTTCATAATGGTTTTCATCTATCTCTTGATCCATTCTCGTCGGAATAGTAAGTTGACATTAACTGGATTATGTGGCTGGACCGAAGAGAATATAATATGAAATTGTAACTTAACATTACATGGATTATTTGACTGAACGGAAGAGAATATAGTTAGCTTATTCTAATTTATCTCTTGCATCTCTTCATAATGGTTTTCTTTTTCATCTATCTCCTGATCACATTCTCTTCGGAATAGTAAGTGACCACTGAATGGATTATTTGTCTGAAACGAAGAAAATATAGTAAACTTATTCTCATTTATCTCCTGAATCCCTTCATAATGGTTCTCATGTATCTCTTGATCCATTCTCTTCGGAATAGTAAGTTAAAATTAAATGTATTATTTGGCTGAAACTAAGAAAATATAGTTAACTTACTCTAAATTATCTCCTGAATCCCTTCATAAAGGTTTTCCTCTATCTCTTGATTAATTCTCTTCGAAAGTATTTGGCTGAAACGAAGATAGTATAGTTAGCTTATTCTAATTTATCTCTTGAATCTCTTCATAATGGTTTTCTTTTACATCTATCTCCTGATCACATTCTCTTCGGGATAGTAAGTGGCCACTGAATGGATTATTTGTCTGAAACGAAGAAAATATAGTAAACTTATTCTAATTTATCTCCTGAATCCCTTCATAATGGTTCTCATCTATCTCTTGATCCATTCTCTTCGGAATAGTAAGTTAAAATTAAATGTATTATTTGGCTGAAACGAAGAAAATATAGTTAACTTACTCTAAATTATCTCCTGAATCCCTTCATAATGGTTTTCATCTATCTCCTGATCACATTCTCTTCGGAATAGTAAGTTAACATTAAATGGATTATTTGGCTGTAACGAAGAAAATATAGTTAACTTATTCTAATTTATCTCCTGAATTCCTTCATAATGGTTTTCATCTATCTCTTGATCACATTCTCTATGAAATTGTAAGTTTACATTATCTGGATTATTTGGCTGAACGGAAGAGAATATAATTAGCTTATTCTAATTTATCTCTTGAATCTCTTCATAATGGTTTTCCTTTTCATCTATCTCCTGATCACATTCTCTTCGGAATAGTAAGTGACCACTGAATGGAGTATTTGGCTGAAACGAAGAAAATATAGTTAACTTATTCTAATTTTTCTCCTGAATCCCTTCATAATGGTTCTCATCTATCTCTTGATCCATTCTCTTCGGAATAGTAAGTTAAAATTAAATGTATTATTTGGCTGAAACGAAGAAAATATAGTTAACTTACTCTAAATTATCTCCTGAATCCCTTCATAATGGTTCTCATCCATCTCTTGATTAATTCTCTTCGAAATTATTTGGCTGAAACGAAGATAGTATAGTTAGCTTATTCTAATTTATCTCTTGAATCTCTTCATAATGGTTTTCTTTTACATCTATCTCCTGATCACATTCTCTTCGGAATAGTAAGTGACCACTGAATGGATTATTTGTCTGAAACGAAGAAAATATAGTAAACTTATTCTAATTTATCACCTGAATCCCTTCATAATGGTTCTCATCTATCTCTTGATCCATTCTCTTCGGAATAGTAAGTTAAAATTCAATGTATTATTTGGCTGAAACGAAGAAAATATAGTTAACTTACTCTAAATTATCTCCTGAATCCCTTCATAATGGTTTTCATCTATCTCTTGATCACATTCTCTATGAAATTGTAAGTTTACATTATCTGGATTATGTGGCTGGACCGAAGAGAATATAATATGCTTATTCTAATTTATCTCTTGAATCTCTTCATAATGGTTTTCCTTATCATCTATCTCCTGATCACACTCTCTTCGGAATAGTAAGTTAACATTAAATGGATTATTTGGCTGAAACGAAGAAAATATAGTTAACTTATTCTAATTTATCTCCTGAATCCCTTCATAATGGTTCTCATCTATCTCTTGATTAATTCTCTTCGAAATTATTTGGCTGAAACGAAGAGAGTATAGTTAGCTCATTCTAATTTATCTCTTGCATCTCTTCATAATGGTTTTCTTTTTCACCTATCTCCTGATCACATTCTCTTCGGAATAGTAAGTTAAAATTAAATGTATTATTTGGCTGAAACGAAGAAAATATAGTTAACTTACTCTAAATTATCTCCTGAATCCCTTCATAATGGTTCTCATCTATCTCTTGATTAATTCTCTTCGAAATTATTTGGCTGAAACGAAGATAGTATGGTCAGCTTATTCTTATTTATCTCATGAATCTCTTCATAATGGTTTTCTTTTACATCTATCTCCTGATCACATTCTCTTCGGAATAGTAAGTGACCACTGAATTGATTATTTAGCTGAAACGAAGAAAATATAGTTAACTTACTCTAAATTATCTCCTGAATCCCTTCATAATGGTTTTCATCTATCTCCTGATCACATTCTCTTCGGAATAGTAAGTTAACATTAAATGGATTATTTGGCTGAAACGAAGAAAATATAGTTAACTTATTCTAATTTATCTCCTGAATTCCTTCATAATGGTTTTCATCTATCTCTTGATCACATTCTCTATGAAATTGTAAGTTTACATTATCTGGATTATTTGGCTGAACGGAAGAGAATATAATTAGCTTATTCTAATTTATCTCTTGAATCTCTTCATAATGGTTTTCCTTTTCATCTATCTCCTGATCACATTCTCTTCGGAATAGTAAGTGACCACTGAATGGAGTAATTGGCTGAAACGAAGAAAATATAGTTAACTTATTCTAATTTATCTCCTGAATCCCTTCATAATGGTTGTCATCTATCTCTTGATCCATTCTCGTCGGAATAGTAAGTTGACATTAACTGGATTATGTGGCTGGACCGAAGAGAATATAATATGAAATTGTAACTTAACATTACATGGATTATTTGACTGAACGGAAGAGAATATAGTTAGCTTATTCTAACTTACTATTCCTGGTTTTCTTCACATCCTCTTCGGAATCCCTTCATAATGGTTCTCATCTATCTCTTGATCCATTCTCTTCGGAATAGTAAGTTAAAATTAAATGTATTATTTGGCTGAAACGAAGAAAATATAGTTAACTTACTCTAAATTATCTCCTGAATCCCTTCATAATGGTTTTCATCTATCTCTTGATCACATTCTCTATGAAATTGTAAGTTTACATTATCTGGATTATGTGGCTGGACCGAAGAGAATATAATATGCTTATTCTAATTTATCTCTTGAATCTCTTCATAATGGTTTTCCTTATCATCTATCTCCTGATCACACTCTCTTCGGAATAGTAAGTTAACATTAAATGGATTATTTGGCTGAAACGAAGAAAATATAGTTAACTTATTCTAATTTATCTCCTGAATCCCTTCATAATGGTTCTCATCTATCTCTTGATTAATTCTCTTCGAAATTATTTGGCTGAAACGAAGAGAGTATAGTTAGCTCATTCTAATTTATCTCTTGCATCTCTTCATAATGGTTTTCTTTTTCATCTATCTCCTGATCACATTCTCTTCGGAATAGTAAGTGACCACTGAATGGATCATTTAGCTGAAACGAAGAAAATATAGTTAACTTGCTCTAAATTATCTCCTGAATCCCTTCATAATGGTTTTCATCTATCTCCTGATCACATTCTCTTCGGAATAGTAAGTTAACATTAAATGGATTATTTGGCTGAAACGAAGAAAATATAGTTAACTTATTCTAATTTATCTCCTGAATTCCTTCATAATGGTTTTCATCTATCTCTTGATCACATTCTCTATGAAATTGTAAGTTTACATTATCTGGATTATTTGGCTGAACGGAAGAGAAATAATTAGCTTATTCTAATTTATCTCTTGAATCTCTTCATAATGGTTTTCCTTTTCATCTTTCTCCTGATCACATTCTCTTCGGAATAGTAAGTGACCACTGAATGGAGTATTTGGCTGAAACGAAGAAAATATAGTTAACTTATTCTAATTTATCTCCTGAATCCCTTCATAATGGTTTTCATCTATCTCTTGATCTATTCTCGTCGGAATAGTAAGTTGACATTAACTGGATTATGTGGCTGGACCGAAGAGAATATAATATGAAATTGTAACTTAACATTACATGGATTATTTGACTGAACGGAAGAGAATATAGTTAGCTTATTCTAATTTATCTCTTGCATCTCTTCATAATGGTTTTCTTTTTCATCTATCTCCTGATCACATTCTCTTCGGAATAGTAAGTGACCACTGAATGGATTATTTGTCTGAAACGAAGAAAATATAGTAAACTTATTCTCATTTATCTCCTGAATCCCTTCATAATGGTTCTCATCTATCTCTTGATCCATTCTCTTCGGAATAGTAAGTTAAAATTAAATGTATTATTTGGCTGAAACGAAGAAAATATAGTTAACTTACTCTAATTTATCTCCTGAATCCCTTCATAATGGTTCTCATCTATCTCTTGATCCATTCTCTATGAAATTGTAAGTTTACATTATCTGGATTATGTGGCTAGACCGAAGAGAATATAATATGCTTATTCTAATTTATCTCTTGAATCTCTTCATAATGGTTTTCCTTATCATCTATCTCCTGATCACACTCTCTTCGGAATAGTAAGTTAACATTAAATGGATTATTTGGCTGAAACGAAGAAAATATAGATAACTTATTCTAATTTATCTCCTGAATCCCTTCATAATGGTTCTCATCTATCTCTTGATTAATTCTCTTCGAAATTATTTGGCTGAAACGAAGAGAGTATAGTTAGCTCATTCTAATTTATCTCTTGCATCTCTTCATAATGGTTTTCTTTTTCATCTATCTCCTGATCACATTCTCTTCGGAATAGTAAGTTAACATTAGATGGATTATTTGGCTGTAACGAAGAAAATATAGTTAACTTATTCTAATTTATCTCCTGAATTCCTTCATAATGGTTTTCATCTATCTCTTGATCACATTCTCTATGAAATTGTAAGTTTACATTAACTGGATTATTTGGCTGAACGGAAGAGAATATAATTAGCTTATTCTAATTTATCTCTTGAATCTCTTCATAATGGTTTTCCTTTTCATCTATCTCCTGATCACATTCTCTTCGGAATAGTAAGTGACCACTGAATGGAGTATTTGGCTGAAACGAAGAAAATATAGTTAACTTATTCTAATTTTTCTCCTGAATCCCTTCATAATGGTTCTCATCTATCTCTTGATTAATTCTCTTCGAAATTATTTGGCTGAAACGAAGAGAGTATAGTTAGCTCATTCTAATTTATCTCTTGCATCTCTTCATAATGGTTTTCTTTTTCATCTATCTCCTGATCACATTCTCTTCGGAATAGTAAGTTAACATTAGATGGATTATTTGGCTGTAACGAAGAAAATATAGTTAACTTATTCTAATTTATCTCCTGAATTCCTTCATAATGGTTTTCATCTATCTCTTGATCACATTCTCTATGAAATTGTAAGTTTACATTATCTGGATTATTTGGCTGAACGGAAGAGAATATAATTAGCTTATTCTAATTTATCTCTTGAATCTCTTCATAATGGTTTTCCTTTTCATCTATCTCCTGATCACATTCTCTTCGGAATAGTAAGTGACCACTGAATGGAGTATTTGGCTGAAACGAAGAAAATATAGTTAACTTATTCTAATTTTTCTCCTGAATCCCTTCATAATGGTTCTCATCTATCTCTTGATTAATTCTCTTCGAAATTATTTGGCTGAAACGAAGAGAGTATAGTTAGCTCATTCTAATTTATCTCTTGCATCTCTTCATAATGGTTTTCTTTTTCATCTATCTCCTGATCACATTCTCTTCGGAATAGTAAGTTAACATTAGATGGATTATTTGGCTGTAACGAAGAAAATATAGTTAACTTATTCTAATTTATCTCCTGAATTCCTTCATAATGGTTTTCATCTATCTCTTGATCACATTCTCTATGAAATTGTAAGTTTACATTATCTGGATTATTTGGCTGAACGGAAGAGAATATAATTAGCTTATTCTAATTTATCTCTTGAATCTCTTCATAATGGTTTTCCTTTTCATCTATCTCCTGATCACATTCTCTTCGGAATAGTAAGTGACCACTGAATGGAGTATTTGGCTGAAACGAAGAAAATATAGTTAACTTATTCTAATTTTTCTCCTGAATCCCTTCATAATGGTTCTCATCTATCTCTTGATCCATTCTCTTCGGAATAGTAAGTTAAAATTAAATGTATTATTTGGCTGAAACTAAGAAAATATAGTTAACTTACTCTAAATTATCTCCTGAATCCCTTCATAAAGGTTTTCCTCTATCTCTTGATTAATTCTCTTCGAAAGTATTTGGCTGAAACGAAGATAGTATAGTTAGCTTATTCTAATTTATCTCTTGAATCTCTTCATAATGGTTTTCTTTTACATCTATCTCCTGATCACATTCTCTTCGGGATAGTAAGTGGCCACTGAATGGATTATTTGTCTGAAACGAAGAAAATATAGTAAACTTATTCTAATTTATCTCCTGAATCCCTTCATAATGGTTCTCATCTATCTCTTGATCCATTCTCTTCGGAATAGTAAGTTAAAATTAAATGTATTATTTGGCTGAAACGAAGAAAATATAGTTAACTTACTCTAAATTATCTCCTGAATCCCTTCATAATGGTTTTCATCTATCTCCTGATCACATTCTCTTCGGAATAGTAAGTGACCACTGAATGGATCATTTAGCTGAAACGAAGAAAATATAGTTAACTTGCTCTAAATTATCTCCTGAATCCCTTCATAATGGTTTTCATCTATCTCCTGATCACATTCTCTTCGGAATAGTAAGTTAACATTAAATGGATTATTTGGCTGAAACGAAGAAAATATAGTTAACTTATTCTAATTTATCTCCTGAATTCCTTCATAATGGTTTTCATCTATCTCTTGATCACATTCTCTATGAAATTGTAAGTTTACATTATCTGGATTATTTGGCTGAACGGAAGAGAAATAATTAGCTTATTCTAATTTATCTCTTGAATCTCTTCATAATGGTTTTCCTTTTCATCTATCTCCTGATCACATTCTCTTCGGAATAGTAAGTGACCACTGAATGGAGTATTTGGCTGAAACGAAGAAAATATAGTTAACTTATTCTAATTTATCTCCTGAATCCCTTCATAATGGTTTTCATCTATCTCTTGATCCATTCTCGTCGGAATAGTAAGTTGACATTAACTGGATTATGTGGCTGGACCGAAGAGAATATAATATGAAATTGTAACTTAACATTACATGGATTATTTGACTGAACGGAAGAGAATATAGTTAGCTTATTCTAATTTATCTCTTGCATCTCTTCATAATGGTTTTCTTTTTCATCTATCTCCTGATCACATTCTCTTCGGAATAGTAAGTGACCACTGAATGGATTATTTGTCTGAAACGAAGAAAATATAGTAAACTTATTCTCATTTATCTCCTGAATCCCTTCATAATGGTTCTCATCTATCTCTTGATCCATTCTCTTCGGAATAGTAAGTTAAAATTAAATGTATTATTTGGCTGAAACTAAGAAAATATAGTTAACTTACTCTAAATTATCTCCTGAATCCCTTCATAAAGGTTTTCCTCTATCTCTTGATTAATTCTCTTCGAAAGTATTTGGCTGAAACGAAGATAGTATAGTTAGCTTATTCTAATTTATCTCTTGAATCTCTTCATAATGGTTTTCTTTTACATCTATCTCCTGATCACATTCTCTTCGGGATAGTAAGTGGCCACTGAATGGATTATTTGTCTGAAACGAAGAAAATATAGTAAACTTATTCTAATTTATCTCCTGAATCCCTTCATAATGGTTCTCATCTATCTCTTGATCCATTCTCTTCGGAATAGTAAGTTAAAATTAAATGTATTATTTGGCTGAAACGAAGAAAATATAGTTAACTTACTCTAAATTATCTCCTGAATCCCTTCATAATGGTTTTCATCTATCTCCTGATCACATTCTCTTCGGAATAGTAAGTTAACATTAAATGGATTATTTGGCTGTAACGAAGAAAATATAGTTAACTTATTCTAATTTATCTCCTGAATTCCTTCATAATGGTTTTCATCTATCTCTTGATCACATTCTCTATGAAATTGTAAGTTTACATTATCTGGATTATTTGGCTGAACGGAAGAGAATATAATTAGCTTATTCTAATTTATCTCTTGAATCTCTTCATAATGGTTTTCCTTTTCATCTATCTCCTGATCACATTCTCTTCGGAATAGTAAGTGACCACTGAATGGAGTATTTGGCTGAAACGAAGAAAATATAGTTAACTTATTCTAATTTTTCTCCTGAATCCCTTCATAATGGTTCTCATCTATCTCTTGATCCATTCTCTTCGGAATAGTAAGTTAAAATTAAATGTATTATTTGGCTGAAACGAAGAAAATATAGTTAACTTACTCTAAATTATCTCCTGAATCCCTTCATAATGGTTCTCATCCATCTCTTGATTAATTCTCTTCGAAATTATTTGGCTGAAACGAAGATAGTATAGTTAGCTTATTCTAATTTATCTCTTGAATCTCTTCATAATGGTTTTCTTTTACATCTATCTCCTGATCACATTCTCTTCGGAATAGTAAGTGACCACTGAATGGATTATTTGTCTGAAACGAAGAAAATATAGTAAACTTATTCTAATTTATCACCTGAATCCCTTCATAATGGTTCTCATCTATCTCTTGATCCATTCTCTTCGGAATAGTAAGTTAAAATTCAATGTATTATTTGGCTGAAACGAAGAAAATATAGTTAACTTACTCTAAATTATCTCCTGAATCCCTTCATAATGGTTTTCATCTATCTCTTGATCACATTCTCTATGAAATTGTAAGTTTACATTATCTGGATTATGTGGCTGGACCGAAGAGAATATAATATGCTTATTCTAATTTATCTCTTGAATCTCTTCATAATGGTTTTCCTTATCATCTATCTCCTGATCACACTCTCTTCGGAATAGTAAGTTAACATTAAATGGATTATTTGGCTGAAACGAAGAAAATATAGTTAACTTATTCTAATTTATCTCCTGAATCCCTTCATAATGGTTCTCATCTATCTCTTGATTAATTCTCTTCGAAATTATTTGGCTGAAACGAAGAGAGTATAGTTAGCTCATTCTAATTTATCTCTTGCATCTCTTCATAATGGTTTTCTTTTTCACCTATCTCCTGATCACATTCTCTTCGGAATAGTAAGTTAAAATTAAATGTATTATTTGGCTGAAACGAAGAAAATATAGTTAACTTACTCTAAATTATCTCCTGAATCCCTTCATAATGGTTCTCATCTATCTCTTGATTAATTCTCTTCGAAATTATTTGGCTGAAACGAAGATAGTATGGTCAGCTTATTCTTATTTATCTCTTGAATCTCTTCATAATGGTTTTCTTTTACATCTATCTCCTGATCACATTCTCTTCGGAATAGTAAGTGACCACTGAATTGATTATTTAGCTGAAACGAAGAAAATATAGTTAACTTACTCTAAATTATCTCCTGAATCCCTTCATAATGGTTTTCATCTATCTCCTGATCACATTCTCTTCGGAATAGTAAGTTAACATTAAATGGATTATTTGGCTGAAACGAAGAAAATATAGTTAACTTATTCTAATTTATCTCCTGAATTCCTTCATAATGGTTTTCATCTATCTCTTGATCACATTCTCTATGAAATTGTAAGTTTACATTATCTGGATTATTTGGCTGAACGGAAGAGAATATAATTAGCTTATTCTAATTTATCTCTTGAATCTCTTCATAATGGTTTTCCTTTTCATCTATCTCCTGATCACATTCTCTTCGGAATAGTAAGTGACCACTGAATGGAGTAATTGGCTGAAACGAAGAAAATATAGTTAACTTATTCTAATTTATCTCCTGAATCCCTTCATAATGGTTTTCATCTATCTCTTGATCCATTCTCGTCGGAATAGTAAGTTGACATTAACTGGATTATGTGGCTGGACCGAAGAGAATATAATATGAAATTGTAACTTAACATTACATGGATTATTTGACTGAACGGAAGAGAATATAGTTAGCTTATTCTAATTTATCTCTTGCATCTCTTCATAATGGTTTTCTTTTTCATCTATCTCCTGATCACATTCTCTTCGGAATAGTAAGTGACCACTGAATGGATTATTTGTCTGAAACGAAGAAAATATAGTAAACTTATTCTCATTTATCTCCTGAATCCCTTCATAATGGTTCTCATCTATCTCTTGATCCATTCTCTTCGGAATAGTAAGTTAAAATTAAATGTATTATTTGGCTGAAACGAAGAAAATATAGTTAACTTTTCTCATCTATCTCTTGATCCATTCTCTATGAAATTGTAAGTTTACATTATCTGGATTATGTGGCTAGACCGAAGAGAATATAATATGCTTATTCTAATTTATCTCTTGAATCTCTTCATAATGGTTTTCCTTATCATCTATCTCCTGATCACACTCTCTTCGGAATAGTAAGTTAACATTAAATGGATTATTTGGCTGAAACGAAGAAAATATAGATAACTTATTCTAATTTATCTCCTGAATCCCTTCATAATGGTTCTCATCTATCTCTTGATTAATTCTCTTCGAAATTATTTGGCTGAAACGAAGAGAGTATAGTTAGCTCATTCTAATTTATCTCTTGCATCTCTTCATAATGGTTTTCTTTTTCATCTATCTCCTGATCACATTCTCTTCGGAATAGTAAGTTAACATTAGATGGATTATTTGGCTGTAACGAAGAAAATATAGTTAACTTATTCTAATTTATCTCCTGAATTCCTTCATAATGGTTTTCATCTATCTCTTGATCATATTCTCTATGAAATTGTAAGTTTACATTATCTGGATTATTTGGCTGAACGGAAGAGAATATAATTAGCTTATTCTAATTTATCTCTTGAATCTCTTCATAATGGTTTTCCTTTTCATCTATCTCCTGATCACATTCTCTTCGGAATAGTAAGTGACCACTGAATGGAGTATTTGGCTGAAACGAAGAAAATATAGTTAACTTATTCTAATTTTGCTCCTGAATCCCTTCATAATGGTTCTCATCTATCTCTTGATTAATTCTCTTCGAAATTATTTGGCTGAAACGAAGAGAGTATAGTTAGCTCATTCTAATTTATCTCTTGCATCTCTTCATAATGGTTTTCTTTTTCATCTATCTCCTGATCACATTCTCTTCGGAATAGTAAGTTAACATTAGATGGATTATTTGGCTGAAACGAAGAAAATATAGTTAACTTATTCTAATTTATCTCCTGAATCCCTTCATAATGGTTCTCATCTATCTCTTGATTAATTCTCTTCGAAATTATTTGGCTGAAACGAAGAGAGTATAGTTAGCTCATTCTAATTTATCTCTTGCATCTCTTCATAATGGTTTTCTTTTTCACCTATCTCCTGATCACATTCTCTTCGGAATAGTAAGTTAAAATTAAATGTATTATTTGGCTGAAACGAAGAAAATATAGTTAACTTACTCTAAATTATCTCCTGAATCCCTTCATAATGGTTCTCATCTATCTCTTGATTAATTCTCTTCGAAATTATTTGGCTGAAACGAAGATAGTATGGTCAGCTTATTCTTATTTATCTCTTGAATCTCTTCATAATGGTTTTCTTTTACATCTATCTCCTGATCACATTCTCTTCGGAATAGTAAGTGACCACTGAATTGATTATTTAGCTGAAACGAAGAAAATATAGTTAACTTACTCTAAATTATCTCCTGAATCCCTTCATAATGGTTTTCATCTATCTCCTGATCACATTCTCTTCGGAATAGTAAGTTAACATTAAATGGATTATTTGGCTGAAACGAAGAAAATATAGTTAACTTATTCTAATTTATCTCCTGAATTCCTTCATAATGGTTTTCATCTATCTCTTGATCACATTCTCTATGAAATTGTAAGTTTACATTATCTGGATTATTTGGCTGAACGGAAGAGAATATAATTAGCTTATTCTAATTTATCTCTTGAATCTCTTCATAATGGTTTTCCTTTTCATCTATCTCCTGATCACATTCTCTTCGGAATAGTAAGTGACCACTGAATGGAGTAATTGGCTGAAACGAAGAAAATATAGTTAACTTATTCTAATTTATCTCCTGAATCCCTTCATAATGGTTTTCATCTATCTCTTGATCCATTCTCGTCGGAATAGTAAGTTGACATTAACTGGATTATGTGGCTGGACCGAAGAGAATATAATATGAAATTGTAACTTAACATTACATGGATTATTTGACTGAACGGAAGAGAATATAGTTAGCTTATTCTAATTTATCTCTTGCATCTCTTCATAATGGTTTTCTTTTTCATCTATCTCCTGATCACATTCTCTTCGGAATAGTAAGTGACCACTGAATGGATTATTTGTCTGAAACGAAGAAAATATAGTAAACTTATTCTCATTTATCTCCTGAATCCCTTCATAATGGTTCTCATCTATCTCTTGATCCATTCTCTTCGGAATAGTAAGTTAAAATTAAATGTATTATTTGGCTGAAACGAAGAAAATATAGTTAACTTTTCTCATCTATCTCTTGATCCATTCTCTATGAAATTGTAAGTTTACATTATCTGGATTATGTGGCTAGACCGAAGAGAATATAATATGCTTATTCTAATTTATCTCTTGAATCTCTTCATAATGGTTTTCCTTATCATCTATCTCCTGATCACACTCTCTTCGGAATAGTAAGTTAACATTAAATGGATTATTTGGCTGAAACGAAGAAAATATAGATAACTTATTCTAATTTATCTCCTGAATCCCTTCATAATGGTTCTCATCTATCTCTTGATTAATTCTCTTCGAAATTATTTGGCTGAAACGAAGAGAGTATAGTTAGCTCATTCTAATTTATCTCTTGCATCTCTTCATAATGGTTTTCTTTTTCATCTATCTCCTGATCACATTCTCTTCGGAATAGTAAGTTAACATTAGATGGATTATTTGGCTGTAACGAAGAAAATATAGTTAACTTATTCTAATTTATCTCCTGAATTCCTTCATAATGGTTTTCATCTATCTCTTGATCATATTCTCTATGAAATTGTAAGTTTACATTATCTGGATTATTTGGCTGAACGGAAGAGAATATAATTAGCTTATTCTAATTTATCTCTTGAATCTCTTCATAATGGTTTTCCTTTTCATCTATCTCCTGATCACATTCTCTTCGGAATAGTAAGTGACCACTGAATGGAGTATTTGGCTGAAACGAAGAAAATATAGTTAACTTATTCTAATTTTTCTCCTGAATCCCTTCATAATGGTTCTCATCTATCTCTTGATTAATTCTCTTCGAAATTATTTGGCTGAAACGAAGAGAGTATAGTTAGCTCATTCTAATTTATCTCTTGCATCTCTTCATAATGGTTTTCTTTTTCATCTATCTCCTGATCACATTCTCTTCGGAATAGTAAGTTAACATTAGATGGATTATTTGGCTGTAACGAAGAAAATATAGTTAACTTATTCTAATTTATCTCCTGAATTCCTTCATAATGGTTTTCATCTATCTCTTGATCACATTCTCTATGAAATTGTAAGTTTACATTATCTGGATTATTTGGCTGAACGGAAGAGAATATAATTAGCTTATTCTAATTTATCTCTTGAATCTCTTCATAATGGTTTTCCTTTTCATCTATCTCCTGATCACATTCTCTTCGGAATAGTAAGTGACCACTGAATGGAGTATTTGGCTGAAACGAAGAAAATATAGTTAACTTATTCTAATTTTTCTCCTGAATCCCTTCATAATGGTTTTCATCTATCTCTTGATCCCTTCTCGTCGGAATAGTAAGTTGACATTAACTGGATTATGTGGCTGGACCGAAGAGAATATAATATGAAATTGTAACTTAACATTACATGGATTATTTGACTGAACGGAAGAGAGAGAGAGCTTATTCTAATTTATCTCTTGCATCTCTTCATAATGGTTTTCTTTTTCATCTATCTCCTGATCACATTCTCTTCGGAATAGTAAGTGACCACAGAATGGATTATTTGTCTGAAACGAAGAAAGTATAGTAAACTTATTCTCATTTATCTCCTGAATCCCTTCATAATGGTTCTCATCTATCTCTTGATCCATTCTCTTCGGAATAGTAAGTTAAAATTAAATGTATTATTTGGCTGAAACGAAGAAAATATAGTTAACTTACTCTAAATTATCTCCTGAATCCCTTCATAATGGTTCTCATCTATCTCTTGATTAATTCTCTTCGAAATTATTTGGCTGAAACGAAGATAGTATAGTTAGCTTATTCTAATTTATCTCTTGAATCTCTTCATAATGGTTTTCTTTTACATCTATCTCCTGATCACATTCTCTTCGGAATAGTAAGTGACCACTGAATGGATTATTTGTCTGAAACGAAGAAAATATAGTAAACTTATTCTAATTTATCTCCTGAATCCCTTCATAATGGTTCTCATCTATCTCTTGATCCATTCTCTTCGGAATAGTAAGTTAAAATTAAATGTATTATTTGGCTGAAACGAAGAAAATATAGTTAACTTACTCTAAATTATCTCCTGAATCCCTTCATAATGGTTTTCATCTATCTCTTGATCACATTCTCTATGAAATTGTAAGTTTACATTATCTGGATTATGTGGCTGGACCGAAGAGAATATAATATGCTTATTCTAATTTATCTCTTGAATCTCTTCATAATGGTTTTCCTTATCATCTATCTCCTGATCACACTCTCTTCGGAATAGTAAGTTAACATTAAATGGATTATTTGGCTGAAACGAAGAAAATATAGTTAACTTATTCTAATTTATCTCCTGAATCCCTTCATAATGGTTCTCATCTATCTCTTGATTAATTCTCTTCGAAATTATTTGGCTGAAACGAAGAGAGTATAGTTAGCTCATTCTAATTTATCTCTTGCATCTCTTCATAATGGTTTTCTTTTTCATCTATCTCCTGATCACATTCTCTTCGGAATAGTAAGTGACCACTGAATGGATCATTTAGCTGAAACGAAGAAAATATAGTTAACTTGCTCTAAATTATCTCCTGAATCCCTTCATAATGGTTTTCATCTATCTCCTGATCACATTCTCTTCGGAATAGTAAGTTAACATTAAATGGATTATTTGGCTGAAACGAAGAAAATATAGTTAACTTATTCTAATTTATCTCCTGAATTCCTTCATAATGGTTTTCATCTATCTCTTGATCACATTCTCTATGAAATTGTAAGTTTACATTATCTGGATTATTTGGCTGAACGGAAGAGAAATAATTAGCTTATTCTAATTTATCTCTTGAATCTCTTCATAATGGTTTTCCTTTTCATCTATCTCCTGATCACATTCTCTTCGGAATAGTAAGTGACCACTGAATGGAGTATTTGGCTGAAACGAAGAAAATATAGTTAACTTATTCTCATTTTTCTCCTGAATCCCTTCATAATGGTTCTCATCTATCTCTTGATTAATTCTCTTCGAAATTATTTGGCTGAAACGAAGAGAGTATAGTTAGCTCATTCTAATTTATCTCTTGCATCTCTTCATAATGGTTTTCTTTTTCACCTATCTCCTGATCACATTCTCTTCGGAATAGTAAGTTAAAATTAAATGTATTATTTGGCTGAAACGAAGAAAATATAGTTAACTTACTCTAAATTATCTCCTGAATCCCTTCATAATGGTTCTCATCTATCTCTTGATTAATTCTCTTCGAAATTATTTGGCTGAAACGAAGATAGTATGGTCAGCTTATTCTTATTTATCTCTTGAATCTCTTCATAATGGTTTTCTTTTACATCTATCTCCTGATCACATTCTCTTCGGAATAGTAAGTGACCACTGAATTGATTATTTAGCTGAAACGAAGAAAATATAGTTAACTTACTCTAAATTATCTCCTGAATCCCTTCATAATGGTTTTCATCTATCTCCTGATCACATTCTCTTCGGAATAGTAAGTTAACATTAAATGGATTATTTGGCTGAAACGAAGAAAATATAGTTAACTTATTCTAATTTATCTCCTGAATTCCTTCATAATGGTTTTCATCTATCTCTTGATCACATTCTCTATGAAATTGTAAGTTTACATTATCTGGATTATTTGGCTGAACGGAAGAGAATATAATTATGTAGCAGGTTTGTTAAGACAAACACAAGTACAATATTTTTCAACCAACGTAAACGTTGTTTATTATTGTAAACAAAAATAAATACAGAAGAAAACTTTGAATAGTACAGTACAGGGAGCGGGACCCCGTGCGTGCGCTAGCGTATTACTGGTTCTCAGAGCAGTCCAACCAGGGAGGTTGAAGCTGACCGAGAGCGCAGCGGACACTGAACTCGTGTAGAAGTCGCTACACCCCCGTCAGGGGGGTGTGGCTGGCGGGGTCGGGGCGTCGCCCCTTGCCCGCGGAGGCTATGCTGTGGCCCATAACTATGGGCCCCTCCTTATGGGTGCCTAAGCGGCGATGGTAATGAGCGCGTTTAGGTCGCGCTCGTGTGTTAGATTGCAATGTGTTATTCCGTAGGCGCGTCGCGACGCTAATAGTAGCGTCGCTATCTTCACGACATCTCGGCGGTCCGTCCCTACTAGGTGAGACAGTTTATTGCTAAACTGAGGCCCAGCAGGAGATTAACCAGCATCGGAAGATGTCGACTCGGCGCGCCCACGGGGCGGGGTGTAGTCCCCCCCCTCCCTGCTCACAGAGCTAGCCGTTTACAGTTCGGGGGAAGGGCTGTCGTGTGTGTGTAGGCGGTTTGTATTGTTTTGTAACACCGCCTAGTGTCTGTGCGAGACGTAGGCACGCCCGCGCCGCGTCATCGCACTCGTTGTGAGATGCATATGTGGAGTGGTGGCTGTCTGTTTTAGTTGCGCAACATGCCTATATTAACTTAGTACACGTTACACAACAGTGTGTGTGTACACTGTGGAGTCGTATTTTGATCGAGTGAGTCACGTGTAACCTGAGTGTGACTCACTCGAGGATTCAATTTTTGGTGGCGTCTACGTCCGCTATCAGGTCGCGGGGCAGGGGTCGTCTCGCGTCAGGGGGGCGCGTATGCCAGGGCGCAATCTGTTTGACGTGGGGCCAATCAGATGCGTCGGCACGCGCGAACATCCTTTCCGCGAGACGCCGCACGAACTCATCCAGGCTCTCGATCTCGAGATCCCGAGAGATGACGTCGTTCCTCACGTAGCGAGGGGCGTCTACTATTGCGCGCAGAGCAAGACTTTGTTGCGCGCGGAGGAGCTTTTTGTTTGTCTCGCTAGCGAGGGCGAACCAAGCGGGGGCGGCGTATGTCAGGATGGGGCGTACATACGTTTTGTACACGCCCAGCTTGACGCGCGTCGGGATTCGAGATCTGAGCACCGGGCCGAGTAGGTTGCGGGCGACCCTACCTTTTGCGGCGACCGAGCGGACGTGTGGGCCCATGGTGAGCCGGCGGTCTATCTTAACACCCAGGTATGTGACCTGGGGCGACCAACCGACATCGGCTCCCTGTAGTGTCAGAGATGGTGGGAGGCGCGCGTGTCCTATGACCATCGCCTGCGTCTTACCCACATTCACCGATAGCCGCCACTTAGACAGCCACTCGGGAAGCAAGTCGAGTGCGCGCTGCATCTTGACCGCCGCGTGCTTCGCATTGAGCGAGGTGGTAATATACGCGGCGTCATCTGCGTACAGCGCGAGCGTCGCGTCTGAAGTGGTGGGGATATCGTCGGTGTAGCGTGAGTAACACGCCGGCGATATGCAGCTGCCCTGTGGTACGCCTGCCAGTACCGGTCGGGCGCTAGACATCGCGCCGTCGACCACCACCCTGACTGTCCTCCCTGTGAGGAAAGTGGAGATCACCTTTACAACGCGACGGGGCGCGTCGGAGGTGGCCAGTTTGTAAATTAGGCCCTCATGCCATACGCGGTCGAAGGCCTTCTCCATGTCGAGGAATACTGCTATGGGATGTTCCTTCTTGTTTAAAGAGGCTGCAAGAAGGTGCAGTACCCTCGACAATTGTAGCGTCGTGCTATGTTCCGCCCTGAAACCGAATTGTTCGGGGCGAGGCCCAATGTGCGGTAATAAGTGTCGCAGCAGGAGTGCCTCGAACACCTTGGAGACCGTCGGCAATAGTGTTATAGGCCGATAGCTCTCCGGCTTCAATATGTTCTTCCCAGCCTTGGGCAGCATAATAACGCGCCCTTCCTTCCACGAAGCAGGAAAGGTCCCCGTGCGCAGTATCGCCGTGTACAGGCGCGCCAGCGCCGCTACCATGCGGAAGGGCAGGTGGCGCAGCGCCGCGTTGGTGATACCGTCGGCACCGGGGGCCTTTTTAGGCTTCGTGCGCTGGATGGCGCGCTTTACAGCGCCAGGCGAGAAGAAGATTGGGTCTTCATCGGGGGCTATCGGTGACGTGAAGTAGTCTCCGAGGTGCTTCTCAACCGCTGCGACATGCTCCCTGTCGTCGGTCGCGTTAGGGCGGAACTGACGCTCCAGGTGTTCAACGAAGACCTCCGCCCTGTCCTCCGCTACATATCTTAGCGCCCCGTCGCTGTTTAACAGCGGACGTACCGGGGCTGGGGTGTTCGTGAGTTGGCGGCATAACTTGTGAACCGACGGCCAACTGTCTGTTGCGGCGTCGATTCGTTCTTCCCAGCCCGCGGCGGAGTGTGCCTGGAGCTCGGCCTTCACCTTTTCCGCGAGACGGTTAAGCTCTGTCTTGAGCGTGGGGCATCTTGTTTGTTGCCACTGCTTGCGTAGTCGCCTCTTCTTGGCGATTTTCTTGGCTAAGTTAGCCGGTAGGGGCGGCAATTGCCCTCTCCCCTCCGGCTGTACTACAGTCGCCGCCTCTAGGGCGCCCTGTATACAAGCAGTGACGTCGGCCGCCATACGATCTACGTCCGCGGCGTCGGCGATAGGCCGAGTCGGCGTGGTGATCTCCACTTTCTCCTGGAAGGTGTCCCAGTCCAGTGTTCGGCGTGGCGCTAGTGGCTTCAGTCGGGTCGGCATACCCGATAGTACGACGAGTACAGGTTGATGATCCGACTGTAACTCGTCGTCTATTACTTGTTGTGTAACTTGGCAGTGTAGCCCTTGGTGGACTACTACGTCCAGCACATCAGGCATATGCCCTGCGAAGTCTGGGTAGTGTGTCGGCGTCTCTGGGCCGGACACCGTGTAGCCACGGGCTTCCGAATCCGCAAAGAGTCGTCTCCCCTCGGTGTTAACGATGTTTGAATTCCACGCTGGGTGTTTACAATTTAAATCCCCGGCGAGGAAGGTAGCGTGTCCGGAACAAGTTAACAAGGCCCACAGCTCTGTCAGGTCCAGGTGTGCTGCGGGCGGCTTGTAACAAGCGTAAATGTCCATGTCCTCGCCTGCTATGTGTAGCTGGACACCCAGCGCGTAAAAAGTGTTAAGTGTCGGCGGGGGTAGTTCTTGATGGACGACCCTTCGTCTGACTAGTACTGCCAAGCCGCGGTATGTACTTATGTCCGACCGTTCGTCCTTCCTGTAAATGAGATATCCCGGGAACTTAATCCTGTCCGCAGGTCCCAGTAATGTCTCATTTATAAGCGCCACATCGATGTCCTGCTCCCGCAGGAGATGGCGGAGGGGGGCGACCTTACCCCTAAGGCCGCGGGCGTTCCAGTGGATCACCCTTAGCGGCCTAGCCATGGTATAATGTCAGCAACGTAGCCAGGCCGTCAAGGATGACCGTTTCCACGTCCTGCCCCTGTCTGATGGCCTTTATTAGGTCCATCAGAAGTTTAATGGCGCAGGTGGTAAACTCCTTTTTATGTTGAGGCTGTTGTTTACTTATTTGCTGCGCCGCGATGCTAGCGCCGCCGCTCGCAGAGCCAGTGAACTTTGTTCGTTCAACATTCTGCCGCTGCGAGCGCGCGGCGCTAGTCGCGACGGTGGCAGTGCCTGGCGGTTTTGTAGCGAACCTACGCGTTTGCGCGCTTTGTCGCTGCACGACAATGGCGCTAGTAGTAGGTTCGCTACTTGTTTGGGTGCACTCGCCTGTTACCACCTGCGCTCGCACTGTGTGTGCGGGGGCAGGAACGGTCAGAGGGGTGACTTCCTGTGTCGCCGGGGGGAGGGGGGTTTTCTTCCCCTTCTTCCCGCGGTTTCTCTTCCTCCGCCTAGAGGAGGAGGCTTGGGTCCTTGGCGTGGGCTCGTTAGCCGGCGCCATAAGCGTCGGTCCGTCTGCCTCAACGTGCCGCTCCTGGGTGGGCACCTCTGCGGCCGACTTTGGCCGGTGAGTGGCCGTAGATGCCATCGTGCCCGCTCGCTTGTTCCGGATTTCTTCCTGGAACACAGGGCACTTGATGTTGCATGCGGGGTGCGGGCCACCGCAGTTAATGCAGGTGGCCGGCTCCTCTCGCGGGCGCGGACAGTCTCGTGCCGCGTGCTCCCCTCCACACCGCACACAAGCGAGCGGACGGTGGCACTGGTGCGAGCTGTGCCTGAAGCGTTGGCACCGGTGGCATTGAGCGGGCCCACGCTTACCCCGCCAGGCCTCGATCTTGACACCACGCATATTCATGAAGATGGTGGTGTCATAGACAGACCGGACGTCGGGTGACTTCTTTAAAATCGCGTGGAATACGCAACCGGGTCTTCCTTGTGCGCCTTTTATGTGGCGCACATACACCGGCTGGTATCCCAGCGATTTTAATTCCTCCTCTATCTCCTGGGGGTCTGTATCGGCCGGTAGCCCCCTGATAGCGACCTTCATGTTCTTATCCGCTGGTAGCGAATAAGCGAACCATGATACGCCGCTCTCTTTTTCCAGGCCGGACAGGTATTTCTGTATTAGCCTGTATTCCTCCTCGCTGTCCGGGTTAAACCGGACGCCGTTCCCATACGGACGCGCGCTGGGAGGCCGGCCTAGCTTAGCCGCTATGGCTCGGAAATGAGCGGCCCAATTCGGTAGCTTTTCCACTACCAGCGGTGGGTATCGCTGCTTCTTTGCCTTTTTGTTCTTCCCCGCCCCTTGGACCGCCGGCGTCGGCGCATTTGTGGCACCGGTGGCGGTCACAGGGGGTGAGGTAGGCACAGGGGGGTGGGGGGGTAGGTTCGTCGGACTTACCCCCATTGGTGAGTCCGGGGATGCTGGCGGCGTACGGCGCGCCGCATCGGCAAATGTGGGCGAAGCGGGCGAGACCCGACCTCGCGGCGCGCTATCGCGCTGTGGCCGCGGCGGGTCCGAGCAGTACCGCTTCGCCTCCTCCGACGCGGTCTCACCGGAGCTCCTCCTGCGCCGCTGGGGCTTGGGTCCGAGGTGCGACTCGGGCGCATATCCCAGCAATACTGGAGGCGACGTCGGTGAGAAGGCCGTCTCGCCCATGGTGGTCCGCGGTCCGGGTCGCGGGGTCGTGTCCATCGAGACGACATCGCGATCGGACGCGGCCGACTCCGCGGAGGCAAGCGACATGCTCGATCCGGCTTCAGACGAGCATGCCGAGAGTCCAGCTGGAGAGTCATAGGCGGAGGCGCGGGGGGGTGCCGGTGACGTTGGCACCCGAGACATAATAGTTGCCGGCCTATATGACGGGCCGGCACTGGCTGGCCGCTCCTGCTCCGCACTCGCCGGACCCGCCAGCGAGAGGCGGGGGCCGGGTGTGGCGGTGCACGAAGCTGGCACAGCGCGGACATTCCTGTGTGCCGCCGCAGGCGCCGCTCCTTTGGGCGCGGGCGGCGACACTAACCGCGGTGGTGGTGCGGTGGGGTGAGGGGGTGTGCGATGACGCACGGATGGCACGGGGGGGTGCGCGGGTGGCGCGGGGTTGGCTTTCGGCGTGCCGACACGCGCGACGGGCGCGCCCATGCGAGCCGGCGCGGTTAGGCGCACGGGCTGCACGGGGGCGCGCGCGTGCGGGGCGCGGCCTGTGTTAGGCGCTGGTCCCGGTGCCTGAGTCGGCACGGGACGAAACGCGGCCGGGCGTATTGCGACCGCGTGCTGGCGGCTCGGCGACGGCGCTGGCGCAACGCGCGCAGGCGCCAAGGTCGTCGATGGGCCGGCAGCAACAGCGGTGCTTGCCCCCCTCGCGGGTGTTATATTTGACCCACTCACCTGGGTCGTGGCATTCCTAGTAGTCGGTCCGGTCAGCGACGAACCGGACGGCGCATTACCGATATTCGGCAGCGACGTCGTCCGGTCCAACGCTGGGCGGCCTCCTTCTGCTGGGGGCCCGGCATCGCGGCCCAATGAGCCGCGCTTGCCGGGCTTCGGCATCACGCGGACGTGGCCTCCGCGACTGCTGCGGCGATTTCTCGCCGGGCAGCACGGCCGGCTCCCCCCTGTGTGCGCACCAGTACCCGGCGGCGACTCGCGCAAACACAAGGGAAAAACACTGGATGGAAAGTTTTGCAGTCCGCGCGGAAAGTTCCTACCGAATCACCCGATCGCGCGCTATGACGTAGTTTGTTTACGCCAAGCGGGCGCGACGACTACGTCACGCACTACTCGCGAACTAGGCGACCTCAGTGGACGGCCACGAGCCAATCTGATCTCTGAACTCGTGCACGGCGGCGGAGGTGCTTTATAGGCGCCGGTCGGCGGCGAGCGGTGGGGCCGAGCGGTGGGGCGATCGCACGCGGGGAGGCCACGCCCAGTGTGACGTGCAATGTTTTGTTGTTGTTGTTACATTCTCCCCCTCTGGGTCTGAAGTCGGCCCGACGATGATCCAGCAATTGGAGGCGTGTTCTTGGGTCTTCCGCGTTTCTTCGCTTTCCCTTCATCACTACCATGCTCAGGGTTTTGCTTTCGTGGTCGACCTCTTTTCCTCAAGGGTTGTACAGGGGCTGGTAACGCGGTTGATTTTCCGGCATAGGGCACCAAAGCCGAGGAGTGATATACGCCAACCACAACTTCTGGCTTGTGTGGGTCAGCAATTTCATAGGACGATGGACCATGTCGCTTCTTGATAACGTAGGGTCCGTCCCGTTTCGGTGCAAATTTGTTACTTATACCCCGTGAGGCATTACTCAATGAGTGGGTTGTGGCAAGTACCAGTTCACCGGGTTTGTAACCTGGATCTTCTCGCCGCTTTTGATCAGCGTACTTCTTTCGCCGTTCTTCGCCGTGTTCCTGTATTTCACGAGCTTTTTGCAGAGTATTGGCCAATTGCATCAACTTTGGGGTGATTTCTGGGATAAAATTCTCGGATTGCAAAATCTTCCTGAAATCATGGGATGTGTCATCCGGTGTTCTCAATTCCCTACCGAAGGTTAAGAATGCCGGCGTGAATCCAGTTGACAGGCTGCTAGCGGTATTCATCGCAAACCTAATACTCGGGAGGTGCTCTGGCCATTCTCTGTGCTTATCCTTGACCAGGATGGCTAACTGGGGTTTCAAATCCCTGTTCTTCCTTTCTACTGGATTTGTCTCTGGGTGATACACAGGGGTGAAGGCATGCTTGATGTTCAATGTGAAAGCAACTTGTTGCATGACGGCGCTGACGAATTGAGGTCCATTATCGCTTGTCATTCGGCGAGGCAGACCGAAGCGGAGGAACACTTCGTTAATTAGTGTCATGGCACAATTTTCAGCGGTAGCCTGATGTAAGGCGAAGAGTTCCACCCAGCGTGTTGCCACATCTTCCACGATGAGAATCCAGGTTTTGCCATCTGGGGAGGTTGGTAGTGGGCCGAATAAATCAAAGGATATGGCCTCAAATCTTTGATTCATTATAGTGGTTTGGAGCAATCCTGCAGGTTTCCGATTGGATGATTTGTAACGCTGACACTCCAAACAATTCTTTGTATAACTTTCGATATACTTCCTCATTCCAGTCCAATAATACCTCTCTGAGATCCGGCGGTAGGTTTTCTCTGAACCATAATGTCCGGCTAAGGGGTTGTCATGGTATATTGACAATATGTTAGCCCATTCATGTTCAGGTACTGCCAATTGTGCCTCCTCGGAGTCTGAATGAGGACTATGTCGGTAGAGTAGCCCATTATTCAACAGATAGCCCTTGTTGCTCCAGTATACGGCTTTCTCGTCGTCGACCAAACCCTCTAGGTCCTTCACAATCTGTTGTAGTCTTTCATCTCTTAACTGCTCAGCTCTGATTTCAGCTGGACTCCGTAGGGGCATATCGATGGTTACTGTACAAATACCACAGGTTCGTACTGTCTCATCATTGCACGGTGGTCTGGAGAGGAAATCAGCGACAACATTCGTTTTACCAGGAGCGTACTTGATGGTAATGTCAAATGCCTGCAACTGTAGGGCCCACCTTGCCAGCCTGCCAGTAGGAGTTTTTAATGACATGAGCCACTTCAAAGCTTGATGGTCTGTGATCACGGTGACAGGAAGCCCTTCGATATATCCACGAAATTTTGATACCGCCCAAACCACAGCGAGCGCCTCTCTTTCGGTGGTGGTATAATTCCGTTCAGCTGATGTCAGGAGACGACTAGCGAACTCAACAGGATGTTCGTCTTCGCTCTCCCCCTGGACCAAAACTGCTCCTATTGCATACGAGCTTGCGTCGCTTTTTATGACATAGGGTTTGGTTTCATCAGCTTGTCTCAAAATTGGAGTGGAAGTTAGGCGATTCCTCAACTCATCGTAGGCGTTTTGTTGATCCCCGGTCCACTCCCAACTAGCATTCTTCTTTGTTAAACGAGTCAGGGGTTCTGCAATCTTCGCAAAGTCTTTTATAAATCTCCTATACCACGAGCACGTCTGCAGGAAACTAATTAAATGTTTCTGGTTGGAGGGAATGGGAAGCTTTGCGATAGCAGCCGTCTTTTCTGGATCCACTTGCAAACCTTCCGGCGTGATATAGTGACCCAAGTATTTCATGGTAGGGCAGCAGAAATGGCACTTCGCTCGGTTCGCGGTTAGGCCAAATTCTTTCAGTTTATTGAACACCTTCTGCAAGTCTTCCAGGTGACGTTCAAACGTTTCAGAAAATACGGCCAGGTCATCTAAGTATGCCAACAGCTTTACGTCAGGCATACCTACTCGCAGGCGGTCAATGAGTCGCTGGAATGTAGCTGGAGCGTTCCTTAAACCAAATGGCATGCGGGTAAATTTGAATATGCCAAAAGGGGTGATAAACGCCGTCTTGTCCTGGTCTTCTTTACGGACGCCAATCTGCCAGTAACCAGCTTTCAAGTCTAACAGCGACATGAAAGGCGTTGGCTTCGCTTCATGAAGGAGATCATCAATCCTTGGCATGGGATAAGGGTCGGGTACCGTTATCGCATTGAGTCGGCGGTAGTCTATACAGACCCGTGTGCTCCCGTTGGGTTTCGGTACTAGCACTACAGGCGCCGCCCATGGTGACGCAGATGGTTGGATGATGCCATCCGCTAACATTGCCTTGATCTCCTGGTGCAGAGCCTCTCTTCGGGGTGGTGATAACCTGTATGGAGGCACTGAGATCGGTTTGTCATCCACCGTCTTGATTGTATGCTCAATCAGCTTTGTAGGTTCTCGCTTCATATTGAAGGCGTCGTTGTTCTTCTCCAGCAGCTGATCGACTAGCTCCCTCTGGTCTGTTGTCATATGTGCCATCACATCGATCGAGTCTATACGAACGTCCCAATTATTGGCGTCAAAGAAACTAGCACTCTGTGGAGATAGTTCGATGTTTTCACGGTGGACATTTATTTGAGCATCTCGCATCATGTAATCCATGAAGCTTGGGGAGTACCCATCGAATAGCCGAGGTCTCTTCTTGCTTGGAGGTGTGGTAGTCAAGTCTATTGGCGTCAGTTTATAGTCTGTACTCGCATGTTGATCTTTGGTTGGAGTTGCTGTTTCACCCGTGGGCATCATCGTCGGAGGAGGGGTCGATGGAGGCGTAGGTATGGCAGAGGTCATGCTAGCGGCGTCCTCACTGTCTGTCATAGTCATCGCGCTGACTGGGCTTGGTATCTCCGTCATTTCCTTGACGTCAGTGGAGTTGAAAATAGTGAACTCTTCCGAGTAAAGCTCGTACTGCAAGTCAGGTTCATCAATGAAGTTCCACGTATATTGAGGCATGTTGATCACCACACCCGCATCTTGCAGGTAATCGACACCTAGTAGTGTGCGGTTGTCTCTTGCTTCTTTCAGTACGATGAACTCTGTACGTATTTTCCGACCGTTCAAATCCACCACGGCTTTGCACACTAGCACCGTCTGCCTTCTCTTAATGCCATCGGCCAATGTCAGGTCCACCGTTTGCTCTTTGAATTGGCATCCACTCTTCAGCAAGGATTGGTAAAGGGTGTACGATGCGACACTCCTTTTTGCACATGTATCCATATATGCCGTCCCCATGATCCCTTCAACTTCCAGGAACACAACAGGCCGTGAGCGTGTAACTTCAGAAGCGTTAAGAGCGCAGAAGCTAATATCTTCCTTTTTTAGCGGCGACGAGCTTTTCTTGCATGTGGTACAATTGCTTCGATAAACTCCGGGTGTTCCACATCCATAGCAGGAGAACTTCGGCTGAGAGGGAGATGGTGCCTGCGTCTGACTTTCTGCGATATCTTTCACCGTGATAGGACGAGTACCTTCAGCTCGTTGCTTCTTACGACACACATCTGCTGTATGGCCCGGGTTTTTGCAGAAAGTGCACCTTTGTTTTCCTTTTTTCCCTTGAGCTCTGGTTTCGCTGGTTTCGCCTGTCTGCGAACTAGCCACGTACTCCTGCAAGGTCTCTTCGATTCCTCGTGCCGTTTCCAGAAGCTTCTCAAATGTTGGCACTGTATCTCGGGGCATACGGTTTCTTATTTCCAAGCGGATGAGTGCGAAAATCAGGTCAATTTGCTGCGTTTCTGTGAATGCTGGAGGAGGAGCCAATGAAAACAAGGCCCTTTTCCTGGCAATAAATGCTTCCGTTGTGATGTTCGCCTCCTGAACTTCATGCGTAATCTGGTGGTACACCATGAATGCTGGTTTCTTTGGAGCAAATGTATGTCGCAGTTTATTGCAGAAATCTTCCCAACGTGTCACACCGGTTTTCACACCTTGCCACCACACTGCTGCCTCGTCTCGAAGTAATAGTGGAAGACCTTGCAGTGCGTCTGAGTCACTTATCTTCTCTGCTGACTTATAAACTGTTGCTGCGGCTAAGAAGGCTTCCACTGCATCCGTGTTCTTTTTCCCGTCGTAAGTGTAACTGCAGGATGCAAATGTTCCCCGTTTATTGGCCAGGATTGTGCCCAGGAGCTGCTGGAACTGCTCGTCTGACATGGGCATCTTGACGACTCGATGTGGGAGAGGTCGCAAGGTTTCAATCTTCTTGACTGGATTCGGCCCCACGTTGGGCGCCAGATTGTAGCAGGTTTGTTAAGACAAACACAAGTACAATATTTTTCAACCAACGTAAACGTTGTTTATTATTGTAAACAAAAATAAATACAGAAGAAAACTTTGAATAGTACAGTACAGGGAGCGGGACCCCGTGCGTGCGCTAGCGTATTACTGGTTCTCAGAGCAGTCCAACCAGGGAGGTTGAAGCTGACCGAGAGCGCAGCGGACACTGAACTCGTGCACGGCGGCGGAGGTGCTTTATAGGCGCCGGTCGGCGGCGAGCGGTGGGGCCGAGCGGTGGGGCGATCGCACGCGGGGAGGCCACGCCCAGTGTGACGTGCAATGTTTTGTTGTTGTTGTTACAATTAGCTTATTCTAATTTATCTCTTGAATCTCTTCATAATGGTTTTCCTTTTCATCTATCTCCTGATCACATTCTCTTCGGAATAGTAAGTGACCACTGAATGGAGTAATTGGCTGAAACGAAGAAAATATAGTTAACTTATTCTAATTTATCTCCTGAATCCCTTCATAATGGTTTTCATCTATCTCTTGATCCATTCTCGTCGGAATAGTAAGTTGACATTAACTGGATTATGTGGCTGGACCGAAGAGAATATAATATGAAATTGTAACTTAACATTACATGGATTATTTGACTGAACGGAAGAGAATATAGTTAGCTTATTCTAATTTATCTCTTGCATCTCTTCATAATGGTTTTCTTTTTCATCTATCTCCTGATCACATTCTCTTCGGAATAGTAAGTGACCACTGAATGGATTATTTGTCTGAAACGAAGAAAATATAGTAAACTTATTCTCATTTATCTCCTGAATCCCTTCATAATGGTTCTCATCTATCTCTTGATCCATTCTCTTCGGAATAGTAAGTTAAAATTAAATGTATTATTTGGCTGAAACGAAGAAAATATAGTTAACTTTTCTCATCTATCTCTTGATCCATTCTCTATGAAATTGTAAGTTTACATTATCTGGATTATGTGGCTAGACCGAAGAGAATATAATATGCTTATTCTAATTTATCTCTTGAATCTCTTCATAATGGTTTTCCTTATCATCTATCTCCTGATCACACTCTCTTCGGAATAGTAAGTTAACATTAAATGGATTATTTGGCTGAAACGAAGAAAATATAGATAACTTATTCTAATTTATCTCCTGAATCCCTTCATAATGGTTCTCATCTATCTCTTGATTAATTCTCTTCGAAATTATTTGGCTGAAACGAAGAGAGTATAGTTAGCTCATTCTAATTTATCTCTTGCATCTCTTCATAATGGTTTTCTTTTTCATCTATCTCCTGATCACATTCTCTTCGGAATAGTAAGTTAACATTAGATGGATTATTTGGCTGTAACGAAGAAAATATAGTTAACTTATTCTAATTTATCTCCTGAATTCCTTCATAATGGTTTTCATCTATCTCTTGATCACATTCTCTATGAAATTGTAAGTTTACATTATCTGGATTATTTGGCTGAACGGAAGAGAATATAATTAGCTTATTCTAATTTATCTCTTGAATCTCTTCATAATGGTTTTCCTTTTCATCTATCTCCTGATCACATTCTCTTCGGAATAGTAAGTGACCACTGAATGGAGTATTTGGCTGAAACGAAGAAAATATAGTTAACTTATTCTAATTTTTCTCCTGAATCCCTTCATAATGGTTCTCATCTATCTCTTGATTAATTCTCTTCGAAATTATTTGGCTGAAACGAAGAGAGTATAGTTAGCTCATTCTAATTTATCTCTTGCATCTCTTCATAATGGTTTTCTTTTTCATCTATCTCCTGATCACATTCTCTTCGGAATAGTAAGTTAACATTAGATGGATTATTTGGCTGTAACGAAGAAAATATAGTTAACTTATTCTAATTTATCTCCTGAATTCCTTCATAATGGTTTTCATCTATCTCTTGATCACATTCTCTATGAAATTGTAAGTTTACATTATCTGGATTATTTGGCTGAACGGAAGAGAATATAATTAGCTTATTCTAATTTATCTCTTGAATCTCTTCATAATGGTTTTCCTTTTCATCTATCTCCTGATCACATTCTCTTCGGAATAGTAAGTGACCACTGAATGGAGTATTTGGCTGAAACGAAGAAAATATAGTTAACTTATTCTAATTTTTCTCCTGAATCCCTTCATAATGGTTTTCATCTATCTCTTGATCCATTCTCGTCGGAATAGTAAGTTGACATTAACTGGATTATGTGGCTGGACCGAAGAGAATATAATATGAAATTGTAACTTAACATTACATGGATTATTTGACTGAACGGAAGAGAGAGAGAGCTTATTCTAATTTATCTCTTGCATCTCTTCATAATGGTTTTCTTTTTCATCTATCTCCTGATCACATTCTCTTCGGAATAGTAAGTGACCACAGAATGGATTATTTGTCTGAAACGAAGAAAGTATAGTAAACTTATTCTCATTTATCTCCTGAATCCCTTCATAATGGTTCTCATCTATCTCTTGATCCATTCTCTTCGGAATAGTAAGTTAAAATTAAATGTATTATTTGGCTGAAACGAAGAAAATATAGTTAACTTACTCTAAATTATCTCCTGAATCCCTTCATAATGGTTCTCATCTATCTCTTGATTAATTCTCTTCGAAATTATTTGGCTGAAACGAAGATAGTATAGTTAGCTTATTCTAATTTATCTCTTGAATCTCTTCATAATGGTTTTCTTTTACATCTATCTCCTGATCACATTCTCTTCGGAATAGTAAGTGACCACTGAATGGATTATTTGTCTGAAACGAAGAAAGTATAGTAAACTTATTCTCATTTATCTCCTGAATCCCTTCATAATGGTTCTCATCTATCTCTTGATCCATTCTCTTCGGAATAGTAAGTTAAAATTAAATGTATTATTTGGCTGAAACGAAGAAAATATAGTTAACTTATTCTAATTTATCTCCTGAATCCCTTCATAATGGTTCTCATCTATCTCTTGATTAATTCTCTTCGAAATTATTTGGCTGAAACGAAGAGAGTATAGTTAGCTCATTCTAATTTATCTCTTGCATCTCTTCATAATGGTTTTCTTTTTCATCTATCTCCTGATCACATTCTCTTCGGAATAGTAAGTGACCACTGAATGGATCATTTAGCTGAAACGAAGAAAATATAGTTAACTTGCTCTAAATTATCTCCTGAATCCCTTCATAATGGTTTTCATCTATCTCCTGATCACATTCTCTTCGGAATAGTAAGTTAACATTAAATGGATTATTTGGCTGAAACGAAGAAAATATAGTTAACTTATTCTAATTTATCTCCTGAATTCCTTCATAATGGTTTTCATCTATCTCTTGATCACATTCTCTATGAAATTGTAAGTTTACATTATCTGGATTATTTGGCTGAACGGAAGAGAAATAATTAGCTTATTCTAATTTATCTCTTGAATCTCTTCATAATGGTTTTCCTTTTCATCTATCTCCTGATCACATTCTCTTCGGAATAGTAAGTGACCACTGAATGGAGTATTTGGCTGAAACGAAGAAAATATAGTTAACTTATTCTAATTTATCTCCTGAATCCCTTCATAATGGTTTTCATCTATCTCTTGATCCATTCTCGTCGGAATAGTAAGTTGACATTAACTGGATTATGTGGCTGGACCGAAGAGAATATAATATGAAATTGTAACTTAACATTACATGGATTATTTGACTGAACGGAAGAGAATATAGTTAGCTTATTCTAATTTATCTCTTGCATCTCTTCATAATGGTTTTCTTTTTCATCTATCTCCTGATCACATTCTCTTCGGAATAGTAAGTGACCACTGAATGGATTATTTGTCTGAAACGAAGAAAATATAGTAAACTTATTCTCATTTATCTCCTGAATCCCTTCATAATGGTTCTCATCTATCTCTTGATCCATTCTCTTCGGAATAGTAAGTTAAAATTAAATGTATTATTTGGCTGAAACTAAGAAAATATAGTTAACTTACTCTAAATTATCTCCTGAATCCCTTCATAAAGGTTTTCCTCTATCTCTTGATTAATTCTCTTCGAAAGTATTTGGCTGAAACGAAGATAGTATAGTTAGCTTATTCTAATTTATCTCTTGAATCTCTTCATAATGGTTTTCTTTTACATCTATCTCCTGATCACATTCTCTTCGGGATAGTAAGTGGCCACTGAATGGATTATTTGTCTGAAACGAAGAAAATATAGTAAACTTATTCTAATTTATCTCCTGAATCCCTTCATAATGGTTCTCATCTATCTCTTGATCCATTCTCTTCGGAATAGTAAGTTAAAATTAAATGTATTATTTGGCTGAAACGAAGAAAATATAGTTAACTTACTCTAAATTATCTCCTGAATCCCTTCATAATGGTTTTCATCTATCTCCTGATCACATTCTCTTCGGAATAGTAAGTGACCACTGAATGGATCATTTAGCTGAAACGAAGAAAATATAGTTAACTTGCTCTAAATTATCTCCTGAATCCCTTCATAATGGTTTTCATCTATCTCCTGATCACATTCTCTTCGGAATAGTAAGTTAACATTAAATGGATTATTTGGCTGAAACGAAGAAAATATAGTTAACTTATTCTAATTTATCTCCTGAATTCCTTCATTATGGTTTTCATCTATCTCTTGATCACATTCTCTATGAAATTGTAAGTTTACATTATCTGGATTATTTGGCTGAACGGAAGAGAAATAATTAGCTTATTCTAATTTATCTCTTGAATCTCTTCATAATGGTTTTCCTTTTCATCTATCTCCTGATCACATTCTCTTCGGAATAGTAAGTGACCACTGAATGGAGTATTTGGCTGAAACGAAGAAAATATAGTTAACTTATTCTAATTTATCTCCTGAATCCCTTCATAATGGTTTTCATCTATCTCTTGATCCATTCTCGTCGGAATAGTAAGTTGACATTAACTGGATTATGTGGCTGGACCGAAGAGAATATAATATGAAATTGTAACTTAACATTACATGGATTATTTGACTGAACGGAAGAGAATATAGTTAACTTATTCTAATTTATCTCTTGCATCTCTTCATAATGGTTTTCTTTTTCATCTATCTCCTGATCACATTCTCTTCGGAATAGTAAGTGACCACTGAATGGATTATTTGTCTGAAACGAAGAAAATATAGTAAACTTATTCTCATGTATCTCCTGAATCCCTTCATAATGGTTCTCATCTATCTCTTGATCCATTCTCTTCGGAATAGTAAGTTAAAATTAAATGTATTATTTGGCTGAAACTAAGAAAATATAGTTAACTTACTCTAAATTATCTCCTGAATCCCTTCATAAAGGTTTTCCTCTATCTCTTGATTAATTCTCTTCGAAAGTATTTGGCTGAAACGAAGATAGTATAGTTAGCTTATTCTAATTTATCTCTTGAATCTCTTCATAATGGTTTTCTTTTACATCTATCTCCTGATCACATTCTCTTCGGGATAGTAAGTGGCCACTGAATGGATTATTTGTCTGAAACGAAGAAAATATAGTAAACTTATTCTAATTTATCTCCTGAATCCCTTCATAATGGTTCTCATCTATCTCTTGATCCATTCTCTTCGGAATAGTAAGTTAAAATTAAATGTATTATTTGGCTGAAACGAAGAAAATATAGTTAACTTACTCTAAATTATCTCCTGAATCCCTTCATAATGGTTTTCATCTATCTCCTGATCACATTCTCTTCGGAATAGTAAGTTAACATTAAATGGATTATTTGGCTGTAACGAAGAAAATATAGTTAACTTATTCTAATTTATCTCCTGAATTCCTTCATAATGGTTTTCATCTATCTCTTGATCACATTCTCTATGAAATTGTAAGTTTACATTATCTGGATTATTTGGCTGAACGGAAGAGAATATAATTAGCTTATTCTAATTTATCTCTTGAATCTCTTCATAATGGTTTTCCTTTTCATCTATCTCCTGATCACATTCTCTTCGGAATAGTAAGTGACCACTGAATGGAGTATTTGGCTGAAACGAAGAAAATATAGTTAACTTATTCTAATTTTTCTCCTGAATCCCTTCATAATGGTTCTCATCTATCTCTTGATCCATTCTCTTCGGAATAGTAAGTTAAAATTAAATGTATTATTTGGCTGAAACGAAGAAAATATAGTTAACTTACTCTAAATTATCTCCTGAATCCCTTCATAATGGTTCTCATCCATCTCTTGATTAATTCTCTTCGAAATTATTTGGCTGAAACGAAGATAGTATAGTTAGCTTATTCTAATTTATCTCTTGAATCTCTTCATAATGGTTTTCTTTTACATCTATCTCCTGATCACATTCTCTTCGGAATAGTAAGTGACCACTGAATGGATTATTTGTCTGAAACGAAGAAAATATAGTAAACTTATTCTAATTTATCACCTGAATCCCTTCATAATGGTTCTCATCTATCTCTTGATCCATTCTCTTCGGAATAGTAAGTTAAAATTCAATGTATTATTTGGCTGAAACGAAGAAAATATAGTTAACTTACTCTAAATTATCTCCTGAATCCCTTCATAATGGTTTTCATCTATCTCTTGATCACATTCTCTATGAAATTGTAAGTTTACATTATCTGGATTATGTGGCTGGACCGAAGAGAATATAATATGCTTATTCTAATTTATCTCTTGAATCTCTTCATAATGGTTTTCCTTATCATCTATCTCCTGATCACACTCTCTTCGGAATAGTAAGTTAACATTAAATGGATTATTTGGCTGAAACGAAGAAAATATAGTTAACTTATTCTAATTTATCTCCTGAATCCCTTCATAATGGTTCTCATCTATCTCTTGATTAATTCTCTTCGAAATTATTTGGCTGAAACGAAGAGAGTATAGTTAGCTCATTCTAATTTATCTCTTGCATCTCTTCATAATGGTTTTCTTTTTCACCTATCTCCTGATCACATTCTCTTCGGAATAGTAAGTTAAAATTAAATGTATTATTTGGCTGAAACGAAGAAAATATAGTTAACTTACTCTAAATTATCTCCTGAATCCCTTCATAATGGTTCTCATCTATCTCTTGATTAATTCTCTTCGAAATTATTTGGCTGAAACGAAGATAGTATGGTCAGCTTATTCTTATTTATCTCTTGAATCTCTTCATAATGGTTTTCTTTTACATCTATCTCCTGATCACATTCTCTTCGGAATAGTAAGTGACCACTGAATTGATTATTTAGCTGAAACGAAGAAAATATAGTTAACTTACTCTAAATTATCTCCTGAATCCCTTCATAATGGTTTTCATCTATCTCCTGATCACATTCTCTTCGGAATAGTAAGTTAACATTAAATGGATTATTTGGCTGAAACGAAGAAAATATAGTTAACTTATTCTAATTTATCTCCTGAATTCCTTCATAATGGTTTTCATCTATCTCTTGATCACATTCTCTATGAAATTGTAAGTTTACATTATCTGGATTATTTGGCTGAACGGAAGAGAATATAATTAGCTTATTCTAATTTATCTCTTGAATCTCTTCATAATGGTTTTCCTTTTCATCTATCTCCTGATCACATTCTCTTCGGAATAGTAAGTGACCACTGAATGGAGTAATTGGCTGAAACGAAGAAAATATAGTTAACTTATTCTAATTTATCTCCTGAATCCCTTCATAATGGTTTTCATCTATCTCTTGATCCATTCTCGTCGGAATAGTAAGTTGACATTAACTGGATTATGTGGCTGGACCGAAGAGAATATAATATGAAATTGTAACTTAACATTACATGGATTATTTGACTGAACGGAAGAGAATATAGTTAGCTTATTCTAATTTATCTCTTGCATCTCTTCATAATGGTTTTCTTTTTCATCTATCTCCTGATCACATTCTCTTCGGAATAGTAAGTGACCACTGAATGGATTATTTGTCTGAAACGAAGAAAATATAGTAAACTTATTCTCATTTATCTCCTGAATCCCTTCATAATGGTTCTCATCTATCTCTTGATCCATTCTCTTCGGAATAGTAAGTTAAAATTAAATGTATTATTTGGCTGAAACGAAGAAAATATAGTTAACTTACTCTAATTTATCTCCTGAATCCCTTCATAATGGTTCTCATCTATCTCTTGATCCATTCTCTATGAAATTGTAAGTTTACATTATCTGGATTATGTGGCTAGACCGAAGAGAATATAATATGCTTATTCTAATTTATCTCTTGAATCTCTTCATAATGGTTTTCCTTATCATCTATCTCCTGATCACACTCTCTTCGGAATAGTAAGTTAACATTAAATGGATTATTTGGCTGAAACGAAGAAAATATAGATAACTTATTCTAATTTATCTCCTGAATCCCTTCATAATGGTTCTCATCTATCTCTTGATTAATTCTCTTCGAAATTATTTGGCTGAAACGAAGAGAGTATAGTTAGCTCATTCTAATTTATCTCTTGCATCTCTTCATAATGGTTTTCTTTTTCATCTATCTCCTGATCACATTCTCTTCGGAATAGTAAGTTAACATTAGATGGATTATTTGGCTGTAACGAAGAAAATATAGTTAACTTATTCTAATTTATCTCCTGAATTCCTTCATAATGGTTTTCATCTATCTCTTGATCACATTCTCTATGAAATTGTAAGTTTACATTATCTGGATTATTTGGCTGAACGGAAGAGAATATAATTAGCTTATTCTAATTTATCTCTTGAATCTCTTCATAATGGTTTTCCTTTTCATCTATCTCCTGATCACATTCTCTTCGGAATAGTAAGTGACCACTGAATGGAGTATTTGGCTGAAACGAAGAAAATATAGTTAACTTATTCTAATTTTTCTCCTGAATCCCTTCATAATGGTTCTCATCTATCTCTTGATTAATTCTCTTCGAAATTATTTGGCTGAAACGAAGAGAGTATAGTTAGCTCATTCTAATTTATCTCTTGCATCTCTTCATAATGGTTTTCTTTTTCATCTATCTCCTGATCACATTCTCTTCGGAATAGTAAGTTAACATTAGATGGATTATTTGGCTGTAACGAAGAAAATATAGTTAACTTATTCTAATTTATCTCCTGAATTCCTTCATAATGGTTTTCATCTATCTCTTGATCACATTCTCTATGAAATTGTAAGTTTACATTATCTGGATTATTTGGCTGAACGGAAGAGAATATAATTAGCTTATTCTAATTTATCTCTTGAATCTCTTCATAATGGTTTTCCTTTTCATCTATCTCCTGATCACATTCTCTTCGGAATAGTAAGTGACCACTGAATGGAGTATTTGGCTGAAACGAAGAAAATATAGTTAACTTATTCTAATTTTTCTCCTGAATCCCTTCATAATGGTTTTCATCTATCTCTTGATCCATTCTCGTCGGAATAGTAAGTTGACATTAACTGGATTATGTGGCTGGACCGAAGAGAATATAATATGAAATTGTAACTTAACATTACATGGATTATTTGACTGAACGGAAGAGAGAGAGAGCTTATTCTAATTTATCTCTTGCATCTCTTCATAATGGTTTTCTTTTTCATCTATCTCCTGATCACATTCTCTTCGGAATAGTAAGTGACCACAGAATGGATTATTTGTCTGAAACGAAGAAAGTATAGTAAACTTATTCTCATTTATCTCCTGAATCCCTTCATAATGGTTCTCATCTATCTCTTGATCCATTCTCTTCGGAATAGTAAGTTAAAATTAAATGTATTATTTGGCTGAAACGAAGAAAATATAGTTAACTTACTCTAAATTATCTCCTGAATCCCTTCATAATGGTTCTCATCTATCTCTTGATTAATTCTCTTCGAAATTATTTGGCTGAAACGAAGATAGTATAGTTAGCTTATTCTAATTTATCTCTTGAATCTCTTCATAATGGTTTTCTTTTACATCTATCTCCTGATCACATTCTCTTCGGAATAGTAAGTGACCACTGAATGGATTATTTGTCTGAAACGAAGAAAGTATAGTAAACTTATTCTCATTTATCTCCTGAATCCCTTCATAATGGTTCTCATCTATCTCTTGATCCATTCTCTTCGGAATAGTAAGTTAAAATTAAATGTATTATTTGGCTGAAACGAAGAAAATATAGTTAACTTATTCTAATTTATCTCCTGAATCCCTTCATAATGGTTCTCATCTATCTCTTGATTAATTCTCTTCGAAATTATTTGGCTGAAACGAAGAGAGTATAGTTAGCTCATTCTAATTTATCTCTTGCATCTCTTCATAATGGTTTTCTTTTTCATCTATCTCCTGATCACATTCTCTTCGGAATAGTAAGTGACCACTGAATGGATCATTTAGCTGAAACGAAGAAAATATAGTTAACTTGCTCTAAATTATCTCCTGAATCCCTTCATAATGGTTTTCATCTATCTCCTGATCACATTCTCTTCGGAATAGTAAGTTAACATTAAATGGATTATTTGGCTGAAACGAAGAAAATATAGTTAACTTATTCTAATTTATCTCCTGAATTCCTTCATAATGGTTTTCATCTATCTCTTGATCACATTCTCTATGAAATTGTAAGTTTACATTATCTGGATTATTTGGCTGAACGGAAGAGAAATAATTAGCTTATTCTAATTTATCTCTTGAATCTCTTCATAATGGTTTTCCTTTTCATCTATCTCCTGATCACATTCTCTTCGGAATAGTAAGTGACCACTGAATGGAGTATTTGGCTGAAACGAAGAAAATATAGTTAACTTATTCTAATTTATCTCCTGAATCCCTTCATAATGGTTTTCATCTATCTCTTGATCCATTCTCGTCGGAATAGTAAGTTGACATTAACTGGATTATGTGGCTGGACCGAAGAGAATATAATATGAAATTGTAACTTAACATTACATGGATTATTTGACTGAACGGAAGAGAATATAGTTAGCTTATTCTAATTTATCTCTTGCATCTCTTCATAATGGTTTTCTTTTTCATCTATCTCCTGATCACATTCTCTTCGGAATAGTAAGTGACCACTGAATGGATTATTTGTCTGAAACGAAGAAAATATAGTAAACTTATTCTCATTTATCTCCTGAATCCCTTCATAATGGTTCTCATCTATCTCTTGATCCATTCTCTTCGGAATAGTAAGTTAAAATTAAATGTATTATTTGGCTGAAACTAAGAAAATATAGTTAACTTACTCTAAATTATCTCCTGAATCCCTTCATAAAGGTTTTCCTCTATCTCTTGATTAATTCTCTTCGAAAGTATTTGGCTGAAACGAAGATAGTATAGTTAGCTTATTCTAATTTATCTCTTGAATCTCTTCATAATGGTTTTCTTTTACATCTATCTCCTGATCACATTCTCTTCGGGATAGTAAGTGGCCACTGAATGGATTATTTGTCTGAAACGAAGAAAATATAGTAAACTTATTCTAATTTATCTCCTGAATCCCTTCATAATGGTTCTCATCTATCTCTTGATCCATTCTCTTCGGAATAGTAAGTTAAAATTAAATGTATTATTTGGCTGAAACGAAGAAAATATAGTTAACTTACTCTAAATTATCTCCTGAATCCCTTCATAATGGTTTTCATCTATCTCCTGATCACATTCTCTTCGGAATAGTAAGTGACCACTGAATGGATCATTTAGCTGAAACGAAGAAAATATAGTTAACTTGCTCTAAATTATCTCCTGAATCCCTTCATAATGGTTTTCATCTATCTCCTGATCACATTCTCTTCGGAATAGTAAGTTAACATTAAATGGATTATTTGGCTGAAACGAAGAAAATATAGTTAACTTATTCTAATTTATCTCCTGAATTCCTTCATAATGGTTTTCATCTATCTCTTGATCACATTCTCTATGAAATTGTAAGTTTACATTATCTGGATTATTTGGCTGAACGGAAGAGAAATAATTAGCTTATTCTAATTTATCTCTTGAATCTCTTCATAATGGTTTTCCTTTTCATCTATCTCCTGATCACATTCTCTTCGGAATAGTAAGTGACCACTGAATGGAGTATTTGGCTGAAACGAAGAAAATATAGTTAACTTATTCTAATTTATCTCCTGAATCCCTTCATAATGGTTTTCATCTATCTCTTGATCCATTCTCGTCGGAATAGTAAGTTGACATTAACTGGATTATGTGGCTGGACCGAAGAGAATATAATATGAAATTGTAACTTAACATTACATGGATTATTTGACTGAACGGAAGAGAATATAGTTAACTTATTCTAATTTATCTCTTGCATCTCTTCATAATGGTTTTCTTTTTCATCTATCTCCTGATCACATTCTCTTCGGAATAGTAAGTGACCACTGAATGGATTATTTGTCTGAAACGAAGAAAATATAGTAAACTTATTCTCATTTATCTCCTGAATCCCTTCATAATGGTTCTCATCTATCTCTTGATCCATTCTCTTCGGAATAGTAAGTTAAAATTAAATGTATTATTTGGCTGAAACTAAGAAAATATAGTTAACTTACTCTAAATTATCTCCTGAATCCCTTCATAAAGGTTTTCCTCTATCTCTTGATTAATTCTCTTCGAAAGTATTTGGCTGAAACGAAGATAGTATAGTTAGCTTATTCTAATTTATCTCTTGAATCTCTTCATAATGGTTTTCTTTTACATCTATCTCCTGATCACATTCTCTTCGGGATAGTAAGTGGCCACTGAATGGATTATTTGTCTGAAACGAAGAAAATATAGTAAACTTATTCTAATTTATCTCCTGAATCCCTTCATAATGGTTCTCATCTATCTCTTGATCCATTCTCTTCGGAATAGTAAGTTAAAATTAAATGTATTATTTGGCTGAAACGAAGAAAATATAGTTAACTTACTCTAAATTATCTCCTGAATCCCTTCATAATGGTTTTCATCTATCTCCTGATCACATTCTCTTCGGAATAGTAAGTTAACATTAAATGGATTATTTGGCTGTAACGAAGAAAATATAGTTAACTTATTCTAATTTATCTCCTGAATTCCTTCATAATGGTTTTCATCTATCTCTTGATCACATTCTCTATGAAATTGTAAGTTTACATTATCTGGATTATTTGGCTGAACGGAAGAGAATATAATTAGCTTATTCTAATTTATCTCTTGAATCTCTTCATAATGGTTTTCCTTTTCATCTATCTCCTGATCACATTCTCTTCGGAATAGTAAGTGACCACTGAATGGAGTATTTGGCTGAAACGAAGAAAATATAGTTAACTTATTCTAATTTTTCTCCTGAATCCCTTCATAATGGTTCTCATCTATCTCTTGATCCATTCTCTTCGGAATAGTAAGTTAAAATTAAATGTATTATTTGGCTGAAACGAAGAAAATATAGTTAACTTACTCTAAATTATCTCCTGAATCCCTTCATAATGGTTCTCATCCATCTCTTGATTAATTCTCTTCGAAATTATTTGGCTGAAACGAAGATAGTATAGTTAGCTTATTCTAATTTATCTCTTGAATCTCTTCATAATGGTTTTCTTTTACATCTATCTCCTGATCACATTCTCTTCGGAATAGTAAGTGACCACTGAATGGATTATTTGTCTGAAACGAAGAAAATATAGTAAACTTATTCTAATTTATCACCTGAATCCCTTCATAATGGTTCTCATCTATCTCTTGATCCATTCTCTTCGGAATAGTAAGTTAAAATTCAATGTATTATTTGGCTGAAACGAAGAAAATATAGTTAACTTACTCTAAATTATCTCCTGAATCCCTTCATAATGGTTTTCATCTATCTCTTGATCACATTCTCTATGAAATTGTAAGTTTACATTATCTGGATTATGTGGCTGGACCGAAGAGAATATAATATGCTTATTCTAATTTATCTCTTGAATCTCTTCATAATGGTTTTCCTTATCATCTATCTCCTGATCACACTCTCTTCGGAATAGTAAGTTAACATTAAATGGATTATTTGGCTGAAACGAAGAAAATATAGTTAACTTATTCTAATTTATCTCCTGAATCCCTTCATAATGGTTCTCATCTATCTCTTGATTAATTCTCTTCGAAATTATTTGGCTGAAACGAAGAGAGTATAGTTAGCTCATTCTAATTTATCTCTTGCATCTCTTCATAATGGTTTTCTTTTTCACCTATCTCCTGATCACATTCTCTTCGGAATAGTAAGTTAAAATTAAATGTATTATTTGGCTGAAACGAAGAAAATATAGTTAACTTACTCTAAATTATCTCCTGAATCCCTTCATAATGGTTCTCATCTATCTCTTGATTAATTCTCTTCGAAATTATTTGGCTGAAACGAAGATAGTATGGTCAGCTTATTCTTATTTATCTCTTGAATCTCTTCATAATGGTTTTCTTTTACATCTATCTCCTGATCACATTCTCTTCGGAATAGTAAGTGACCACTGAATTGATTATTTAGCTGAAACGAAGAAAATATAGTTAACTTACTCTAAATTATCTCCTGAATCCCTTCATAATGGTTTTCATCTATCTCCTGATCACATTCTCTTCGGAATAGTAAGTTAACATTAAATGGATTATTTGGCTGAAACGAAGAAAATATAGTTAACTTATTCTAATTTATCTCCTGAATTCCTTCATAATGGTTTTCATCTATCTCTTGATCACATTCTCTATGAAATTGTAAGTTTACATTATCTGGATTATTTGGCTGAACGGAAGAGAATATAATTAGCTTATTCTAATTTATCTCTTGAATCTCTTCATAATGGTTTTCCTTTTCATCTATCTCCTGATCACATTCTCTTCGGAATAGTAAGTGACCACTGAATGGAGTAATTGGCTGAAACGAAGAAAATATAGTTAACTTATTCTAATTTATCTCCTGAATCCCTTCATAATGGTTTTCATCTATCTCTTGATCCATTCTCGTCGGAATAGTAAGTTGACATTAACTGGATTATGTGGCTGGACCGAAGAGAATATAATATGAAATTGTAACTTAACATTACATGGATTATTTGACTGAACGGAAGAGAATATAGTTAGCTTATTCTAATTTATCTCTTGCATCTCTTCATAATGGTTTTCTTTTTCATCTATCTCCTGATCACATTCTCTTCGGAATAGTAAGTGACCACTGAATGGATTATTTGTCTGAAACGAAGAAAATATAGTAAACTTATTCTCATTTATCTCCTGAATCCCTTCATAATGGTTCTCATCTATCTCTTGATCCATTCTCTTCGGAATAGTAAGTTAAAATTAAATGTATTATTTGGCTGAAACGAAGAAAATATAGTTAACTTTTCTCATCTATCTCTTGATCCATTCTCTATGAAATTGTAAGTTTACATTATCTGGATTATGTGGCTAGACCGAAGAGAATATAATATGCTTATTCTAATTTATCTCTTGAATCTCTTCATAATGGTTTTCCTTATCATCTATCTCCTGATCACACTCTCTTCGGAATAGTAAGTTAACATTAAATGGATTATTTGGCTGAAACGAAGAAAATATAGATAACTTATTCTAATTTATCTCCTGAATCCCTTCATAATGGTTCTCATCTATCTCTTGATTAATTCTCTTCGAAATTATTTGGCTGAAACGAAGAGAGTATAGTTAGCTCATTCTAATTTATCTCTTGCATCTCTTCATAATGGTTTTCTTTTTCATCTATCTCCTGATCACATTCTCTTCGGAATAGTAAGTTAACATTAGATGGATTATTTGGCTGTAACGAAGAAAATATAGTTAACTTATTCTAATTTATCTCCTGAATTCCTTCATAATGGTTTTCATCTATCTCTTGATCATATTCTCTATGAAATTGTAAGTTTACATTATCTGGATTATTTGGCTGAACGGAAGAGAATATAATTAGCTTATTCTAATTTATCTCTTGAATCTCTTCATAATGGTTTTCCTTTTCATCTATCTCCTGATCACATTCTCTTCGGAATAGTAAGTGACCACTGAATGGAGTATTTGGCTGAAACGAAGAAAATATAGTTAACTTATTCTAATTTTTCTCCTGAATCCCTTCATAATGGTTCTCATCTATCTCTTGATTAATTCTCTTCGAAATTATTTGGCTGAAACGAAGAGAGTATAGTTAGCTCATTCTAATTTATCTCTTGCATCTCTTCATAATGGTTTTCTTTTTCATCTATCTCCTGATCACATTCTCTTCGGAATAGTAAGTTAACATTAGATGGATTATTTGGCTGTAACGAAGAAAATATAGTTAACTTATTCTAATTTATCTCCTGAATTCCTTCATAATGGTTTTCATCTATCTCTTGATCACATTCTCTATGAAATTGTAAGTTTACATTATCTGGATTATTTGGCTGAACGGAAGAGAATATAATTAGCTTATTCTAATTTATCTCTTGAATCTCTTCATAATGGTTTTCCTTTTCATCTATCTCCTGATCACATTCTCTTCGGAATAGTAAGTGACCACTGAATGGAGTATTTGGCTGAAACGAAGAAAATATAGTTAACTTATTCTAATTTTTCTCCTGAATCCCTTCATAATGGTTTTCATCTATCTCTTGATCCCTTCTCGTCGGAATAGTAAGTTGACATTAACTGGATTATGTGGCTGGACCGAAGAGAATATAATATGAAATTGTAACTTAACATTACATGGATTATTTGACTGAACGGAAGAGAGAGAGAGCTTATTCTAATTTATCTCTTGCATCTCTTCATAATGGTTTTCTTTTTCATCTATCTCCTGATCACATTCTCTTCGGAATAGTAAGTGACCACAGAATGGATTATTTGTCTGAAACGAAGAAAGTATAGTAAACTTATTCTCATTTATCTCCTGAATCCCTTCATAATGGTTCTCATCTATCTCTTGATCCATTCTCTTCGGAATAGTAAGTTAAAATTAAATGTATTATTTGGCTGAAACGAAAAAAATATAGTTAACTTACTCTAAATTATCTCCTGAATCCCTTCATAATGGTTCTCATCTATCTCTTGATTAATTCTCTTCGAAATTATTTGGCTGAAACGAAGATAGTATAGTTAGCTTATTCTAATTTATCTCTTGAATCTCTTCATAATGGTTTTCTTTTACATCTATCTCCTGATCACATTCTCTTCGGAATAGTAAGTGACCACTGAATGGATTATTTGTCTGAAACGAAGAAAATATAGTAAACTTATTCTAATTTATCTCCTGAATCCCTTCATAATGGTTCTCATCTATCTCTTGATCCATTCTCTTCGGAATAGTAAGTTAAAATTAAATGTATTATTTGGCTGAAACGAAGAAAATATAGTTAACTTACTCTAAATTATCTCCTGAATCCCTTCATAATGGTTTTCATCTATCTCTTGATCACATTCTCTATGAAATTGTAAGTTTACATTATCTGGATTATGTGGCTGGACCGAAGAGAATATAATATGCTTATTCTAATTTATCTCTTGAATCTCTTCATAATGGTTTTCCTTATCATCTATCTCCTGATCACACTCTCTTCGGAATAGTAAGTTAACATTAAATGGATTATTTGGCTGAAACGAAGAAAATATAGTTAACTTATTCTAATTTATCTCCTGAATCCCTTCATAATGGTTCTCATCTATCTCTTGATTAATTCTCTTCGAAATTATTTGGCTGAAACGAAGAGAGTATAGTTAGCTCATTCTAATTTATCTCTTGCATCTCTTCATAATGGTTTTCTTTTTCATCTATCTCCTGATCACATTCTCTTCGGAATAGTAAGTGACCACTGAATGGATCATTTAGCTGAAACGAAGAAAATATAGTTAACTTGCTCTAAATTATCTCCTGAATCCCTTCATAATGGTTTTCATCTATCTCCTGATCACATTCTCTTCGGAATAGTAAGTTAACATTAAATGGATTATTTGGCTGAAACGAAGAAAATATAGTTAACTTATTCTAATTTATCTCCTGAATTCCTTCATAATGGTTTTCATCTATCTCTTGATCACATTCTCTATGAAATTGTAAGTTTACATTATCTGGATTATTTGGCTGAACGGAAGAGAAATAATTAGCTTATTCTAATTTATCTCTTGAATCTCTTCATAATGGTTTTCCTTTTCATCTATCTCCTGATCACATTCTCTTCGGAATAGTAAGTGACCACTGAATGGAGTATTTGGCTGAAACGAAGAAAATATAGTTAACTTATTCTAATTTATCTCCTGAATCCCTTCATAATGGTTTTCATCTATCTCTTGATCCATTCTCGTCGGAATAGTAAGTTGACATTAACTGGATTATGTGGCTGGACCGAAGAGAATATAATATGAAATTGTAACTTAACATTACATGGATTATTTGACTGAACGGAAGAGAATATAGTTAGCTTATTCTAATTTATCTCTTGCATCTCTTCATAATGGTTTTCTTTTTCATCTATCTCCTGATCACATTCTCTTCGGAATAGTAAGTGACCACTGAATGGATTATTTGTCTGAAACGAAGAAAATATAGTAAACTTATTCTCATTTATCTCCTGAATCCCTTCATAATGGTTCTCATCTATCTCTTGATCCATTCTCTTCGGAATAGTAAGTTAAAATTAAATGTATTATTTGGCTGAAACTAAGAAAATATAGTTAACTTACTCTAAATTATCTCCTGAATCCCTTCATAAAGGTTTTCCTCTATCTCTTGATTAATTCTCTTCGAAAGTATTTGGCTGAAACGAAGATAGTATAGTTAGCTTATTCTAATTTATCTCTTGAATCTCTTCATAATGGTTTTCTTTTACATCTATCTCCTGATCACATTCTCTTCGGGATAGTAAGTGGCCACTGAATGGATTATTTGTCTGAAACGAAGAAAATATAGTAAACTTATTCTAATTTATCTCCTGAATCCCTTCATAATGGTTCTCATCTATCTCTTGATCCATTCTCTTCGGAATAGTAAGTTAAAATTAAATGTATTATTTGGCTGAAACGAAGAAAATATAGTTAACTTACTCTAAATTATCTCCTGAATCCCTTCATAATGGTTTTCATCTATCTCCTGATCACATTCTCTTCGGAATAGTAAGTTAACATTAAATGGATTATTTGGCTGTAACGAAGAAAATATAGTTAACTTATTCTAATTTATCTCCTGAATTCCTTCATAATGGTTTTCATCTATCTCTTGATCACATTCTCTATGAAATTGTAAGTTTACATTATCTGGATTATTTGGCTGAACGGAAGAGAATATAATTAGCTTATTCTAATTTATCTCTTGAATCTCTTCATAATGGTTTTCCTTTTCATCTATCTCCTGATCACATTCTCTTCGGAATAGTAAGTGACCACTGAATGGAGTATTTGGCTGAAACGAAGAAAATATAGTTAACTTATTCTAATTGGACTGTGTTATGTAAGAACCGATTAAGCGCCATTTAACGAATCCTGAGAAAATGAGCTTCAAAAATTTCAAACTTAAAATGGTCGCTGTGCATACATTTAATATGTCAAGAGTATAATTTTTATTCTGAACATATAAAATATGTATAAGTACACATTAGTTAAAAAAATATAAGGCTATACTATACAGTTTTGTAGTTATAGCCATTTTTCCGCTTAATTCGTTAATGTGTTTTAACCCTTTAACGGGCATAAGGATCCTGCTCAATAAAATAACTTTTTGCAGTGATTTATAAATTTTTATTTAAATTAAAGATACTAGTATTTCAGGAAAAAAAAAAATCGGGAAACCCACGGAAAATTTGGTGGGAAAAATATTCCCATTGCCCTTCAGGGACAGTGAAATTGACGGAAGCATGGTAAGATGCAGAGAGCAACATCACATGTCTCACACTGCACTTTGCTCCTCTTGTCATTTGTTTTTGTGCTGCATAGTTTGCAACGTTTGTAAGATCCCAATGCCACTGGTATATGTACACCTACATCTTTGTAACGCAGTTCAGTTGGGACAGTATTTATAGTTTTTTGGTAATTATCTGATTCCAAGACTCTTACTTTCTTGGTAACGTAATTTCCTATAGCAGACGTCTGTTTTATGCAGCTGTACCTATCGTTCAGACCTCTGGCAATGGCCACACGGAATTCTAGATTGGTGAGTCTTTGGGTTCTTGAAGTGCACGAATATGTTATAAAAGCATTGGTAATACAGGCATCAAAGAGAAAATAAAAAATTCTGACCCACCAACGCTTGCTCCTCCGTCCAATAGAATAGGTTCCTCTTATTTGATCAAAGTGATCAACCCCCCCCATTCTCTTTGTGTATTGTTGAACAGCCCTTGGACAGTTGATAAGTTTTTTTCAGCCATCTTTCTGTGTTCTTGTTACATGAGTATTTGCTATTTTAGGATGAAAAGCAGTGGACAATATCAGGACTTCCTTTGTGTCTTGCCACACTGTGAATGCTACATCCTTCTTGGTCCTCCACTTGAAATTCCCTTTGGCCAACTTCAAGTTTTTTGTATTTTTTATTATAGTTGGTAAATCGGATCGATTTCTTCTGACCGTTCCAGTAGCAAATAATCCATTCTCATGTAAATACTGCAGCAAGGCAGTATCAGTGAAGAAATTGTCGAATGTGACATGTTTTTCAAATTCTTCTTCCATTAGTTTTCTTGTCAGATTCTTTACAACCTTGGCTCCCAAACCTGTCTCAGTTCCTTGACCAGTTTTTTCCTGTATATATTTCAAACTCGTATAAGTATCCTGATTGACTGTCACATCGACACCACACTTTATAGCCCCTTTTGATTGGCTTCAAAGGCATATATTGTTTCAGGGTTGAGCTTCCCTTGAACAAGATCATACTTTCGTCAACACTTTGTGATGGTGAGTTTTTGGCATTTGTTTGAAAATTGTTACCGAGCAGATTTAGTAAAGGACGCAATTTATACAATTTATCAAAGTCTGGATTTCCTGGTTGTGGTTGCTGAGTATTATCATTCAAATGCAGTGCTCTCATTATGTTTTTGAAACGTTTTATAGGTATAACACTGGCTACTTCTACCCTGAATCCTGGATCTGTAGACCAGTATAATTCTATTTGTGGTAAAATGTGATATCCCATTATTACGAGTATGCCTAAAAAAGCACGAATTTCTTTTTTGTCAACCGAGGTGTCCAATTAGAAATCCTGTTCTGCTCAGCATACAGATTTGTTTGTGTTACTAACATTTGATAAACTTCATCATCAAAAAAATTATCTAGATGTGCAACTGGACGGCATCTATTACTTAGCAGATAAGTGGGTGCTATCAATTTTTCGTCAAAAACTTCTGGATCTGGACGACTGACCCACATTATTTTATTCCAGGGTTCATCCTCATCAACTTCAGATTCATTTGACTCTTCAGCTTCACATTCACTCGATTCCTCAGGCTCTGAATCTTGACCCCTCTCTGGTAAAATTATTGAATCAGATACAGGAACCGATATACGTTGAGACGGAACACTGGCTATTGGTTCACCAACAGGTTCAGCAACAGGTTCATCTGGATCAGGAGAATCTTCTAATACATGTTGTAAATGTTCTGAGTTATACGCCTCATTTTCATCAAGCTCTAAATCATCTTCAGAGTCACAGTTGTCTGGAATTCCACAAATTTCCTCTAAAGCAAACTCGATGTCTCGATCGCTTATATGTCTTTGTGCCATTTTGTCACCACAAGCCTGAAAGATACAAGAAAAGTATATAAAAGAATATGCATCCCTCCTGAATATAGTGATCTTGCCGGGCAACGGGTTCTATATTCCCACCAAGACATTGCCCTAGCCGGGCAACGGGGGATATGTTCCCACCAAAATTAACCACTTATGTATATTTCTGTTGAATTTCCAAAAATATTGCCACTAATGTCTAGTATATTGACTAATTGATCGAAATAAATAAATTACTCACCACATCCAGTACGAAAATTGTAAGATGTACGTTGATGAAATTTATAATTGAAAAAACTCGTGTTCGCAACAAAAAACAGCTTGAACCACCATGACACTTCAAACGTCAAAAAAATTTAAAAAAAAAATTGTTTTGACATATATCTTAGGTGTTGCTTTTGTTCAGAAAAATACTCCCAACAAGTAAACTTTGTCAGAAACTACCAAAAAAGTTGGTGAAAATATTCCCTATGCCCGAAAAAGGGTCAATTCACACGTACCACAACTACACCACGTCGCAGCGACAAAATGTGGTCAAGCTGTGGTTACGTGTGAATAGTGTCGCAGCGGCTTTTTGCAGTTGCGTTGTGGTACCGACAAAATGTCGATGTGGTTGCGTTGTCGCTGTCGTTGCGATGTGGTAACCACGTGGTCATGTGCAGTTATACTCCAGCTTTAGTAGAGGTAACACGGCTTGACTGAACGTAGTCATGGAGGAAAGATTGTTGTTGCTATCCTTGTTATGGCTTTTATTAATAAGAAGAAGACGACGAAATCAGCGTATTCGTCGAAATAGAATTTATTGGGTACATCCTTTATTGGAAAACAAAAGTCAAAGCCAATTCCGTACTGATTATCCTAAACTTCGAAGGTTCAAGATGAAATTTTATAAAAAATTTAGAATGAGCAAGAATACATTTGACTACTTGTTAAACGAATTGAATAGTGAGTTGCAAAAATAAGACACGGCCATGAGAAAAAGCATACCATCTGTTGAACGTCTGGCAATGACATTGAGGTGAGTAATTGTTTTTATAGTTAAATATTTTTAAGTGCTTAGAAAATATAATTAGTTCCATCTACCGGGACAGACTCACCGGGCTGATGAAATTAATTTATAAAATATAAAATACAGATGCAAATTAAGAGGCCGTACCTACCTGGTTTTGCTCGCGGCGCACTAGCGCCACTTTCATTAAAAACAATGTATCTTTTTATTTAAGACATAAATAAAAATATCTTATTATTTTTATGAAAGTGGCGCTAGTGTTGCGAGCAAAACCATGTACGGCCTCTTAATTAATTAACAATAAAAAGTAAGATTATGATTGTGGGCACGTTTCCTATTATTACAACAGTATGCATGTACAGTTAGCGTCATATCGACCTACCCTTATCTGTAAAATTTCTGCAACTGAATTTTAAACGTATAGAGATCAACATCAGCTGTGGTTTTTTCACTTTCGTAGGTCAATATGTCGCTGACTGTACGTTACGCACACGCCACGTATCCGGTCTGCTCAGGCCTTTATTATTACCTAACTGTGGTAGGGGGGATAGAAAGCGAAAACAAAGAGCATACTTAATATATTTTTATTTATTTTGTCATTCAAAAATCAACAGAGGTAGGTAATTAATCTCCGAAAATATCCGTTATAATCGGATCATTATAGTTTGAAGCCTGAGAAGAAACGCTAAGTGGAGATGCTGGCACTGAAACATCTCTTGGTGTGGATGTAGTACGCAAATTGCGAAGCTGTGGACCGCCTGTTTCCATATCCGGCCGATACCCAGACGTTGATGGTCGCTCGTACGGTTGGTACGCTGGTGTCGTATACCCCTGTCCATATTCACTGTAATTATCATTACGTGTAGGTGTGTGATATTTTTGAATTACATTCAATATTTCTATCTGAGCATTCAGTTTCCAATCATCGCGAATGGTTTTAAATCTATCGTATAAAGATAGCAAAAAATGCATATCACTGTCACAGGACTTGTCAGGTTCCTGTGTACGAGTATGTGCAGTTACTTGATCTCTCAAATGACTTGTTATTTTTTTTATTAACCCATATTCTGCATCATCTTTTTTTCTTTGAATATATTTTGGTCTCTTCCAAACTTCAGAGTCACTCGTTTCAGTAGTATTATCGTCTTCATTTTCGATTTGTTCAATGTCATCGTTTTTGTTTTGTACTGGTAGAGACGATGTTGTATTTCGATTTTCAGACAATGGCTTTAAAAATAATAATTGAATAAAGTAGTAGTATCTCTTCGTACTACCTGCTGAACCGCTTCTTTGTGAATTTTGTTTTTTAAGGTCTCTGTTGAAAGAGTCTCTTAAGCTTTTCCATTTTCTTTGTAAGTTAGCAGCTGAAAAAATAATAGTTAAATTAAAATTTGTAGAAAAGATACCTACATGACCTAAATGTATGAAACAGCAGATTTTTCCATCCAGTGTTATTTATTTCAACCTTTTGTAACTAACACCCTGTATCACCCTGTAACAACATTTCATTATTATTTGTTTTTAATTTTTTTTTTTGTTACAGATATTTGGCAACGGGATGTTCGTTTGAAGATCTCGCCGATTTTTTTAAATGTGGTACTTCAACTGCTAGCAAAATTGGCCACGACGTGTGCCGTCTGATTTGGGATAAATTACAGCCTATTCATTTACCACCATGTAATAAAACAATGTGGCTTGATATTGCGAACAAATTTAAAAAGAAAGCAAATTTTCCAAACTGCTTAGGGGCTGTAGATGGGAAACATATTAGAATTATTCATCCACCACGCAGTGGTTCATTATTCTTTAATTATAAACATTTCTTTTCTATTGTTTTAATGGCCGTATGTGACGCCGATTATTTATTCGTGTATGTTGATATAGGAGCCTACGGTAAAACTTCTGATTCAACTATTTGGAGGGACTGCAGTTTATATGATGCAATGGAAAGAAATGATTTAGATCTACCTGGAGGCCTACCATGATCTAATTAAAAACGATTCAAAAGCAAGACATTTCAGTTTAGGTGCCTAAACTGCATCGCTTCAATTCGTACCATGACGTCCAATCTCCTCAGCGGCATTTGAATCGTTATAGGTGAATGACAGACATTTCAGTTTAGGTGCCTAAACTGCATCGCTTCAATTCGTACCATGACGTCCAATCTCCTCAGCGGCATTTGAATCGTTATAGGTGAATGACAGATCGCAATTTCTGGCTGAGGCGCATTTGAAACGTTTTTGGTGAAAAAGAGACAACGCTATTAATATCGAATAAATTTGTTTCGCTCACATTTTAGTGTCAGCCACGTTCTGAAGCAAGTAACAGTATATTTGTTTTCAACTCAGTATCATAACTTTAAAGTGAAAAAGATACTTATAACAGTTGTTTTTAAGGTTTTACGTTAATTCGGTAAATATTGGTAAAATAATTCTTAGTCAAAGTAGATATTTAGTTAGCTTTTGCTATTTTTATACGAAAAAAATTTTGTTTTTCGACGTAATGAAACCGCACTTTTGTTATGTATGTTTCGAACGTACAAAAGTCTGTGGAGAGAAAATTAAAATCTAAAGTTGCCAGTGCACGAGCCTCTCTGCATAGGACTGGAGGTGGGCCATCTCATGAAGGAAGACTGTCTGATCTTGAATTGAAATTTATTCAAATATTGGGTCGGGTCTTCCTGGAGCTAGAGTGGAACCATTTGATATTGTAAGTATGTGTATTAACTTTAAGTATTTGCTTGATTTTGATGTCTCTGTCTTCAAAACATACATGAAGAGTAATGCATTTCTGGCCTGTAGGTACACACTATACAATACCTATCTGATAGACATTGCTTAACATTTTTCTTTTATTAACAGCCAACTGAAGATCGGACTGAGGCAGGGAGTGCTCCGCTATTATCTGCTCAAAGTGAGGAATCAGAGAGCATACTGGCTCATCACTTGAACATAGAGTCAGTAGACCTAATAGTGATTCCTCCTGAGCCAACAGCGGCGGCTCCTACACCGCCCACACTGGCGAAAAGCCCGCCCCCTCCGCCTGCCCCAGCATCGGCTCCACGCGCCTCATCCACTCCACGCCGTTCTCCGCGACGGCGGCAGCGGCAGCGCAGAGTTATGCCTATGTCTGCAGATACAGCAAGGCGCGAACTCATTAATATGTCTGCAGAGAGGGTTAGACTTGATGCAAGAAGAAATGAAATTTTAGAAAATCTAACTCTTGAACTCAGAGAAATAAAAAGCATATTAATTACTAGGTAAGAGTATAAACTTCTCTTTCAAAATACAATTAAACACCACTGCTGTAAAAAACAAACTACAATCTATTAACCTGCTACCAGTTGATAAAATTCCCAAAAATGCTCAGACTTTGTGCGAGTAGCAAGTATAGACACTTTGATAGATCTTTAAATAAATAACTCAACCCTCTATAGTGGTAATATTCAAAATGAAACAACTTAAAATACAATATATAAAAAATATTTTTCAGGCTTCCCGCGCTGCCCACAGCCGATGAACAAGCCTAGCTCTTGTAGACGTGCCTTGCTGCAAACTATGTTGGCTGCCATCACTAACATCAACATAGTTATGTTGCATTTGGGCTTCTTAGTGAACCTCTGCATCTGCATCATCGATTGCAAATGTTGTGTAAAATTACACAGGCATTTACAATAGAGGCTGCAACTTCTGGCTTATAATGTAGAACTCGATGAACTAACAGACAGCGAAAACGTGCTTTCAGAAGCCCAATTGTCCTTTCAACAATGTTCCTGGCCCGAATATGCATATCTGTGTAATGTCTCTCAGGCGTATCAGGTGCAGCATCTAATATTGGTGTCATCATGTATGGTCTTAGTGGATATCCAGAGTCACCTGTAAAGAAATATATCACCTATTAGTCTTTAAAAAAGTAATTTTTAATATTAGAATATATTTTTATTTACACGTTAAAATAATTAAAAATATAGACGTTCTAAGTTTTATAGTACATTAAATTTAACTGAAGTATATATATTATACATTACATGCACTTAAGAGAATACAGACTGCACTACAATATAAATATCTCTTATCAAATCACACTGTAGTGGTTTGCTGTAGACTGTAGAGATACTTCTATAATATAATTCCTATAATGTAAGTAATTTCTTACCAAGAAGCCAAGTTTGCTCCTCAAGTGCCTCTAAATGAGCTTTTATTGGATGTTGATTCCAGATAAATGAATCATGCGAAGCTCCTCCGTAGCTGGCATCAACACTTGTGATGTACAGTGGGCAGCACATCAAGCTACACCACTTTGACCTTGAGCACGTTTGAGTAACAACAGCGAGAATCGTGCGAAAGAGATAAATAGCTTTTTGTTAATACTACTTACACCGTTCCGTGATGCATCGCTCAAGGTCAGCGTGCGTGAGCGTGTGTGCGTTATGCGTCTTAGTGTAGAATAAGTAAAAAGAAGTAATCAGTGTGAAAGAAATTGTTTGCGTCCCTATGGTCGCGCATATTGGGATGCGAACGCAATGCAGAGCGCCAAATTCAAAATCTAAATTGCGACGCTATTATCTATACTAATATTATAAAGAGGTAAGATTTTACTGTTTATTTGTTTGATTTGAATAGGCTCCAAAACTATTAGACCGAATTAAAAATTCTTTCACCAGTAGAAAGCTACATGATTCCTGAGTAGCATAGGCTATGTAAAATCACGCTACGACCAATAGGAGCCGAGCAGCGGGTGAAACCGCGCAGGAGCAGCTAGTAGTCAAATAAAATGAATGATGAAACAGATAACGATAAATGGGCATTCTGCGTTAAAATAACCTTGAATGAGTAAGTAGCCTAAGTAGGTAGGTATTATACAATTCTTTTCTAATTTCTCACTTCTTGAAAATACCTATAGGCTTCCTATAGATAAATGGACTATCCAACACAAAAAGATTTTTTTAATTCGGACCAGTAGATCCAGAGATTAGCGCGTTCAAACAAACAAACTCTTCAGCTTTATATTATTATTATATATTATATTATATAGATTTTTTATTGACGTATTAAGGGTTCAATTCGTTTTTTTTATCAGTGAAATAATTTTGTATTGTAGATATTCCATCTCTACAAATGATCGAAAATTACAAATAGGTATTTTCAGTACTTACGTAATTTTGCAATCGGTGGTCGTTGAAAGTAAACTTCCTCAAAATGGAAGCGCCAACCATGCCCGCGAAATTTAATTTCTTTTACGTTTTTTGCATTTAAGTCAGTCTCAGATTACATGATGCTAATGATTGATTCATCTTTAGGCCCGGTTGCTCGAAAAGTTAACGTTCGTTAAGTTATGGTTAAAGTAAAATTTTGTGATGAAATCCCATAATGGTTCAAAGTTACGACGGGTTTTTTTTTGGATTTCTAAATTGGTGTGTAGCTGCGCTTAAAATGTGATGTGTCAGGAGACCATGCATAGAACTAGAGATTGTGTGCTTGCAATGGTGTTTTTACTTGTCTGTGTGTGTGTTGTGTGATTTACCAAGTTTACGCGATTTCGTCAGGCGTTTAGTAGATTGCCAGATTAAGTTTGCAATAAAAATGCGGAAATAAATAATAATCCTTTTATTTTTTAAATATTAATAACAATACGAATGAAAACTTAAAATTAAACACTAAAATATGACCTATTTAAAAATATAAACAATGCTTACCTATAATAACCTATTTAATATATAAAAACTTTTTTTGCAAAAAATAACCTACTTCAAAAACCAACCACAAAAAACCATAAAATAACCTAATTACTGAAGTCGGTGACTTATTTTGGAATTTTTGATAGGTTGTTGCCACCGACACCGTTGTTGTTTGTTGTTGTTGTTGTAATTGAGTTATTTTGTGGTTTTTTTTTAAGTCAGTTATTTTTTGCAATTTTATATTTTTTATTTTATCACATTTTTGGTTGTAGATATTCATAGCATCACATGACCAAACGCCCTTTCAAACATAAAAAGAATTTACAAAATTACTCGATGCCTATTCGAGTAACTCCGTACTGTTAAGCTTCCATCATCAGCTCAGTTACATAAATTGAGAACCTCCTCCTTTTTTGAAGTCGGTGAAAAACTAAACTAGTACGCTTAATTTATAAGACTAAACTATATAATATACAGGATGTCCTTAGATAAAGTGCACAAACGAAAATTGGTAAAACTAGACCATTATTCACAGATAAAAAAAAATGGAAAATAAATAAATAAAAAAAAACCCTTAAATAACAGTCATCGAGTGAAAAACACGTTTTATCGAAGAAATGTTGAAATTTTTGTCTGATTTTTTCGATTAATTTAGATTTTTACAGAATAAAGTTCCGAATATTTTTTTTGATTATATTTTCTAAAACCCCATCTCATTTACTCTTTAACAAAAAAAAAAAATTACTTTCTATCTTTATCACAAGTTTTATTAAATAATTCAACATTTGTTTTTTTTTTCCATTTTTTTGTCGATGACTAATGGTCCAGCTGTACCCATTTTCGTTTGTGCACTTTATCTAGGGGCACACTGTAAAAAAAAGTTGTATACAATAAAAAACCAGTTAACGTTTCATTAGCAAGGTAATTATACAGTTGCAAAGTAAGCTTTTACCTAGATTACTATAACTTGACTGGGTAAGCGATATATGTTGTATTAGTAAACACACGCATTTCGTAGAAGGGTCGCACAAACTTATGACATATCGCGACACGCTATCAGTTTTCCCGTGCCTTGATACGTCAGGCTCACAAATGCATCAGCGCCGAAATGTGAACGCTAAAAATGACGAAATAAGATCTTAAACTATTTGTGCTTACAAAAATCCCTGCGTGCTACGTAACTCAAGGTTTTGAGCACGGAGGAGAGAAAAGATTTCCGACCCAAACTTAAATTCATGAAAACATGTTTGAAATTTCAATTTACAGGTTTAAAATATTATGACATCATCGATGTCACGGGTCAAAGTAACCTTTGTTCATTCCCAGGCTTTAAGCTCTCTTCATATCAATTTTTATCCATATTGTGAATGTTACGCTTTCAAACCGCTGGGCTCAAATTTTCATATGGAGAAATAAAAGCATGAGAATTGGGAAATGACTTCAAGCTCTTACACACGAGTGGCATGTTGCCCACGGCACAGATAACTGCAGCCGTCGACATGCGTCGTCGGCAACCTGCCGCTCATGTGTAAGAGCTCTTGGGCGAACTTTGATCGAGATACCGCGCAGATTGAAGCATTTTTTTTCATAAATTTCTTTACAATGATACAACGTCAACGAAAGATATAATGGGCAACTTTTCCAAATCGAGCAATGGGAGAATTGGTGGTTAGACTTAGAAATATACTCAAATCTGTCAAAACTGATTTAAGTTGTATCTTCAGTTAAATACATATTTAACCGAAAGATAAAGTCTTTAATTTTAAATGCCTGAAATAAAGGCTACTATTACTATTAAATATAAATATAAAAGTATGTAAAGGTGGCATTCGGATCGACGCAACCGCAACCGCGACTTGGGTCCCGCGAACCGTCAAATGAAATCGCGGTGTCGGCGCGACTGCGTCACGTGACACGTGACATTTTGACGGGTCGCGCGAGCCAGGTCGCGGTCGCATGTCGCTGTCGCGTCGATCTGAATGCATCCTAAAAAAAAAATAGATGGTTGTTCCTAACAGCTGATACTTAATATTTGTGAAACTTGGCGTGTAAAACATGCCCTGGATGAACAGATTTAATAGGAAAGGTGCCTATGGGAACTCAGATGTCTGGAGTGCATTATTTACTTGTGCCATTGAACTGGGTCTAAATAAATAAACGTTACTAAGCACTTACTTCGGCTTAGCCATGTCCTATCTCTGTCTAGCATTAGAGTTGCCTGATGCGCGACAGAGACAGGAACAATAGTAAGCCAAGAGTAAGTGCTTAGTTGTTTTTATTCATCTCGACCATATATTTTGTCAGTTGACTTCGCTCAGGTGTAATTAGCGTAATAAGTTTCAGCCATGGCCTAAAAGAACTCAAACTCTACCTCAGAAATCAGCAACAAGATCGGCCTATTGGTTGTTAAAAAATGACTACATGGGAGCATAGCAGAGCGAGTTTGCGTATTTACAAAAATTATACTTACATATTATATTATTAAATGTTAAAAACTTACTTACACTTTTTAATAAACGTTAAATATATTAATATCCACCATAATATTATAAAATAACAAAAGTTATGTTTTAAAAGAGTAACTGAAAATTAAAAATAATAGGATTCATATATATAATAAGTATTTTATATATAAAATAATAAACATACATATATACTTTAATATTTGGTCGGACCACCTTGCGCATCGAGAACAGCATCTAGTCGGTCCTTCATGCCGACCACCATGTTCCAGCATGTGTCCCTGCCTCTGAAATGCTCCCATGTAGCATGAGCTTCTCGCCGCAAGTTTTCATTGTTGCGGATTTCTGAAGCATCCTAATCGAGAGCCATGAGACCCCATAAGTTCTCGATCGGGTTTAAGTCTGGGCTCTTTGCAGGCCATGGCAAACAGACAACATCGTCCCGTGTTGCGAGCCACTCCTGCACCACGTTGCAGGTGTGGACACGGCAGTTGTCCTGGCACAAATAAATAATGCCCTCTGGATAGTGCAGGCGCACGGTAGGGATCATTACGTCTCGTAATATATCGACGTATTGTTCCCCATTCATGCGCCCGCTAACCTCGACCAGTTCACCTGGCCCCATGGAGCTCATCCATCCCCAAAAATTTAGGGAAATTCTCCCACTGGCTCGATTGGGCAAAGTATTTACCTCAACATACCTTTCGTTGCGGTTGCGCCATAATATTTTTTTCCCGTCTTTGTCGGATCGGAAACTTTTTTCGTCTACAAATATAACAATATTGTTCACCCAGTCAAAATTATAGTATTCGAGGCAAAAACTTACTCTCGCCTCCTTGTGGTGCAGGCACATTAAAATTTTTCTTGCAGGACGGCAACATTTTTTCCCCGCTTCTTTTAGCCGTCTCCGCACGGTATCCGTCGAAATCTAAAACAAAAAAAAAGTCGGTTATATATTTTCATGCCATTTTTTTAAATAAAATATACATATAATATATAAGTATACATATATGTATATGTATACATATACTATACACATATATATATACTATATACACTCTATATATACTATATATATACACACAGGGTGTTTGGGAGATGGGTGCAAAGCTTGAAGGGGGTGATACCTTAGCCCATATAGAACATAATAAGCTAATAGCCTTCAAGCTTAGCACCCATCTCCCAAATACCCTATATATATATATACTTATGACAAGATAAATAAGACGAGGTAAATAAGTGGTATGGTGTATCAAGTTTGAGAAGTTTTAACTTTTAAATAGCAAACAATGTTGTAGCATAAAAGAAATAGTAATATTGAACTTGGCTCTCACTTTAAATTGCGATAGGTAACTACAGAAAAAGAAATTGCGTACTGGTTAAAAAAATACTTGTATGGATCTACGAATGGATACAGAGAATACCTAGATGCTTTTTTATGAGTAAAGTGAATGATAATAAACAAGGCATGGACTCACACTATAGGTAGAGGATGTCGCTCTCGTGCTGAGAAATGGATCAGCAGAATGAGCAGCTACTATGGCCGCGTCTTCCGCCGTGGTAGTTGCTCTCGTGTAGAGCTGACGATGGTGAGCTTCCAGGGTGCCACTCTCTTCCCATCGTCGCAACCAAAAATAAACAGTCCTTTTCTGAAACGAAATTAAAAATATAAAATGTTGTATCAATGACGCGACACAGATTGTCTTTAATAGATTTTCAACTTTATGTTCTAGACTATTAAGTTGAAAATCTACTAAAGAAAAACTGTAATTCGTCGCTGTGGCAGCACTTTGCTCAAGGCTGTGCTTTTTAAGCGACTATGTTTTTTTTTAGAGAATAGCACTGCATTCGGCAGTATGTATACCTAAATAGGATCATTTTATGAATGGTAACATCACAACTTTTCAGGGGGGGTTTGAACCCCCAAGCCCTGGCTACACCCATGGTTCTCAAAATTAAAAAAAGTTCAACGCTAACGTATATCATAATTATGTTTTAAATGTTTTAACAGACACATTCGACTAAAAATTCTGTAAGAAAATACTTCTTGTAATAAAGATACACTAATTCTTTTCTAAATAGGTAAATAAATATTTACCAAAATCTTGTTAAAATGTTTCATGAATTAATGGAATCTAAGGAAACCAATACTGCATCAAATTCTGTTATGTTAGGTAGAGCACTGTTAAATTTTCAATTTAAAGTTATTTATAATATAGGTAGCACTTGGAATACTTGGAGCAGAGCAAAGCGTTGAAATATTTAATATTGGAAACACAATACTTATAAGAAAGAACAACAAGAAATATAATAATAATTATTATATCCAGTACGTGATAATTTTCGAATGAGTTCGGTTTACAATTTAGAAAATTCTATAGGAATACATTACTGATTGTTCAATATTATCTTCATATCTTCATCATTGTTCAATATTATCTTCATAATATCATAATAAAATTACTTACCGTTATGCCAGTTTGTCTGCAAATGTCTATTACTCTGCAACCACTCTGTCGCAGCGCAATAATCCTTTCCCTTTCGATTTGGGATAACTGAGGCGCCATTTTTAACAAAACAAAATACGCACGTATTCACGGCAACGCTTTGTTTTTGTGACTAACTTCCTTCCGAGTCTTCCGACACTTTCCGAGCGGCTTTTCGTTCGTTTTGTTCGCTTCGGTGAAATTCGGTAATATTCGGGAATACCGGAACCGGCGCAAAGGCAGGGAAGTGGGGTTTATTCATAATGATGTTTGTGTCAATTGGCTTTTCACTGTTAGAGCGCGTAACCATTGGCCATTTATAAGAACGATGAAAATTCCACCAATCACGACAAGGATACTTTCTTTCTAACGCTCTATACTGTATGGTAGCTATAGTTATGTATAGAGTGTAACTTGATGTGCTGCCCACTGTACATATTAGCATCACATATCTAAAAAAATTACAGACTTTAAATTAATGAATTTACCAAAGTTTTAACTTGGACTTGCAGTCATAGTTATGTTCCATAATTAAAAGTTATGTTTAGAATGTTATGTTATAATAAAAGTTAAATGTACTGTTATAGTTTAATTACCAGTTGAACATTTAAGGAATGATAGTGTTTCCTACAAAAATATCTTTCTTCATGCTCGTTGGGTCTGATGAAACTCCTGGGATTCTAAATTGTTCATAAAATCTTAAAAAAATGGTAGTTTAAGAATTCATCCTTCAAAAATGCGTAGTACCTCCAACACAACTATAAATAAAATCAAAAGAAACATTGCAAGCAATAGTAAATAAGTAAGTACCTATTGCTGTTAATATTATAATATTATTTTATAATTATTCCTTGGTTCATGTATCTTCAACTGGACAGTGAAGCAATTATAATTGATACAATATAATCACTACATATTATAAAACAATGTCGCTTCCCGCTATCTGTCCCTATGTATGCTTAGATATTTAAAACTACGCAACGGATTTTGATGCAGTTTTTTTAACAGAGAGGGTAATTCAAGAGGAATTTTTATATGTATAATACATGCATAATATAGAAAGCTATAATTTATAAACTTATCACGCGGGCGAAGCCGCTGGCGGAAGCTAGTTAATTAATATAAATTATGGAATTTAAGTTAGGTACCTAATTGCACTCTTTTACTATTGTCGATAATTAATGTAAGTATTTAAATAAGTAAGTAATTATAGCCAAAGATGATTGTTTACCTGAAAATTAGTATTAGAAGGTGGTATTTATTTAATACTTTTATGATTTATAATCAATGTTAAACAAAATTAATTGAGTGAATTTATAAACTTATCACGCGGGCGAAGCCGCTGGCGGAAGCTAGTTAATTAATATAAATTATGGAATTTAAGTTAGGTACCTAATTGCACTCTTTTACTATTGTCGATAATTAATGTAAGTATTTAAATAAGTAAGTAATTATAGCCAAAGATGATTGTTTACCTGAAAATTAGTATTAGAAGGTGGTATTTATTTAATACTTTTATGATTTATAATCAATGTTAAACAAAATTAATTGAGTGTCTGTCTGTGATTTCAAACAACCAAATTTTATAACTTGTTAACTTCTTTTTAACTTGTTATATTTACATGATACGAAAAACCATTTGATTAGGCATTTTTACAAATTTTTTTGTCCTTTGCCAGGCATCAGCTAATTACTAATTCAATTGTTTGGTTTAAGAATAAAAAGAAAACTTTTTTAAGTATTTAATTGTGCTTCTCTACTCTCTATTTCTGTATTATTTGATTAAATAATGTTATTTAAAAGGAAGCTATTTATTTAACAATTAATTATATTTCATCATGAATAATTTCCAATATGCCGTTGAAGTCTGTTACAATTACTGTGATTCATGGTGAGGGAAGGCCTTGTGCCCTGCATTGGGATGGTGTATATAGGGTGAAATGTTGGACCTGGAATGTGACTTAAGTACCTACTTATTGCAGCTTTAGGTATCACATTATTATTCTTTGTGCCGAGACAATATCAACCCATAATTATTATTTTACTTACTCTCTTCTTATGGAATTCCTTTGCTCTAATGTCCTTGGGAAAACAATGTATTTATTCCTCATTTGAGCAGAATTTAATGCCGTGGTTACTTGAGATAATACTGATGACACAGTTTGTTGTGCCATGGAATGACCACCTATATCTCCAATCGGTCTTTGATAAGACCCTGTGGCATAAAATGACAATGCAGTCAAAACCTATTGTGGTTAATAAAACTTATACTTAGTTGAAAAAAGTGGATGTAGTAGTTTCTCAGATTTCTTTTCTAATAAACAAAAGCAGGAGTTATTGACATATATGGGCCAAGTCCCGAACTAGATAGTAAATCCTATTTTAAAGGTAAATTAAAAAAAGAATCAGTTCGCTGTTAGTAAAGTTCAGCTAGTGTCCATTACCTCGCAATATCTACCTGACTCTCAGATACTCGCTACTCATTTGTTATCCACATATGCAACTAGATGTCAATCTATTATTTATTTACTTGCGGGCCATGTGGTATGTAGTATAAAACAATAAACTATGGCTAAACCATAGGTACCTAAGTATACCTACTTAGGGACCTATGTTGTAGATGTAAGTACCTACATCTATTCAATTTGAGCTAAGTAGGTACTTAGTTAGTATATAGGCTAAATGAATTAAGTAAGAAAAAAGAAGTTATGTTAGGTTATTTATCTTGTTTTCTAAGGATAAATCCGTTGACTTGACAGGCTCTTTAAACATTGGGCTCAACTCAGCGCACAAATTGAGCACTCATTCTTTGGATAGCCTGTAGCGCCTAATGAATTCGGCATCCTCAAAATTATTGAAGGGGTCCAACTGGCCGCGTAACTGGAGCCTCTTACGTTTTTGGGTATAGTGTGAGGCAGAATCTTCCTCAAGAAATTCAAATAGTAGCAGTTCATCAGACATCTGATAGAGAAAAACAAATGCGGTTAAAAAAGGCATGGAATATAGGTATTTTAGACTTTAAAGGAAAGATTAAAGTACACTTACATTAGTTTTTGTAAAATTCCACTGGAATAGCACTAAAAAACTTTGTTTTCGTCAATAATTCACCAAACGTTTCAGTATTGTTAGACAAATAGTAACTTTTATTGAATCGCTTATTTTGACAGTTGAGCGTTTCAGTTGAGCTGCACTAAGGACGTCATGGTACCAAATTGAATGAATGAAACCAAAACTTGCGACTCAGTTTGGGAAAATCGCTGTCAGATGGCATCGCCTAAATTGAACCGTTAAACTGACGTCATGGTACGAATTAGAAAAACAATTCAGTTTAGGTCCTAAAATGGATCGCGTTAAGAGCTCGTGGTAGGACTCCTGGACCGCAAGCAATTACCCCTGTAGGTAGGCCCTTGCCTATGGTATTCATTGGCGATGAAGCCTTTGGATTACACAAACATTTGCTGCGACCATACAGCGGCAAGCAATTAACAATGAAAAAACGTATTTTTAACTATAGATTATCACGAGCACGAAGATATGTAGAATGTTCCTTTGGAATTTTGACAAACAAATGGCGAATATTGCATAGGCCAATTAACGTGTCAGTTGAATTTGCAACAGACATAGTAAAAGCATGTGTCGTATTACATAATATAGTACGCAAGCGAGATGGCTATAAATTCGATGACACTTTATCGATAACTTCAAATTTGTTACGAATGCATTCCTTTGATCAAAATCATGACGGCATTCGAGCAGATTCTGTTAGAAATGAATTTGCCGACTATTTTGTGAGCCCTGAAGGTGAATTATCGTGGCAGTACAATATACTCGGTTTAATAAATAAATAGTACTTAATTAATAAACTTACCACACTTGTTTTTTTCTTTTGTTTCCTTACTATCAAAATCTTCATAAAACTTCATGCAAAGGTTTTCCCATGCTTTGTTTTTTAAAATGCGATTGGAATACTCCTCTGTCCTTTGATCCCAAAGGCATGGCGAATTGCGAATCTCCTCAATAAACATATCCGTGTCAAAAGTTTCGGAGTCGGACATTTTAATTTTTCGCACAACCACGCGGCAACTCAGTACAACGCAGAATGAAAGAGGGGAGCGCAGGCGCCAGCTAGGCGCGCGCTGTTGATGACGTCATGTCGTGGCGATGTGGCCGCGGTGCCGCCGCCGCGTGGCGGCGTTGCCGTTGCGTCGATAACAACGGCAAAATGTGGTACGTGTAAATTGTAATATTCATTTTCAATACAAAATATACGCCCGACCACATGGCGTCGTTGTGGTGTGTTTGTGGCACGTGTGAATTGACCCAAAGGGTTAAGCCATATTCAGACCATTTTATTGGTGTATTCCCGTTCGTCCCACTGACTTCGTCCCCGTAGTGGGACGATCGGGAATTTACAAAAATAATATTAAATTTGTTCCCGATCGTCCCATTCATGATTTTAGGGGGACGAACGGGAATAATTTATTAATTATCTTTTAGGCCTCTTGGTCCCACCAATTAATTTCAGGCTGGTTGTTTTCATGGTAAAAAAAACAAATTTTAAAATAAAAATCAGTCATTTATTAAGGAATAAAAATCACAGTTAATATCACAGAATTAACTTTACGTACCTAGGTATCAAAATACACATACACTGAAACATTAAAACAAAATAAAATTCTCCATAAAACTAAATAATATGATTAAAAAAACAGTCAGCTTCTTAAATCAGCTTCTTTTTGAAAAAAGAAAACGTCCTAATTATTACAAAGTCACACAGTTTGCTTATGTAGGTATACAGTGGCACATTTTTGCGTTAAACATTATATAAGTGAGCAGGACAGTGAACTCGTTAATTTTACACATAAATAGCGTCAATAAACAATAAACTATAACAAAATCATAATAAAAATACCCAAAATATCACAAAATCAAGAAGAATATAAAACATCATAAAGAGTTTGTTGTTGTTGTTTCTTTGCGCTTGGCTTCCTCCAAGCAGCACTGCGGTCCGTTCGGCCGCGTGGTTTTGGTGCGCGTTCTTCAAATTCTCGAACCTCGTTCCAGTCATTTTCAAAGTTCTGCCTCTGCTGGAATTCGTAGGCTCGGCGTTGGTTTCTATTTCCACGCATCTCACCGCTAGCGGGCTTACCTCGCTGTATCGGTTGTGATCTTCCAGAACTCTGGGTATTGTTATTTGCCATCCTGGCTGCAATTTGCAATGGGGTTTCAGGTTAAAACACGTCTAAAAACGACAATAATAAAAAAAATACATGGATTTAAGAAAGTAGTTGAGACCATAAAATAAAAAATAAGGCGATAATAATTATTGCACACAAAGATTAAATCAACGTACAACCATCGAGCACTTTGCTTATGATTAATATTTACGTAAGTTTTTCTAGAAAATGTCCTATGGTTATTTCTGAATTTAGAAGTTGCATTTGGCAATTCGAAACATATTGGTCTGTCAACATTGAATGTAGCTTACGCCGTTTTGGACTTTGTTTTATTTTCACGCTGTATAAGTTGGAGTCTTGATGTAACACCGAAAGCAATTTTAAAATGTTAGTTTTTTTTTTTGCCTATAGCAGCACTATTTAATTTAAAATCCACCCTTCGGTAAAGTTATTGGTACAGTGTCGTTTACCAAAACTGCACCACACTTTTACGAAATTTGGTTGAAGCCACTGCGACAGCATGTATTGCCGAAATTTTTCACTTTGGCTATCATCGGGGCTTTCGCTAGCGACATAAAACCAGCCTTCAAAAATACGGTCCTCGGGTAATAATGGAAGCACCGCACTTAGGGCTACTTGACGTCTTAAAATTTTATTTTTTGTTAGGTTTAATTCACGGCCTTTCCTCCAAACAGCGTTATTAAAATGATAATAACAACCGTGTATACTTATTTCTGGAAAAATTGTACGTATAGCAGACATAGCTGCTTCTTCAAAATCACTGGTAAATGCTGTAGGATTCCAATCGTTGATTTGAGATTTAACGAGTTTGAAAAGTATCTCGTATGTTTCTTTTTTACGGTTTGACATTAAAGCGTACAATAATGGCATCAACGCTGTGCTTTGATTATCACTTCCTAAATCACCATGAATCGTGTAAAGTTGTTGGAACGGAGATGGACAACTCCTAAAGGTACCGTCACCAAATATATTTTTTTAAACTATTAATTTTTCTCTAGCTTCTTGGGAACAAAAAATGAGTATTCGTGTGTTATCGTAACAGTAATCTGCTAACAAAAAAGATTGAAATTTTTGAGGAATCTCAACCGTTTTAACGTCATTGAAAATGATTTTACTAACATTATTCGTTCTATTTCGATGGCGATACAAAGAGCTTTTAATGTTTGCAAATTTGGGAATATCTTTAGGTAAAGTTACCATATCTAGTCCTTCGTCCAAAATTTTCGAAATTATTGAATTAAAGGTGGTTGGTACGCAAGGTACATCATCAGAAGTTATTTTCTTCTTGCATTCATCAATACGGATATCTATTATGTTTCTATTGAAGTCCGGTGTACAGGATACAGTGTGTGTAGTTTCTTTCAAAATTTGGTCATTCTGCAATAAACGTGCATAATTTATTTATCCATTTCCTGATTTTTAATGAAAAATAGAAGTAAAAAAAGAACTTACTTTTACAGTTAAGGTCCCCCCGCACTTATTCTTCCTTCTAAGATGGCATTTCCATACAGCACGAAGAAGCACGATTCCACCTTTTCTTTGTATATATTGTAAACAGCTTCCTGTACTACTAGAGGGACCAAGATGCGCTTCTTGTGACATTGTTGAGCTCTAAAAAACAGAAGTCAATAATTACACACTTAGTATTGGTTTAGGTGCAAAAGGACTAATTCTCAAAATGGCAACAGAGTCGCAAAAGTACTAATTCTCAAAATGGCCAATTCGCAAAAGGACTAATTCTTAAAATGCCCAATTCGCAAAACGAGTAATTCTTAAAATGCAACTGTGTATAATAAAATAGAATACAAAAATGGTATTAGAATAAATTAATAAGACATGAGACAAAATAGTATTATCTATGTAGGCTATCTAATGATATTTGTAACAAAAATGTACTTACATCAGTAGTTTTCCACAGAATTCGTGTAGAATATTTATATTATTACACTAACACCCGTGCAGTTTCATTGTTTTGTCAACACTAACCCGACCGGTCTAATTTAAGGGTACTGGGAGAGAATGTTGAGTAAACCAATAGGGTTTACGCAAATAACACAATGTTATCGGCACTCTTTTGTTAACTAGCGGCATCGCCGGAGCATCCCACCAGAGCCATATAATATCCCGACAAAGGAGATGTTCCAGAAATGTATGGAGCCTTGGCTTGCGCCATTTACACTATGTAAATGTCGCTGTATAATCTAGTAAAAGTTTTTTTATTTAAATGATCATTTTTGTACGCTTGTACCATTCTTTAAATTAATTTGTTAGTATTTTTATGAAGTTCCCCTATTTTTTTCCTACTTATCTATGTAGCGTACATAGTGGTAGCCCAAAATCAAACATCTCCTTCGAAAGTAAACTACGAAACAACGACTAAACAATACGCACAAAATGATTTAGGTGGACGAATGGCGCTAATCTAAGAACATATTCCCGTTCGTCCCCCTAAAATCATGAATGGGACGATCGGGAACAAATTTAATATTATTTTTGTAAATTCTCGATCGTCCCACTACGGGGACGAAGTCAGTGGGACGAACGGGAATACACCCGCTAATCTAAGAACATATTCCCGTTCGTCCCCCTAAAATCATGAATGGGACGATCGGGAACAAATTTAATATTATTTTTGTAAATTCCCGATCGTCCCACTACGGGGACGACGTCAGTGGGACGAACGGGAATACACCATTTTATTTATCAATAACGTACTATACGGCATTATTGTCGTTTGATACTTTATTGCGATTTTTTTCGGGTGAAATAAATTGAAACTTAAGATTAAATCCAGATATTTTAATAAAATTTACTTAAACAAAACAAATGTTGAAACACTTCTACATCTTACTAATACTTTTATTCCTTTTTTTTCTTTTATTAATTACCTATACACTGTACCATATTATTTTTTATTCTTCATCTTCTACTTCAAAATCAATCCATCAAAACCTTCAACATCATCTTCTAAATCACGAGATCCAGTTAAATTTTCGTAATATTTTCTCGCATCAGATGGTATGAGATGAAGGAGGGAGTTTATATCTTCGGTTGAGAAATAGGTTTTCCTTGTGGCCAAAGTGACACATAATGCCTTGATAATGCCAATGGGTTATTTATTGCCCCTCTTTTTGGTCTTTTATTAAGATCTACTTCATGGGTTTGACCGCCATGACAGGTTGAAAGAAATATCCGACCAGGTCTATCCTTAAAAATGTTTATTTCTTTAGTTTTCAACCAGCTTATAGGATTTCCTTCTATATTTTTTTTATTCTATTCACTATTATCTTCAGCATTTTAGAAACTCCGACAAAGTCTAAACTTTCCATTTTATTAGCTATTAACTTGTTTCTCTTACGACAACTGGTCATCACATCAATGTAGTCTTGTAGAGTGTAAAGCCGAGTATGGGTTTTTAACGCTGATTCGATATCACTAAACTCGCTATCATTTTCTAGGAAGCTATTCCCGGGGACCATAAATCGTAGGGTGATTTTTTCTAGGTTGTCATTTTCTTCTAGTACTGCAAATAGTAGCAGAGTCAACTTAATATTTCGGTTCTGGCCACCACAGGAGTCTGACCATAGGATTAGTTCTTTGACTTTTGAGTCTAGATTTAAAGATATATGTTTGCGTAAAGTAGAGCCTACTTCTTGTGCTCCCCTGCCTGCTATTCCTTCCACCCAGACGTAACAAAACCCTTTACCTCTTGCTTATTTAGCTTATTCTAATTTATCTCTTGCATCTCTCCATAATGGTTTTCTTTTTCATCTGTCTCCTGATCACATTCGCTTAGGAATAGTAAGTGACCACTGAATGGATTATTTGTCTGAAACGAAGAAAATATAGTAAACTTATTCTAATTTATCTCTTGAATCCCTTCATAATGGTTCTCATCTATCTCTTGATCCATTCTCTTCGGAATAGTAAGTTAAAATTAAATGTATTATTTGGCTGAAACGAAGAAAATATAGTTAACTCATTCTAAGTAATCAAAAAATCCTGAATCCCTTCATAATTGTTTTCATCCATCTTTTGATCACATTTTCTTTGAAATTGTAACTTAACATTATCTGGATTATGTTGCTAGACCGAAGAGAATATAATATGCTTATTCTAATTTATCTCTAGAATCTCTTCATAATGGTTTTCCATTTCATCTATCTCCTGATCACACTCTCTTCGGAGTAGTAAGTTAACATTAAATGGATTATTTGGCTGAAACGAAGAAAATATAGTTAACTTATTCTAATTTATCTCCTGAATTCCTTCATAATGGTTTTCATCTATCTCTTGATCACATTCTCTATGAAATTGTAAGTTTACATTATCTGGATTATTTGGCTGAACGGAAGAGAATATAATTAGCTTATTCTAATTTATCTCTTGAATCTCTTCATAATGGTTTTCTTTTACATCTATCTCCTGATCACATTCTCTTTGGAATAGTAAGTGACCACTGAATGGATTATTTAGATGAAATGAAGAAAATATAGTTAACTTACTCTAAATTATCTCCTGAATCCCTTCATAATGGTTTTCATCCATCTTTTGATCACATTCTCTTTGAAATTGTAATTTAACATTATCATCATGTAATGGATTATGTTGCTGGACCGAAGAGAATATAATATGCTTTTTCTAATTTATCTCTTGAATCTCTTCATAATGGTTTTCCATTTCATCTATCTCCTTATCACACTCTCTTCGGAATAGTAAGTTAACATTAAATGGATTATTTGGCTGAAACGAAGAAAATATAGTTAACTTACTCTAAATTATCTCCTGAATCCCTTCATAATGGTTCTCATCTATCTCTTGATCCATTCTCTTCGGAATAGTAAGTTGACATTAACTGGATTATGTGGCTGGACCGAAGAGAATATAATATGCTTATTTTAATTTATCTCTGGAATCTCTTCATAATGGTTTTCCTTATCATCTATCTCCTGATCACACTCTTCGGAATAGTAAGTTAACATTAAATGGATTATTTGGCTGAAACGAAGAAAATATAGTTAACTTATTCTAATTTATCTCCTGAATCCCTTCCTAATGGTTCTCATCTATCTCTTGATTAATTCTCTTCAAAATTATTTGGCTGAAATGAAGATAGTATAGTTAGCTTATTCTAATTTATCTCTTGAATCTCTTCATAATGGTTTTACTTTTCATCTATCTCCTGATCACATTCTCTTCGGAATAGTAAGTGACCACTTAATGGATTATTTGGCTGAAACGAAGAAAATATAGTTAACTCATTCTAAGTAATCAAAAAATCCTGAATCCCTTCATAATTGTTTTCATCCATCTTTTGATCACATTCTGTTTGAAATTGTAACTTAACATTATCTGGATTATGTTGCTGGACCGAAGAGGATATAATATGCTTATTCTAATTTATCTCTTGAATCTCTTCATAATGGTTTTCCATTTCATCTATCTCCTGATCACACTCTCTTCGGAATAGTAAGTTAACATTAAATGGATTATTTGGCTGAAACGAAGAAAATATAGTTAACTTATTCTAATTTATCTCCTGAATTCCTTCATAATGGTTTTCATCTATCTCTTGATCACATTCTCTATGAAATTGTAAGTTTACATTATCTGGATTATTTGGCTGAACGGAAGAGAATATAATTAGCTTATTCTAATTTATCTCTTGAATCTCTTCATAGTGGTTTTCTTTTACATCTATCTCCTGATCACATTCTCTTTGGAATAGTAAGTGACCACTGAATGGATTATTTAGCTGAAATGAAGAAAATATAGTTAACTTACTCTAAATTATCTCCTGAATCCCTTCATAATGGTTTTGATCACATTCTCTTTGAAATTGTAATTTAACATTATCATCATGTAATGGATTATGTTGCTGGACCGAAGAGAATATAATATGCTTATTCTAATTTATCTCTTGAATCTCTTCATAATGGTTTTCCATTTCATCTATCTCCTGATCACACTCTCTTCGGAATAGTAAGTTAACATTAAATGGATTATTTGGCTGAAACGAAGAAAATATAGTTAACTTATTCTAATTTATCTCCTGAATCCCTTCATAATGGTTTTCATCTATCTCTTGATCACATTCTCTATGAAATTGTAAGTTTACATTATCTGGATTATTTGGCTGAACGGAAGAGAATATAATTAGCTTATTCTAATTTATCTCTTGAATGTCTTCATAATGGTTTTCCTTTTCATCTATCTCCTGATCACATTCTCTTCGGAAGAGTAAGTGACCACTTAATGGATTATTTAGCTGAAATGAAGAAAATATAGTTAACTTACTCTAAATTATCTCCTGAATCCCTTCATAATGGTTCTCATCTATCTCTTGATCCATTCTCTTCGGAATAGTAAGTTGACATTAACTGGATTATGTGGCTGGACCGAAGAGAATATAATATGCTTATTTTAATTTATCTCTGGAATCTCTTCATAATGGTTTTCCTTATCATCTATCTCCTGATCACACTCTTCGGAATAGTAAGTTAACATTAAATGGATTATTTGGCTGAAACGAAGAAAATATAGTTAACTTATTCTAATTTATCTCCTGAATCCCTTCATAATGGTTCTCATCTATCTCTTGATTAATTCTCTACAAAATTATTTGGCTGAAACGAAGATAGTATAGTTAGCTTATTCTAATTTATGTCTTGCATCTCTGCATAATTGAATTCTTTTTCATCTATCTCCTGATCACATTCTCTTCGGAATCGTAAGTGACCACTGAATGGATCATTTGGCTGAAACGAAGAAAATATAGTTAACTCATTCTAATTTATCTCCTGAATCCCTTCATAATGGTTCTCCTCTATCTCTTGATCCATTCTCTTCGAAATTGTAAATTGTAAGTTTACATTAAGGCGAAAGCCTAGATGATCTCACTGCCATTTTGTCGCTAGATGGCGACACATCCACAATTTCGAACATTTTCAATTTTTACACCTAACATAGAAATTTTTAATAAACAACTTTTTTCTTAGCGGAACCTAGGGCATTAACTTGATTTTTTTAGATCATCACTGTGCTTGTTAACTGGTATCATACAAATATTAGAACATAATAATGATTTAGCCGCATGAATTTACTCTTTACACACACATGCAAAGTAAATAGTAGTAACTTCCGACTCCACTAGATGTCGTTTTATTCAAACATGGTTGGAAATTAAAATGTCCAGATGGCGTTAATTTAAAGAAAGAGGACCAAATTATTTATAATATGAATATCCTTATACAGCGTGGCGATTAGGTTATCACATTAAATAGTACAGCGGTTATTACAAGTTGTTATCAGTCTGTTAAAATAATAAAAATAAAAATAGACCTAAAAATAGAAAACTGAATTTTTCTAACAAACTAAATAGCGTAAAAATTGGAAATAAATAATCCACCCTTGATACTATTAGTTTACTGACCTGTAAAAGCGGCAACGCCGCGGCGCGCGGCGCGGGCGTCTAGGCGGCGGGCGGCGCACACGCCAAACGACAGTGAGACTAGCGGAGGGTAGGTACTTGCGCTCACGCGCGGGGCGTTGGGAATAGTTGATATCAACAATGCAACACAAACTTTATGGTATTGTTACCAAGTAATCACAAATTAAGTTTTAAAACCTCCACTTAGTTCACTTTATGCAATTTAAATTTTAAAATTTTCGAAATGTCCGCCGCGCACCCGAATGCATAATCGACACCGTCGTATGATATTATTACGGACATTTCTTAATAGATCACCATTCGCGGCTAAATTATTTAAGTTGTGGAAAGCCTGAATTATTCTTATTTTTAAATCTTCCACTGTCGTCACTTCAGTAGCGTAGACTTCATTTTTTACATGTCCCCATAAAAAAAAATCCAGTGGTGTTAGGTCCGGTGACCGTGCTGGCCACCGAGTAGGTCCGTATCGGCCAATCCACTGCTCTCCGAACATTTCAGTGAGGCGCTGCCTGGCAGCCACTACTGAATGAGCAGGTGCTCCGTCAAGCTGGTACCATACCTGGCCATTGCCACCCAACGGTAGTTCATTAATGTACTCCGACACTGTGCTGTCAAGTAGTTCCACAAACTTAGGCCCATTGAGGTTGCCATTGATAAACACCGGACCGATTATGTGGTCTCCGTGTATTGCAGCCCAAACATTCACGGCAAATCGGTATTGGTGTGCGGACTCTCGGATCAGGTGCGGATTTTCTCGACTCCAGTATCGTAGGTTCTGTCGATTCCATATCCCGTTGCGCGTGAACGTACTCTCGTCTGTCCACATTATGTTGTACAAAAAGTTAGAGTCATTTTCTATTTTGCTCAGTAGCCACTGGCAGTAGGCTTCCCGGACTGGCTTATCTCTTCCTAATAAAGCCTGCACCTTTTGGTATTTGAATGGCTGTTGCTTATCTCTTTTTAAAATGTTGTGTACAGTCCTGTGGTGTACTCGAAATAGGCGAGCTGCTCTACGAAGACTTGCAGTTGGATTACGAGCGAAATAATTAAGGATTTGCTCTTCCCGACCCACGGTTACTCGCAGAGGAATTTCAACCTGATGTGGAACCAAAGATTGGTTATCACGTAATCTTTGGACTGCCCGTGTAAAAATCCGTAAATCTGAAGGACATACACGTGTGGTATTATACCTCTCTCGGTATGTTCGTAACGCCAGCGCTGCGTTTTGATAACATTCTCCATAAATCAATATCATATCGGTGTACTCCGATGACGTGAAATTGACACGAGGCATCTTGAGAACACAACACAAAAAGGAACAATAAAAGCGTCTGAATTCGCATAAACTGTCACACCACTTTCAAAAAATTACCTAAAACTAATTTTACTGTTGTAATTACGTGTCCTATCACAAAAATAGGAACCGCACGAACTGTCACAACACTTAACTAATCTACAACTAATAATAACGTACCTATCCTATTTCTATTACAAATAAAACAAGAATCTTAACAAAACGTCCTCAATACAAACACCAAAAAAATGCAAATAGGCAACTGCTGTCGTGAACGAACTATCCTCAAGGACAACGGCGCGGGCACTGGAGTGAGTCACACACACACAAACACAAACAATCGCACACGCCGCCCGCCGAAAAAATACGAAATTTGACGACACACACCCCCTTCCCCGTCCATTTCGCGCGTAGAGATTTATGCCGTAGACCGTTAGCAGTAAGAACATTTATCGCAGATGCTTTTTATTCCCCGCTGAGGTCCTTTATTTTTTAATTTTGCGCATAGCGAACGCCTTAAACTATTAGCCATAAGGACATTTTTCGCTTGATTTGTTTACGTCTTTTGTAATTGTTAGTAATTCCAAGTAATTCGGAATGGCATCGTCTTACATCGTTTGATTGAACTATCTACGCCGGCCACGGCGGTCTTTGACCTACTAGTATTGGTCAGGTGATTTTCTTTATGCAATACATGATGTTGTTAAATACTAAAAGGGAAAAAAAGGTCTCACGGGTAGAATGTTAACATTTATTAATTATTTTATTTATGTATGCTTAAAATACGTAATGTAGAATACGTGGTTTGAATTAATGTGATAACCTAATCGCCACGCTGTATTATAGCAAAAACGGAAAACAAATATTAATTTACTAATTAACCATACTTTAAATTACTAGAGGATTGTTATGTTCCAATCTATTTCTTAATAATATAATTATTGGGATATGCATACTTTTGTTTCTAGGCTCGATATCAGATACCTTTTCACCATAAAAAATTATTCAGATAAATTATTTTGGGTAATAAAGGTATATTGTACCTATATAGGTTGTTGTAATGTGACTGAACCTAAATAGTACCTAACGTGTAAATAAATTGTGACCTGTACTAAATAAATAAAAGATTATGTATTCAATTGTAAAGCGTTTTATTGTATCTTACTATAAATTAATAATATTTATCTATGGTTAATATTTTCATACAAATATCGTTTTATTTACTCTCACTGCATTTACCTAAATATTTTCTGGTTGGATTCGAACCATCGACTCGTACCACCACACAAAGATAACATACTTTTTTCAATATTTTGATATTTACAATTATGATTCTGAATTTAGTATTAGAAAGAATTATGTACGTAGATTACAATTTATGTAACATCACACGTAAGTGTAAGTATCTTACACAACAACACACAAGTGGTTGCTACCTAACCATAACATTTATGTTTCAAGAATACCCACTTATCATACAACTTTGAACAATAAATATTCTTTTACAATTGAATTGTTTGGCTGGTACCTAAATACATGAGTGAAACATATGTACACAGAAAAATCTTATAAACTAACAAATAACATAAACTATACATCGCTACGTACAAAAATAGCATAATAATTAGTCTATAATGTTCCCACTGCTGAGACTCAGGCCTCCTCTGAACAGTGGTGATGAAATAATTTACACAAAGCAAAGTGTCGGCTTGGATTCGAACCATCGACTCGAACCACCATACAAAGATACATAAAAAATACTATAATAAAATATCTTCTCTTCTACACGCTACTTTTTGCTGCGCCGCCGTCGCCGCGCAGTATCAATCTTCTACTTGTCACTTTTTACTTCCATTTATATCATTTCCGTGCGATCTGAATCAATTGCTGGGAGACACAGTTTTCGCTGCAACAAATGAATTTACACAGTTTTGTTAGACTATTCTTACTGAACCCACACCTCAGAAACCTGAGGAATAAGTTAGGAAATGAGTAAGACTTATATTTTTCATACCTTTTAATTCCTTGATGTCTAGACATTTAGCATTTTTCTCAACTCGTCTCAAAATAATTTCCGGCAGTACACATGTTTTGAAAAATGTTACCAACTTCGGCATCATAGCGTTGATAAATTCCTCATCCCGGTTAACTTCTATGACAGTCAATGGTTGGGTGACAGATATAAAGCAAATGAAGTAACATTTACTCATTTTGGTAATTCGCAATTGACCCTGGACCTAGAATCAAAATAATAATAGCTGAGAAACAATCCAAGAAATACATTATATTTATACATACATGAACCAAGAAATAATGATCTTTGTTACTTACTTGATAATAATAATTATGCTTTTTGTTCATAACTAAAACATCATTTTCCAAATGAAAAGAACAATAGTATTTTCTGCTTCTATAATACCTGTAAAAAAGAACTGTTTTTAGGCCTACGCCACTGAACCAAATTAAAAAATCCACGCGACACACAAGATCCATGGGGGCGGAACCACAGGCAAAAGCTAGTTATTTGTATATTTTTATTATTGAATAATCTTACCATCAGGGCTAGCTGCTAAGAATCCAAAGTCTTCATCAATAAATAGACCTGATGGCCTGACAATTTTGCCATATTGTTGCATAAACATGCTCTTTGCAACATGTTCATTTTGTTGTCCATACATCATATCTTTAGTACAAATATTATTTTTGTAGAGAATGCATTTCACATGATTGTGACATGGTGTGGCATTACGACGTTTGCAAACCTAAAATGAACAAAGTGACAATCATAATTCTTGTACTGGCTTGAGCTGTGGCTTCTTAGAAAGTAAGAAACAATAAGAGGACGGCTGATATCTTACCATTCCAAACTGACTTGCTGTGAGACGGTCAGATCTGTATGAGAGATACTTTTCATTATCAGGTTGACCCACAGACTGGTTTTCAATTAGTACTATTTTTTGTGTATCTTCTTGGAATTTAAGCAATCTCAATTCACAGAGCCGTTTTAATTCTACCTCATTAATGTCGACAGGGTCACTTGCTTCTGGGCCATAGTCCTTATCAGGTTGAGTTTTAGTCTTTTCAGTAAAAAGCCGTTTTCGAGTCATTTTCTGTTGGCACAATCTACTTCTCTGTTTTTGATGGACATATTTTTTTAAATGTTGTCCAGGGCTCTGTGTTGTCTTCTTTTTCCATGCAGTTTGATGCCATTTATGTCCTACAGAATGAGACAATCCTGAAAAACCAAATCATAGTCACATACATGTCTGTTTGCAACCTAAGCTTTCATTGATGACCATTGAAAGTTCTATAAGTTGAGAAAAACCTCTTATATTATGAAGAGAAGAAGTCATAGATCATGGGGGTTGCTAGAGATTTCATATATTGTTTTAAAATATCTATAAAAAAACTTATTTACCTGCTACATGAACACGCCGCTGATAAGAGCCTCCTTTTCCAAGACTGAGTCGTTTTCCACAGTTAAATTTATTAATGACACACATAAAATTCTCTGCAACGTTTGTTGTCTCGTTAGACAACCGTCCAGCTTTCAAAGCAATTCTTTCATTTGCAGCATAAATAAGAGCCCAGACCTCTGGTGCTGTATTTCTTAGGATTTCTACTTGGTTGTCTTGCTGTTTATTCTCGTCAGGTGGTAATTGCTTCACTGAACAGTAATATTCCTTACATTTTTCATGCTGTCCAAATACATGAAGTGGACTATTCCTTAAATCATCAGCCATTGAACCTGGCTGACTGCTATTGTGAACAATAATCTTTCGCGCTACTAGTGTCAATTTCATCAATTTAGGCCTCAAAATATTTCGTCCATACAGAGGGAGTTTCGCATTACCTAAAATCTTAAATAAAATATAAATATTAAAACATAGGAAGAGAAAAAATCTTTTTTGAAAAAAATACAACCGACTTCTAAAAACAACAAAAAACATTGAAAATGCCAATAAAATTTGAGGTTTACCCTCAATTTCCCTGGGATCCCATTATCAGGTCCTCATTTGTGACAAAAAACTTGGACAAAGAATTTTGAAAATCTGTCGACAATTGGCTGAGAAATCGGTGGACAAACAGTCGAATTGATAACCTCCTACTTTTTGGAAGTCGGTTGAAAAAGAGAGGAACATTTATTTTATAGTAGCTAAATCCTACTTTATGTGAAATTTTTGTTTTTTTTATATTAAATGTATACCAAGCACTGAAAAATTACTGAACTGAGATGGATGAAATTAGGCACACATATATTTTATAACCGCGACATAGGACTTACTATACTTTTTATCCAGGTAAACATTTTAACGCGGGCAGAGCCGCAAGTAAAAGCTAGTGTAAAATAATTATTATAACACTAAGAAGTGGTTGTATACCTTGTAAAGTGCACTCGTGTAGTTTTTTATAACATGATTCTTGCATTCAATTTTCTTTATTTGGTTTCCATAAAACACCTTTTCTTTCAAATTAGCAAACACTGAAGAATCTCCATCTCCTACAAAACTTAGGTACCGAAGATTATGCATATTCTCACTCTGTTGAAATCCTTCAACAATTATATCAGATTCCATCGCAGTAGATGGCCCTGTAAAGTTTTTGCAGCAACCATGACTTTTAGTGTCTGAACCTGTTCGCTCATAATACTGGCATGTATAACAATATTTGTTCCTGACACCAAGAAAAAGACATTTCTTGGTTTCCTTTCCAATAATGCAGGCCTAAAATAAAAGTTCTTAGTTCAAATATTGTAAGAAATCATAAATCAAAACATTGAACATTGTGTAAAATATGTTGACAAGCAAAAGAGTACTAATGAAATGAACACAAAAATATGGTATCAAGTTGGGACTTACCATTCCAGATGAAGAATCAAAGTTGTGACCATATGACCTTTTCAACCATCCGCCATCTACATATACAGTAATGTATGGAATACCATCTGTAGAAACATTTCCTTTATCAATAGCAATAGACCTTTCTTGCTCACCAGCTTTATTTATTTCTTCGGTCAAATGTTCATGCCATACATTGCCCAATTGTTTTTCAATTGAACGGAACGTTTGTCCGGTCATTGTTGGTATATCTGTTACCGGCCAAACCCGATTTCAGGACAAACTAGTTTAGCCTATGCTAAACTAGTTCTTCCTATACGCGATAGGATTAACTAGTATAGCCTAGCCTAAACTAGTTTGTCCTAAGCCCGATATGATAAACCAGTTTAGGCTAGGCCAAACTAGTTGATCCTGATATAAATACGCACACTCTAGGATAAACTGGTATGGCCTAGTCTAAACATTCTAATATATGTATTTAGAAAGTCAAAATAAATAGATAAACTGAATAAAATACTCCGTAATTGGAAAAATAATCATTTTTATTAAACTATAATAATTCGTCGTTAAAAGTTATGGTTAATTTGGTAATACGAACAATCATACTATAACAAATAATAAGTTTTTTTAAAAGAAGCAATTATTATTTAAATTGTTACTAATTTAAAACCATAATGATTCGTCACTACAAGTTATGAATAATAATTGGCAATACAAACAATCATACTATAACAAATAATACTGTTTTTTAATAGAAGCAATAATCATATTATGTCAATTATTAAAATTGTTATTTATTTTTACATGGTTTGCTTTGGTGGTACTTAGAATTGCAGAGTATCATTGCCTTCTTGCACTGGCATCTGTTTGTGGAACAGTTTTTGTTGCAGCTGCATCTCACAAAACTTTGACCTGATCCAACTGAATGTTTCGTAGCTGCAGCCCGTAACGATATTTCAGAGTCTTGGTTTACATCTGCTATTTCTAAAAAAGTTTGACTGCAAATGCCGAATTCTGATGTGAAAAAAAAAAAAATAGCTACTTTAGAATATCATTAATGCTCCAGAAAGATAGATAAGTAATTAAGTGAGAAAAAATTAAACCTGCAATATAGTTTCTGAAGTACACCATGTTTGGTGCCAACTTTGTAAAAACCTTCGTAATTTTTCTGAAGAATAACTCCAATAATGTTTCTGAGATCACCTTTGCCTTTTTCAACATCTGGAATCGGTATAGTCACATTATCTCCAATGTTGGCAGGTGGATGAGACTTGTCAGAAGTAGCTTTCATTTTCTTAGCCTGTTTCACAAGATTTTCTGCTGCAGTTGTTCTAGCTTTATGAATGTCATTTTCAGATGAAGAAACTTTTTCTTGGTTACTAACTTCGGCAACGTTATCATCACTATCTTCTGTCAGGTTAACATTGCGATCATCTTCTATTACCTTCTTCTCAACTGTCACGTGATACCCCATAGGTATCATGAACAAAAACGCCCCAACTGTCGATGGCACCTATGGGGTATCACGCGACAATTGTTACCATTGGTCGATGATTTTTGTCGTTTATTTGCACTTGCAAACCGATCTGGCTATAACATTCGGATAATCGATTAATAATTTACCGATTTTAGTAACAATTTCTTGGTAACACCACTAAAATGAACGAAAACCTAACAAAACAAAATTTATCTGTGGCCGTGTGACGCGACGACGCTATACTGTCACGAGTCGTCTACGTGTGTGCGTGTAATTTATATTTGGCGCGATGAATTCGAGAAGACAACGGTAAGTAATCTTATAAGAATTTTATACAGAATTACTGAGAAATAAGTGTAGATTTCGTGTTGGGTGTTAGTTTATCGAATAGTGATAAATATGTCAGTGAAAAAGTAACGGAAAGTTTTTATTGCACTAATTTTGATCCTGTGGACGCCGTGTTTCGTAATGTTTTTATGATAAATATTCATAGAAACTGTTTGAAATACACATAAGTAGTTAGCTTATTAATCTACATAGATAATTTGGCTAATAACTACTGATATAATTGCGTATTGTTGTCGTAATCGTATTTTCAAGAATCAAAATTTCCCGCCATTCCCCCGTACTATGACGCGACACTCGTAGCAGGCGGGAATATCTGTACAAAGTACGGACTGCAAAAATTTTTTACTGATTATTATTTTTGTGATTATAAATTATTCTAACTGGAATCCAATTGGAATTATATTATTGTATGTAGTTTTCTTATCTGTCATGTCTAAGAAAATTAAAGTCCATTTTTTTTTTTTTATCGACTTCTAAAAAGTTGGATGTACTCAAATAGAATAAATGTTTTTTTTAGGATCATGGTAGACCTTTACCTTAGAAAATGATTGTATTATGGTGTTTTAGCATGGCGAGGCTGTCTTCCACGTCCAGGTCGCGGAGCGTTACCCCAGCTCCGTCGGAACGCGGACCGCCCCAACTGAGCGCCGCCCGTCGCGCTCTAATAATGGGGTTCCTGGAGTCAGCACCACGACCGGAACCGGAGCTTTCACCATCCCCACCGCCGCGGTAAGTATTTTCTGTATAGCGTATAACTATATTTATATAGTTTCAGTGGAGTACTTTGTATTTCTTATCTTTTTAGCCGCCTCCATGCCCATGCAGTCCCGGTTCAAGCGACCCCAGGTGGTACCCTGAACGTTCAGGGTAATACTGTGCCCGTTGAGCAGACCCCTGGTGGTCGCATCCGACGTGTCCAAAGCAAGCCGGCCGTGCCTCTCTGGTAAGTTAGCGCTCCTTCATAGAGTTACTTCTTGGTACATGTTCATATTTAGGTTATATTTTTACAATATTGTACTTGCTTGCAGTTTCGATGTAATCGAGCGGGTGGAGGCTCTGGACATGTCGGAGGAAGAAGCCGAGGAGCTGATGGAGGAGGCCCCCTGGCATGTCAGGCGGTGGGTTCAAGATCTGCCGGAGCCTGCACTCTTCGCGAAGCCGTCGTCTCCTGCACCACCCACCCCTAGCGTCGCTTCTGACGTAAACGTCACTAACTCCGATGTTGAAGTTCGTCCTTCATCTTCGGCCGCAGTTGAAATTCATCCTTCTCCTTCAACTTCGGCCGAAGTTGAAGTTCGTCCTTCAACTTCCGGAGTGACGGCATCGTCAAGGAGGGCGCCCAGGCGTGAGGTGGTGGACGGGAGTGAACTGGACGACGACTTTGATGACGAGTTTGACGTAGAGTTAGCAGGTGGGTGCAGAAAGGACATTCCCGACACTGAGGAGTTGGAAGAACCCATGCAGGAGCTCGTAAACGAGATTGACACGGGGATGGATGACGCAGCTGATCGCCTACTGGGTACGTCGCCGACGTTTGCGTGGGTTTCGGACTTTCAGTCGTTCAGGGGAGTTCGTGAGGATTTCTCAGGACCTACCCCTGGGCCACTGAAAGACTACGATTCGCCCTATGATGCCTTTGTCGACATATGGGATAAAGACATCATAAGGTTGATCGTCCGCGAAACCAACCGCTACGCCCAGCAGACGATCGAGAACAAGCGTAGTAGAGGGAATTTGAAAACATCATCTCGCTTTCATTCGTGGACCGACACGAATGAAGACGAGATAATGGTTCTTTTCGCGATGTTTATGTATATGGCCATCGACCCGCGGACGACCCTAGCCGAATACTGGACAAAAAACGAGGTTCTCCAGCTACCGGGGTTCAGGCGTCTAATGTCCTATAATCGGTACGTTTTGCTGAGTAAGTTTCTGCATTTTGTGGATAATACCGCTGTCGCAAGTCAGCAATTGCCGCAAAATGCAGAAACCTCAGCAAGACTGTCGCCCAAGTTGAGTAAGCTGGCACCTATCATTGATCATCTCGGGAAGAAATTCAAATCCCTTTACAACCTCGGGCCTGACATTTCCATCGACGAGTCTTTGACCTTGTTCAAGGGCCGCTTGTCCTGGGTCCAAACGATAAGGTCAAAGGCTGCCCGATTTGGAATCAAGTCATATGAACTGTGTGAGTCCAACACAGGTTATATGGTTGGATTCCAAATCTATACGGGCAAGTCTGACGGGTCCGGTGGTGACCATTCCCTTGGTGTCAATTTGGGGGGGAAAAGCACGAAAGTGGTTCTTGACCTTTTGCAAGGTCTTGAACGTCGGGGGCATTGTGTAGTGGTGGATAATTTTTACAATTGTCCATCATTAGCACGATACCTCAAGAGTTTGGGCTTTGATTGCTTAGGAACCCTTCGTGTATGCCGTCGAAACGTCCCTAGTGACATTGCAAAAGTGCCGAGGAAAGTGAGTAAGGGGACCATAATATCTCGCCATTGTGGAGACGTTTCCATCATCGCATGGATGGACTCCAAAATGGTGAATATTATATCTACCTACCACGAACCCGACACTTACATTGGAACTAAGGCCGGTAAAACTATTGTGAAACCTGTGTGTGTGAAAGATTATAATACATCCATGGGGGGTGTTGATCTCAAAGATCAATAACTCTCCATGTATCTGTTGGAGCGAAAGAGAGGCGTGAAATGGTACATACAAATGTATAAAAGGTTGCTGAATGTGAGTATACACAATGCTCTGGTGATGTATGTGAGTTCGCTCAAACGCCGCGATAAACTGCCTGTGACGCATCGTGAGTTTCGTTATGAGCTTGCTGAAACTCTGGTTAGACGGCATCGCTCCTGTCAACCAGAGATCAGCCGGCCAGTAGGGGAACTCATGAGGCTGAGGCGAGATATCCTGCACGAGCCAGAACATTTGAAAGGGCAACGGCTTAGAAGAAGATGTGTGATTTGTTATCGAAAGAATATGAACAAGGTGATTCACACTAAGTGCACTCAGTGTGACGTGTATCTTTGCTTTGGGTATTGCTGGAGAATTTGGCATTCTGCAGCAGATCTCCCAAGCGAAAATACACGTGGGCGAAAGAGGACGCGTGATGAATGAATCTTTTTGCGGTGTGAATGTGGAGTATGAACATGAGTGAATGCGATGTTTGAATGTGATGGTGAATGTGGACTATGAAAGCGATCCGGACCCTCGCATGAGGGCCGCGTTTCGACGGTATGGGACTCCTGCCGTTTATTAGAACCTGGGTAGTCATGGGTTCTACAATTCCTCCTCCTCATGTCTCGCTGATGGTGGCAGGTGTGTTGGATCATTTAGCTCCCTTCAAAATGGTTGAGCTGAATTGATCCATGCGTCATTTTCGTGAACGAGCGCCGTCAGTTGGGACTGGTCATCTCTTAGGGGACTGGTTATTCTCGCATACTTATAATTGTAAATTCAAATGATGTCACTAATATTTTTGTAACAATAAAATTTAAAATAGTGTCCTTGGAGTTCTTGTCCGTTCTTCTCCATAGGTACGTAATACGCTTTGGAATTGGCAACTAGCTTCATATTTCTGACTGACCGTCTCCTTGACAGTTCAAAAGTGCTTGTAAATGGTTTATTTGAAATAAATGGTTTGAGTTTAATGTCGGGAATGTCCTTAAGTTAGAGTGAGCAGTCTATGCCTAGCATTAGGTGGAACTGTTGGAGCTGCTGAAGATTTTAGAAACTATTTTTGCATTGTATAAATCTCTTAGCATAGCACATGTATGAGTACTATGTACCTACTTATAATATACTGGGTATGTCTTTCATTGACTTGAATGTGCCCTGGCGGCTGAGACTATGTCATGCTCACTCTAATGTCTTGCTGATGATGGTACTTGTGTTGGATCATTTAGCTCCCTTCAAAATGGTTGAACTGATTGGTGCTAATCCATGCGTAATGTTCGTGATTTTAGTTTAATTAAATTTCTCAATTGTTTTATCCTTTTATTACTGACGCTTGTAACGTTCTGCATTGTTCTCAAATGTATAATTACAACATGATAATGTAACCAATATTTTGTATCTAACCATATTTTGTGTCTAGAGTGGTCAGTGGGTTATCTGGCCCGTTTTCTCCTTATGTACGCTCGACGACATATCAAGCTATACATTTCCTGTATAAGCTGACTTCTCATTGTTCGAAAATCCTATACAATACGAGGTCAGCTAAAACTAGAAATGTATGGTCCGTTGTGTCGTCGTGTTTACATACTACGCTTTGGAATGGGCAACTAACTTCATCTTTCTAACTGACCGACCCGACATTTTTTATACAACACTTTTTGTGTAATATATTTCTTGAAAACAAAATGTATTTTATTTCAAAATTTTCCTTTCCTTCTCTTGAATTGGGATAACTATCCGTAAGTATATGGGGTCAACTACAGTACCGCAGGAGGATTGAAGGTGATAACAGTTTCTACTAGCATGGTATAAAACACACTAAAATCTGACTATATTGATATATGGAGGATGAAAATTCAAACAGCCAAACTTTATCATGATGAATAAACACAATAATTTCCTCCACATACTTCGTTGTCCGTCTTGTCTGTCTGCCAGTCTGCCAAGACCCTTTCTCGACCGTGACAGTAGTTGTGCACCTATGCGGTGCATTCGACATTCTAATAACCGACTACTATTGATGTATGGAGAAGTAAAAATTCAAACAGACAAACTTTATCATGATGAATAAACACAATAATTTCCTCCACACACTTCTTTGTCCGTCTTGTCTGTCTGCCAGTCTGCCAAGACCCTTTCTCGACCATGACAGTAGTTGCGCACCTATGCGGTGCATTCGACATTCTAATAACCGACTACTATTGATGTATGGAGAAGTAAAAATTCAAACAGACAAACTTTATCATGATGAATAAACACAATAATTTCATCCACACACTTCTTTGTCCGTCTTGTCTGTCTGCCAGTCTGCCAAGACCCTTTCTCGACCATGACAGTAGTTGCGCACCTATGCGGTGCATTCGACATTCTAAAAACCGACTACTATTGATGTATGGAGAAGTAAAAATTCAAACAGGCAAACTTTATCATCATGAATAAACACAATAATTTCCTCCACATACTTCGTTGTCCGTCTTGCCTGTCTGCCAGTCTTTCAAGACCCTTTCTCGACCGTGACAGTAGTTGTGCACCTATGCGGTGCATTCGACATTCTAAAACCAACTACTATTGATATATGGAGAAGTATATAAAAATATGTTTTTTGCAATTACAAACTTACATTTACAGTTGGAGAATTGACCGTGACGTATATCAATGTATGGGAGAATATTATTTTCACCTACAAAGTTAAGTTTGTTTTTGGGTTAATTTCATCCCAACTATGAACTCTGTGCGTGGTCTGACACGTACTTGGCCGGTTTTTGTTGCTTTGGCATAATCATACTATAATGTTCCCACTGTTGGGGCACAGGCCTCCTATCTGTGAGAGAGTATAGTGGTTGGTAGACAGATTTAGGTATCTACCTACTTATAAGGAAAGATAGATAGAATAATCATTTATGAAATGTTTTGTCCATCTAAATATTACACAGCTGTTAGTGAATAAGTGTAGGTACAAATAATGATGAATCACTATTTTCAAAGAAATCGTAATAATAATAATTGGGATATCTCAAATCAAAAATTTTGCTCCAATATTTTATTGAACAAGTCGTTACTATTTTATTAGAACACAAATAGTGAGACAATAAAGAGTAATAATGGTATCTAAAATAAAGTAACATACTAAACAGAATAAAAGAACATTCATAATTTATAATAAAATAACAACAAAAATAATACTATAAAATTATAAAGTTAAAATATTTCATTCGCAGTGTTTTACGCTGACGGTACTAACGCCGGCCGAAACTAGTTTCGCGCGCACTGCGCATGTGCACTGAGAGTGCATCGCGTCGGCTGTCGAAGATGGCGGCTGAATTATTTCGTTGTGTAAACAAAAAGTTTTTTATAGCACAGGTCGTATTTCAAGTGGTATGAGTCGGTGTTATTGTGTTTATGATTAGGCCTTTATGTTGTGCTACTGATAAAACGGTCTATTATGGTTAGTGAATGTGTTTATAGTGTATAAGTGATAAAAGTTTGTTGGTGAAGTGGGTGAAAAAAATAAAAACAAAAGGATACATCAGGACAGCGGCATCAGGTCAGTGTTATTTCAACTTAAAGTACATTTAGATTGTTAATTATGTCATAAAGAAGCCGGGAAGGTATAATTTATGTTATGTAAATTAATTCTTAGTGATAAATTCACCGTTTATACGAAGGCCTACCCAAAAATTAAAAAAACTTGAGACTAGGTCGACGGGATTTGCATTTTTAGGTAAACCTAGGCATGCGCACTAGGGGTTAAATCATCTTCATCCTGAATATCATTTATGACTTCTAGCGGCAAAGAGGAAGTCGAAAGTCCTACTCTGGGTTCTATTCCAAATAATGCCCTGTATGGCGATTGTTTTATCCCTGAATGGTAGGCGCGGTTTTTCATGAATTGAACATATCTCAAGCCTTCTGACCATTTCGTTGAAACGTTGTCCTTCATCCAAGAGCCTATCATATTCTCAATATCTTGATTGGCACGTTCAACAGAGCCCTGGCTTTGACTGTGCCTGGGTTTTCCATGCACAATTTTGAGTTCTGGCCACAGCTCGTAGCAGAACAAATTTTGTTAGATGGTCTTGGTAAACCATAATAAATTTAAAATGTCCATCTGGTTGTGTCTGAAAATCGATCAGATCTACTTGGCACCTACTATTCATTTCCGAATGAAGAATGGGCTTAGAGACTAATCCTCTCTTTTTCTTTGTTTTCTTTTGATGACAGACACTACACATAGATAAATACAAGCTTATCATTTCTTTTGTGATATTGGCATATTTTTTTGATGTTTCGGCTAACATCCTGTCACGACCACCGTGGCCGACAGCTACATGAGCTGCGTCAATCACATCATAAAGTTCATCGGATGAAAGATAGTATTTTATATTACCTTCACTCCGCGCAATCAGTTTTTTCACGTCCCCAATTTCTAGCACAGCAAATCGATTCAATCTTCTTAGTTGTAATGGTGTCTTTTTTTCAGATTTTTCTGCATCTTCAACTTGTTCAACGAGTTCCAAATATTGCTCTGATGATAATACATTATAATGAGAAGACTTTTTACTTTCACTATGTAAAATTTCTGTCAAAAACTTTTCCCTCCATTGTTTCTGATCGGCTTGTCGACTTGACGTAGGTTCATTCATATTGAAAAAGAAGAAAACTTTATAATGTAGTGTAATACTTAAACTTTTAATTTAAAACTACAGTTATTAACTAAATACGTAACTAGGCGCGGGACGTTCGGGGCGAATACGTTACGCACGGCGGCACGGCTGGCAGCTAGACGCAAAATGCGTTTAAAACGACACGACGAATGGCGAGCGAGGAGCGGCGCGGGGCGCTCGGGGCATTCCCGCATGTTTGCTCAAACCTACAGTACGGCCGTTATAAGTTGGCGAGTGTGAAGTTAGCCTCTGCGAATTTTGGCGCTTGAAATATCGTACAAAAATAAGGGTTTTAAAAAAATAAATGCAATTTGCAGTTCTTATTGCTGTTAAAAACAGTTATTGGCATACATTTTTTTAAAACCTTTATTTTCGTACTGTTACAAAGCCGACCCCGTTTGTCTTTTAAAAAAAAAAACAATAATTCTGTTGGTACCACTTTAATTCACCACAGTACAAAAACACAGACACACAAGTTTTTGGGTGCTTATATTTTGGCAATGTCCCTCTTAATTGCTCCCTTAATGTAGGCACACTAGATTACGCGACGGCGTCCAGAATCTAACTAACTAAATTATACATATTATTTCCATGCACTGGGTAAAAATGCAACATCAGTACTTTATTAAAGGAAAAGTACAGTGTTTTAAGTAAAAGCTGACTTAGGCTTTATTGCCTTGTAATAAGGGTTATAACAGCTCCCCCTTTTAAACGAAGCTTTATCTCATCAAGATGAAGCGAAGTGAGATTGAAGATGTAGCTATTAAGAGAGACACTTTACAAATTTTAGGTATTACATTAAATATAAGAGTTGGGCATTTTCACTTTTAAGTGTACCCTGATAAAAATACGAGTATTTTTTTAAAGTTATGTTTTTAAGATATTTAAAGGTCATAGGCTGTACTAAATAGTCTGAAGGTCTGAAAATTGTATTTTATTTTAAATAAATAGCATATTTTCCTTATTAAAAATGGAAAATGAATGGACATTGTAGTGAAATAGTGGTCAGTTTGGTGACGATTTAAAAATCATCCTGTTTTTATGTTTTAATTTCCTTCGCTACTGAATATTACAATCCATCGAAAAAAACAAATAATTATCTTGAATTGAAATCATATTTTTCTAAAATGAGGTTTCAACTTCGGTTTTGTGACAAGTGACGCTACGAAGATTGATTTTTTTATTATATTCCTTTGATAGTGTGGTTAGTTTATGCATATATTTTTCAGTTTTTAATATTTTATCTGGCTAAAACAATATCCAAACAGTTATTTATTAAAACAACAAAACTAAAGTTATAAAAAAAATATTTTGTCCACATGCAAATTGGGACAGTCACCAAACTGACACATTGAAAAACCTTAAGCTGAGGTGAGGTTACATGATATAAAATAAAACATAGCTTTGGTAATTAAAAGTCTTTATTGTTTCACATTTTTTATTAAAAGTATTTGAACTTACATTATTAAATTTAATCTTATGTGTTATCTATCGACAACCAAGGAACATAATTTGAATATTAATCAATATGCAAAAGGGACAACCTCCCCAAAAGATATTATTATAATATAACTGCGAAAGTACCTACAGTAGGTTTTTTAATTACCGTTAAAAGGAATTTAATCAGTCTCAAGTTAAATAGTCTTTGATATCACTATGTAGATTATAATTTAAATAGTAACTAACCTAGCTAACTGTTCTTCTTCTTAAGAAAACTAATCTTGGCACTTTATTTATTTATCTAATCAGTCTTATAGTAGAACTTACTTTATTATTATGATTAAAAGTCTCAATTGTTATTAATCAACCTAGGAATGTTATATCAACGATATATAATATACCCGAACATATTTCTTTGGTATCTTATTAAATATAAAAAACTTAAAAAATATAATAGGTCTTTACCTATGAAATTGCCGTTTTGTATGAAAAAATTTAAACGAATTTTTTTCATGAATTTTTTATTTGTATTAATCGAAGTAATCACCCATGCAATCAATGCATCTTTGCCATCGCAGTGGCAGTTTATTGATGCCCTTCTTAAAGAAATCAGCTGGACGGGAGGCAACAAATTCTTCAAAGGCATTTTGTACTGCCTCTCGGGTATTGAATTTTTTTCCCGCCAAGAAGTTATCCAAATTCTGGAAAAAGTAGTAGTCTGTAGGCGCAAGGTCTGGTGAGTAGGGCGGATGACGGAGAGCTTCCAACCCCAGTTCTTGCAACTTGGAGACCGTCTGCTGTGCAGTATGAGGTCGCGCGTTGTCGTGCAGGAGCAGCGGAGACGAGCGATTGACCAATGCTGGTTGGAGATGCGCCAGCTTCTCCATCATTGTGTTCAGTTCTTCACAGTACACATCTGCAGTAATGCTCACCCCGTTTGGTAAGAAGCTGTGATGAATCACACCGGCGCTAGACCACCAAACAGTGACCATCACTTTTCTAGGGGTAAGTTTTCGTTTAGGGCATTGTTTAGGTGCTGAACCAGGATCCAACCAACTTGCTGAGCGCTTGCGGTTATCAAACAGAATCCATTTTTCATCGCAGTTCAAAATTCCTTCATTTGTGTGTCTGTTGAGCAGTGCAAGGCACGTCTCGACGCGTACTTCGCGCTGGCGATCATTGAGTTCGTGGGGCACCCATTTGTCAAGCTTTTTTACCTTGCCAATTTGACGCAAATGGACCAATATTGTTTTGACGCTAACGTCGAAAGCTGCTGCTAATTCAGCCGTAGATTGTGTATCATCAGCTTCCACAATCGCCTTTAATTCGTCATTGTCGACCAAAGTCTTCGGACGACCGCGAGGTTCATTTTTCAGGTCGAAATTTCCAGAACGGAAGCGAGCAAACCAATAACAGGTGGTGCGTTGGTTTGTAGTGTTAGCTCCGTAAACGTCGTTGATGTTGCGTGCCGCTTGTGCCGCGTTGCTGCCACGACGGTACTCATATTCCATAATTACTCGAATTTTTAACGTATCCATGATGACGAAAAAGATTGAAATGCGATGAAAATGTAACACTAATCAATAAAGAAATGACTACTTTTGGAAAAAAAATCCATGTTTTTAAAATAAAATTAATTTGAAATTAGAATTCTTAGCCAAACAAAAATTATTTTGATTTGAAATGGTCAGTACTGCAGAACGGCAATTTCATAGGTAAAGACCTAATATTATGTTCTCAAAACTTAATAAAAAATTAAGCGTATAAATTGCAAACATCACATTCATCTGGAGTAAAATGGTCGTAAACAACATAATTACAAGAAAAACACCAGAAGTTTGAACATTGCAACAAATTCCAAATATCCGTTTTAGTCATTTTCAAAGTGAAATGTTGTAGTCTTGTTGAATTGTTTATCTTTTGTTGACATCCAAAACACTTATCACTTAAAATAAAATGAGTCATGGGCCAGGGCCAGGTAGCGTCATCAATATAAAACTGCTCTAAATCATGCCTTGTGAGTACCTTATCCACGTCATGGAAAATCACCATATTTTGCGATATACCTAATTGCATCAGATGTACTCAAGTGTAACCGGTCAATCAATCTGAAACAAAAATAAAAATATTTATGGAAAAAAAAAAACTTTGGTTGAATTAATCTTATAAAGTTCTACTAGAAAATACAGTACCTTCCAATAACAAACATGACTCGCAAACATAATTAGAGCAGTCAGGTTCTGCCATGCACTCATAACAAAACCAGTTTTGCAAGAAATACATTTTCCTTTTTGGTTAAGAACAGAAGAAAAGCATTTTTTGGCATTCCAGAAAATTAATGTTTGATACAATTTTTGGTTTTTTGCAGATTGTTTTGCCTTGGTCTTTTACTGCACCAATTTTCTCAGAGAACTGTTTTTTTGCTAAAGTAGAAGCAGACATTTTGGTATCTTTAATTAACATTCGTACTCCTTTAGTTCTGGTTAATCGTTTTTCAGGTTGTCTCTTGACTTGTGGTGTTTTAATAAAAATTACGTTTTTGGGATCAACAAAGCAGTGACTTCCATCTGTAGGACGCTTTCCTTTTGGTAAATTTAAAGACATATTTTTAACATCAGAAAGCTGGGATGAAGTTGCAATCAAACCTGCACCATTACTTCCAAGTAAACCTTTCTCAGTATGCGATGAAGTGGTCATTTATTCATTTTCAAAGGTAATAAGCTGCCATGAGTCCTCGGTGTCTAGCTTAGAAAGTTTGTCGTCAAAAGTGAATGTTAAATTATCAATATCGATAGTATTCAAGTCAAAAGGTTCATCGATATTATTCAGTCCCTCGAATAAATCCGATGAGAAATTTAAAGAAGATTCATGGGCAGTTTCCATTTTGGGGTTGTTTGTCACTTGTTTGGGTCCATCATCCAGACTTTGCTCAGTTTCTACTTCGTTGTTCTCTTTAACGTGTTGGGGTATTTCTTCAACACATGGCCTTGAAATTTCTGAAGTTGAGGGGCAAATATCGGATGACTTATTTTTGCCACCTGAACTGATTACAACAGAATGTGACTTTGGTGAAAAACACGCACATTGACCTCTTAGGTCACCGCAAAAGCAGCCGACATCTCTATATTTTATAATAAACGATTCGTCACTTTGGCTGGTAGTAATTTGGTGTAATTGCATGGTCCCCTTTAATACCGGTATTTTATCCGGTAAAACTTTTGACACATTTTCAATTGCGCAACTGTCAATCAGGAATACTTTGGTCACTTTCAAACATCGTATTAATAAGTTATAAGCATCTTTTGCGTCAACAATATCGTTACCAGTACACACTTTTCTATCAAGAGTGCGTTTGATGCTCCCTCCTATTCCATCGGCCACGTTTTTGCCGTGGCCTGCCTCATAAAATGACCAAGTGGTATATTGCAGCAGATACTTTTTTGTATAGTGAACCAGCAAATAAAAGTTTTTTTTCTGGCGATATTGTGATGAGGGTCCATCCGAGAAGAAGTGTATTATCGCCGTTTCAGGGGTTTCCCGCTTTATCATCTCAATAATAGGAGTCAGGTGTGCCCAGATCGCTGCTGGTTGATGACTTGTATTGTCTGACAATGTGCAGAAAGATTGAGTGCGATCTATCCAAAATACCATCCCAGTATGGATATATTTGAAGGTTTGATGCCCCGTAATGCATAGACTGAATCTCCTCAGCAAGTTTGGCTTGTTAGTTTTCAGAGAAATCGCATACTATCACGGCATCTTTTTCTTTTAGCTCATTCACTGCCTTTTTATATAGGTTTTGCTGATGTATCATGTTAAAGAAATGTTTTTTGAACATTAATAAGTCATTTTCAAAATCTTTTTTCAAGTCACTCAGAGTTCCTTTTTTTGTCATTCTTACTGTTTTCTTATTTGTTATTTCCTTCATCTCTTGGTCTTCCATTTTCTGATACGTATGATCTTGTCTATCCCAACGTGACCATTCCACATTTTGCTTTAATTTCTCGGCACTGATTTGTTGATAATGCACTTGTTTGTCCTTACATTTCAGACATTTATTCCACATGCAATCATAGTAATTTATGTCACATGATACTTGATTTAAAGTATCTCGTATACTGCCAATGACTAAACCATTTTTGACCATAGCGGTATGAAGAAATACAAAGTTGCTGTGTTTCACGCACAAGCACGTAGATCTTGAAGATAAGCCAGGTGACAAAACAAAAAATGGTTTGTGTAAATAAAATGTGGTGAAACCATAACGCCCACCTTCAGCTTTGTATTTTTTGAAAGTATCTAGCAATGTGTCTAATAAATATCGAATTTGGACTTTTTCTTTATTTTTTGTTCGAACTTCCTTTTTACCGGCGGTATTACGACTAATGTCGTCTCTTGTGTAGAATTTTGTAATTTCTGCGATGCCACTGCGTCTTAATTTCTTTTTCTTTTCTCTTCCTTTACCCTTCAGTCCCAACATTTTAGAGATAACCGACTTGTTTCCGGAATTCGTTACCAATTTTCGTAAGGTTTTCTTTTCTTTCCTATCCGAGCAACTTTGATATGTTGTATTTAGTGTGCTTTCTAAAATTTCCTCTCTAGCTTTCATTTTAACAATCTTTAAATTCAGGACTTCAATCTCTTTTGCCGTTTTTTGTTTGAACCTTTGGAACCGCTTTCGATAACTTTCCAGGTTCCTTTTAATTGTGTCATTGTATCTCGTGTACCGTTTACATTTATTTACAAGAACTTTTTTTTTTTCGCAGATTCCGAATTAAAATATCATTAAAGTTATTTTCTTGTGTATCTCTACTAGAGACAGGTATAATGTTTTCATCTTGCGAAATAGCCAGAACTTTGTTTCTCTTTTGTTTCTGCCGGCTTAGTCCTTTTATTCTTTCTCCACTCTTCCCTTCTTTTTTCGGCTTCTTCTGGCGTCAGTTCTGAAATTTTTTTCTTCTTTGATTTAATTTTTTCCAAATTTTTCTTTCTTTGGTTTTCATGTAACGTCTCGTCCTTTCCGCGCCACTTAATGGCATAGTGAACTATACTCGTATTAAAAAAAAACTACCTGAAAATAAATATTGCAAATTGTGGATGTTGTGATCCCAGCCTTATGTGTCAGTTTTGTGACATTTGTAGTCAGTCCTATATGTGACGGAATAAAAATGTCACCAAACTGACGTCACATTCACGGGCAAGATTAAAAGACAAAAGTTTTCTAATCACAGTTAAATATTTCATAAGAATAAAGTATCTGAAAATATTTGCAAGTGATATCTTATTCGTTTAAAACAGTTGAAGGATATAAAACCTCCTGTCTTAATAAGGAAATAATATCACTAACCTGACAAAAAAGTGGAGACAGCCGCCGACACAAACAAAACCACCCTTCACTCGAGACACTGTATCAAAACTGACGTTTTAATTATGCCGGCCGTGATCTTTTTCACAAAATGTTGCCATTTTAGGCACTATCAGTTTCTTAGTAATTATTTTGAACAACTGGAACCGTCACTAAACTGAAATGTCCAACCGGTTTAAGTTTAGAACGTTTTTTGAAAATGTAATTTCCGCCTGTGTTATTGGAGTTTAAATTGTACAAATTTAATTTTTGTGACGGGAGAAACTATACACTATGGTTGCACCAAAACTTTTAAATGTATTCGTAGTACCATTTTAGTAATTTTGGCCAATTCAATGTTGGTAAGGGGTGGGACATGCCAGAAACAGTTACCCTGATTATTTAAAATACTCATAAATTAATAATTCAAACGTATTTTACCAGGATTGCAGATGGATTCGTCAATTGAATATATATTTTACCGTTTTATTCCAAAAATAAGACAATATGTCCACTATTTATCTTGCTATAAAATTTTGAATAAGTGGGACAGCGTCAAAATGGCGGGTACACTTAAAAGTGAAAATGCCCAGTTACATAATTTTGAATGAAAATTGACAACATAGTGAATTAATAGTTTTACATTACATTAAAAATTTAGGTTTCTATTTGACGGAAATTTGACTTTATTAACTTTACTAGTGGATTTATAATTTGGGTAATGAATAGGCAAAGACTGAACTGACTTGCTGTCTTCTTCAGAAGTTGAAGATACTTCTGTCATCTCAATACTATTTGAAATTTTGGACTTGCGTTTGCTATTTAATTTTGATTATAACATTGATTAAATATTTGCACGCAGCATCCAGCATTAGGAGAATTTCTGTTCTAAAATACCTATATAACTTATAAAATAAGTATAAAAATAAACACACAATTAGAATATAAGTAAAAGTAGAATAGTAAGGGCCATATTTAATAAAATGAGATTGTTTTTCCAAATTATTCAATTCTTGCTCTAAACTATCCATTTGATGAGTTGCATATTTGAGAGAATCTAAGTTAATTTTACTCAAAGATATTGGCGACAAATGTGGCAAACTTTTATTGAATATGTCCTTACAGCAGTCATCTGCTGTTATATCAAAGCTTATATCTAAAGGAGACTTAGTAAATAAAGAATAAGAACTGGTCGGTATCAACTGAACAGTTTTAGAATACCCAATACAATTAGGCGATAGTTTTACAATTCCAGTACCTGTAATTAAATGGTCATTAATATTTTCATCACATTTAATAGTCAATTTATTTGTATTTGATTGAACATAAATCCATTTGTTATTTCTTAATTTTTGCCAAATATCAATTTGACCATATAATATTTTAGCATTGCATTCTGTAGGTAATGACAATGTTATCTCAGTTAAGATTTTAGATTCACAATTAGGGTTACTTATACATGAGTATATAGTATTTAATTCACAGATAGAAAAGTTACTATTTATTATTTTACATTTATCAAGAGTGTCCAACATAGCATAATGCATCCTGTCATCACTTAATGCAATATAAGAATTAGAAGGTTGAATTAACGCAAATGTAATATGTGAGTCATCGTGAGGTGTAGGTAGTGGTATGTTTTTATAGGTCATGAACTTATCAGGAGTGATCAAAGGGATCTGTAATATAAAAATGACCTTATTATTGTAATAATAGGAACTAAATTCGGAAACATCAATAATAGAATGAATATTTTGAATGGTTAAGGGAACTGGAAAATCTAATCTTTTGCTTACTTGACTACTATGCTTAGTTAATTCTAAATAAAGATTTAAGGGACTTATGACACTAGGATGTAGTACATTAACCTTAGAAAATAAAATAGAATTTAATGTAGTATCTAGTAAATTAGTTATAGCAAGTAAAGAACCTTCGATAATGTTGAGAAGGTTGTTTAACTTCGAAGTATATAATAATAAGTTATCGGTCTTCGTGATTTGGGAAAATATTTCATTCATTTGGTTAATTTGGGCGTTTAATTTCATCTCATTTTGATTAAGTTTGTAAATAGTAGTGTTAAAATTATTTATAGTAGATTTGACAATGTGAATGTTATCTCTCATTAAATGAAATATTTCTGTTTCACTCTTTTTGCATGATTCAATTGCAGCATCATATTTTCGGGCGTCATCTGCATCTAATGTGCCGAAAAAGAACTTTAAGATTTCACCTCCGAATTCTAAAGATCGTTAACTTTACTTGTCAATTGATTAGAGATGATATGCGATAATGATTGCAATTTGATGGAGCTAGACTGGATTAAAACTTCGATAGGGCTAGACATGTCTTTGCATGTACCTAACTGTTGTGGTTGAATCTTATTGCACAAATTTAGAGTGTCGTGTAACAGAGATTCGATCTTATTAACATAGGGTTCTAAAGAAACTAAATCTACGTGGGTGATCACTTTCCAATGATCAGTATAAAAATTAATATTGGTAGTAGGTTCAAAATAAATCCCGGGGCTATGATAGATCGGGATGATGCTTGATTCAGTGCGGCTGAGGCATAAAGTGCCATGGCAGTACTTTATTCTGAAAAGAAATATAGTACTTAGGTTAAGAAGTAGAAGGCTTAATTTCATTGGTATGGTATTTAATAGCCTTGCGACCTACTTGTAGGGTTACATTGTGTTTGTTATGAACTTTGATAATTTTATAAGGGCCTTTCCATATAGGCGATAAGGCTTTGCGGAGCCTATGATGTTGTTTGAGATAAACCATATCGCCTACCTTATAAGTAACGTTACGGGAGTTTGCATCATAGTATTGTTTAGATTTTTCTTTACTGTTTATAATGTTTTGAATGGCTTTCTCGCGACTAAAGCGCATTCTATATTGTAAAGCTCGAATATATTCATTGTATGTATTACCAGAGCTTTCATATAACGAGATAGGAATGGATGGTTTATAACCATATAATAACTCGTGAGGAGTAAAGTTAGTTGTACTATGAGGTGTAGTATTATAAGCTAGAATTGAAGTGAATAAGTAACAATGCCAGTCGTTCTGGTTCTCATTAACAAATTATTTTAGATACTCTTTTAAAGTAGCATGTGAGCGTTCAAGAGCTCCATTGGTTTGTGGATGATATGGAGTAGTAAAAAGGGCCTTGACCTTTAGTATTTCGGTCAATTGTTTAAATAATTCGGATGTGAAACACGTACCTAAATCTGTTAGAATGGTCTTGGGAAAACCGAAAAGAGACATAAAATGAACAAGGTTCCTAGCTATTTCTTCACTGGTAGCCGAAACCATTGGGTAAGCGCTAGTAAATTTAGTTAAGTCATCTTGTAAGGTTAAGATGAATCTAAAGTTTTGATAGCCTGCATAGGGTAAGGGACCTACGACGTCAAGGGCCAATCATTCAAACGGCCTAGTAGATGTGGAGGTTATCTCCATCGGTGCTTTATTTGATTTCCTTAAAGGCTTATTAATTTGGCAAAGCTTGCATTTCTTTACGTATTGTTCGATGTCAGACCGCATGCCTTTCCAATAGTAGGCAGCTTTAATACGCGAATACATTCGTTGTGACCCTGGGTGACCAGCATAACAGAGTCGTGGTTTTCTTTTAATATTTTAGGAATTTCTACAGGAGTAGGATAGATTAATTGGTTTTTATATTGGTATCGTGGAAAATATAGGAAATCATATTATAGATTTTAATATACGTAAGCTTTGAAAATGGGTCCGTGAAATCTGGTAATGCAAGGTTGGTGACATTTTGGCAATCAATTAGTGAGTTTCTAAGTTTAATTAGTAAGACATAAACATCTTTATAGTTAGTTTCTTCATAGTGATGCACTTTTGTAAATAGAAAATAGTAGATTTTATTTTTGTCATTAACTCATTGTATTGTAAGCGGCTCGCGTTCGGAATTTAGTAGATCAGCAGAATTATCGAGCTGCGATAATATTTCTTCGCAATGAGGCATAGAGTAGTCAAAGTCTAAAGAGACTGGACAAGCAATTGTGTTTAACTTAGATAAGTGTAGTCCTTGAATACACTCTTCGATGATGGTATTTGGGACTGGGAGTTGATTTGTAAATTGAGCCTTGAAATATTGTTCGTAAGAAAAATTCTTTAAATTGTTTACGTCAATAGCATTGATCGGGCAACGGGATAGCGCATCGGCGTTAGAATTGAGACGACCTTGCTTATAAACGATTTCGTAATCGTATTCTTCAAGTTTGAGGCGCCAGCGAATGAGTCTACTACCCGGATCTTTTACATTAAATAGCCATACGAGGGGCCTATGATCTGTTATTATTTTGAATCTATTACCATATAAATATGGTCGAAAAGTTTTAACGGCGAATATAATAGCTAATAACTCTTTTTCCGTAGTTGAGTAATTACCTTCCGGTTTATTTAGAGTGCGCGACGCATAAGCGATCGGCTTATCTTTGCCGACGGGACCCTGAGACAGTATTGCGCCAATGGCAAAGTTACTTGCATCAGTAGTAACATTAAAAGGCTGTGAGAAGTCAGGGTACTGTAGAAGAGGGGCAGTAATTAACTTTTCTTTTAGAATATCGAATGCATGTTGTTGTTCTATGTCCCAATGGAACACAACATCCCTTTTTTAAAGAGAAGAGTTTAGTTAACTTAGAAAAGTTTTCAATGAATCGGCGATAATAGCCTATCAGGCCTAGAAATGACTTAATATTTTTTGGATTTTTGGGAACTGGAAATTGCGATACAGCGTTGACTTTTTCGGGATTCGGAGATACACCTTTATCGGTGATAATATGGCCAAGGTAAGTTACTTCATGCCTTAGGAACTCACACTTGTCCGGTTGAAGTTTTAAATTGTATTCACGAAATTTGTCGAACACTAGTTGTAATTTTTGTATATGATCTTGTAGATTTTGACTATAAACTATACAATCGTCAAGATAGATATAGCAATGAAGGCCTTGTAAGCCTGATAACACAGTGTTCATAAGACGCTGAAACGTGGAAGGGGCATTTTTCAGCCCGAAAGGCATTCTGGTAAATTCGTAATGACCGGACATGTCTGAATTTGTGTTAACTGTGAAACCTGTTTGGGTCCGTGGCTTAGGCACCCAGTGGTCGACGCACCTGTGGCCGACGCCCCCGATTCGATTAATTTAATTCAAAGTAAGTTTTGATCAAATGTACTGTCAGGCACAAAAATTGTTTTACAAAAATATTAAATGTACTTATATTGATTGTAAGTATATGCATAACATTAGATCGTTATTATATTTATAACATAGAAATATATTTATATTAGAGGTATGTTTTGAAAAATTAAAGTCTTAGTTATTTTTCATTATATATTTATATATCTCGATAAGAAATCTAGTAATATTTTTTAAATAAATCACAGTTTTCATCACCTATAATCAAGATAATCATTTAACTTAATTATAATAATCAGTCTCAAATGTAATAAAATAAGATAGTAATTTTAAATAATCAGTCTTAAAAATTACTGCAGAGCAACTAACTTTTTACATAATGAAATGTTTTTTTACCTTTGTAACAATAATTATTAAACATATTCAACTGTGAAACAAATGAGAATAATTGTACCTAATTATATCAGTCTGTTTCAATAGCAATAACACAACAAAATAATCAGGCTTAAAAAACAAACGTACTCGTAGAGTAACAATTTTTTTACATCTGAAATGTTATGTTAATTTTTTACATATGAAATTTCGCTAGCATAGAAATAATCAACTGTAAAAACTTAAACAAATATAAAAATTATAATTAATTGCCGTAGGTAGAAATATCAATCCTAACCATTTCTAAAAACGACAATAAAGACGGGTTCGTCCCCAGGTGGTTTTTTAATCGGTGATTCCAGGCCTCTACTAAATTAGTGGTTCTATGTTGTTCCTTATAACAACACCACTTTGCGATCATATCCGCAGGCTCAAGCCATTGTTCAACAAAATAATCATTGAACTTTGTTACTTGGTCGTCTGGAATACTGAAAATCGTCTTGTTGCTGTTTCTTATTATTTCATATTGTCGCCTTGAAAGATCAGCTTCCACAAACATTGAAAGAGCGGCCGTTGGATCTAGTTGTGATTGTTTTTCACACTGCTTGGTTATTTTGTATGCTTTTTGATATGCTTGAGCTGTCTGCGGAGAGTTGGTAATGTCTTTTAGAATATTGGATGCATTTCTCTCTCCAGAATGTTGAAGGGATGTCTGAGCAGCATGTATTAACAATTCTTTGTCAACAACACTGCGTACTTCCTGCGTTTTTCTGCGTTTACTCCTTTCACTTGATTCTACAAATGACTTTGTTGGTCGACCAGAAGAACGCCTTTTAGCTCTCGGTATTTCCAATGTTCCTCGTAACCACTTATCATTCTTTTGAAGGAAAAGTGTTGATTTTTTATGAGCTTCTATCCACTTTTTCTTGAATTGAGACTTCAAATAGGATAATTTATGCTTCACTTCCTTCTTTTGTTCTTCACAATACTCATCTTGTGATAAAACATATCGCTCGAGATAATTCAACTTTTCGTCAAAATTATGCAAGTCTTGTTCCTGCATTTTATCAAAAAGGTATCTACGCGTTACTACTCGCATCCCTGAAGTACCCTCAGTATCTGGAACAAAATGAGAACACATTTAAAAATAAAAACAATAAAATTGCAAATCCGATGAATTTGTACTATGTAATTCATTGATGTTAAAAACTTCGATTTCACGGAAGATCACGGCCAATTTCATCGTTTTCAATTAGCTTAAATACTCTTATTTATACTACAACAGCCAAAACCAATGGGACGAACCCTGAAGTACAACAAAAACCATTTTAAATTTAAAAAATGAGAATTATAAACAACAATCACGAGCATGTTTTTAAATCTACCAGTACGCCAAATTTTACTTTACCATTTGCCTAAAACGTATTAATATGTATGTACTCTTACCTGTTATACTTGAATCCATCATAATTTTCTTCACAACACACTCCAAAATAAAAATATTCACTTTTAAAATAACAGTTTTGCACGAAATGTCGAAAAGCAATACGAACACTCAGAGCGACGATCAAGTTTAGACTGGCACATTCTGGCGCGCGCTCCTAGTGGGGAAGCGGGTGGGGTTACCCATTGTTCTACGGTTATTTACCATTCGCAGGGAGTCTTTTTTTTTACCTGAGACAAATTTTAGGAATTGTATTTCTGGCCGCCTAAGAGCCAGTCCACACGGCGCGTTGCGTTGCGTTGCGTCGTCGCAACGCAAATATTTTGACGCATAGCCGGCCACACGGGCGCTGCGCCATCGCAGCGTTACTATGACGCAGTCTTAACGTTCCGTCGGCGCAGCGGCGACGCACAGTTGCGGCAAGCATTTTGAAAAAATATCGCAGTCAGTCTATAGCAAATCATGGATCAGAAAAGACGTCTAGCATTGCTCCTATTACTACGTCACCGCCGAAATCGACGCAAGATCACAAGACGGTACTGGATCTGTCCTTTCATTTCATTAAGAAATCGTGATGGACAGTTTTTTTTGTTAGAATATCGGGAGTTGCTATTAGACGAAAAGAAGTTTTATATTTTTTTTAGAATGAGTGTATCCAGCTTCGAATGTTTATTGAAGTCCTTAGAACCACACATACGAAAAAACTATACTAATATGAGGAATCCAGTGGAACCAGTAGAAATGCTGGGAATTACTTTAAGGTAACTATATAAATATATTTAAGTAATAAAAATATAACAGTTTTTTTGGTTTGTTTAATTAGTAATCAACTCACAAATAATCAGCAATTGTCATAATTTTAAGTTTAGACATTATTTAAGAGAGATATCATCCAGTAATTACAAATAAGAAAAATCGTATTCAGTTTCTTCACTTGCTTGAGATGTTTCTGGAGATGTAATTGAATTATTAATAGGTCTTTACCTATGAAATTGCCGTTTTGTATGAAAAAATTTAAACGAATTTTTTTCATGAATTTTTTATTTGTATTAATCGAAGTAATCACCCATGCAATCAATGCATCTTTGCCATCGCAGTGGCAGTTTATTGATGCCCTTCTTAAAGAAATCAGCTGGACGGGAGGCAACAAATTCTTCAAAGGCATTTTGTACTGCCTCTCGGGTATTGAATTTTTTTCCCGCCAAGAAGTTATCCAAATTCTGGAAAAAGTAGTAGTCTGTAGGCGCAAGGTCTGGTGAGTAGGGCGGATGACGGAGAGCTTCCAACCCCAGTTCTTGCAACTTGGAGACCGTCTGCTGTGCAGTATGAGGTCGCGCGTTGTCGTGCAGGAGCAGCGGAGACGAGCGATTGACCAATGCTGGTTGGAGATGCGCCAGCTTCTCCATCATTGTGTTCAGTTCTTCACAGTACACATCTGCAGTAATGCTCACCCCGTTTGGTAAGAAGCTGTGATGAATCACACCGGCGCTAGACCACCAAACAGTGACCATCACTTTTCTAGGGGTAAGTTTTCGTTTAGGGCATTGTTTAGGTGCTGAACCAGGATCCAACCAACTTGCTGAGCGCTTGCGGTTATCAAACAGAATCCATTTTTCATCGCAGGTAACAATGCGGTTCAAAATTCCTTCATTTGTGTGTCTGTTGAGCAGTGCAAGGCACGTCTCGACGCGTACTTCGCGCTGGCGATCATTGAGTTCGTGGGGCACCCATTTGTCAAGCTTTTTTACCTTGCCAATTTGACGCAAATGGACCAATATTGTTTTGCCGCTAACGTCGAAAGCTGCTGCTAATTCAGCCGTAGATTGTGTATCATCAGCTTCCACAATCGCCTTTAATTCGTCATTGTCGACCAAAGTCTTCGGACGACCGCGAGGTTCATTTTTCAGGTCGAAATTTCCAGAACGGAAGCGAGCAAACCAATAACAGGTGGTGCGTTGGTTTGTAGTGTTAGCTCCGTAAACGTCGTTGATGTTGCGTGCCGCTTGTGCCGCGTTGCTGCCACGACGGTACTCATATTCCATAATTACTCGAATTTTTAACGTATCCATGATGACGAAAAAGATTGAAATGCGATGAAAATGTAACACTAATCAATAAAGAAATGACTACTTTTGGGAAAAAAAAAACCATGTTTTTAAAATAAAATTAATTTGAAATTAGAATTCTTAGCCAAACAAAAATTATTTTGATTTGAAATGGCCAGTACTGCAGAACGGCAATTTCATAGGTAAAGACCTAATATAATCAGAAATGTATGTACTTTGAAAATTTGCTGTTTGATACCCATATGATGGTTGGTGAGACGTTGATGGGCCACTCACATATGATGATGTTTGTCCATACCGCATTTCATCTATAATTTGTATAACTTTACTTTGGAAACGGAGAGTTTCTCGGTCGGAAAATTCTTGAATAGATGGCAATATACCTCTGAAAAAGGACATATGGCGATTTTCCGGCTCCTTGAGAAGTTTTAGTCCTTCTCTTTCAAACTCATCCATTTGCATTGCCCTTTTGCGCGCGACTGGAACATAGCGCGGAGTGTTGTCTGTGGTAATTTCATCATTTGTAGACGTAGATTCATTGTTGATTTCTCTAGGCGAGTCTAAGCTAGATTCGGTGGCATTTTGTTCCACTTTTCTCAAAAAAAGAAGTTGATTATATAAATGATACTTCTTCAGTTTCGTAGCGCCCGAGCCCGATTTTGATGCTTCTTTTATTTTTTTTGAATATCTGAAGTAATTATCTTTTACACTTCTCCATTTCTTTATTAAATCATTACCTGCAAAACCAATAGTAAACATGATTTAATAATTTATACATAGTGAATTACTCGATAAAATTTAATGACATATTCAGATATCGTTAACAAACACTATGTGACCAACTCTGGAATCGTGAAAATATAACAGCTGTTACATACAAAAAGCAATACCTACTGTTATTTTTTTCGCGATTCCAGAATTAATTGGTTACATAGAGAAAGTTATTTGCTATCGATGTCTGAATATGTCAGTATTTTTTTTCGGGTATCTATCTATCTCATAAATGCATATTATAATAATTATTTTCGTTTCAGATACCTAGGAAGTGGAAATTCAATAACTGATTTACATTTCAAATTCAAACGGGGAAAATCTACTATTGCATATATGATACAAAGAGTTTGTCGTGCTATATGGACCAATCTTCTTCGAGACAACATCCCTGAACTGACAACTGAAAGTTTCCAAACAATAGCGAGGGGTTTTGATGTAAAGGCAAATTTTCCTCACTGTGTTGGTGCCATCGACGGCAAACACATCCGCGTGTGTAATCCTGCAAATAGTGGCTCACTTTTTTTTAATTATAAAGCCTTTTTTTCGATTGTGTTGCTAGCTATTGTGGATTCAAATTACAAATTCGTATTTGTCGACATCGGTGCATACGGAAAAGAATGCGATTCAACCATATTACAAAATTCTAAACTGTACGAGCTAATGATTAACAACAACTTACCACTACCTCAACCCCAGCCACTCTCTGGTAGCAATATACCAACCCCGTATGTATTTGTGGGTGACGAAGCTTTTGGACTGAGCAAACATATTATACGTCCATATGGCGGTCAAAATCTCGACTTACAACAAAAGGTTTTCAATTACCGTCTAAGCAGAGCCAGAAGATATGTCGAATGCGCTTTTGGGATTATGGCTAACAAATGGCGCATTTTTCACAGACCGCTACTGACATTATAAAAGCATGTTGTGTATTACACAATTTTGTCGCTGATCGAGATGGTTTTAGACAAAGAGATAAATTTGCTATAAGTGTTGATGAATTTCTCCCAATACAACCCGCACATGAAGAACAGACAGCACCGAATGTCATAAGACAGCAATATGCGACCTATTTTATGACTAGAGGAACTCTGCCTTGGCAGCTAAATAAGGTATAATTGTATTAAGAGGGTTTTCAAGATTTTCTTGCACCGCCAATTCCGCGATCAGTAAAAAATTAATATTTTATACCTACTCAGCGTAGGTATAAACGCTGAGTAGGTATAGGTTAGTTTTGAGCTAAGTAATAAAATAGTACTCACGCTAATCTAGATTCCCTTAGTTTTAAAATTTTAGAGTGTCGAGATATTAATTTTGTACTGATCGCGGAATTGGCGGTGCAAGAAAATCTTGAAAGCCCTCTTAAATAAAAAAAAACATAAATATCTGTACTGTGAACTCACCAACTTTGTTTTTTCGTTCAGCTGTGAAATTCTCGTAATCAGGAAATAAAACTTTTGATATGTCTTCCCAGGCTTTTGTTTTTAAATTTTTATTTTTAAAATCTACGTTTGACTTGTCCCATATAATTTCCCTTTCCTGTATCAATGTAATCAAGTAATCTATGTCAAGTTCTTCAATGGTATTCATTTTACCCTGCAAATAAAACTAAATACAAAAACGTAAACGTAAAACGAAATGAGCTTCCGTGTATCCTCTCTGTCAACGCACAAGCAACTGAGCGCTGCCGCTCCGACGTCGCACGAGTACACCCCCTCTCGCTTCGTCTCGGGGGCTGCTGTCCGTCATGTGTGCGTTGCGACGACGCAACGCGCCGTGTGAACACCTTGGTTATTTGTATGTAAAACAACGCAAGGACAGCGCTGAGACGACGCAACGCAACGCAACGCGCCGTGTGGACTGGCTCTTATTCGTAGAATTGCCCGTACGTGCGTCGTCCAATTACTGATGTGGCTGGAGCGGGCTCAAGCTGAAGAGATGAGGCTGACCGTCGTCCAAGTAGTGACGCAGGCTTGACCTTGGGTCAAGTCTCACTGTCGGTCAATTGAACAGGGGGCTGTAGGTTCGGAATGCCAGTGTCTGTTTGACTCAACGTCGTAAGACTTCGTCTCTGGCATCCCACTTCTGACACCAATTTGTTACAAAGCCGACCCCGCTTGTCTTTAAAAAAAAAAAAACAATAATTCTACTGGTACCACTTTAATTCACCACAGTACAAAAACACAGACACACAAGTTTTTGGGTGCTTATATTTTGGCAATGTCCCTCTTAATTGCTCCCTTAATTTAAGCACACTAGATTACGCGACGGCGTCCAGAATCTAACTAACTAAATTATACATATTATTTCCATGCACTGGGTAAAAATGCAACATCAGTACTTTATTAAAGGAAAAGTACAGTGTTTTAAGTAAAAGCTGACTTAGGCTTTATTGCCTTGTAATAAGGGTTATAACAGTACGTTATTTCAAGCGCCAAAATTCGCAGAGCCTAACTTCACCCTCGCCAACTTATAACGGCCGTACTGTACTTTCGACTCGGCTAAATTTTTATACTGTTTAGACTAGGCCATACCAGTTTATCCTAGAGTGTGCGTATTTATATCAGGATCAACTAGTTTGGCCTAGCCTAAACTGGTTTATCCTATCGGGCTTAGGACAAACTAGTTTAGCCTAGGCTATACTAGTTAATCCTATCGCGTATAGGAAGAACTAGTTTAGCCTAGGCTAAACTAGTTTGTCCTGAAATCGGGTTTGGCCGGTAACATATCCATTAGACTAGTGATGTGTGCTGCTTGCGTGTAGTAACTTCCAGCAGTCACAGTTGCCCATACAAATGCAGTGTTAATTTTCTGCTTCTTCTCTGTGCTTTGCTGCCATATTTTATTACACATGCTACATTTAAATGTTAACAAACTGTGAAATCCTTTCCGGTGTTCACTAATATACTCTCTTTGAGATGACTCACAAGACTGACGATGTTTTTCCATTTGAAATGCCCATGTTTCAAGTCAACAATACGGTACCCTACGAAACCTGATAAGTTGTCACTTGATGTTCTTTCCACAGTTAGTTGATAAGCTTCAGTCTGTGGATCGGGTTGCGGCCAATCAAAATCAACAGTCTCTTGCTCTGTAACAGATTCAACTCTATTAGAGCTAGAGCTGCAGGCTATGGCTTCGTAACGAATTTGTGGTATATCACGTGAATACGTTTTGGGCGTATCTTGAGCTGTGGAAGGGTTGGATAGCTGATCATGATCTTGAGTTGTATTTGGACTGAAATAAAAAATAAATAAATGAAATAGGTACAGATATGTCTGTACCTACCTAAACACAACAGGGCAGTCCGCGGTTTCTTCCACTACTTTTTTTTTCTTGTTACGCCATGCTTCCAGCCGGATGCAATTTGATAAAACTTGCTCAATACACTACTTGAAACTAACCTTATCGAGCTAGCCGTTTCTTTTTTTCCTACTGTTATCGACGAGACACAATAGATAAACAATTGTCATAAATCTCCTGGAGGTATCGTAACAGACAAGGGTCTACAGAAGAAATGGCGGCAAACGAAGACATTACATCACGGGCCAACGAGTATCAAATACACTCATAGGTACATTCACGTAAATCTGATTCGAAATCTTATGGGAATCTGATTTACTCACTAAAAATCATTAGAAGAATTTCCATGATGTCTTTTCAATGTTGCTTGCACTTTTTTCCGTGATTTTCGCGGCCCTGAATACATATGTCGTATATAGGCAAGTTTATTAGTCGGATTCATCTTAGGCAGAGTTGCAATTCAATCTGTAATCAAAAAGAATAATTAAACACAACAGCAAAAGTATAGTAATTATGAAATGCTTCAGGAAATTTGTATTAGTCAGAAATAACACCACCATTTGTCACCATCAATCAAGCTGTCAAGCTGTGTGTGAAAAGGATGATGCCAGAGTTTCTATGAGATCTGGTCCCACCTTCCAATAGCTATGTGTGTTACATCGTTGGATAGGTATTTTTGAGCTGAATAAAAGTTACTATGGCGCCAAGTTCAAATCTTAGTCCGTTCAGAGTTATTCTTTATTAAACATGGTAGTTTTATCAGTAGCCAAGTAATGCTATTTAAGTAATAATTGCATTTCTTTGCTTTATACACGTAGTATAGATACTAACCTACGGTTATCAATTGCGTCACTGAGTCGCAAACCTTATGACAAAAAGTTAAACAGATGTCAACATTGACAAAATGGTTTTTTTACAAATAATACAACGATTGCGGATTTTAAACGTATACATTTATTTAATCATCGTTGTCTACAATGACGTTATTTAAAAATAAGGCTGGGCCTACAAATCCCTCATGCCTGGCGTGCCCTAGGTACCAAACGATTGACACGATATGCGCACAGGTTCCTACAGTACGTCGTCCCGTCATGCAGGTACAATATCTTTGTACAGGGTGTCCCATGGGAAATTTCAAACTTAAAAAATTAATGAAAAAACAATCTATGATTATAGAAAACTTTTAATGATAGAAATGAATAAAGAAATCATGCGGATTTTAAGTTTTAAAAATGATGCTGTCGAGATGACGCCCATCTGCTCGTACAGTCTCCTCCAACGCACGCTTCATCGCGAGAAAAACTTTCTTGCACGTTTCTGACGTGATTTGGTTTATTTGAGTATGGATATTCCTTTTGAGTTGACTAAAATTCCTTGGCGGCGGGTCGTATACTTTAGATTTCAAGAAGCCCCACAAAAAGAAATCCAAGGGCGTGAGGTCAGGCGACCTTGGTGGGTACGGGATGGTTCCAAACTTTGAGATAATTTTTGTTCCGAAAATTTGCCTCGCAGTCTCTAAAGACGCCCTTGCCGTGTGAGCTGTCGCGCCATCTTGCTGAAACCAGGTTCTTCTATTGTATCCTGGATGGTTCTGCAATGCTGGGTTCAAAAATATTTCAATCATGTTGCAGTAACGTTGAGATGTCACAGTTACTGAGCGACCATTATTTTCAAAAAAATATGGCCCGATAATTCCGTTCATAGACATTCCGCACCACACTGTCACCTTTGGGCTGTGAAGTTGTTGTTCATGTTTCTCATGTGGGTTTCCTGGAGCCCAATATCTAAAATTTTGCTTATTCACATAGCCTTGCAGATGAAAATGAGCCTCATCACTAAAAATTATGTTACCAAGTGTCCGAATAGTGCGAAATCGCTGTAGCATTGTTTCGGCATATGTTTTTCGCAAACTGTAATCGTTAGGCTTTAAATATTGAACCAACTGCATCTTATAAGGATGGAACTTAAGTTTTTTTTTCATAATCCGATGTATGGATGACTTACTAAGGCCCAAAGCAGCAGCATGTTTACGAATCGATCGCCGTGGATTTCGGATGACTGCGTTCCGCACTAAATTTACATTTTCTTCGTTTGATATCGCATTGGACGGGCCAGGTAATGGATTATTTACTGTAGATCCGGTTTGCCGAAACTTCTCAACCCATGTTCGAATAAGCTGTACGCTTGGAGCTTCACTCACACGACGAATATTAAATCGAGCACAAAATCTTCGCCTTGCCACAGTCGGCGATTCGTTGCTTTGAATATACGCTTCCACAGCGTAAGCGCGGTGCGAACCGGACCAACGATCCATTGCTACTAAATAATCCGCACGACCCCCGCTCCTGTTACCGCTCGCTCCGCCCCTCTCCTGCAACCGTAATCTTTTAAATCATATTTAAAGTTTGAAATTTCCCATGGGACACGTATAATATCAGTGTTGCGAACTAATAAGTAACAGTAGTACTTTCTAGCTCTCACGTGTCGCGACTGTATACGACTACGTAAGAGCCAAGCATCCTCATCAATGCCAAAATCAGGTAAATCCTCCAGTGCAGCTTCTCGGTATATTTCTATTGTATACATTCCATTTTGTAGATGTTCGCTGCAGTAAGATTTCGCTAACTTCAGTTGGTAGGTTCCCAAAGCTAACAAAATGATTTGTTCTTCACTGAATCTCGGGAAATCAATATCACTTGCTTCTACTCTTGTAAAATCAGCTCTTCTGCTGTTTAAACGTTTCCGTTCCACATATTCATATAAAATATTAGGGCTATGTAACTTCAGCCTTATTTCGGTGACGATAGCTCCTGCATATTGACTATCTTCGATGGGTATATGAAAGTGGTTTGTGAAAGCAGCAGCTATCCTAAACTCAGAAAACATATGCGGGGCAACGCATTGTTGAAATATTTTTGGCGAAACAGTTTAAAATCCCGTTTGAACCTGCCGTTAACCACTTCCACTACCCAGCGACAAATAGTGACCAATCGAGATTCGTTGGCTTGGTCAGTAGTAAGTTGGGATTCGTGTCTATCTTTTGAAGGCGGGACATGGTATTCGTAACCACAGGCTTCTATATCATCCAAGCTGTCCCTAAATCCGCGATCCAAAATAAACACGTCATTAGTTTCAAGGAGACAGTGAATTGGATGTTCACCATTATTCATAATATCGCTCATTATGTTTGCGTCTGTTTTTGTAGCAGCATAGGGCCCTGTGACGTCAATTATGTAGCCATCCGTTGTGACTATAATGAACGGCTTTAAAAGATTTTGATACTTGTGTAAGCTGTAGGACTGTCGTTGAAAAAGGAAGTTGGAACTTTTATGTATATAAACATATCGTCCCCGTAGTTGGAAAACTAAATAACTCCGATTTTCTAGTTTTGAGATAAACGCGATTTAGTGTTTTTTTTTCAATTAATGTTCATTTGTTAAAAAAATTGAGACAATTTTTGTGTCGGTAATTTTATATTTTGTGGACCTGATTATCTTTAACATTATGCTTAAACAAACTGGACTCTATCTTCAACAATAACTAAATAAAATATATAAAACCAAGTTGTTTAATTTTGCCACAACTACTTTTTGTAACGTAACTGCAATTAGTTATTTATTTCGGTTATTTATTTAGTTTTCCTACAACCTAGATCCATCTGGTAGAGTAAAAGAAGGTGAAATAAATGAAGTTATTGAATTTATCATACTTGAAATATGTTTAAATGTAAAAGTTGAACGTTTATTACTTTGATATTGTTTAACTGTTATTGGTGCCATTAAAAATAATAAGCTGTATTTTGACATAAAATAGACTTTATTAAAAAATGAACAACAAATCAAAGGTATAGCAATCATTATAAAACTTTAAAACAACTCAATTCAAATAAAAACAATTCTTCATTGGTAATTTAGGAAACACAACTAAAATAAAACTCAAAAAATAATATGACTCATCAGGTACATTGAGTACAAAAATCAACAAACTTCTAATATCAATTACTTAAGACTATTGATCCTACAATTAAGTAAAATAAAACATTTAAAATTCAAAACAATTGAAATGTCTGTACTTAATCAATACTGAAAGGTAAATGTAAGAGACATAAACAAAAGTACAGCAACTTAAAATAAAAACTACCTTCATACACATTAAATAAAACACGGCGTATGTATGTAATTTAAAATCACGTAATTTTAACAATGTAAATCCCTAAAAACTCATATAATTTTGTTTGTGTTGTTAGGTTTCAAAAGATCACCAGAATGTAGAGCAGGGGTAAAAATAAGTTTAATCATCGACTTCAGATGAATCAGTGCAGGGTGGAGTACCCTGGTCTTCGTTTAAACATGGTAAACCTTCGTACCAGCCATGAAGCTCTTTAGGAATTATATTTTTCTTACAAAGCTGTAAAAGATCTTTCTTTTTTTGTTTTGTTATAGGAAGACATTGTTTATATGCCCGGGGAAGATCTTCAGTGTTTATAGTTGGCATTTCAGAGTTTTGAGTTCTTCTAGTCGGTCTCCCTGGTTTACAAAGAGCATTTAATAAATTATATGGCCCATCGTAATCGTATCTGTATTTAATAAAACCAGGTAAATCCTTTTGAAATCTTAGACATTTTATTTTCAACCAACACACCTTCTCCCCATTCTCCGCTATAGTTTTGTTTTTAATTATTTTTGAAGAAAGTGATTTTACATCAATCATGTCTTGATACGACAACTCATTTACTTTATACGGATTTACATTTTTATTTTGTCTTTTGGATCTTGCCCGTTGCATAATTCCCTTCCAATCTATTATAGAAAACGTGTCTGTGTACTTTTTTTCTTTTTCTATTGCGCTGTGCATCGAATCTACCTCCATATAACTATGACCACTTTCGAGATACTTTTGTTCTAACACTTTTATTGTCCCATGTGTATGTACTAAGTACAATAAAAATGCTGCTATGTACTGATTCCGGTTTTGTCCCGAGCATGTGTCTGAATAAAGGGTGACGTGCGTGACAGCCTCTGGTAGATTCTTAATCCATAAATAAATAGCAGATGCTATTTCCACACTGCCTCTTTTGCCGTTTATTTCCGTCCAGATCATACAGTGAGCGTCGTTTTGTGGAGGTTTAAACTCATAAATAGATAAATTATATAAATTTAATTTTCTGGAATAATACATTAGACTATCTGCAGTCGATGGAATCTGCAGTAGACTTTGCAAGTCCATGGTGACACACAAATATGAATCATCTTCTTCCGACCTCTTCTTATCCAGCTCTTTAGATCGATAAGACGCCTCTTTTCGCTCTATATGCTGAGTCTATTCATTTAGGATATTTATATTACTTTTATCTTTATTGTAATTATTACACGTGCTACATTGGTCCTTCTTGGGATGATAGAACGCTAAATTGTATTGTGTGCCAAATACTTTCTTATAAATGTTAAATTTAACTGGCACTTTATTGTTTTTTTTTCATTCTCTGCACATACAAATCATACATTTTTGATATTGACAAGGTAGGCTCTAAGTATTTCCTGTTTGATTTTTTTCTACAGTAATGGGAATCCATTACAGGAAAACTTTCAATGTGATTTTTTACGTCTTGTATCTGTTCTTCAGGAGTTTTGTTTGCAGTCGCTTGTCTACCACGGTTATCTATTTTTGTAAATGCACCGTGATCATCCACGTGTTTTACTGCTGTTTCAATAGGACAAGTAGAAATGCAAAAAGTGGACATAAAATAATTCTTGCATACTTGTTCAAATACAGTCTTATTTTTATAAAAACCATATTGTCTGCTAGTACTTCTTTGTTTGTCGATCCGTACATATTTTCTTGTAGTCTGCACCGGTTTAATGATGATGCGCTTAAGCAGAAACTCTTTTTGTAGCTTATTATCTTGTATATACCAATAGTGTTTGCAAATTATTTCACGCTCGTTTTGTGTAAACTTTTCTATGCATTTTTGACGGCAACTATTGCTGCATTTAGGACTTTTAGGTAGTTTAGCTGCACAAAGCTTTCCAGTTTTACTCTTATATGGCAAACATTTTCGTTTCTTCTCTAACTCTTTGTTTCTTTTCCAATTTGTTTGATTACTTTTTTTCCATCTGTAGATTTATTTTTTTCCATCTGTAGATTTCTTTTTCCTTATTGCCTGTTTCTGTTTCTGTTGTTTCTGCAATTGTGACATCATGTTTCATGGTTCTTCTATCGGGGTTAACTAATGAGACTTGGTCAAAAGGAGTTTCAATAATAGCGCGAGTTGTTATAATTTTACTTGTTTCATCTTCAGAATCACTCGACGGAATTGAGTTTATACCTTCAAATCTCATGTTCATTAAAGATGTACGTTTTCTTTTTATTTTAATTTCTTCTTCTGAGTCCGGAATCCATGACGATCCAGAATCAGAAAAAGGTTCTTCATCTGTCGAAGGTGGCATTGGTTCGACACCCGAAATGGGACTTGACCCTCTGACTGGTGAACTGACATCTTTATAGTTGTATAATGGTATGTTGTCATCTTCATTTAAATTAATTTTACTGCTACACAAAGACATGGGACTGACATTTACGGGCATAGGTGCTGATTGGGGTGTTTTAATGTTATTAGAAATCATTTCGCTAGCCATTATTGAAGCAGGAGCCGATTCGCATGTAATAATCTTAAATTCGTCATGCTCAGGAAGGTTAAGAACATCAGGCGTAATATCAACAGCGAAATTTACGTCATTGGAAACATGTTTGTTAATTTCGGATGGTGATTTCTGGCATGTTATAATATTATGTTTTTGTGGGCTGACGGTACTTTGCTCCTGTTGTTTTATTGTTTTATTTTCACCCTAAAACAATAAGAAGCCATATTGTAGGTATTAAATTACGAAAAAAGAAAAACAATAACAACTTGACAAGAGTTTATGCAGTCAAGTGACAGCATACTCAAATCCATACCTACTCTACATTGTTTTATTAAGTATTAAAAAACAGAGGATTAACCCTAAAAATGTTCAACAAAAATACCTACCAAAAAAAAAAAACGTAACAAGCTAAAAGTAACCCTAAACCTTCAGCTTAAGAGTCAAAATTCAAATGACAGCAGAAGAGTTCTCCCACAACTTAAAGTGATTCATATTATTCAAATTCGCTTAACTTAGGAAATAGTAAAAAATAATTATTTCAGTATTATGATGACATAAATCAGTCCTGGTTTCGTGGGAGATGCACTGAAGAGTTTTTCTACTTACAAAAAATTGGTTCTAAATAATCGTAGCTACATACCTCAGATGAATTATCTTCTTCTTGGCACATTTTCACCATAAATCTATCCCGCGAATTCATTATAGTGTAAAACTCTCACTCTGGTCACTGACGTCAACGCAATTGAAGGTTACGCATTACACTAAAATGCTTGTGACGCGAGCGATGCATCAGTCACACGCGCTGACACCCGCGCTTCCCCCCGCGCACTTCCTTGTTCCGATTCATTGAATAGACACTACAATATTTCGCGTGGCAATTATAAATAACTTAATCTATTTGATTTTATTTGCCTATCATCTTGTAATTAATAATTACCTATCTAGTTGTAGAAGAAATATAGATAACATCAAGTGTTTATAAAGTAATGTACGTTTTGACAGAATTCTGAGTAGCAAAATTAAATAAGTAGAGTTATTTAGTTTTCCTAGAACTTTGTTAGTTTTATGATAGAATTTGTAAATTGAAGAAAAAATCAACAACTTATTTTATTTAATTTATTAAAAATTTAAGTAATCATTGACCACAGTTATTGATTTATTTATTGAGTTGTTTATTTTTCCTTCAAAAAATTAGAATTAGTTTGAAGATATGCATTATTCCATCTGAACGACAAAAATGGCTATATTTTTGGAACGGAATAAGATAAGTAAATTCCTGTAAGACTCAAACATGCGTCATGTTTTGGATTATTTAAAAATAGGGAAAAGACAAAATCGCCAAAAACGAAGTTATTTAGTTTTCCAAATACGGGGACGATATTTTCTTTGTAGCACGTTGAATGATATATTTAAAATCGCATCTATTCAATTTTATCCTGTATAATAATGACTTGTGAATTTAACTTACCTTTCCATGAACTCTAAAAGAGTTGCAAATTGCTCTCCACTAGCCCTTGCTCTTGATTCCTTTTCTAGAACAACAATTTCGCAACTAATATTAGTCTGCAAGTTTTTGCATGTTTGCAACTCCTGATAGAGGAAAAGTTTAGTGAATGGGTCATACTCAGAAAAAGTGTACATTATAAATTTGTTACTAAACTGATAGGTAACGATACTGAGAATCTCCGTCACGATACTGATGTCATAAGGTGTAGTACACATGGATTGGGCAAATAAAACACGTGATTATATTTGGCTTATCAGTCTTATTTAGATTTAAAAAAATTAAACTTCTAAGTACCCCCTTACTAATAAACACGGAATAAAGTTATACCAGGAATAATATAGGAAGTTCCATACGTTTTCATAGGTTTAAACATGGTATAACTTTACGAGTATTCTGTGTTTATTAGTAAGATGGTAATAGTGTAGACATCGACAATAAAATTAGCAAATTAAAAATTATCTATTTAAAAATATCAGAACGAGTTTTCAATATTATTATTACGAGAACATAATGTTTCTTAATCATATAGAGGCGTCTAATTTCAAAAGCCGCTAAAACGATTTTTTTTTAAACCCGTAAACAATAAAAAAACTTGTGACGCATTTCTGACTAAACAAACGCATTCATATCAGGTATTAAAATCATCGTTAAAGGATAGGAAAACACAATGGAACATATCTATAGACAATACTATCTTGAATAAAAAGTTATAGACTAAAATAAAATCATTATAGAGTGATTTGAAACCAACACGTAGTTTTAGAGGGTTATGATTCTGACAAGTGACTTTTTTGCGGGTTTTTCAATGAACATTATTGAAACCAACTTTGAAGTGCGGATGGTGTTATGCAACTACATCTTGTTTTTGTTTCTTTGAAATTATGATTTAGTATATGAAATAAAAAATAAATGTATTGATGAGATAAGTAATTTATTTCAAAAAGAATGCCTAAATGCAATTAACTTCTAGAATTTAACGTCGTATCATTAGACTATTTACACTTGCAAACTTAATTCTTCAAATACGTCCTCACACAGATCACATGCATCTTCAGAATCTCCATCATCGTCATACAAATTGTTAATGTCCTGAGTCTGCGCTCTTTCTTGAATTTCTTTATAAAATTCTAAAATTTCAATGTCCTTCCAGTTGTTGCCAAAGTGGGTCGTCAAAAGCCTGACAACATCGTGTAGTTTTGCCCGTTTTGGTATAATTGTGTTGGGTTGAATCAGCCCAGGTTGTATCATGGTAATTTTTTTATTCTTCTTCGCAATAATTCTTTTTACGTTTAATTCACTATTATAATGTATCTCACCTTGCACTAAAATATTATTTGTCTTTGTCCGGGTCATAAAAAAACGTTTGCTTTTCATGAATGGAAAATGCCAACTGGTTGTTGGTATTATTATTGTTTCGTAGCTTTTTTTCCAGTCGTATACTGGAATTGATGCCAGACTTCTGCATGTCGCGTTTTCTTCCAATACAGATACAGAATCTAAAGGCGGTGTAATAACCTCCTTAGTCTTAAGAGTTTTCTCAATTTTCGCAAATACCCGATCAGGAGGAATAAACGAGTGGCCGACGACAGGGAATATTAATTCCACTTTTTTTACATGTCTTGGAGCCTCCGTATAAAGCCACTTTCCGAGCATAGCAACCATCCCAGTGTTTTTATTCTGACCTGAACACCCATCAGATATTATTCTCAAAATTTTAACTTCATCACTTACTTTGAGTTGCTGTAAAAAGTTATAGACTGCGCTTATTATTTCATTACTTCCGTTAGCATGCGTTGTTTCATCCCAGTAGTATGAGTGAACGTTTTGTTTGTAAGTTTTGCTTTCGAATTCCCCAATACTATAGCAAAATGATAAAAGCTGAATTGCCGGCTATAATATGCCGATTGGTCGGGTAATTTCGGCAAAGCCTGGTTTTTTTGACAGTCAAATGTGATGATTTGAATGTGTTCGTTGTCATCCTGGGGAAGTTTGTACAGGGTGGCCTATAAGTCCTTACACATGTAAATAATTAATAAATAAAAAACTAATTACAATAAGAAATACCTTTTTATTTCGTATTAACCTTTATAAAATGGGAATTATTTTTTGAAAATAACATCATCCAAATGTAACCCGTTACGATCACGGCACTCCTGTAAGCGACGTCTAAAACTATCGATGACTGCGCGGCAAGTCAGTTCTGTGATGTTAGCCATTTCTCTTTGAATATTTTCTTTTAGAGCTTCAATTGACCGCGGGTTTGTGTCATACACTTTAGATTTCAGATAATCCCATAAGAAAAAGTCCATCGGGGTTAGATCCGGACTACGTGGTGGCCAGGAAATGTCTCCTCTTCGAGAAATCACTTTGTTAGGGAAAAGTTCACGAATGACGGCATAGCGGTGTTAGAGGTATGGGCCGTCGCGCCATCCTGTTGAAACCAAGTCCGCGTATTGTAGCCTGGAAAATTCTGCAACGCTGGTGTAAAAAACTCCTCGATCATTGCTACATATCGCTCTGAATTAACTGTAATCGCGCGACCTCTGCCGTCTTCAAAAAAATAAGGGCCTATAATGCCACGAGCTGACATAGAGGCCCATACCGTCACTTTAGGGCTGTGTAATGGCTTCCGATGTTAACGTTTTGGATTTTCGGGGCTCCAGTAGCGGCAATTTTGTTTACTTACATGCCCATTAATGTGGAAGTGAGCTTCATCAGAGAATAACACGTTATTGAACGAAGAAAAGCGGCTAAACATTTCATTCGCGTAATTTAGTCTCTGGATGGCGTCAGTGTTTTTTAATTCCTGTACCAACTGAATTTTGTAGGGGTGCAGACGTAAATCTTTAAAATCCGCTGAAACGATGTTCTGGATACGTTTAATATTCTGGAACGCTTACGAGTAGACTGGGTAGGATTTTCACGAACAGACTGTAACACTATGTCGATGTTTTCTTCTGTCCTTGATGTCCTTGGTCGACCCGACCGCTTTTTATCTAACGTCGAACCAGTCTCTTCAAACTTTGCAACCCAGTTCTTGATCGTTTGAACAGTTGGAGTGTCATCAAAGTTGTGTAGATTGTGATGTTCTCGAAATTTACGCCGAGCAATGGTTGCCGAAAAATTGTTCCGATAAAACTCGCGCACACAAAAAGCACGGTCCGCACCGGTGAAACGCGACATGGCGACTGACTTCCCAGAAACCGAACGTACTGTTTTTGCCCCGCCCGCGCCCCTCCCGCGCGTCTTATGCATTTTATTCGAAATTTACATTTTAAAGGACTTATGGGCCACCCTGTAAAATGCTTTGTACTTTAGGCGATGAATTCTTTTCTCAATCATCAACTCACTTCTTATAGATGTGTCAGACTCAGATTTTAAACGCTCATCTATTGCAATGCACGTCGAGCACACATCAGTTCTAGGTGACCCAAAACCTATATTATAATGTGTGTTGAAGATTTTTCTAAAGAAACTTTGCTTCACATGAAGGTCGGGCTCGCGAGCCTGGGTGTACAGGCGCCACATCTTACGGATGTTCAATTCCGGAGAAAGATACAATCTTTGAATATTTTTCGCTCTACAATAGTGGCTTTCCTGACCTTTGAATGATTCTATAAACCATTGTACTGAAAGTTTTTTGGCTTCAAAGTTCTCACTCTGGCATTACACCACCGCTACTGTAGAATCTACTCAAGACACCTTGAATACGGTCTTTTTTAATTAAAAGTGCTCCAGTAAAGGTTTTTTGACACACAGGAACATTTTTTCCGTCTTTTCCGAGAATGCTGTATTTTATTGATTTTTGTCTTTTGCTGTTAGTTTTGGCTGATTTAGCCTTAGTTACAGAGCAGTATTTCAATAGAAAATTGTCTTGCGTCAATTTGCTCAAGCATAGGTAAAGTTTTTTGTGGAACTTTCGGATATCTTGACATGACAGTGTACTACATCGGAATGCCTTTTGGTAATGATTGCACTTTGGAAATGCAGGTAATCCGGAAGGCTTGTACCTAGAAAAAATACAGAGATTAGAAAAATTGATTCACGACTGTATCTATGCACGGTAGACATCCTGTCAGATCCTAGTACTCAGGTGCTTACAGATATCTAAATGAAGTAGTCAGATATCCTGAATGTTAATTGTCTGAACACGAATTGTTTCAGTATAATAATACATAGTGTATTATTATACTGAAACAATTCGTGTCAACAAGAAAAACGAAGAAAACAATAATTACCTACAAAAATAAAATAATCGAATGTAAGTTTAAAAAAATAATTATCTTAGTCAAACAGCTTCTAAAAAAGTTGAGCCATCAAAGAAAACAAAAATAGTTTTAAGCGTTTGACTTTCATCCTATTTTATTTCTTCTTGCAGCATGTTGCATAAAACTTATTTCAACGGTTTTTATACTAAGATTAGGTTAACTATTTACTCACCGTTTCTCACGAGCCACTTCACGTTTCCACAAAGCTTTATTTTATTAACTGTTCGTTTTCTCGAGTGTTTAGGATCACATTTTTTTACAAACTGCATCAATTCATCCATTATTATTTTATTAAATCAATAAAACATAATCACACTCCTTCACTGCAAAACACAAGACGCCATAAGTCCGCCATACTGTTTGACAGGTAGCGTCGTGTGAACCAAGCGCTGTGATTGGTCAATTCCGTTATAGAGGAATTTGAATTTCACCCATACCATTTTAGCGGGTTTTGTTTCCAAGCATAGGTTGAAGGCTCAATTTAATACTGTTATAGAGGTTTATGGTCGGAAATGAGTTGCTCACTTTGTAGAGAATTGAAAGAGCTTTCAGAAGACAACAAAAGGACAATTTTTTTAAAATATTGTTATAGCGGGTTTTGAAATTAGACGCCTCATCAATCACAGTCTCCCATATTTTTTCTCAACCCTAATTTTTCGTGTCATGCTCTGCCGCAGAGCCACCATTTTAGAAACCGATAAATTCTATCTTAAAATATTGTACGTAAACCGTTATCGCTGTACGTGCAATAAGTAATGATAAAATAGACATTTATTGTGGCTCTGCTGCAGAGCATACTCTCTAGCAGAGCCACACAGAACATATACTCAGGAAAGATAAATGCTAGTGTTTTTTGATGAAAGCTGTTGTACGAATAGTGTTTATTGCGTACGTGTTGAAAAATATCATTATTATACAGTGTTTTTATTTATTTTAACTTAACTAAATTTTTGTAGAAAGCGCCTGGTTATTTTGTGTTGTAGCGGTTACACCGCCACATACGAACTACGCAGCAAAAAGACATGACGTCTCACAATCCCCATAGATAAGACAATCCGAAATCAACTTACGGGCAGTTGCCCGCCAGACATAACACCCGTCTGGTTGGAGGATCCTCCCTTTTCTATGGTGGATGATTGAAATTTACACCCTGTTCCTCATACCCCTAAAGTGTCAGTAAAATGTTCTATAGCCATTGCTATATTTGTGATTAGGCGGACAACTACAAATATTATGAGCGAGAAAAATTAGCATGTTATTTATTACTAGATTAATACACTCTACGGCAAGGCATACTCTCTAGCAGAGCCATACAGAACATGTACTCAGGAAAGATAAACGCTATTGTTTTTGGATGAAAACTGTTTATTGCGAACGTGTTGAAAAATATCATTATTATAAAGTGGTTTTATTTATTTTAACTTAACCAAAATTTTCACAGAAAGCGCCTGGTTATTTTGTGTATTGTCAACGACACCACGGGTGTCGTTTACAATTTAACCAAACCACGAAGTTCTAATGCTAATCATAATGCATTTATCGTAGTCGGTAATGTTTATTTTCCAGAAGAAAACAGTGCATTAATTTTGCATAAAGTCTACATTAAATAGATAGTTTTACATACAAAATATAAATAAAAACAAGACTTAAAGGAAGCATTTTGTGTTGTGATGTTTCATGTAATAAATTATTTATTCAGTTTCGTTGTGCATCGATCCCCAGAATTTGCCATGTAAAATAATGACCTTGATTCCACGAGAAAATCGCTTTTGAATTCTGGTAAGTGGATACATATAAGCGCTCGTGACTGTACACAAATCTCAAATAAGAATAAGAAAACATCGTCGTCAGAATGAAATATATTTATTGTTTACCATAACTGACGAAACACAATCTATGTTTGTTAAGAACACTATCCAAACTATGCTTTCCAGCGTCTATATATCAGCAGATGAGAATTAACTACAATGTCGTACTTAACTGAAACAGCTTTACGCGCCATATCATCGTAACACTCCTATTCAGAATTACGCCGTAGACAGTTAGTTTTATAATGACCAATACCTCCGGAATTTGGAATAAATTCAACTACAGCTGCTAATTCAAATATTTTGTCGCAGAGCAGCAATTCATTTGGAATGTCGTATAGACGAATAGTCAAATCTAATTTAAAAAAAATTAAATGCTCCGAAATTAAATATTCTGTGCATGCCTTTCCAGTACAATTATGGTTTTTGCAATCAGAGACTTCGCTTACCAACATAGATGATGCAGATTCATTTAATGAGGCTACACTACCATCTGATATCATTAATATATTTAAAGGAATGATCGAAACTTTTCTTGTTACACGCATTTCACAGTCAGAACAAACTTTGGAAAGAGTTGCACTATAAATATCATCGATTAAAATTTTTTCTAGCACAAAAGTAACGTTACAATTGCAATCAATTAGTTCGACATGTCCTTGTACCGTAGATTGATAATGTTTTTGTAAGATTTCTGTTCTACTTTTTAAACAATTTACATCTACATCTTTATGTACCAAAGCAGAAATCAGTCTCGAAAAATCCGAATAATAATTTATAGAAGTAATAAATATGGAAATATTTATGTGATCAGTACAAATAACTAACAAAGCATTAAGTACGGCATCAAAAGCACATGTATTCGTGACAACTACATTTTTAATACCTGATGTGCAAATATTTCCATTAGGCAGAATTTCTATTTCTTTTGTTCTGGGTTTTACATTTTCTATTAACCTTGAGGTTTTTCGATTTTCTGTTTTATTGCGCCAATTTTCTTCAAGTTTAGGGTTGCTTTTAAACACCGATTATTTAAATTAATTTCTTCATTCACACTATGTTTGCAATTTTCGTCAACATTTTTACATTTACTTTTAAGAAAATTGGCACAATTAGCTGCTTTCAAATCTCCCGTTATAAACAGTGTATGTTTCATTACAAAATCGTCAACTCTCATCAGTCCACTTCTACTATGCAATAATAAAGTTTTAATTTTTTTTAAGTAGCTTTCTACGTTACTGCTAATAGCACCATCTGATGAGTCAGAGGAGTTTGGTATGTAGGGAAAAATAACATTGGACCAGAGAGGTAACTTAAGCACAAGTTTGCGAAAACATGTTACAAAATTTGGCAAATAATATATGTTTTCATAGTCCGTTTTTTCACTTAAATCAGAGTGAACGGTTTCAGCATCAACAATTGCATTATACCAAGTAATAAAAGAATTGTTATCACTTTCATTATCCTCCGTGAGTACCAGTCACATCTTCATCACTCTGTTCAATATCAATGGAACCTTCACTTGACAGTCCAAGAGATTTTAGTACCCTCGAGCTTTATCGCATTTGCTTTTGCTACCGTCCCTTAAATATCTATCATATTTCTGCAGCGCAAGGACAATTACATTTTCAATTATAGTTTTTGCCACCTCAAAATTCGTACAGCTTTTCAGTCCCAACAGATATCTAATATAGAAAGACTTGACACGTATATCAACGAACTTGAAACAGTGTAGACGATACAAAGACTTCAAGAAGTGTGACGTATCCAATCTCAAAAGGCAAGTTATTTGACAACGTTCTCCGTGGCACAAAACATTAAAGCAGTGTGATAAATATTCCCGGGTTGTGGTAAATCTTGTGAACGCGTTCACAACAGCTCCTATAATTGCAGCCGAATCATCACAAATGACTTCGTCAGGCGCTTTCATTTCACCGATCCATTTCTTTAACCATTGAAATATATTGTCCATAGTTTGTAGAGCTGAAATCATTTGAGAAACTGGCACAGAATTATCTTCGATCTTTAACATCACGACGTACAAAAACAAGTGTTTACTTTCGTAAACATTTGTAGGATTTGGTGGACTAATTTTCTTGAAGATTGAACCCGTTGCGTCAATACTTAGAATAGTATATTTCCTAGAAACCTTTTTATAGAAGTTTAACTGAAGTTCGGTCCAGTAATGTATGAAAAAGGGTTGCAGAGAAACAGTTCTGATGACGTTTACCCACGGTTCTGTAAACGACATAATCCATAAGGCCAATACAACTATTTTATGAAAACGTTTTACAGCATCGTGTCTGTTTCTTACATTTTGCAATGATTTTAAGTTTGGTATAAAAGGTGGTTCACGTGTTTCGTCATCTTGCATAGAAGAATTAATCATTTTGTTTCGCATGACAATAGGATACTGGTTTTGCATTTGTGAAGATAGTTTCGTTTTATGAGAAGACAACTTATTTTTTGACGTATGTATAATATTTCTATCGACATTTTGAAACGAACATGTTAACATAACGCTATCACTATTTCCTTTGGTTGTGATATTAATTTTACCATTGCACTCTTTACATGTGCCTGTACACTTCATACGGTAATCATCAGTCAAAGAGCTATTTTTAAAAGTCCATACACAACGATTAGTTGTGTAACGCCAAATCCATTCACAAAAAATACCACTCCACTTTGATTTAGGCATCCTCCTCCTTCTTTTATGTTTAATTTCAGGTTTATTGAAATCATTTCTTTTGCCAGTTACCAGTATAGGCTTCACGTTGTGCCACGAATCACGGTCTACATTAAAAGATTCTACGTTGACGTTATTAGTAATGCTATCGCTACAAGAACTTACATCGTCCTCAAGTTTTACAGATTCAGCGCTGTTGGAACCTTCATTATCTTGCAAGTTTTCATCACCAAAAAAATCATTGAGGTGTCTCTTGGCCGATAGATATAGGGCTTTTGGTGTCATACGAAACGACAAACTCTTACTTATGTCCTTAAAAACACTACCCTCACTCGATGGCATCTTTTTCACATTAGTAAATAAGTGTTTGAAGTCCTTAAATGCTGCTTTTTGTTCTTCTAAGCACACTGACAAACTTTTGGCGCGCTTCATAATTGTAATTTGATAAGTAATTGGGTTCTGATCTTCTAAATGAGTTATTTTCTTTCTCTCTATTTTGGTTGAAGATTAGACATGAAAATATGTAAATAATAATGGAATACAACACAAAATTCCCACTGGAAACTAACGTCACTAATGGTATTGAAACTGCATGGACGTATCGCACACTTCACATGTTTTTTAGTACTACCTTTTCTGTAGTTTAATTGATATGTCAAAAAAAAAAACAAAACCATTGAATTGGAATTTGGTGGAATATAATTTATATGCACATGCAAAAAGTGAATAAATCTAGTAATATTATGTAATAAATAACATGCTAATTTTCCGCGCTCATAATATTTATAGTTGTGCGCCTAAGCACAAATATAGCAATGACTTCAGAACATTTTGCTGACACAAAATAACCAGGCGCTTTCTATGAAAATTTTAGTTAAGTTAAAATAAATAAAAACACTGTATAATAATGATATTTTTCAACACGTACGCAATAAACACTATTCGTACAACAGCTTTCATCAAAAAACACTAGCATTTATCTTTCCTGAGTACATGTTCTGTGTGGCTCTGCTAGAGAGTATGCTCTGCAGCAGAGCCACAATAAATGTCTATTTTATCATTACCTATTGCACGTACAGCGATAACGGTTTACGTACATTATGTTCGTTTAACGTACAATATTTTAAGATATCATTTATCGGTTTCTAAAATGGTGGCTCTGCGGCAGAGCATGACACAATTTTTCCGAATTAATGAACGAGGTAAGTAAAGAGGCTCACGTAAGTTTCATTAATAATTTTAATGATAGTTTCATTAAAATTATTAATGAAACTTACGTGAGTAAGCTAAATAGATACATAATATCAAATCTAAAACTTATTTAGAAACAATATGAGGCTAAATTAGAACGACTCAATTATTTAGAAGCTACATTATATGCCATGATTGACAACACTCGTAACAAATATTAAAATCTTCACAAAATAAAATCTCAATATAAAAAATCACAAGTAATACAAATCTTGCCAATTCCCTTGTTCTCAAATTAAACTAAATTTAAGTTCAGTGCATCCTTTTCATTGTATTTCACTAAGAAGAGGACAGAAGATAATTTTTAGTCCTGTCAAATTAATCAGCGCCTGTCACTATTCCATAGAAGTTTAGACGTGATTAAAAACTTGCCTACTAAAATTACGTCAAATCACGTTAGGCGCTGATGATGATGATTAATTTGACAGGACTAAACTAAAATTTATCTTCTGTCCTCTTCTTAGTGAAATACAAAGAAAAAGACTAAAGACTGCACTGAACTTAAATTTAGTTTAGTTTGTGAACAACAGAAGCGGCACCAATGTGGAAGGAACATATTCTTGAGTATAAAATTTAGGATCAGTTTATTGTTATACTTTATTGGTTTAGTACTGGGAATTTTTGTTCTCCTTAATCCTACTATTTAATGGAAATTAAATAGTAGGATTATTCTCATTAATTATACTATGTAGCTGGATAGTAATACTAATGAGAATAGTAAGACCCGACAGGTTTATAGTCACCACAACATTATCTGAATGTAAATCGTAATTATAATAGAACTAGTGGCTAGTTGAAACTATGTTTGAGTTTAAGCAGTAGAAATAAAATGGATGAATAAACGAATGATCCAAAATTAATGCATAAAGTTGAAAACAGTTATTAAAAAATGACAAAAGAGTCATCAATATCATCACCGGAATCGTTACTATTATTTTTAAACAAAGATAGGTCATGGTTAGGATCAATCATATGCATGGTCGAAAGTCCTGGTGAAGCAAAATTAAAGTATCGTTGATTGTCTGGATGCAACCGGATATCCCACAAAATAGTTACTTTATTTTTGGGTTTCATTGTAATATCCGCTGATACTGAGTTACATTCTTCGCTATCATAGGGACTATCGTCACTCTCAGCATAGACGACTTCTTTATCACTTTCACTATCAGAAGAGTCAAAATCAAATAGTATACGCTTCTTACTTTTCTTTGGTGGCTTATTTTCTTTTTCTTTTGAGACTTTTTTATATTTATCGGGCATCAATTTTTGTTTCTGATGAGTAGTTGTCCCTAAAGTTAACGGTGTTTTATTAACTTTACTGGTTTTTATTATGCCAGAGGTACTAGGCTCAATTATTTTCTGAACATTATCTGATTTATTTTCTTGTATTTTAACACTTTTTTTTCTATCATTATCTTCTTTCTTCCTATTACAAAATTTTGGCGTTGCAATAATTATTTTTCCTTCAACATTAGTTAGGGTCTCTGTATTTTTTTGGGCTTTCCTAAACAGATTATGCATTTTAACGTCAAAACAAGAACAGTTACCCCTATCACCGCCACAAAAACAGCTTACATGTCTATGTTTTATTATCCCTGGCTCATCGGTTGTTATAATTTGATGGACCTCCATAGTTCCCACTAAAGGATACAAATTAGGTAAGGGACATGTTTCCTTTATAACGTTTATATCTGTATTTGACACATAATACAGTGTTACGTCTCTGTTTTAAGCAGTTTAAAAGCCTCAATGGCATTAGGAACATCTTTCCCGTATCCTACGTGCATATCTAACGTTCTCTTTAGTACTCCACCTATACCGTCTGCTGCATTTTTACCGTGAGCAGCCTCAAAATAAGACCATGTAGCATGTTTAAGCCCCAATTGTTTGGTTAATTTATCAAAAACTGCGAAGTTTGTCTTTTGCGATTAAGTTGGATATTATAGCTTCAGAACATAAGAAAAAGCAGTTCAATAAATTTTGGAAGTCAACTCAGAAGTAAAACACCAGGCCTGCTGTACCTTTGAGCGTTAATGGCGTGTCTGAACCAGTGGGGATAGCAGACATGTTTAGAGTGCATTTCTCTGTGACACCACGGTTGCAAGTCAATAGGCAGGAGGGGTGCGGTGGGGAGAGACTTGGGTCGTCTAGCCCGATTTACATCTCGTCAAAGGAGATAGGGAAGGTTATAAAAACCATGACTAGGGGTAAGTCTCCTGGTCATGATAACCTTAGTATAGAACATTTCCAACATGCTGGTCCGCATCTTCCTAGGGTCTTATCTATGTTATATAACTTTTGTATTAGGGCACTCATACCTGCCTGCTGAGTTGATGAGGACGATTGTTGTACCTATAGTGAAAAATAAGACAGGCGACGTCTCGGACAAGGAGAACTATCGACCAATCTCATTGGCTACTATAACTGCAAAGGTGCTTGACAGTGTGCTCGGGCGTAGGATGTCTGGACAGCTCAATTTACATGACGCACAGTTCGGTTTTAGAGCTGGGCTGTCTACAGAAACAGCTATTTTGGCGCTCAAGCACACGGTCAGTTACTACACCTGCAGGAACACACCTGTGTATGCTGTATTTTTAGACCTTTCGAAGGCATTTGACCTGGTTAATTATAACGTCCTATGGACTAAGTTGCGTGACCGGGAACAACCTGAGGAGATAGTTGAGCTTGTCAGATATTGGTATAATCACCAGATTAACCAGGTCAGATGGTCGGGTGCTTTGTCTGAGACGTATGGTCTAGAATGTGGTGTAAGGCAGGGTGGTCTGACCTCCCCAGCGCTGTTCAGCTTGTATGTCGATCAGTTGATCGGGGAACTTAGCAGCACAGGGGTTGGATGTTCGGTAGATGGTAAAATCATAAATAGCATATCTTACGCGGACGACATGGTGCTGCTGAGTCCCTTGATTGAGGCACTCAGACGATTGCTTGAGGTTTGTGAGAGATACGCCTTGACTCACGGCCTCCTGTACAACGTGAAGAAGAGTGTGTTCATGGTGTTTGGGGTTGCTGCAAAGGGTCACAGGGCAGTGCCGCCAGTGTACTTATATGGTGTTGCTCTAAACAGAATGCCTTGTTTTAAATACCTTGGACACAAACTAGTCGAGAATCTTAATGATGACCAGGACATAGAACGGGAACGGAGAGCGTTGTCGGTCCGATGCAATATGTTGGCCCGTAGGTTTGCAAGATGTACGAGACCGGTCAAGATCACCCTTTTCAAGGCTTATTGTCTTTTTACACATGCAACCTGTGGGTCAAGCATACGCAGAGGGCCTACAACGCTCTTCGGGTCCAGTACAACAACGCCTTCCGGGTGCTGTTGGGGTTACCGCGATTCTGTAGCGCGTCAGCCATGTTTGCTGAATCTACTACAGATAGTTTTTCAGCAATCATGAGGAAAAGAACGGCATCATTGTTACGCAGGATTCGTGGGAGCGCCAACGGCATACTGAAGGTGGTCGGGGATAGGCTGGACGGCGTTTTCCTGGAGTATTGGACCCGTATGCACAGCTACGGGTCCGATACTGCAGGAAAATACATGAATTAAATTGTATTGTATTGTAGGTATATTTTGTTTGTTTTTAATTATAAGTAAGTACTAACACAGTTACGTAAGTTGTATCACTAACAAAATATGGAGCAAGTTTCCGAAATAAACGTTTTATTATTATTATTATCATTTATTCCTTTTTCAAAACATAATTTTTACATTTTTAAATATTTTTATAAAAAAACATAAAAAATAAAAATAAAACATTTAAAAATATAAAAACTAGTAGCCCATCGGCACCAGGATCAGGGTCCAAGCTGCCGGTGGTCAGGGCTCTAGAGAGAGGAACCTCCTCACTATGCGTGCGGTGTCCAGGAGTACTGCTTTCTGAATCAAGCCCTTGACCCAGCCGCGCAATGAGAGCCTCCTGAGATGTTGGTCGAGGCTCTTCGCTATTAATCCATTGACCGTAACGATTATCGGTACAATGATTGCAGAGTCCACGTCCCACATGTCGACAATCTCGTGTGCTAAGTCAAGATACTTGATTTTTTTATCTTTCTCAGCTTTCACGAGATTTTCGTCATGAGGGACAGCGATATCAACAATCATTGCACGGCGCTCTCGTCGATCTATCACCACAATATCAGGCTTATTGGCTACAATAGTCCTGTCAGTGATGATAGATCGATCCCAGTACAATGTGGCGTGACCATTTTCGAGAACTGGGTCGGGCACATACCTGTAGTATGGTACTTCATACTCCACAAGGTTGTACTGCAAGGCAAGTTGCTGGTGGATAATCCTAGCTACTAGGTTGTGTCTGTGCAAGTACTCGCCGTTAGCAAGACGAGAACAACCGGAAACAATATGTCGGATTGATTCACCGGGACAGTGGCATGCCCGACAGATGTCAACCGTACCGTCCTTGACAATATATTTCCGGTAATTATTCGTCATGATAACTTCATCCATAATTGCACAGACAAAACCTTCGGTTTCCCCGAAAAGGTCGCCGAAGCGTAGCCAGGATACAGACGCCAGAAAGTCTACTTCAGGCCCATGGAGAGCCCGGAAAAAGCGTCCGTGTAGCTCTTTGCCTTGCCATACTTCCTTACGGTCGTTAGTATCAAGTACTGTAGGTTTGCGCCAGTTCTCTTTCGCCAAGTAGAGCGGGGTAAGGCCCTTGTCTACTGCAACCACATCTCGGTGCATCCCCACGTCAGTTTGAAGGAAATATTCCCTGAGACTGCAAATCTCGCGGTTGTGGAGGGTCTTGGCATTTAAGAAACCACGACCCCCACACTTCCGCGGGATGTACAGTCTCATCACTGATGACCGTGGGTGATGCATCCGATTTGCTGTCAGTAGTGTACGGACCTTCCTATCCAGGGCGTCAAGTTCCGTCTGAGTCCATTTGAGTATGCCAAAAGAATACATCAAAACCGGCATGACCCAACCGTTGAAGGCTCGCACCTTGTTTCCGCCTGATAAAAGACTATTTAACACTTTATTCAGGCGGCCAAAGAAGCGCTCCCTCAACGATTGTTTCATGTCGGCAACATTGATGCCTAATGCTTCCGACATACCCAAATACTTGTAGGTTTCGGTTGAGGAGAGGGATCTAAGGTGTATGGAATCCGAGAGTTGGGTTCCCACGGATTCCATAATCCCCCCTCGCTTTACATGCATGACTGCACATTTGTCCACACCAAATTCCATCCTGATGGCGCTACTGAATGTTTCTGTTACCTTCAGTAGCTCCATCAGTCGCAAATTGTTGGGGGCGAAGAGTTTCAGATCATCCATGTAAAGGAGGTGAGATATCACCTGACCGCCCCTTCTCAACCGATAGCCTAGACCTGAATCCTCCAGCAGTGTGCTTAGAGGATTCAAGGCTAAGCAAAACCAAAGTGGACTCAAACTATCGCCCTGGAATATTCCCCGCTCAATCCTGATCGGTTCATCGATCCCCCGTATCTGTCGACATCCTGGATAGAGAAGGGTTGTTCTCCATTGCCCCATACATGACATCAAAAAGGTACGTAGAGTTGCGTCTATTTTGTACAACTCCAGCACCCTAATGAGCCATGTATGTGGCACCGAATCATAGGTCTTCTTATAATCTATCCAACATGTCGACAAATCCTTCCGGGATCTACGCACCTGTTGGCTTATGGCCATGTCTATAAGGAGCAGCTCCTTAGTACCGCGGGACCCATTCTTACATCCATTCTGAGACACAGACATAATTGAGTTGCTATAAATATGTTGTGCAATTTTTGCTCTAAGAATGGATGTAAGAACTTTATAGACCGTCGGTAAACATGTAATTGGTCTATAGTTTTTAGGTTCCGCAGTACTACCCGATTTGTGGAGCAGGTGGGTAACTCCTGTCGTAAAGAACAGTGGTAGCGACCCAGTCTCTAGAGATGACTGGAATTGCGAAGCTAAGCAGGCGTGTGATCTTTGTAGCCATTTAATCCAGAAATTGTGCAGTCCGTCCGGTCCTGGAGATTTCCAGTTAGGCAACGGACGGACTGCACGGGCCACATCCAGGGGACTGATGGTAATGGCCTGCATGTCCGGTATTGAATCACACGCCCGCTCAACAGCACGCATCCAATCACCTTCAGTGTGACTGACGGGCACCGACCAGATGCTTCGCCAAAAAGCACTCATGGTCTCATTATCTGGTGGGCGCGCGTCAGTCAAACCTTGAGTGGGAATGGGTCGCTCCCATGCTCTGTATACCCACCTTTCATCGCTCTGGAACATACGGTTCTGAGTGTACCGGTCCACTCTTCGCCTATACCGACGGATACGGTTTGCCCATGCATAAACTTTCTGCTTCAGGAAGTCGATGCGCTCTGTGACACAGGAAACATATTCTCTAGGACTGATACTAGTTCCCGAGAACGCCCGTCTCACAAAGCGCATCACCCTTGGGCGTGTATTGCCCTCCCTGAAGCAGATGAGCTTCCCGATGAGTACCCTGGCCTCATTAATACGACGCTCAATCCTGCACTGCCAGGCTGGTGCGGCAGGTTTCGGTCGGACAGCTCTGTCAGTGTTTGGAAATTTGACACGAGCAATACGACATGCCGCAACAGCCGTGCAATACAAGATCGAGTGTGTATCGCAAAGGTCTGCGCTGCCTTCAATAAAATTTGGTAACAGTGCATCCAGAGCACACACTAGCGCTCTGTTTCTTTTATTCATGGGCAAACGTGGTAGCCGCGGTCTAAGGTCAGGTGATGTGAACCGGTACTCACGGATCGCATCCTCCAGTGCGGTCCCTAATTCCACATTGCATAGGTTATCTGCAGATATAGCCCTGGCGTCCTCCTCCTCATCATGTTGGTTTTCCCGCAGTGGAGCTTCGACAGGGGCATGCATGACATTCTGGGATGGAGGAGGGTTGCTAGCAGAGCTACTCTGCATTTCCGAGCGTAGCCGATCAAGTGTAGCGTTATCCAGTCTATGATTGTTTAGAATGACGCGCACCTGATCCGACAATCGTTGGGTCGAGACATTAACGGCAGGTTCAAGCACCTGAAACAGAGAGAGCATCCGACCTCGGTACGCTGTAAGGTTAATTCCTCCCTCAGTAGCCCCATAATATGCGCGCATCACATTTTCATTAATGGACTGGGTCCATCGCATGCGCGACACATTTCCACCGGCAGCGGGGACCCTGGTCGGGGCCTGTTGGCCTCGAGGTCCCAAGCCCGCTGGTGGCCGTCCTCTTCCTCGCCGTTGTGGTGGTATTGGTGACGACGGTGGGGAGAAAAACTCGTCGCTCGAGCTCGACGCAGCTGCAGCGACCGGTGACACGGCGCTCACGGTTGCGGCGCGTACCGGCCGTTGCGAGGCGGAGCTGAGCGACAAGTCCGGAGATGGTGGGTGTGCCTGTTGTCGTGCTCTGGCTCTGGTCTGCATTCTACATACTCACATGAGACTGACATTTATATTATAGTCTATTATTTTGGATATTTTTATGGTTCGGTTTGGTTTGGTTTTCATCTTTATTTCCATATGGTATTAGTTTTATGGTTTTTAATTGTTAATTGGATCTAGGCTGTGAAATTCTTGCTATGTTTTATGTAAAAAATGTTGAGCGTAAAAAATTTTTTGTGCTGACTTTGACAGATGCCATAGAGTATTATTATTATTATTATTTTGCCGGTATTGTGTTGTTGGGCCGTCAGAATGCATATGTAAAGTATCTATCTCAGGGTATTGATATTTTATTGAATGTAGAACTGGCAAAAGGTGAGCCCAAATGGTTAGCGAGCTATGCTCGGTATTCGGAGATATTGAACAAAATCCTGCTGGATTTTCATTTTTAAGATATGCCACACCAGTATGCAAAGTTATTTGATTACGTGAAGATGAAAAATGCATACTCTGTATCTCTACATTATACTTACATTGATAATTTTCTGAAAAATCAACTATAATAACAGCTTCATTTTCTTTAACATTGTCAACACATTCTCGAAATGATTTTTGTTGATGTAACATATTGTAATAATGTATTTTAAACAATTTAGCCTCTTCTTGAAATTTTTGCACTAATATTCTCAAATCATCAGTCACCACTTCTCTTGTACTTTTTTTAGTAAATGCCTCAATCTCTATGCCTTCTTCATTTTTCTTTCTGTAAGGAACCGTTTTCATGCACCACTATAGCCAACACACGGTTTTTTCATTAGACGAATCCTTAACTTCAATCTTCTTAGTGCTTAGTGACACATAATTGGCAATCTCCGTACATGCACTCTTTAGAATTTAGATTACAAGCAATATCTCTCAGAAGTTCTTCAACTTTATTTGTTTTTAAAAGTCCAAGTTTGTAAAGCTTTATTAATTTATAAGATATATTTGCATGGCGTATGCAGGCACACGTTTCTCTGTTATGTAGTTTTGGAGGCAACACGTAAAGCGGACGATGGTTTTTGTTAATAATCCTTTCTTGCTTTAGCCGATAGATTTGCTTTCTTATGGTTTCTTGTTTTTTTAACGAAATATTTAATGCATTATGGCAACGTTTTAATTCTTTTCGGAGTTTGATTGTCTTAAGTTTCCACCTCTTTACAATATGCTCGTTTGGAATTGTTGCTGCAGTCGGGTCACTAATAGATTTATTTTTCTTCTTTTTATAGTAGCGATCAGAGTATTCTCTCCACTTCTGTCTTATTTTTTCTTTATGGCTTTGGTTTTGATCCTTAATTTTTAACTTATTTAATTTAACTCTCTCTAAATGTTTTTTTTCGCATTTCCTCATACTTAACTGGATTTTGTTTAAGACGCTCTCTGTATCTTTTTTGTCTTTCGGCATTTGACACAGGCGCCATGGTGTTTTACTGAAACGAATTTAGGTGGTTTATAGCTTGTCTTATTACAAATTATACTTTTGTTTTACTTATTTATAAATTAAAGTATTTTCTGACATCATTATTTGATTTTTAAAGTAAAGGTAGAAACTACAGGAAACTTAGTTAGATATTTGTGATCACCACATCGACATACCTATAAATATGTCCATAATATAGTTACCGGCACGTAAGTTGGTTAAAGATTTTCGTAGTAGAGGAAGTTCGCGCATGTAAAAATGTATGAAATTGTGTGTGCGCAAACTTCCTCCACTACAAAATTTTGGCCAACTTACGGGCCGGTAATTATAGTTACGTACTTTTTGTTTATGTGAACTATGCTTAACAATTTCTCAGTTTCGTAACGTAACGCAATATAACGAAGATGAGAATAAAATCTGAGAAATTATAACCTCTAAAAATATTTTTACGTAAACCACGTGTTTACCACGCAAACGCTGAGCGTATTCGTTAATATGATACAAAAAATAACAAAAAAACATAGTAAGTAAACAAAAAATATAATAAACTTACCACTATAATAATCGTTTATCACCCTGAGGTATTTTTTGTAAATATTCACTTGATACACGTCTTGACTTCACGACTCCGGCGAAAATATCATGGCTGCCGCGACAGTGATTTTGACGTAAGTAATAGTGTTGCCGGAATAGGAAAAAATATTTATACCACTTTAAATAATTGCGTTTAAAATTTTATTGCGCGTTACTAACCCTGAGTAACGAAACTTCGTAATTTTGGGACAGCATTAGTTTAATTTAAAAAAAAAAAACTATAAATGATTTACGAATAAAATTGGTCCTATTTAGTTACTTGATTCATCAAGAATAATATAGTCACAGTCAATGTTAAGTAAAGTGATGAATATTTGTAACAATTCATCTCTGAAAATGTGTAATGGTCATTGGGACACAAAAAAAATGTATGATGATATTTATAACAATGTTTTGACACTCAAAAAATATACTCTTAGATAATGAAAATTAAAGTTAAAATACCAGAAAAATCTTAATATTAATATACTAATATAACAACAAGGAGGGAAAAAAGAAAACATATCATAATATTAGATACTTACTTTAATATGAAGTAACGGGACAAGAAAAGATACCAAATGTACACTTTTTCTGAGTATGACCCGAATACTTTATTTATAGACTAATTTATTTGTTTTACGTAACATATTTGAAGCACTTTTCGTTTTTTTTGTCTAGGTCGCAGGTCCACCTCCTGTTCTTCTTCTGCTATCGTCGATGAGCCGTTTTTTTTTATTTGGCCTTCCTTTCTACCCAGTACTAAAAGTAAAATAATATTTTTTTCTATCATACATTGCTCTTAGGCGCAGGCCAGACAGAAGAGACGCAAGATGAGGACGTGTCGCGGACAGGGCGGAGACGAGCCACGGATGCGACTTTTGAAATTATATAGAAGAAACGGGGCGCGGACGCGACGCAGTCGCGCAGTCAGTACTATTTTCGGCATTCAACAGTCTGATTTTGACACGACGACATGTCTTCTTCTGATGATGAAGATGTACTAGCATTGGTGCATCTCGCTAATATACAGAGGGTTAGACGTTACTGGGTACATCCGGTATGGCTAAGCATTGAAGACAATCGATTTTTTAAAATAATGGAGGACCTATACAATTACCCAGATCGTTTTGTCACATTGTATAAAATGACTCCACAGTGTTTTAATATTATCATGTCCAAAGTGAGAAATGCTTTACAGAGAAAGCACTAAATTGGAGAGCATCTATTAATGCCGAAGAAAGATTACTTATAACGTTAAGGTAAGTGAAAAACATTATCTTTATTAATTACTTTAATATTAACTGAAAATTGTGTTAAATAATAAGGTTTAACTTTTGAAAAATGTGCCCGCTCAAACATCCGATTACTTGGGTGAAGAAAAACTATAAGTGTAGTTCAGAGGTGATTCTTCATTCAAAAAAGATGTATTGGTGACGTTTGCAGCCGAAACTGAACTAATTGTTGCAACTAGAGATGCCGATGCATTCCACCAGTTTTTATGACAAATCTTTTACTATCCAAGCAGTACGGTTATGGAATGCATTGCCCGTGTCGATAAGGCGTGCTCAATCTTTGTCCACTTTTAAAATTCTCGTGAAAAAACACTTCCTCTCTCCTTAAACGTCATCATGAATAGTTCCTTGCTCTTGTTTCATGTTTATTGTTATATATATATATATATATATCTAACTATCTAACTATTATATATATTTTTTTATATTTATTTAGATAAGATAATGCTTTACGTGTGTATGTATTTATTGTATATGTAAACGGTACACCACTGACTACCTGCAGTATTGTCTCTCCTTCTTACTTTAATCCTAATTTTTTTTTTCAAATTTATGTCTGTAATTTTAATGGTGTACATAATAAAGAGTATTCTATCTATCTATCTATCTAATCATTGATGCATCTTTCTAAGTTAGATTTGTTTCATAAGAACAAATTTCTTGTGGAAAAGTTCACATGTAACAGAGGGGTGTAAAAGCAAAAACGCCTCTGTCCACGTTATTTGGTATGGAGAAAAACGCACTTTGACATCTAGGTATTATGGACGCCTTATTTTTTCTAAAACTTAGTTTGAAAACGTTCATTGATTCTTTGCCGTGAAAAAGAAAGAAGGAATTGGTAAATAAATGCTGAAATCACCTTTATTATTATAAAAGTTTGACGGACAATGGCGCATTTGCTTCTCAACAATGGATTGTGTCGTATTTGCAACTCAACGGCAAGGACTATGTCAAGTTTGCATCTCAAGAGTCAGCCATTTTGTTGGATTGACAGTAGGGTGTACCTAATATGGGCAATCAAAATAAATAGTTTTTTATGACATTTATTAAAAAAATATAATGAACAACGTTATCTATAGGTACACTTATTGATACAGACGGGATGGTTAAAAAAGTAAGAAAAACATTTCGGAACAAAGATAACCAACGGAGCGTCTTATTTTAAGGGTGGCCCTAAAAGTCATAACATTAGTATAATTTTATAAACATAATCCTATTTCGGGTGGATTTGGCTCACAAAGGAGATCACCCATTTAGTAGGGCGACTCGGGCTAAAAATAAAAAGTTGGCGGCCAGGAATGAAATACATTTTATTCGAAAGGTTACAGGAGTAGAAAGAAAATTGTATGGTGACAACGTTATAATTAATTTAGGGACAAAGATATAGAACGGTCTTTAAAAAATAAAATCGGGTTCGAACGGATCGGGTTGTTCGAACACTTTAACTCGAGAACGGCTGGACCAATTTTCATGGTTTTTGGTATTCATAAAATAACAAAATGGAAAGAACATAATGCAACGGGCGGCCTTATTGCTTGGCAGTAATTTCTACCAGGCAACTTTTGGGTTAGGAAAAACAGCTAAAAAAATATACATTTTGAATTCGATCCCTATTTTTTATATTTTATGATTACAACACTGCTATCTACTAACCAACTAGATATATATAATAGGCGTTGTACGGATTATAATAAAACAAAGAAAAGGGTACAAAAGTATCAATTTATTGTTTTTTTTTATACAGTGTTCTTACATATTATGCTCATTATCTTGAACGATAACATAATCTAAAAAACCTGCCGGTGTTTGTAAGGGCTCATCTAGATGTCTAGCCAAGCCGAGAAACCAAATAATTGACATGGTATAAGCACAGCAGCCTAGAGTTTTTTTGCCAGTAAGACACGTACAATAATATTTTTTAATTGCATTTCTGCCATTTTCCGTATAATCTGCCATAATATAAACATAGTACGTCCTGGCCCTCGAATGTCGCGATTGAATACGACCTCTTAGAAGTCTCGTTGTATTATTAACATTAGGCAAGTTGATAATATTAGGATCATTATACAGTTCAATCGTGTATACCCCGTCTCTGATGTGCTCGCCACAGTATGATCGGGCTTATTTGAGCTGATAAGTGCCCAAAGCAAAAAGAATACAATCTTCTTCATTCAGACGAGGAAAATCTATTAGTTCTGGGTCATCAGCCGTCATTCGTCGGAATACAACTCTTTGCCTGTTCATATTATTTTCTATGACATAATCGGCAAGATCGTTCTCTATATTTCGCCTGTGTTGTATGATTTCCAAAAAGTCTTCTGCGTGTATGCTATCTATTATTGGTTGATGGAATGCATTGACGAGACTGGCTGCTACTCTAAAATCATCCATCATATGAGGCATAGCTCTATTGAAAAAATCTTGACGGAACAATTTATAATCGCGCTTAAATCTTCCATTCACCACTTCGATTACCCAACGACACATAGTAACAAGTCTTGATTCGTTGGCTTGAGCTGTGGATAATTGTAGTGCACCGACTTCTTTAGAGTGTGGTAAATAGCACGAATAGCCACATTCTTCTAAGGATGCAACTGAGTCTCGAAAGCCCCTGTCAAGGATGAATACATCTTCATTTTGAAAGTACCAATTGAACACATAACCACTCTCGTCTCTTGCCATATTCATCATGATACGACCATCAGATGATGTAGCAGAATATGGGCCAGTCACATCAATTATATATCCATCGCAAGTTACAAATAGAAATGGCTTCAGTAAATTGGTATATTTGTGTAAGCTATAGCTTTCCCGCTGAAAAAAGAAATTGGAGCTTTTCTGACAATAAACGTATGTTGCGTCGCATATTACGATTGCCTTTCTCTCTTCCGGCGGCGACCCAGGATTACCGAAAATCGTTTCTGGTACTAATAAGTTCCGGGATACTACTTCCTGTCGACTAATGTGATCGAATCCTAAATGACTAGGAACAAAATCTCGAAGCAAGCATTTTCTAGCAATTCCAAGTTTTCGTTGTAGAGTAGACTCTGGCATTCTGAACATGTTACTTAGACGTAGGTTCGAATCACCAGTTCTGTATTTTGCTAGTAAAATGCCTAGGCAGGCTTCAGGACGTTTTTGGTTTCTCAGACTAGGTGTTTCAGACAATATGAGTTGAAACTGATCATGACTAAGACCTGTCCAGTAAAATAATTCTGTTTGGCTCATTTGCCTATAATTGACAAAGTCTAGAAAGGAACTCCTTTCTTCTTTTAACACATCTATTATATCATCTAAGTAAGCCCCACTAAAATCGGTACATAGATTTGGTGCCTCCTGTAATTGTTCCCAATCAAAACTGATCAAATGTTCTTGACAAACACGACTATCTTTAGGTATGTATATGTTATACTTGCATAAAACATTCGCCCGTAAAGAACTCGGCAAGCGACGCCGGGTGGTATTTTGACAACCAAATATTAAGCAGCGCGAACTTGTGCAAGGAACACGTCGATATCTGCTACTTTGGACAGAAGAGTCTCTGGCCGATGGCTCAGCGACTTCCACAGGCACAGCAGCATCAACAGGCGCAATATCATCTGCTGGCGGAACGTTATCTGCTGGCGGAACGTCAGCTGCTGGCGGAACGTCAGCTCTTCTTCTCCTGTCTGCTCGTTGTACACAAGGACGGCAGATAAATTCTTCATGATTCAGAAGAATCTGAAAAGAAACAACAAAATGAATTCGAATCTATTTTTTGGCATTGATTTACTCAAAGCGGTTACTGATTCACTTTAAAAATCGTAACTAAAAGCCTGACCACGAGGACGCCTTGTAGGGGCGAAATCGTAAGGCAGCGGGCAAATAAACACGTGCCCTTATCTTTTTCACGCCTTATCAGAATACAAAAGTGACGTCATCGACGCCAGGTGCAGAGATATTTTAACCGGGTTGTACACAGGTAATTCTTAGATACCTACATACATACATACATTAATTATTAAGTACAAACATTTTTAACATTTGACCAAAAAATATGTACTTATATACTTACTTGTCGAGGGTGTATAACTTCTGTTATATACAATCGTAAGTGCGGCCTATTTTGAAACAACTCAGACGTCAATAAAGATCGTCTTCTATTAACAACTGAACGATTACAACACACACACCTTCCCATGATAACATCAAGTCCGTTATTTGCGCAATGGTCACAGATTATAAAAAAAAACAGTCCTTATAACACACGCCGAGAAATAAGCTGATTCGCAAAAACAGTGAGTAGTGAACAAGGCAACAGATGATGCGTCACTGAACGGACTGAGACGATTCGCGCGCGCGTGTCTATTGTGTTACAAGTAAACGGCACAGAGCACGGGGGAAGTGAGGGACGCGCGGAGCGTGCAAGATTAGAACAGGTTTTTACCTGAACGCGAAAAACGTATTACTTGTACCAAATATAATTCCTAATAATTATCCAAAACGAATTATTGTTTTAATTTTTACATGCAACATAAATCTTCGAACCCAAATTGTTCTCGTCTTTGGTGCCATAGTAAAAAATAATGTATTCTATACATATTTTTAAAAAATATGTAAGAATTACCGAGGGCCACCCAAAAAAAAAAAATTTGCCCAGAATGGGTGATCTCCTTTGTTGTACCTACAACTAGGCTCAAGAAAATAGGTGGCTCGTTCAGATGTCAATGTATACGCTTCTACAATAAGCTTCCAAGCCACGTACAAGATCTTAGCCTTAATAAATTCAAAACATTTATTAAAAGTAAGTTGTGCCAAAAAGCGTTTTATACCACTAAAGATTATATTGAGGACAAAAAGACTTGGGATTGAGCTGCTCCAGTTTTTTTTAAATTTACTTATTGAATTTTGTTATTTTTGATAACTTTGTATTTTATTATATACATATATAGTGACATGAATATTTACTTTGTGAAGTATAATATTATTATTATTTCAATTATTGTGAATTTGAGGACTATGTGGATTATATATTTTATTTATCTGGCAGTTTGAGTAATTTATGCGGCCAACCCAAATGTCCTGTTTTTGGTATTGTTCGTCAAATCGTTGAGCTCCTTAAATTCTGAGTTGAGCTGCACGATCACTGACAAATGCGTGCACTGACTGGACAGGTCCACTCAATCTGTGTGGTTCTTTCCTCAAAAGACCATTTCAGACACCAATCTACATGGTCTTCACATGATCTGACCAAGATTATGTCTGGACTTTAAAAGAGACTGTGACCTCTGAGTTTGTTTCGGCCTTTCTTCTCAGAGTAGTCAGATAGGAAACGCCGACCTCATCTAGTTTTAAAAATGTGTTTGACGTGTAAAAGTGTTTGTACAAACCTACTTACAGAAATAAATCATATATCATTTAAAATACTAATCCTTCTCAAAATAAACTATTTTAATATGATCACAAAGATATCATAGAGATAAGGTTTGCCCTTTACAGTATGTCAATTGGTCATATAGTTTCGGAGATAATAAATTAATATAATAAAACTAAAGAGTTATTTTTTTACTAGCAGCACCCCGTGGTTTCACCCCCATAAGTCTCGATCCCGTAGGATTGTCGAGATATAAAGTATCCTATATTCTAAAACACGTCATGGTCTACCTATGTGCCAAATTTCATCCAAATCCGTTTAGCCGTTTTAGCGTGAAAATGTAACAAGCAAACATACAAACAAACTTACTTTCGAATTTATAATGTTAGTTAGGATTACTTACTCAAATTATGCAATGTTGTTCTAATTGAACAAATATTTAATTAAAACACCACTAACCTATCAGTATTGTAGTGTAATACGCAATAAATAAAAAAAAAGAAATAGTAAATTGTTTTATTAGGCCACAAACAACGGAAACATACTGAGTAATAATTCAGTTGACAGATACATAGTATTCACATTTTATTAGACCTCAGAATCCTCTTCATCTGGGTTGTCCTCGTCCAAATCTGGATCAGTAGATCACCGACAGTTTTTATATTAATATAAAACTCCTTGAACGAATCATCAATCAGGTCAATCATGTCCATCAAATCCTTTTTTTTCTCTGCACTGATTGGCAAAGCCTCCTTTGAGATTGGGCTCAACCTAAAGAGATCTATTACTGATTTTCCTCTTTTCTTAAAATTTATTATCTTGAAAGGGAGTTCGCGATCCAGAGTTTTCTTGTAATTAATTTTTCCTACGCTGTTTTTATTATATTGCAGCCATTTAATAGGTTGCCACAGAAATTTCTCCCCCAAATCATCCAGTTTTTTTAGAGTAAAGGGTCCTTTCTTGGATTTAAGTTCGGTAAAATCCAAGAAATCATTTACCGTCATCACCACGACCTTAAATGGTTTCTGCACTTTGCAAGTCCTCACCAACTGCACCCAATCATATAAATGATTGATTCTCATTTGTGTGACGTCAATATCGGCTCATTAGATATGGGATCACCGGCATACTCATCTGAAAAAAAAAAGCAAATATATATGTATTTTACATTTTGACTTCACTATCGGCTTAAGCACCATCGAAAACTACGAAAACGACACCCATGACGAAAAATTACAAAATGTTTAGCAGCCGCCATCTTGGATTTCCATTTTGACCTCACTATCGGCTTTAGAACCATCGAAAACTACGAAAACGACACCCATGACGATAATTGAGAAAATTTTTGCAGCCGCCATCTTGGATTTCCATTTTGACCTCACTATCGGCTTTAGAACCATCAAAAACTACGAAAACGACACCCATGACGAAAAATGAGAAAATTTTACAGCCGCCATCTTGGATTTACATTTTCACATCACTATCGGCTTTAGAACCATCGAAACCTACGAAAACGACACCCATGACGAAAAATGAGAATATTTTCGGAGCCGCCATCTTGGATTTCCATTTTGACCTCACTATCGGCTTTAGAACCATCGAAAACTACGAAAACGACACCCATGATGAAAAATTAGAAAATTCTTTCTCTTTCTATCGAGTGTGAATTCAAAAGAAGAAAGTTGCATGGAGGGCCCATACAAGTAGGGCTCTTTCACGTGACGATTTCTACTAGTTAACTCCTACTGCAAGCCGCGTTAAAGAACTCCGTTCCAATTAAACAGTAAACGAATAAGAATAAGGTTCATATTTCTATAAAACGCGTACTCAGCAAAGTTAAGATAATAACGTTTCTTACCGTTTTCATCCACTTGATTCATTCGCTTGCGAGATGATTTTAACTTCATGTCACGTAGTTCTGTTGACTTCCGTTTCCTAGCCATTAATTCGGCAATCGTCGGATTCTGCAAAATCCGAACATTTAAATACTTATGTAGGTAGGTAGGTATTCCCTCTGTATAGGTATGATTCCAAACAACGCGCAGTACTGCGCGCCAGTGCTGTCTGCCACGTGATTCCGAGCACCGCTGTTATCTCATATAAACCTATAGAAAATGTATGGGGAACATTAGTGCACTGCTACGACAGCACTGCCGCGTTGTTCGGAATCATACCTTTAGTTTATTACACTAAGGTAAAAGAATAAGTTTGGTAGGTTACCTACCTACCAAATTTATTCTTTTTCTCACTTTTTCCTCCATTGCAACTCACAAACTATACACCCAACTTATCAATTAAAACACAGTAGCTATCAATCAATCAATAGATAGTTCTATTCGTAGTCGTTACTTTCGATATAAAACTCAAAAACAAACGAAATCAATTGAAGCACCCTAGACTATTTCGCGCGCGTGCGGCTTCTCAACTGACGTTTGTTTACCAACAAACACGCGAGCTTGAGCTAGAGATGTGCCACGATATTTCACAAATTGTTACTTTTTACGGAAGCATGTTGACAACTCGATTATTTTTTAATAGAATTTGGGTACATAAGTTGGCAACTAAACATATTCATTTAACGTTAATGTTTTTTGTAACCGACATTTAGTGATAACTATTCCTATTACATTTAGGATTTAGAACTTAGTTGGCCGTAACCGGATATCTCAATAATTCAAATTTCAAACAGAAAAATTTCGGTAGGCCATAACTTGACATTTCAATTTGTCACAATTTAATCAAAAAGACCTCAGCTGGCCATAGATTGACACTTCAATTGGTCAATTACTTACAGGTGTATAAGTTGAGCTATCAACTATCAAATAATATTTTGGTTACTGAGTATAGGTTGATACAACAAAATATCAATGTTCGTTTACAAAAACATTTGAATCGTTAATTTGACATGAGGTTTTGTCAAGTTAGACACGTTAAAATGGGAGATGTCAACATACTACCAGAGTCGATTGCTCCAAAAGTTATGTATATTTGGGGCTGTAAATTTTTTTCATATAAATTCCGTATGCGTGGGACGTATTAAGCCAATAAAAATAAAAACATAGAAGTCGACATGTCAATGTATTCACGCCAGCCACGGAACTATTCTAATTAGGAAAACTGTACCGCAGCTACTTATTTATGACTTATTCACTGTCGAGTACTCGAGTCCCGGCTTGTGTGTAATATAGTAATCGAAAACAATCCTATGAAAACTTCTCCACACTCATTCATAAAATACATCCATCCTGAGTAGGATGGATGTATTTTATGAATGAGTGTGGAGAAGTTAACACGTACACGTAATGTTTTACTATACCGGCCATTATGACAGAGTTGTCATAATGGCCGGTATAGTAAAACATTACGTGGGAATTCCCTGCCGGGCTGCCTAGCGTCAATGCCTGATTTGGTGTTGCCATACGTACAAAAAATTAAGGATATTAATTAAAAAGTAAAAGGACCGACCAACAACAAAGGTATTACATCGGTCGACTTGGAGATAAAATTATGGTATTTTCGCGTAATATAGTTGCCTTACGATACTACATACTACACATTATGAAATAATGGTACAAATAGTATAATTATACTACGAAATCCATCACTGCCCGGCAGGCATGCCACCCCGCGCCCTGTCCTCGCCCCCGCCCCGTCCGTGCCCTGTCTCTCCTGTATGTTTTAAACAAAAGGCGCAGACGTAAAAGCGTTGCGCCCGCGCCCCGTCTCTTTTGTATGTTTTGCGTCGCGACGCTTCTATACATTTTGTATGAAAGGGACGCGGTAGAGACAAATGACCGCGCCCCGTCTGCGTCTTACGTCTCTTCTGTCTGGCCTGCGCTTTAGGTATGTATTTATAACTTAAGCAGAAAAACTACAATATGAGGACATTGCAGTGATATGGTGAACATACCTTTGACCATTCAGGTGCAGACTTAACAGCTCCTTCGCCAGTAGAATTTAACATTTCTACAACCGTTTCCTACATTCGCTTGCTATGCACCCGTAGTTGGGTTATTGAGATTTGTTATACCCAACTGCAATTTATCTATGATTTAAATTTTTATGTCCGTCTGCCGCCGGGGGGGGAAAGGTTTTAATTTAATTGCCCTGACTTATCCCAAAAAAATGTTCTCCTTAGCATCTGTTACCACGTTCTTGGGCATGATTCGGCACTGTGAATTGGCTGTGTAGCTATCAGTATTGTAGCAGGTGTGGGAATCTGAGGGTTCAAGATCCTTCGCCTGCGCAGCACCGCACATACCGGTATTTGCACGATCTATTTGTAATATCTAAAATGTTTGTTTGCGAGCCTCAGCTGGCTTCCTCGGAAAACTTCCCGATTGTTAATAATGCCTCTTCGATGATAACTGCGTCATGGACTAAAACCTTGTGCTTTGTTGGCGTCATAGGATGCCATTCATATAAGTTAACTGCAATGTGCATGATCCAAAAACATACTTATAGGTACTATTTTACAGGATGAGTAAAATTAAGGTTATGCTAGTCGGTCATTCAGGCAGAAGCCTAGAAGTGGTTCCAAAGCAGATGTTTTGACGCGTTTCGACTTCACGCATATCAATGTTTCTCTCAAATAATCAACGTACCTATTTGCGTATTTTTTTGTTATGATTACGAAAATTTAAGAGTGTCTTTAGTGAAGTATGAGGCCCGAAACACGATTGAGAAAACTTTCCTCGATACAAAAAAACCGCAAAGTTTCCTTAAAATGTGCTTTATTCAAGAGAAAACCCTCAATCAATTATATTAAATAAGTACTTTAAGGGATTATGGACTTATTTTACTTTATAAACACAAATTAAATTTTAAAATTAAATATTTGTAACTTAATTTGTAAACATAGTGCAATAGAATTGCGTGCGGGCGGGGTCATACCGCCCCCCTCGGCTCCCGTCAGTCCCACTTCGCCTTAATTTATATTACATATAGATTTTAAAATATAATAAAATCAAAGATTTATTAATGATTTCCTTTGCAAGCGTTTGATACTTCGGCTCGGGCTGCAACCCCATCTCGAGTGAAACGACGATTTTCAAATCACTTGCAAGGAAACACAAAAAAACTTTGCTCACTTGCTCCAAAATGTACTTAGGTAGATACCTACTATTTCTTTATTCAACAGATATCTAGCCACAGGGGTCAGCTTATCTACTCTAGCGCATAGTTTTCGGGTGGGAGTGTCAACTACATCACAAATCATATCCGAAGTTTGTGAAGCAATTTGGAAAAACTTGAAGACACAGTATATGCCAGATGTTACAAAAAGCCGCTGGGAAACTGTGGCAGAAAAATTCCAAGAAAAATGGGGATTCCCGAATTGTATCGGGGCCATCGATGGTAAGCATGTGACAATAAAGTGTCCCGATAACGCGGGATCGGCATATTTTTCATATTTAAAAAAACACAGCATTGTCCTTTTAGCTGTTGTTGGCCCTGAATATGAATTTATTAGTATTGATGTTGGAGGGTATGGCCGAAACTGTGACGGAGGAGTGTTCGAAGAGTCGCTAATTGGTCAAAAATTCAACAGGGATGAATTTAATATTCCCGATGACAAGCCTTTACCTGGTCAAGTGGAACCTTCTCCACATGTACTAGTGGGAGATCAGGCGTTTGCTTTACCGACTTATTTATTGCGGCCCTTCCCCTAGGTACAGTCTAGAGATGATTTACGGAAGGATACTTTTAATAAACATTTATGTATAGCACGCCGTGTTGTAGAAAATGCATTCGGCATTTTATCAATGAAATTTAGGATATTTTTAAGGCCTATAGAATTGAATGTAGATAAAATACCTATTCTTGTGTCTTCTTGTTGTGTTCTTCGTAACTATTTAAGATTTCGAAATTGCGAAGACGATTACCAACAGGCTTTGCTGACAGAATGTCCAGATAGTCAAATGATTGCTATTGATCCTCCCTCTCAAACAGAAGGGCATCCAGTGTGGTTTATGGCATACGTGATAAATTCGCAGATTACTTTTACAACCTCTAATTTATTTATGTTATAGGTAGTACACAAAACATTATTTTCCTAATAATGTAACATAAGTATTCATTTATAAAGCATCACCAAAACTTTTCCTATTCTTTTACGTATGACACTTACACCATGCATGCTGTTATTTTTTTTTTTAATATTTCATCGTTATTTTCTAAATATTTTGTTTTATTTTTCCCTTGTTGCTTAGTTTGCATACCTACCGTGAAATATGCCAACATTGCCCCCAAGGGAATCTTTGCCCGTAGAACGATTTATAAGCATAATTATGTTTGATTTGCAAAAGTATCTTAATATATTATGGCAACATTTAATGACTTTGGTGGAAAATAGGTTATAAAAAAAAAAATATATATATTTTTACTATCTTCCATTGTACATAAACACTTAGGTAAACACTATGCAGCGTAACAACTAAAATAAAGAGTGTTTTCGATGAACTCTAGCACCCAGAGTAAGATTTAACTTGTGTTTAGGGTGCCAGCGTCCTCGCCTATAATTTGAACATATAACAGTAGTTGTATGACGAGCACAGTACCTATATTATTATTAATAATAATATCATCAATATTATTAATTATTTCTCTTATAATCTTTTCTCTTATAATTAATCAATATTATTAATAATAATATAGGTACAGTACCTATATTATTATTTATAATGCGACATCATGCTCAATGCATTCGCAGTGTACAGACGTGCTCGTTAGCAATATTTACCTACTTTTAAAATAGCTCCTCTCTCTCTTTAATTAAACACAATGAAATTCTTTGTAGAAAGAAATCCTTGGTTTTGTTTCATTTATTTATACAGGTTTGGTTGGTTTCATTCATAATATACAGGGTGTTAGGGTAAACACCGTTATCCTTGAAACCAGTGGTTTGGTGTCATTGAACGTAAAATCAATGGAAAAAAACAACTTTTTTTTCGTTAAAGAAAATCTACATTTTTCTACAACAATATTTCATTCTGTACGCAAGGGCAACGAACTTGCATCTCAACACGGCGGGAAACGGCTGGAAGGGGCGGGCGGGTGGCGCGGGACGTTACCTGACCAGTGACCAGCCGATAGCGCGCGATGGCACAACGCCCCTTCGTCAGTCAGCTGTTTCGCTAGCAGGCGAGTGCACGTAAAGTAAAGTCGCGTCGCGGCGTGGTAGCCGCAGCGCCGCGCGCCGCTCATTTCTCGTGCGTAAATAATAATTGTAGTTATGTGATTATGTCTTACACGAATAAACAGTGCACTTTACGCTATCGCGGGTGGTAAGAGTAATAACCTGAACGAGGCAGAATGTACGCAGAATTGTTGCCTGAGCAACGTGTGCTAATTTGTGAAACGATTTTGGCGGCATCACAAAGGTTGCGTAGCTACTGACGGCCAGTTCACCGTGCTGTCCCACGCTCAGGGTCGTGGCAACCAGCAGCTGCCAGTTGATCTTCAAGAACGAAACGAAAATCAAATTTACATGTAGACTCGTCACAACACCTAAGGTACCTACTTAGATATTTTTGCATGTCATAAGCCAAGAAAAGTATGAGGGTAATTATGTGTATTGCGTATTTATTCAAAATTATGTTGTGTAGGTAGAAGACGGGCCCGTTGCCTGGGCGACGTCGATCGTCGTCCGTCACAGTTAGTACCTACACGTCTCTCGGGCGCATTATCCATGAATTAGCGGACGACGTCAGAAAAAACAACTTTCTTTTTTTTAAATTACAATTTACCACAAAAGTATTTCACCCTTTCACACTATGCACTTGCGTCTCAACACGGGTGGGTGGCGCGCGACGGGCCCGACCGGCCGCGAGCGCGACCCTTCCTTCAGTCAGTCAGCTGTTTCGCTAGCGAGCACGACGACGGATATAAACTTTAAAAAATCTTTTAATGAAAATAAAGTTTTCTTTTTTGTTGTTACTCGGTCATTTATTTTTATATTTATGTCAACTATTTGGTTGGTTTGAGTGACAACAGTGTTACACCCTCTATATCTAATTCCAAGTCGATCAGACGAGCGAAAATGAAATAAATTAGCATTGCAAGGCAGAGAAGGAACAGAGGCCCTAGTGCGAGTTTCTTTTAACCATCTCGACTTTACGCATCGAACGCGTTCGGCGCTCCGATTGGTCAAGGGCCAATCGGAGCGCCGGACGCGGTCGATGCGTAAAGTCGAGATAGTTAAAAGAAACTCACACTAAGGCCTCAGGCAGCAGGGTCAGTGGGTCGTCTTAGGTTGCGTGGTTAAAATGAAACGATTAGTTATTTAATAAAATCAAAGATTTAATAAAACAACACAAAAAGTCTAAAGTAGGTAGGACATTCACGATCAAATTTGAATGACGTAAAACCATTACTAAGTCATTACAATGTAACTCTTACATTGGTAATATACCGTATAAATTAGAATGCTTGCTGGGAGTTTTATCAAACTCACGGCAATCGTTCTAATTGATTACAATGAGATAACTGTACTATTTTCAATGACTTAGTACCTAATGGTTTTATGTCATTCAAATTTGATCGTGAATATCCTACTTACAATAAATAACTGTTAGAGATGACCAAAGTTTAAACAACAAATCTATGCGAACGCAACCCTCGTCGGAGGATTTATAGGTAAATAGTTCTAAAAAATAACAATTTCAATCGCTGGGTCATACAATCATAAACTAGTTTTTTCAAATGATTTAATACAATAATTAATAAAAACAAATCAAATTATTTAAAACAATCACAAAAAAACTTTAATAATGATTTAAAAAAGTAAGTACCTAAATACCTAATCAAATATTCGAACATTATTTTAACAACCTTCTTTGACATAGGTACATCGAAATTGTTGTACAACCGAGCGCCCGGCCGGCGATGTTTGTAATTAGTTAGTATGTAAATCCTTAAATCTGTCGTGTTTTGTCGGTAGCAGCCAAATCAATTACTATGAAAACTCATATCTGTCGTGCAGCACCAATAGTTTAAATAGCACGACTCGTGCTATTTAAACTATTGGTGTGTGTTGCTGTGAGTATGAGTTGTTCGTATGTGGTGTGTGCTGCTGTGAGAGAGAGGTGTTAGTATGTGGTGTGTGTTGCTGTGAGTATGAGGTGTTAGTATGTGGTGTGTGTTGCTGTGAGTATGAGGTGTTAGTATGTGGTGTGTGCTGCTGTGAGAGAGATGTGTCAGTATGTGGTGTGTGTTGCTGTGAGTATGAGGTATTAGTATGCGGTGTGTGTTGCTGTGAGTATGAGGTGTTAGTATGTGGTGTGTGTTGCTGTGAGTATGAGGTGTTAGTATGTGGTGTGTGTTGCTGTGAGTATGAGGTGTAAGTATGTGGTGTGTGTTGCTGTGAGTATGAGTTGTTCGTATGTGGTGTGTGTTGCTGTGAGTATGAGTTGTTCGTATGTGGTGTGTGCTGCTGTGAGAGAGAGGTGATAGTATGTGGTGTGTGTTGCTGTGAGTTTGAGGTGTTAGTATGTGGTGTGTTTTGCTGTGATTATGAGGTGTTAGTATGTGGTGTGCTACTGTGAGAAAGATGTGTCAGTATGTGGTGTGTGTTGCTGTGAGTATGAGGTGTTAGTATGTGGTGTGTGTTGCTGTGAGTATGAGGTGTTAGTATGTGGTGCGTGTTGCTGTGAGTATTAGGTGTTAGTATGTGGTGTGTGTTGCTGTGAGTATGAGGTGTTAGTATGTGGTGTGTGTTGCTGTGAGTATGAGGTGTTAGTATATGGTGTGTGTTGCTGTGAGTATGAGGTGTTAGTATGTGGTGTTTTTGGTGGGTTATTGTTGATTGATGGTAAGGGTAAATAATTGGATCGATCTGGTAAGGAGATAAAAGAATGAGAGGGTGGTGGTGTGCGGAGGGGGTGAGGGGGAATTTCTGTACGACGAAGTGTTGTGTGTTGGGATGGTAGCTATTGGTGAATAAGACGATTCCATATTAAATATTTATCTTATATGAGCAAGCTCCTCCTCCCTAATAATTTGGACGATTTTAAATTTAATATTTGACTGACGAAGGGGTGTGAATGACATGACTGTTTTGGCGTATGCTAAAAAATGAAGCTCCATGGCATGGTGGAGTGGTGGTGTGCGGAGGGCGTGAGGGGGAATTTCTGTACAACGAAGTGTTGTGTGTTGGGATGGTAGCTATTGGTGAATAAGACGATTCCATATTAAATGTTTCTCTTATATGAGCAAGCTCCTCCTCCCTAATAATTTGGGCGATTTTAAATTTAATTTTTGACTGACGAAGGGGTGTGAATGACATGACTGTTTTGGCGTATGCCAAAAAATTAAGCTCCATGGCATCCATTGTTTCATATGGAGTATTTGAATTCTTTTTCGAATTCAAATACAAACTCGGTCAGTATTCGAATGGCCCTCATTCGAATGCGGCAAACTCCCAGCACGGGGATGCCGTCGTCGCGGCGTTGATGGCTGAAGACGCTGAAGTTCAGTTATATGTTCGTCATCAGATACCGGAGTTACCTCAGAAGTTTCTTCCGGCAAATTGTTGGAAAGGTTACAGGTTGTTGGTGCGAAACCTAAATGAGGTGTCATGAATGACATGGCCTCGGCCCATTGCCAGTTTCCATTACCTTTGGCTCGTTGGCCAGTAACTTGAGGCTCCTGAGATGCCTTGCGTATGTGTCTCGAAGACCTTTCCATTTATGCTTAACAGCTTCAGCTAAAACAAAAATGGAAATTAGAAGTACGTCGCTACGTCATCGATCGAAGTTGACCAATCGAACAAAAAAATTGTAGGTACTTAAATCAAAGTGAGTGCGTAACTGCGTACCTACGCTAGGTACTTCAAGTCTTCAACCGATATCGCCCAATGACGTCCGATAAGTAACTTCAAATAAATAAATAATTACTTTCATTACCGAAATACCGACCGATTATAGTTGTATTAGATTAGTGTTGTAGGTATGCGGCACATCTGCTATCAAATTGCGTACCTACCTAACTTATTTTCGTAACCGATTAAGACTAGGTACTTAATGTTTCATTTTGACAGTTCAACATTTTGACCGTTCAAGCTACTCTTATTTTTTTATTTTATTACACAGAGTTCGAGAATAAGTCGGCAACATTTTGAAGAAAGTTCATGTGTCATGTCAAATAGTTGATTTAAAATATTGAAATTAGAAAAACAACCTTAATTATAGTGAAATAAAACCAAACTCATAATTGAACGAAATGTCCAATATAATGTCAATTTAATTATTGTAGGGACCTAGCTAGCGATCACGCCCTATACGATTAGCTTTGCCTGACCTTCCCCATTTTTTACATTCAAAGCGCGACACGCGTATTTTTCCCGCCGCGATTTCTTACGTAGGTACCTACGTGCTAACGTGGGCTTAGTTTTTTTTAACGTTTATTCCAAAGTTAAATAAAATCATGAGCAAGTTACACTGCAACATCGAGATATAAGTACTAACGTACTAGAGAAGCCACGTCAAATAACTGAATTGTCCTATTCTTCGTAATTTGAATCTTTAGTTCGCTGCAGCGCTAAAATAATAACAATTCGTCTAAACCGTAACTAATTTACCACAGCGCTAGATTTGCTGTTGTCCTATTCTTCGTAATTTGAATCTTTAGTTCGCTGCAGCGCTAAAATAATAACAATTCGTCTAAACCGTAACTAATTTACCACAGCGCTAGATTTGCTGCGGAAGTGTATTTATTCTCGGCAAATAGACTATGACAGGAGTACTACAGAATGGACAACGTAGGTATTTTGCCTACAGGGTTTATTTCATAAATAATAGACAATTTATTTTTTTGATATATTTTATTTAGTTACCCTTAAATAATATGAGTTTAGTCATCTTTTGCCTTTTTGTGGAATAATCAACGCTTTGATCTGTTTTTGCTTCATGTTTTAAACGAATAGTAGTATATTTATTAATAATCGCCCGAATCAAATGAATTCTATGATTCAGTGTACTTGGTTGGCAAAATGAATGCTGAACCAAAGATGGAAATACCTCCGTGTGAATAAAATGCTCCAAAGTATTTACAGTAATGTAACTGTAATAGTATTTCGTGGAGAGGCTAATTCCACCACTTTGGTTTATAAGTTTTCGTATGATAGTTTCCGTGATCACACATATTTTGTATACGTCTTCTGAAGAATATAACAATCCGCCCATGTCTTTAATAGTTATAAGTTTATGGTGTGGCAGCCTTTCTGCTGTTGTTAATGCGTCCACGCATTCTTCACATTTTAATGATTTTGTGAGATTTCGAGCAATGTAGCCAGATATGTAACCGACTATCAATTGAGAACCAAACGGTATTTGTTGGGAACTGAGAGTATCGGAAAAAATATAACAGTTGTGTTCAGCTTGTATATCAGATTCTAAACATCTAGTTGCTGACAATATTTCGTATTCCTCATCGTCGTGTCTGTTTAAGGGCGTCGTATAACATTTGTTGAAGAATTACATAGAATGTTTATATTATCTAAAGGTATACAATTACCCGTGAATGATGAACGAAGTTCCAAATGGTTCAGGGTTTTTTTGTAGGCAGCTCGAAATTGTAAGACGTTGGGGTTATTATTGTACCCGCCGTGCTTTCTTATGACCCCAAAGAAAAGCTCTAGATGATCTTGACTTAGACGGTATGTAGAAATATATGTCATATATTTTTTTTCTTCTACTACACGTTGATATAAAGTTTTTAGAGATTCTATACAAATCAAAGCTCCTATAAATCCTGTTTTATTAGCCGATTCAACAATTTTCTTTTTTGATATCGACAAAGTAATACGTGGATCTAAATCTTTTCTTTTTACGACTCTTCTGCATTTTATATGAAATTCTAAATTTAATATGTATCTTTTTACTTTTGACAAAAAATTCAGTACTTCTGACTTATTTATGGCGTCAATTGGTCGCTTGAACCCATAAAAATAACACTTTCTTGAATTCATTGTGTCAAAAAAATCATTAAACGTTTCCAAAAATTGTATTGTAGCCGACGAGTCCGCGAATTGTGTATACTTCAAATCCTCGTCACATAGCTGCAATCTTACTTAAGAGTTGAGTAGCAAGACGGACCTTCATAATTTGGTTACGGAAGTACACATGCCGTGGTGTAAGTTTGTTGGCAAACCTAAGGGCGCTTTCATTTTATGCGTTTCTTGTCGGACCGCTGCCGCACGCTTACCGTGCCGCAGGTTATATCTCGCTGTCGGGCCGCTGCAGTACGGTAGCAGTCCGGCACCAAACGTCTAAATTAAAAGCGTATTTGACGCCCGTGCGTTTTTATCTCAGTGATGTGACATCAGTCAAGCCATGGACTCTGACGAAGAAATATTACTGTTAGTGCTCTTGTTAAAAATCATCAAAGAGAAACAAAAACGACGCCCCCGTAAAAGAGCAGCACCGATGTTTTCGTTAACATTTAATTCTGGTTATTTCCATAATCTTTACCCTAGGTTAAAACAAGATCCAAGCAATTTTTTTAATTATCTAAGAATTTCTAGAGAGTGTTTCTACGAACTCCTTGAATTAGTTAAAAGTAAAATTCAGCGCCAAGAATCTGTTCTCAAGCATACTATATCAGCTGAAGAAAGACTGGTAATAACATTCAGGTAAGTAAAGTAAACAATTTGTATTTGATTAATTATTTATTACTACAACTTATGATCTTTTTTTCATAAAATCTTTTATTACTAAATGATTTTATGAAAAAATAATATTAAGAAGAATCAGTGTGATCAACATATAATTAGTACAGTAAGATAATCAATAATTAAATACAAACAACTTTCAAATAAACATCCCTGGGTAACCAGAGTTTTGAAAAATCAAAACAAAAATTATTACCTACAATTTAGAAATATCATCTGTAAAAAGATCACTATACACCGTGGCATTTTAGTCGTCTTACAAAGGTGGTCCACTCAATGTATCCGACATAAAGTACCTCCAGGCATGTTTTTTTTTTTTTTCCATTAATTAATATAATAGGTACAAAGAAAAATAAATAATGTATTAGAATTCTGAAACATCCTGTTATTAATGTTTACGTATCAAACGATAGACCATACCTACCCAGCGCACGGGTCGAGTAGATCATTCCATCGCCATTTTCTATGAGACAAAATACCGAAAGCCAATCTAGCATAGTCCACGTGGACTGTCATCCAATGAGGTGCTCTAATGCTATCCTTTGAGTAGAGCCGCGTGTGTCACGCCCCGCCCCTTTCACTTGAAAAATAAGTGAAGGTCAATCTCGCAGCGTCTCAGTTGCGGCCGAACACCGGAAGTGGAAGTGCGCGCGCGCTACCGGATAATCAAACGTTGTTCGCGATCGTTACTAAGTGCAAGGAGTGAATAGGTCCTACCTACTTCACAATGAGTAATAGGAACTATCGATACTCGAATATCGAGTACCTACAAATGGTGCGCCTGTACGCAATGAGTGGTGACAATTTACGGGGAGCAAGGAGATTGTACGCTGCGCCAAATAATCTGGAAATGTTACGCAACCGAGGTGTGATCAACCCGCAAGTGCCAGGACTGCAAGTCATTTTAGCAGCCACACAGCGACTTATTGATCACGGCCAGTTTCGCAGTCCACCGCATGCGCAAGGTCGGGGTCGCCCACGACACACACCCGTTCTTGAAGAGAACATACTACAGTATTTTGAGGAACACCCGCGACGGAGTACCAGAGTGGCTGCCAGACATTTCGGAGTCAGCCACTACTATGTCTGGAAAGTTTTACAAGCGGAAGGATTACACCCGTACCACTACCGGCGAGCACAGGCCTTATACGGAGCTGACCCTGAATCCCGCATGGCATTATGTCGCTGGCTTATTGACCATCCAAACACCAACATTCTCTGGACCGATGAGTCTACGTTCACCCGAGTGGGGATGTTCAATATCCATAATGAGCACTGGTGGTCAATTAACAACCCACATCTAATTCGAGAACATTCCCACCAAATCCGATTCAGTGTGAATGTGTGGGCTGGGATAATACGGGACAGAATAATTGGCCCTATTTTTATTCAGGGTAACCTCAACGGTGGAACGTACCTAGAAATGGTACAGAACGTAATTCCCGAGTTACTGGAAGATGTACCTGCTCCCTATCTAAACAGTCTGTACTACCAACAAGATGGCTGTCCCGCTCATTATTCTCGATCAGTGCGAGAGTACCTAAACCGCGAGTTTGGTGACAGGTGGATCGGGCGCGGTGGTCCCGTGGCTTGGCCACCTCGAAGCCCGGACCTGACAGTAGAACGAAGCGCGCAGTGTAGAACAATTAAAACAACAAATAATTGCTGCTTTTGATATCGTGAAACAAGACACAGTGACTTTAAATAAAATAAATGACAATATTCAAAAACGTGCCCATTTGTGTATTGAACAAAGTGGTAGGCAATTCGAACAGTTGCTGCAATACAGGTAAAGCTTACCTACTTGCCTATGTAAATAAAAAGTGATCATTTGTAAATACGTAATTAGTAATTAGTGTAAATAATTCAGTTGATTCCAATTTTTTAAATACGCCGGAAGCAACAAATACATACTGCCTATTTCAATAACTACATATCTTTTGTTTGTTATTTGCCTGGTTAGAGATAAAAATTCTGTATTTTATGTAGGTAGGTAGGACCTACCTAAGGAACATGAGTGAAATTTCTATCTTCAATAGGATCGAACGAAGACAATTGATCAGTTATTGAAATCGGCCGTATGTTTGTAACTTTCTTTTTTATTAATCTGCACTTACTATGTAGGTACCTACGCCTACGTTACCTACGTATCAAAAACAACTTAGTTTGGGTTTTTATTAAGAATTAATTATGTTTCTGACGGTCCTAAGCCCGTTTAAAGTATGAAGGAAGAATTGGAATTAAGTGGCTTTTATTTACGAACTGCTACGTAATGAGAACATTAGGATTGCAATAGTAAGATACTCATTTTTGCAATAAGGTGAATGAACTCTTTTAAAGATGCCGCCGCTCCATACCGCGCCGCCCTTTGAACGCAATGCTCGGACCGCGCTCGTAACAGGGTGTTTCAAACTACGTCATGCGTCATATTATTGAATTAAATTTTCATTTTTTAATTACTCAAATATTCATAAATATCTTCTTTTTTTTTAATGAATGTTTAGTAGTCATTGGATACATGAAGTGGGCTGCGGTTGTAAGACGATCAAAATGCCACGGTGTATATGGAAGCATCAGAATCTCCACTTAAATTAGATACGGGTGAAATTGCTGCAAGTTCATCTGATGTGGACTGAAGCTGATTATTTGTTAGTGCCTGGGATCCTGAAGATTGATTCGTAAAATAGCCGCGTTGTTCATACGATTCCGAATCTAAGTTATAATAATCTCGTGTATACGATTGTGGCATCGCGTATTTTCGGATAATTCCAATAATGTCATATTTGGCATCCATTTTACGACTTTCTGGGATCCTTTTAAAATCGTTTAACAAAGACAATAAAAAATATCTATCCCCATCTTCGGATACATCTTCACTTGCATCGTTTTTGTTTTGTAATCTTTCTGCGAGTATTTTTAAAAGCGTGTTAGTTTCATTTGTGTCGTTAGCAGATGAACTTTTAGTTGTAGTGTAGTTTTCGATGTCGACGCAGTAGCACCATCACCAGCCTGTTTATTTTTTTCATTTGAATCTGGTTTTGTTTCATATAGTTCCGACAAAAATTGCAGTCGATCAAAATAAACATATTGTCGATGTCTTTTTGCTGCAGATCCACTTTTTGATTGTCGCTGTTTTTTCAACTCTCTTGAAAATTAATCTCTTATGTGTCTCCATTTTTTTTGAAGTACCATTGCTGAAATAAAAATAAATATTATTGTTACAGATACTTAGCCGCTGGTTGCAGTATGACTGAATTGCACCATTCTTATCAACATGGAATTTCAACTATTTCTGGAATTGTAAAAGATACGTGTCAACAGATTTACAAAACCCTACGAGAAATTTGTTTACCTGAACTGAAAAAGGATGATTGGTTAAGAATTATACACGGTTTTGCAACCAAGGCTTTCCCTAATTGTTTGTGCGCCATAGATGGTAAACATATAAGAATAATTAAGCCCCCTAAAAACGGTTCGCTTTATTACAATTATAAAAACTTTTTTTTTCTATTGTATTGTTGGCCATTTGTGATTCAAATTACAAATTCATTTTCATTGATGTCGGTTCATATGGAAAGTCTTCTGATTCACAAATATTTAGAAACAGTGATTTTTTCGAGAAATTGCAAGAAAACAGTCTACATATACCAAGTCCTACGGCAATAACAGAAAATGGTTCACCACTACCGTTTGTTTTTGTCGGTGATGAAGCATTCGGCATCAGTAATTTCATACAACGCCCCTATAGTGGCAATTTTTTGAATCACCAACAAAAAGTTTTTAACTACCGCTTGTCACGTGCTCGAAGATACATAGAGTGTACGTTCGGAATAAAATTATGACTAATAAGTGGCGAATATTACATCGACCGATAAATGTAGCCATATCGTTAGCGACGGATATTGTTCAAGCTATCTGTGTTTTACATAATTTCTTACAACGTGATTGTGAAGAAATTACTAATAGTAATCTCTTAATTCAAGCCAATCAAATAGATCAGGAGGATCAAAATGAACATAATTTGTCAGCAACATCAATTCGCGATAAATTTGCAGAATACTTTGTTAACGAAGGACAATTATCATGGCAAAATAACAAAATTTGATTGAATAAATAATTACCTGCAGAGTTCTTTTCACCAGTAGTTTTATTTTTAAAATCTTCCACAAATTGCTCGCAGATGCATTCCCAAGCATTTTTTGTTTCCGTGCGATTGCTGTGTTTGTCACTTTTGGAGTTCCAGATAGCAGGACGTATTTCAATCTCATTTATAAAATCTTCCACGTTTATATCATCCATTTTTAGCAAATACGCAAATAAAAATTTGATACAAAGAGCTCTGACGTCTATTCACCGCACTATTCAACACTGAAATGAACACGTGATGCTTGCGTCGTTTACGTCCTGTTGTCGAGCGTTCTCGGTACCGGCGCCGCACTGTTGCCGCACCGCGCGATTTGTATGAAAAAAAGGATCGTCCGTACGTTGTACGACTAACGCACCGCTTCGGCACCGCAGCGGTCCGACAAGAAACGCATAAATTGAAAGCGCCCTAAAAGAAGAAAACGGTGAGTAATCCTATAAGAATTTTATACAGAATTACTGAGAAATAAGTGTGGATTTCGTATTGAGTGTTAGTTTATCGGAAAGTGATAAATATTTCAGTGAACAAGTAACGAAAGTTTTGTAGTAAACAATTTTGACGCTGTCGCCGCCGCGTTTAGTAATGTATTTAGATTTACGATAAATATTCTTGTATACTGTTTGAAATACACATAAGTAGCTAGCATAATAATCTACGAACATAATTTGGCTAATGCTACTGATATTATTGCGAATTGTTATCGTAATCGTATTTCCAATTCGGCGATTCCCCCGTACCATGACACAGCGCTCATAGTAGGCGGGGCCAGTAAAAAGTACTATCTGCAAAAAGAATCCAACTAGAATTTTTTGTTCCAATAAGAAAGAAAGAAAGAAAAAAAGAAAGATTACATTTTATTATTTCTTGCAGTTTACATAACTGACATGTGTAAGAAAAATAAATGTCGAGGGTATTGTTTTTTTTTACCGACTTCAAAAAAGGTGAATGTCCTCAAAAAGTATGAATGTTTTTTTAGGATCATGGTATTTTCCTAGGCAATTAACCCATATATGCCCAGAATTTTTATGATTTTCAACTATGTTGGTAATAAATGATTATAAATAAGGGCTTTAATTGTAATTTGTGGTTTTCAGTTCGGGAAGTAGGTTTTTTTCAGTGGGTCGACAACGACCCCATGGGCACATGTATTCCTACGCTAGTATGGAGAAAGGTGCATCAAAATAAAAATGTTTATACGCTAATCAGTTTTTATTATTAGGTGCAACAATAAGATAGGAGGTATTAAATAATCAAATTAGACAGTCAAGGAACAAAAAACATAATATCAGTTATGAATGAAATGGTTCAAAGCATTTGTCATGCAAATTGACGTTACATTTGCGGCACATTTTCACCGTTTTGTTTTTACACAGCGCACATCGTCTTCTGATCTGACCGGTGAGAATAATATGTTGAGCTGAATGCTTTCTAACAGAAATTGGTACAACTGTACTCACTTGTTGCACTGGCCCAGGGTGAGATTTGGGATTCCCATATTTTTGGAGTAAAGACCTTGCAATAGATCGACGAAATTCTAAAGTGTATATGTTCGCTCCTAATGATCTTGCGAATAAAGCAGAGTTGTTGACGGCAACATCAATTACCCACATCAAAATAGGCATGTACCACTTTTTGACTCTCATAGAAATCCGGTAAACTCCAACATTAGCATCAAGTCTATCTACTCCACCCATAAATCTATTGTACTGATGTACAACATTTGGCTGATCAATATCAATTTTCTGTTTAGCAGCAACTGAATATCGGCTTGCCTTTTGGATAGGGTGTACTCCAAATTCATTTGACAACATTGTAACTGTATTGTTTGTTTATTTAATAAAACAATTATTAAGTTGTACTAATTTAATGTGATCTCTAAAACAGCTATCGATCGGGTAGATGTGTGTCTCTGCCTGACGTCTTGGTGACAGGTGACAGTTGGTCAAGTTCCGTTACTACCACAGAGTACATTATAATAAGTTACTACATCATCCCCTTTTATTTTTAATTTTATTCTTACATTTTCTTCTTTCCTTTTGTAAACAAATTATCATTGTTAATACTAACTTAACTAAATAATCAAAATCCTTATTACAATATTTTACTTAATATTATAATAATACACCTCAGTTCCACGTACATTATAATATATGTTACTACATCATCCCCTTTATTTTTAATTTTATACTTACATTTTCTTCTTTCTTTTTGTAATCAAATTATCATTGTTATTACTAACTTAACTAAATAAACAAGATCCTTATTACAATATTTTACTTAATATAATAATAATGCACCACAGTTACACATTCAACCAGTGAGCACCTGCATCTGGTGAACAACAAAGTCTATGCTGGTCGAATGTAGAAAGAGGTTCTAGTATAATTAACATTATTTATGTCTTTTACATTATAAGATCTGTTTCCATTAATTCCAACAATTCTACCTTCTAACCACACATTCTTTTGTACATCTTTCTTAAACCATATTTTTTGATCTATTACAAATTCTGTTTTTATTCTACTTGTTTTATTATAATTTTTAATATTTCTATCTACCTGTTTACTGAATTGATGCTGCATATTATCATTTAACTTTGGTTTTAAAAAAGTTTGTGAAGTTATTAATTTAGTTTTTATATTTCTATTCATTAATAATTCACTGGGAGAATAACTTGTTCCCGCTACTGGTGAAACTCTATACTTTAATAAAGCTGCTCTAAAATCAGTGTTGTCTTCATTGCATTTATACATTATTTTCTTAGCAATCTGAACTCCTCTCTCAGCCATTCCATTTGACTGTGGATATCTAGGACTAGTATATGTATATTTAAATCCCCATTCCTGTGCGAATTGCTTACATTCACGAGAATCAAATGGTACATGATCTGAAACAATCTCACTAGGAACTCCAAAGTTACTAAATAAATCTAATAAACTATTATTAATTGCATTTGCACTTTTGCTGTTAATTAGCTTAATATCTAACCACTTTGAGTAGTAATCATAGATCACTAAATAATTTTTTCTCCTATACATTATATCCATTATATCAATACCTAACTTTAAAAATGGTAAATTAGGAACTGAATGTGTGATCAGTGGTTCTTTAATGTTATTATTCTGATATGTTTGACAGGGGTAACACTTTCTCACATATTCTTCTATATGACTGTCTATGTGTGGCCAATAATATAATTTTCGTGCTAATTCCTTCATTTTAGACATTCCAATGTGTCCTTCATGTAATACTTTTATAATAGACATTCGTAAAGCCTTTGGGACTATTAATCTGTCTTTATAAAATACTAATTTCTCATCAAACGACAAATCATTCTTTAATCTATGATAACTATGTAAATAATCTGGAATACTATTACCATTAGGCCAACCTTTCTTAATATATTCTATTACTTCAACCAACTCTGTATCCTTCGAGCTTTCGGTAATTAGTTGTGTTTTTTGTTCATCTGTACATTCTAAATTCTGAGCCATGCCTACACAATGTATGACTTCATACATATATGATTCATCGACATCACTGCATTCTTGATAAGATCTAGATAATAAATCTGCTATGTGCATTAATCTCCCCTGTTGATATTTGAATTCTATGTTATATTTTAATAATTTTAGTTTTAATCTTTGCAGTCTTGATGACGGTATTTCATGTAGATGTTTCTTTAATAAAGATTCCAATGGTTTGTGATCATTAATAATTGTTATTTGATGTCCATAAATGTAATAATGGAATTTTTTGGTGGCCCACACAACACTTAACAATTCTTTCTCTATTTGAGAAAAATTTCGCTCTGACTGTGTTAAACTGCGAGATGCAAAGCAAACTGGCTTATTATTTTGTAATAAGCAACAACCAATGCCATCCTTGGATGCATCACATTGTACTACAATTGGTAATTTACTATTGAAATTCTGTAATATTGGTGCTTCTGTTATTTTTTTCTTAATGTTATTATAAACATTTTCATGAACTTCAGTCCAAATCCACTCTACATCTTTTTTTAACAATAAATGTAGTTGTGCTGCAATATTGGCCATATTAGGAATAAATTTTCTTAAATAACTTACCATCCCGAGAAAAATTTGAAGTTGTTTTTTATTAATTGGACTTTTCATTTTTGATATGGCATTTACCCTGTCTGGGTCTATTTTCATGTCTTTTTCCGAAAATATATGACCAAAATACTTTACTTCCTTTAGTTTATATTGAAATTTATTCTTATTAAATCTTACATTATGTTCTAAAGCTCGTTGAAAGACTGTTTTTAATATTGCATCATGCTCCTGTTCAGTGTTTCCACATATTAATAAATCATCGCAGTAAACAATGACACCTGGTATATCTCCAAAAGCAATTTCACTATATCTTTGGAATATTTCTGGAGCCACTGACAAACCAAACGGCATTCTTAAAAATTTAAAACAACCATAAGGGCTGTTAAAAGTACATAAGTCATTGGAATCGTTACTTAGTTTAATATTATAAAAGCCATCTGTTAAATCTATTACTGAGAAACACTTCTTATTACACAATTTAGAGACTATTTCCTCTATAGTTGGTATCAAATGATGCTCCCTAACTAATACTTTATTGAGATCTTTTGGATCTAAGCAAATTCTTAATGAACCATCTTTCTTTTCAATAATCACTAAATTGCTTACAAAACTTTTCGGATGCTCAACTCTCGCAATGACTTTGCTCTTCACCAGTGCTTCCAGCTTATCGGCTAGTCGCTTCATAAGTGCATTAGGGACTCTCCGTGGCGGTCTCACTACAGGCTCTGCACCAGGTTGAATGCGCAGCTGGAGTGGACTCTTAAATTCTCCAACACCCTGAAACAGTTTGTTATTTTGGTTAATAATTATTTCTTTTTCCTTAATATTATTGTGACTGACACTATGCACACTGTTAATATTTATATTATTAATTAACTTTAACTTTATTAATGTGTCCAAACCCAAAATTGGTTTAACATCTTGTTTAATTATTATGAACTCAGTCATTAATATTTCCCCTTCATGTATTAATGTTAATATTATTTTGCCTAATGGCTTAATTTTTTCACCCCCAAATGCCTCTAAAATGATATTAGTCTCAGACCACTGAGGATTTTCATCATCGACTATTCTTCTTAATTCCCCCAGTGATATGACATTCACCTGCGACCCTGTGTCACACTTAAAATTCACCTTGTTGTTCTCAACTTTTAATATTAATAACCACTCCTTACTATTTATTTTATTATTATTCCCTATGGAATGACAAACTTTACTCAGTCATAATTCCTTACCCTCATTATGTTCAATATTATTTTCTACTTGTTCGATTTTCTCAATCTCATGGATTTTTTTATTTTTACATCCTGATGCAAAATGATTTAATTTTAAACAATTTGCACAAGTTTTCCCATAAGCTGGGCATTGTCTAGGACCATGGTCTCTACTACACTTTAAGCAATGATAATAATTTTTAGTGAATTTTTTGTTTGATGGTATATTTTTAGTATACTTATCCTTATTGTTGGATCTTTGGTCATTTTCACTGGTTATTTTGTCCACGGTTAATGTGAGCCCCGCTTGCTTCTGGATGTTCTTCATATGCTCCCTAGATAATTCCGTAGCTCTGCAATTTTTTACTGCATTATCCAGTGAGAGGTCACTGACCTCTAATAATTTTTGCTGTAAATTTTTATCACATAAGCCCATGACTATTCTATCCCGCAACATCCTGTTTTCCATTTCTTTGTAATTGCAGTTCTTTACTAATTTTTTGATGTTTGAGTAGAAATTGTCAAAGCTTTCACCTTCTTCTTGTTTTCTGTTATTGAAAATGAATGCATTGATCACTTCATTTTGTTTTGGAGTGAAGTAATCGTCAAACGCCTTAAGTACTTGTTCATATTTTTGATCTTCTTCATCTTTATTTAGTATATTAAAATACAGTTCCTGTGCTTCTGCTCCCACGCTGTTTAATAATATGGCCGCCTTTCTGTTCTCCGACAACCTCTCAAAACCGGCCGCCGTGAGAAAAATTTGAAATTGTTGCCTAAATTTCTTCCACCTTGGTAGCAAATCCTCAACTGTATCCAGCGATAACGCCTGTGGCATCTTGTATTCAATGTTGGCCATTTCTTTAATTAATATCTGTTCGTCTTTTGCCATACGTTTTCATTGCCAGTAGATAATCTGCTCCGATCTTCTTAATCGGCACTCCCTTTGTCGTAATCTTGTTTGAGTATGTTCTTAAACCGGCTGCGCCATGTATTGTTTGTTTATTTAATAAAACAATTATTAAGTTGTACTAATTTAATGTGATCTCTAAAACAGCTATCGATCGGGTAGATGTGTGTCTCTGCCTGACGTCTTGGTGACAGGTGACAGTTGGTCAAGTTCCGTTACTACCACAGAGTACATTATAATAAGTTACTACAGTAACTACGTTGTTTGTTGTCATTTGTATCCAACTTATAATCATATGAGCCTCTGGGCTGCTTTTTGCAAGATTTTACTTCAATTAGTGGACATTTGTCTACTCTATTTTGACGAGCAGTTCCAGTAACTTTTACGTTGTGTTCTTGCAAAGCACTCAGTAATGAAGGGGATGTAAAAAAAATGGTCACAATATACAGAAAACTGTGTTTCTGGGTATTCCTTCTTTACCATGTTCGTCAATTTGGTTACAACATGCTCCCCTAGGCCAGTATCTCGCGCTTCAGATCGTCCTTCATATAAGTCCACTTGTAAACAATACCCTAAACGAGTTGCTGCAACCCATGCTTTGAATCCGAAACGTATCGGTTTGCCATGAATATGCTGTTTACATCCATGGCGTCCATAATAGTGTATCATCGACTCGTCGATACTAATATTTTTCTCGATGGGGGCGTATGTGAGAAACTTTTCATTCATTATGTTGAACAATGGCCGACTTTTCGCCATTTTATCACCTGTGGGTAGGTTGTTATTATTAGCAACGTGCAAATATCTAAATATTTCTTCAAAACGATTTCGTCTCATAGATTTGGCCACCAATACGTTACCGTAACCACTAAGAATTAGAATTCGCAGAAAACAGTACATCTCATCACCCGAAAGACAAAAACTGTAATTATGTTTTTCAACAGCATACATTACTGTATGCCTTACCGTATAACATCTTCGTTAAAAAATAATTCGAAGAATTCTATTGGTTCACTTTCTTTGGTAAGGGTAAATACAGTTCGTGGAGGTGGAGGTGACCACTCGTCTTGTTGGGGACGTAAGTCTCGCTGATTGAGGGCCCTGGTAGACTGTACATTCGAGGAAGAATGTCCATCAGGTTCAACGGTGATTGTTGGTGCTTCAACTCTTCTACCAGTGCTAGTACACAAGTGCTACTACTCTATAAAAGACTTCCTATCAGACAAATCACTGCTTCAATATAGTCCCCCTCAGTCATGATGCGTTCGGTGGCCCACTGAGGTACCTACCATAATTCTTATTGTAATGAATAAAATAATTTTTATTGTAATGTAACTATTGTATGCCCTAAGGGCGGGACGTAGCTGAGCACAATTTCACTATTTAAGACCTGTATTATGTACCTACCTATGATCCACAATAAAGATATTGATTGATTGATTGATTGATACCAGTTGACTGTACAACAGGACGATTACGTAGTGATCGGCGTGAGCTGGATGAGGATGCCGTAGAAATTGGCTCAGAGATTTTTAAACTACAACTCGGAACGACTAAAGATTCATCGATGGCTGTATCGTCACTTATATCTTCTTCGCGTTGAAGCACTACCAACTCGGCTGGAGCGAGTAATTGATGTCGGTTCAACCGATTTATGTTATCACAATCCTCCTCACCTGAGTCGCCGTCTGATATAGTACCACCACAAGGCGGATCTATGTAAACATCAACGCCCAAGATGTCTTCATCGTCATCAAACGCCTCCAGGGCGTCAGCTATTTCATTAGTAGAGAGTACGTGCCGGGACCTAAAATCAAAAAATAAGAATGCAAAGCATGATATGTGCCCACAGGGTCGGTAGCGACCCACTAAAATATTTCAATTGATTGCAAACTAAAAAAAACATTCTATACAAAAAAAAAATCTTTATCTCTAAAGTACGTATTTCATTTACCATAAAAATATTTTTTTTCAGTAAAATAACATAATACACAAAAAATACATTTATGTGCACTCGGTCGCAAACTTTTATCACAAATAATCAAGTATGAACTTGCACTCCTAGTTGTCATTTGAATTATTATACACTGGACAGCAAATAAACCGAGCCACCCGCTACCTAGGCACTCCAATTCGATTTTCTCAAAAACTAAAAAACCTACAATTATCAAAGTTGTACCTACAGAAAGTGCGTTTCATGGTGATTAAAATGAAAGGAAACTCATTGGGTTTAATCAATATTTCAGTGTTTATTAAGGATTTTACAAAGAAGAGTCGTTTTCCAGTCGTGACAATCGTTAGTAATGATAAAGTGAAAAAAAAAAATTAAAGCCAAAAACAAAGATAAAATCAAAAAAAAGTTTTTGATCAATATTCCGTATTCCCTCCCCTTGCTCGGATAACTGCCAGCATCCTTGTATTCATCGACCTTACGAGCCTGACGATAAAATCTTGAGGAATTGTATTCCACTCCTCTTCAATTGCGATTCGCAGCTCTGGAAGCCTGGAAGTGACAGTAATGCAAATAAAAAACCAAGACAACGCTATCAACAGTGACGTGAGGCCGGTTTCGTAAACATGCGTGCACTTACTGAGGTGTACTTTTTAACTGTAAGTGTGAGCGTGTGTGCACAGAGGGAAGTAGTTTTGGCATGTTTCACTGTAGGTATAGTTCGCAGCGAATGTCTTGCTTTTTATTTGCATTACTGTCACGAGAATGTCATATGATACCGCATAGGTGCATAAGACTAGAGGGAATGTTTAATGCACCGCATAGGTGCATAACTGCGGTGCATTAGATATTCTAAAAACCGACTACTATTGATACATGAAGAATTAAAAATTCAAACAGGCAAACTTTAACATGATGAATAAACACAATAATTACCTCCACATACTTCGTTATCGCAAAAAATGCGATTACAAACTTACATTTGCAGTTGGAGAATTGACCGTGACGCATGTCGATGTATGGGAGAACATATTTTTCAACTACAAAGTTAAGTTTATTTTTGGGTTAATTTCATCCCTACTACGGAATCCTTCATTGTAGGTGGTCTGACACGCACTCGGCCGGTTTTTATTGTTTAGGCATAATCGGACTATAGTGTTCCCACTGCTGGGACACAGGTCCTCCTGTCCATGAGAGAGAATGGGTGGGTTGGTAAATGGATTTAGGTACCTACCTACATAATAAGGAAACATAGAATAATCATTTATGTAATGTTATGTCCATAATAATTGTTACACAGCTGTTAGTAAATAAGTGTACCTAGGTACAAATAATGATGAATCATTATTTTCAAAGAAATCGAAATAATAATAATAATTGGGATATCTAAAACCAAAAATTTATTTCGTATGTTTTTTTGAATAGGTCATTATTATTGTAATAGAACACAAATAGTGAGATGATAAAGAGTAATATTATGTTATCTAATTTAAAGTAACATAATAAACAGACTAAAGGAACAATAATTTATAATAAAATAATATCGTACTTGAAAATTATAACATACAAATATTCGCAGTCTTTTTACTCTGATGCGCTGACGGTGTGGGGTACCCCACGGCTCCCGCGAACCAGTATAAACAGTTTTCGGGCCGGCTCTGCGCGCGTCACTGCGTAATGGCCGCGGAGTATTTACGTTGTGTAAACAAAAAGTTTCTTATCGCAAAGATCGTGTTACAAGTGGAATGAGGTGCTGTTATCGTGTTTATGATTAGGCCTGTACATTGTGCTAACGTTTTCAAGTGTTTGTGACGTGAGTGAATGTGTGTATTAGTGATATTGATAAATAGTTTCTAGATTAGGCGAGTGAAAATAAGAAAAAAGAAAAATTATCTCATCACAGCGAGATCAGCTGCTTATTTTGTACTTTAGTTATATGCTGTAACTCATAACGAAGTTAGAAAGGTATAATTTATGGTGTGCAAATTACTGCTTGGTGATGAAATCACCATTTTTATGAAGGCCTACCCAAAAAAAAAAAAAAAAAACTTGAGACTAGGTAAACAGGATTTGCATTTTTAGGTAAACCTAGGCATGCACTCTCACCCCTAGAGTGCATGCATTGCATTCAAATCGTATAAACATATTAACATACCTTTAGAAATTTCCCTTGTGACACGTCGCACAATTTCGTGTCACTAATCGCACAATGGAACAAAAATTCTTCACGAGCGACGTAACCTAAAAGTTGCAACAATTCACAAAGTTAACCACGAATCGAACCGTTCTACATCTCTTTCAACAGTAAATTTAAAAGTGATGTGTATTGATAATACTATTTTAGATAATCGAGCTTTATGATCTTAACAAACTCACCTAAAGTCACAAAATTTTAACGACACGCGCCGGCTACACACACAAAATGCTCAAATGACAGTAAAGACAACATGGCGGCCTGTCCGAAATTTTATTGCCAGTACAAAACCAATGTTGCCTTACATGAAACTTCTATTAAAGGTTTGTAGTTTTCGAAATAATGGTGTCTCACAACAGGAGTATTACAATGGAAAGAATTTTTGGATGTATCTAATATTACCTGTAAAAACTATAATACCGTTGATAATTGTACTAATATTTATAAAATATATTACTAGTCGTTATGAGGCTTTATTGATATTACAATAAAAGTGCTAGCTAAAGTTAAAGAAATACGGTGGCAAAAAAAGTCTAAGGGTGTCGGTTAACGACATGTGTATTTTAAATAGCGTAAAAAAGATACAAAATGCATTATCATGTTTTTTTGTAAGAAATTAATCAGCTAAATCAGTTATTTGATAAATAAATACTTTAAATCGTATGTTATGATAATATTAGCAATTTCTATCCAAAATTATTTGAGGTTTACTAATGATGCAATGTCACCAATGAGTCGGACACCTCATTATGCCTGTATTCGTCAAAAATTTGGTCCTGACCCAAATATCAGTAGTATGTGTCAAAAGAAAACAACAGTGAATGCTTTAGAAACACTGTTAATTATTAGTACCTGATCACCAATAACATTTATCCTAAAGTTCTGACGTAAGAGAGTAAACATCGAACTTTTCGAGCTTTTTACCGATCATGAAATTGAGATTTTTTACAAGGTAGCTCAAACGAAGTTTAGTCTTTCACGATCGTAATGAAGTTATTACTAGAGTATGATGTTCACTGCCATTTTAGTAACACGGTAGACCTACTGATGGTGAACAATTTTACAGTAAAGCCTCATATTTGTGCATAAATTGAAATTGAAATTAAACTAAAATAATACTAAGAAAGAAGGTACTGTTTATTAATTTAAAATATTAATGCTGAATAACAATAGTAAGATAATCTTTTTATTTCAGGAGATTCTGGGTATCCACTCAGAAAAACAATGATAAAACCAATTTTGAATACAGAACCAGAATCTCCAGAAGCATATTACACTGAGAAACATGTCCAGACCCGGAACATAATTGAGAGGACCATAGGTGTAAATCTCCATGAATTACGTACAATTGTTTGAAACATGTTGGGCAACTTTTAAAAGTACCATCGCTGAAGAAGTCCGTGACCTTTCTAATTAATTCTCTGGATTTTTTGGAGCAGAATATAATGATACGTACTCCTTCATGTCTGTAGTCGGCCATCAAAAATTCTTGGTATCTAGCTGGGATTTCCACCTCTTCAGCTTCACAACAGGATATTTTTGGCAATTCTGCTGTCTTATTTCTATGCCTATATAATGATGATTTGATGTTATTAAATAGAGGAAGTTGCACAATATTACTCACGTCGGAATTATTCATCTCTGCCATTGCTTTGTTGTAGATAGTTGGCACGGCGGGAAAGTTTGGCTCTGTTATTTTCTCCTTTATTCTTTGCAATAATATTGCAGTCTCATTTTTTGGGAAATCTGGTGTACAGTTGTGAGGCTTCTCATCTACAAGATTCTTCCCCTATAAAAAGAAACACATATTAAGTGAATATTCTTTAAGACTGACCCAACGCAAGTCAAAGATAAGTAGCTACCTACTTACTTAGATACAGATTGGCATATTAGCACTTATCTATTAATTTGTGACTCGCGTTGGATCAGTTTAGATCAACATGTCTTATGTTACTCATGTCTAACTTTGTTATTTTTGACCTTATACCTAACTAGCGACCCATTCCGGAGCCCGATAGCAGAGCATTTTTTGAAAATAAAATATAGCCTACGTCAGCGATACTGCAATAGCGCTGATCTACTATTTGCAATAGTGCGTAAGGACAAGGTTGATAACTTTACAGGAGATAAAAAAACTTCATAATTTTAGTATTTAGAATGATAAGCGCATCATCATTATTGAAATATAGACCTTAGAGTACCAGGCCATCAGTCAGTGGCAGAAAATTTACGGTTTTTCTAGTGGTTTGGATTTTATGGCACTTACGCGGTTTTTTTGTAACAATATCAAGTCTTAAGATGTTATAAAAGGGCAGATACGCGTAATTGAAACTATGATAAAGAGTACAAAACAATTATTTATTCATATAAAACACAAATGGAAGGCACTTCTCAATCACAATTATTTTGAAAATAAACAACTAAATTCTAAAAAAATATTGAACGAATTACAACACTAACTTAAGTTGTTCAGTCTTCACCTTTACCTAACCATAAAGACTAAACCCAAAAAATAAAAATAACTGTAACAAAACATAAATTATTCGGAAACAAAATCAACAATAACTAGCTTTACTTTATCATATTCATGACATATAAAAAATTCTGAATTAAGTATCAAAATAAAATTTTAATCGTCAAAAATTAAATTATTATAGAACTCGTGGCAATCATTCGGAATGACTGTTTTTAGCTCTTGTAGATGATTAAATTTAGCTTTAGCTATTTTCTGTGGGCCATCATGGAGCGGTGGAGCTTCGAGCAAGAGGGATTCTATTGGTTTCGCTCGCCGGGGTAAACGCATGTATGCATCAGAGTACATTAATTTATAGTCAATAGTACCATTCGTGTTGTACCTTAGCACCCTTATATCTGTTACACATCTGTCACCAACAACTCGTCCCGGTCTTATAGAGTCATAAACGAGATAGTCTTTCTGGCTATAATCCTTGAAAAAAGTATAATCAGGCATCACCACGTCATAGGGGAAGGGTTTTATTCTGGCTTCTTTTGAAATCATAGCGTACTGGCTTGGCAGGTGAATTTCGCGATTTTTCAATTTTCTTTCTATGACGGAATTCACCGAGTCCACTTCCATTTGCGTGTGCCCCTTTTCTAAAAACTTCTGAGTGATCGTTACATTATATTTGACAGCGAACCGCAACAAAGCATTTGAAACCACATTATTACGATTTTGAGCTGTGCAACCATCTGTGTATATAATGACATCTTTAGGATCATTTTGAACTAAGTTAGTAATGTAATCGATAAAAAACGAAGCATACGTGGTGGCTCTCAAGTCTGTTACCGTTTCGTCAAATCAGTAGCATGTTACTTTGTGGTTACTCAGATTGTAAACTGTAAAGTTATGCACACAAAGCTTCGTTTTGAAGTACAGTGCACTGGCATTTAAATATGGGCACAACATCACGGCTTGCAAGTCGGCAGTTACTACGTGATCTTTGATCGCCGCCTCTTTGTCCTTATTCTTCTCTTGGCGAGCTGCTGTTTTGAGAGACAGATGTATTTTGTGTTCTTCATCACTTAGATTGCCAACTTTATGAGCACAACAAGTATCACACTCGTCCTTCTTGGGCTTAAAAAAAGGCAATGTTTTGTTGAGCTAGTACATCTTCAAAAAACTTTCGACTTGCTACAGGAGAGGAGAGAGAATTCGCACGTTCAACATACAAACGGTATAGATGAGCCTTGGATTGAATAATCTGTTCTAAATACAGTTTTTGGCTTGATTTTCTGCAATAATGTGATGGAAGTTTTGGGATTTCTTGAAAGAAATTCAAAACAGAGAGTTTTTTTGTTAGTTGCTCAGCCTGTCCACCAGCCTGAACTGAAGCTTCTTGAGAATACCCTCTATGACCTCTTTCGCCCAACCAATATCTGCAAGTCCATTCCTTGATTCCGAGCGTGCCCAAAAACATAGATTGGCACACACGTACTAATTTCTTATTGGTAGCTTTTAAATGGTAAATCTTGCTTTCACTACGTCTACTACTGCCGGCTCCCTTTTTTTCCTTCCATGATCTCGCCCAAAACTCATCAAATATTTTCTTCCTCATTTCTTCAGTAAAAGTGTTGCAATAGAAAACTTTGCTCGTAGTACAGCGTTCAGAAGAACATGCCATCTCAAGTTTTCTTTCTGGTTTAGCGATGTCTTGCACATACTTTCCATTAATCTTTCTAAATCCCAAGTACTCCTTCCCCATGATTCTTTGTCTTTTATTATCTTCTCTTTTCCATGAATCTTTGTCCGCTATTCTTTTTCGTTTCTTTGTCGCTATTTGCTCCTCTACAATAGATCTTTCAGGGAAATTCTCGATATCTTCTAATTGGAGAAGAGGCGATTCTATGACAGGAGACTGTATTGTTGAAGAACGAATGTTGCCTACAAGCTCATCTATTGGTAACACAAAATCAGGGTCAGCTACTGAATCGTCTGATGAAAAGCCGCTAAAATCTTGTTCGTAAGTATCTTCGCAGGTTACCGTGCTGATGGACTCAAGTGGTAAAGTCTGGTAGGCACTCGAGGACGAGGTTCCAGGAAAAATATCACTGTCATTGCTGAAGCTTGTGCCTGGTTGTGTTTGTTTGGCTATAATTGATTGCCTTCTCATGAGCAACTCCTCCCGTCGTTTGACTAAGTCCTGCAAGTTAGCAGACATCCTCCACACAAACAGATTCTGTAATAAAAAAAAATTGAAAACTGTTTCATTTCAAAAGTAATCAAAAACGCTTAAGTACCAAAAACACTTTACTTTTGCCTAACACAAAACCGCGGAATTACAACCCTGCATTAAAATCGATTTTACTCATAAAATATGACACAAATGTACAATCCATGATTGAAAATAGCAAGCCTATACATAAATCAATAGATTACATCACTTACCGGTACTTTCCATGCAGAAATAACCACTTTTTAACAATAATTTTCACGGAGCGCAAAGTAATCACAACAATTTGTTTACGTTTTGTTCAGTTACGCGGTATTCACTTCCAACTACAACCGCAAGAAACGCATCGCGCTATTGCAGTGAAGCATTAGAGAGGTTCTGATTGGCTTATTCAAAGTAGTGTGTTCACTAACACGCGCCAATGACAGACTAGGACAGCGCGGCGCGTAAATTTGAATTTCGCTACTTTTTGCAGTTTCACGGTATTGCAGATGGTAGTTCAGCGCTATTGCAGTATCGTCGACACTATGTTACCCACTGATAATGTAGCTTTCTGTCGGTTAGTATTTTGAAAATCGGTTCAGTAGTTTTTGAGTTTATTCAATACAAAGAAACAAACAAACAAATCTTTCCTCTTTATAATATTAAGTGTTATAAATTGTTGAACTAGACCAGATTAAAAAACTTACTAAACTGTAATAAAAAAAACTTCTACTTTCTTTCATTCTTAAAAGACCGCGACACTTATTTTTTCTTCTACCTGAGCACTCCCATACCACGTGACCAGTGGTTTTATATTGTTTTTTTTAAATAATATATTGATGTCCAGCAAGTAATAGCACTTTACCATTGTTTTTATTAATATAAAAAATCGTATCAGACTCTTGGGAACTTCCACTTGCTAGTGGTTCCGCCATATTGGTATATTTGCGCGCGCGCACCACGCAGTCTCTGATTATCTATTGCAAATTGTGACATACAAGGAATTTCCCTAATCTATGGAAAAATACTGTAAAGCACTAAGTAGGTACTGGTACTAGGTATTCTCCCTATTTCTAGAGGTCCCCTTTGGATCTCTACCAGAGGGGACCTCTAGAAATAGGGGGAATTATATTGAAACGCGGAGGACTTGGAACTAATATATTATTTCTTTGACAAATTCACAATTCAACTGTCATACTAGATCTGACACATTATTTTTAATAACAACAATATAAAATATATTTGACACGTTTGAATGTTAGAATAGGAAATTATCTCCGGCCAGAGTTTTCTGCTAAAGGCAGGAAGACACAAGCCTCTACAGTACTGTAGCGGTTTGTGGCGGTGGAGGGATTATTTTTTGTTGCTAATGATATCCAATGGTTTTATTTAAATTTCTATTGATAATGTTCAGTACGTAATATGAGAACGCGGTGGAGAATCGACCACCTTACAATCATCATGAAGGGGGCAGATGACACTAAATAAGTGTCATCTGCCACGGAGTGGTAAACGCCACTACTTAGTGCCAGCCACCACCCCGGTGGCAAGCTCGAAGGGGGCAGATGGGAATAAACGCTCATTTAGGTCTTTGTTTGTCTGGAACCATAGTTTTTTTAAAGACCTGTTATTATTTAGGTCTCTCTAGTTCAGAATTTTTATTCAAAGTACCGTATCATTCCTAAATAAGTCACTGAATTAATAAATTTTAAATAGTTTTAGGGACACATTTATGTTCAGTACACAGAAAAAAAAAACATCATAACGGAAATAAAAATCGTTTTATTCGAAAAGTAAACGAAAAAAAGACTTTACTGCTTACTTATCATACAACACAGTATGTCCTATAGAGAAATAAATCTAGAAAATAATAATAAATGACATGGTACCACACTCATCCGAATATAAATGTAATAAATTTGGCGTTCCCCAAGGAAGTGTCCTGGGGCCGATCCTATTTCTACTTTATATAAATTCCATTACTGATATAACAAATCATAAATGTGTACTATTCGCCGATGATATTTCTATTATTGTTACATCCGATAGAAAAAATAACACGGTCAGTGATCATGAGACAGAGATAAACAACACAATTGAAAAACTAATTAAATGGCTAAACTTATCAATAAATCTAAACAAGTCCGTCTATATACGGTTTAATAAATCATATAATCCTAAATACAACATAAAACTAAAAATTCCTAAAATTAAAGAAGTAAAAACAACAACAATATGTATGTTTGTAAGGAAGAATCAGGATTTAATTCTTAAAGCAGATGATGTTAATGTCCGAAACCGACGAGACCCCAAGAGGCTCGTACTAAGCGAGATTCCAAGACTAACTAAATATAATAAAAGTTGCCTTGCAATGTGTGTACGTTTATATAACAAGTTACCAAATGATCTCAAAAATTTAAATACTAGATTATTTAAAAATAAAGTTTACGAATGGTTGTGTTAATAGTTTCTATAATGTTAAAGATTTCAGTGACAAAAAATGTTAATGTAAGCTAATAACAGAAAAAATTGCATGCTGATTATAATATTGGCAAAACATGCTTTGTTCTAAATTGTACTATTTTACCATCTTTATATACCGTGTTTTTATGCAAATAAATTTACTTATTACTTATAAAAATGACATTCAAATGCTTCTCAGTCTTCTCTGATAGTATTGCTTACAATAAAATCACCATAATTATAAAACTATTCAAATATAAAAATGTTTTACCATTAACAATAATCATAAACTTTGAAAAACGTAATATTTAAAGTATAGAATTATAAAAATCTGCATAATAACTAGGAATTAAGTTTTTATTAATGAGATCGCATAAGTCTTTTTTCTTATGTTCGCTTAGCTCTAGTCTTTGTGAAAATGCTTTGGTTAGCGTGATTTCTTCTGGTCTGCCCATTTTTTTACGTTTATTTCTCATATTGAACATGGTGAAATCATTTTGGGTGTACGAGGTTTTGTATTGAAATGTGAACTGTTCCAGCTTACAAAGTTATAGCCCCACTTTTCCTGTAAAACCTTTAAATCGATGAAAAAGTCGTATGTCAGCTCTATGACATTAAAAAGTTTAGCATTTTTGCGCGAGTTCTTTAGGGTAGGTTCAGATGACAAGCGCTCAGCGCGCGTTGAACGCGCGTTGAATTTTTGTATAGTGTTCACATGGTGCGCGCTTGTCAGGCGTTAAACGCGCGTTGTTGCGGCCAGTTTGAGTTCTACATTTGTCGAAGATGGACGTAGAAACAGTTTTATCGGTGATTTTATACAGACGGCAGAAACGACACAACAGAAGACGGAGATATTGGGTTCACCCAATTTTGTCAACCAGGCTGACTGAAAGTCAGTACATTATTTTATATCCTAAGTTAAGGCAATTTGAGCCCAAATTCTTTAACTACTTCAGAATGTCCATCAAGTCATTTGATGACTTACTGACTCTCATAAACGATGAACTCGTAGCAGATAAAAACGCTGTGCGATATAGCATTTCACCGGAAGAAAAACTCATAATTACATTGAGGTAAGTTTTTTAATAATCAACATAATCTATAAATCAAATAAATCAAATCAACTTGTTTAGGAACAATTTTTTTAAAGAAAAAATAACATTTTGTTACTCGCAGAATAACTCTAACTCTGATTCATTGCTGACATTAGTTGGTGCTGGCGATGGAGTAGGTGTTACTGGCGATGGAGACCCCATTGCTGTAGTATAACCATAATGTGCAAAATTATTTGACACACTAGACTGCTGTGATCTATAATCATGATAACGAAAGCCTTCAACAGAAGCTGATGACTGATGACGCTGCTCTTGTGATGAATAATTTCTTCGTTGTGATACCGGGTAATTTTGATTTTCATATGTCTGTTGTTGTGGTCCTTGAAATTCATTTTGGTTTTGCAAAATTAAATTATAAATGGCAATTTTAGTTTGAAGTCGCCAATATTCCGGAATTTTTTTAATCTCTTTAACGAGTGACAAACAAAACAGCTTGTCTTCATCGTCATCTTCTTTTGGATGAGACACATTTTTCTGTGCTAAACTCTGCTCTTATATGTTTAATCTTTCATCAGCAGGATTTAATTTTTGTTTTTTTCTTGAAGTAGATTTAGGACTCTTAAGAGTGTGCATCTACAGCCCAACGCGAGCGATTTCGTACCTCTCGCCCCGCCCGGGCGCCCCGCCCCCCCTCTACAATAATACGCGGCGACCGACTGGTGGCGCGGCGCGCGGCGGCCGCGATCCGATCGAGTGCGTGAGTCGAGTTCGAGTTTGAACGGGCGGCGCGGTGCGGTGGTGTTGCCCCCGGCCGCCCAGCTGATCAAGTTCAGCGATCTGTGCCGGAGACGGGCCGTGAACATCGGCTTTCGTGAATTTGAACTTGATATTCATTTATGGCAATAAAAATGTATTCGTAAAAAAATATGTCGTTCAAATAAAGTTCAAATTCACGGAAGTAGGTATTTATATAAATAAATAAAATGTTCCAAGTAAATTTTCATCAACGTTTATTTATTAAACAGTTTATTACGTACATTCATTCAGAGTATACAATACCAGTACAATAACAATAAAAATCCCATAAAAAAGTAAGAGATAAACATGTCACTAATATCACGTTAGGTTTCAACAAATGACGCGACGCGCAACAATCGTATGTATACCTACCTACCAAGAATAAACTCTCATAACATAACTATAACGTTTAGTTATAGTTATGTTATGAGAGTCTATTTACATTATGATTAGAAATTTGATCAAAACTTTTTACAGTCCGTTCAAACGATTTTGACTTCTATTCCGTAGGCATAAGGATGGCATTAAAAGCAAAAACGTGATTATAATACCCCAACTGTTTACTGCAGCCGCCATTTGTCATGCCACCAACGCAATAGAAGTCAAAAAGGGTTGAATGGACTGTAAAAAAAGGTTAATGTCTAAATGTAGTATATGTAAAACAAATGTTTCCTTACGTGTTTATTATACTTATATTACTTTATATGTAAAAAAATCAGCCAAAAGCATGTCGAGCCATGCTTAGTATATGGTTCCGTAGCTGTAATTACAAACGACTATAACATACTTTTTATGATGTAATCAAATAGAAGACTTAGGAGTAAGTATTGTTTGCTAAGATATTTTCTAAGGGCAATGACCTGGGACTTCGTAAGTATTTTGCAGTATTTTCTTTATTAGTAGGTACTCGAAAAGATATACATAATCACATTATGCTCGAAATGATTTAAAAAAATCAAATCAAATCAAAATCAAAAGTCATTTATTCAAACTAGGCTGAGAATCAGCACTTTTCGAACGTCAAAATTACATAAGACAGTCCCCCAAAACGCCCACCCTTCACCACTTCCTAGTGCTTTAGCTGGGAAGAAGAAGTGGCGCAACAAACTCCCCAGCAGCACAGCTGTCTGTTCAGTTAGAAAAAAATGATTCTATACAAAAGTATGCAAAATCATTTACATTATGCAACACAAAACATAAATCTAATTATTAGCCATATGTCAGCTAGCACACGCCAATATACCAACCAAAAAAACGAGAACTATATGTACTCAAGCAGAAATAGAAATAAAAAGTAAATGTAAACATAGATTAACTAAATAAAAGCCTCCAGGCACAAAGGGTGTGCCCGCCTACATATATATATATATATACAGGGTGTTAGGGTAGACACCGTTATCCTTGAAACTAGTGGTTTGGTGTCGTCTATAATATACTTTTTCGACGGGACCAACTTTGAAATCGCGATAAAAAAATCAGCTGTTCCATACATTTGTGTTCACTTAAATCGACAAAATGTATGGAATAGCTGATTTTTTTTTGCGATTTCAAAGTTGGTCCCGTAGAAAAAGTGTATTATAGATGACACCAAACCACTTGTTTGAAGGATAACGGTGTCTACCCTAACACCCTGTATATAAATAGTTTTGACTAAGCAACGTAGAAGTTTCTAGGTTGTATAGTTTAGAAATGGCAAGGGGGGAGGAACACTGTAAGGCAATTTCTTTTATTATTAAAAAAATTACATATCATAATTATATTATTGATTATATCGGAAACCTAAAAATCACATAACATTAGAGCGCGTCATAGTATCTAATCAAATCAGGTACAAATGCACAATACGCTCCACGAAAGATGAGACTTTACCGCGCCTCCCGCGCTCCTTCCGCTAAAGAGACCTAAAATCGTTTTCTGCGCAAGTCAAAACACGTGGTGTGTCAAGTCTAATCTTTAGTGACATGTATTGTATAGGTAAGTTATCAAGAATACAATGTGCAACCACCGCTACGACCATTGCGTCAATTTGACATATTATTGAAATCAATAATGGATTGTTTACATTGTTGTATATCTGTGGTGTCGTTACTATCAGTTGTTTCTTGCGTTTTTGGAACCTTGGAAAAATGGGAACTTATTGGATTTTGTTTTCTTTTCTTGGTTTTTTCTTTGCTTATGGTTGGAGGGCTTATTTTTCTCAATGGCATATTGCGTGTTTTTCGCGGATCTAACAATTCCGGCAGTAAAGACTCCAAGTAAAATGTCTTTAGTTTGGGAACCATATGATCGTTCCACAGTTTTTGGTCGCATTGTATTATTTCTGTTTTTATCTGTTCATTTGAACCAGTCCACACGGCAAATAGACACTCTCTTCTTCCTGTAATATTTAACTGTCCTTGCACTTGGAAATACCAGTGGTGTTTTTTATTTATCAACAGTTGGCCATTATCATACTTCCAGAAAGTAATTTTCCTGTTTTTCACAGCATCTTCTAAATTCGTTCTGAAGCCTGATACTGGACATTTCATTTCTACAATCCTATTTTCATCTATCACTCCGTCAGGAGTTGCTCCTAAAAATGGATGATTTTTATCGATGAATAGGCCACAGGGTATAATTTTAATATTTTCTTGCTGCTCCAGTTGACTCAAGGCAATTTTTTCATTAATTTTACCATGTTTGATGGAGTTAACACAAGAGAGGTCTTTCTGATAAAGTAAACTTTTAACTATGCTACCTGACGTTGTGCTCCTCTTGTTTATAATTTTGCCGAAATTCGATGCTGTTAGCAGATTCCTTCGCATTTCCATCCATTTACTACAATCACTCTGGAGGACTGTTTCCCTTTCAATGTTGGTTATTTCTTCGTCAGATTTCTCCAAATTGGTTAAAAATGAATTTTTCATTCTTTCTAAATCTTCTACAGGCAAATCAGGCTTTACACAATTCTGACCGTAGTTTTCATCTTCAGTCCTTTTCTCTTTCTGTTGAAAAACAAGCTTTCTGGGTCGCAGTTTAGACTTGGATCTGTTTCTTTTCAGTTTTCGTAATTCCAGGTGTTTCGATTTTGACATTGGGCTCACACCAAGAATAGATTTTTGGAGCTTATACAAAGGTCTTTTTGTATTAAAAGATACGACTGCAGTAGCGCATCTGGTCTGATAGGAACGCCGAAGACAAAAGTTTATGCGTTTTCCGCCGATACACTTTGCAATTATTGAGTTAAATTGTTCACATCGATTGCTGTCCACATCTTCAATAAGACTGCGTGCATTGGCTGCAGTAGAGCCGACTATAAAATTAATTTGATTTGCTAACGCCGTATCTTTTAGTTTGACAGTGACATCTTCACTTGTTTTTTTGCTTTCACAATAAAAATCCTGGCAATTTGTATGACAACCGAAATAAGTAAGTATCTTTTAATACAAAAAGACCTTTGTATAAGCTCCAAAAATCTATTCTTGGTGTGAGCCCAATGTCAAAATCGAAACACCTGGAATTACGAAAACTGAAAAGAAACAGATCCAAGTCTAAACTGCGACCCAGAAAGCTTGTTTTTCAACAGAAAGAGAAAAGGACTGAAGATGAAAACTACGGTCAGAATTGTGTAAAGCCTGATTTGCCTGTAGAAGATTTAGAAAGAATGAAAAATTCATTTTTAACAAATTTGGAGAAATCTGACGAAGAAAGAACCAACATTGAAAGGGAAACAGTCCTCCAGAGTGATTGTAGTAAATGGTTGGAAATGCGAAGGAATCTGCTAACAGCATCGAATTTCGGGAAATTATAAACAAGAGGAGCACAACGTCAGGTAGCATAGTTAAAAGTTTACTTTATCAGAAAGACCTCTCTTGTGTTAACTCCATCAAACATGGTAAAATTAATGAAAAAATTGCCTTGAGTCAACTGGAGCAGCAAGAAAATATTAAAATTATACCCTGTGGCCTATTCATCGATAAAAATCATCCATTTTTAGGAGCAACTCCTGACGGAGTGATAGATGAAAATAGGATTGTAGAAATGAAATGTCCAGTATCAGGCTTCAGAACGAATTTAGAAGATGCTGTGAAAAACAGGAAAATTACTTTCTGGAAGTATGATAATGGCCAACTGTTGATAAATAAAAAACACCACTGGTATTTCCAAGTGCAAGGACAGTTAAATATTACAGGAAGAAGAGAGTGTCTATTTGCCGTGTGGACTGGTTCAAATGAACAGATAAAAACAGAAATAATACAATGCGACCAAAAACTGTGGAACGATCATATGGTTCCCAAACTAAAGACATTTTACTTGGAGTCTTTACTGCCGGAATTGTTGGATCCGCGAAAAACACGAAAAATAAGCCCTTCGACCATAAGCAAAGAAAAAACCAAGAAAAGAAAACAAAATCCAATAAATTCTCATTTTATTTTTCTCTTGCTTTTTTTCTCAATACAAACAATTGTAAACAAAGATAACATCTTACAATTTTACATATACTATGTGAACTTCGCTACTACCTACAAGGTAAAAGACTCAAGTAAACGGAAATTCGAATGTGTGATACATTTTACCCACAGTTTTGCTTTGTGGTAGGTATTTGCAAGGTGAGATTATCTAATTGTTCGATCTCAATTCGGCTTATTATAATATTGTAAACAGAGAACGAGGAAAACTGTCCCGCCGTAATACAGTTTATAACTAGTACCTAGTCGGAGAATCGGATTTGTAACAACCCGATTTTTTTATTCTGCATTGAGTCTTACTAATAATTGCGTATCTAACCTTTTAGATTCATAGAAAATAAGTACTCGTGTAGAACTTGTTGTAAGGTTGTTTCTTCTGACAAAATAAAGATTATTTATTTATTTTGTTCTAATATGAAAAGTTTACTTGAAATTTGTAGCATTTTTTGATAGATCAATGTCTTTCTAAGCTATAGAAAAATGGAAAAAAAAATAGGTATGCCATAAGTTTCTACTTTATCACCTATTATACCCACTTTTTTTCAAGTCGGTAAAATAAAGTCATCCGGTATATGTAGGTATTTATACATGTACTTACTTGTCCGTACCGCCAATCGATAGCGGCGAGTCACCATTTCCCTGTTCCAAATGTCCGTGCGCCGCCGCCGCTGCCGTCACGGCCGGCCACGCGAGGTGGGTGCCGCCGCAGCCGCCGCTCGCGCCGGTATCTACGCGCGCCGTCGGCGCCGCCGCCGCCGGTCCGGTTTCATTCGTCACATTCTCAAGCTCAATGAACGAAATGTTTGGTTTTCTGCAAATGTATAGTCATAATAAAATAACGTAACATAACATACTTAGCTAATAAACTAAAAAACACACAACAATCACATAATTATTTACCTGTTCCTGACCCCATAGTATTACCTATTATTATTATTAGTACCTACATTCCCTGTATCGTGGGTATCAGAACCTACGAGTGGTACACTACACACGGCTACATATCAAGCTATAAATTTCCAGTATAAGCTGACCTCTCATTGTACGGAAATCCTATACAATGCGAGATCACCATACAGTTGGTGTTATAATCACGTTATTGCTTTTAGTGTCATCCATAAGCATACGGAATAGAAGTCAAAATCGGTTGAACGGACTGTAAAAAGTTTTGTTTATTTCTAATATTATTGTAAATGTAGGTAGTAGGTATTATTTACAAAAATAACAATATAAACAAAGCGTGCGCTGCAGCAGGGTGACGTGACACTAGACATGAGCTTTATCTCGTAGCAGTAAGGTCGAAAATCGAAACATAGTTTGCAAAACGAACCTTTGTGTCCATCCCTATAATAATTCTAAATATATAAGTAGCTACGTAAATAAAATAATTGATACCGTTATTTATATCGGTAGTTATGTACTTACTTTCTTTTTCCATCGTTCAGAATACGAAGTTGTTCCCTCAGACGTTTTAATTGTTTCCTTTTTCCGAGAATTTTCTTTTTAACCATCTTTATTTACACAAAACTTTTTCAACTCCTTTTTACAGTAAAACACTAAATAAAATAGTTCAAAATAATTAAGCCGAAAATTAAATAATCCTCTCGCTGCTGTAACGCGTTTGCCAAACATAGGTTCGTCCCGCAACACATGCCGTAGCAGACTGATTGAACCAATTGAAAAGGATAGCGCTATTACTACCGCGTGCAAAATGTGAGATAGCAAGAGAGTGTGCTCGCTTAGAATGAAATAACGTAAGCGCCAAATCACATAATTGCTAATCAAGAGAAAACCGTGTAGAAAAAAAAAAAAAAAATCGTCACGATTTGAGATACCTATTCCGATTTGAGAGACCTATCTATTCGATTAAAAACCATCATTAAATTCCTTAAGGTTTCAGAGATCTAACTCAAACTTAGTGTAAAACGAGGTGTTTTGTTTTTTTATCGAGAATTTTTTATCGAATCGTGTTTTCGCTTCAACAGATTTAAAGATTATAAGTCTAAGTTTAATGTGTCAAAATAGCAAAATCCTAGGTCTTATAGATACCGAGGTTCAGCTCGCCCAATATCACCAAAACAGCATCATATGGACTCTTAAAGCCAGAACTTATTTCTACTTCAGCAACCTCTGACGAAGTTGATGCATTATCTGCATCGAAACTACTTTCTGTATCTTTGTTGGCAATTGATGCCTGTAGAAATCGTAGTCTATTATAATGAATATATGTCGAAGTTTTGGAAGCTCCTGATCCAGATTTGACAGTCTTTATTTTCTTCACCTCTCTCATATAATTATCCCGTAAACTCTTCCACTTTTTTTGCAGGGATGACGCTGAAAAAAAAAACAGTATTTAGTAATAGTTTATGTTTGTTTCCAGATATTTGGCCATTGGATGTTCATTTGGGACATTAAGCTACGACTATAGAATTGGCAAATCTACTGTGGCTACTATAATACCACATGTATGTGAAACTATTTGGAAAAAATTAAGGCCCGTTGTTATGAGTGAACCAACGAAAGAAAAGTGGTGTGAAATATCCACGATATTTGAAAAGAACTCAAAGTTTCCCAATTGTTTGGGAGCCTTGGACGGGAAACATATACGGTTAATCCAGCCTGAACACACGGGTTCTATGTATTATAACTATAAAAAATATTTTTCGCTAGTTTTATTGGCGCTAGCGGATGCAAACTATTGTTTTGTGTGGGTTGACATAGGTGCCTACGGTAAAAACAGTGACTCAGGTATATTCAAGAATTCTTCATTGTACAAAAAGCTGACAGAAAGGTCATTAGATCTACCTGAGCCAAAGGCATTGTTAATACAAAATAGACCGACAACGTTGCCATATGTGATAGTGGCTGATGAAGCTTTTGGCATGATGGAGAATTTAATGCGTCCATATGGGGGAAGGTCACTAACTTATGCTAAAAAAATATTTAATTACCGTTTGACATTAGCACGCCGGTATGTTGAATGTACTTTTGGCATAATGTGCAATAAATGGCGCATTTTACACAGGCCGTTAGATGTTAACATCGGTTTTGCAGAAAAGATCGTAAAAGCGATATGTACACTAAATAATTATGTCAGAATCAGGGATGGCTACAATTTTGAAGACACACTTTATACGCCACCCCTGGAAAATCTAGCCTCACATTATACCGGACGTGCTGTGCGACAGGCGGATAATGTTCGAGTACATTTAACAAACTATTTCATTAATGAAGGAAAAGTAGATTGGCAGGATCGTTATATTTAACTTGTAACACAAACCGATTGTAAATGTAAATAAATATATATACCCACATAATATTTTCTTCTTTTCTTCATTGTCATGTCCTTCACAAAATATAAGGACGAGTTCTTCCCAAGCCCGTCTTCTCAAATTCTTATCTGAATAATCGCTACTTGTCATGTCCCATATCGCAGGACGTTTCTCTATTTCATCAATTAATAATTCCGTATTAAAAGCTTCGGTTTCCATTTCGGACGATTTTCGGACGAACTTGACGAACCCTAAAATACGTCTATCCGCGTCGAAAGCGCGCGCTCAACTGAACGGAAACATAGAAAACCAATGATCTCATAGCGGCGTTGACGCGCGCTGACAACAGTCGAGCGCTAGCGCAGCGTTGAACGCGCGCGTTACTAAAACGCGCGTTAGCATGTGTACGGCCTGAATAAAATGTATGTAGTTGTAAACGCGCGTTATCAAAACGCGCGTTGAGCGCTTGTCATCTGAACCTACCCTTATTAGGGTAACATATTGGTAGGGTGCGTATATTGGCCCAGACTTTTTATTTTTTCGAATCTCCTTTTCAATAAGGCTATGCACATTGTCGCCTTCATTCTGGGTATGAAAAATCTGAAATAAATAGAAACAAAACAAGTAAGTAAAATGTAATAAGACACATTTAACAAGGCAATAACGATTTGATATCTAGACAGACCCATGTCTAAAATAGTCTGTGAGAATATAATCATATTTATTACAAGAAGGACACAATCATTAATCAGTTTCTATCATAAACATAAGTTTCGTAATGACATAGACCAAATGATGATTGGGTCTTTAGATACGGCATAATAATATGGGGCAATTCTACGGACAGCAATAGGGCTTTTATTGTTCAAAAAAAGTGCTTAAGAGCTGTGTTTGGTGCAGGTCCATTGGAGTCATGCAGACCCATATTAAAAGAGCATAAATTATTATCACTGGCATGCTTATACATATTGGAAATGGGAGTGTTTGTAAAAAAACACCCTAACCTATTTAGTAAAGCCGATAGTGTAAACATATATAAAATAGGTAAACACTCAAGGGATCCAACCAGATTGGCTATGCCTAGGTGTAGAACAGCATTTTGCCATAAAAACACCAGTCGAATGGTAATAAAGACATATAATAAGATACCTAAGATAATTAGAGAACTGCCAACGAATCTAATAGGTCTTTACCTATGAAATTGCCGTTTTGTATGAAAAAATTTAAACGAATTTTTTTCATGAATTTTTTTGTTTGTATTAATCGAAGTAATCACCCATGCAATCAATGCATCTTTGCCATCGCAGTGGCAGTTTATTGATGCCCTTCTTAAAGAAATCAGCTGGACGGGAGGCAACAAATTCTTCAAAGGCATTTTGTACTGCCTCTCGGGTATTGAATTTTTTTCCCGCCAAGAAGTCTGGAAAAAGTAGTAGTCTGTAGGCGCAAAGTCTGGTGAGTAGGGCGGATGACGGAGAGCTTCCAACCCCAGTTCTTGCAACTTGGAGACCGTCTGCTGTGCAGTATGAGGTCGCGCGTTGTCGTGCAGGAGCAGCGGAGACGAGCGATTGACCAATGCTGGTTGGAGATGCGCCAGCTTCTCCATCATTGTGTTCAGTACTTCACAGTACACATCTGCAGTAATGCTCACCCCGTTTGGTAAGAAGCTGTGATGAATCACACCGGCGCTAGACCACCAAACAGTGACCATCACTTTTCTAGGGGTAAGTTTTCGTTTAGGGCATTGTTTAGGTGCTGAACCAGGATCCAACCAACTTGCTGAGCGCTTGCGGTTATCAAACAGAATCCATTTTTCATCGCAGGTAACAATGCGGTTCAAAATTCCTTCATTTGTGTGTCTGTTGAGCAGTGCAAGGCACGTCTCGACGCGTACTTCGCGCTGGCGATCATTGAGTTCGTGGGGCACCCATTTGTCAAGCTTTTTTACCTTGCCAATTTGACGCAAATGGACCAATATTGTTTTGACGAATTAGGGCGCTACAAGATTAAAAATTAAGGTATGTCTTAATTTTTAATCTTGTAGCGCCCTAATTTGGTTTAGGTCTCCACAATAACGAACAAGTAATAACCTGCGCATGACACTCACGACGCATTACAGCTTGCGGCTCTCTCGAACTGAACAGACGCGGAGGGAGGGGACGGAGTGAAAGAGAACGAAGTATAAGTTTGTCCCTTTTTCGCACAAAATAGGTCTCTGTTTTAATAAGAATCGACGAAGATGGTCATGCAAGGTCATTTTATGAGTAAAAGTTAAAATTTCACGTTAGGTCTGTATAATTCTAAAGGTGCGATATCATACATTCTATCTACAGCCATAACCATGATTTTGTTTGGCACTTTGGCCGGGCTGGAACATATCGCACTGTCAGTTCAGAAAGTATCTGAACTGACTAAAACATTAATTATCACTCATTTGGACAAGCTATCCTCTTAATTGAATTAATTTAATGTAATGTAATAAGATTTTTTTTTTTTTCTGACCTGTCACAAGTCTCTTAATATAGAAACTGCTTCACCAAATAAATCAACGAAACGTTGTATAGAACGGCTGTTAGCCAACTCTGCTTGCGTCCTTCTTTGAGTAGATGTGACCAGCTGCTCTCTTGCATCTGCAGCACTCAGCTGTTGTCGTTGCCGTCTTCGGCGCCTCGTTGGAACCTGTTGTGCTGTGCCCTGTCTAGATAACGGTGATGGCTCTGCTTCAGCAAGTAGTGCAAGGCGCCTCCTTGCGCCCTGCCCTGTTGTGCCCGCTCTAGAGGGTGAAGGTTGGGGGTTTGCAGGAACAGGTACATTATCACAAACAGGAGACTGAGCTGAGTGTTGTGATACCGTAACTTCACCCATACTTTCAATTGGCTCATTTAGTTGGTATTCCTATAAGTGAAAATACATTATGGGTATTATTATTTATTTTCATGATATAAGTTGATAACAACTTTGCTTAAGGGCCACATTTCCTCAACTGTGGGTTTTAGCATGGGTGTAGGACTTTTTATACCTTTTCCCTCTGGAGTAAGAGCATGAATTTGCATAATTTGTTGAACGCATGCCTCCCAAACTTTAATTCCCTCTGGCTCTTCACCCATACCTTCAATTGGCTGACTTAGTTAGTATTACCGTTCTAGCAAGGCAATTTGCAGTTGGCATTTCTTTCTTATTTTTTGTTGCATGATTTTTAGAAAATGTATTAGCCATTTTTATCTTTTGTTCATTTTCAACCTCTTTTTGTATGAATGTCAATAGATTGTTCAATTCTTCGTCAATATTGACATTACTCTTTGTTCTATGCCATGTCTTTAATATTTCTTGGGGAAGAGACGATTCTACTAGCGGTAATAGGAAAGCAGCATGGTTTTTTGTCACTCCAAGTATCTCCAATGCTCTTAAATGTGCGCTTAATATATCGTATAAAATGGCAAATTCAACCCTGTCGCCACTCACTTTTTGTAGAACCAATGCCAAAAGCTCCCTTACATATACTTGAATTTGTAGATCTTCACGCCCATACCTGGACTTAAGGTGTTCTATACACTTTGGGTAATTTTCTGCCGTAATAGGATAACTTTCTACCAGTGATTTGGCTTCCGAGTCAATGGTCATCGCTTGCACTAAATACACAAACTTGTCTCGTGTCGCTATATTTTCTTCCTTCGTGATGTTTTCTGAATTGGCTCCAAAATGGCATCCAGCTTTTTAATTGCCCATCGAATTTAGGTATATCTATTTTTGGTAATTATATTTGAGTGCTTCCCTTATTTTCTGAGCCCGTTATTTCGCTTTTTATTTTCAGCCATTTTGCAGTATATTTTTCACATTCTTCTAAATCCGTTAGATTCATGGATTCTTTGAAATCGTCCTTCTTAAAAATTTCTGATTGGATTTGTACGTTTATTTCCTCTAATTTTCCATATATTTTTCCAAGGTTCTCCATTAATATAAGTTTATTTTCCCCTTGTTCCATTTTTTCGCTCCATTTGTTTACGTTTTTTGTGAATTGGGTTCGGAGCGCCGCACGTAATCTAAGTTGTTGTTCCATATTGTTTCTCAACAATCACGGTCGCCATATATCGAAGATTCGTTGTTTGATCTTGATAACTATTTCTGAGTCCCTTTTTTTTGCAGGTTTTCTATTTAAAACAAAACCTTATCTTTTTTCACATGTTTTATTTGCTAGTGTTGCATTACAAAAATCAATTAAAATATATTCGGTCGGATACACACACCTTACACAATACTTATTATCTAACATTGATATTGAATAATGAAATATTGTTTCCGATAAGAAAGTCGAGTGGCCGGCATCGGCTTGGTTTTCAAATTGTAGGGATTTGCATTTCCATTTCTATTCTTGATTTCTCTGAGTCCGGTCAGTGGGTCGTCTTAGGGTCGTTCTATATTTAAAATAGGATTGTTTATTGTAATTTTGTAGCAATTTTTTATTGTAAATCCTCTTCACGATGTCGTAAGTTTACTTACATGAAAATATCATAGTGGTGTGGTTAATTACTTGGCATGTGTTATTTTTAGGAAAAATTTTAGTTGTTAACCATTTTAGAAAGCAGCCACATGTTCGAGACCCTCTGGCGTTGCTCGGGAATTTTGGGTTATATTGTATTTGCTTATTGCCGAGCGTCGTAGTAAAAGTCATTGTTTTATTATTTTCTAAATGTTTTGCTAATGGTAGCGCAAAACGTGGATTATTGTTTACTTCATAAAATGTGCATTTATTTTTATAGTTTGTAGTAACAGTTTGTGCCGGCATTGTTATCCGCAGTAAACCCACAGTTGAGGACCCACAGTTTGTTTTTGTATTGACATACAAAAACAAACTGTGGGTCCTCAACAAACTTTAATTCCCTCTGGCTCTTCACCCATACCTTCAATTGGCTCACTTAGTTGGTATTCCTGTAAATGAAAATACATTATGGGTATTATTATTTATTGTCATGATATAATTTGATAACAACTTTGCTTATGGCATAGCCTCCGCGAAGTTTTTCTGATAGACACATATGGTACAACTTAAGATTGAGGACCCACAGTTTGCTTTTTGTATGTCAATGGGTTTTAGCATGGGTGTAGGACATTTTTTATACCTTTTCCCTCTGGAGTAAGAGCATGAATTTGCGTAATTTGTTGAACGCATGCTTCCCAAACTTTAATTCCCTCTGTCTCTCCCTCTAAATTCCAAAAGACAGCTTTATTGTTCTTACACGTATGTATATTTACGTTCATGTAACGTCTATTTTTAGACGAAGTCCACTCATCAAAAGTTGATGTAAATCGGTGGTTATCGTCCTTTAGCTCAGCAAGATCACGTTGAACTTTTAACTTTAAGGTCATTCCATAATTCATCACCATAAGTTTAATTGAATTAGGAGATGTTGGTAATTTGTATCCTGCAGCACTAAAAAGGTGTCTCAGGTCTTGCGAGGTACAAAACACACGAAATGGTAAACCGTCTTTAGCAACCATCCTTGACACTTTCATCTCCTTTGAATTATCTTCACTATGAAAATGATCCGTAATTTTTCTCTTTTTTGTTGATTTTGATGATGGGGCAGTCAAAGGCAAAGGTTGCTCTTGCTGAAGAGTATTTTCTGCTGGAGCTGGTTCGAAAGCCGAAGAGTTTGATGCTGATGGCCCGGGAGCGGCGGGAGCACCATCGTTTGCCTGCATCTCAATCTCAACACTTTTTTTAGTATCTATCTGATGTATAGACTTCAAGTGTGTATGTAAGCCTTTTGTAGAATGGTCTTTAGTTTTAAAAATCTTCGCACACAGTTTGCACTTTGCAGTGAGTCCATCTTGATCGCGTAAACAATGTTTCCATACTTCTAAAGAACTTTTATATTCACTGTACACTTTTGACATGGTTGGTAGTTAGTTGTATTGTAATTGTAGTGTAATATTTCTGCGAAACTAATTAAAACACAAAACTGTCTCCAAAACAAATTATTTCGTTGCAATTGTAAGCAAACGCACGCGCGCCGCCTTGCAAAACGAGCCGGACCTCGTCCCCCGCAAGCCCGCCTACCCCTCCTGTCCTGTGCCCGCGCCAGGCGCGGCCGCACGGCCGGCCAGGATTCAGTTCGCGCGCAGCCGCGCTATGAAATACACGTCGTCACGCTGCATTTGTCGATCTCGTTAGAAATTTGACGAGATACAATCTCGTAAAATATGGCCGGGATCTCGCGAGATCGGGATCTCGGCGAGACGAGATTGCATTCCCTAGTGCTACCCGTGTGAAGCTTCACACGGGTAGCACTAGGGAATGCAATCAAATAACACCCTGTATTTTACTAGCTGCCCGCGTCAGCTGACGCGGGCAGCTAGTAAAATACAGGGTGTTAGGGTAAACACCGTTATCCTTGCAACCACTGGTTTGGTTTCATTTATAGAACGTAAAATCAATGGAAAACACAACTTTTTTTTTTAAATCTTTTTATCACAAGAGACAAGTTCGTTGCCCTATGCGCTAAGGCAACGACCTTGCGTCTCAACACGGGCGGGGTGTGTGGGACGTGACCTGACCGGCCGGGAGCGCGACCCCTCCCTCAGTCAGTCAGCTGTTTTACTAGCGAGCTCGGTGTCTTTTTTTTGTTTTCGGTCATTTATAATTATATTTAAGTCAACTACCCATGGTTTGAGTGACAACGGTGTTTACCCTTACACCCTGTATAATGATAAATTACCTACTTCACTGGATGGAACTATTAAGAAAATTGGCTCCTCATTTGCAGTGGATTGGGAGGAGTTTATGTTACTTGGACCAGCAATGTTGTCTTCACATTCCTAAAAAAAAAAAAAAAACATGTAGTTACTAACACTAGTGGTCCCAGATCTTCTCCAAGGATACTGAGGAAATTTCTGCCAATTTCAGACAGTTCTAAATTTATAGCAGGTCCACCTACTGTTCTTCTTCTGCTGTCGTTAATGAGGTTTTTTTTAAAGTTAGCCTTCATGTCTATCCAGTACTACTATCGATGGCAAATATATATATATATATATATATAAACATACCTTTGCCCATTCAGATGCAGACTTAACAGTTCCTTCTCCAGCAGAATTTAAAATTTCCGCAACCCTTTCACACATTCGCCTGCTATGCTCCCCGTGCTTGGGTGGATTTGTTGTACCCAACTGCAATTTCTCTATGATTCATTATTTAAGAACTCCCATAGGTGATGCAGTTGAGACATACTAACACGACGAATTGTTCGTGATTCACTAAAAATAAAGTCACCACATTAATTAAAATGAGTCTAATAAGCGACATTCCAATTAAAAATCTGTAAAGTAAGTAACTACACCACTATGATATTTTCATGTAAGTAAACTTACGACATCGTGAAGAGGATATACAATAAAAAATCGCTACAAAATATACAGAACTTAAGACATAAATACAAAGTGTATTATTATAAAATAATATGTATGTAGGAACTATGAGCACAGCCATTAGGTAGGTAATTGTAACAATTAATAAGTTTTCTTAGAATCTAATAACATTTTATACAGTTGATGTGCCTCTTCGCTGTTTTCTTCAACAGACATGGTCGATTCAGCATCACTGTTATTTTCTTTATAACTGTTATTTTCTTCATCTTCATCATTTTCCTCTTTATAACATGTATGACAAACATATAAATCTATATCTATGTGTTCGGGCACATGCTTTTTGTGTTTGGGTGGTACACATTTGACATGAAAAATTAATGAACACATATCACAAACAACGCGACCTATCGTTTTCGTCGTCTTTGAACATATTTTACACGCGTTAGTATTGTTTCCTGCTGGTTTCTTTTTTGCCTTTATTCCTTCTTTTAACTTCTCTTTGTTACAGGATTCTTTCTTAGCTTTTGCTTCTGCTCTGGATTTTTTCCTCTCCTCTTTTTGACGTATTTGTGATTCTTTTATATGGATTTGGTTTTTGTACATGGTCTTGTATTTATCTGACGTAATAGCAAAAGGCATTCTTTTTATTTCACGTTTGCCTTTTCGTTCCGGTGTTTTAGGTAACGTCAGATACGGACCTAAGTCTGCGTTATTACGGACTTTGAACGCTGGACTAATTTCCGAGTATATTGGCAGAGGTTGCAAAATATCTGTTCCTTGGTCAAGTGTATTCGATTGTTTCATTGGCGTTCTTTCAAGTTCAGTAATCGCTTCAGTTACTTCAATAGCAGTTGGACCACTTGAGGACCTAGTCTTAGTAATAATTCCTGTAGCAGGACATAAAGTGTAGCTTGAGTCAGAACCTGGCTGCTTCATTAATACAATATCCTGGAGAATTTTGATGGGAGATTTTGGCTTAACCTGAGAAATATTAGTCTGTTCCAAAGGTAGCAGACTAAAATCAGTGTGAACGTCGTTGTTTTGGCTGAGAAAAATATCGTTATAGTCTGTGTACCGAAGTATTGTCGGAGATGGTAAAGAAATTGTATCATCTTCATGTGTATTATTTGGAATGGGAGTCAGTCTTTGTGACGTTAGATTGAACATTTCTTTGTCTGCTTGTTGTGATAATAAACATTCTTCAATAATTGAATTTTCATTTGGAAGCATTGATGTATGAAACTGGAATTTTGGATCTTCAGAAGTTAGGTGCTGTTCTTTTATAGCTGTTGTAACAGATGTAGTTTTTGATTACCCAAAGGCTTTATATACATTGTGAAGAATTTGTAAGTTATCTTCAATCTGATCGAGATCTTCAATACTCTGCAGTTCTGCTGCTTTATTTGGGCCAATCAACGACAAAAATTGGGAAAATTTTATAGTATCATCATTATTTGGAACCTGAATGATGTCAACGTCAGCTTGCTTGTTGGATGGTATACATTTTGAATAATCTACGGCATCGGGATTAAAAGGTGCCAGACCACAAGCCCTAAAGCCATTAATAAGTGTCTCATTTTTTATAGAGTTTTGTAGGGCTGCATTAAGGACTTCTGCGAAATTAACTTTTGTTATCACTTGTCCTGGATTTTGGGATAGCCATTCTCTTGTAGCTGCCTTCCAGGCAGCTTTTATTGGGCGAAACACTGCTACGTCTGCCGGTTGGACGATACGAATGGCATTTGGATATAAAGCTATCAGTTCTATTTGCAATTCTGTGCATAGCTTGCTCACTTCATACGTCAAATGGGTTTTATGACCATCCAGAAAGTATATTATGGGTAAAGGTATATGTTCCCTTATTAGGTAAGGATGGAAAACATTTGCCATATATTCAAAGAATAATTCGGATGTCATCCATCCGTATTCACTCCTCTCTACCCCCCACTCAGACGGTATACCCTCTATCACTTTCTGAGGAATCCTCTGATAATTATAGACTACCATCGGAGGACAATAAGCACCAGCAGCTGAGAAAGTAAACATTACAGTCATAGAATCTTTTGAAGAGCTTGTCTCGACATTATAAACATTTTTCATACCTTTTATGTGTTGTGCCAAAACTTTTCCAGTTTTTGGACACAACTGGAATCCACTCTCGTCCCCATTAAACACACGCTTTGGATCGTCCAATACCTCCAGCAAGTCCTTTTCAGTGAAATATTGGTGAATTTCAGCAAACCATTTGCGTATATCTGTTTCAGAAACGCAGGCACTCGAGAATGTTACACCCTCGCTTGTCCTTTTGCCAATACCGGGATGTCGTTTTAAGAATCCTCTTACCCAACCTTCTCCTGGATAATTATCTTTAAATGGATTTGGCCTTGGATGATCCACCAAAAATCTTTGTACACTGGATTGAAGATCTTCTTTCTTAAGAGGAAATCCTTTTTTGGATAGCTCTATAATCCAGTTTTCGATACGAGTTTCTTCTTGGTTATTTAAGTAAGGTGATGGCCCAAAGGTAGACTTATGTTCGGGATGTTTTATTTTAAAATGAAGAGTAGATTTCGGAATTCCGTACTTCCGCGCAATTTCACGAATTTTTCCACCATTTTGAACTTCATGCAAAGCTTTTTGTAAGCTGTAAGCTTCTGTGTTTTTAATTTTGGGCATCTTGTCTTTTCTATCTATTTCTGCAATCAAACATGGGACATGCATTAGACAGTCATTGGACAGTAGCGTCCAAGGACTGAATATGAACATAAATGATAGTCATTGGACAGTGTCCAAAGACTGTAAAGTAAGCAAGCGGAAGAGTGTTTTTTTTTTTTAGATTATATTATACCTTATACACACACGAAGAAAGCATAAAATTAAACAAATATTATTTCTTCAAAGACTAGTAATTGGACAAGATGTCCAACAACTAAATAAAGAAACTTATTAAGTTACAGTCCTTGGACATGCGATAATATAACCTCAAATTACAAAACATTAAGATTACGTTCTGAAATAACGTGTAAAACAACATAACTTACCACATATTTAATGCAAGTTGTCCCAAACAATCAAAAAACAAGATTTTTTTACGATTTGGTCGGTCTTGTCCTTAACAAATTTCTTTATTTTCGATGAGAATTTGACACAGCGTCCCGATCACAACATTTCTGATCCATTTGGATCATTAATTCCACGCTAGTAAACCAGTTGTCAAAAACACTCTGTAATTGTGATTTTCTGGAACTGTTTGGGTGAGTCTCAAAACTACATTGCTGCTAGTTCCAATGTTATTTTCACAATCTGGGATGACATCGGACTGTTTCCCTGCATACAGATCAAAGTCATAAGAAAATCCTGAAACGCCGCTTAGCACATGAACTTTGTATCCCCATTTATGACGTTTCTTGGGATTATACTGCTTTAAACTACTTTGCCGGGTTTTCGTAGGTATAATTTGTTCGTCTACTGCAAGATATTGTTCTTTTGGCACCGTTAGTAGTCGGTCTCTAACTTGGGATAGAAAGGGTCTTATTTTTTGAAGCTTATCATATTGAGGGTTTCCTGGCTGAAGATTAGACGAATTGTCGACAAAATGAGTAAACCTCTTCAATTCCTCAAATCTGTTGCAGGTCATTGTCTTCTCAATAGGCTCGAATCCCATCCCAGACCTCCAGTAATGCCGAGTTGTCGGGTAATGAACCACAGACATATACATTAGAATACCTACAAACTGTCGCATTTCTAATTGCGAAATATTTGCCTCTTTTCCCTTTTCATTAGCATAATGACTGGATTCATTAGTAATAAAAGTAAACATTTCATTCGTGAATAAGTAATCGAAAATTTGTGATGGTGTATTCAAACCTTTTATTTTATCTGTGAGGCTAATATCTCCTAGAAAGGCGTAATTGTCTTCGCTATACTGCCGCTGACCAGTTTTCCATTCGTAAGTCTTCTTAGAAGTTTTTTCTTTGTTACCTCCCCTCCGCTGTCGACTTGTTGAAGGCTGGTCGCTTTGGTCTTCCAATTCAATATCTGACTGTGAATCTACGTCACTATCTTCATCGGACTCAGACAAATATAACGGATCCTGTCCTCGATTATCTCTCCATTCCGTATCTTCATAAGAAAGCTCTTCGTCTTCACTCCCATCTGGAATGTTGACTACATGCACTTGTTTCCGTCTCGGCATTGTTTTAACTATTGAAAAAAAAAGCAGCGTAAGGTGCAAAATAAACAAGCAAGGAAGCCTAATCAAACCAAGGAAACAAAACCAATATTGTAGCCAAATAATGTGTCTTTTAATTGACACAATTGCATACTATCCCAAATTTGGTTTTCTCTTATATGTTGTTATTCTGCATACAATCCCATATCTGCCAAATAGTTTTTCCCGCGACTGCATACTATCCCATTTATAGATACTAACTTCAGCAACAAAAATATTTGCAATCATTCATGCGAATCTAGTTTTTTTTTGCCTATTGCCTTTGCATAGATGCCTATTGTATGCAAAATAATTATCGTAGCTGTATATCGTGAAAATCCATGCAATAATACCCCGAAAGCTGAGTCCACTTACCTCTTATCGACCGTTACGGAACAAACTGACTTTATTTTTAATCTACTAGTGCTGGACACTCATTTTCTTCGCAAACGTCAAAACATAGTATCGGTTTTCGATTTTAAGAGTTGCAAGAAGAAAAAAATTGTGTCAAATTTAAATGAGGTGACAAAATCTCTTGATGCCCGATTTGTCATGCTATGCAGTAAAGGGTTTTTAACATTTTCATATAATGTCGGGCGGATTCAGAGCAAAATGCTATTATACGGCTACCACTATCGTTGTAGTCGGCTAAAACAAATTTCTGATGAGCTGGAGGGAGTTGAACTTTCTGAATATTGCTGCATTCCTGTTTGTATAATGTGGTTTTAATATTTTTCAGAGGGAACTTAACCAGTCGTCTTATATGCAGTGGGGACAGCAGGTGCTTCTGGATCCGAAATAGTTCTTTTCAGTTTATCCAACATCAAAAGGACTTCGTTTGCATCAAAATCAGGTTCACAAATATTGTGTTGTCTCTCTGTTACGATTTGATTGTCCTGAAAAATTAAAAGTAATTATTGATAGCTTTGGGGGACGTATTCGAACCACTCTATGGCGTATTTTTCTATCTTTTAGTGTCTTCTTTGCTATTATTTAAGCGAAAATAACATTAAATTGCTGCATGCATTTAATTGTTTTTTTTTAAAGGAATTATTGCAGTGAAATGGAACTAGCTATTTTTCATTTTAATTCGTGTATTGGCCACTGTGGCATAAAACAGCATGACACTTTTTCCAGAACATTCTATGTGCATTAGTATGGCGGGACCACATTATTTAATAAACAACTGTGGGCGAAGCCAAAAGATGGATAATAATATGTTCCCAGTTTCAGATTGAAACATTTGTTTATGTGGAGTGTCGGGTATATAGGGTGTGGAGTAGGGGTATTATTATTGTCCACTAAACAACACAGTTTTGTTTAAATGCTACCTTTTAGATCAGGGACGCACAGACCACGGCCCGTGGGCCGCATGCGGCCCGCCGGTCGAATACTGGTGGCCCGCCGACAGCAAAAATAAGACTCGTACATTCGAAAAATATTGAATTCTATTCCAGAATAAAACCAAATAAAATATGTTCGAAAAGTAATTTGAATCTCGCGCGCGCGCTCTTAACTGCGCTTATCGGTGCGCCGTGCATGCGTCGGTAACAGCGGTCGGTAATGTTCGTGCCGATCTCGGTTAAATTCGTTTTCTTGAGGAAGCGCCGCGGCCGGCGGCGCGGCGACGACGGCAGCGCGGTGGCGGCTTATTCACGGGTTATATTGTTAGAGCAAGCGAGCACAAAAGATTTGTTATAGGACATTGTGAAGAAAAAGGGAGTTGCAGATGCGAAGGCGATATTGGATATCACGAACTGTTACCATCGTTAAGTCCAATCCATCAAACAAATATAATAGATGAAAGGAAAAACAATATTAATAATGATCAAGGGAATATACAATATACAGACATCACTAATAACCAGACAGACAGCTATGAAAAGGTTACTATACTGTCTTCAGTAAAGTTAACGCCTGAAAACCGCATCTTCCTGGGTTCGAAAATGTTACCTTCCGCATTAAAGCCTATCGACACCAATTTTAATATTTTTACCAGTCACAAAATTAATAAAATACCTAAAAAATCAGCTCAGAAACTTCAAAAAAGCAGTGGCCTAAAAAACAAGACATCCAAACGTGTAAAGACATCAACAAAATATACATACAGTAGCGATTCTACGTCTACAGAAACTAATTTCAGTATTCATGATGATTCTGAACTATCACTGGACTTAGACAGTGATAATTCCGGTTAAGATCAAGATTTGAAAAGAACTCACATTATCACTGAGGCACAAGTACATAACAACACAGATACCAGAAATATACGTGAATACGAAGAGAATAAAATGGAAGTAAGTGTTAATAATGAAAGCAATATTAAGTTGGAATTAACAAAAACAGTTGAAAGCAAAAAACATGATCAAAGATTGAGAATATATGAAGAAAAAGAAAACTATGAAAGTACTATTACAAATAAGAATACGATTGATAAAAAACGAAATAAGACTGCATTAAAACTGGAGACTGAATTAGAGTTAGCAAAAACAAACTATAATGAACATAATAAAGAAAAAGAATTACAAACCAAAGAAATTTGTATCAATGACAGAAAATCGAAAACAACATACATATGAGGAACCAAGTCAGATTGACCACATCAAAGGTACTGATGGAGACTTTGTTATGACAGATCATGATGAGAATAAAAATGAAAAGAATTATGAAGTGAAAGATGACAACCAATGCGAAAACATTGACATTGACGATACAGTTTTGGTACGGTATTTTCTTAAAAAAACTTGGAAGTTTATGTTGGTGTAATAGAACATATTGATATTGAGTCAAGAATGTATTCCATAAATTTTTACTGAACTGATTACTCAGAAAAAACTCCTACATTTACTGTACCAAAGCGCCAAGACAAAGACGTAGTGCCTTATCTTTCACTAGTTAAAGTTACTGAAATGCTTCAAATTCGCGACAATCCCAAAGTTTATGTTTTGATGAATGATGAAGATCTGGTGTATTTTTAAATTAACCTTAATTTTATTTAGTTCACTTTTTTATAAGCTATAATTTTATGTCTGCAATCAACCAAAGTAAACCTAATTTTGTTACGTAATTCTAATAAAACATTTTAATATTTCATTTTCTTTTTATTGTTAAAGTAATTTCAATTGATTGAGTAATCCACTACTGAACACATCACGTCCTGTGTTATAATAATACATAAATAATTAAGAGGAAAACAAAAATATTGAACACTGTGTGTATAAAGCTTAATTATTACTTTTTTGTTACAAGGTTACAATTTCATTACAACAAATTAGTTATAACATTTTCGTTATGTACAAAAAAAAACGAAATGTACTCATAATATTGAAAATAAAAACATAGTTGTGAGCCATTCAAATAAAAAAATCTTTTCTCTAAAATTTACAGACATGGTGACATAAACAAACTAAATAAAAACGCAAAAGGAAGAATACAGACGATCCAAGATTGGGAACGCCAAACAAATTTATTAAATAGTGATCCCACTGGGGAAAATAAAAATATAGAGAAATGGAAGAAGGTACCTAGCACAGTATAATATTATAATTTAAGTGAATATTTAATTTTGGTTTTATAGTCTTACCAAGAGGTATCGTATTACCTAGTTACTGGGTTGTGGATGTCAGATAGGCAGTCGCTCCATGTAAAATACTGGTATTCAGCTGCGAGAAAAGGCTCGGCAGATTGATTTAATTATGGTTTAAGGTAGGTATTCCCAAATATACCTACTTACCTAGATTTTTTTTATATTTGACTGTACTTATCAATTCATTATACATACTACAATGGTAATGTTGTCTTTCAAAGGTTTGGAGCGATTTAAAAAATAATACAAAGAAAAAGGCAGCCAGAGTAAATAGGGCTGATGGTGGTACTGGTGGTGGGCCTGCACTTAATTTACAGCTGATTGGAACATCGTGTCCTCAATATAATTTTACCTCAGGCAGCTACAGGCTTAACAGGTGTAAGGGAAGCGGGCTTTTCTGAGGTTGGTTATGGTGCTTTCATAATTATAATATATACGAATAGATTTATAACAAAATACTTTTTCAAATTTTCCACCAAAATATTAAAATTTACTTAAAAAATGTTTCAGAACAGAATTGACAGTCCCAATAGAACCGTAACTCTGTCACCAACACCCCCTGTGCTGGCTGCCAGTTGTTGAAGAAGGTCAAGTTATTAACCCTTAATTTGGCAGAGATCCGAGTTGTTTTATTTTATAAAATAAGATGTATTTCTGAAGTTCTAGGATTAAATACAACTTAGGAAAAATAGACAAAAAAATATTTCCTTTTCAGGTTTTCAGGAAATCAATGTTCATCACAGTGAACACTGCGAAATACGTTGAAAACAACAAGTAATTTGTAATGTTGACTGTGGTAAACATTGTCAAATTAGTATCATTCAAACAGGTAAAATAAAAACACTATGTATACCAATAAATCAAATTATTTATTATGAAAATGTAAAAAACAATTGCGAGGATGTTTTCCCGTAACAAAGCAAAGTCTCATATTGCATTTTATACAATAAACAGTTGTATTTTTTTGGCAAAACTTGCATCGCCCCATGTCTTCTTTTGTGCTGGGATAATGTCCTGTATTATCGAATCTGATGGGGCTTGTAGGCCTGGCTGATCTTGGGTTTACAATTTTACATTCCTGCATTTTTTCTTGAGGTATAGATCTGTTTTTCTTTGTTAAACTTAAGTAAATCTCATATCGGAAAACTTTCAGTGACTTTGATTTTCGTTGATTTCCATAACAGTTACGTTTATGCAATAGCCAAGCATTATTTATGCACATATCTAGTAATTGACTAAATATTCCTATGTACCACCTTCTAGTTTTAAACGGAACTTTATATAATGATATCAACATATCAGCCAGGTCTACACCCCCCATATGTTTATTATACTCGCGTACAATTAGCGGACAATCAACTTCAATTTTTTTTTTCTGCTCTTTACAATACCTTTTTATTTTTTGTACTGGTTCAGATCCAACAAATGAGCTAATAAGAGTTACAGGTTTATTATCATTCCAGCGTACAATAACTAATTTGTTTGCATCACAAACAACTTGTGAAAACGTACCCCTCTGTTTTTTCTTCATCGATTTTTCATCCGGTAAAATCTTTTCAGCTCCTCTAATCCTGTTGCTACGTATTGTACCAAGACCAAAGACACCATAGTTTTCTTTCAATAGGTAAAAAAGCTCTGGCGATGAGAAGAAATTATCACAAAATATAGTTGCTGGTTTCTTTTGTATAGTCTGAGTCAAGGCTATAACTATTTGTGCTCCAAACCCAAGTGAAGATTCTTGCTCTGTAAACTTATGCGAACGAAAGGTATCTTCTCCTGCGTATAAAACGAAATCATATATCATTCCACTTACACCAGCACGTACATAGTTTTTAAAGCCCCATTTATTGGGCTTGTCTTTCATATATTGTTTTCTGTTTCCTGCTTTCCTGCCCTTGTAGGGTATCATCATTTCGTCTATACTAAATTTATTCTCGTTTTCTTGTTTTAAACAATTTCTTCGGATTTTTTCGGCTATGGGTCTTACTTTGTAATATCTGTCTGAGTCCTGCAGGTTATTGTCGGTAAAGTGTAAAAATCTGCGGATTTGTTGGTAACGTTTCAACGGCATTATGTCTGCTATCTGGCCGTATCGAAACTTATTGCTCCAATAGTCAAGATAGCATGGCATTTCAACAATTCCCATCAAAATATGAATGCTTATAAAATCCCGTATCTCATTCTCTGATGCTTGTACTGATCTTCCGGTTTGTTGAACGGAGTAAAGATTGGTCTGGTCTACTAAATCGGTAAATATGTCTTCAGAAAAAAAAAATACAAATAATCAAGGGGGTCTTCATCTGGAAAATCGACATAGGTTTCGGTTCTCTCTTCGATTACGGCACGGTGACGAAAAATACCTTTCTTCCATTTGTAAGAAAGAGAAAATTTTGGAATTTTCTTCGATTTCTTTGCAGCTGGAGCTATCTGCTTTTTTGCTCTAGTTTTTCTAGTATAAGACGTACCAGGTGTTGGTGATTGTATCTCAGATGGAAGCGATATTATTGAAGATAATGACGGAATATTATCATAGTTTGGTTCTCTGGATGGTGTATTAGGGCAAATTTCCTGCAAAACTGGAGTTAATTGGAGAGCTTCGGAGTGGTATAAATCGGATGGTTCTAACGGCCGTTCATCGTCATTTTGAGTATATTCAGGTTCGGGACTACTACTGATGTCTAAGCGTTCTAAAGAAGAATTAATGGAAGGCGCAGAAGATGAAACAGGGCTTGGAGAAGGTGGCGGCAATTCGTTGTCACTATTATTTTCGGATTTATCACTAGTGTCGGATGGTGCATGCTCGGCAGGAACAAGTGCTAGGATTCTACGCGTGCGGTCTTGTATTTTATTCTGTTAACAAGCAGAAAAACCCAAATAAGCCCAGCAAAAGCCCACCACACAAATGCAATTATTTGTAAATAAACGTTATACCTAATTTGGCAATGTTCGTCACAATGAACGTGTTAAATTGACAATACTTGTTCGAGTATTTGGCAATGTTCATCACAATGAACGTATCAAATTTACAATACTTGTTAGAGTATTTGGCAGTGTTCACTGTGATGAACCAACAAGATTGTCTCAAAAAAAAAGTTACCAAAAACACAAAACATTACGAAAAACCCATTCCAAACCATAGCATAAACATTGTTTAGTAAATAAATACCACAAAAAGTTAGTTTAGTTATGTAAAACATATAAAATAAAAACATTTACCTTGCGAAGAATCGAGTGCCCGCGCCTCCCTGACATCTTGTCTCGATAATGACAGATGAACGATGTTGCCACTAGTAGAATATTTTTTTATACCGATAAATATACTTTAAACTTGCTATAACTAAAATAAAAACCAAAAAATTGTAGATAATAGTCGCTCAATATTTATTTTTTATAAACGTTTATCACAGTGAACATAATCAAATTAAGGGTTAATTTAAGTAAGTATTATCTGTGGTGTATTTATTTTATTTAAATATTGAGACCTGTGACTTGACAGTCATATCTATTAATGCAGATTCTTCATTTTTTTCTATTTTAGTGGATATTGATACGGAATGAAGCTGGACCAGCCGACATCGTAACACCCTTACCTCAACCATCACCAACCACTAACACCTACCAAGCACAAGTAGAAGAGGAAATTGTCTTGGACAGTCCACCACCACCTGGCTCTCTAAGACCAACACAAGCAGGACACACTCCACAACGTCGGCGACGTGGTATAACTTCACGTCGAATAATATCTCCACGACGATGGGTTATCAGACAACCCAATCAGATGGAACGAGCAACAGAGCAGTTCCTGAACTCTGACGAGGAATGGAGGAATTTTTTATGAAAAAAACATGAAGATGACTGCATGATATAGAGAGGGAAAAGCTACGCATAAAGGTGGCGGTTCGCGCCGCGACAGAGACAAGCGACCGAGACAGGAGACCGCGACCGTTACTTGACGTTCGGCAATGTATAGGCGACAGTTCGCGAGCGAGACAGAGACAGGAGACAGAGACGCGAGACGGGAGACAGCGAGACGGTCGCTGCCCCAGCAGCGCTGCCAATCGCGGGGAAAATCCCCGATTTGCGGGGAATTGAGGGTTAGCGCGGGGAGAGCGCGGGGAATGACCAAAATCGGGGAATTTCGGGGAATCCACACCAAATTTTTCGGAGGGTTAAAACTATTGTATGTCGGGTAATACTTACAACTAAAAAACACGTTCGGACTTGGCAGATACAGCTCGACATATTACTAACATAATTTTGAATGGCAACACCACTCAAATGCCTGCTCAACTGTCATTTGAACACGATTTTATATTTCTGAATGCATCCATTTCTACATCATTATTTCATTGTTTATGGTTGTCGATTTTGGTGCGAAAGTGAAAAATGGAAAAGTGGTTAAAAAGTGCAGCTACTGTTAAAAAACAGGTAAGTTGTATGTTCGTTCAGCATTAAAATATGATAGGTATGTATACTTAAGCTTATTTATCTAATTCAGTGTTATCAATCTACTTATCTAATTTATGTAGGTACTCCCGCAAAATTCGTTAAAGAATTTTCAACAACAAACATATTATTAAAACAAATGAGGGTATGTATATAATCAATTGCTGTTTATCAGAAATGCTGTATAGATTTAGAGCTACTAATTTTACCTTTTTACGATTGAGTAAATATATACTTGTATTGTCTTAGGTATTTCCTTAACAAACAGTGTTATAAAATAAAATTACCATTTTATAGATTTATTAATTTTTATTATACCCACATTATTGCTTAATTGACATTGTTTGATATTGAATATTCTTTATTGAATTTGGCGGGAGTATAGATTCTCTTAGTAAAGTAGGTACCTATTAGCTAACGGGGTGCTCCTCCCGGGCCCGGCTCCTTACGTACATTTACCTATATTAAAAATAACCTATATTAGAAATATACTTAAGTATAAAAAATATGGTTTCCTTGAGAGCCACCCTTATTCCGCAGGAAATAAGAGTGGTTTTCGTCAAAAAACAGTCACGCTCGATGTACCTACTACCTACTATTTTCATATTTTTTTTATTATTATTAGGCACAAGCAATCATTCGACATGCTACTAATAAAGGCACCTCTCCTGATTCTGACACCTCTTCCACATCAACATCAAAAGAACAGCCGTCTACTAGTAGAGCAGTTCAAAAACCTCCGTCGAAGACACAGCTCGAAGGATCAGACACTGAACATGAGCCGCCAGTCAAAAAAAAGAAAGAAAAACCAAATACTGATATAGCAAGTAGTGACAGAACTGAAGAGATAACAGAAGTGGAATTAGAGTCTGAGGAGGAGACACCTGCAAAAAAAAAACAGTTGGCTAAAAAGGACAAATTTAATGATAAGTGGCTTCTGGAACCGGAATTCAAGTATTGGCTTAAAAAAAGTCATATTGTTAAAAATGAAAGTGAGCTTGCAATCTGTTCAGCCTGCAACTCTAACTTACGTCCACACAGAAGTGATTTGATTCGACATATGAAGTCAGAATGCCATAAATCTTGTATGAAGCAGGTTGCAATGTCAAGTAAAGTCACGGATTTTATGCAGACATCCACTAATAATAAAGTTAAAAGAGCAGAACTTAAATTGACGAGTCTCTTGGCAACTAATAATCTACCATTTACGCTGATGGATACCCTAGGATCTCTTTGTGCTGATATATTTCCGGACTCCGAAATTGCAAAAAGTTTAAGTATTCACAGAACAAAATCCACGACGATCATGAAAAATTTTCTAGGAAACGCATTTGCGAACGAAACTGTAGATTTAATTAAAGAACCTGGGCACTTCTTTTCTTTGGTTATGGATGAAACAACGGATCATAGTTCTTCAAGTACAGCTACAGCCCTATTTGACTGCCTTCTGGAGTTGTTGAATGCAAAAGGTGTACCTCTTGATAATTTGATTGGGTTTTCATCAGACACTACAAATGTTATGGTAGGGGAACACAACTCAGTGTTTGCAAAATTAAAACAGGCTTTGCCTCATATCGCCTGCATAAAATGTTCGGGTCATATGATCAATTTATCCGCTTCAAAAGCGTGTTTAAAACTTCCGAGATCCGTTGAAGATCTCTTACGTAATATAGGATCACATTTCAGCAGGAGTTCCCACAGACAGCAAAAGTTCAAAGAGTTCCAAGAGTTTTTCCAGGTTCAATTTCATAAAATGTTAACACTTTCTCAAACCCGTTGGCTGTCAATGAAAGCATGTGTAGACAGAGTTTTGGAGCAATATGAACCCTTGAAAGCGTACTTGAGGTTGAGCACGTTCGAAGACCCATCAAGAACTACTGAGGAGATGCTTAAAACCATGGATAATAAATTCACAATTGTATATCTTGAGTTCATGTCTTACATTTTAGAGATATTAACAACATTTAATGTAATGTTTCAGTCTGAAGCACCTTTATTACACAAATTAAAGCCCGAAGTTGAAAGGATGCTAAAATCTATTTGCTCCAATTACTTGCAAATTTCATATGTGCGCTCACAAAGCAGTAATATTTTTTTGACTAATTTCCAAGATTCCAGTAATTTCTTGCCTTTGCGAGAAATATACCTTGGTATGACAGCCAATGAAAGTACTACCAATTTACTCAAAGATCGAACTATTTCCAATACTGATATGGAAACATTTTATAAATCATGTTTAGCCTTTTATATAGAACTAGCGGTAGACATTGTAAGAAGATTTGACTTCAGCGATCCTTTGTTTAAATTAATTTCTGTTGTCGAGCCATCTGAAGCCCAGGCTTTCAAGATTAAATCATTAAGTGGAGTTTTCATCCGTTTCCCCATTTTAAAGAATTATGTTGATTTACAAAGTGTTGACAACGAATGGCGAGAACATGCGCTGCTGGAATTTAATAGCTTAGGGTTAGAATCCCTGCCAACCGAAGAGTACTGGCCTAAGGTTTTTAACCTAAAGAATGCGGCTGGTATGCCTTTGTTTAAAAATTTAGAAAAAGCAATAGGTCTCCTGCTGATATTACCCTTTTCAAACGCGTCTGTAGAGAGGGTTTTCAGCAACCTCAACAATATTAAAACACAACACCGTGGGAGTCTCAATAATGACACCATTGCTGCTTTAATGCACACTAAACAAGGTATAGCAAAAGCGGGGAATCTGTTAAAATTCGAACCTAATCGAAGTATGATTAATGCAAAAACGTGGCAAAAATAAAATAATTAAGATTTAAAAAATATTTAAGTAATATCTTTTTTTTTTACTAAAACGTAAATAAACACGTGGCCCTTACTTTGTATTGATGTAGTCTATAGATTTAAGTGTTAATTTTGTTATTATATATATTTATTTTAAAAAAATTGTAGTATATTAAACAAATTTTGTATAAAACAGTGTTTTTATTCCAAAAAAATAATTTCGGGGAATTTGCGGGGAATGATTAAAAAGAAGCGGGGAATTTCGGGGAATTGACAACACTGACGCGGGGAATCGAGAATTTTTTATTGGCAGCACTGTGCCCCAGACCAGTAGTGTCTCGTGTCGCGCTCAAAAAGCACATGTGCTTAGTGTTTAAAAATTAATACTTTTTCAGACGAAGACTGTGAAACACTGATTGAACTGATCAGACAGCACCCTCCGATATACGATGCACGACTAGACTCCTACAGAGACGAAAATTTGAAGGACAATATTTGGAAGAGCATAGCTGAAATCATAAATAAAACAGGTGAGTTAGATGGAAACAGGTGGAATCAACTTAAGCAAGTCGTGTGACATATTGTTCTTGCCAGTCTACTGCTTCTTGCTGTGACGTAAAGTAATCGGTAAATTTTGCTCTAATATCTAATCCGTTGCTGTTCGAAAACCCTCCAGTTCCACGTAATGAAACGAAATTTGTAGGTAAATTTTCTTCTTGGTTCCATTGATGTACAGGCGTTTGAGCAGATTCCAAAAATCCATCTCTTAATAGGTTATGCAAGCAACAGGCAACTAAGATCATGTCAGTGCATGTTTCTGGCGCTATTCCGATTGGAGTGTAAAATATTCTAAACACCTGAGACAGTAAACCGAACGCGTTTTCCGATACTCGTCTAGCACGACAAAGGCGGTAGTTAAATATTTCTTTGCTTAAATCGTTTTTTGAAACTTTTCTAGCGTAAGGTTTCATCATAAAAGTATCAAGACTAAATGCTTCATCTCCAACTAAAAAATGTGGTAATTTTATGTTCGAATTTGGTAGATTTTTTGGTCCTGGAATATTAAATTCATTTTTCATGATTTTTTTTCCCATTGTAGACTTTTGGAATATTCCACTATCTCCTTCTTTGCCATAAGAGCCAACGTCCACTGCAATGAACTTGTAATTATGGTCTACAATAGCCAAAAGAACAATCGAGTAAAATTCCTTATAATTAAAATACAACGATCCACTATTCTCTGGGGCCCTCATTCTCACATGCTTCCCGTCAATAGCACCTGTGCAATTGGGAAATTGCCATTTGTCCCAAAAGCCGTTAGATGTGAGCCTAAAATCACTTTCTTTTGGAATAGGCATTAAAATTGGCACTAAAACAATCTTTAAATTTTTCAACACCTCTTTTTGACTATTTGTGAAATATAAGAAGGTGATATACGAAATGCGAATGATAGCGACGCATAAGTTTCTCCATTTGCCATGAACCTGAAAAAATATATATGTATTACTTTATAACGGTCTAAGATCTGACAATAAAAATATATACCCTCATCTTCTGTTATTTGACTATAACAAAACTTTTATATTTGATAATAAACACATGAATGCATTGTACATTGTAATGTTTAATTTACATAAATTAACAGCTTTGGCCGCGATTTAGCTAGGTAACCTATGTACAATGCAATAATGTGTTTATTATCTAACATAAAGTATTGTTATAGTCAAATAACAGAAGATGAGGGTATATATTTCTATTGCCGGATCTTCTTCTATAAGTTTTAAAATTTATTATAATATTCAGTTCTAAAGATAGTTAAAGTTACAATATTTTTTAATATATATTTATACTTTTATGTATTACAGATTTGGAATGCCGTAAGAAATGGAAATTAATCAGAGACTCCTACAATAGATATAAGCGAAAAAAAAACTTCTACGGGATCTTCAGCACCAGCTAAATATTCAAAGTGGCAGTTTTATGAACGTTTAAGATTTTTAGAAAACACACTATCAGAACGGCAAAGCTTCTCCAATGTAGACCAAGAACAGCAAAGCTCTGCCAGTGTAGAACAAGAAGTTACTAATACCTCCCCAGAAGTTGGACATGAAGATACTCCTCCCGTATTCGCAGATGCATCAGTGCATAATACTCCTTCAAGGGAGTTAGTAGAGCCCGTACCAGGAACTTCTAAATCTACACAAGAAATATCTATACCACTAAGTAAAAGTTCTGAAAAACCAACTAGCAAGAATACAAAAAGAAAAAGACAACAAGAAGATGAATTTATTAAATTTTTGAAGGACAGACATGAAAACCGAAATAGTAAGCTGGAGTCATTAAAATCTTCATCAGAATCAGTTGATGATATATCGACATTTACAAAACATATCGAAATGATGCTAAGAAAATTGAGCGCGCGTTCGAGAGCAATGGCAAATACCGAAATATTTAGTATTGTTTCTAAGTATGAGATCGAAGATATCGACGGTCATAGTGAACGCCCCTATACAATTTCATCCCACAATTCATGTTCTCCAATAAGTGCAGCTTCGCCAGGACATCATACTCAGAGTGATTTATCATCTCGCCAATTACCATATATTTCAAATTCATCATACAGTTCATATTCTCCAACAGGTGCAGCTTCATCAGAATCCCGAACACAGAGTGAATCGATTGATTTATCATCTCGACAATTACCAAATGTTTCACTCGAAACATTTGGAAACATGTTTAACGATGAAGTCGACCAAAACAATTTCCATGATTTGACAACCTTACCTTAGAGTTAGTGCTAATTTTTCTTTCAATGATATTCTTCCTTTTTGACGCATTGTTTTTTTCAATAAATATAATACGTAATCAAACTGTATTTTATTCAGCCGAAAATACTTTCTGAATACATTGTCATCAAACATTAGGTGCTTGTTCACTAATAGCGAAAATGATCCTTCTTGGCCTCTAGTTAAATATAATTCTTTAATAGGTAGGTAATCTTCTTTTAGTTTTGTATTTGTAATAATAATATAATAGAAAATCATCGTCTTCTTCTTCCTCCAATAGAACTTCTACTACTTGGTTTTCCATCATGACACAAACACAACTGACTACATCGACAGACTCTCCGATACAGATTAACTTTTCGGTCGTGAAGAGCCTGAGACACGGTCGCGGTCTCCGGTCTCGGTCTCGCCTTACAGTACATGCAGAAGAGACCGAGACACTTGTCGCAGTCTTCGGTCGCGGTCTCCTGTCTCGGTCGCTTGTCTCTGTCGCGGCGCGAACCGCCACCTTAAGGGAGCATGAGTTGGAAACTCACAGGAAATGGCAAGATGTTGCATTTCTTGCCATAGAAGGATTAAATAAGGTTATTGATTCTAGATTATGCAGAGATCAATTTATTATCTTAAGTTACCTATGTTCTACATTTTGCTCAGAAGCATTTTGCCATTTTTTTATAAGTGTTTTCTTTTTTGGTGTGTGTAATTTTATATTGTTAATTTTTGAAATATTTTCACAATTTATGCCTGGAGGCTTTTATTTAGGTAATCAGTTTTTATTTCTGTTTGAATGTAGTTTTCAATTTTTTTGTTGGTATAATGGAGTATGCTAACTGATTAAATTGAATGTTTTGTGTTTCATAATATACTTTGCATACTATTGTATGGAATCATATTTTTTCTAAACGAACAGACAGACAGCTGTGCTGCTGGAGAATTTGTTGCGCCACTTCTTCCCAGCTAAAGCATTAGGAAGTGGTTAAGGGCGAAGGTTTTGAGAGATTGTCTTATGTCGTTTTGAAGTTCGGAAAGTGCTGGTTCTCAGCCTAATTTGAATAATTGACTTTTGATTTTGATCGTTAATAGAGTCTACCGTTACTATGTGCATAATAAAGTACCCATGTTTTAATTATGTACCAAATAACAATTCTCTTTGACGTGTTTCATTATTGTAATTGTTTAAATGTGTTATGTATGGACTAAGAAGTAAATAAATATAGTTCGTGTAGGTATACACATAGGAAGAATGAAACAAAGGCTCAGAAAAAAAAAGTGTAATAATGCTGGAAAGTTATGAAATTACTGATGTAATCGTCGGGCTATTTGATCACGCAAAGCTCTTCCTCGGATTAAATCGGTGATTGCTCTTTGATCTCTGTCATCATATCTGACATTATCTGATGCAGGTTGCTCGTATTCTATTTGACCTGAAAATAAAGATGAAGTTGTAGGCATAATGAATATGCAGGGTCACTGAATTCATTAAAAATAAAGATGAGTTTGTAGACATAATGAATAAGCAGGGTTACTAAATTCATTGGCTATCTTTTAGGGTGTGAAAGTACTCATGAATATGAAAATAAAAGTAGCTTGAATGAACATAAATCTATGCAACTGCTAGTTTTTTCACCCAGTAGTAGGTATCCAAGTGAAATATTTAATGAAATATTTATATTCTTACCAAAATCATCTGGATCAGGTACACCATAATCTAAAGCTATGTTATAAAGTACACAACAAGCTTGAATAATTTGTGCACATTTTTGAGGCTTGTAATGCAGTACTCTGTCTTTACATAAACAACGCCAACGATTTTTCAATCGACCAAACGTATTTTCAATAAGAACTCTTGCAACTATATGTTTCTGATTGAATATAGCTTCTGAAGAGTCTGCAGTGGCGTCCAAGTATGGGGTCATTAACCATGGGCGCAATGGATATCCAGAATCACCTGAAATAATGAAATTGTATATGTTACTTAAAAAAACTTATTTTCCCCTAATGATGTTGGTGTTAACAGAAATAATATTATTAAAGCACAAACACTTCTACTTGGAACAAATGTCACTCATTTAAAGATACTAAACACAACCAACAGGTGTACAATACTTAATGTTTAAAAAATAAATAGAACACATACCTAGCAGCCAACATGTTTCACCTTGTGCATGTAAAGATTGCATATAATTGTTGACTTGACTGTTTTCCCAAATAAATTAATCATGGTTAGCACCACCAAATTTAGGATTGACATTTATAATTCTACAGTCACTATCGCACACCTAAAATATTATAATTAAAATTAGTTAAAATGATTGAATAGGTACTAGCTCATTAATGCATTTCAGAATAAGTATCGGTTTAGGTAATTATTGCTTTAAATACCATTTGTACATTCATTGAATGATAATGTTTTCTACAGTAGTATAAATGCTCCTCTTCTTCAGGCGGGCCATGAATTCTAAAATGACTCCCATCGATACACCCAATTACACCAGGTATTCCAAATTTTGAGTAATATCTGTAATAATTTATTAATAATATAACTCAAATAATTATTTTTAGGGTAATAAGAGCATAGGTATCTAAGTGCTAAAATAAATACTAACCTCTGACTTACTGCCTGTCGAGCAGCACGAGTTTTTGGAAATTGAATGTACTTTTCCAACACTAAATTATGAGTCAAAGCTTGGGTCACTTCATGAATGTACACACTGCACATCTTTTGCGACAGACCTTTGGCCACTCCCATAGGACGTTGATACGAGCCTGTTGCATAAAAGAAAAGAGCGACGAGTACCTAACAAATATTAACAAAATGTTAAACGATGTATCTATTTAACTAAAAGCGCCTACAAGGAATTCATTAGGTATTTCATTATTGCCTATAACAATTCCTTGGTTTGAAGTTTAACTCGTTGAGTCAACCTTAAATTTGCCAATTCTTCTAGTTCTTGACATAGAAATAGAAATGCTTCCTTTGACAAACGATATCTATTTCTGAATTCAGTATCGTTGAGATCTTCCACTGGATTAAAACAGGCACGAAAACCGGCTCATGGTTTTCGGAGACGATTCCGTTCATCTTGCTGATGAGCAGTCATCATCACTTTCCATGAGAAAAAATTACGTGCTGCCATTATAAACACAATTTACCACAAATAATACGAGCGTAACTAATATAAACAACAATTCACCTGTCACACACCAAGTGAGTGACTTTAAAACAAAGTTTACGTTTACAAACGTTTGAACACCGCTTGGAAACGTCAAATTTAAACTGACACTCGCACTACCCCGCAAAATGTTCTCCGAAACGCTACTACGTGAGTCACGTTTAAAATACCGAACTATTGTAGTATCGTTAAAAATCTGAACCTCGCTGTTTCGGTTTACAATACTTTCCGCCAGGGGCGCTTTTTACGTTTTCATACATTTAATACTCGATACAGAAACGTGGTAGTAGCGTTTTCTATGTGACAAAACTCACACTCGACGTACAGATGGTACCATCAATCAAGCCAAGAACGGAGCTTGGATAAACCTCTGTACCCGAAATAATTCAACGGGAAACACGTACAGGTTAGTCAACAAGCCATATTTTATGAATATGAATAATATCATAATAATACCATGTGCGAAACTATTTATTATATATATTTTTTATTTTAGGGCTAAAGATACTCTTATAAGAGTCTCGGAGAAAACGAAGAGTGAATTAAAAATGTACAACTCAAGAAACAGGAGTTGTACCACTGGAACGGGTGGAAGTGACGTAGATGGTCCCATACTTCAAAAACAGACCCAATAATTGGACAAATCTGCGATGTAATGGGTCGAGACTGCAGTGGTATTGCTGATGTTCTAGATTCGGTCACAGATTTAGAAGTAGTTGATGAAGAATTGCAGACTTTAATTTTTGATGGTGAACTAGTTGCAGTAAGTACTATTATTATATGGCAGAATTACATATTTACAAACTTTTTCAGTAAAAAGACTCTTCTATCCAAAATGGTGTAAAGTTTAATTACAATAAAATGTTTTCTTGTACTTTAAACTGATTTGTTTGTTTTCAGGACAATTCAATAAATGAAGTAAAGGAAGGCGAAATTATGGAAACAAACACACCCTCAAGTTCTAAGATACCAACAACTCCTCTTTGGAAAACGTGTAGGCCTATACTTAAAGATCAGAACCAACAACAGTCTGAAGTTGTGGCCACCTTGTGTACAGAATTTCAAGGGATGAACAAGAAAAAAACTGAACTCGAAGACTTAAAAAGGAAATTGTTGGAAGAGGAAATTGAATTTAAAAGAAACTTATATCAGTTACAAATGGATTCTGCAAGAAAAGACCTAGAAATAAAAATAGAAGTATTGAATCAAATAAAAGGTATGTTATAATTATAACATAAAAACAGTTATTAAGAACTTCAATACATTGCTTATAACATTATTGTTTTACATATTATCAAAATAATTTGTAATCTTCGAAGCCCATATGCGTTCTACTATATTGGGAACAATATGTTCGTTGACTGGTTCCTCTTCATTTCTTAAAATACACATGTTGTGTAAGACGCAGCACGCAATGATTACATTGATAGCATTTTTTACTAGGTACGTCTTTCATTGACTTGAATGTGCCCTGGCGGCTGAGAGTATGTCATGCTCACTTTAATATCTCGCTGATGGTGGCGTGTGTGTTGGATCATTAAGTTCCCTTCAAAATGGTTGAGCTGAATGGTGCTAATCCATGCGTCATGTTCGTGAACGGGCGCCGTCAGTAGGGACTGGTCATCTCTTAGCTGCCACGGCTTATTTTAATTAATTTTAATTTTTGAATTGTTTTGTTTCTTTTTTATCGTTTAATTACGGACTCTTTTAACGTGCACGTTTCTCTACATTGTACCTACTCACATGTATAATTTGAACATAAATGATGTAACCAATATATTGTAACAATATTCTGATTTAAAAGAGTGTCCGTGGAGTTTCTTGCCCGTTCTTCTCCATAGGAACCTACTACGCTTTGGAATGGGCAACTAGCTTCATCTTTCTGACTGACCAACCCCTTGACAATTCAAAATTACCTGTAATTGGTTTATTTGAAATAAATGCTGTGAGTTTGAGAGTTTAATTCCAAACTTATACCAATGGCTTAGACAGGAAAACGTAGTTTTAAGTCTCCACCACATTTCTAATGTGAGCCTCATTGTATTTTTGCTGCCCTCTCATGGTGGTATTTAAATATGGAGTCAACAGAAGAGACTGAAAAAAATCACTAATAATAATAATAATAACCCCACCGCCGTATCTCTACGTTGACGTCGTGGTGGGGCTTGCGTGCTCCGAACTCTAGGTCTGTGCCGGTAGAGTTTACTTTGCCGAAACGGGTCTAGAGTGAGGAGCCAGACCAAGAGAGATACAAAAACCCGCAGGGCAGCATGTGGCGAGCTGTTGGGCAGTTGCGACCCCACGGACCCTATCTCCCGGGAGAAGTCTTGTTCCTCACCTCTGGCTTGCCTTTATTGGCCGGCTGGAGTGAACACTGACGAGGAACAGAGCTCCCACCTCATTCTTGCCTTGATTGGCCGGCTTGAGTGGAGATTCGCAAGAGCAAACGTGCTCGGAGGACGGAAGTATTCCAGTAAGATGCTGGTAGGGATCTTGACCGTACTTCCGGGATTGTCCTGATAGCCGTGGAATACCTCTCCGCTCCTCTTAAGCACCTCAGGACATGTTGCCCCCTTGTCGCTACGTCACTATGTGCTAGCGACCGTTTTCGGAGGCCCATTATTGAGTGTGCAAGTCACCCCCTGCCATTTTATCTGTGTATTTCATAAACATTGGTCAGGCAGGGGCCATAGTCTTTCCATAGTTCAAGATAACCAGTTCACTTAGCAACCCAAGCCCATAATCCAATATTTTTGTTTCTATGTTCTGCAATAGTCCTACACCAACCGGGGGTTGTCCTTGGCTGCACTTGCATAGTGCGAACAGGGATAATCGTCGGATGGTCCTTATTCCATTTAAAATTGTCTAAGGGGCCTCTGCGAGTTGGCTTCGGCTCCTCGCACGCCTTCCAAAGGTCCGGGATCCCAGGGTCCCGAGATGTAAAAACATATAAAAAAAATAATAATAATAATAATCATTTATTTGCAGACATTGAAGTCCATAGAATTACATCAGTAGGTAAATATTGACATCAAAACAAAATCATTAATTACAAATAATAGGCATAATAACAAAAATAACATAATCGAGATACGTCACAAATTACATTATAATATCATAATAGAAATGAATCACAAATCATACAAAAAAAAAAAAAACACAATACACACATAAAAATCACAAATAGGCATAATAATAATAACATAATAGGAATAGATAAAATAAAATGCACGTACAGTTATCAAGAGCAGATCTGTGTGTGCAGTCTCACCCATCGACCAAGCATGGGGCAGTCCCACCGGTCACTCAATGCTTTCAACATGCCGTGGGTGCTGATATCTGTTCTGTGCCGGAGAGAAGCGCATCGTTTTCGAATGATGGCATAAAAATCATCCACTCTCGCATCGGCAAACATACCCGAAGCGCTACAATACCGCGGCAGCCCCACAAGCATCCTGAAGGCATTGTTATACTGCACACGCAGGGCGCTGTATGCCTTCTGCGTGTACTTGACCCAAAGGCTGCAGGTGTAAAAAGTTTGACAGAAGGCTCGAAAAAGCGTCATTTTTACATCGTAAGAACACCCTGCAAACCTACGGGCCAGCATATTACTTCGAACAGACAGCGCCCTACGCTCCCTCTCGATATCTAAATCGTCGCACAGGTCCTCAGTGACCCAGTGGCCCAGATATTTAAATTTTGAGACTTGCCTCAAGGGTGTACCTGCTAACGAGATACATGGAACATTTAAGTAACTTTTGGCACCGCCATTGAAAACAAGTAACTCACTCTTAGTGACATTATACATAAGCCCCTGAGTCACCGCATAGTTCTCACAGACCTTCAGCAAACGTCTTAATGCACTGATTGATGGGCTCAGCAAGACCATATCGTCTGCATAGCTGATGTTGTTCATAGCAACTCCGTCAATATGACAGCCGACACCAGTATTGCTGAGCTCAACAATCAGTTGGTTTATATATAAATTGAAAAGGCGAGGGGAGGTGATTCCCCCCTGCCTCACCCCACATTTCAATCTATATTCTTCGGACATAGTCCCTGCCCACCTAACATTATTTATTTGGTTCTCATACCAGAATCTTAGCAATGACGTGACCTCAAAATCTACTTTTTTCTCATTACTAAGCTTATCCCACAGCTGGTCATAAGGCACCAGGTCAAAAGCCCTGGACAGATCTAAGAAGCACGCATTAACAGGCGTTTTCCTGTCCGTATAATACCGGACAGTCCGGTTTAAACACATAATGGCACTTTCAGTCGACAGCCCAGGCCTGAAGCCAAACTGTGCATCATGCAAGTCAATCCTGGGGGCCATGTATGTATCCAGCAGACTATCCAGCACCTTTGCTATGAACGTTGCCAGGGATATTGGTCTGTAATTACTGGGATCCGCAGCATCACCGGTTTTATTTTTTATGACAGGTACAACTATAGTTCGCATAAGTGCACTGGGCAGATATGAATGACTCACACACAGTCTAAAAAACATCGACAATACTCTTGGCAAGTGTACACCTGCATACTTAAGGTGCTCGACACTAAGGTGATCATGTCCCGGGGACTTGCCTCTAACCATATTTTTTATCACTTTCTTGACATCTTTAGTAGATAAATTCAATCCCCGCGCCAAGCTCACATCAGCGCCAGTCACTTCCTGCGTCACATTACCAACAGAGGAATTTGCCAAGGGATTCACTTTAAATTGGTCTACAAACATATTAGCAATTTGTGTGGGATCATGTTTACCACCAACACTTACCGGGAGGCTCGACCTAGGATTCAGTTTATTCGAGTTTTTCCAAAAATTTACAAAGTCCTTAGATTTATGATTTTCAGCTATTAAATTTACTTACCGAAAATACTAGCATATCTTTGTCGCACAAACTCACTTTTATTGCCGCGATACGAACACTGCTGCACTTTATTACACTAACCATCGAGAACAGACTCTTCCGCCACAGAAGTGCTACACCTCCATAGGGTCGACCATGAAGTACACCTGCTGCCGTATCCGCTGCTGAGGTTCCCGTGAATGCAAAGTCGTTGTGTATGTTTCCTAAAAAGGCCAGATCATGCGGCAACAACCACGTCTCCTGCAGTGCGATAACGTCCGCAGTGTCGCACAATCGTCTGATACAATCAACTGAACTCGTAACACTTTTACAATTAAAACTTATTAGCTTAACAGGCTTATCCATTAAAGGATTTTTTTAATTCAATAAATTGCCGGAAAGACACACCTTCCGGCCATATATTTTCATCCATAAAAACTGGTAGTTTCATTTTAGGAATTAAAAATTTGTATCCTCATATCCCTTGCGTTTCTTCATATTTATTTTCTCAGGTGATATCATTACTTGTGTCCTACTTAATACATAATCTGCTACGTCCTTGGTGGTAGCTGCCATATCCACATTATAAATATAAAAAGGTATTTTTATGTCTGCAGCCTTGAACTTATTGTCGGGAATAACTGCACCCTTTCCCTGATTACCAATAAATCTATTTACAGATTTATAGGTTTTCCGGCGTTCTACCTTTTTCCACTCTCCATCCTTCACAGTATTCGCCCAAGACTTAGCCGCCTCACATGTATCCAAGCATAAATTCCCTTTTTTCATATTAGAATTCGTATTATGTTTCGCTGGGTGTTGTACAAGTACGCGGGCCTCATTCACTTCATTACGGCTTGTCGAAACCGCAGTGGCCTCCACGCGCTGCGCACACGCCATGTCATGCGCGCGATAGAGGGGCGCGGGCGTGCCTAAGTTGACTGTGCAAGTGAGAGCGTGCGGTGACGAGTGAGATGGTGAAGCTTGCTTAGCGAAAGTGGGGGCATCGGTCATTGACCCATTGCTCTGTGTCATTTTACCGACATTCGTTATTATTTCCGTATTTTGCAAGTCATTATGCGATTCATTATATTTGCTATCACTTAAATTAACGTAAGTGCTCTCATCTAATACGAAAGCACCTCGTCTTCTATTAATATTAGTTTCCGACCTTACAATAGACGAGTGATCTAGGTGTTGAGATTCACTTTTTCTTTTAATTAATTCCTCCACATGACTTATAGTTGCGTAGCTATCTTTAATGCACTTAACTTCTGATTGTAATATTATGATGTTTTTTAGTAAGTTTGTCACATCAACGTGATCGAAGGTAAGTGGAGGAAGCTTTTGCAAGTCACGAGCAACAAAGACCGGTATGAGTTCCGGGTCTGTTTGCTTGAAAAGCTCTATAATATCCACCAACTCCCTTTCAGATTTTCCTTTGCACTTCCTATTGATTATACGCTTGGTGTTTGGAATGGCTTGATATAGCAGTTTCTTTGCACATGCTACGTCTTCCTCAGAAAAACCACTTTTGCATATCTGTATGAGACTCTGATTGTCCATAATATCAATTTTGTTCTGTATAAACGACAAAACTTCACTAATTACAATATTACATTGATTACATTTCACAATATTACGTCCAACTTCACTTTTTCGTTCCGGCGCGCGCGCAGGGGTCAATGCCCCCGCTTCAGAGACCTCGTTAGCGTCCATTCGCAATGAGTGCGCACAGCTGACTGGTACACTAAGTATCATAACTTTTTTCTCCATACATTTGGATTAAAATAAAAAGATTCCGTGAAATGTTAACCCTAAACCTTCCAAACAAACCACATTTCAGTAATGGACGCGTACTTCGAGGCACCGGGTCAAAAATGTCCAATGACCTTTTAATCGGTTTTTGAATTCCAATATCTAAATCGTTTAACACTCCTATCTCTGTGAGATTAAATGTATTTAATTGACTCATCAAGACTGGAAAGTGTTTGCCGCGCATGTTTCACAGCTGGTACTAGAGTAGTGCAGATTGAAAGACAGCCTAATATGCTAGTAGACCCTTTTTGCAAGGAAGGGAAGACAATACCACAGGAGGAAAACGTAATTCGGGTACCACCACCACTACCTCCACCTGTTAAATTGCCGAAGATTGCTCTAGCAATCTATAAACGAGCAACGAGAAGTGCTAATCACTGCTTATTTGCTGGGTGCGATCGACGCCAACGTTTATTGGTGCCAACATTAATAAAAGATAATATGTTGCTATTGCATCATAGATATTACGTGCCATCCAGTGCTCGCGTCTGCCAACACGATCTGAATAGAGGTGCCTGGTATGAATTGTCTTCTACACTTAACGGTTTCACAGCAGTGCAATTTGACAATATGATTACTTAGGTGGAAAGAGCAATCTTATATAGTTTTAACTTCTTCAACGTAGATGTTTCTGATGAGTTCAGACCGTGTACCCCTTATGTGGCCACTGGCAAGAAATGTTAATGAAATGTCACTTTGTATAGCTTTCTATACAAAGTGACATTTCATTAACAATTCTTACTTTTTCTCTTCTTCTTACTTTGTATAGCTTTCTATACAAAGTGACATTTCATTAACAATTCTGCTGCAGCTGAGTCTATTCTTCGTAGAAAAAGAAAACGTCATGCTAATCCTGCTGCTGAGGGACCGCTTGCCCCACAGATATATAAATACAGGAGATATGGCAAGGAGGCGTGGCGCTTGCGAACGCATCTAGCCGCAAAGCGGCTTGTTGCCAGTTTCGGCCATTAGTCGAATGTCAACTTGCGACGTCTTCACTGCTTGTGATTTTTTACAAAATGCCGCGTTGTACAGTGGTTGTTTGCAAAAATAACACCTCTATTGTGAATTATACGAAAGATGGCATATCATTTCACACTTAAGTACTAAAATATGATTGTTTTTCTTATTAAATTCATTAAAACATTACTTCGTGATACTAGAAACACGATAAAGTACCAAAAGCAATTGTTTTCATTAGGAACTAAAACCATTGTTTGCTTAATACACATCGATCAATGAATTGGCTGGTCTAATAGCGCAATTGATAAGTGTTTTACTGATACTCTCACTCACACGATAGTTTCGTGAAGCGGGTGCTGCCGGCTATTATTGTTAGGTAGATAATTAGAGATGTGATGTCACTTTTGTGGTTGTCGATATTTTATACGATCCTACTTAGTTCGAATGATTACACAAGGGAACAAAATAGATAGACTTTTTTGCTGCATGGAACTTTATAGCTGTTGTTTACTAATGTGAGGTAAAAATTATATAATTAATTATTGAAAACACAATTCATTACTATTTCTTGATTACTCGACTTATCTTTTATTGAATCAAGTATGGTTTTTTAATTTATTGCGGTACTCTTACACATGTATCATTGATATCATCATCACCATTCACACCTTGGTTTTATTTTAATATTTTAGCTATCCGAAGGATCCAAAAATAAAAGAAAAGTGGATAAATGCGACAGGAAAAGGTCCAAACTGGTTTCCCACAAAAAATAACACGATATGTGACTCTCACTTTGAGCCTAAGTGCTTTCAACCATTGAAGAAAGTTCGTCGGCTCTTCGAATGGTCGGTCCCAACATTGAAGTTGCATATGGTGTTGACGAATTATATGGAACCCTCTACGTCTAAAGAATTGGATAAAAAGGATCCTAATTTGGTAAGTTAAACTATTGTACAACACCTATTTTTTTTCCTGACATAATAAAACTAAGTACCTACCTAAGTTTTATTTCAACTCCTAATTTTTATTTTAAATTACAGAACGTTGCTTCAAAACCCCCAATCGATGATTCGGAAATTAATGCTCCAATGTCTACAACAGATGGTCTCGGTACCAACTTGAACACTCGAAAAAATAGCATTTTGGAGAATCAAGAAAATCCGGGTAAAAACGATCTCATTGAAACACCTCGAAAGCGTAAATTACGCCAAATGATTTCCGTACAAGAAAATTTAATAAAAACACAAAAAACACAAATTAAAAGGCTTCAAAAGAAAACCAGCCGGTATCAGAAAAAAATCGCTAATTTAAAAGAAATTTTTAATAATCTCAATGAAAAAAACTATATTAGCGCTGATCACGTTACGCAATTAGAAAACATTGGGATAACCGACCTTATCCAGCGTTATGAGAGAAATGTTTCATCGGGGCAATGCACTACCCAGAAGTATTCTCCTGCTTTAAGGATTTTTTCAACTACTCTTCACTTTTACTCGCCAAAGGCGTACGCGTATGTAAGGAAAAAATTCCAAACAGCTCTGCCTCATGAACAATAAAAAAGTGGTACCAATCCATCGATGCTCAGCCTGGATTTACGCAAGAATCATTAAAAGCAATAAAACTTAAAAGTGCCTGCACTAATCACAAATGGCAATCCAACAGCTTGTGGAGTGGGACGGAAAACAAATGCATGGGTATGTCGACATATCGAATTCAGCAGAACAAGGGGATTGTTTACCGGAAGCCAAAGAAGTTCTTGTGTTTCTAGTTACCGCAATTAATGGGGCTTGGAAAATACCAGTCGGATATTTTCTCGTTGATGGTGTCACAGGGGAACAGCGGTCCAATCTTGTCATACAATGTTTGGAATTACTAGAAGATACAGGTATTCAAGTAACCTCAATGACTTTCGACGGCTGTCCAGCTAACATCACTATGGCTAAGAAACTCGGATGTTGTATTGAAGTTGAAAACATAAAATCTTATTTTGAACACCCCGTTACTCGTCAACCTGTACATATTTTTCTCGATCCATACCACATGCTGAAGTTATTGAGAAATGCTTTCGAAGCATATGGATGCTTTATGGATGCTTCATATAGTACATAAACCTGTATGACATTCATGATACAGAAAAACTGCACTTAGCAAACAAAATAAGAAAAAATCACATCTATTTCAAGAACCAGAAAATGAAAGTTCGCTTTGCGTCACAATTATTTAGCAACAGTGTTGCAGATGCCCTGAATTTCTGTTGTGAACTTCAAATGACTGGTTTTCATGACGTAGAAGGCACCGTCGAATTGAAACTTTAGAAAAGGTAAAACGGTATCTAACATCTATAAGGCTTCCAGATGGTACAAAGGCCATCAGTACAAGTTGAAAAGGACCAAAAGATCATTTGGAGCTTATGTTTGGACATATAAGGTCTCATGGTGGATGCAGCACTAACCCCACAGCGCGACAGTTTCAAACGATATATAAAAAGCTCTTGGTAAAGTCGGAGCTTAGGGATGTAGATCAGGGAAACTGCACAGCTCTAGAGGAGGTTTCATTTTTGGTGTCCTCCTCTGCTGTCAAAAATATAAATCTGACAATCGAACCATGCAAGTTAGACGAAAGTAATGATGAAGACGAGATGAGTTTGCTGTATGAACAAGCCATATTTGATGAGGAAATTAGTATACTTGTACAAGACATCACAGAATTTAGTAGCCAGGTAGTGTCATACATAGCAGGATTTATAGTTCATCGCTTGCTAAAATTATTGAAGTGTGATACATGCTGTAGCGGTTTGATTGCAGATACAGTTGACGACAAGCACCACAGGTTTATAAAATTGAAGGGTAAAGGCGGCCTAATATTTCCATCCAATGTCGTAATAACCATATGTAAACGGATGGAAGTAATAATAAAAACTTCTATTCTTACATCTGATAACACAAAAATTACATCGAAAAATATTAGACAGGAGCTCATGTCAAAATCCTTATCGCATTTTATAGGCATGAATCTTTTTGAAAAAAATCATTTTCACCAATACAACCAATCGCCAATGAATAACGATTTAATAGTACTAATTAAAGCCGTAATGGAAAAATATGTAAACGTAAGATTACACTATTCAACTAAGATGCAACACCTAAACTGTCTAAGCGGCAAGTTTTAAATAAATATTTACATTTTACTGGTCAGTAAAATCCATATCAATAAAATCTTGAAGTTTTACTTGTGTTCTCCTAGTCTAGATTAGGGATGAAAATTGCCGAATGTTTCCGAAACTTACCAGGAAAGTTTCCAATATTGCTCAATATTGCCGGAAAGTTGCCAAAATTGCCAGATTACATAGGTTTTTTCAAATGCCATTTTTAGTAAAATACAATAGACGTAGATATATTTAGTAACCAATTCCGCTTGACTATTCTTCAAGAGTCCTAAAAAACCCTGTAAGAAATCGACACGTGTTTCACCTCTCAACGAGGCATCCTCAGGATGACGATTGACCAATTGCAAACCAGAACGCGACGTGTTACCACACCGAGCGCTGGACGCAAAGTGAATCAAATCGCCCTACACCCCCACTTATATAGGATTGCTGCTCGGCGCTAATTGACTAGAATCGTTATCAGTGCGATAAGCGCGATAAGGGGCGAACAATCGCAACAAATCTTATAACTTATCGCGCTGGATTTCCGCAAAGTCACGCCTGAATCAATTAACTATCTGCCATTTTTAGTGTTTATGCGCTCATGAGGTTTTATGTAATGGTGTAATTATACGTATTACTAGTAAGCCTGTATGGTATATTGTTAATTATACTTAATTTATTTATCAATGCAAATATGTGAAGAAAACTAGGACACTGGTAACTTCATGATAGCTGAACCCATAGTTTTTTGAGAATTGATACCGAATGAAATAAATATAAATCATACAACTAGTGTAGTGTCCTTTTGTATTTTTTTGGACTTTTTCTTTAAGTAACTTCATCTGTTTGTATTAACCCTTTTCTTGGCAAAAAAAAAAAAAAATGGAATTATTTGTTTTTTTTAAATTTTGCTTTTGAGGACAAGTATTGTAGGAGGAGTAGTATTTACAGAATAAACAATTTCATTTCATTTCATTTCATTTCATTTCATTTCATTTCATATTGATGACTTAGAAAAAAAAAAAAAAATACAGGGTGTTTACTTTTGGAGATATTCTATGTATCTCATGAGATACATTGCCAAGTATCTGTTCTTTTCTTCACATTAATCAATGTATCTGAGAGGATACAATGCTTAAATAAAATAAAATTCAACATAAAATTTAAAAAAAAAATAATCTGTTTTACAGAAACAAATTAAATTCCGGTATGAAAAATTAAAAAGCAGTTCCTATTTGGTAGAAGACAAAGTCTTAAGCCGCATTTAGAACACATAGCAGTGGTTTGTCCTTTAATGCATAACTTGCACCTCCCCTTGGTACTGAATATTGGGAAATGTCCAATCTGGTCATATCTCACACAAGGTGTGGGTCTTGGCATAACAGGGGCTTTATTTTTTTTAGCTGGAGGCGGCCCTGCCACGTCTATTTCATCTAATGTCTCCTTTTTGTGCATTAGTAAACTTTGTACCAACTGATAACGAAATTTTTTTAGAGGCATGTATTTTTCAGATCTTGTGTGCCTGCGATAAAGCAACCAGCTATTACTGACACACATGTCCAGCATTTGTGAAACTGGGCAAATACCAACGGTGACCTTTTAAGTTGGTTCTAAAGCAGGCGATGAGCATGTCCGCAAGGTCTACGCCACCCATATGCGAGTTGTAATGCTTGATTATTTCAGGACAGGGGACTGCACACTTCTTCTTTGTTTGTTTGCAGTAGCGTTGAATTGTAGAGACTGGATGTACCTCAACATAGCTGCTTGCAGTGGTCACGCATTTATTATCATGCCACTTTACTATGCAAATTTTGTTGCTATTGCAAACTATCTGGGAATAAGACCCTCTGGGTTTCTTTTTTAACGCTTTGTCCGTAGTCACTTTTTTCTCAGCTCCCCGTAACCTATTTGAACGAATAGTTCCAAGTGAGAATATACCCATCTCCTGTCTTAGATAATGAATTAATTCTAGACTAGTGAAGAAGTTGTCGAAATAGACCACTGAACAAGCAGGTTCTGGAATACTCTTACATAATGCTACTACCACTTTAGCGCCTAACCCGAAGCCAGATTCTAATGCTGAAAGTTCTTCGTAACGAAATGTGTCGTCACCCCCATACACAATAAAATCATAGATGAATCCAGACACGCCTGCTCTAATAAATATTTTGAAGCCCCATTTCTTTGGTTTACTTTTTATGTATTGCTTCCGATGTCCGGCTTTTTTCCCCTTATAGGGCACCATCATCTCATCAATGCTAAATCTTGTTTCATGAGGAACTTTTAAAAAGTTTTCGCGTAATTTTATTATCAGTGGTCGGATTTTGAAATAACGATCACCGTCATCTTCTAAATTATTATTGAAATGTATGTAACGCCGTATTTGCTGAATTTTTTTTAATGACATTACACTAGCTATTGGTTCATAACGTAAATCTTGGGACCAGTAATCCGTGTAAGCTGACATATTGACGATACCCATGAACAAGTTAATAGCTATGAAATCTTGAATATCTTTGCGACTAATGTTAAATGATTTTCCGGTAACTTGTGTAGAATATAAGTTAGTTTGATCGGTTATCATATCTAAGATATCATCGATAAAAAAGCATTTGAAATATTCCAATGGGGTCTTGGGCATTTCTTCTGGAAACTCTTTGTCAATTATTTCTGCACAATGCTGAAAGCGTTTGTTAGCCCACTTAAATTGTAAGGGCATCTGGCGAATAGGCCGCGGGCGTGTAATTAAATGCCTTGGTCTTTTAGATCGAGAAGACGACGCTACTGGTGATGATAAGTCTGGTGTACGTGGAGAGGCTACATTTGTAAACAAAACTGACGGCGGTGGCTGTGTAACAATTGGTGATGGCTGTTGAATAATCGGCGACGGCAAAAGTGGAGACTCGGTTACTGCTGCTTGAATGGGAGTTATTTCTTCATCGGATAATAAATTGAGATTCTCAAACGAAGATGGCAACGAAGGTGAATTGGACGATGAAAGACTGTCCAACCTTGCTTCGGAGACAGGATGTATTTCAGTATCTGAATCTGAAGTCTCATCTAAATCTGATTTTCGACCGGATTTGGGTACTAAATCTAGAATTTTTTTCGCTCGGTACCCACTCGTCGTCATTGGTCGCATGATATTCTGCAAAAAAATGAAACATTCACCACCCAAAACAAGCATAAGCACAGGATAATTATAATCTCCCCTGTAGCTTGAAGGACCGATAGTTTCATTTCTAACATGGGGAAACCATTAGAACAATAAGCAAGCACATAGGTTAATTTTTTTCAGAAATATCTGACACAAATCTGACATACACGCAAGCGGAGCATGTGCAAAAACTAGTTCATGATATTCCCTGAATATGGCAATGTGCACCATGAGATACATAATATGGAACAAGTAATTCTTTAATAACGTGGCAGTGTGCACCCTGAGAAACATAACATGCAACACCTAATTCTGTAATAACTTGGCAGTGTGCACCTTGAGATACATGCACAAACACGATTAGTTTTTTACTAAATAATAAACATTTGGTTTGAATAACACACTTGATACAAATTTGTACTTTGTTAGGTATCTAAAAACAAGCAACACTCCCAGAGAAACCGTAAAAAAATAAAAAATAAAACAATATTCTTACCTCCTTGCGTGCTGTCTCCATCGTGTTGTCTTGGCTAACAATTTCTGATTTTAAAATATAACGGTTCTGCCAACATCATCATGTTAAATAAAAGTTCGTTCAAAAATATGCACAAAATAAATTAACGAGTGACGTTTCGTTTCACTCACAATATTTTCAAAACTATGATTTTTTAAAGTTGACTGTATCTCACGAGATACATTGTCAAGAAAAGGGTTAACATCGATTTTCATCTATTTCTTGAAGTCTGATAGTGTTAAAATTGTGATTTTTCTTTTATAAACAACCTACTAAGTCTAAAACACTGCTGCTTTCGGCGCGGTTAGATCAATCATACCGTCTCGTGCGCTATTCAGTAACCCCCGCTTCCTCTCGCTTTGTGCTCGCCGCCGCGAGTGGCACAACTCAAACATGCGCCGACAGTGTGGCGAGCGACTCGTGTAATTGTGTTTTGTAACGTATTTAATCTACTTAACCACTTTTTCTCAATTAACTATAATAATTTGTGTTAGCAAAATGCCTAGACCTAGTTCCAAAGTGTGGCTGGAAAAAAAACAGCAAAATGTAAGTTTTGTCAAGTTGTTTACATGAATGCATCAAAATTCAAAAATCATATACTCTCATGTAAAAAGTGTCCGACAGCTACAAAACAAGAAATGCAAGCAGAAATGATGATTCATCGATCAAATCAAATGCCTATTACCTCCAGTACCAGACAGAGCGACCTTCCCTTACCAATTCCACCGGTCTCATCAGAAGGATCATTTGCATCCGACATAAGTCAGATTTCGAGTAGAAATAATTCACGCCAGCAAATCAATGATGATGACAAGGGAAATATTGACACTTTATTGGCGAGAGCTATGTATGAAAGTGGAGTGCCCTTTAATTTAATTGAATCCAATTCATGGAAAAAAGCTCTCGAGGCATTAAACCCTGCTTACGAAATACCGAGTCGCTACATATTTAGTACCACTTTATTGGAAGCCGAATATGGGCGTATGAAGGAACATGTAAATAAACTTATAAGTGTATCTTCAACGTTAGGGTTAGTCACAGATGGATGGACTGATCGATGTGGTCGTGGTGTAATTAATTTTATTGTTACGACGCCAAAAACAGTATTTTTTAAATGTGTCAATCCTGGAACTAACCGAGAAACAGGAGAATTCTTGTTCAATGAAGTTAAGTCTGTTATTGAAGAAATCGGTCCAAACAAGTTTATCGGTATAATCACGGACAATTGAAATATGAAAGCAATGTGGCGTTTGGTAAGGCAAAATTATGATTCGATTACAACTATTGGATGTGCTTCGCATACAATAAACTTATTGATGAAAGATATCACTACCAAAACAGACACTTTTGACCAGGGTATCAAGATGGTATCCAATATAATAAAGTTTATCAAAAAGAGACATGTTGAATCTGATAATTTTGAAAAAATTCAAATAGATAAATATGGCGCGAATAGAAAGTCACTGAAACTCCCAAGCAAGACGCGCTGGGGTGGTTCTGTAATTATGTTAGAGTCGTTTTTGAGTAACAGGGAAGCATTAGAAGCTACAGTAATTGCTACTGAATTAAATTTTGATAGACAGATAAAGCAAACAATAATCAGCGAAGACATCTGGTTAAAGACTCGAGATATCATAAACATTTTGAAACCTATGTTAATTAGTGTAACAAAATTAGAAAGTGATAGCGCTACATTGTCTGATGTTCCAATGGCCTTCGAATATATAACTGAGCATGTACTATATGAAATGTCACTTATTGAAACTTTAAAACAGTCAAAAATCAAAAATTACGCAAGATATTGAAAATAGACGTAGTTTTGTGGAGCAGTCCATTCACTACGCAGCAAATATACTAGATCCAAAGAATGACTACTCTCAAAAGAAGAACCTGAACAGATCAGATGTTATGCTGAATATAGCTGAATACAGAAGCAAAACCATGTATTTTTCTCAAGCAAACATTTGGGATGAACACTTGTTAAAAAAAATTGATGCAAGAATATGGTGGATGGGGTTTTGCGATACTGAAATAATTGCTTCAATAGCAATAGATATTTTAAACATACCACCAACCTCAGCAGCTAGTGAAAGGAATTGGTCGTTGTTTGGCAGAACTCACACACTACCCAGAAACAGATTAACACCAGAAAAGTTGCCAAAACTGATCATGGTGAGAGCTAATTTAGGGCTCGTTGATGGAAATAAAAAGACAGCCGAGAACATTGAACATTATGTAGCAGATGAAGCTTACGTTATGGATGAATCGGAAGATGAAAATATAGAAATCTATAATAACAATATGGATATACTCGTATAATAAATAAGTGAACAATTTCTCCTTCAACTAAAATTTAAAGAAATATGCTTAATTGACTTTTTTGTTCGCGTTACCCCTTGTACCCTTATTTTGATGTAAGGTACATGCGCCTAAGAAGGCCCTGTTCCTAAGATGGCCCACTTCCAAAATATCATACTTTTAAACATTCGAATGAGTTTAAATTTCGCGCTCATGTTTGGATCGGGCCATAGATAAAACTGCAACTTCATTTTAATGGAAGGGAGCCGCCATCTTTGCAATGGTTGACAGTTTGTCCGTAACTTAGCAAACGACGACCGATTTATAACCTCTCCTTCACAAACTTTTTAATAATTTTTTAGAAAAACTGCCGGTTTTCTTGTTTTTTTTTAATACAAAGTGTCTTGAATTCGTGGAAATTACGTAGAAGGTAAGTACCCTAAGTATTCTTTGTTAATTTTGATTTAATGGAAAAAGTTGTTGTTGCCTAGTAAAGTCTCTAAGATAGCCCACTACACGGATTCCCAAGATGGCCCGGGCTTTATTAGGATTAAAGAATTTCGTAGTTTCTTTGAAAATAAGTTATTTTGGTTATTTTTAATATTGTAGATTACTGAAACATTTTTAAATTTAGATAGATAACTGCCAATCCGAGTAAAAGTAAAGTAGGTAGGCAGGTGCCTGACTACCTACCTTTTTTTTAATCTAACTTTCGAATTAAGAGTTCTCTCATATTTAGCATGTTCAGTTGGAATTTATAATCATTTTAAATAATTTATCACTATGTGGTGCTAAAAAAGGTGTGGTGTAAATCGATGTTTTATTGTATTAACATGTGAATTTTTTTTCAGTTAACAAAAAAATGGAAACAATTAATAAAAAGCGACGTGGTGTATGGACTGAGCAGCAACTTAAATCAGCAATTGAGGCTGTAAAATACGGCCGTATGTCACAAAGAAAGGCAGCAGCTACCTTTAATATCCCACGACGAACTCTTCGAAATCACCTAAAATCTGGCAGTGAAGAAAAGAGAACTGGTCGATCAACCACTCTAACTGATGCCCAAGAAAAAGATTTAGCAAGACGGATAATTCGACTTGCTCAAGTAGGCGTTCCATTAACTCGCAAGATTGTAAGAAAGCAAGCCTACTTATTTTGTCAAGCCAATGAAATACCAAATAATTTCAAAGACGACAAATGCATAGCAGGTAGAAAATGGCTCTCGAATTTTTTGAAACGAAACCCTGAAATTTCAGTTCGTAAAGCACAGTTTATGAACTCTGCAAGGGCTCAAAAATTGAACAAGTACATTGTGCAACAGCATTTCACGGCTATTAAAAAAATATATGATGAGTTAGACATTCCTCCTACGTGCGCCTTTTAAGGCCCATTTTTTGCAAAATTGAAATAAATAAAAGAACTGAAATGATTTATGAAAACAAACTTAATTTCAATATTACTCATTTATTTCTGAATATAATCAACATACAGATCAATGCTAGAATAGAGAATTGAAAGAGCAAAAGCATAGAGAAAAGATAAAAATTTTGCAGTCGTTGTTTAACAACACTTAAATTTAAGTTTTTTATACATTTTTACATATATTCTTATTAGTAGCACTATGCACTTGTGATTTCTTACTAGTTTTTAAGATTTGATCAGTACAGAGTTCCGGCGCGAAAACCACTTTTAACTGCACGCCATAAACAACAGCGACTAGAATTTGCTCGAGAATATCTAAACTAAGATTTTAGCAGAGCCATTTTTTTTTATGAAAAAGGGTTTCTTTTTTCTGTTGATGGACGTTTGACTTTATGGCGGCCTAATAACACTCGTAACTTTGAAAAAAATATACAACCATCTAGAAAAAGTGACCGGATAAGCTTAAAGAAATGCAAAACCAGTTGCAGCAATTGGGGGAGGAAATATCTGAAAAGTTTGTTTTGATGTCATTGCCTGATCGCTTCAAGCATTACATATCTGCCTAGGAGTCGGCCTCGGCCCCTGATGAGAAACAGACGTATGACAACTTGGTGGCAAGGTTGTTAATCGAAGAAGATCGCATTAAAAAAAGAGGTGATCAAATATCGGAAGCATCAGCGTTTGTTGCTAAGAAAACAGTGAAAAAGAAGAATGTCACGTGCTTTAAATGTAATAGATTCGGACACTACCAATGTGAGTTTAGAAGTAAGGATAAAGCAGTGATACGGCAAACAAGTTTGGTAAAAGGTATTTTTACTGTAATAAACCCGGTCTTCTAAAAAGTGAGCGCTTACCCAGGAACTCTGTATACAGCTACAGACATAGATACAATCACGGCCAAAAGCTATCGAAAAAGGAGTTTTCTATTATTGTTGGAGAAGTATGGCGCAGCTTAGACCAACAAATATTGATAAATGGTTTTAAAAAGGTGGAAAGATAGATTACTAACTAATGATGTAACATCGTTGCATGAAAAAAGACTTTTGTATAAGCTGATAATAATTCAAGTAAGTTTTTACCACTGTTTTGTTCCATTGGAAAACAGTATGTGCAGTGAAATGTAGATTGTACGTCCGCATAAAAAAACTTATCTGTCCGTCTGTCACAGCCGATTTGCTCCGAATCTACTGGACCGATTAAGTTGTCTGGTATACATATGAATTTTCGTAACCGAAACAGGAACGGGTAACGTAAATAAATTAATTTTTAATAAGGTTACTTTTCAGGGGCAAATTGGAAAATTAAAAAAACAAGTTTTACAACTCCAGCTACCTTAATTCACTGAGCTTAGATAATCTGTTGTTATGTTGTCCATTTGGCATCAGAGGGTAAAAAATCTGCATCATTGCTGCATGAAAGTTTGACGTTTTTGACAAGTGTTACTTGTCTGTGGCTTGTAAAAACTTTTACGACGGCGACGACCACGGCTAACAAAAATGTTCTTTATTATATTTTGGATCCTGGTGAACATAATTTCAAAGTAAGTATTTATTGTTGTCTTCGGTATTTGTTACATAAAAAGTGTGGTATCACATTCAATAGGAAATAAATGTCATATGGTCGCCGCCAGCAGTGCTATCGAAAAGCTTATGTCAATCCCGTTGAAATTTGTTGTAGAAATACGAAAAGTTTTTGAAGCGATTGTCACTTGTTTAGGCCCCCAGAACTCTTGATCAGTCGCTGACGATGTTCATCATCATACATGCATAATCTTCACTTATATAGGAGCGGAGATAGTTTATACAAGTTTCACACGATAGCAAAGAATTGGTTTGCTGCCAAGGAAGCGTGTACTTTGGAAGGAGCTAGTCTGTTCTACCCAAAAAACAAAGACGAAACGTCATATCGATATGGAAAAACAATACAAAAACAACCAAAACTGGTCCTACAACCATTTGGGTGTATGTGGGCCATAATCGACTTAGTTACTCCACGCGCATTTGTGACCATTGACGGTAAGTGCTTATTTTAATCATATTTGTTTTGTGCCGATCCCAAATAAATTGGAATAGGAACAGGAGGATGGCATAAAGCTGTCCAGTCGAATAACATAACCAACAGTTTATATGATTCAGCTTTACGAGCTAATTAAAATAGTTTGCCGTTTACATATACAGCGTGTAACAAAAGCCCTGTGTCCGATCCGTGAGGTTGTTAAGAATTATACAGAGAATAGATTTTTGAGAAATTAAAAAAAAACAATTGCCGCATTTTTTTTCAACGGGGAAATTTACCAGCTTATTACATGGGGCGCGGGCGGCAGTCATTTAGCGAGTGTGTGAAAAGTCATAACTTATCTAAGTTTCATTTGTAGGTAGGCCTAGGCCAATAAATGCGTACGTCAACTGGGGTAGAGGGGAGCCTATCAATTAGCCTAGCAAATGAACCAAGCAGGCTGTTTTCATGTTATCCAACAAGCGTTCTCTAAGTTTTTTTTTTTTGCATGCAAGAAGGTCGCGCGTCTGTCACGTCACACAGTATCCGCCCTAGAACAAGCCAGGTGGACAAAAGTCCTTATCAAATTCCCGGAAATTTGCTCTATTTAGCATGTGATGTACTAACAGTACGGCAATTATTTATACTAAACATAGTACTACACCAGCACACTGCACTTTCTTTTGACCTTCCGACAAGAGAAGGATGGACTTGGTTTGCATAAATCCTCAAACTAGTCATGCGTTTGCTATGCTACTCGATTTTATGTATTTTTAGGACCTTTTCTGCATAATAGGCTAATATAACTACTAAACTATACTATATAAATAACTAATTTATTGATATAGTTCCAAAACCATGAAAAAATATTATTGTCCACCTGTCTTGTTCTAGGCCGGACACTGTGCGTCACCGTAGTACTACTAGTAGCAACATTCACTTTGACAATTCAAGTAAGTTTTTATTACCACTGTTTTGTTCCATTGGAAAACAGTATGTGCAGTGAAATGTAGATTTTAGGGTCCCGTACGTCCGAATGAAAAAACGGAACCCTTGACGGAACGGAACTCGTGTGTCTACTTATCTGTCCGTCTGTCACAGCCGATCAGGTTTATTTATATCGGTTTTTTTTTTTTTCATTTTTCTTACATACCTAATTTGACAACGTCATGATTATTTAAGAAAATTATTCCCTTATGTAAAAAAATAAAAATTGAATTCTGACTATTTTTGTCCTTAAAAAAAACATAATGACTACGTCGCGTTTTCTTAGCCTAAATATGTGTCGTTCATTGTAACAGTGGAGTAACTCCATATTTTTAAAATACTAAATTTTTTGCTCAATTTGCAAAATCCTATAGATTGTTTGTACAGGGCACTAAAACTTTTAAATATTCATTATAAAAGTGAAGTAATTCACTTTAATAGTGAAGTAAGTCCGGAGTTGATTCACTTTTATTGTGACTAATTTTTGACACGTGGTGATAAGTTGTGTGTTAAAATTGATAAAAAATATTTTTATTAAGTGTTTTAATACACGACACGGTTGGCGCAGTGGCTGAGCGCTGGACGGCTGCGCAACGTGTCGCGGGTTCGATCCCCGCACGGAACAAATATTTGTATGATCTGCAAGTAGTTGTTCCGGGTCTGGGTGTTAGTATATGTGAGTTTCTATGTTTGTAAACGCACCCACGATACAGGAAGAAAATTCCTAGTGTGGGGCAACGTTTTAAAAAAAAAAAAAAAGAATAGCTTATTTAGATGGATTTAGAGGATTTTAGTGATTCCGGGTCTGAATATCAGCCTAGTTCCGAAGAAAGTTGTTCTGGATCTGGTATGCTTATTTAAATTCATTGTTTTTCTAACCTTAAAATTGTACTTACTTTTTTCTCATTTTATATTTTGTTTTGAATACTTACATGCAGTATTGCATGTCGCATGCACTAATCTCTTGGCATTTGCACTTGTTCCAGACACAGATACAGGCAATGATGAAAATGTTAACGAAGATAATAACCAGCCAAATCTTCAAGCTGAACCTGGACCATCTAGATCTAGAAAACGTTCACTCAACAAAGAAAATTGGGCAGTTAATAAAAGAAAGTTATTTCGTAATAGTGGAAAAGAATATTTGACTAAAACGGGTGTAAGGAAAGATGGCAAAAAATTCGAAAATATTGATTGTATGTGATGTGTCCAAAAAAATGTATTACGTAATTTACGGAAAAGACTTCAATTTGCAGAATTCATATCTGTATGCATAGGTACAAAAAACAACGATTAATAGAAAACGCCCAAAAGATCGGTCTCGTGCAGCAAAAAACGTGTCTTTTAAATATTTTATAAAGTCTAGTATCAAGACCCAATCGGTGTGTAAGAAATATTTTCTGAGGACATTTCAAATAAGTGATGGAAGATTATATCGGTGTCTATCGAAAGATGATGTCTCTCAATGTAAAGATAAACGTGGCACAACTAGTTCCCGAAAACTTGATGATTCTGATATTGTTGCCCACATTGAAAGTTTTCCTGCATATCAAAGCCATTATACACGAAAGAATAATCCTAACAGAAAATATTTAAATCCTGGGCTAACTATACGTAAGATGTACGATCTTTATAGAGAAAAAAGTGAGATTGAAATGATTGAACCCAAGAAATTAAAGTATTACATTAAAATATTCAACACAAAGTTCAATCTCCATTTTAAGGCACCGCGTCAAGACATGCCAAACTTGTGATGACTTAAGCCAGCCATTGACGATCAGTCCAAACATAAAACTGCGGCATAAAACTAGGGCATCACTCCAAAATTTGATCGTCAATGCCGAATCATCACTCCAGAGTTTTAACTGACGACGCGCCACGGAAATTTTCCGTGACTACCATAAATCCAAGCGGCGCGTCGCGCCAAACTCACCGTCAATGCGCGATCGTCATTCCAAGGTTCAGTTCGCTCGCTGCGATCGCGGTGACTGAGCGTGTTGTGCATCTAGTTTTAAAATGGCGGCGTCTGTATCAACTGGACGTGCAGACCGTGCAGTAATGATAGAATTCATAGAAAAGTACCAAAATTTTGAATGCTTGTGGAGAGGAACGACAAAAATTATAAAAATAAACAGCAACACCATAAAGCTTTAGAGGAATTGCTTTTCATTTTAAAAAAAAATGATAGTGGTGCTAATTTGGACTCCGTTACCAAAAAAATCAATTCTCTGAGAGTGCATTTAATAAAGAACAAAACAAGGTATGTAGATAACTTTATTTACCTACTTTATTACTTTATTTACGGACTTTATCGTCAGGAACTGGGGTTTGTTTATTTCTTTAAGTTGTTATTTATTTGTTTGTTGTAGGTGAAAGCAGCGAGTCGATCCGGCCGATAGGGGCCGATGAAGAGTATATACCAAAATTGTGGTACTACAACTTATTTTTATTTCTTAACGAAAATGACACACAAGTCGAGAAACCTTACGACATAAATGACATATTAAACGAAGAAAATGAAAACAATGATCAGGTAAAGAACAACTTTATTAATCCCAGTGTTATGTAACCAAAGTACTTTTATTTGTACCAATACATATGTTTTATTTATTGTCATATATTTTTAAATCAATGTATAAATAATCTCATTTGCCGGTTTAGTCCCATCTCGGCACCCATGAATTAATTTATCATCTTTACGAAAAATTCCCATCTCGGCACTCCGTCATTAGTCGTTGCTAAGTACAGTCATCAAAAATGGATACACTGTATCAGTATAGTGAGTAAATCAAATTGACTCAAAACTAAAAAATGTAAAAAAGTACCTATAAAATAAGTTTAATTTAAATTTTTTTGTTTAGTGGACAAAGTAAAATATATTTTCATTGGACTTAAAAAAACAATACGCAAGTAATAAGTAAGCAAGTAAGTGTCATATTTTCTGGCTATCTCTTTCGCCTCGGTTAAGACAGTCAAACCAAAGTAAACCTAACGACTGCTCATTATGGTTCATTTTTGTGTAATACTAAATTAGAAGTGCTCAGTCCAGATAGTATAATAAGACAATAGCGCAAACTAACAAAAGAAAGAGCGAGATAGAGACAATTAGCAATGCGGCCGGTGCCAAGCCAGTTTAATGTACAATTACATTCGTTATGCATGTGTTTACTCTTCAGTCATTTTATCAGTATTTCTAGTTTTTTAGAGATAAACGGATCGTCACGTTTTAAGTTCAAGTGAGTTACGAAATAATAATGAGTGCAGGACCAAGTAATGGGAGATCAGTGCTAAATTATGTGAAATCCCAACGTGGCCAAAAGGTACTTCTACACGCAGGTCATCAATACTATGTACAAAAGCAAAATAAGGACTCTACAAGGTGGCGATGCGTGAACTCAAAAATAAAAAACGGGTGTTATGGGCGTATGACTGTACAAGGTGACATAGTGCTAAATGAAAACAGACATTCACCCGAGTGTGTGCCAAACTTTGAAAAAAATGAAGTTAAAGATATCATAATATCAGTGTGAACAACAAGTGTGCGACGATATGTCGTCCGTGTCTCAAATATACGAAAAAGTCGCCTGTAAAAAAAACCGCAGCGTTCGTGTTGCAAAAGTGTTACCAGATCTTGAAAATATGAAATCAAGACTGTACAGGCATCGTAATAAACATTTAAAAGTTTCAAAAACTCAATATGATATTGCGAGTCAGGTAGTCATTCCACCGGACTATAAATAATGTTTGACCGCTGACTATAGTGATGATGAAGACAGAATTTTAATATTCTCAAGTCGACAAACCCGGAAATGCATTTACCGGTTAAAACATTTCTTTCTTGATGGCACTTTCAAATGTTGTCCAAGTCCTTTAAACAATTGAAGGGTTCAATTCGATAACGGTTTAACTGTCATTTTTCCACAAAATGAGTTATAGGTACCGTTAGATTCAGTGCAAAATTATCTACATTATGACATTCACAAAATAGCAAATTTCGGCTTAAATCTCGAGATATTCAGTTTAAAAACGGTTTAACTGCTATAAAAGTTGAGATCGCTAGTGCAAAAAAGATTTATGTAGGAATGGAATGTTATGACAGGATAGTGAAACGGGACGTGAAGATGGATGACAGATGTGACCCATGAACGAGTGACAGAGACGAATGTAAGAATTAGTCAAAGAGCGAAAGAGATAGTGAATGAATGTTTAAACATAGAATAAGTTGAGAAAAAAAGAAGATTGCAGATGACGTAAGGAAGACGATAAAGACGTAGGGAGTAAAGACGAAAATTAATTAAATGGAATAAGAAGAAATCTGCTGTTTGATTCTCGACATATAGTTCAAATCCCACAACTTTTTGGGGGCTCGTCCGGGATAGAGCAATATTTCAAGTTTCGGACCCCAACAGAAAATTCAAAAAACAAAATTTCCGAACCAAAGACGCCATAACAAAAAAAGACGAGCAGATTGCTAAAAGACGGTAAGACGGTAATAATATTTACAGAAGACGAAGACGAGGAAAACAAGTAGCATGGGAGGGAATTCGCCGAAACATGGGAAAACTCGCCGCCAAGCCAACTACGACGAAGACGAACATGACGCATCGACATCGGCTGGGCAAGGTTTTAACCGTGATCAGGCTATTTTCCATGAGAGCCTTGTCCCAAATTTCAGTGGGCAAGACAAAACGTTTTCAGTAGCCAAGTGGGCGCAGGACGTTGATGATAATGCCGAGATTTTTCAGTGGTCGCCCCTACAAACTCTGATCGTAGCCAGAAGGGCTTTAATCGGAACTGCTGCGCTGTGGCTCAGATCTGAAAAACCTTATAAAAGCTGGGAGGATTTAAAGGCTGGATTACTGAAGGAGTTTCCAGATTTGGTGGATAGCAAAACCATTCACGAGATGATGGCCGCCAGAAAGAAAAAGAAGGACGAAAGTTGTTTAGACTACGTGCTAGTCATGAAGGAAATGGGAAAACGCGGCAAGATTCCCGATTATGTAGCCATAAAATACATTATCGACGGTATAATTGACTCAGAAGTTAACAAAATGTTGTTGTACGGAGTTACGACTTATTCTGATCTGAAAGAGAAAATAAAAATATATGAGATGATCAAAGAGAAGATGAGGACGGATAACAGTGGTCACAGTCGATACAAGAAGCCTGAAATTCATGAAAATGGCACGGCGATCAAGAGGTGTTACAGCTGTGGTGAAAGAGATCATCAGTCGTCCAGGTGTCCAAATAAAGAAAAAGGTCTTAAATGTTTTAAGTGTAACGAATTTGGACATATTTCTACGCAATGCATTCGGTCTACGAATGAAAAGACCCAAAACCGAGAACAAGAACGACGGGGCGGAAAACCGAATTTTCACGAAGAAAAGCGAACGATGTGTGTGACCGACTTCACTCCGAACATTCGCGAGGCTGCGGTTGGCAAAACTGACGACATTGTCACTATTGACAGGAGTACCAACTTCAGTGACAGCGACAAGATGGCGATGCCAGTGGGAACTGACGCCAACTTCACTGATGTTTACGTCGAAGAGAAAACGCCGGCACAGATTAGATTTGAAAATGCCTGCAAAACGATTTTTGTGAATAAGTGCGAAGTAAATGCGTTAATTGACTCTGGTAGCGAGATAAATTTGGTGTGTACCGAATTTTATGTTCATCTTGGAGCTCCCGAGTCTGTAAATACTGTCACGAATCTGGTGGGATTAGGCGGCAGTATTGTGTCTACGAAAAAGTTTACCGCTTGCGTACTGTTAGACGGACACGAATATAACGATATTGCGTTTCATGTTGTTCCTAGGCATGCTTTGCCGTGTAGTGTTATATTGGGTCAAGAATTCCTCAAAGATGTTTTCACAATTATGTCGAAGGGGTCAATACTGATTGCTCCAAACGTAAACAGTTGGTTATCAAGGCTTGTGTCTGTAGTAAGTCAGGATGAGTTTGTTTTAGGTAGAATTGAAGATAAGCAGGTGAAACAAGAGGTTATTGAATGCGTGAAGAAGTATAAACCTGTACAGACAAAGGAGGCGCCGATAGAATTGAGGATAGTGCTGAAGGATGACGTACCGGTGGCTCAGCGACCAAGACGTATTTCTTTAGCTGAACAACATATTGTTGAAAAACAAGTATCAGAGTGGCTCAAGGATGGAATCATTCGTGAACTTATAGCAAAAGGAATATTGGTAATATTCATCGATGACTTATTAATACCCGCTATTGATGAATGTCAAGCATTGCAGCGGTTAAAAGAAGTATTAGCTGTTGCATCACAGTACGGCTTACAGATTAATTGGAAAAAGGCGCAATTACTATGTCGAAGAATAGAGTACTTAGGACACATTATAGAAGATGGAAAAGTTCAACCGTCTCAGGACAAAACAGATGCTGTAACCAGGTACCCTGAACCCAAGACTTTAAAGCAACTTCATAGTTTTGTTGGATTAACCTCATATTTTAGAAAGTATATTAAAGATTTTGCATTGTTAGCCAAGCCGTTAACTGAGTTATTGAAGAAGGGTGTTGATTTTGTGTTTGAGGATGTTCAGAGAAGTGCATTTAATGTGTTGAAGAATGCTTTAGCAAGTAGCCCAGTGTTAAGGATTTATGACTCTCAGTTATTAACTGAATTGCATACCGATGCCTCTGCAATAGCATACAGTGCTATCTTACTACAGAGAGATCATTCAGATTGTCAAGCCTTTCAGAAGACATTGAATAAGAAGGACCTAGCAACTAGAGTAGCCAGATGGGTATTATTGCTTGAAGAGTATGATTATGTGATTGAACATCGACCAGGAGGAAAAATGCAGCATGCAGACGCTTTGAGCAGAAATCCATTTGTGGGAGCTGTTGAGTTAAGCCTGCATGATCAAGTCAAGCAAGCACAGATGTTGGATGAAGGTATAAAAGCGATTATAGAGATTGCAAAACTTCAGCCATATGAAGACTATATTTATAGCGATGGTTTACTTTACAAAGGACTAGAAAGAAAGTTGGTAATACCAAGAAGTTTAGAATTTGAGATTCTAAGAAGAATACACCAGAAGGGTCATTTTGGAAAAAGAAAAATGATAGAACTGTTAGAACAAGAATATTACATCAAAAATATTAACAAGAAGATTGAAGAGTTTTTACTGACGTGCATACCATGTCTGCTAGCGACCAAAAAAGAAGGTAAACAGGAGGGATTCTTAAGTTGTATTCACAAAGAAGGTATTCCTTTACATACTATTCACTGTGATCATATTGGACCACTTTCAGAGACGAGAAAGATGTATAATTATATTTTGACGGTTGTAGACGGATTCACAAAGTTTGTGTGGTTGTTTCCAGTGAAGGGAACTACAAGTAAGGAGACCATAGACAAGTTAAAGATTCATCAGCAAACGTTTGGAAACCCTATACGTTTGATTTCAGATCGTGGTAGTGCTTTTACCAGCAATGACTTTAAGGAGTTTTGTGAAAAGGAGAATATTCAACATGTAACCATAACAACAGGTGTACCCAGAGGGAACGGTCAAGTGGAGCGCATTCACAGAATAATAATAGCAGTGCTAACAAAGCTGTGTATTGAAGAACCTGTACCTCCCACAACTTTTTGGGGGCTCGTCCGGGATAGAGCAATATTTCAAGTTTCGGACCCCAACAGAAAATTCAAAAAAAACAAAATTTCCGAACCAAAGACGCCATAACAAAAAAAAGACGAGCAGATTGCTAAAAGACGGTAAGACGGTAATAATATTTACAGAAGACGAAGACGAGGAAAACAAGTAGCATGGGAGGGAATTCGCCGAAACATGGGAAAACTCGCCGCCAAGCCAACTACGACGAAGACGAACATGACGCATCGACATCGGCTGGGCAAGGTTTTAACCGTGATCAGGCTATTTTCCATGAGAGCCTTGTCCCAAATTTCAGTGGGCAAGACAAAACGTTTTCAGTAGCCAAGTGGGCGCAGGACGTTGATGATAATGCCGAGATTTTTCAGTGGTCGCCCCTACAAACTCTGATCGTAGCCAGAAGGGCTTTAATCGGAACTGCTGCGCTGTGGCTCAGATCTGAAAAACCTTATAAAAGCTGGGAGGATTTAAAGGCTGGATTACTGAAGGAGTTTCCAGATTTGGTGGATAGCAAAACCATTCACGAGATGATGGCCGCCAGAAAGAAAAAGAAGGACGAAAGTTGTTTAGACTACGTGCTAGTCATGAAGGAAATGGGAAAACGCGGCAAGATTCCCGATTATGTAGCCATAAAATACATTATCGACGGTATAATTGACTCAGAAGTTAACAAAATGTTGTTGTACGGAGTTACGACTTATTCTGATCTGAAAGAGAAAATAAAAATATATGAGATGATCAAAGAGAAGATGAGGACGGATAACAGTGGTCACAGTCGATACAAGAAGCCTGAAATTCATGAAAATGGCACGGCGATCAAGAGGTGTTACAGCTGTGGTGAAAGAGATCATCAGTCGTCCAGGTGTCCAAATAAAGAAAAAGGTCTTAAATGTTTTAAGTGTAACGAATTTGGACATATTTCTACGCAATGCATTCGGTCTACGAATGAAAAGACCCAAAACCGAGAACAAGAACGACGGGGCGGAAAACCGAATTTTCACGAAGAAAAGCGAACGATGTGTGTGACCGACTTCACTCCGAACATTCGCGAGGCTGCGGTTGGCAAAACTGACGACATTGTCACTATTGACAGGAGTACCAACTTCAGTGACAGCGACAAGATGGCGATGCCAGTGGGAACTGACGCCAACTTCACTGATGTTTACGTCGAAGAGAAAACGCCGGCACAGATTAGATTTGAAAATGCCTGCAAAACGATTTTTGTGAATAAGTGCGAAGTAAATGCGTTAATTGACTCTGGTAGCGAGATAAATTTGGTGTGTACCGAATTTTATGTTCATCTTGGAGCTCCCGAGTCTGTAAATACTGTCACGAATCTGGTGGGATTAGGCGGCAGTATTGTGTCTACGAAAAAGTTTACCGCTTGCGTACTGTTAGACGGACACGAATATAACGATATTGCGTTTCATGTTGTTCCTAGGCATGCTTTGCCGTGTAGTGTTATATTGGGTCAAGAATTCCTCAAAGATGTTTTCACAATTATGTCGAAGGGGTCAATACTGATTGCTCCAAACGTAAACAGTTGGTTATCAAGGCTTGTGTCTGTAGTAAGTCAGGATGAGTTTGTTTTAGGTAGAATTGAAGATAAGCAGGTGAAACAAGAGGTTATTGAATGCGTGAAGAAGTATAAACCTGTACAGACAAAGGAGGCGCCGATAGAATTGAGGATAGTGCTGAAGGATGACGTACCGGTGGCTCAGCGACCAAGACGTATTTCTTTAGCTGAACAACATATTGTTGAAAAACAAGTATCAGAGTGGCTCAAGGATGGAATCATTCGTGAACTTATAGCAAAAGGAATATTGGTAATATTCATCGATGACTTATTAATACCCGCTATTGATGAATGTCAAGCATTGCAGCGGTTAAAAGAAGTATTAGCTGTTGCATCACAGTACGGCTTACAGATTAATTGGAAAAAGGCGCAATTACTATGTCGAAGAATAGAGTACTTAGGACACATTATAGAAGATGGAAAAGTTCAACCGTCTCAGGACAAAACAGATGCTGTAACCAGGTACCCTGAACCCAAGACTTTAAAGCAACTTCATAGTTTTGTTGGATTAACCTCATATTTTAGAAAGTATATTAAAGATTTTGCATTGATAGCTAAGCCGTTAACTGATTTGTTGAAGAAGGGTGTTGATTTTGTGTTTGAGGATGTTCAGAAAAGTGCGTTTAAAGTGCTGAAGAATGCTTTGGCTAGTAGCCCAGTGTTAAGGATTTATGATCCTCAGTTATTAACTGAATTGCATACCGATGCCTCTGCAATAGCATACAGTGCTATCTTATTACAGAGAGACCATTTAGGTGAGTTACATCCTGTATATTACTACAGTAGGAAGACCAGTGATGCTGAGAAGAAGTATAGTAGCTATGAGCTGGAAGCTTTGGCTATTGTTGAAGGAGTCAAGAAGTTTAGGCATTACTTGTACGGTAAACACTTTAAAATTATTACAGATTGTCAAGCCTTTCAGAAGACATTGAATAAGAAGGACCTAGCAACTAGAGTAGCCAGATGGGTATTATTGCTTGAAGAGTATGATTATGTGATTGAACATCGACCAGGAGGAAAAATGCAGCATGCAGACGCTTTGAGCAGAAATCCATTTGTGGGAGCTGTTGAGTTAAGCCTGCATGATCAAGTCAAGCAAGCACAGATGTTGGATGAAGGTATAAAAGCGATTATAGAGATTGCAAAACTTCAGCCATATGAAGACTATATTTATAGCGATGGTTTACTTTACAAAGGACTAGAAAGAAAGTTGGTAATACCAAGAAGTTTAGAATTTGAGATTCTAAGAAGAATACACCAGAAGGGTCATTTTGGAAAAAGAAAAATGATAGAACTGTTAGAACAAGAATATTACATCAAAAATATTAACAAGAAGATTGAAGAGTTTTTACTGACGTGCATACCATGTCTGCTAGCGACCAAAAAAGAAGGTAAACAGGAGGGATTCTTAAGTTGTATTCACAAAGAAGGTATTCCTTTACATACTATTCACTGTGATCATATTGGACCACTTTCAGAGACGAGAAAGATGTATAATTATATTTTGACGGTTGTAGACGGATTCACAAAGTTTGTGTGGTTGTTTCCAGTGAAGGGAACTACAAGTAAGGAGACCATAGACAAGTTAAAGATTCATCAGCAAACGTTTGGAAACCCTATACGTTTGATTTCAGATCGTGGTAGTGCTTTTACCAGCAATGACTTTAAGGAGTTTTGTGAAAAGGAGAATATTCAACATGTAACCATAACAACAGGTGTACCCAGAGGGAACGGTCAAGTGGAGCGCATTCACAGAATAATAATAGCAGTGCTAACAAAGCTGTGTATTGAAGAACCATCTCAATGGTACAAGCATGTCAGCCGGGTGCAAAGAACACTGAATAGCACATACCAAAGAAGCATTGACACCACTCCCTTTGAACTCATGTTGGGTACAAAGATGAAAACCAAAGAAGATATTGAGATTTATGATTTGCTTCAGCAAGAGCATAGAAGTAATTTCGTGCAGAATAGAGAAGACTTGAAGATGAAGGCGAAAGAACAAATAAGAAAAGTTCAAGATGAAAATTGTAAGACGTTTAATAGAAGAAGAAAGGAAAGTCTGAAATATACAGTAGGAGATGTTGTAGCCATCAAACGTACACAGTTCGGTGTTGGATTGAAGCTAAAGCCGAAGTATCTAGGGCCATACAGAGTCACTAAAGTTAAGAGAAATGATCGATATGATGTTGAAAAGATGGATCATATGGCAGAAGGTTCTCGAGTGACTTCTTCCTCGGCAGATAATATGAAGCCATGGCCAGTGTCTGGAAATAATGTCGAGTTAGGTGAGTAGGTTTTGTTGGTCAGTTAGGTTAGGGTACACCTTTGGGGTTTATTCTTGACCTAATGTTTCACTATGATGGTATATTTTAGGTCGTGTTATGTTGTTATCTTTAAGTTACTAGTACGGATACTTTTAAGTTTTGTAATAGTTTTTTTTTAGTAAGATCAAATAAGGATTGACTGGGGACAGTCATATAGCAGAATGGCCGAGCTGTAGGAATGGAATGTTATGACAGGATAGTGAAACGGGACGTGAAGATGGATGACAGATGTGACCCATGAACGAGTGACAGAGACGAATGTAAGAATTAGTCAAAGAGCGAAAGAGATAGTGAATGAATGTTTAAACATAGAATAAGTTGAGAAAAAAAGAAGATTGCAGATGACGTAAGGAAGACGATAAAGACGTAGGGAGTAAAGACGAAAATTAATTAAATGGAATAAGAAGAAATCTGCTGTTTGATTCTCGACATATAGTTCAAATCCCACATTTATTATTCGACAACTCCATGAAATATACATAATTCTATTTTGTTCTAATACAGAAATGGATTATTGAACTAAAAGCCGTTTTTATGTTCTTAAAGACAATAATTGACCTAAATAAAGTTTTTGAATACGGGATTAAGGTAATTTAAATCATTCTTGCATTAACTTTTTATACACAAACCATGCAAATTTCTGATTATAAGCGATAATAAACCCTTTTTGTACTAAGCAGACCGCTCGCGCCAAAATGCGCGCGATTATGTGTCTCTTTCCCAGGAGAAAAAGAGACAGGTTACATTATATTTCTTGTAGAGTGAATGCGACAGTCGCGCGCTTGATGTTATTTTGTTTAGTAAACGCTTGTCAACAACGTTGGTCGTGCGTAATGATTGAGTTTGAGTGCACTAGCAGGTTTTTTACTGTGAATAATATTGTTTTAATGTAAAAAGTGTTGTGACTTAATGAGATGTCAAGAAACCAATTAAAACGTGGCCGTGAACTAGTTGGATTGTGCAACAATCGAAATAGTGGCTTCACTGGCGAAGAAAGTAAGTACCTAACATTACTCATATTTTTGGCGGGTTAATTTTCTAATTACCTTCCCAAATCAAACCAGAGAATATCATGTTCGGATATTTTCTGGTTCCAACTAAGCAGGAGATAGTTTGGCACTCAGGTTTCAAATAAGTGGGAATTAGTTATGTGGTGTAATTTCTTAAGTTTGAATATTTTTTGTACCTACTTAATTGGTTTTTTTTTTCAGTGGCTTCATCAACACATAAGTCATTTTAACATTGAACCACTACCGTATGAATGGCCGCAGAATGACCCGTCTCTAGATGTCTCGGAACAGAACAATTTACCTTTTATTGAAAATACAAGAATTGAGTTTGCAGAAAAAAATATTGAAGTACCATCGCCGGAGTTAATACAACTTAGTGAACTTATTGGCCCATATGAAAAATCAAGTTACACTGTAGATGAGGGAGAAAATTTAGTAGAAGTAATATCTGAAAAAAAACCATTATGGTGATATAATAATTGAACCTGCTGACGGTATGACTTTATTTTAAACTAGCTGTTCCCCGCGGTTTCACCCGCGTTAAGTTAGGTTTTTGGTTGCTCCGTTCCCGTGGGTCATAGCGTGATGTTATGTAGCCTATGTTACTCAGGGTGAATGTAGCTTTCTAATGGTGAAAGAATTTTTGAAATCGGTGCAGTGGTTTTTGAGTTTATTCATTTCAAACATAGACACACACAAAAATACAAATCTTTCCTCTTTATAATATTAGTGTAGATTACTGTTACTATTTTGAGGATGACTTGTTGGAACTACCTTTTTTCATGAAATGTTTTTTATTTGCAGATGATTATACAAAGAGTAAAACTATACAAGTTTTAAATAACATACCTGAACTACGTATTGAGTATATCGATTATCAAATTGAAGGAAATGTTAACTTGATTCGAGATGTCGTTGGCATACAAAACGATTCAGAGGCAAACGAAAGATTCGAAATGTTAATGCCAGCTGATGCTGAAAACGAATTACCAGTAGCTGTCGAAGATAACCAAAGTGACCAAATTGAAGGAAATGTTAACTTGATTCGAGATGTCGTTGGCATACAAAACGATTCAGAGGCAAACGAAAGATGCGAAATGTTAATGCCAGCTGATGCTGAAAACGAATTACCAGTAGCTGTCGAAGATAACCAAAGTGAGCAAATGTCCAGAAAAGAGAAAAGATTTCAAGAAAAAGAAAACTGAATAAAAGTGAATGGAAATTTGAGAAAATGGAGAATGCAAAGAATATGTAACAGTAAAAGGAAAAGTCATTGCTGAAAAAACAATTTGTCACGGTACTCTGTGCTCCAACAAGTGTAGGTTGGGTTGTTCATGGTATTTTTGTGAAGAAGAGCGTCAGCGTTTGTTAGACGAATACTATTTATTGCCCATTAATGCAAAGAATGCAATATTATTTAAAAGCATGAAACCAGTACCAGTAAAACGACGTTTAGTTGCAGCACAAAAGGTACGACGACAGACCTTTACATATCATGTTAAAAAAAGCAATAATGTAGAACAAACTATTTGTAAGAGAGCATTTATGAGCCTTTTTCAAATAACTGTGAGAAAAGTACAAGTGATTCAAGAAAAACACATATCTGGGCAGATACTTCTTAAAAAAGATATGAGAGGAAAGCACGATAACCGACCCAAGAAAGTAAAGGCTGAAGTCAAAGAATATGCAATGACTCATATAAAGAGTTTTCCAGCTGAAGAGTCTCATTACTCTCGAAATGAAAATCCTAATAAACTGTACCTCTCACCATTATTGAATATTAGAGAAATGCATCGACTATACATCCAGAGATGCGAATCAGAAAGTATGGACAGTATGTATCGCGTAAAGGAATGCACATACAGGAATATATTTTGTAGTGAATTCAACTTGTCTTTTGGCTTACCAAGGAGCGACGTTTGCTCAAGGTGCGAGAATGAAGATCATGAGGATGATTTGCAAGTACACAAAGAGACTTACAAAGAAGCGTATGAGCTGATGAAAGTTGATAAAAATCAGTGTAAAAGAGAGGAAGGAAAACTTCATTGCACTGTTGACATTCAAAAGACAATGCCATTACCTAAGATGCCTGTTGGGGATGCTTTTTATTTGCGGCAAATTTGGTTTTATAACCTAGGTATACATCTGGTCAGTAAAGATAAAAATCATGCTTTGATGTGCACATGGACTGAAGATGTTGCAAAAAAAGGAAGCTTTGAAGTATCTTGCGCTTTACATTATTTGGCTATGTATTTAAAAACTACATGTGAAAACAACGCAATGAAACACTTGATTATATGGTCGGATTCTTGCTCAGGGCAGAATAAAAATTTTAATTTAATATGCCAGTATCAGTATATGGTCCTTAAAAAATATTTTGATGTTATTGAACACAAATTCCCAGTTGTGGGACATACCTACATGGATTCTGATCGTGATTTTGGCCGTATAGAAAAAGCGTTAAGAAAACATGAAAAAATCTATACACCCGAAGAATATAACACATGCATTTATCATGAATGTGGCAATGCAAGTAGATGCCGTATTCCGGCGTCTATCAAACTAGAACTGTTGGTACACTCGAATTTATACATACCTCCAAACGCAAGAGTATGTCAACAACATTTGGATGAAAATCAATGGGGTCACTTAATTGATGCTCCAAACTTATCCCACGATTTTACCGGAGAAATGTTCGTAGACATTACGAAAATCTTACAAACAGCCGTTCTTAATAGTTCCAACACAATGGACTTTGAAAATATACAAACTCTGGATCCAAAAATATTGCATCATCGTGTGGGCATCACTCATAACGCATTTGAGCAAGTGATACGAGAAACCCCTTCATTGCAGCAAGAAGTAACCGATCCCAATACTGCAATTGCTATTTTTTTGATGAAGCTTCGGACGGGTGAGTCGAACGAAAGACTCAGCGTACTTTTCAGAATGAGTCGCCGTACGCTCGAAAGGAAAATAAATACTGTGCGCACATGTTTGGTACAAGATTTCGTACCAAGACACCTGGGCCTGGATCATATTTCAAGAAATGAAGTAGTTGCGAAAAATCTGACTATGCCAAATGGTCTTTTTGGAAACCCAGATGCACCCTTACAAGAAAGGAAAGCTATTATGGTGATAGATGGAACCTACGTCTATACTCAGATGTCTTCCAACTTCCTTTTCCAGCGGAAAACATACAGTTTGCACAAATACACGAACCTGTTAAAACCATTTCTCATTGTATGTTGTGATGGCTACATATTAGATGTTACTGGGCCTCACGCAGCAACAACATCGGATGCCGTTATAATGAAAGGTCTTATTAACGAAAGAGAAGACAATCCATTCCATTACTTTTTTGAAGCAAACGATGTTTTTATCTGCGACCGCGGCTTTAGAGACGTTATTGGTGACATGGAATCTTGTGGTTATGTGGCACGTATGCCAATTAGCAAACGGCGTGGCGAAGACCAGTTAACTACGTTAGAAGCCAATAAAAATAGGGAAGTGACGATATGCCGCTGGGTCGTCGAGGTAAACGTAAACGGACGTTTTAAGCGCGATTTTCGCCTATTCAGGCAAGAATTTTTTAATCGTGCTATGAGCCACATGATGGATGATTTCCGGGTGGCTGCTGCGCTTATTAACGCTTTTCATCTTTTAATCGAAGATAACGCGCATGCGGAAGATTATTTAAGAATCATTAGAGAGAGATAGCATGTACCAAATCAATTGGGATAGAAATATAAATAGAAGGCGGGCAAGTTTTCGAAATATTGAAGCCGACGCCATAGGAGCAGATGAATTTCCTGTTCTGACTGAAGAAGACTTGACATTGTTTGCACTTGGTTCATATCACATAAAACTTGCGCGTAGCTACTATAGCGAACACGTACGCAATGGCGTGTATCAGATTGAAGTAGCAAGAGATGGAGCATTTAGTGAAATAGTTGATTTTGGCATTGAACCTGAAAACGCTATGTTGCTACGCGCAAGAATACAATCCCGACACGCACGTGCAAGACAATACTACACGTATGTAATGATCCATAATCGAGAAACTATTTCGAATTACTACTGTTCTTCTTTCTGGAATGCGAACTGTGGGTTGCTGTGCCCACGTCATGGTAATTATTTGGTATTTTGGATGGGCGAGACACCAACCCACAATTCTACTTCCAGCTGCGAATCTGGACAATGTTATTGTGGATGAAGACATATGAGATGTATTCTTTTAAGGACAGACTCCACACTGTGAGACAGGAATAAATAAAACTTGTGTGAAATATTTTTGTGTGTACATTCTTCCCAGTATTACAAATATTTTAAAATAAATATAAGCATTGTAAAGATAGCTGTGAGTCCTTTCATTTGATTTGATACCCCACATGATAGGGTTTGATTTTTTTGACGTAGCGAGGTACCTACCGCGACCGCCATATTGTTTATATTTTGGCTCATATAGCTTATATCAACCAGAATAACGCATGAATTACAACGAAATGTCATACACCTAAATCAATCGAGTAGTTTAAAAGATATAATGAAATAATGAAGCGTAAAAAGGTTTTTAAATTGCAAGTTTTCATGGGGTCATAACTTTTTACTGTGTACTTCTTATAATGATTCAGAACGCAGTGTTCCATCATATGTCATAGTTCTTATTGATGGTGGAAATTTGGACCAAGCTCCATATATTTTTGCCCATTCTTCTTTAAAAATATAATAGCTTTGATTATAAACTAGTATAGTCCTCCTGACCGTATTTTTCGGCCACGGCGGCCAATCTCAACGGAGACTAGCCTTCGGCGCGGGAGATATTATAGTGCACAAGTGTGTGCGCAGACACAGATGCACTCTCTCTTCCCTCACTCTCATAGTCCGATGGGACGGTAATCCGACACGACCGGAGAGAGATCAGGCGAAGGACCAACGGCTTAACGTGCTTTCCGAGGCACGGGGGTATCACACCACCAACTTCCAAACTCCGGGCTGTTACTACGAATTTCCAGATTGAAAAACCCAATAACACTTTGCCCGACCCGGGAGTCGAACCCAGGACCCCACACTCAGCAGTCGCGCTTGCGACCACGAGACCAACGGGGCAGTCAATTATTGATTTTTATTTATTAGTGATTTTTAGGGGTGCTGATTCCAGTCCCGAGAAATCAAAACACCATTATCATAATGGATTTTGAGAATATTAATCCTACCGGCGGCAATCGCCAACGCTATAACGTATACGAAAGCTATGGAAACTTGTTTCCAGCCAACAGAGGAGCATCACGTCCACCACGAAGAGGAAGGGGACAAACTCGCTCCAGGCAGGGGTTTCAAACAGCGAGAGTCGAGAACAAAAGAAGAGTTGAAGGTGCGAAGACTACTATCGGCATTGATGCCATGATAAAATCGACGCTTCATCCCGGTGCTAAGTCGGGAGATGACTTACTCGCCAAGATTGGTGAGAACCATAACCTGAAAACCATCACATTGTCCATATCAACTAGAGGAATAGGTTTTGGATTATGTCATTTAAATTTTATCGCTGTATCGTACCATGAGATTCTGGTACCAAGTGTCTACGCTCAATATAAACTAGTATAGTGATGATGAATGAAGGTTTTTCAAATAAAGCAAGATTGATTTCAAAGTACTAAATTGTTTATATTTATTGTTACTACCCAACCAACCCAAAATATTGAGTTGAGAACCCCTGACATGATATTGTTTTAGCATCAAAATCAGTTATATCCATGGCGATAAGAATCAAAGATGGGCAAATCCAACTACATCAATAACAAAACTAGTTGGTTGGATTTGCCATCCATAGCTTGGTTTCGAAATAGTTCAAATCCAAAATAATATCCTAATTATTTTGATTTTTTTGGTTTGTGGTCATGAATGTTTCTTTTTTAATCAGAAATACTAACCTAAGTAAAGCCATATGCATTCAAACTCTATACACAGCTAGTGCAGGGAGATCAGAACGAAAAGTAGTTGATTCCCATAAATACTCCCGAATGGATTTGACCAATTTTGTTTCTAAACGACACAAGTCTGTCTGTCTGAATGTTACCTTTTCACACATAAACCACTGAACAGATTTTGATAAAATTTGACAAGGAGATGGATGGCATCCCGGGGAAGGACATAAGCTACTTTTTATCCACGTCGATAAAAAGTAGCCTAAGGCGGAAGCTAGTTTCCAATAAATTCCACATGCTGAACAGAACAGCGGACGAACACGCCTTCTATATCGTCGCTTCGGTGGTGAAGAGAGCCAAGCCACAACTTTGTTCAAAATGAAATAAGTATACTAGTAGAATCAAAACAATGTGATTTTTACGGTGGTGATTAGAGCTAACTGCCAAATAGTTCAGTTACAAAAATAATCAAAAAGGTGAAAAGGTGTTAACAGAACTATTATACATTACTTCATAGTTCAGAAAGGAATCTAATCCGCATAGCTTAGTTAACTTCTTGAAACATGTACGAAGTTGTAACCAGTGGTGAAAGAAGCTAAGCCGCCTATACCATTAGTTTTTGAACGAACTCTGCATTCTGCGCGTCATTGACAAGCGTAAGTGTGACAGATGTCACTATCCGTCAAACAATATTATAATAACCTCAAAATTAACTATCTGATACGGCCAGACTGACAAGTACTTCGTCCCCGAAGTACCTAACACCGTCGTGTAAAGTTTTGTGTTGTCTATTTTGCTTGTAAAGTTTCTTGGATTTGTATTAATATAATTAACAAAAGACGAGACGGCAAAATGTCCAACTATAATAGTTATCGTTCAAAGTTAATATTGAACATGATAAACAGTTCCAAGAACTCGAGGGATCATGATGAAGTATGTGACCAAGACGCCACACATGACTCAAATTTGTGCCAGCAGCTCGGTCAGTACCAAGAACCTGACATTGAAACCCCTGTCTACATGGATCTGGATGTAATCACAATTGGTGAGTTTGTTATTCTCTTTTTGATAAAATACCATAAGTAGGTACATACTTACTATAATATTTTACATACCGTAAAACGGGGTCAATAAAAACGCAGGGGTGAATAGACACAAAACCAAAAATGTTTTTCTACAGAAAATAGCCAAACATTTTGGAAGAAAAAAGTTCTGAAATTTATATTTTTTTTAAACTGTAGTATTTTTTTTTTTGAAATAGCAATACTGAATTGACGCAAGGTTTGGCCAACATAATAAAAAAAGATCTTGAAGTTAGCTCCTTGAACGTAGGTTGAACGAGGTCCTATTTATTTTACTGTTTTCACTGTGAAAGAAAGTGTTTTGTGCTATCACAACTTGATCATATATTCGTTGGTTTCTTGTGACCTAGATTAATAAAAGGTAAGTGCAATATTGAAATGTAAATTTGGAAATATTTGTAAAATTGTAAACCAAGTCAATTTTTATTTTTATTGAGGTTAATAGACACGGGGAAAGGGCGAATAGATACGTAGTATGGGGTCAATAGATACGTATTATGGGTTCAATAGACATGTGAAAGGGTTCAATAGAAACGAGTAAGGGGTAATTAGAAAGATGTGTGTTAGGGTTGCTACCTATTGAAATAATTTTGTTTTTGTTAGAACATTTTAGAATTCTTTGGAGTTTTATGATTTGAAGACGATATTGATGATCTAAAAGCATTGTTTAAAGATTTAGGTTTAGGTCCCTGTCATATGTACCTAGGTCAATGTTCGAGATAGTAGGTATTATTAAATTTCAAACTTCAAAATCAGGATTATATTCCAATTTTACGTACCTACAGTATTACTAATTATGTGGGTATAATATTAAATATTTTCATCGCCTACATTTTTTTTTTTGTTATAGGTACCTAAAATTCATTATGCCGCGTATATACAAACCTGATCCTAGGGGGAAAACGTATAGAAAGTACGATGAAAACATTATAAATGAAGCTGTTGCCGCATATGCGAATGGCAAGTTCTCTTTAAAGGAGATAGCTGAGAAATATGATATCGATAAATCTGTACTTTATAGACACAGTGTCAAAACTATGAAAAAACAAGGAGGGCAAACTATTTTAACAAACGAAACTGAAGAGTGCATGATAAAGTATATTAATATATGTGCGGAATGGGGATACCCTTTAGATGCATTAGATTTGAGGTATATTGTTAAGGCTTATCTTGACCAAGTGGGCCGGACAGTGCTAAAATTTAAAAATAATTTACCAGGACCCGATTTCGTCGTGGGTTTCCTAAAACGTCATAAAAATCAAATTTCCCAAAGATATAGTCAAAACATTAAGAAAAAAAGGGCAGAAGTTTCACCAAATACGATCAAAGAGTATTGCAAGGAGTTAGGAGAGTCATTGGCAGGCATAAATCCGAGCAATATAATAAACTATGATGAAACGAATTTAACCGACGACCCAGGACGCAAAAAAATCATAACTAAACGAGGATCGAAGTATCCAGAGAGGGTAATGAACAGTTCAAAGTCTTCAACTTCATTGATGATAGCCGCTACAGCCGACGGCGTTTTACTGCCACCGTATGTGGTGTACAAGGCTCTGAATTTATATGACACATGGACTCAAAACGGACCACCAGGAGCAAGATATAATCGCACGCAATCCGGTTGGTTTGATGCAACTATATTTGAAGATTGGATTAAGACGATCATTATACCTCATTTCAAAGATAAAGTTGGAGAAAAAGTCCTAATAGGCGATAACCTATCATCGCATTTATCTATGGAGACAATAAAACTGTGCCACGAGCAAAATATATCGTTCGTTTTTTTACCGGCGAATAGCACACATTTGACGCAGCCTCTCGATGTGGCTTTCTTCAGACCTATGAAGATAGCATGGCGAAACGTAGTATTAAAATGGAAAAAAACCGACGGAAAAAACCAAGCGACGATTCCAAAGGGATGTTTCCCTAAACTTTTATGTAAATTAATGAAAGAGCTTAGTGACAACAGTAAGACTAATATAATGGCAGGATTCAAGAAAACAGGAATATATCCGATTAATGAAGAAGAGGTTTTAAGCAGACTACCTGAACTGCAAAACAATGAAAATAATTCTATAATAGAAAAATCCGTTCTAGATCTGCTAAAGGAGATGAGATATGGAACCATGAACATAACCGAACCAAAAAGGAAAAAGAAATTGGAAATAATACCTGGACGAAGCGTTGGTACTGAGAGTGAAGACTACATAGAAACAGAAGAAGAGGAAAGCCAACAGAAAACAAAAAAGAGAAGACTACTGTCATCCAAAATAACACAAAACAACAAACAAAATACTACAACGAATACTTACGATGGCAAAGAAAATAATAAATATAAGGGAAAAGGTATAGGGAAAAAAACTAGAACACAAGATCAGAATATTGCTGAAAAGGAAAATACCCAGAAAAACGGACAAGACATTGAAAAAATATTACTTAACACAATAAATGACTTTGATTTTATAGCAAACAATTCCATAGAAAGAATGCCTATTATATTTGAAGACATGTTAGTAATTATGTGAAAATGAAATTGTTATAAATAACATACAAACAAACGAGTTGCAGAATAATACCGGAATAGAAATGATTGCTTTAAATGACATACAAATAAACGAGATGCAGAATGATACCGAAGAAGAAATTATTACTATAAATGACGTACAACTAAACGAGACGCAGTATAATACCGAAGAAGAAATGATTACTATAAATGACATACAACTAAACGAGATGCAGAATGATACCGAAGAAGAAATGATTGCTATAAATGCCATACAACTAAACGAGATGCAGAATGATACCGGAGTAGAAATGACTTATAAACAAAATAATGCAACCGAAAAAAATAAAAGAAAACTGAAAATTATATCGAATGAAAAGGTATCAGATATTACTACGATGAAAAAAATTTCTTTGAATAAGTGCAAAAAAATAAGTAAAAATTCGCGTCTTAAAATTTTAAAAGATAAAATTGATAACATAAGTCGTCCTGGTCCAAGCGGTTTACAAACTCGGCGAACATCGTATTACAAAAGCGATAATGATATTCTGAAAGATTTAATGGACAGCGATGATGAATAATATAACTTTTTATCTTATAAATTATATCAATTTATCTGACTGATAACCGACTTACTTTTACGGACAGTTTTAGATAGGTAGTGGCTAAGCGTCTGCCTATATCTGTGCTATTGTTAAAAAGTGTAACTGATTGAGTTCCTTATTACCTAGTCTTAAAAGTTGATTTTCAAAAAGTTTATTATTTTAAATGTTAACTACGTACCTACCTAATAATGAGACTGTTTCATAGAATTATAAGTTGTTTTTTGTGTAATTAATAAACGATGCAACTGATTGATCTCGTATCTGATAAGAATAAATGATTAAAAAATTCTCATTTTTTACTTAAATGTTTCATTTTAAGTTGTTTTTTGTGTAATTAATTATAAGTTGTTTTTTGTGTAATTAATAAACGATGCAACTGATTGATCTCGTATCTGATAAGAATAATTGATTAAAAAATTCTCTTTTTTTACTTAAATGTTTCATTTGGTTAGGTACCTAACGTTTAATACTTAAATACCTTCTTTACATAGGTAGGTACCTACTTACGTTACCAACTTAGATAGGTGGGTGGAAGGTCTTAGGTCTTTGGAAACTGCCAACCCTAGCATTTTTTTCTATTCACCTCATATCTCGTGTCTATTGAACCCATGTGCGGGTGCAATAGAAACGACATATATTTTTGCATTTTGTGCTGTAATTAAAGAATAAATATCAATTTATATGACTGAAAACTGTTAAAAAAGCTAAGAGACATGGTGTAAGCACAATATAATGTTCTCTTGACTATTCAAAAGATATAAAAATTAATTCAAAGTTCAAAACTGTGTCTATTCACCCCGTTTTACGGTAGTTATTAATTACCTATAAAATACCTTATTCTCAATTATTATTCTAGTAGCTAAATCCTTTTTTTCAAAACACCATTCTCTAAATTCACCTTTGTTTTATAATTTCAAGTAAAATTTACTACAAATAATAAAATTCAAGAATATTATTTTCACTGCACCACCTTGTTCTTGCTAGTATCTTCTTGCCATCAAAAATGTATAGTAACATAATTTTTTAATTCTTAGTAGGTAAATAATTTTTGTTTTTTATATTTTTAGAAAGTGAAGCAGCTACTTATGAATATACTCCAAAGAAGTCAAGTGACCATGTTCAAGTTTGTGATCAAGATGCCACACATGAATCTTTGTGCCTGCAAGTTGGTCAGTCCCAAGAAACTGACATTGAAACCCCTGTTGACATAGATTTGGATGTAATTACTACTGGTGAGATACACACACACTCACATATAAACTTTCTTTGAGTGATAATTATATTGATAAATAAAGTTCGGAAAGAGCTGTGGTTCCTAAGAAGAATTTAATTCATAATTTTATTTGATGTTGTTTTGTTCTAGCTTCAAAGCAGATTGATGTGGATTCAGTTGATCCAGGAACAAAAAGCTCGATCAGACTAAATAATACTGCAGCTGTCTCTTTTGTAGATCCTGAACCAATATTATCAGACTCTGACCCTTACGCTCAATCAGATTGTTCAGAACATGATCCATGCTTTATACCAGAATCAGAAACTTCACACTACAGTGACAGTGAACCTGAAATAGTACAAAGAGAGCAAGATTATTTAAGAAATAGTAGCCAAGATCTACAAGAGGTTGAAAATAATAACAGTGAAACAGTAGAAAACATAAATAGCCAAGAAAATAATACCCTAACACGAAAAAGGAAATGTGAACCTCAAACATGGAAGAGAAATAAAAATAAAAAACCGAGACTTGAAGGTAAGGAACATACTTCTCAGTCAGGTAAAAAAGTGAGAGCAAAAGCAGTTAAAGAAGTGCCCTGTAAGTGTCATTATAAATGCAATGATACATTTACTTTGAATGATAGACAGAACATTTTTAATGACTTTTTGACTTTAAAAGAAGATAGAGCCAAATGGGCTTTTATAAACAGCTCTATTAGTAAAGAGCTACCAAAGAGAAGGTACAAGTCAAAAGACTCTCATTCAGTGGCAGTTGATGTTCCTGATAAGAGAAATTATACTCACGTTTACTCTTTGACATTAAATAAAAAAATTCATCAAGTATGCAAGAAGTTCTTTCTTGGTACTTTAGACATATCAGGAAAAAAAGTTGAAACTGCTCTTAAAAAGAAAATATTTAGTGGTGTAACTGAGCATGACAAACGTGGATTGAACCCTGCACCAAATAAAATTTCTGAAGAACAAAAGAATATTGTCCGTGATCACATCAAGTCGTTACCTGTAGTGGACTCTCACTACTGCCGAAGTTTATCTAAGCGAAAATATCTGCCATCTGGCCTGACTGAAAACCGCTTGTATCAAGACTACTATAATTATTGTGAAGAGAACGGAGCATTACCAGTATCATCTTATTATTATAAACATATTTTTACTACCGAGTTCAATTATGGCTTCCATAGACCAAAAAAAGACCAATGCGATTATTGCGCTCAATTTAAAAACAAATCACCAGAAGAGAAACTCCAAGAAAAAAGTAATTATGACTTACATTTAATCAGAAAAACAGAAGCTAGAGAACAGAAAAGAGAAGATAAGGCAAGAGCTAAGATTGATCCAACGTTTTGTGCTTACACTATGGATTTAGAAAAGATCTTACTTACCCCACAGTTAGAGATTGGTCAATTGTATTATAAGAGAAAATTAAAAACTTATAACTTTACCATTTATAATCTTGCTAAAGGCACCGCAATTAACTACATGTGGCATGAAACCAATGGTACAAAAGGAGCATCTGAGATAGCCACATGTATTTGGAAACTCCTTTCTGAACTACCACCAGAGGTGACAGAGGTAAAATTTTACTCTGATACTGCTTCAGGACAAAACAGAAATCATATAATTTCTGCTATGTTCATTAGAGCACTCTCTTCATTTCCAAATCTGAAGATTATCAACCAAAAGTACATGGAATCTGGACATTCCGAAATGGAATGTGATAGTGTTCACTCTGCTATTGAATCAAGGGGTAGAAAGATTGACATTTTTGTCCCAGACGGATGGTATACTGTAGCAAGAACGGCGAAGACCACTCGACCACCGTACCCCGTAAAGGAGATGGATTTTAGCCAATTTCTTGATTTTAAGTCATACAGCCAAAAGTTAATAACAAATAAAAATAAAGGAGAGAATGGAATCATGAGATGGCTTCTTGTTAAATGGCTGCAATATAGACGTGAAGAGCCCATGCATATTTATTACAAAACTCAGTTAAGCCAAAGCGAATTTGAACGACTATGTATTCGCCTCAGATCAACTCGAAATAATGAAGAAATACTTACCACTGTAGTAGCTAATCTTTATATGTGTAGCTTAAAAATAGATACTAAAAAACTTAAAGATTTACAAGATCTCTGTAAGAAAGGTACAATTCCTACCGCTTACCAAGAATATTACATGAATCTTACTGCTTCAAGTCACGATGTAGATGTTTCAGAAGAAGATGATTGATTTGTTTTATAAAGATTTTTAACAACTATTATTACTCTTTTATTTCTGCTATAAAAATGTTTAAAATAAGCAATATTTTTTTATTTTTATGTATACCTACTACCAACCAACCAATCTGCTACCAACTATTTAAATTAAATAAATAGATCTTTGACACTTACATCTTTTCACCACCCTGTTTATTAGTACATTATATTCAAAATATCTAAATGGTGAAAAGAGCCAAGTGCAAAATAGCGATTAACAGAAAAACTAGTTAAGTTATAAAAACTATTATTATACCGAAAATACAAGAAGCATGTTTAATTAAAGCTACGCCATTCTTATAAAAATCTAACTTACGGTTTGGAAGTGAAAGACTAATTACAATTTTTTGTTTCACCTCTCCACTTAATTGCTCATTATCTCGTAATTTGTAATGTGCGGGTTGACTCTCTTCACTACCAAAGCGACGATAATGCATTTAGTTTAACATAAGTTTATTAATCCACTAAAAGAACCGAGTTTGACAAAAAACAACCCACGGACCCAAGACTAGAGTTTCAGCCAGGCCAAAAACCAATGTGACAATATATAACACAATCAAAAGTCAAGAAATGCAACCAAGAGATTGCCATTATTTTATGACCAAGTTGTCTCGTCTCTTCAATGACTGATGGGCCCATATACATTTAAAGTAGGATTCCTAGGACCTAGGAATCGATCGAACTGATGAGATAAGGTACCAGAAAATTTTTGTTCCCTAACCTCAATAATAGTTTTAATATCAGTAACACTGTAAAACAAACTATCCAAATATATAATCACAACCACATAGGTAGGTAGATACGCAAAGTACCACACACAACACAATACAATTATTGCAGAGGCAAGAGCACTTGGAGCTCACTGAGCCCGAGCCCAGAGTACTGCTTGGCCCCGTGTTGTTGTCGGGGACACGCGAGGGAGCACGAAACGAGTGGCGAGGAGCGGGCGCAAGCGACAGTAGTTTTGTGCCCGCACACGAAGCATTAGACTATTCGAGACATAACACGATACAATGACTTCATTTCAATCAATGTTTCAATAAAAAAAACTAAAACTAGTAACGAGTTATATATGACATTAGATGACAGATAAATTCATTCATTCATGGCAGGCACAGACAGTTCAGTTCAGTGTGACCAGCACTCGCACAGTGCATGACCACCATAGAAACCCATTGTCATGGTTGGTCATGCTACGCGTGCAGAATATGCCAAATGCTGCTCCTCGTCTAAATTCTGCATTTTTTTTTTGTAATATAATGCCATAATTCTGCTAATGAATGAAGTCATAATTTGTAAGTTTTTATTTACTCGCGACAATCTAAGAAGTCCTTTTTGACGTTTCGTTCTCGTACTTGTAATAAAACGTTACCTATGTCTTGAGAATCAGATTCAAGCAATGTAGATAAGTCGTTGATTACAATAACCAAAGTCAACCAATTGCAGGTCTAGCAACCGTAATCTAGCGAAGATTGTTTTAGCGTAGCCATAGTAACGTTAGCGTACGAAGAAATTATAATATTAGTCATTTCGACAACTTCGAAAGTAACGCCTCTGACATCAACATTTCAACTGTCACTGTCTTCGGTTAAGTTTGAATAATTATCGAGTTAATGGGCTCTGATTCAAAGGAGGTCAATATCAAATAGATTGGATAAACGTAATGCAACATTGTATTTATGTATCATTGAGCACTTATTAGTCAACCTCTATGGATAAGACTATTTCCGATTATTAGTAATTTGTCATCTTGTTTACGAGCACGCTCGTTTCGTTTGAGTTCGTGTTTCATCGTGTAATCTCGTGAATGTTTGAAACTGCAAAATTGAAAAGCTTGAAAGTGGCGTATCAATTAAAGTCCGTGACTGTACTACGTAGAAAACTAGAAATGTACTGATGACAGATAAATTCGGTCTATGGATATAGTGGTGAATGTGGTAATGGAATTAGTAAGTACTGTATAGTTCAATTGGAATGGTTTCAAGCACCGAAACCATACATTTACTGGAAAAATAGGACACAATGGAAAGTTATGAATACTATGTAGGCTATACCTTAGAATAGTATTTATGTAGGCGATATGTTACTAACATCTTTTAAGGATTCTTGTCTTTTTTGTCAGCGTGAAACTTTCTTGTCTGTTAAATAAATTAATACATAAGGTTCACTGTAGAGTCTGTTGCGTATTTGATGGTATACGGCGATTCTGCCCGGCTTTACTGACCTGCAAATAGCAAAAAACGCGAGAAAATTTGAATTTCGCGGGCTACCTTAGCGCTTCCCCCTTAAAACAGCTCTATTTGCAAGCCAAATCGAAAAAATAAAATCAATGATAAGTTACCTCCTTGGTTGCCATGTGTTGAAGTACTTTTTCGTTCCATGTTTAGAGATCGCAAAAAGCGATAAGGCCGCCATTGTATGTTTTGTAGTATTTTTTTTGCTATTTATTTTCTGGTGTATAATAAAGTATGTAACGCGAGAACTCTAACAAACTAAATAAATTAAATAAAGTTGTTCCGCGAGCCTTACCACGGTAAGCCGAAAGAGCACGACTGCGCAGCGGCTCTCTATCTCGCTCGCTCCTATTGTTTCACCTACTTATGGGGCTCGGTCGCTAGATAAGAAAATCGCCTATTGGTCCGTAGGTCGGGTGGGAGAAGTTGGACATCGCGTCGTCAGGCTACAACACCGAAAGTAATGAATCGCTTGAAGTACCTACTTTCTGAGTATTATAAAAAGCCCGTCGCTGTTGCTAGCAAGGAGTTTTAGTTCTGATCACCGACGGGAAAAGACGTAAAGACGTGCCTACGTACTGAAATGAAATGAAATGAAATGAAATGAAATGAAATGAAATGAAATGAAATGAAATGAAATGAAATGAAATGAAATGAAATGAAATGAAATGAAATGAAATGAAATGAAATGAAATGAAATGAAATGAAATGAAATGAAATGAAATGAAATGAAATGAAATGAAATGAAATGAAATGAAATGAAATGAAATGAAATGAAATGAAATGAAATGAAATGAAATGAAATGAAATGAAATGAAATGAAATGAAATGAAATGAAATGAAATGAAATGAAATGAAATGAAATGAAATGAAATGAAATGAAATGAAATGAAATGAAATGAAATGAAATGAAATGAAATGAAATGAAATGAAATGAAATGAAATGAAATGAAATGAAATGAAATGAAATGAAATGAAATGAAATGAAATGAAATGAAATGAAATGAAATGAAATGAAATGAAATTGTTTATTCTGTAAATAGGATATTGGAATCACTTTTACACGTCATATTAAAAAATATTAAAAATAAGCTAGATGAGGTCGGCGTTTCCTATCTGACTACTCTGAGAAGAAATGCCGAAACAAACTCAGAGGTCACAGTCTCTTTTAAAGTCCAGACATAATCTTGGTCAAGCCATATGAGGACCATGTAAATTCGAGTCTGAAACGGTCTTTTGAGGAAAGAACCACACAGATTTGAGTGGACCTGTCCAGTCAGTGCAAGCATTTGTCAGTAATGGCGGAGCTCAACTCAGAACTTAAGGAGCTCAGCGACTCGACGAACAATACCAAAGAAAGGACATTTGGGTAGGCCGCATAAAATTCTCAAATTGCCAGACCAATGATAAAATTAACTGAGAACGAAAAAAAAAAAAAAAAAAAAAATTCACATAGTCCTCACATTCACAATAATAAAATACTTTACAAAGTAATCATGTCATTTTGTATAGGTATATACTTACGCATCCTCCGCGACTCTCGCGATGTTATAAGTTTGTTGTGTATTTTAGTACCTAAGTTCATTGTAATAAACGATATTTAATGTACCCGCATTAAAAGTATAAATAAATAACACGATAGATAGGTACCTATGCGTTTTCATAGTAACTTATTTGGACGCCGAACACGTCAGATATGGATTTTCATACAAACACTGTCAGCCGGGGCTTGCACGTATTCGACCAGTACAGCATTTTCGATTCATGTCGAAGAGGTTGTCAAAATAATGCTCGAATTTTCAAGCATTTATGAGAAAAAAAATATAAACAAACAAATAATATAAAAAAGTTCGCAACGTAGGTATTATACTGATAGCACACCAGTATACGCCTGCTTCATGGATATTTCAAAAGAATTTGACATGGTGTCATACAATGTTCTATGGAGGAAGATAATGCTTAAGGTTGATGCGCTAGGGTGGCCCTCGAAATTCAAATTTTCTTATGTTTTTTGCAATTTGCAGGTCAGTATCAGGTTGTATGTTGATCTAAATATTATTAGCGGCCGTAACAAATATGGATTTACAGAATTATAAACATTAGAATTAGCAATATAACTCTCATCATCAACTTATTTAGATATTGAATGTACCAAAGTAATTTTGTCAGGTGGTTGGGCGAATACTCGGATGAATATAGGATGGAGTGTGGAGTAAGGCAGGCGAGGTTAACTTCACCTACTCTATTCAATTTGTGAATGTGAATGGACTGATTGAGAAGCTCAGCAACGCTGCTGTCGGTTGTTCAGTGGATGGTATTTTTACTAATAATAAAATTAAATAGCTATATAAAATTTAATAGCTATGCTGATGACATGGTGAAATGAAATGAAATGAAATGAAATGAAATGAAATGAAATGAAATGAAATGAAATTGTTTATTCTGTAAAGTAGTTTTTAAGGCTGGGACTAAAACCTACCCTGTTCCTCCAATCTCACTAAATGAAACCGTCCTACAGCAAGTGTCGCAATTTAAGTACTTGGGTCACTGGGTCAACGAGAAACTTAAGGATGATATGGACAATTGGACATGGATAGAGAGCGCAGAGCAGTGTCGGTAAGGGGAAATATGCTTTCTCGCAGGTTTGCGCGATGCTCACGTGACGTTAAAGTTACACTATTCAAAAGCTACTGCCAAACGTTATACGGGCTCCCATGGCGGTGCAGTGGCTCCGGCATGTTCGCCGACCACAGCACGGACGGCTTCCAGGCGGTGCTTCGCAAAAGAACGGCATCCCTGTGGTCTCGGATACAAGGTAGCACCAACAAGCTACCTACTGAACGTGGTGTCGGAAAGAGTGGACAGCCAAATTTTGAGGCATTGGTCACGCATTCATGCCCAAAATAATAATTATTTTAAATTTTAACTAACATAAACTTAAACTAACATAATATGGACTTGTACCAACTATCTGTGCACTAGTCTGAAATAAACAATTTCATTTAATTTCATATATCACAAACCGTAAACGTAGGTATAAAAAAAAACGCTCCACTGTCAGTTCTGTTATCCATGGTAGATAGAGACTATTGTATTTGTCTATGGTGTAGTATAACAAGATTGACAAGCTTACTTGTGTCACTGTCAAGTCAAATTGTCAAAAGTCGAGCAAGTTTTGTGTCATCTGTGTAACAAAGCAAGGTCTAGTAAGGAAGCGATTCTAATATTTTGATCTTTGAACCGAATATTTTGTTAACCTCCGAGACACCAGCTGGTCCACCCGTAACCCGTAATCAAAATACATGGTACAAGTACATCCCCGGTCATTCCGCAATGCGTTCCCCCAATTGCAAAGCTTACTACGCCTATCGTTTGCAATAACTTTTTCACTAGGTATTTTCATATATTTTTTTGAACATCGTGGTTTATTGAATGAGTAAAAACTTTGTTACTTATTCTTAGTTTTTCTGCAAGACCAGCTATTTGCGATCTGAGTTTGCGATGCGTAACATATTTTTGTATCCGATTACGACTAATGTTTCATTTTTACTGTAAGTTTAACAACATTCATTGCGATTACGTTGTAGAGCAGTTTTTTTTTTTACTCAAATCAAACCGATTCAGGTTCTGGTTAATCGTGTAATTACGCAATTACGGTGCAGGTATGTAGTACTCATAAGTACAATGGTGTCTGGAATTATTGTTTTTTAGTTGTATTGTTTTATATTGGACTCTAGTTATAAATCTAGATTACTACTTGAGTAGTAATGTCATGATTACCCATTTGCCAAAATTTGTGTGAATATTTGTTTTCGGTGATCATTAGAAATATTTGTGCGACATTATTTTTGCAATGTTTATCTGGGCCCCAATGCTCTTTGTTTAACTAATTTACCTTTTTTGTGACTTTGTCGTTTGTCGTTACGGGTCGTCAGAAGCACGAAAGTCTGACAACCAGTCTTAATGAAATGAAATTGTTTATTTTGTAAATAGGATATTGGAATCACTTTTACACGTCATATTAAAAATAAGCTAGATGAGGTCGGAGTTTCCTATCTGACTACTCTGAGAAGAAAGGCTGAAACAAACTCAGAGGTAACAGTCTCTTTTAAAGTCCAGACATAATCTTGGTCAAGCCATAAGAGGACCATGTAAATTCGAGTCTGAAATGGTCTTTTGAGAAAAGAACCACAGAGGTTTGAGTGGACCTGTCCAGTCAGTGCAAGCATGTGTCAGTAATAGTGGAGCTCAACTCAGAACTTAAGGAGCTCAACGACTCGACGAACAATACCAAAGAAAGGACATTTGGGTAGGCTGCATAAAATTCTCAAATTGCCAGACCAATGATAAAACTAACTGAGAACGAAAAGATATAAAAATAAAAATTCACATAGTCCTCACATTCACAATAATACAATACTTTACAAAGTAATCATGTCATTTTGTATAGAATATTCAATAATGTCAATTTGTATATAAAACTGGTAGATATACTTTGATGATTTTCCATAATATTCAAAATGTTACAATGCTTAGCAGATCGAGCAGCTGACTCCCATGCTTTTTTGTCTTCTAGATAATCTGAAATTTTATAGTACCCTTTTCTACAAAGTTTGGTTTTAATACAGCTTTTAAATATACAGTTTAATGGGTAAGTTTCGAATGTAAAACCAAGGGGTATCATATTACCAAGGGGTATTGTATTACCCAGTTACTGGGTAGTGGAGGTCATATAGGCAGTCGCTCCATGTAATATACTGGTATTCAGCTGCATCCGGTTAGACTGGAATCTGACCCTAACATACTTAGGAAAAGGCTAGGCAGATGATGACCTTTCTGTGACTATATTTTAATCCTGAATTTCGAAGTGTTTTCAATTTATTCATTTTCCAATTTTGTGGACCTCTTTGTATGTATGTAAGTATGTACCATCACACATGTGTATGTGTAATGCACGATAACACAATCGAAATAGGTAACACACTGCAAATAATGTTAAGATTAGTTCACACAAGTCAAGATTAGATTTATTATAATGGAATTTAAAATAAAACACTATATGTATAGGCAAATTAATGTATTTATTGAACTCAAAAGCTTCACTAACAAAGCTGCATAGCATTATTTATTATTTCTTAATGACTAATCATTCAAATAATGAGATCAAGATTTGTAAGTACTTAAAAATGCTTAGAAAAAACTAGTTATCTTCAATAAAACCGATGTAGTATTTCCATGAGCCTCTTTGGTAGTATCTTACTAGTACTGTGTCTTTGAAACATAGCTTCCATTTATCTGATTGATTTTCTCATGTCACTTCCGAGTCGTTAATTAAACTGTCAAAGTCTTTTATATCATTCTGCTGAGCCGTACTTTGTTTCTATTATTTCCTTATTTCCATGCAATAAAAGACTTATTTCTGTCACTTATAAGAGTAAATATTTTTTTCATCTTCATAACTTGACTGTTCATTTCTCTTTTGTTCCATCTTATTAGGGTCTGTTTCTTTTCTTTTTAAATCTGATATCTTCTACTCTTTTATCTGACAATTTTTATTATCAAAATAATCTTTGTTATCTGTTACTTGATAATCTTCATCGGAAGAATCATGCAAAGAGTACAAGTCTTTGTCCTGTACTGCTCTCATATTCTTTTCTAATTTTCTTAGTAGCTGTTCTAAGGTTTATGTCAATAAGTTTTCTCTTCTTCGGATTGTTCTTTTTTGTATTCATTTTGTCAACAGATGGCGAAACATTTTCTTGTAGTTGTGGCAACTATTATTGTTCTGGGGTCAACTTCTTTAAAACTAAATGGGCCATATTGGGTCAAATCAAAGTAAGACTTATTTTGTTCAGTATTCTTTATGTCTGATAATCAGTGATCGGATAATCGGATGCATATTTACCTAAAGTTCATTTTTGGATAGGAAATTATGGTAGCGGCTTCTTAAAACATATTTTTTTAAATATAATTCCTGGGATTCCAGAAAATTGGGGAATGCGAAACTAGCGTGTAACATGATGAGGAAACGTCGTCTTTAGGATGAGGAATTTCATTTAAAAAAAAAAAACAGGGTTTACATAATTATTAATGTGTATTTACTTGAAGTTAATTTTAAGTTTTTTTTTTAAATGCAGGTAATGGACACAGAAACGGATAGATAAAGCAGCGCAAAGCGGTTTTTACTTATTTAGATAGATCTGAATAGGTAAAATCTGTTTTGTAACTGAATTTTCTTTCAGCAATGTTTAATGCATGCCGTGGCAGCCTTTAATTAAGGCTTCACTATAAAATGTTAAATTCAACATGAGTTCTTATACATGTATTTTTGGTGTATGCTTTGTTGGTTGCCCTGAAATAAACAAATACGCTCCCCATCAATTTAGACTATGTTGAGTGTAAGAGATAGTAGGTAGGTAGTAGGTGTTAATTTAAAAAAAATGAATACAGTTATACTTTATTGCATATAAGTACACGATACAAAACATATTAAGTACTATAAATATCCTTTATTGAAGTGAACAAAGGTTAGTAGGGGAAAGCAGGTAGGATTCGTACAATTTTTATTCTTAGTCGTTTATACGAAATACTATTAACTATTTTAAAATATTTTTAATGTCTTTATGTACCCTGTTTATCTAGCTTTAAAAATAGTGTAGTGTTGCCTTGATACTATTCAGCACGGCGAAGCTACGGTTACTTATCTAAAAGGGTTAGGGGTAGAAGTCCGGAAATATAGGTCTTTGTCCGGAATGCGGGGGGAATCTTAAACCGTCCGGAATTTCTACAAATAAGTGAAGAGTGAAATAAAAAATGAAAAAACCAAATTATTTATTAATTATTTTTATTCTAAATCAAAGAAAATCAAAATTATTTTTATTCTAAATCTACTACATTACTTCTGATATTTAATGCTCGCAGAAATATTGTTCAACATTTCTGAATCTTTAATGGGCATTTCTCTATAAACTGGGCAACTAGTTCTAAGAAAGCTGTCTAGGCAAGTTTTTTCCTTATATATCAAATAAGTCTAATTTAGGTAATAGATTTCCATATATTTAATAATAAACGGCAGATGAACCAAAAATATTTCTATTACTATAGAAAATATAGAGCATTTTCTGAAAAATTGATTCAGGGGACTGTTGCGTATGTCAGGGGACTGTGTATACAAATTAAAAACACACTTTCAGTACCAAAATTAAATCTTTTTTATTTTCATAAAACTTTGAAGCTTAGGAATTAAGTTATTGGAAATAAAGAAACAAAAAAAAACTTAATATGTAATTTGTATCAAATAAAATCACAAAGGTACATTGAAAGAACGTTTAAGTACTTACAATTAAAGATAATAATATAAAATAAAATAATGTATTACTTAAATATGGCACAAATAGGTAAAGACAATCCTATCAAGAATTTGGTCTTATTGTTTTTCAAAAACATTTATAGGTGAATTAAATTTGTAGGATATTCTATTCCCTTTTAAAACTATATTTGGATTAGAGAGTTTCTGTATCACCTGGTCTATTGTAACATCTGCCACATCGTCTTGGTCAATTCTAAATGTTTGACCTTTATTATCACAGAGCTTTAGGAATGTGATACGGATTTCGCCATCTTCTTCATCAATCATGTCAATAAGGGGCTGCGCAGACGACACACTTTTTGTGCGATCGAGTCTGTGGCGCACGCGTTACTCCTAAGCAATGATATGAATTTACTATGCAGTAACGCGTGCGCCACAGACTCGATCGCACAAAAAGTGTGTCGTCTGTGCAGCCCCTAACGCTTACATATCTATATTCTATATTTCTGGCAAGCAATTTGACGAGAATGTAATCACCAGTGTTAAATGCTTTTACTGTAGCAGAACTAGGTCCAGCTTCATTATCAGATTCCGAATCAGTGAACACATCTTCCACCATCAGTTTTGGCTTGCCTTCATAAATATTTTTTCCTATATTAAAGTGTAGACAACAATCATTGTCACAAAATCAGCTAAGATGTTTCATCACTAACTCAATGGAATTTGATTTTATACCCAAAGGATTATAAAATTTTCCAGTGACTTGGTGCACTTTGAGGGTGCCAACAAAATTTTTCACTTTGGTTACTTCTTGTTCGATTTCAGCACTCATTTCTTTAATCGCATCATCTTGTATAATGCTTAAACTAATGGCGGGACATCTCTGTTCAATGGCTTTTACAAACTTCTCTAAATTTTCGACATCGCCTCCAGCAGCAACTACGGCATCAGCAGTCCTCTTACAGGTAGCTCCAACGCCGTCCGGTGCGCCTTTTCCATGGCCACTCTCGGTATAGTTCCAAGTAAACTTTTGTACATGTGGAAGTCGTTTTGGTATTTTGGTCGCCATAATGTAAAACATAGTTTTGTTTCTATATTGAGTCACTGGTCCCATCGCTCAAGAAATGCAGGTTTATAATTTGAGGTGGTAATGCATTAAAAATTGGATTCAGATGAGCCCAAATAGCAGCTGAAGAATGAGAAACATTTGTAGAGATTGTGCAGTAAGATTTAACTGTATCTTTCAAATACACTACAACCGTATGTAGACTAATCTGCGTACGTGACCCGCCAAAATGGAAAGCCTGGATTTCTTGACAGTATTTAGTGGAATAATTTTCTGAGAAGTCTATATGAATTAAAACATCTTCTGTCAGCGTTCTTTTCAGTTTTCTCATTGCACTGAACTGGTGTACAATATTTCTTTCGTGGCGAAAAAATGTATCCAGGTCTTGATGCAATTCTGTAATGTGGTCGCGGGGCTTCACATTAAAAGACTTCTTAATACATTTGGTTACACGACGACTCTCTTTGGATTTTGTGTCTATGAAATCTATTTTTTCGGCTATCCATTTTTTATAAATGATTTGTCTGCTGTCGTCGAATTCTTTGTAGGAAGGAGTCTTATTAACACACTTCTGACATTCTCTAGACAAACACTGCTCGTTATAGCGGTCACAACACAGTTCCTGAAGCAATTTCTGATGGCTGTTATAATTTAAAATTTTGCCATTGTATAAAGCTGATAATTTCAAGTCTATGTTTGCGTGGTTAATACACAAACAAGTATTACGCTTATCGACTTTGGGCATAACAATCCAAAAAGGTCGGAGTCTACAGAAGGTTTGATAACTCAGTTTGAAATTACTTTTCTGTTTTTGGAATTTCTTGTATAAGCCGAGTAACGAATCCAGCATGTATCGCTTTTGTTTCCTTTCTGCTTTTCTAGTGATAAATTCTTTCTTTCCCGCTCCTAGTCTACTATTAGAATCATCTTCGTAAAAATGTATAATTGCTCTTACACATTCATCTGAAACTTTGTTTTTTCTTACCAGTCGCTGAGGCATTTTTACCTTTTTTATTCTTTTGTAGGTTATCACACCTGTGCTTTTCATTCGCCATAGCTTATATTTATCAAGAATCTTTCCTGAAACCATTTTTGCTAAAAGTCTTTTTTCGCTTATCGTTTTCATCTCTGAAAAGTTCTCTCGTAATTGCTCTTTTAATACTTCACCAAAAAGTGCCTTTTTGACTAAATCTTTCCTAGATTCTGGAGCATCTGCCATTTTCTGTAACTTAGTGTTTGGAGTATCTTTAGGCTCTGTATTTGCTTTCTTTTTTAATCGCGATAGGCGTTTCTTGTACTTCAATACTTTCTTTTTCAGGACTTCAATTTCTTCATCTTTTATCTTCTTTAATTTATATCTTAGCATCTTCTCTCTATCACTTTTTTTTCGAATTATATCAGCAACTTTAGGTGTTGGCATTTGAGATGAATTTGATACATCAGAATCTGGACTATTTTCTCTCAGATAGGAGTTAGTAATATTTGCCAATACTTTTTTTTTATTACGATACTTGGTGCAATGCTCTCTCCACTTCTTCTTTGCTTCCCTGTGTACTCGCGGAGTCATATCCTTAACAAGCTTCCTAGTTCCCTTTTCTTTTTTCTTAAGGTATTTAAGGCGTTCTTTCTCCCTAAGATCTTCCCTTTTCTGCGGATCGTTTTTAATACGCTCATATCTCTTTCGCTCGGCTTCTCTTTTTCTTTTTAAAATTTCTTCGTTAGAGAGTTTTTTCTTTCTTGGCGCCATATTCAAAACACACGTGTATCTAAAACAATGACAAACATAATGTAAAGACAGTCCCCTGGAAGTAGAAACAGTCCCCTGTCCTGTTGAGGGGCAGGGGACTGTTGCCAGGGGACTGTGTAATTTGATTTCATTGAGAGGTAGCACAAAATGTAATTGAGTCACGTTATTTTGCTGTACTCAGGGATAATTTATCTATTATAACAATATAAAGTTTCTAAGGTATGAATATAGAACATAAAAAGAAATAAAAATAATCCTTACCAGTGGACTGTCGGCTGTCAGGTTACGACTTGAGTTCCACGGAGGGACGCTCGTGCAGCACTAAATAAAATGGCGACCGGGCGCCAATGGCGGCAACAGTGCAAACTTCAGATCGTTTGCGTTTCGTTCCACGCAGCAATGTAACTGTTTAACCTTTAGACTACGTGACGCGTAATTTAAAATATAGACAGGGGAACTGTTCACAAAATGTGGGGACAAACTTTAAATTTACTTTTTTAGTATAAAAAATAATATTTGTAAAAAATAAGCAGGTCCCATTAACAATGATATAATATTGTTTGAATAACCAAACAATTTGATTGATTGCTGTAGTTATTGTCCTATTTAATTTAATTTGAAGTGACTATACTGCTTTGGTGACACGTCAGGGGACTGTTTTTTGAGGACTATAAATACGTTTTTGATACAATAAAATTTATTTTAATGAATATTGTACACTGAGGAGAGGTAGATTAGATTAGTATCTTTTAAAGTTATCTACGAAATATGTAATAATCAGTACTATTTTATATAATATTGGCCTGAGACAATGAGTTGCCCAGTTTACAGAGAAACGCCCTAATAATAGTTTTGTAGAACACTTCGCAAGTCATATTTTTTAAATTATATTGAGTTAAGAGAATCGACTTGACAGACTCTACAGAAAGCCTGTTTCTTTCCTTTGACCATTGGGTTCACATTAAGGAAAAGACCCTTTCAACACACTGAATCATTATTGGGAAAATCTTTTCTGAGCCATGATTGCTTGCGTCTGTAGAAACTCCGAGATAGTCAATATGTTTCAAAGAAATAGTCAGTTTTTTAACAACCCATGGACTTATCACACCATTGATGATTGCTTCAGTTTTGGTTCTTGAGCAAGTCATCTCGCTCGCAATATTAGAGTCAGCAAATATTACTTTCATCGGTCGCCCAGTACATTCCATTGAATTATAGGATTGGTGGTGCTTAACAGTATGAAAAGCGAGCGTACCTTCAGCAGCAGACTGTTTTTGTTTACTCCCTGATGAAGACGACGATGCAAAACTGTCAGTGACTTTTCTATTAGTATTAACGGTCGTAAGTTTAGTCTTGTGCTTATTACTATTGACATGAGTTTCAATATCAGTTATTCCTTTATGTTTTATAGATAAACTACAGTCACAAATCATGCAATAAGCTTCAGTCGGTTCTTTTCCTTCTTTCAAAAAAGAATATTTGGTTTTCATCACTTCAGTAAACGTACATTGTCGTTTTCTACCACTACCTGATGCCATTGTCGTAATCTTCGACACATATACACTATGAATCCGCAATACGTACGAGTACGTACGAACTTCAAAATCACTTCTAATCGCTGCAAAGACAAACGCTAGACTAAATCAAAACAAACAAAGTCAAAGCAAAAGCACACGGTGCGCGGGTGTATCATGTGCGCGGGCGAACGCAGGCGACAGAGAGGCGCTTCCCCCTGACCCCTTACCATTTCACCGCGCGCGTGTCAAAATTCGAACGATTTGGCAATCGATTTGGTTAGTTTATTTACTTGCACGATGCGTAACGATTCTAATAAAAAATTAATAAGATTGTCCGGAAATTTCATGGAATGTCAGGAATTTTCTCCGGATTTTTGATATTTTGATCTGGGAACCCTAGTTAGGGGTCATTTGGCCCACTATGGAACTGGGCCCGCGGACCAGTTACCCCTTTTAAAAATTGATAATGGTTAACTGGGCCCACATCTCTTTTGATTCAATCAAGCGAAGGCTGGCTTAAAATAGTTTATATATTATTAAGTATACAATAGATTTTGAAAAATACAAAAAAAAAAAATATATATATAAAAAAATTGATAAAAAAAAAAAACTTAATGAAAAATAAAAATAATGAAATGATATGATATTAATATAATAATATATTCTCATTTATTCCTTTTTCAGTACATAATTTTTACATTTTTAAATATTTTTATAAAAAGCATTTAAAAAAATACATTTAAAAATATAAAAACTAGTAGCCCATCGGCACCAGGGTCCAAGCTGCCGGTGGTCAGGGCTCTAGAGAGAGGAACCTCCTCACTACTATGCGTGCGGTGTCCAGGAGTACTGCTTTCTGAATCAAGCCCTTGACCCAGCCGCGCAATGAGAGCCTCCTGAGATGTTGGTCGAGGCTCTTCGCTATTAAGCCATTGACCGTAACGATTATCGGTACAATGCTTGCAGAGTCCACGTCCCACATGTCGATAACCTCGTGTGCTAAGTCAAGATACTTGATTTTTTTATCTTTCTCAGCTTTCACGAGATTCTCGTCATGAGGGACAGCGATATCAACAATCATTGCACGGCGCTCTCGTCGATCTATCACCACAATATCAGGCTTATTGGCTACAATAGTCCTGTCAGTGATGATAGATCGATCCCAGTACAATGTGGCGTGACCATTTTCGAGAACTGGGTCGGGCACATACCTGTAGTATGGTACTTCATACTCCACAAGGTTGTACTGCAAGGCAAGTTGCTGGTGGATAATCCTAGCTACTAGGTTGTGTCTGTGCAAGTACTCGCCGTTAGCAAGACGAGAACAACCGGAAACAATATGTCGGATTGATTCACCGGGACAGTGGCATGCCCGAGAGATGTCAACCGTACCGTCCTTGACAATATATTTCCGGTAATTAATATATTATTATTATATATATATATATATATATATATTTTTTTTACTTTTTTCCTTCCTTTTCTATTCTCTATTGTATAACAATATATAAACAATTTTAAGCGGGTGGCTTATTTTAATGCTTGTACCAACATGCTTGTACCAGCGAAGGGTGGCTTAAAATGGTTTATATATTATTAAGTATACAAAAGATTAAAAAAAAAAAAAAAATATAATGAAAAATAAAAACATTTCCGTGACATGTTGTAGATACATATAAATATATCGGCATGTAAATTTAAGAAAAACAAGTCTATAGAGGTAGTCAAAACATTATTTTAATAATCAACGTAAACTATTATTTCTTAAAAAATACATACTAGGAAACAAAATAAATTTTACCCTTATCAAATCTTTATCAAAATCGAGTTCTTAACACATTTTGGTAAAAGAGGGCTGCATTAAAAAATTTACAATATTCTAGTAGTTAGTCAATTTTTCACTATCCAGTAATTCTCGCAGAACGCGCTCAATTCTGTTTTGGGATCGTTTACATTGTTTGGTTTTTTTCGAAATGTACCCATTTTTTTTTAATATACCAAAATAATGCCGTGAATCTTTCTGCAGTGACCTTAGAAGGACAACAATGTTTGGTTTGGCTGTTACTATTTTATTGAGCCTTGCATTCCAGGCTTCAACTGAATTATTCGTTTTGTGTTTTATTTGATAGAAACACAATTTATTTGAAAAATATGCTTTCTTTCGCAACCACGTTCGTTCAAAATAAACTTTAAAGGAATCAATTTTGGAGTCCTTCTCATTCTCCCCTAAGTTATAGAGCCATCCATCATTCACATAGTCTTGAGGTAGATGAGAAAGTGCTATACACCGTTTTACGTGAGCCCTCAGATGAGGTGATTTTTTAAGGCCTGAGCCTGATGTGCCAATTTTTTGAGCATTTCTCCATAAAGCTCTAGCAAAATGAAATAAACACCCTTGCGTCTTTGCTTTTGGAAAAACTGCTGCAATAGCTTGCAAAGCACTAGCTTCAAAATCTGTCGTAAATGTGTCTGGGTAAAACTCCGGAACTCTGCTCCTAATAAGACGAAACATAATGTCATACGTGTTTCTTTTTTTATCCGGGAGCAGACAGTATATTACAGGCACGATACTGTTACTTTCTTCCGAACTTCCTGCGTCCACGTGTATTGTGTATGATTGTGTAAAAGGTGGTGTTGCACATTTAAATGTACCGTCACAGAATACATGTTTAGCGTCTTTTAATAAACTTCTAGCGTCTGTGCTTGCAAACATAAGTATTCTACAATTGTTATGCGAATAATCTGCTAAAATAAAATTTTGAAATATTGGTGGAATCAAAACATCTTTGACTTTCAAATATCTTATTTTCTTTACACCTAATGCACGATTTCTGTGCTTGTATAAAGTTTTTTTTTATATTGTCATACTTTGGGAGATTTGTGACGAGATTAGGTTCGATATCATTAAGCTGGTCGATCACATCCGAGTACAGCATAGGCATTGGCGTTAGTTCTTTCTCAGCTCTTTCTATGGTATCATTTAATTTAATTTTAACTTTGTTTCCAATGACATCGGATTGACATTTGTGAGCATCCTCCTTTATAACTATTGTCAGGTTTGTAATTAACATGGCTGTACACAAATTTCTATTAACACAACGCCACACGATATGACCATTGGAATTGGAACGCTTGATAGTGTACCGATATCCATTACGTAGTAATAAGTCACCTCCTCTTTGAGATTTTATAATTTGATAAGAATTACAGATAGAAGTTTCTGCTGACATTCTAAAAAAAAAAGGTAAAAAATTGAAATACCTACAATCCAATTCTTTTGACGCATGAAATAAAATTATGATAAGTGATTTCCAAAACTTACCTTAGTTTTTATCAGATGAAATACCACAAAACTTTAATTTAAACTACTTAAACAATGCTTGCAATTCAAACCTTACGTCAGTTACTAATTTATGAAAACATTTGTCACAAAATGCATTATTTTTCCCGAACTACCCTACAAAGATTTATTATTATAGATTATTTTAAACGTATATAGATATCTTTTGTAGATACTAACAAAAGATATCTATATACGTTTAAAATGAGCTTGATAAATTAGATGTGCAATAGAGGTTATAACAATGATTTTACACGTATATTATAGAATATTAATGTATCGGATGTGTACCGATAACTATTTATATGCATCCGTCAACTTCCTGTTGTTGCAATATACTATTTTTGATTACTTTGTGTTTGAAACTATAGAATTAATTCTCAACTAATCAATAAAAATGTAAACCTATAATAATTATTTATTTATTTATTACAAAACTTTTTACAACAGGTTTTTTAATATTTGGTATTTTAGATGAGGGTTGATTGACTAATAAGACTTGTTTTTCTTAAGGGGAAAGCGCCAGGGTAGCCCGCGAAAATCAAATTTTCTTACATTTATTGCAAATTGAAATGTATGTTATAGTAATAAAAATAATAATGTATAATATTTATATACGTAAATGCTTGTACCTGTACAAAATTTATTATATACTTAATAATATACAGGGTGTCAGGGACATCGACGCGAAGCCGGTTACCATGAATTCAGTACATGATTCAATTCAATTCAATTAATTTATTAATTTTGTGAACATAGGGTAAAAAAAAAAAATATACAGGTGTTTTACAAAGAAATATTGGTCCATACTATGTCCCGCCAGAAGGCATACAAAATTTGTTGAGGTAATCATAATGTCGCATTAATAAAATAAAAATAAAAATATAAAGTCAAGAAAATAACATGTCACAATTTCATGCCAAATAAAATGTCAATAAATGAAAACGGCACATAAACAAATAGGTAGTAAGTATTTAGTCATAATTTCGTATACAATAATAAATTAAATAGTAACATTTTCAACAAACAGACATAAAATTATAAAAATATTATTTTAATTTGTCATTAAGATATTCATTAACAGAATAATACGCCTTGTTAATTAATAATTTAAAAAGCTTATGTTTGAACTCATTCATGCTACTGCTTGATACAATTTCATCAGGCAATTTGTTGTAAAGTTTTGGAGCCATTGCATATATACTATTGTATAGAAATTTGGTTTTTGTGCCTAACGGGTGCAACTTTTTTGAGCGTCGTTGACTTTCGACAGCTTTAAATAAATACATGTTGTTTTTTACAAAGATACAGGCTTCATAGACATAAAGTGATGGTACAGTCAATATTTTTAAGTTTTGGAAATGTGGCTTGCATGAATCCGTTCGTTTGATTTTACATATAGCTCGAATACATTTTTTCTGTGCTAATAATACCTCTGAACCCCCATGCGTTGAAATTTTTCGTGGGTTATTAAAAAAAAAAATCTGCTGTTCCATACATTTTAACCGCGTAGGTATTGCACTTTTCTATGGAACAGCAGATTTTTTTTTTAATAACCGACGAAAAATTTCAACGCTTTGGGGTTCAGAATCATGTACTGAATTCATGGTAACCGGCTTCGCGACGATGTTCCTGACACTCTGTATAAACTATTTTAAGCCAGCCTTCGCTTGATTGAATCAAAAGAGATGTGGGCCCAGTTAACCATTATCAATTTTTAAAAGGGGTAACTGGTCCGTGGGCCCAGTTCCATAGTGGGCCGAATGACCCCTAACCCATCTAAAACATGGAAAACGTACGAAACTACCCTACACGTGTGGTAGATTCGTACACAGCGTAGGGCGCATTCGTACATAGTGGGGAACCTTCATACAGTCAATTAAAATGCCATTTTACAAATGTAATATAAATGTTTATTGAGATCAAAGTAAGCACTTAAGCCAATCAGTCTCATGTAATACTAATTAACAATTATTGTCTTTTTCCAAACTTCTAAACCATACAAATTTAAACACAATAAAAAAATAAAGGAATTCAAAAATCAACAAAATTCCCTCCGTCCTCTAGGCTGATAAGACTTACCATTTATAAATGGTAAGAGCTCTTACCATTAAATACCTACTAGCCAATATTATACATACTGAGATCCTTTTTAAAACTAAATATTTGGGCTGTTCTAGCAGTAGAAGCAGATTTTGATGGTGATAATAAACATACCACATCTGCTAAATAAACAGTCCCTTCATCCTTGGTAACGGGAAAGACAAATTTCCAAGTTTGAGGTTTCTTCCTTAAAAATGATACTTTATACTCGATAGGACTATACTTTTGTAGCACTTGCCCTACATAATATAAAATGGTTTTCTTTTTTTCAAACTTAACCAGTACGAAGCTCTGTTCTTTGATGTTCTCTGTCAGAACCGGTGTTTCATTTTCAATATCTGATTCTTCTTCAGAAGTCTCTTCGATGGGAGAACAAGAACTTTCCCTCAAACTCATATCAGCCTCATCCTCACAATCAGTCTCGTCGTTATAGTCAATTTCACCTTCATAATCAGTTTCATTCTCATCAGTTTTCTTTTGTCTCTTTGGTTTATCTTTCCCTAAAGTTTTCTTCGGTATTGTTGTTTTTGTTATTATATTTTCATCTGAAAGTAACTGTAGTGCTCGTTTCATTTTTCTAGCTCTTTCTTTCCTTTCTTGCTCTTGCTTCTTAACCTTTTTTCTATTCTCAATTTCATGCAGTCTGGCTTTTTCAGGAGTGTCTGTATAAATTCTCGATTTTCCTGGCAGTTTTCCTTTCTTTGATTTTTTAAATAAATTTCTGTCCACCCTGGGATAGGGCCGGATTATTTCAGGAGTTATGATTTGCACAGTTGCTGAATATGAAGTACTGGGTGATAGCATGGAAGGTGATGTAGGTATAGAGCTTCGTAGCATGGAAGGTGATGTAGGCGGAGAGCTTCGCGGCAAATCTTGTTGAGTAAGATAGCCGGTATTTCAGAAACCCATCTTGCAGGAATAGTCCTGCAAGATGGGTTTCTGAAATACCGGCTTCTTCATCTGCTGTAGAATTAGACGGTCCACTTTGTGGTTACTCTAAAAACTGTGGCGCTAAAGATGCAGCATGCTCTAACATCGGTGGCACATTTTCAGGAATAATTTGTTCCCCATCAACGTCTGGGGTTGTTGTAGAATCAGAATGGTAAACACTCACGGGTGCAATATCGTCACTGAAAGCTAGCTTGTTAAATGGCCAAATTCCTGTCTTCTCAAAAGCACTTGTTATATATTACCATTGAATGACTCAAAATATGCTACTTTTGCCAGTTTCGGAAAGTTGTATATGTTGATAGTTTGGCCTGGATTATTAACATCCCAATCATTAAACGCAACCTTCAATTTGGCTTTAAAAGGTCCAAATACTCCAACGTCTAAGGGTTGGAGCCGATGTGTTGTGTGAGGTGGGAACGATAGATAAACAATGCCATTATTGCGCGCATAGTCCACGCTTTCTATTGTAACGTGGCTTTCATGGTTATCGACCAGGAGCAAAATAGGGTTATCTTTAGAACACAACGATTTCTTTTGTATATGTTTCAACACTTCCAAAAATATACCAGAATTTATCCAACCACTTTTTTGTGGCAGTACCGAGGCTGCCTTCGGGAGCGCCAGCCATAAAGTGGTCCTTAAAATGGACCCTAGGCAAGATAAATAGTGGCGGAATTGTGTTACCACTAGCTGAAATTATTCCTCCAAAAGTAACTAATTCGCCCCTCTCTGCAGAAACAAGTTGACCTATTTGTTTTTGCTTTTTCTCAGCCAAAATTTTAGGAGTGCTCATCACTGTGGATATCCCTGACTCATCAAAATTGTAAATTCGATCAGAAGTAAAATTATATTTTGTCAATACCTTTTCAAGGTTTTCGAAGAACTCATTTACGACAGTTTTATTGAATGCAAAAGATCTCGCTGCACTGGTATTTTCAGGTTTCCTAAGACTTAAATTTGAGTTACGCCTGCGGAAACTGTCTAACCATTCCTTTCCTGCCACATTATTATGGTCCCAACTAGAAGGGTAACGTAGTTTATTCACTTTTGCAAACTCGTAAGCAAGTTTCCTTACTTGTAGAATAGTCAATCCATAGTGCATTTTCGAGCATTGCGTTATATACTTGTTCAGTAGAATTTCTTCGTCAATAGTAAACACTTGATTTGACGTAAATTTGGAACTAAAAACACGCACCTGTGTATTATTCTCTCTATTCACAGTTTCTTGCTTATGAAATTTTGCCTGACGACTTTCTAAAGTTGATGGCTTGACACCATATTTTTGTGCAGATTTCCTTATTGATAAAGTTTTATCCAAAACTTCATTGCATCTTCATCTACTTCTCCTGTCCTTGTCCCCTTTTTTATGTATATTCGCGGCATGGTTCTGTTTGACAACAATTACTTAAGTGATTAAAATTTTTGCTGGAAAAAAGTTAAGAATGGGAGCATTCGTACAGAATAAGGGAGCATTCGTACAGTACGAATCTACCCCATTCTTAGCTGCACGAAGGTACCCCAACCAGAGAAATCCACAATAAAATTAAAAATAAAAATAACTGTAATAGTTAGCCCAAAATGACTATTGACGTAATAAACTACGTAATCACTACATAAATAAATAAAATTACTTTAACATTTCGACCAAAACTTATAACAACTAAACTTGTTCAAAAGTGCATATGAAAAATACTTACCGAGAGCGAAAACACGTATCGACGACTCGTCCCGTTGAAGCCGGCGGCCGCACTGACCCGCCACCTCGCAGTTCACACGTGTGTGTGAGTTAGCGTCACGCACACAAAAATCAACGCGGCAACGTATTGGATAGTGTAGATATGACTACTGTACGAAAGCTCCCACTGTACGAAGCCTACCTGCTTTCCCCTAAGAGATATCTTCCAACCAGCCCTACTGATATCCTGATTGGGCGTAAATATTACCTCGGTTACTACAACTTTAATCACTATGTCACTGTGCTTTGGTCACTGAAATCTGACGTTAACATTTCTGTCTGTGTTGAACATGATGGTGTTACATTTTTTTTTAATAAAATATTATTTATATACATATAAAAGTGATTGCATTGTATATTTTGTAGTGTTTGTTATTGTTTTTTGTTAAATATTTTTGTGGTGTACAATAAAGAATATATAAATAAATAAATAAATAGATGTGGCTATTAACTTAATAAATGAAAACAACTGAATATGCGTTACGTTCTTTTATTGATTTAAAAAATGTTACATATTTTCTAAATCTAGCATAACGCTATCAAAAAAAGCCGCTGGCTGTTGAAGCCCTTCGTGTCTTGCAAATGCAAGGTAGTATAACATGCTTATTATTTGAGCACAACTGCCTAAAGTTCGACGACCATGAATGCATGAACAAACGTATTCTACAATTGCGTCTTTGCTGTTGTGACCCGGTGTATACATGATGTATGTATAGTACGTTCTGGATCGAACCTGCCGCGACTGTATGCGTCCTCTTAATAAAGTTTTCTCACCTAAGTCACCAATATTAATATGATGGGGATGTCGGTACACTTCTATTTCGTAAGTACCGTTCTCTCTTACATGCTCCCAACAGTACGACCGTGCTATCTTTAAATGGTAGGTGCCTGCAGCGAACAAAATCAATTCGTGGTATGATAATCTTGGAAAATCTTTTAGGTTTCGGGGATTTGCTTGTAATCTCTCAAACGCTACTCTTTGCCTACTCTTTTTCTATTCATATTTTGATGTTCCACATAATCTGCCAGCAGGTTCGGTTTATGCATGTTGGTAATAATTATGTTGATGAACGCGTCAAAATATTGACTGTCAGCATAAGGTTCTTGGAATGCGTTTATAAGAGCTGCGGCAATTCTGAAATCGGTCATGGCAAATGGCGCTGATTTATTAAAATAAGTGTTGCGGAATATTTTGAAGTCTCTTTTGAAGCGACCGTTAATTGTCTCAACAACCCATCGGACCATTGTTATAAGTCTGGATTTGTTTGCATCCTCTGTACCCATCCAACATCTGTTGGATGAAATATCAGCGGGCGTCGTCGTCGTGAAACATTCTTCTGGGTAAGTTAAGGCCTGTGTGTAAAATGGGTCTTCCAGATGGTCTCTCTCTGCAACCGCATCAATGATAAAATGAGTGGAATTATTAGTAACCGTGGTTGATGTACGCTCTTCTGTAGAAACAGGAATTGTCGAGCAAGACGGTATGCAAAGAATGTCTGGGTTTTCTGGCGGTACATTTTCATTTATTTTCTTCAAGAGCTCTTCATCTGGTTTATAAATAAGGACATTTTCCAAAAATTTTATACCGCTGTTCTGTGTTTTCTTTGTATTTACTACTTTGATACCGTTGGTATGCAAAATTTCCATAATTTCATCAATAGAATCATCATCAGCATCCGAAAACTCCACTAATTCCATTTTACCAATCTGAATAGTAAAAATTAGTTCGAATAAGGCGTAAGTCAATAACAACAAACAAGTTCACTAGTTCTAATAAGTCGTATCTCTAAGTCTGCTTTTCAAAGTGGAATTACGAGTACTTACTTAATCTGAATTATTGCGAAATCTACATTCATATTTAAACAGTATTTATAAAATAACCTTAATACTCACCAGATAGTTACAAAAAACATTCACATAACACTTAAAAACTATTTTAAACACGCAGCTACGTGCACCTGACAAAAAATTATATGCAAAAGGATGACTTATGCTTTATTCGCACTACAAAACGTCGCCTTGAGATACTATGTATTGTTTCAAACGTGCTATTTCTTTTTTTCTATACAGATATTGAAAAGTAAAAAACGAGATAGATGTAGTTTTGATCACTTTACCTAAATCGCAAAAAAACGTTGGTAGGCCAAATTTTGACTTACGCTTTATTAGAATTAGGTAGGATTTGATGAAAGTTGAAAAATGCTGTTCCACCATTCAAAAGTAAACAGCACACATCATTTTTTGTAGCTAAATCAAACCCTTGATTTGTTATACGAACCAAGCCGAGTCACTAACTTCGAATTCAATCTCTTTGAAATAGTCCAAAACCGGCGTATTCCAAAACCTTGGAGCCTGTTTTAAAACATAAAGACTTTTCCAGGTTCCATTATTTTCAGATTCTTTTAAAATGGAACTATTGATTAAAAAAAACATCAATAGTTCCATCATGGAACTTTTAATGGAAAACCCACTCGAAGACAAGGAAATCTTTTTTTTCAAATACCAAAACATCATTCTACAGTCTTTCTGGTTTTAATTTAGCTTCTGTTATATGCTTTTTGGGGACAAAAATGGTGTTAGAAGCACATTGCTAACTGCATACCCGCTGTCCCCTAAAATTATCCCTTGTAATACCCCAGTATTAAGTCTTTGCTTAATAGAACTCCTATTGTAAATAAAGCTGTCATGCGTACTGCCGGGCCACCGGGCTACTGCATAAAATTCCAAGTTTGGCCCTGTGACTGCCTGGACATTAATAGAAAAATACCCTTTTCTATTTCTATAAACTTCTGAAGTTATTCCTCTAGAGCTTCTCATCCTAATGTTGGGAGTACAGTCGAAACAACCAATCTCTCCAGAAAAATGAGCTAGTTTTGCAACAAAAACATCATACATATTAAGAATGCCTTAATGAGAAAATTTTGTAGTATAGATCAATTATAATAAAGAAAATGGCTTTACTCTGTGTTCATTTCTTCTACAGTAGACGGGAATTTAACAAAGTCTTTCATTTTGTATATTTTCAATATAGAGATTTGGGCAATAATTCGTGAAACTGACTGCTGACAGATATTCAATACATCTCCAGACATTATAATTTCTTCTACAGTAGACGGGAATTTAACAAAGTCTTTCAGTTTGTATGCTTTCAATGTAGAGACTTGGGCAATAATTCGTGAAACTGACTGCTGACAGATATTCAATACACCTCCAGCCATTTTAATTTCTTCTACAGTAGACGGGAATTTAACAAAGTCTTTCAGTTTGTATGCTTTCAATGTAGAGACTTGGGCAATAATTCGTGAAACTGACTGCTGACAGATATTCAATACACCTCCAGCCATTTTAATTTCTTCTACAGTAGACGAGAATTTAACAAAGTCTTTCATTTTGTATGCTATCAATGTAGAGATTCGTGAAACTGACTGCTGACAAATATTCAATACTTCTCCAGCTATTTTCTGTAAATAATGATGTACAGCCAAATAGCCTAATAAATAAAAAATCCGTAAATATAAAAATATAAGGTAAATATGAAACGCAATAATATTCGCTTTCATACCAATATTTAAATTCGGTTGCATTTTTCAAAATTATACAGCTAATAGATTAAACACGTCACTATCCCTCAATAACAATAACTACCAACCAACAACGTTATACTTAGTCGCGGGGAATCAGGTGAATGAGGCGTAAGTTAACTGCACCTGTCTACTTTATCTTTCTATTTATTAAGGTTTATGTGGGTATAATCATACAATTTTACGAGTTTAGTGAACAAGACGAACATTACAAGGAATTATAGTCAATAGCGTGATTATTCGAGTAATTTTTAAAACATTAAAAAAACTATCATCGCGTGTCAGATTCGAACCCGCGGCTTGTTATGCATGAAACCCACACGATATCCGCTATATCGATATCTTGCCATATACTCTATGAATTTAAGAAATACAATCATTTGCAAACGAATGTGAGTGTGTGTGTATATAGTATAGAAATGACGAAGGTCGTAAGTTAAACCGAAGTGTCAATCTATTCTTCTGTACGATTGGTACTCCACTTCTGTCCGCTACTGTACATATGTACCTTTTTCTTGATCAGCTCGTATTTCTTTGTCTATGGCTCAGGCAACTCTCCAGCTGTTCTTTTATTTGGCTACTTATCGTATTGATTATGCAGCACAAAATGTACGATGAAACATTGGTTTTAGATGGCACGTAATTGTGAAGATATGAGACGTGACACGAATCTAATCTTCGGAGAGGATGTTGCCGACGACATTGAGTCCGACGGTTCTGACAGCGAAAGCGTCGCCTCCGGGGCGTCAGACAGGTAGGGAACCCAAGAATTAATATCTAATTATAAAAGCGTATTCTTAAACGTAGTGTTTAATTCAAATATTGAACGGTATTTTTTCCTTTATAGCTCAAGTGGTTCCTCCGTTGTCTTGTCTCCGGATGGAGAGTGGACTGAGGAGACAGCTATTGTAAATAATTTCCCATTTACTGGGACCCCTCAGATCATGATCGCAGAAGCATCTTCTAAAGGGCCAGTTGACTATTTTAAAGCCGTTTTCACAGACAATTTTATGACCAACCTAGCGGAAATGACCAATATGCATGCCCAAATTTTGACGTCCAGGCCACTTAAGCCTTATAGCCGCCTAACGAAATGGAAACATACAAATGTAACGGAATTGTGGACGTTTTTAGGCATCCTTTTTTTTATGGGCACCGCTAGGTTGAGTAAAATAGCTGATTACTGGAAGAAAAGTAGCTATGTGAAATTTAATATAATTAAATATATGTCTAGGGACAGATTTCTGTTAATTTTAAGATGCCTTTTTTTTAATACTACATACGAATCTAGAATTAAGTACTCAAAAATTGATTACCTGTTAAATTATTTTAATAACATAATGAAAAATTTAATTTATCCTGAAAGGGAATTGTGTATTGATGAATCAATGGTTGGATTTAGAGGGCGAGTGAATTTCCGACAGTATATTAAAAATAAAAAGCATAAGTATGGCATAAAATTATATGTTTTGGCGGACCCTAAAGGACTGGTCCACCGTATCCACATGTACAAAGGTTCCTCCGATATTGAAGTTGGTGGAAAAGGGCATGTGGACAAAGTCGTAATGACGCTTTTAAAAGATTATCTAAATAGCGGCCATTCCATATATATGGACAATTTTTATAATAGTGTCCAGTTGGCCGAAACACTCATTACAAAAAAAACTTACTGTTCTGGAACATTGCTTGCCAATAAAAAAAAAAATCCAAAAACTGTAGTCATCAAAAAACTTATTAAAGGTGGAGATATTTATAGATATAATGGAAATGGTGTTTGTGTCAGTAAATGGAAAGACAAGAGAGACGTGCTCACTATTTCCACTGAGCATTCGCCTAGCTTAATGCCAGTGGAAAATAGGCGTGGTCGTGTGGTCAACAAACCGAATATTGTTATACAATATAACAAATATATGAAGGGTGTTGATCGTCACGACCAGATGTTAGCCTACTATCCCAGTGAGCACAAAGCAATGAGATGGTACAAAAAAATTGGCATTCACATACTACAAATGATGCTTCTCAATTCCTTTTTTTTATTTCAAAAAGGTACAAGCAATACTCTTTCCTTAGAGTCATATAGGGAAAAAGTACTGCTTGAACTTCTTCCCCCTATACCTGACACATTAGCGCCTCAGAAGGCAAGACACATGCCCAAAGAATTGGGTAGAAATGGCAGTGGGTGTCTTAAAAGGCGCAAATGTGTCAGGTGCTGGGTAAAAGCAGAAAAAAGGAAGGACACGAAAATCATTTGCCCGGATTGTGATCTCGGACTCTGTCTTCCCTGTTACGGTCCACACCACGACGAAATGCGTATATTATAATTATGTAAATAAGTTAAGGTGGATGCGCTAAGGTAGCCCGCGAAAGTCAAATGTTCTTCCGTTTTTTTGCGATTTGTAGGTCAGTATCAGGTTGTATGTTGATATAAATATAATTTGCGACCGTAACAAATCGCTTTGTATAGGATTTCCGTATACTGCGAGGTCAGCATAAACTGGAAATGTATAGCTTGATATGTAGCCGTGTGTACTTATGTCTATGTGTAATTAATGTGTAAATAATGTCTCGGTCACCATGGCCTATCCTGCAGTAGAAACGCAGGCCGGATAGCACGGCACGCCAGCATCAATGACATCATCCGTCGTGCTCTTGTCACCGCCGGGGTGGCAGCTGTTCTAGAACCCAATGGCCTGGCACGCGACGATGGGAAGAGACCAGACGGAATGACCATAATGCCTTGGAAGGTAGGTAGGCATTTGGTGTGCGATGCAACGTGTGTCGACACCCTTGCGCCATACCATCTTCCTGGCACGGCGGGCTGTGCTGGAGCTGCTGCTGCAGGTGCAGAAAACCTCAAACGGCGCAAATACTCCAATCTTATCGGGACGTATATGTTCGAGCCGTTTGGGGTTGAAACCCTAGGGCCATGGGGTCCGAGTGCCCACTTGGTTTTTCAAGAAATCGCCAAGCATTTGGTCGACTCTTCACGTGACCAGAGGGCTGGCCTATTTTTTGGCCAAAGAATCAGCATTGCCATACAACGTGGCAATGCGGCCAGCCTTTTGGGCACTTTTCCTGTTGACAGCGATGCGGACGAATTTTTTGATGACCTTTGATAATTTCCCCTTGTACATAATTATTATTATTAAGTAGATATTACAAATTAGTTAGTAGTTTTATTTACCTGTAATTATGTGTGTGTTGTGTAATTGATGTGTAGTGTATGTTGTGTAATTGATGTGTAGCCGTATATGTGTACTTATGTCTGTGGCGAACCAACTTATTATCTGTGGTTCCCATTGTCTGTGGTTCCCACCGTAGATAACCTGACAACACTGGTTGGTCTAGGATTTAGTCTATGGTTCAATGAGTTTAGAATTTGGAATCTACAAAACCTGCTAAGTTAATACCAGTACCGAATAAACTCGGTAAACGTGTAACTAACAATATTATCCTGTGTTAGCAATTACGGTTGTTCCGTGTCGCGTGGATACTGTGCTTTGTGTTATTAAATACACGTCTATTACAACTGGATCGAGTTTTATTCAACGGGCGCTATAACGCGCCTAAATTGGTGACCCCGACGAAAGAAGAACATATCTACGTAAAAAAAAGAACTAGAATCCAGTATTGTGAAACGCAACGAGCCCGCACTCATCCCGGGCAGCGGTTTTCTTCGTGAACAGATCCAAGTCGGTACCTACTCGTCGCCATTACGCGGGTTTACTTACGAAAATCGAGGAATTACTTTTCGAACATTCGTGCTATTGTAGGAACATTGACTAATGAAATAGTGTTCAGTTGTGCATACTTTCTGTGCCAAATTACACCGTATTTGAACTTTATTGACCTAAAACAAGAAAAATCATCTAATCCCGCGACGGCAGTGCCATTTTTTCTTCTGCGGTTTTATAAGGAAACTTCAAAGTTAGCGCGCGAAGCTTTACATTTGACAGTGTCTGTCATATGTCACCTGTCATCACGTTCTGCAAACTTCAAACGTCAACCGGCTGCGTTCCAGAGACACTCAAAACGTAAATCTGTGTTCCGTATTCCGTATTTCAATAGTGTGACACCAAAAGCCTGTAAGTTTTTTTTCTCATCTTTTTGCATGGGTGGACATTCCTACAACTTACCTCAAATCTACTAAGTCTGTGCATCAAACACTACATGGTGTTTCTTTATGAACAATAAGTGTTTAGGTTTACACTGTACGCCTCAACAATAACGACATTTATTGTATTTCTTATTTTTTATTTTTGTGCATTCTACTTGTATTGATTTTGGTTATTCCGATAAAGTTATTGCTTCGGGGCACATGCATGTTAGGGTATGGTGGCCATACAAATAATTTAAAAAGAGGTTTTTGTAGAATTGTTTTTTACTGTTTACATTAAGAGTTTATATTTTTTTGCCCGTGTGTTGCATGTATATATTTTTTTATGTTCTCTTTATTTAGAATGTGTTTTCTCAAGATAGATATTTGACTCTTGGATTTCTGTGCTGTGCCAACATTGTATAATTTATGCTGTATTCCTCTTCATAGCATTGTGTGTTTTTGTGTGTGCAAGTTAAATATAAATTGTATAGTAACGCAATGGCAAACGAGGGCCAGGAGATTTTCCTTGATCCTAAACCTGGAACTGGTGGTGAACAGTCTGTCGACCCCCCTTCCACATCTCAACCTATATTAGTCAATAGAGTGTCCATACGCGTTCCCCCTTTCTGGCCTGATCAGCCCGGCCTCTGGTTTGCAAGCTTAGAAGCACAATTTCATATCAGTGGCATCACACAGGAGTTGACTAAATATTATTATGCCATAAGCCAGCTCGACACAAAATCTGCAACTGAAGTTGAGGACATCATCATTGAGCCACCTAAGGATCAACCTTACACTTTTTTAAGGAAGGCTCTCATTTTTCGTTTCTCTGAGTCCTATGAAGAAAAAATTAGGAGGCTCCTTGAGAAAGAGGAGATAGGGGATAGGAAGCCCTCATCATTCTTGCGTCACCTTAGGACTCTTGCTGGTTCGTCTTTCCCAGAGCAGCTCCTCCAAACTATTTGGATGAATAGGTTGCCTAATTACATGCAAGGCATTTTAGTTGCCCAAAAGCATTCATCCCTTGAGGATTTGGGCGAGCTGGCTGATAAGCTGCAAGAAATCAGCCCGCAACCAATGAATGTACGAAGTTTTAGCCGCCAATGGCACAAAAATAAATAATTTTGGTCTGGTCGAACTAAAATTGAACTTAGGTTTAAGACGCGATTTTACCAGACTGTGGCCATGGAAGGTTGCGAGTCGGTAAAACAGGGTTGTCCGCTGAAACTGAAATCTCGTCAATCGATCAACCCAGCATTAAGCTCATTCAATCTCCTGATTCACCATACTCGCACATTTTGACCGAGTTCCCGAGCATTTCACGTCCTCCTGGCGCGCCCAAAGTGGTGAAACACACTACGGTGTACTTTATCAAAACTACCGATAGATCACCCGTGACAGCGCGACCACGTCGCCTTGCCCCACTTAAACTTCAAGCTGCTGAGAAAGAATTCGAGGAAATGATTCGCGTAGGCACCGCTCGACCCTCCAGCAGCTCATGGTCGTCCGCACTACACCTCGCGCTTAAAAAAGACGAGACTTATCGTCCGTGTGGTGACTACCGCGCATTGAATGCCCGCACAATTCCGGACTGCTACCCTGTCCGCCATATAGGGGATTTCGGGCATAACTTGTCCGGATGCTCAGTTTTCAGTACCCTAGACTTAGTTAAAGCATATCAGTAAATTCGGATGACATTTGTAAAACAGCCATAAACACCTTTTGGGCTCTTTGAATTTCCCTACATGAAGTTGTGCGGGGATTTAATTTCTGTTTCGCATACGTCGATGACATCCTCGTGTACTCGAGAGACCTCCAGCAACATGCTGAACACCTAAGGCTCTTGTTTAACCGACTACACCAGTATGGAGTGGTCATCAATCCGGCGAAGTGTGTAATTGGGGCAGCCGAGGTAACGTTTTTGGGTTACCGTATTAATGCTGCAGGCACTTTCCCTCCCGAAGACCGTATCCGTGATTTAGTGGATTTCCCTCTCCCTAAGACCGTGCAAGGCGTGCGGAGATTTTTGGGCATGGTTAACTATTACCGCAGATTTTTGCCCGGCGCCGCCAAGTATCAGGCCCCCTTAATCGACGCAGTCGCTGCAACTAACAGCAAAGGCGCAATACCATTTCCATGGACGCCCGAGCTCGAACAATGCTTTGATAACTGCAAGAAAAGCCTAGCTAATGTTACCGCATTATCGCACCCAAATTTTGAGGCCCCTTTAGGCCTTTTTACCGATGCGTCCAGCATGCACATAGGTGCTTGCTTACAGCAGAAAGTCGATGAGAACTGGCAACCACTCGCATATTTCAGCAAAAAGCTAACCGAGAAACAATCTCAATGGCCTGCTTATTATAGAGAACTTCTAGCTGTGTACGAGAGCGTTCAACACTTTCGGCACAAACTAGAAGTGCAAAATGCAGCAGTTTTTACTGACCATAAGCCCCTGGTGTATGCCTTCATGCAGCGTCGCGACAAGCTCCCACCAACACAACTCAACCAACTAACTTTTATCAGCCAATTTACCACCGACATACGATATATTAAGGGCACCGACAACGTTGTTGCAGACGCTATGTCGCGGGTTGAATCAATTTCATTGGAACAGGACTACCAAGCCCTTGCAGAGTCGCAAGAAAGAGATGAAGAACTCAAAGAAGCGAGCTCATCTACTTCTTTGAAATTAAAAAAAATCGTTGATCCTGGAACCGACACTTCCATACTCTGCGACACGTCGACAGGTAGACCTCGCCCATACCTCACCTTACCTTTCCGTCGAGCAGCTTTCGATCGACGGCATGGTCTAAGTCACCCAGGCGTGAGAGCAACCTTACGATTGGTGGCTGAGCGTTACGTATGGCCGCATATTAACACTGACTGCCGGAAATGGGCGAAGTCATGCCTAAAGTGCCAACGCAGTATTACCATACTGCGTTGGCACTTTGATGGAGATGTGTGCCTGGTTACCACCAGGCACACATCTGCACCGCTGATGTCTTTTCCGATCGTATCAAACAGATTTTTTCATGTCCACATTGATATCATAGGACCACTGCCGCCTTCAAACAATTTCACATATTGCCTGACCGCGGTTGACAGATATACGCGTTGGCCCGAAGCGTGGCCTATGACATCTATCACGGCGGAAGAAGTGGCAGACACGCTGGTGACTGGTTGGATATCCCGTTACGGGGTGCCAAGCACCGTGACGACCGACCAGGGTCGTCAGTTTGAATCCGCCTTGTTTCGGCGACTTATGAACGTGTGCGCAACAAAACGGATTCGCACAACCAGTTACCACCCGTGCGCAAATGGCATGGTAGAACGCATGCACCGCCAACTAAAAGCTTCTTTAATGTGCCATCCCCAAACCTGGAGTAAAGCACTTCCACTGGTACTCCTTGGCATAAGGACTGCCTTCAAAGAGGACCTGAATACCTCGTCTGCTGAGCTAGTCTATGGAGAACCTCTCCGACTTCCCGGAGAACTAATTTTGCCAGCGGAAGAACCCAAAAGCCCAAACGACGTCACAGATTTCGTCACGGAGTTGAGGAGCCGGATGGAAATCTTACGTCCAATACCAGCCTCACGACACGCTCGACCGTCAACCTTCGTGTTCAAAGATTTGGCGACGTCGACCCATGTTTTACTGCGCGACGACACTGTTCGACGGCCTCTGCAACCACCTTACACTGGCCTATACCGCATCCTGAGGAGAAGGGATAAAACCCTTACCTTGGATATTAAGGGAAGAGAGGCTACGGTCAGCATAGACCGCGTCAAGCCAGCCAGCCAGCCTGGACTCTGAACTGGTTTCTTCATCACCTGTATCAGTTCCTGTGCCAGTTTCTCCTTCCACACACCCAACTCCCTCAACGCCAACAACTACTCCATCCCCTTCAGGCAATGTCACCACCAGAACTGGCAGACGGGTTAAATTTAGGGACATCCTAGATTTATAGTTTTCTTTCTTGTATTGTTTTATTTTTTCTGTGTGTATGTATACCTTGTATTTCTCCGTGGGGGGGGTGGTGTGGCGAACCAACTTATTATCTGTGGTTCCCACCGTAGATAACCTGACAACACTGGTTGGTCTAGGATTTAGTCTATGGTTCAATGAGTTTAGAATTTGGAATCTACAAAACCTGCTAAGTTAATATCAGTACCGAATAAACTCGGTAAACGTGTAACTAACAATATTATCCTGTGTTAGCAATTACGGTTGTTCCGTGTCGCTTGGATACTGTGCTTTGTGTTATTAAATACACGTCTATTAAAACTGGATCGAGTTTCATTCAACGGGCGCTATAACGCGCCTAAATGTCTATGTGTAATTTATGTATTTTTATTTCTGTAATAAATGTTTTGATTGTAAATATTAATTCGTTTTATTCTACTACTTACCTACTACCAAAAATAGCAATCATACAAGTATGGGTCTGATATTATTGCTCTAATAAATCATTCATAGTAATAAAGTTTGAAAATGGCCAGGCCCAGTGCCTGCCATGGCTGATGGCCAGATGGACATCTTCCACAACTTCTTTCGCGTGGAGTTGCAGGCAAAAGCTAATAGTAAAAAAAAACAACCTTACATTTTTTATATTTTTTTATTGTTACACTAAAAAGTTTTAATGTTAAATAAAAGCAGGGAGCTCTATAAGAGTTCAATTTCCAATTTTATAAAACTCCCCGGCGGCGGCCAGTCTGGCCTCGGCAGCGGCTTGTTTGGCCTCGGCAACGGCCACCGCAGCGCACCAGCGCACACAGGAGTATTCGACCTCAAAATCCGGTCAAAAATATTTCATGCTATTTGTTTAATGGAGATAATTTAAAATGCTGACTTTAATGCTATATCGTATATATAACGTAATAATCTTGGAAAAAAATAAAACTATATATAAAATACTTAAGATTGATTTGCCAAAATCAACGATAAACAAACATGACACAAGTTTACGCACAATAAAATCATAGAAATACCTAAATGAGCCACCCAAAACTTTCCACACTCAGTTCTTGGATATTTTCAGGACCCACTTCTACAAACAATTCTATAGTTTCTGGTAAGAAACCCCGGCTGCTCCTCAGCTTCTGCCGTTTTCGTCAACAGCTCAGAAATGGATCTGAAGTCAACAAAAGCCTATTGAAGACATCTTTATTACATAGTTCTCTCGAGAATTTTCTAGTAAAATCGAGTCTGTAAGATCGAAAATGTTTGTTTCTGGCTTCAGCAGCCTCTTCTGATAGTTGTCCGATAGGCAGAAGACCATGTACGAGTATTTTATGTAATGTAGGTGTCATGGGATGCCAACCATATAATGTGACGTATAATTCCGCAGTTTCGTTTGCGAAATTTGCAAACTTTCTTTCATTGATTTCATAACCAGAAGAAATGGCTTCTATTATTACTGAGCTTCTGTATGAGACATATGTCGATGCCTGTAATTTCAGCAGCTGTTTCAGGATTGCTGAAAACCTTCTGGATGTATTTCCCGAGTTTGAGTTCCCAAAACCGGCTTTAGGGACGTCTACAATAAGTCCTGTTTTTTCCTTGATATCTTTTTGTATTCTTTCTTTTGTTTGTTGGAATGGAATGGAATTCTTGAATTGAGTACCTACTTTGTAAAGGGATCAGAATAATCTCGCAAATACTGCCTCGGTCCTACTTCTCTATATCTTCTGGCGATGTCCAAAAACTCAACAGTCAGCCAAATCAGACATTATTGCTTTGAAAAATTGGTCTACAGCTCTCATATGAGCCGCCCCAGTTATTGCTCTCAAGCATTTTTTTTGCGCTATGAAAGCTCTTTGTATATGTGACGAGTTACCCCCGTAGCCGTAAGCCGTACCTCGATACAGACGCTACATAGCCGCGATAGGCGTTGAGTGCAGCTTCTTCGTTCGCGTAGTTCTTTTAGTACGTATACAAATCTGTTTATTTTTTTACATCGATTTTCAATATGTATTCCCCAATTACAATTTTCATCTAGAGTTAGGCCAAAATTTTTATATTAGAAAACAATGGTAGTCTGGGTTCCAGATTCAGGGCTTCGAAATAAATCACTGCTTCTTGTGAATAATTTTGAATTGAGACTCGTAACCGACCTTTTTCACACATGTAGGTACTTGATGACCACTGACAGATACAAAATTGCCAACATCAAAAAACATACTAATGGCGAGACCACACTCGCTCCGTAACATTGCAACATCGAGACTCGAGACGTGCGTGTGTCGTCCACAATCTAGCTTTGTTAAGTATTTCGTGATTATGGTTTAAATTATTTTTTGGGGGGTTTTGTTTCTAGTTTGGAGCAGTGCAAATTTCATCAAAATAAACGCGAAAGATTCGTAGATTCTCTCAATACGTTTTTCCTTGAATTATCTATTGTGACCATAGATATCCGGAGATATGCCTTCTATCTATATTTGTTCAAGTTCAAGTGTCGCCACCTTTTCCCCACTCCCGAAACTCACACAAAAGCAAAAGCTATACATACTGCACATATTATGCTTTTATCGCACTCACACAACTAAATATGCGTAACACATTTGTTTTTATTTAATGCACACATGCTCAAAAAGGGCGGGCAATAGAAAGTATAGATATAGCGACTGTACGCACACAAGCAACTCTAGCCTCAACTAGGGATGGGATGAGGGGTTGATATAAATATTTGATCGATAAAAATATCAATGAAAACAGGATATCTATGATGAAAACCGACTCCAAAAAAGAGAAGTATTTTTGGGCGTATTTTGACGTAATTAAAATCAAATTAAGTAAAATCTAATTTATAATTCAAAAGTCATTTAAAACTGAAATAAAATCAAACCTCAACAAAAAAAAACGGCTGATATAACTAGATCGAAGTGTAAAATATGTACTAAGTTTTTTCAATATTTTTACCCGTGTTATTTACGAATAAAACAAGTGTTACGCTTCTATAAATTTCTCTCCTCATAAAATATCCATTCCGGGGGCCTTATATGAAAATCGATTCTTAAGGAGTAAACAAACTCCAATAATATTATTTTATACTAGCTGTGCCCCGCAGTTTCACCCGCGTAGGTCGATCACGGTCCCGTGGGAATATGTCCTATTCCAGGCCACGGTCTACTCGAGTGCCCATCCTCTCCTCTCTAGAGTAGGGAAAGTCGCGGCGGCGCCCGGCGTCGAACGGTTCGCGTATTGCATTTTTATACTAGTGGTAACTTCAAAATTAAATGACCGATTCGAATGAATTCAAAAGTATTTTACTGATACATAAATACCCTTGATGTTAAAACTATTTATTTGAGTAAGAGTTAATATTATATTGCTAAAACTCCTTTGGAAATAAAGCATTAATTTCGAACAAATTTGATTAGCATAAAAAAGGTTATAGTGAGTCAATCTTAAAGATAGACGTGCTGTCGCGGACTTTTTTTTTGAGAACTTTTAAAGAGGAACAATTCCATCATACGTGATATTTGCGTAACTTAAACTGTTTACGTAGCGCACGCAACGGAAGCTCTCAAAAAGGTTTTCTCCCGTTTTTGCAACTTTTTCATGTATGCTCCGCTCCTATTGGTCGTAGTGTAGCGTGATGTTATATAGCCTATTACCTTCTTCGTTAAATGGACTATCCAACACAAAAAGATTTTTTCAATTCCAACCAGAAGTTCCTGAGATAAGCGCGTTCAACAAACAAACAAACTCTTCAGCTTTATAATATAAAATAAAAAAATTAATTAATATAGATTAATTAGCAAATGTTAGTATATTATATAAATCCGTAAGAACAACTAACAATTATCGATATCCATATCTCAGCGCTGCACACCACTAATGCAACGTTTTGAAATGTCACAATTAAATATATATAAAATCATTAAATATTATAATGAATGCTTTGATTTTTTACTTATCGGTGGTAGGACACGCCACTTGTCTTAAGGTGTGTTGTAATCCTATTTTTGCAAATAAGCACGGAACAATTCGGCATTTTGTAAAAATACGAAATGACAGTGACACGTTTCGATGGAAACAGAATACACGGTGCGCACCGTCGTCAGGCGCATATACACCCAGGTTGGCCAAGGTCAGGCGACATGTACCACGCCTCCAAGCCGTATCCCTCGATAACCGTGATTGTCAAAAAATCAAACATAACCACATTTATTGCTTTAATGTATCTTAAACTTTTATCTCAAGATGCGTTCAGTTTATGCATATTATTTACATTTTTTGTTTTAGTTCATATATGTATAACTAATAAAATTAATTCAATATCGCAAGTACTTATCTGAATACAGATTTAAAAAATACACAGTAACAAAGTAATTGAAATACCAGAAAACTTGGCAACAAAATAGCTCGATAGATGGCGTTATTAGCGTTAGATCGCGATGTTTTTACCCGACTACGGCGAAGCAAAAAGGAGGGTTATGATTTGGATCGGTATGTATTTATGTATGTTCATCTCTTCCCTCATAACGTCTAAACTGCTTATCATGTTTTGATAAGTGAGTTATCGTTGGAAGCGTCTTGATCGTCCGCTGGTTATAGACTATGTGACACATTAAATTGAATATGGCGCCCTCTAGAAGACAAAGTCATGAACTAAAGTAAAGTGTTTAAAAAGCGCTTTGATGAGTTATTGAACAAAGGTCATTGGGCACCATAGTATGGAAACTATACCCACGTTGTACAGATATCAAATATGGTGAAAAAGACAGATTATCGTCTCTAGTTTATGATAGTATGGGTTGCTTTGCATTATTGTGGGTATTGTCTGTCAGGACAAGAAAAAAGTATATTTCCACGTGTATTGTCTATATATTTATTTAATAACAATAAGCTTCTTAATCACACATTATTATTAACTTTTAATTATTTTGCGCCATTAATTATTACAGTTAGCCAAACATTTTTGTATTGTTTTTTTTTTTTAAATAATCATCATTACAAAAAATTAAAATGGAACAAAAAATCATGCTAGACATTGGTCTAGCATGATTTTTTGTTTAAAAAATAAATTATATATATTTTGTATATCTAACACGGGAAAAATCATTTAAAAAAACATTAGTACATTTTTAATTGTTTTATTGACTAAAAACAGATTTTTTCATTTTTAATAAACTATGCAATTAAGGGTAATTCAAATCTTACTTATGGAAATCTTATTGAATCTACACATGTGGACAACAGCAAGACCTGCTTATTGTCCTTTCAGCTGGTAGCTGCAAACTCCACACCTTCAAAAATAGTGACATTCTCATCAGACGATCCTCTTGGCTCTGACGCCTTGAGAACATTTGTCTTCTCTGGTAACGTCTGGTAAACTTTTATGTATTTGAGGGGGTGAAGCAGATGAAGTGGTTCCCGAGTAGCCCCGCCTACTGCGGGGTGCACCGCGCAAATCTCGAAAATGCACGTTATCCATTTGTTACGAACTGATATTTCACACAATGTCAAATGCACGGTTGGCCCAGCGCGCCAGCGTCCGGCTTTGTATTACGCTTCCATGGCGACCACTGGGTTCGAATCACATTAGACGCAATTTTTTTTTTCTTTTTTTTCTAATCTGTATGTTTATTTTTATACCTATGTTTATTTTCGAGTTCTAGTTTTTAAAATATTTATATATATTTTTGTTTTCATATTTTTCTAGAAAAGGTTATTGAGAAATTATGTACCTAACAGATTCATCAGACGAATAATAAATAAGTAATTCGTAAATAAAATGGCCTAGGCGCAGAATGGTAAATTCTAGAAATTACCTATTCTCAAAACGGCAAATTGTAATAAAAATATAAAAACAGTCATTTTTATTCCTATAGATATTAGATATATTTTTTTTGAATGTAGTTTTATTCATTATTTGTTTTGAATGTAGTTTTATTCCAACACACTGAACTTTATTATAACCCAGTACCTTCAGATAGGAGAAGAAAAGATTTGGTTTGTGCTAACTCTCAGACTAAACATGCTTTTGCTAATCGATTTTATTTATTTTTAGGACCCTACTTGTATAACCAGTTTAACAGAGTGCTAAAAATTTATAGTTTAAGTTATAATAGGTGTAAGTCACTAGTACAGGAATATTTGGCAAAACTGAATTACGCAGACACGGAAAAACAACTAGAAATTTTAAAATAAAACTTCTTTCCTTTACCTACTTTAGTCTCCACTTTATCTGCTTTAATATTATTCAGTAATTTTATTTAAACATAATCTAGTTTTAAAATAAGTAATATAGGCACTCAAATAGTTACTCTTCAATTCATTGAAAATGTTATGTCTTCTTTTGATTTAGCTTCTAGTAAATTAATTGTTGCCTTCTTTTTAAAATGTTTGATGTAAATTGACGGCCTGAAACACAGGTTTTCATAAACCTAGCTCAGGCAAGTCTACATTACAGTTAGAATTAATTTTTCTTCGATTGTAATTAATGTAAATCATAGTTATACTTTATACTTGAATAAATTTTATTTATTTATTTATTTATTTATATTATTTTTCTTCATAATCAAGAGTAAAAAAAAAGTCCACCAAGCTTGATGGTTGATTCTGGAGAAAAATAATATACAGTGTGTTACAAAAGAGTGTATTAATATTAGGAAGTCATTATACTCATCATTACGAACAACTTTTACTATGGCAACAGCCATAAAATCGCCAAAAAAAACAGCTGTGCAAACATTTTTCTTAGAATGAATAACCTTTTTGAATAAAACAGCAACATAAAATTTAAACAAGCTAATTTATTTGCATTTTATTTTATTATTTCTGACATATTTACGAATAAGGAGTGAAATCTGGAAAGATAAATGACTATGTGGCGGCATCTACATCGCCACATGCGAACTACGCATCAAAGACCTGACGTCACAAATCCTGCATCGCGCTATTTAAGTTTACCGCGCGATTCACATATAAAATACTATCCGACATCAATCCTTGGGTAATTGCCCGCCAAGACACAACACGTCTGGTCGGAGGATCCTCCCTTTTCAATAGAGGATGTGTGAACTTTACACCCTGTTCCTCATGCCCCTAAAACTAAAGTCACAATTCTTCAAAACCTAGTCTTCTACTACAACAAGGGGCGTTTTCTTTGTTGGCGTCGCTTGATGTGACTGCTAATGAACTTTGTTTTTCTCGCAGAGGCATCCCCCGCGCTCGCCGAGAATCGACTATTTCAGGCAAAAGCCAGTCCATGAAAAACGAGACCAGCTTTTCCTTCATCTTTTTTTCCCAAAAATCGTCATCGTTTTTTTATTATTTCTGTTTTGAGTGGCTTGTTTTCACCACTCCACACAGCAAACAAGCACTTTTCTCTACGTGTTACATGGAGCTGCCCTTGAATCTGATGGTACCAATTACTATTTTTGTTCACTTCAATCAATTCAGTTTTTTTATTATATTTCCATATCTGTATCTTGTTTTCCTTTATACATTCTTCTAGACCTTTTTTGAATGCCACTAAAGGACATTTCACTTCTACTACTGTGTCTCGATCTATTAAACCATCGGGCGTTGCTCCAATAAAGGGAAATTCGTGGTCCACGAACAAACCGCACGGCTCAGTGACGACATTTTCTTGGATGGCAAGTTGTTGTAAAGCAAGATGTTCATTTTCGACGCCATGTACAATTGCCGCTATATTACTGAGATTACATTTGTATAAAATATTTTCCACTAACTTGGCTTTGTTGGAATCCTCTCTTCTTTTCACTACTAATCCAAAATTTGATGCTGTTAGCATATTTTTTCTTAGTTCTACCCAGTCATCGCTATCTCTCTGATTTATAGTACTCGTAGATAATTGAATTTTTTCTTTGTCCGAAGTTAATTGGTTTAGATTTTGAAGGAATGATTCTTTAGCGGCATTTAATTCATCCGGTGTCAAATCTGGAGAAGTACTGTGAGCCCCATAATCATGTTGAACAGTATTGCCTTTCTTTAGCTTCCGATTTTTTTTATGAGGTTTTGCTTTATTCAATTTTCTTTTCATCAGTCTTCGTTCTTCAAACTTTTTCAGGATGCTTTTGGGACTTTTCCCTAAAATGTTTTTATGACGTAGATGCCTCGGGTGGGTGTTATTAAAAGAAACGACTGCAGCATTGCAACGCGCACGGTAACCCCGACGAAGAGAGAAATTAATTCTCTTTCCACCCACAACCTTTGCAATCACACTGTTGAAGCGCTCTACTGCATTAGTATCCACGTCTTCAAGCATGCTTCTTGATTTTGAAACTAATGACTGGAGTATTGTCTGTATCCTGAACCAAAATGTTGTGTTTTTTATTTCCATATTACTCTGTTGTGTTTTTTCTTTGGAACAGTAGTAGTTCTTACAATTTTCATGATTACCGAAAGCGTGTAGAATAGAATTTTGTACTTCGTTCCTAAAACCCGCTACTGCTTCCGTTTTGTCTTTTTCTAGCTTGTACTCTTTTATTGATGCAATAACAACCTTTCGGATACTCAGATTTTTTGACTCAGTCAGCATTTTTCTGTGCACCAAGGTATATTTTGTGTCTTTGGCTACAGCCCTCAACTTATTGCACATATTGCGCAGCACATGGTTTCGGCATTCAACTTTTTGTACGGTATGATTCTGGTAAGGATTACGTGCCAAGATTTTGGCATATGTAGCCGAGTCGCCATCGGCAATTAACCTGCCATAAATAACATTGTACATCAATACAGATGTTTCAAAACCTTGGCAAATTATTTCGGACTCCATTCCGCTAGATGACCCCGTATAGTTTTTGAAGCAAACGTGTTCTGGTGTAGCAAATTGTTTTTTTTCTGTACGAGCACATACAAGGCAGTATTTGTTTTTTATGCCTAAAAACAACACTTCACCATATCTGCGACCAACGATTGCTGCAGCGCCGGACAATGCCTTATAATTATTGCCGTAGGATCGCGATGACCAACAGGCGTCGGCATATACGTCTATTAGAGGTATGCCATCTTTGCTCAATGTTCCTTCAGCTATCGCTGCATCACGCTCCCTCAATTGCATCTATAGTAATTTTTATAGCTAAAGGATAAGCGTTAAAACGCGAAATGTCTTCCATAAAATTAACTCTTGCGGTTGAATGCGAATAAATCGCTTCTGGATTTCTTAAAGAAATACCTGACTCTTTTCTTAACTTAATTATCTTTGCTTCGAATGCAGCCAAGAAAACCCTATACATAGGATAAGGATTAGGCATCTGTATATTTTCCCTGTACTGATTTGCTGTACTAAGTAACGAAACAGTGGAAATGCCGATATTACGCGACGTAACTGGTAACATTTGTGGCTTCTTATTAATGTTGGATGTAAATTGCTCTAGTTGCTCACTTGTTACAAATGCGAATATTTCTGACTTAATGTCATCTAAATTTTTCTGTTGTGTTTGAATGCCGGTCTTGTATCGGTGGTTTTCCATACGTTGATTATTAAACTGTTTTCCGCATCCGCGTAACGCACATCCTTCCACGACGAATCACCAAACTTTTGTAACGCTTCAAGTCGCTTCACGTGATCCGGATTAGAACGGGGCACCTTGGGGTCCTTAAGCGACGTGCTAACGACGCTTAAATTTAAACGCGGAACAACACTCGATATGTTATTAGTAGCCGCCGGCGGGAGGTTCAAATTAAAGTCTAAAGGTATTGCGGAGCTAGGTCCAGGTACTGGTTCAGACCTATGAGCCGCTGTAGAGTTATTCGGAGTTGACCCGGATGCACCCACGTTTCGCACCGCAACTGTCGCGTACCGGTGGGTCGTCCGCCGCACTCGGCGGCCTGTAGCGCATTGTGACTGGAGTGCACCGTGCACACTTCTATCTAAGCACTAAAACAAACAGGTTTTGCTGGGACCGTTCTTGTTGTTTTGTTTTTGTAATTATATACACCGTGGCATTTTGATCGTCTTACAACCGCAGCCCACTTCATGTATGCAATGACTACTAAACATTCATTAAAATAAAAAAAGATATTTATGAATATTTGAGTAATTAAAAAATGAAAATTTAATTAAATAATATGACGCATGACGTAGTTTGAAACACCCTGTTACGAGCGCGGTCCGAGCATTGCGTTCAAAGGGCGGCGCGGTATGGAGCGGCGGCATCTTTAAAAGAGTTCATTCACCTTATTGCAAAAATGAGTATCTTACTATTGCAATCCTAATGTTCTCATTACGTAGCAGTTTGTAAATAAAAGCCACTTAATTCCAATTCTTCCTTCATACTTTAAACGGGCTTAGGACCGTCAGAAACAATATTAATTCTTAATAAAAACCCAAACTAAGTTGTTTTTGATACGTAGGTAACGTAGGCGTAGGTACCTACATAGTAAGTGCAGATTAATAAAAAAGAAAGTTACAAACATACGGCCGATTTCAATAACTGATCAATTATCTTCGTTCGACCCTATTGAAGATAGAAATTTCACTCATGTTCCTTAGGTAGGTTCTACCTACCTACATAAAATACAGAATTTTTATCTCTAACCAGGCAAATAACAAACAAAAGATTTATGTAGTTATTGAAATTGGCAGTATGTATTTGTTGCTTCCGGCGTATTTAAAAAATTGGAATCAACTGAATTATTTACACTAATTACTAATTACGTATTTACAAATGATCACTTTTTATTTACATAGGCAAGTAGGTAAGCTTTACCTGTATTGCAGCAACTGTTCGAATTGCCTACCACTTTGTTCAATACACAAATGGGCACGTTTTTGAATATTGTCATTTATTTTATTTAAAAGTCACTGTGTCTTGTTTCACGATATCAAAAGCAGCAATTATTTGTTGTTTTAATTGTTCTACACTGCGCGCTTCTTCGGTGTAAACTAGTCTCTTTACTTCAGACCACAAAAAAAAGTCCAATGGTGTCAGGTCCGGGCTTCGAGGTGGCCAAGCTACGGGACCACCGCACCCGATCCACCTGTCACCAAACTCGCGGTTTAGGTACTCTCGCACTGATCGAGAATAATGAGCGGGACAGCCATCGTGTTGGTAGTACAGACTGTTTAGATAGGGGGCAGGTACATCTTCCAGTAACTCGGGAATTACGTTCTGTACCATTTCTAGGTACGTTCCACCGCACAGACGGGTATTTGACCCTAAAACGTGGCCAAAACTATTTAACAATATTTTTTGAATATTTCAGTGCTTATATAGCCTAATTTATTGAAAAATCATGATTCAAAACCTATTTGATGGCAAAACATCAATTGGAAAGGAATCTAGGTGTGTGAGAAAAGGTAAAGAAAAAATATGTCACATTCTTACATTTTTATTTTATTAAACATTAAAAACCAACTATAAAACGGTATGGTAAGTACTCCTAATCTTTATTTTCCTTGTCCGAGTCACCACTATCGTGAAATGGCAGAAACATTTCTTTTGCGGAAGAGGTAAAAGGTTTAGAACTTTTCTTAGGTCTAGGCCTAATTGAGCTAAGATACGGGTCTGATGTGAGCAGCAGCCTATACAGAATATCCCTATTGCAATCGTCACGGGAAAACTTTCGCGAATAATTTTCCCTATAATCTCGAAAATGCTTGTTCCTAACTTCTGCTGCTTCTTCAGACAAAGTTCCGATTGGGATCAGAGCGTTTTTCACGATGAGTGGCCCGTGCATCAGCACTTTGTGTACAGTGGGTGTCATCGGATGCCAGCTGTATAAGCTAACATAAAGTTCTGCTGTACTGTCACAATATGAAGAAAACTTTTCAATATTTATGTCATATCCACTCGAAATAACTTCCAAAATTGTTGCGAACCTTTTTATTAATTCCTCATTGATACCAGTTATAGCGGAAGCCTCCGTAGAACATTCAAAAAATCTCCTACTCGTATTTCCGTCATTGGTATTGCCAAAATCAGCTTTTGGAATATCAACCAAAAGACCAAGTTCTTCTCGAAACCTTTCTTGGATTTCTTGCTTTTTAGTTTTTACGATGTCTTTTTCTGCTTGCGACCTAATTTGCCACTTCCCTACAGGAATCTTATATGCGACATGAAGAAGGCTTTCGAAGAATCTGATTCTAGCATGAAGAATTGAAAGCCCAAATTTAAAATTTTCCTTGATTACCTCTGAGCTCCTCACTTTATCGAGATTGTTAAAATCTGTTGAAGATAATTTGCAAAGATAACACCTCATCGTAGATTTAGTATCTGTGGCAGCATTACATACCTTACCATCAATCATTGTGAATAATAAGGTGTGTTTGACAGAAACTTCGAGTGCAGCACTTGTTAATTTGGTAGTATTCAAATCTTTAATTTGGTCTTCAAAATGCTTAATTTCTTCTTTCGTTGTTTCGGGAGTTTCTTTGATAAATCTTATCCTCATAGGCCTGCAAAATCTGTGTGAAGATGGAGAGTTGTTGCGCCAAATGACATTTGCACTTGTCACATCAGAACTAGGGTCATTCTTGCGCTTGCAAACTAATTGAACAGGAACCAAACTTGACTGAAATATATTAGCATCTGTATGGCTTGAGTTTTCAAACTTTTGCTTATATTCAGCTTGTTGTGATCCATCACATCCCCACTTATATATAAATTCAAGTGATGACGACTCCTCTACGGATAAAGTAGAAATATCGTCTTCTAAATATAGTAACAATCGCTTAGCTGTGTGGTCCAGCAATGCTTGCAGTTTTATTTCAGCACAGGTCTCAGATATGGTAATGCTTTCAGGATCTGGATAGCATTGCTGTTTTTCTTTTTGGAGGATGGTGTAGCAAGGATAGAACTTTTTATTTGTCTCACGCACTATATCGTACTGTCTCCTTGTTAAATTAGCTTCAACAAACATGGCTAACGCTGCAGTTGGTGTTATTTGTGTTGCTGGTGATGATGACGTGTCACTTTTGCGCAAGGCGATGCGGTACTCATGTCCACGGCCACGAGTCGGTGATTCTGTAATTTCCTTCACAACATTTGCTCCATCAGTATCTCCACGCTCTCGAAGTGCCATTTGACCGGCATATAATAGCTCTCGAGCTTCGTGGCTTTCACGAAGATTCTCAGTTTTTCTGCGTTTGCTTCGTTCAGACAAATCGTCAAAGCTTTTTTCTGGGCGCCCTGCATTACCGCTAGAAAGTCTTTTCCGAGGTATTTCAAGAGTGCCTTGAAACCAGTGTTCGTTGTTATTTAAAAATTTATGTTTAGTCCTGTTTGCTGCTTGCCATCTTGACTTAAAATCATGCTTGAATGTCGCAAATTTACGACGAAAAACTTCTTTTTTTTCGTCATCAAAAGAAGAGTCATTAATTAACTCTCCTTCAACTTCATCAAGTTTTTTAATCGTAAATCCATCAGAATGGTTATGGATCATGTTGTAAATATCCATTCGCGTCAACACTCGAGCCCCTGACGTTCCTAGAACAATTAAAACCCAAAAATATAATCACAACCGCAAAACAAAGTTTGTTTTATGGAGATCTTAAAACATAAAAATAAGGGAAATCCTTAGAAGAGGCAAAAAGTGGCAATATTTATTTCTATATAACATATATATGTCCTACCAAACCTTATACTAAATATAATCCGATAATGCCCGATTATCTTACTTTTAGCCTTTTCTAAATTTCATTGCGAGAATGATTAGTAAAAAATAATGCAGTTATCCAAAAACACTATAACTCTGTATAAAAACAAATTATTTTAGAAATAACAATATATTTGAATAATACATACCTGGTGCTGGAATATCCATGTAGAAAATCTTCGGTGGAAACAGAATTTATCAATTTTATCAATTAATGAAAACTAGAAACTTTTCAAACACTCACTACAAAAATAAACGTGCAACCAACAGCGCAGTCGAAACTCGTCTGACTAGATGTGTTCTGACAAGAATCAGGTAAAAAAGATGGCCGCCCATTGTTCCTTAATCCCTTGGGTATAGGCAGGTAAGGCTAATTTCTAGGAAACGGGACCTTTTTGAAATTGAATTTTGGCCGCGTTTTAGGGTCAAATACCCGTCTGTGCACCGTTGAGGTTACCCTGAATAAAAATAGGGCCAATTATTCTGTCCCGTATTATCCCAGCCCACACATTCACACTGAATCGGATTTGGTGGGAATGTTCTCGAATTAGATGTGGGTTGTTAATTGACCACCAATGCTCATTATGGATATTGAACATCCCCACTCGGGTGAACGTAGACTCATCGGTCCAGAGAATGTTGGTGTTTGGATGGTCAATAAGCCAGCGACATAATGCCATGCGGGATTCAGGGTCAGCTCCGTATAAGGCCTGTGCTCGCCGGTAGTGGTAGGGGTGTAATCCTTCCGCTTGTAAAACTTTCCAGACGTAGTAGTGGCTGACTCCGAAATGTCTGGCAGCCACTCTGGTACTCCGTCGCGGGTGTTCCTCAAAATACTGTAGTATGTTCTCTTCAAGAACGGGTGTGTGTCGTGGGCGACCCCGACCTTGCGCATGCGGTGGACTGCGAAACTGGCCGTGATCAATAAGTCGCTGTGTGGCTGCTAAAATGACTTGCAGTCCTGGCACTTGCGGGTTGATCACACCTCGGTTGCGTAACATTTCCAGATTATTTGGCGCAGCGTACAATCTCCTTGCTCCCCGTAAATTGTCACCACTCATTGCGTACAGGCGCACCATTTGTAGGTACTCGATATTCGAGTATCGATAGTTCCTATTACTCATTGTGAAGTAGGTAGGACCTATTCACTCCTTGCACTTAGTAACGATCGCGAACAACGTTTGATTATCCGGTAGCGCGCGCGCACTTCCACTTCCGGTGTTCGGTAGCAACTGAGACGCTGCGAGATTGACCTTCACTTATTTTTCAAGTGAAAGGGGCGGGGCGTGACACGCGCGGCTCTACTCAAAGGATAGCATTAGAGCACCTCATTGGATGACAGTCCACGTGGACTATGCTAGATTGGCTTTCGGTATTTTGTCTCATAGAAAATGGCGATGGAATGATCTACTCGACCCGTGCGCTGGGTAGGTATGGTCTATCGTTTGATACGTAAACATTAATAACAGGATGTTTCAGGATTCTAATACATTATTTATTTTTCTTTGTACCTATTATATTAATTAATGGTAAAAAAAAAAAAACATGCCTGGAGGTACTTTATGTCGGATACATTGAGTGGACCACCTTTGTAAGACGACTAAAATGCCACGGTGTATATATATATTATTTGTTATTAGATACTAGTTTATTTATATTATGACTTATTATTTATTAGGTATGTTGAAACTGTATGTACTTCCCGTCACTTGTCCATAAGGGTTCATTAGAAAACCAGCGTCAGACAGTATATTCTGTCTGGCATTAATGCTGAAATGAGCCTTTTTGGCGCAGCCGTGAGACACATTATCGTTTTAAAAACATTATTTATTCTTTATTTTGATATTTGTGTTATGTGTTTCATGAACTGTGTCCAAATAAACTTTATTCTTTCTTTCTTTCTTTTTTTCTTTCATAGCTGCTACTGCCATGGATTCGACAGATGTTGACTCCCATTTTTCATAAACTAAGTTTTGAATTTGAGCATAAGTTGTTTTCATAAATATGGGTATGTTCATACATGCTGTAATTTCTTCAAATTGCGAAAAGCCGATACCAGCAGAAGTAATTCCTGTAACGGCACCCACGTTAGTATTGACATTATTTGTACTTGATAAATCTTCACTTGTGACAATAAAGTCGTCTTTACACATATTGCATCTAAACTTGAATCTGGAGATCAAGCCAATCCTTTTTTCTCCTATGAGTGACATTTGTGAGAAATTGCAATTGAACAAAGAACTATGGCTGGTTATAGTTTGCAGCTGCTGGATAAAATGCATTATGTCAACGACTCTTCGACCATGAACTGGTGGGTATATAGTATTTTCTTGAGATTCGGTCGACGGTTCAACGTAAAGCACATCGTCAGTGATTTCTCTGTAAGAAAAAAACCATATTTTTTTATTTTATTATAAAAAAATGAATAAAAGAAAACAAATCATGGCAATTACGCGGTGTGTACGAATACAATGCGTGGACATAAGAGTGGGTGCAAGGACAGACGGGTGGACACCTTAGCTAGCTGAGGTGTCTCCCTGCGCTACAATGACTATACATTATTGATTGAGAAAAATTGGGCTGTAGACGCGAAGTTTGTCACGCCACTCTTTGGAAGTCGAACGCGGAGTCATCGGCTATCCTTCCCGTCCTCCTTGATGACCTTCGCCCATCTATTGATACTTACTCATCATATTTTGATTTTGGATTGGCCCCTGGAGTTACAACTGTTGTAATTGAAAGTGATGTACCAGGGTTTCCGTGCTCAGAGTTCGTTTGTAATCTAAAATTGAAAAAAAAAAAAAAAAATTGTTATAAGTAGGTACCTACATGATTATTTTTATATCATGTGTTTTTTTTGAGGAATTTCAACAATGTGCATTTTGAGTCATTTCCATTTGGCATTTAGAATATTTGCCATTTTTAGAATAAGGCATTTGAAGAATTTATTATTATAAAGGTAGTACTTATATTATTTTGAGACTCTTATACCAATTTCAATTTATTCAATTTATATTGTGTCCATTTCGAGAATTTTTCATTTTGTGCCTAAGCCCACTTAGTCATTTTGAAAAGTGGTCCTTATGCGCTTAGCCCGTTATGTTATATTATACATACCTACTAAAGTTGATAATTTACAAATATTTACAACGTCTTACAGAAGACCGTAGAAATACGAAAAGGGGTCATCAGTCATTATTACGAATAACTTTTACTGTGGCGCCAACCAACAAACTATGGTCATTTTGTCGCGGATGAATGACTTTTTTCATAAGTCGGTAGATTTTGTTTCGCGATTTCAGTGTTGGGGCCATAGTAAAAGTTGTTAGTCACTACAATATTCTGTAACACCATGTATAAAGCTTACTCATTAAAAGTTTTCTCCGATGGTTCATCTGCTGACGGGTTGTTCGCCAACCGTTTCTTTTTACTATAAAGAAAAAACAATAAAATTGCATTACTATGGTTTCAAAAATAAAAATAAAACAAAAATAATAATTACTGAAAATTTATTTCAATTATGAAAATAGACAAAAAGTAAAATAATAAAAAAAATATTACAAAACAGAAAAAATCAATAAAAAAATTATACAGAATATATTGGGAATTGAACCCGAGTTTAGTAATTGTAGCAGAAAACTCTTCCAATGCACGTAACCACTCGACCAATGGAACTATGGAAAGCATGTCGAAATTACGCACTATATATAATCTATAAGTACAAACAATTACAATTACAATTTTACAATTTCCATCATGTGTTTTTGTTTCATCGAATATGATCTCTTTATTGCCCTCCGTATATTTTTTTTGTTACCCATTTTTTTATAAGGTCAATCACTGATTGTTTATTTACACAACTTATGCCTAGAACCGAAACCGATCAAAAATTTACACCAACAACGCAAATATGAAATGATAAAACCAACTGATTTCTGAGCGGCGAGCGGAGCAAAATGACATAGGTCCATCAGGCAGCGTGCCTCAGCGGTCACTGTCGCGTCGCGTAGAAATGAAAGAGAAGCGAAAAGACGCCGCGTCTGCGCGACGACGCGTCGTTCGACTCGTTGGAGTTATTTATCATGAATTATAATAATCCTTACAAATATCTTATTTCAATCGATAAAGAAAATCAACAGTTCCCCTTATTATTATATATTACACTACTGTTATTAATTTTATCCAGATTTGTTTATAAATAATACAGTTACAATTGCTTGAATTTCAATTTTAATGGTTAGTTTATGATTTTTTTCTATTGAGAAAATTTAACGAAAACGTGTTTTGAACACAATGGTCCACCCATAAATATGATCAAGATTAACATTTTTTTTTTTGCTGCTATGTACAGCGCCTTAATGTGCCTCCTCTTCCTGTGCATCTTCGCCATGTTTTTCATCTTCAAGGTCTGCTCGCAAATCACTTACATTCCCGTAGTAATCCAAATTATCTTCATCCAATTCACTTTCATCCTCAGATATCTTCCCATTTTCTAATTGCAACAGTAGACGTGCGATTCGGTCTTCATTCATTTTGTTCCTGAAAATACAAACACAAGCCATGCAAACCACATCCAAAAATTTGTAAAAAACACGAAAAACTTTGGATTTAATTCCCTAAACTCCCAATTATCCGAATTCCTTAAATAGAAAAAAATATACCCGCAACGCATGAAATATCATTTTTGATAACAAACACGGAAAGTTAGGTTAGCATTAAGGGCTAGAGCAGTCATACTCAACCTTTTTTTATAGGGCCACAAACACGTTTCAGTCACGCTGTCGGGGGTCACAAACGAAAATAATTTAGCTCTTAATTAAAACGTAATCCCAAGTAAACAATGTATTTACTTTATTAATGAAAAAAGAAGTTTTAACAAAGATGTTTATATGTTTTAATGCGATTTTTGATACTTTGAACAATTTTACAAAACTTTATCAAGATCTGGCTTGTCGCTTCATGCTATCCTTATTACATCATCCAAATGAGAATCTATAAGTTTGTTTCTGTTCACGTTCATTGTGTATTTAATTTTAGAAAAAGACGATGCGTAGACACGTTGACTCAAAGAATGTTATTAGGATTTGGGCACATCTTTGAACGCTTTTATATTTTTGGGGAACAATACTCAAAAATTCTACATATTTCCTGTTTTCCCTTTTTTCTTTCTAGATTGGTGTCGTTTTGTATCGCAGGTTGAGTATAGCTGGTCTTGAGGTACAATTGTATCATCTAAAAAGGCTGCCGGAGCGTATCTTTGTTCTTGATGTTTCTCACAAGATAAAAAATAAACCACGCTGGCTATATGTGCGCTGCTTCCAATGATGCGGCGGCCGTGGATGCAAGAGCAGTAGTAACCTTTGATACTCTGTCTACCATTTTCTGTTGGGTTCACCAATATAGAGGTATAGTACTGTTTGCTCCTCACGTGTCGTGATTGCATTCTTCCTCTGATTAATATTTAGTTGTTAATCAATTCTTGGTGTCGATATAGTTCCACAATATACAGACCGTTTGGTATGTGCTCATGGACGGTACGATCGAGCGATCCATAAATGATACGTCCCCAAAGTGAACAGAGTTAAATCGTCATAAGTAAGTTGTGGAAGGTCGTCGAAAGCAGCATTATTGGCATCAATTGGCACGAAGGCTACTCTTTGCCTATTTAAGTTGTGCTGCCTCACATACTCCGCCAGTTCATTCTCTCTTTTGATATTTTCATTAATAATAACAATGAATTGTTCGGCGTATTAGCTGTGCTCGTATGGACGTCGAGTTGCGTTGATGATGGGCGCGGTAATTCTGAAGTCTGTCATCATGTTTGGCAAAGAAACATTAACCTCCTAACCCCTGAGGGTATGAAATCTTACCGATTTTGATAAAACTTGGTATGGTTGTTAGTTACGTAACTGAAATCTTGGGAAAATTATTAGAAAAAATCATAAACTTGGAAAAGTGGGTTTTCTTAATGTACTGTACATAGTACAGTCGGTGTGAATTGAGATGAAAACTAAACTTTGATGTACTATATGAAGTACTTTCGGTGTGAAATGAAACAAAATTATTTTCTATTAAATTGTTTAATATCGACATTCATTTAATATCATCATTTAAGATCCATGAATTAGAACAAAGTCCCAAATTATTGTTCATGAAACTGTAGAAAGCAATTCCTGTTCTTTACAAGACACAAATAAATGTCACACCCCTTGCATTTGACTGTACTTTTCATGTTACAACCTTCTTTTCTGCAACGCTTTTGAACATTGGTATACTGTGGCAAATGTAAGGCTTTGCGGTTCTGCAGTGGAGGTATGGGCTTAATTTCCACTCTTCGTTTCCTGTGCGCATTTCTTAATTCGCCTTCTAGATTACCGTCCATATCTTCAGATTCAGCAGGTGGTAAGTTTTCTGTGATCAACTTTTCGCCCAGGTTAATTTTAAATTCTCTCAATTGCTCTACTTTGTGTCTCTGAACACCACTTGAAAGTTGACGATTACGGTACAAGGTCCAGGCATTGGTTACTGATATATCAATCATGTGGAAAATAAAACGAATCGTCCATTTCTTGGTACGACTTCTCTCAGGACAGACAGCAAGCATTCTATCGGCAAGATCCACGCCCCCATAAAAGAGTTGTACTTTTGTATAACTTGAGGCCTTCTAACAGTCTGATACTCTTTGAGGCGTTTATTCCATCTTCTGCACGTATCACACACAGTGTCTGAAAAGCATGAAGATATCATAAGGACCGGCTTGTTGTCTAGCCATTTATTTATGGCAATTTTTCCATCTGCTCTGCATTTCACTTCTGTGCTACCTCTGGGCTTCTTCATGAAAGATTTATCGTCGGTAAAATCACAAGTTTTTGGTATTCTGTTTTTCATTATTGTTCCTCTGCTATTGAATCCTCTAACAAGCAGTTCGTCAAAAAGTTTTACTGTTGAAAAATATCTGTCAAAATACAAATAATGTCCTGGTACCAACGTTTCTGTAAGTTTTAGTATTGCCGACTCACCAAGTGGATGGCCTTGAGACGAATATTCTTCGAATGTTTTTTCACCTTGATAAACAACCATATCCAGTATAAGTCCATCTGGATTTGCCGCAACGAAAACTTTCAGTCCAACAGGGTTTGGTTTGTTGGGGCAATATTGTTTCAAACCACATGACCCTGAAAAAGGTATTATCATTTCATCGATGGATATATGTTCAGACCTCTTTTGGAGATGACAACCTTTTAGTACTCTTTGGAACAAAGGCACCACTTTCCATATTCTATTTAATCGCTCTTCGTTTGTAACATCATTATCAAATACGACTTTCAGACTTGTTCGTATTGCATAAAATCGATCTCGTGTCATTGCATCGGCAATTATCTTAATTTTCCACTTACGATTCCAGTAAAGGTCTATCATTGGATAATTGATTGCTGACATAAGTAAAGACATGCCGATCAACACTTTGAGTTCTCTCAAATTCAAGCCCAGGGATCTTCCTTTAATCTGCACATAAGTCTGATTAGATGCGTCGACCATCTTTGTCAAAATGTCATCATCTATGTACTCTTCTAAAAACTTGTACCACTGTGTTTGGCTAAGATCTCTTTCAATATAATTTGGGCTGGTCATTGAATGGATCGTAGGCTCAAAATTAGTTACCTGCCATTGATTTGCGGTAAGAGAAGTATCGTTTCCTGCTCTTACCGTCGAATCCACTCGAAGAACTCTGCCTCTACCCCTTCGCGTCCGTGACGTACCTCTGATTCGTCCACGTCGAGCGCTGCTGATGTTGATAAAGGAACTTGATGGAGAGGGGACCGGTACTGGAGATGGAGGAGCTTCTAAAACCATTGAATCTTCCTCCCCATCGGTGTAATCATCAGAAGATTGACTTCGGATATCACCCTGCTGATAGGTAGGGTCATTATCAGAGTCTTCAGAAAAATCGTGCTCGGAATCGTCCAAATATTCCAAAACTGGAACAAATAATTTTATATGTAAGTCGCATAATTTACACCCAAAATGCTATGCATAGGACATCAAAATATATAAAAAATCTTAATCCACACCTGATGTACTAAGTATAGTACATCAAAGTTTTAGCCTTGCAGCGAACAAAATATTCATGGCAGACCTAAAATACTTTGTAAATATTAGCATTTACTTCAATAACAAGTGAACAGATAAAAAACAATCCATAAATATTCCTAAAAATAATGTATGAATAACGATTACTTACTTTGCTCTGAGCGGAGATGCGACCGTCTGTGATGGGCGTCCATCTTGAAAAAGAACTATTTGTCATAGAGTGACAGCTTATTTTTTTTCTAAAAGTTGCGTTCGTATAGGACACAATTGCACAGTACACTTTTAGAGAAATTGATTTACTATTGTGCGGGAATTTTGAATTTTTGATGTACTATGAATAGTACGCCAGGGGTCAGGAGGACGTGCCGAAAGATTTTAAAATCTTTTTTAAATCTACCATTTATGATCTCGACCACCCAACGGGTCATTGTGATGAGTCTCGACTTATTTGCGGCAGCTGTCGTCAACTGTTCTCTAGATCTAGTCTACTCTACGCCCAATGACTTAAACGGATTTTGGTAGCCAGCGGACAATTCCTTTCGATTCCCACAGTGCGCAGCGTGGGAACGACGGTCAGTTTTGGTACATCGTACTCAATAGTTTGTACTATTTTAATTGTATTAAGCACTGGTACGATGTTGGTGTGAAGCTTTCAACTAGGGCCTAAGGTTCTGAACCATCCGCCATCCGCTTGCAGTAAGTATTGATATTTATCATTGGTGTCAATCTGTGGGGTCTCTGGGGGGATCTATTTTGTGGAATTGACCCCAGAACGGTAGCCATTTCGGATAATATTATTGGTTTGACGACTATTCCTTTCTTGTTAGTTTTTAATTTCATTTGACAGGATTCACATAAACTTAAATACAATAATATTCCTTCTTGTGTCACATTCTTGTACAAAAAGTACACAAAGTACAGTTTTAATTCATTTATCGCCCGCCATGACCCGTATCAATGTGAATGGTATGCAACACATCAAACAGGTCTGAATTTTTCACATAATACAAGATACTATTGCCTTGTCCTGCCACTGGTGCTATTAGCTTTTCTACGCCGCCAATAGTGCAAACATCAAATCTTTTTAACCGTCGATACTGCAATGTTGAACGCTTAGCGGCGAATTTTGCTGACTTGACTATCGTACTGTTCGTCACTCAAATTAAAACTATTATCAGTTCGTTTTGATGTTAGTAACTCACGAAACTTACTCAAACTTCGTTTTAAGCGTTTCGAGATTGTGCGACGCCGACATTGCAAGTACGTGCAATCAACCACAAGGAAAGATGACGCAATACTGAAACAAAAACATTGCCACGTGTGCACGCGCGCATTGTCTCCCCACCTGTCTGTCAAGCCCTACGCCGACGCCCGGCGCGACTATCGAATACATTTTAGCCGTTTCGTTGCGGTTAATGTGTACATTAGCCGGCTAAAGATGGAATATCACGACACAAACTAACATGATATCGAACTTTAGCTGCTTCTCGAAGATAAACCTAAGGTTAGGTGGCTAATCTTAAGTTTATGTTCACACCCACCTTTAGCCGTAACATATATACAATATACACCAACGAAATATTTTGAAAATTATTACGTGGAATTCCTACTTTGCCCATACAATTAGTTAACGAATAATTTCATTAGTGATTGGCCAAGTTTTATAAGGAGAAGGAGTTGACCATAACAACTATTCTGTGTAAGTACTTGGTAATCATCTAATTAGGAACTATTGTGACTGTAATTATCTTAATTTGTTTACCACAATCCCTATACTTCTATAAATGCTAAATGTAATTCTACTCAAGCGTCATTTGGTCATCAAGCTCTCTCTTGGTTATTTCTTTTTCGTAAAAAAAATGGAAAATTCTAGTGAAGTTTCTGTCAGTGCTTTTATTTTAGTCGATATAGAGGGAAAAAAATTTTTCGACGATGGAATGGATCAAGAATTGTTTACGATTTGTGAAAAAATTGAGAAGAAACATTACATTACTATTACTATTTGATTCATCTTATGATGATGAGTTATACAATATCTGTGCGGCGGTTGAATCAAAGTTCAAGTAAGTATGATACAAAACTTGATACAGAATATTATTTTCCTAATATACACAATATATTTCAAAGGGTTTGGTTACTTCAGTAAATACTAGTCGATGACTATTATTAAAAAATCAGTTGGCAGGATCTTTGCGGCGCTGATTCTTGTAAATTCACAATTCCAAAATTCCCAATGATTCTTAGCTTGTTTTCTCCTCTACCTATCGTTATTTCTCCTAACAAAGTTTATTCTGTTTATATGTATGTATGTAAGTATATATGTATTACTATTTATCCTTTTTCGAGTTATCTATCCCGTATGTTGCACCTGCCATGTTTGTGTCTGCATTACACTAAGGTTGACTGGTAGAAAATGCCTCAGGCATTAAGTCCGCCTTTGTACGGTATTTTTTTACATAGGCATAAAGTTTTAAATAAATAAAAAAGAAAATCAAAATATTTTATTTCACATAAACGTTCATGAACATTGGACACTTATGAAACGTCCAATTGGTCGTCCAAGAGCGATCAAGAAACTCCACGGTTACTCTTTTAAAAATCAATGACTTTTACAATGTTTTAATAAGTATGGGAGGACAGTATTAAGCCTGCAACATTCTCACATTCACAGAATAAAAAAGAAACTTTACAAAAGATAAATAAAAATATAAATTATATATAAAAAAATAAAATATTAAAACTAAATGATTGCCATACTGAAATTAAAAGTCCCAAATAAATATAAATCAAATCAAATCAAATTTATTTGCATAATACATGTTAAATCTGTACCTTCAGTGAAAAGTGATGTGATGTAACTGGAAAATCATGATTCTGAGAAAATTAATGTTAAAGTTTAAAAAAAATCTGACTCTTTGTCTACTTCACTAAAATGAGTACTGATTACTGACATTGGTAAACCATATCTTAGAGCACGATTAAGTGTAAGAAGAAACAGATTAATTTGTTTAGTGTTTTTATAATTTAAAAAGAAATCCAGTTGTATCACCTAACACAACATGTATTAAAGTCGTTTTATGTGTAAATTAATTTAAAATGACTTGAACCATTTTACACATTATTTATTGGTTGGTGTTGGATGATTTTATGCTTTGTATTTTGGAAGGTTGCACTATAAGAAGTTATTCAAACAAAAAGTTGTAAAATAAATATGATAAACTTGAATATTAAAAATTGAAATTGATATTGTATTCAGGAATTTGGGAGTCAAATTGTATTTAAATTGTTATACACCTGTATCGCATTTAAGATAAAAAGTGATTAATGATACAAATTGTTGTTAATTTTGATACATTTTGAAAATGTTAATGTATTTATTGATACAAGTGCCATACAGAAATACGAAAATAGTAAGAATTTGTTAGATAGGTATTTGTTTGAGAGAAATAAAATCAACTTTAAACGAAAAAACAAATTTTCTTTATTTTATTAATCATATTTCTTTAAAAAAAACAAAAGCTTTGGTAGAAAATTAAGTAAATCACATTAAAAAACACACTTAGACGTTATTTAAACATAATCAGTAGGTAATCTATATAATCAGTCTTTTCTTTATTCATTTATATGGTCTTTATACTTTATAATCAGTTCTTTATTATTTGTCATAAAAGCTTATTATCATCAAGACCTGTCAAATTACGTTTTTAATATAATAAATTGTTAAAGTTTAAATGTTCATAATCAAGCAACAGACAAGCGTTAAAGTAGGTACATGCCTTGTACTTTCATTCAGTTTCTGAGACGATATCTGGATCGACGTCACGTAAATTGCCATTAGTTAGCAAGTTATGGTAAAATTCATGAACACTTGGATCAATATATTCCAGAAGGGATATTAAATCCTTTTTTTTTTGTACGCTTATAGGCACTGGTCCTTTGTAACATTTTTGAAGAGCATTTATATTAACAAAGCTATAATCTTTATTTTTCTTGCTATAAGACATCGAATAGTAGTCAGTATCACGTTCGTAACTTTCTTTATATCCAAAATCTGGAAATTGACCTTGAATAAATTTAAGAACTCGCACCTTTGACCATACAAATTTCCTGCCCTCAGTATTACACTTTTTTATTACAACATTATATTTTGAAAATGAAGCAAAATCGTAAAAATCGTTTTCAGACATTTCTATGACTGAGAATTTATTATTCCTATTTGAGGAAATTCTCACCAGCTGACACCAATCCCGCGGATGATGAATGTTCATCGAAGTTCGCTTTTTTGCCTTCTCAATAAGTGCATGATCACTGTCTACCTCCATGTGCGTATGGCCCGGTACGAGAAACTTAAGTTCTATCACTGACAGTTGAGTAGATTCTTTTATAGCTAGCAATAACGCTGTACAAACTATAGAATTCTTATTCTGCCCCGAACATGAATCAGAATACATAATTAGATTTTCAGCATGTGGATGGAGTAAAGGCAGTCTCACAGTAATAAAATCGTATAGGCACGAAGCTATTTGATTAGCGCCTCTACCACCACTTGATTCTGGCCACATATAACAATACGCGTTGTTAGACATAAAATCATGAATAGTGTGGTTATAGACTCAAAGTTGTCTTTTATAAAATGCTGATTGGGTAGTTAACACAGGCGTGGGTAAACATTGTTGTAAGTCAAAGGCAATCCACACAAGTATTAGAGTTATTTTGTAATTTCTCCCAGGTTTTAATTTACCTAGCTTTGTGACATAACTTTTCCGCGCATTTCTTAATAATAATCTAGATTCTCTGTCTGCTCTTCTTTCTTTTAACGATTTCCTTATTTTTCTTTTATTTGAATTTGAACACCCAGGTTCTGACTCTATTACGGTATTATCCGATTCAGAACTTTCAGGAACTATGACATTCAATTTGGTGTATTTTTTCTTTGGTTTTCTAGACGTGCTAGTTTCACTTTCATCTGTATCACTTGTATTAGATAAGATAAGATAAGATAAGATTTATTTATTTGCATAGAATGTAGGTAACGAATACATTTAGGTGTTACAATATTTTGAGATCCTTATACATTCTGCCTCATGGCATGCAAAAAAATTTATTAGCTTTTAAATGTAAATTAATTATTAACTTATTACAGTTTCTTTATAAAAAGTTATTTACTTATACAATATGTTATTTACTATTTTTATTATTTAATTTATTTAGAGGTACTTATTTGTTTAATATATGTACATAGTTATTAAAAAGACTTGTCATTTAAGAAATCTGTTATAGAGTAATAGCATTTTTTTACTAGTAATATTTTCAAGTACTTTTTAAATATTCTTAGAGGTTGCTCTTTAATATTTCTAGGTATATGTTATATGTATGTGTATTGGGTATATAGTTTTCACTACTACCAGAACTAAAGTCTAAAAGGGAATTGCTCAGTTTGTTAGGGCAATTTGGCTTAACGTGAACATTAATTATAATATTTAATGACTAGGGTTTTTAATAGTTTATGCCTCAAAGAAATGAATTATAATAATAAGGTTGCAGGAGAGTGTAAAAATGGTTCATATTTAGCATGTCTTATGCTAAAACTTGTCGTTGAAAAAGTTACAATTATGAGTATTTATTTTCCAAAATAAATCATTTGCCTTTATAATAATGATATTCTCTTACTTTGAATGCAGTAGTAACATATCCTGAGGTCATTTTAATGTAAAAAATAAAACTTATATATTTTTGTTTTAATGATTTTTATTCCGAATCATAAATTAATAAAATATCATCTAAAAATTGGGCAGGTGGCCTAATATTATTTTCGTGCCTTGCCCAGCTTAAGTACCATATTATGGTCATAACGTGAGCACAGCAACCCACCGTTCTTCGCCCTACAAGGCAATTGCAACAATATTGAATAATTGCTTCTCTGCCTTGCAGATTATTATTAATTATAATATACACAAAATATATTTTTCGGCTTATGTGCCTGCTTTGAATTTTTCCTCGCAATAGAGTGCAATTGTCAGTTAAGGGTAAACCTTCAAGGAGGTTGCTGGCTCTCTCTGTACACACTTCAATAGTATAGGAACCGTCATTCCTGTACTGTATGTCAGTCTTGGGAATGATATATTACTGATGTTTACATTTATATTTATAAACTGTGATCGTCTTCTATTTAAATTATTTTGGATTACAAACTCAGCAAGTGCATTATTCATGTACAGTCTTTCGTTTACTATTTCAAGGATTTGGCTGGCATCTTCTCTATTCCTGACTCTTTGGTGAAACTTATTTATTAACGCGGCAGCCACCTTAAAATCTATGATGGCATGCTTGGAAGCCAAGTTAAAAAATTCATGACGGAATATTTTAAAAGAGTGTTTAAAAATCCCATTAATCGCTTCTACAACCCACCTACATATTGTAACATTTCTGGATTTATTTGCTGCCAACGTTGATAACTGAGTTTCACCTACCTGTAAAGATGCAGGCATATGTACAGAATAATTACACTCTTCTAATAACGGTACACAGTCTCTAAAACCCCTATCCAAAATAAAAACATCTCCTTCCTGAAAATACTGCCTCAAAGTGTTTGCCTCAGTTCTAAATTCGTTTAACATAATATTAGCATCAGATGTTGTTGCTGGATAGGGGCCTAATACATCAATAATGTATCCATCAGAGCATACCATTAGAAATGGCTTCATTAGGTTCCTGTACTTGTGCAAGGAGTATGTATTTTTTTGATACAGATAATTTAACTCTTTTGAACATATAAATATGTACCATCAATTATAATAATTGGTTTTCTGTCTTCTCCACCAAACAAACCATTGGGGATGATTAGATTTCTTTGGGATATTTCTGACCGTTGCATGAACGTTAAATATAATATATACTTGACGACGCATGCGACATGTTAGTGGCACAGCCGTCATCAGTAGGGTTATCTTGTAGAGGGTTCATGGCGTAGGTTTCAAAATATAGTCCACACTTATCACAATCACTTTTACTTTTCAACAGGTAATTAGAAACAATTTAAACTCACAGAGATATTAAGAGCAGAGTGCACCAGCGATCTCGTTAGGAGGGTCCGAAGTAATCGGTGGCTTCCCAAAAAGTGAGGCTCTCTCTCCGAGCTCTAACCGCAAGCGTTCGTCCCCTCCTAACGATTCCGCTCACGTGACTTGTGACATCACGGCGTAACAATGCTCCCGTACAATGTAATCAATTGAGCGTCTTATTATAACAAAATTATCACCATCGCCGACACGGCCATACTGACAAGTCACACGTCCTCGTGTGCTGTATTACCTGGCGACAAAACAAAATGCATATGTAGATAATATAAGATAGCTCGGCCTACCTGACCTCAAACAATGGACCACATATTCACATTATCACCATCGCCGACATACTTATTAAAAAAAAAAAAAACGTACTTAGGTAATTTAGAAAATTATAGAATGCCTCGTGCCAGAATTTGTCAACATTATCAGTTGTGTGTAAACCCTGCATTTGAGACATTGTTAATCAGCCTATAATGTTCCCACTGCTGGGACACAGGCCTCCTCTCTGTGAGAGGGAGCGGGCCCGTAATCCACCACGCGGGCCCAGTGCGGGTTGGTAGATGTCACATGTCTTCGAATTTTTGGTTCTAGGACATGCCGGTTTTCTCACGATGTTTTCCTTCACCGTTTTGAGAGCAGTGGCGATGAAATAATTTACACAAAGTAAAGCGCCTGACAGGGTTCGAATCTACGACCTACAACTCGTAAGTCGTGGCCGTTACCACTGGGCCAGCACTGCTCATTTGAGACATAATTATCGGGAAGTTTCTCCATTCTTCATCGAGCATTATTTTTTTTACAACTTAATAACGTTAATTTGTTGTTCAGGCAATTCTTTTGTTTCAAAGTGTCGTCAAATAATTTTAAAAGGTGCTGTAAAGTGAGGTTCAGCTTATGAGCCATGCAGCCCCAATGTGTCCAGCCTAAAACGTTGACTGCTCCGACTATGTTTGCAACATTATCAGTCACACAAAAAAATATTTTATCTAATACACCCCATTCAATACACGTGTTTCTTAAAATTTAAGAAAGATTTTGGCTTGTACGTGCATCATGTACTACACTGCATTTCAGTACCACTGATTTAACCCTTACCTGCATGTTTTTTTGTTTTTTAATTTAAAAAATATTATTAGGTACGTTATTATATACAGATATCGGGAAAAATAATAAAAAAAATCATAGTCAAACTCATTTGTTTATTAAAAAAAAAAAACAGTATGTTGCCATTTGGGTACAATATGCATATAACTATATAATAACTATGTATATACTTATTTATGATGAATGGAATGCAGCAAAGCAATTTCTATCATAGGTATGACAAAGAGCAACCTTGCATTTTGTGCATTCTGTGCGTGAGAAACCCTTGCATCCTGGTAGTTTGCATCTATTTTTAGAAGCACATCTTCGTTCATTATGAGCAATTCCATCAGTCCTAACATCTTTAGGTGGGACAGCTTTCATAGGTCCGCGATGTTTCTTTGCTTCCAGTTCTTTATCAATACTACTGGAAGAGGGTCGTCCTCTTTTGTTTTCGCCATTTCTTTTATAATTACATAAAGCCTCTGCCAATTCGGATCTGTAGTCACCCAAACTAAGGCTTCTGTAGTTTCCCCTTTCGATATTGGCTTTTTTATATAAAACCCATGAGTTTATAATAGCCATATCAATCATGTGGTAAAATAAACGAATATACCATTTTCGACTTTTTATCCTAATCCTATATCTTCCTAAAAAACTATCCATTAGGTCGACACCTCCCATATGCGCGTTGTAATCTTTGATTATTTTCGGGCATAAGATATTGATCGTCTTCTTTTCTTTTTTGTCATATCTGTTTACTGAACCTACTGGTTCAGCGCCGAAATATGTAGAAGCTAAAGTAACGAGCTTGTTATCCTTCCAACAGGTCACTGAAATATCCACGCCTTCATAGTCGGCGACTTGCTCTTCATAGGATCCTCGGGGTACAGAGTCTTTCATGTAATCTTTTTGTTTCGGTAATTTACAGTTTTTACCAAGACGGTTTCTTTGGATCGTACCCAGAGCATAAATGCCCTGACTATCAAGGTAATGCAGTAAGGGAATTGACGTGTAAAAATTGTCAAAATAAATAATGTGGTTTGCACTTCGTGGGACGTAGCGGCACAATCGAATTACCGTGTTTCCTACAGCACCAAGATCTGGTTCGCCTGGCAGATTGTCAAGGTCGTGCTTCCCAGAATAAATTTCAAAGTTGTATGCATATCCTGACAGAGAGCATAGAACGAACAGCTTGAAGCCCCACTTATGCGGTTTATTGGGGAGATATTGCTTCATAAAATGTGCTACTTTCGTAGCACACATTTGCTTATCAAGTGACAACCTCTGATCATATGGAGCAATTCTTGTAAATGTGGTATTGAGATGTTCTACCAGAGGTCGTATTTTGTAAAGACGATCGTGTTGAGGATGACCAACAGGCTTATGTTCTGCATTGTCATTGAAGTGAATTACTGATCGTATTTTCTCAAATCTATTCACAGTCATTGTCTGCATGATGTTAGAAAAACCATACTTTGACCAGTAAGATCTCACGCTGGGATAGTGGAATACAGACATGAATATGATAATACCAAGAAACTAGCGAATTTCTAACGCATTTACAGGGGGACAGTTGCTAATTGCCTTTTGGGTAATATACAAATTTGTCTCATTTATTATTTTGGTAAGTATATCCTCATTTATAATTTGGGAAAAGAATTCAAATGGAGTCTCTAGTTGGGCAACTTCTGAGCAAAGATCTGAGTTTCCTAAAAATTTAATGCGATCCTCATTCCAATCCAGATGGCGTTTTTTCCATATAAGATCCCTACTTCGTGATCTCCAAGCTGCCACACCGATCATACCTGCAACTGGTTGACTAGACGAAGGTCCTGGAATAGGTTCTGTGGAAGGGACTTCATGATGCTCTTCGGCAACTAGGGGAGGGTCATCTGGGATATTTTCATCTTCATGGTAGTCGACATCATCATTCTCCAGCTCGTGCAATAATTCCCTTTGGCTCATATAATAATCAATTTCATTATCATCGCCCATATCATTATCGTCTTCAGATATGTAACCGTCTTCTAATGCTGATAACATTTCCTCTATGTCTTTGTCTAGCATTTTGTCAAGCAAGCTGAAAAATATTGCAAGATTACCCAAAACCCTCCATCACCAAAATCCTCAAAAGCAAGTAAATCATAAGCAGTGAACGCATAATGTAGACTTTTGGCAACATAGCAATTTAGCAAGATATCGCATCATTCCGAATAAATACATAAAAAACTGTATAATATATCGATAACTAACCTTTTTTCTAACTCGACAACAATGTTTTCACTCAAAGTACCACCAGCAGTAATTCGAAATAAAAAAATCAATTAGTCACAAATTGTAATCTGTAGCTTTTTCAACTCTGTTGAAAATAAATACAAACTGTCAAAAAATTCGCGCCAAAACCGAGTTTTTTTTAATTTTATTCAATAATCTGTGGTTACATGACAGTTGTTACGTTTCGTTCAGAATCACATAACTTTCACTCTTTCTATTATAAATTGAAAAACGGTATGATTACATATGGCAACAATATGCATGTAAGGGTTAAATTTAGATACCTATAGGGTAGTTGTCCTATTAGTGTCCACTACAATTAAAAAATATTGTACAAGAATTCAAGTTTATTTAACATCCTAACTAATAATTTCAACTAAACTCCGTTAAACTTTTAAGTAAATCTAACACACCAGAACAGACGAGTTATGTAATTCAAATTCAAAATTGAAAAATTTTTTTTTTTTTGGCTTGGGAAAATCATCAATGACTCAGCTCCCCCCCGGTGGAGCGGAAGGAACTGTTACGACTCTTACTGACTAAAAACCACCCTATTCCTTCAGTTTCCCTTGCATTCCTGGGCTGCGTTATCTCGTTAGAGCATTCCCGCAACCCCGGAAATTCCCGCAACTCCGGAAAATCATTACCTAATTTCAATCCATTAAAGATCATAATTATTATGGGGCCGCGTTATCTCGTCAGAAGTTGTATTTACCAGGAGTAATTGAAAACACGCGGACTGCAATTAGTTCACCTGCCCTTAGACCCTAACCCATTAGGTTTACACACATTATGATGCTTACTTTGTGTGTAAATAGGGTTCTGTGAGCAAACGATTTTCAATTCGGCAATAACAATTCCTGTTACTCATGCGGTCCTAGTACTTTATTAATTTCTTTCCACAGTTAGATGCAGTTATGCAACATTTTATATTGACTTCATTTGAATTATAATAAAGACTAAACGTGCTCAAACCAATCCAACCCAGATGCGCTTGGGTGGCCCGCGAAATTCAAATTTTCTTACGTTTTTTGCATTATGAAAATTTCATGAAATCGTCAGTCAGTGCACTTACATGAACTTAGATAGTTGTATTGCTGATTCTTATGTTTTATAATTCTGTAAATCATAATTCAATAGCAATACAACTCTCTAAGTTCATGTAAGTGTATTGAATGAAAATTTCATGGAATCGTCAGTCCATACACTTACATGAACTTAGAGAGTTGTATTGCTGATTCTAATGTTTATAATTCTGTAAATCCATATTTGTTACGGCCGCTAATAATATTTAGATCAACATACAACCTGATACTGACCTGAAAATTGCAAAAAACTTAAGAAAATTTGAATTTCGCGGGCCACACTGGCGCATCAACCTTAATTAAACAGCACCGACAGATCGTGAACTTCCGATAATTCTTTCGGTTAGTCTTACGGGAAAAAATATGGGTGCGTGCTATTATTTGTAATAAAAAAAAAAACTATTAACTTGTTGTTCATAGTTTTCGTCATAATTTTTTTTTTTTAATAACCTTATTTTAACAATTATGAACGGAACCCACTGTGATCTTATTTGTACTAGGAGTAGAATAAGTTGCGAAGAAATGAATTGAAATGATTTTTTGGGTTCAGTTGGACATAAATTGTTAGTAAATCCTTCTTCTATTCTAAGTTCTAATGGCAAATAATAATGTTCATTTAAGCAATTAATTCCTTGTAGGATACACGTAAGAATTCGATTTTTATGACGAAACGAATTGTTTTGAAAAATCGTCATCTCGTACCATTGAATTGATTCAATGGTACGAGATGACGATTTTTCAAAACAATTCGTTTTAATGCTATCTTCAAGCAAATCGCTGTAATAGTAAGGAGAATCGATCTCCTGGTCCTGGATCGTATGTGTTGTTTAAAACTTTTAGGATTACGATTTTTGAATGAATTTTTAGAAGATCGATTCAAGAGCACGGGATTCGATCTGTGAATCGAATAAAAAATCGATTTAAAGCAAAACATCGTTCATTCTTATGGCCACCAAAATAAAAGATTACTTTGTAGATAATAATGATCTACAAAGTAATCTTCTACAAAAGGACATCTAGGTACGTAAAAAACCAAAAAGTGTGTAATGTATCTAAATATTATTTTAAATTTTGATACCTAGACCAATTAATTGTATTGTAGCTAGTTCACAAACATAATCAAAGTTTAGGAAAAGTCGGTAATAATATTCTGTTAACAAAAAATAAACATGCGGAACCTTTTATGCAGAAATACCAGGAGTAAGAGATTTATTTTTACTTACAAATAGTTCGCTGACACCGATCAGCTGACTTAGTATTAGTGATGTGTTTATTCCAATTTGAAAAGTTCGGTTTCTGGTATCAATGTATTAAAAATGCTCATAACTTCCGAACATGTAGAGATAGGATTAAAAAACCCTTGCAATATCGTTTGATATCATCCAAAGAAGCCGTGCCCTTGGTATGTATATACCCTTTCCGTTACACGTTGTATAAGTAGACATTAGTTGGTACAATTTCACACAGAGGAAGCATTTTTTTCCTTTTGTTTCTGATGCTCACTTCCTGGTATTCACTATCTTTGTACGAAGTTTTAACGAAAAATGAAAAAGGTGTATCTTTGCTCACTTTTATCACCTTTAAGTCATTCCATAAAACAGTTCTTCCGTCTTTAGTTTTATTAAAATTAAAACCCCAATCTTCTTGTAGTTTTTTTAAGTCTAAAAACGACTCAAATGTCAGTTCATGTACTGAAAATTTCTTGCCAGACTTCTTTGCGTTTTTAATTATGGCTACATATTGGTGAGGGGAATATATTGGACCGGATTTTAGATTTTTTGTAATCTCCTTTTCTATGAGGCTATGGATATTATCACCCTCGTTTTGTGTATGCCCTTTTATTAAGTATTTATGAGTGATAGATTTTATATTTAGATGAGTGACTGCATACAGGTATAGTGCTACTATAAATTTATTTTTATTTTGACCGGCACAATTTTCAGAATAAAGAATTAAATTACACTCGTTGTCATTTAGTGATTCCGCTGAGAGCTTCTCAAAAACTTAGTAAACAAGATCCGATTTCGTTGGCCCCGCGTTTAACATCGGTTTCGTTCCAGAAAAAGCAGTGTACATCATCATAGGAGTCTTTAATATGGCCGTTAACTTTTTTGTTTAACATCGTAATTGTGAAATTGTAACTATTTAATTTTGATTTGTAATAAAATCCTGAGGTATCTCCTCTAGGAGATTGCAGAACAGCTTGCAGATCAAACACAAGAACTTTATTTTTATCGTCTATTTTGCAGCGATCATCGTGTTTTTCCTGGCGGCTCAATGTTTTTTCTTCTAAATGGGCATCGTACGATTCTTTGAGCAATACTTTTTGTTCAGGCGTCGAGTTCTTGTATTGCAAACATAAATCACATTGATCTTTTCTGGGGCGATAAAATGAAATATTATAATCTTGTGTAAAAAACTTTATAAAATGTGCAATATCTACCAGCTGCTTTGTTATTTTGATTTTGATTTTCTTTAAAGTCCCTGAATAGATCTGAAATTGTTTTCCCACCATCAATGTAGTCACGAGTAGAATATTGCCTAATATAATGGGATTCAACTCTTGGTATTGCGTCTATGAAATGTTTAATATCGTTTAGTAGTTCTTCATCAACCCTTACATGATTGCTGCGCTGTCCTCTCAGATCTCGTGCTAGAATTCCATGTTCATCTATTTTGCTCTTGACAGTACGTATTACACGATCATAAATATCCAAGGTGTTCATAAAAAAGATTTTACAGACTCGTACCGATTGCCCGTCTAATAAGAAATGGAATGCTTGATTGCAATTTCTTGGATTACAAGCATTTGTATATTTATATCTTGGAGTTATATTGATCATACAAGACATAATATACGACCTTTGGGCATCAACCTGGTCGAGATTACAATACACATTAAAAATGGTTTGTCTTTGTTCTACAGTTATCTTTTCACAGCATTTGAGCCTACATTTATCACCACAGGGTGGTTGAACAGAACGAGGTTTGATTGCTTTATTTTTCTTACTTACGTATGGTTTTCCAGCATTTCTCAGACTTTTAGCTTTATTCTGTTTCCAGCTTTCTTCATTCCGTTTACGTTTCCTTCCCTTCTTCTTTTCTTCCTGTGGTGTAGTATTTTCTCCGATTTCATGATTTAGCGAAACTTCTGTTGTTTCAGATTCATTAATGTTTGTTTGCTCTGATTGTTTTTCTGCGGTTACCTGAACTATGTTATCTTGTGTATTGTTATGTTCGTCACTAGAGTCTGTATCGGAACTATTACTGGAAGATCCTGAAGATGATGAGGATGAAGAAGACGTAGAAGACGAGGAACTTCCATATGATTTTGATCGACTTGGATATACTGGTATTGGCCTTTGATTTTTAGACGGAACTTCGTATATTGGATCTTGATCACTTAAATCGACATCGCTATTTTCAGATTTTGAATGTCTCTCATCAGTGCAATCGTGGACGACTGTGGTGTTATGAAGGTGATTTTCATTGCTGACTGAAGCCGATCCCGAAATTTCAAAATAATCCTGTACGTTTGAGTAACGCTGATTTTCGGGCTTGTTTGTTATATCAGCTAACATCTATAACAAAAATAAAACGTATTTTAGTAGTAATAAAATAAATAAGAAATTAATACAAACCTAATTTTCAAAGTTACTTGAAATTGTTACCTCCACTTCAGTTGATGACACCGATTCATGTTCTTTATCTTGTATTGCCGGTTGTGGCGCCGGGCTTCGAACTTGAACAAGCTCTATTATCTTTTTCGACCTATTGGATGACATTATCAACCTAAAACATAAATAGTAATATTATGCCTCTTGTACAAATAAAATATTATACGCAGTATTTAGACCAACAATGACTTATCATAAAACATTTACAGGCAATGAAAAAATTACGCATTATGTTACATTCATTTTATTCAAACAAAGACTCAACTAATATTGCGGCTCCTAAGTAACAATAACATTTAGTAGTAAACAGACTTATACTTGAATGTAACAAAGTGTTACTTTTAATAATGGATAGGTTTTAATAGTAAACTGACTTAACTCGTAATGGGCCACGAAAAATATAACAACGTTCAATGATAAACTGGCTTAAAACTGAATGTTTCACGTAATATATTACTAAAATATGTAGTAAACTGACCTAAAATTCAATTTGTCATTATAAGATTACACAATTTGATGAAAATTACCTTATAATAATAGCCTCACTACACAGATGTTGGACACAAACTGGCATGAGTCGCTATTTGACGAAAACACAATGGGAGATTCCATAAGAGTGAAAGAGACGGATATATCATTGGGGCGGCAACAATGCGTAACCTCAACGTAATTCAAACGGCAGATGGTAGATGGCGCTAAAAGAAGCCTGTATCTGTACGTAACTCAATTCTGACCTATCTACTATTGGGTCAATGTTCCATTAAGCATGCGATTTGTTCCAAGAGCAGACTCAATTTCCTCAGTTATGTACTTCTTTTGTTTCAAATCTTTAATTATATATTGCAGTGATTTGTTTTTTTTTTTAACCTCGCATTCTGCTTCTGTAAATTTTTGATCTTCTTGGCTGATAAAATTTGACGTTTTTCTAATCTATTAATTCTTTTTTTTAGTTGTACTTTCCTTGGCGTGTCAAATATTGAATTAAGATCAATGATGTCAACATCAATTTCCTCTACATGTGAACTTTCTGCTGGGGTTAAAGGCCGGAGTTCTTTGTTCCCACAATCCTGTAAATAATAGTAGTAGGATTCTGAATATGGAGAAAAAATAATAATTTAGTTTTATTTTAGATTAGTATGCGTGAGGCTAGTACCTCATTCTCAAATCGCGGTATAGCCGATCCTTTTAGCCTTCGTAATCCAGCTTTTGAAATATATTATCAACATCTCTGTCATAAAAATGAGCAGAGCATACTCTTGTGTTTTTATGAAGCTTGAAATAAGGCTCTTTTCTTTGTTTACTAATAATGCGACTCCAAATCTCTTTACGCGTTGAATCATTTGGAAATCTGTAATTTAAAAATTATTTGAATCGTAATTTGCCATCGCATATTTATATATTTTTAAATCTCCTCCTATCCATTTTTACCCGAAGCAAGCTTCCGGTAAAAATGTCGCAAACTGAGCGAAGCTACTACCGTCGTCAATGACGGTAGTAGCTTCGCTCAGTTTGCGTGAATAAATGAAAACAGCATTTCAAAATATTTTATGAATTCGATTTTCATATCATTTCTAAAGAAAGAAAGAATAAAGTTTATTTGGACACAGTTCATGAAACACATAACACAAATATCAAAATAAAGAATAAATAATGGTTTTTAAAACGAAAATGTGTGGCTCACGGCTGCGCCAAAAAGGCTCATTTCAGCATTAATGCCAGACAGAATATACTGTCTGACGCTGGTTTTCTAATGAACCCTTATGGACAAGTGACGGGAAGTACATACAGTTTCAACATACCTAATAAATAATAAGTCATAATATAAACAAACTAGTATCTAATAAAAAAAAAATAAAAAATAATATATATATATATATATACAGCAAGATTTTTTAGTCACCGTCCAAATTTTGATATATTAATCTTTGGCGAAAACCATTGAATACGTGTTTTTTCTTTTAGTATCACTCAATACAAAAATATTGAGATATCACATCACAAAGTTATCTATAAAAAGTTGATGGTTCTGGACTCCGCCGTGCCGTGCGTACACGCTGGGTAACTAACTACGCGGGCCTGCCGCCCCGCGCGCCGCCGCAATTCATTGTTAACACAATAATAAACAAAGTTGCAAATTTTCCCTTCATACTTTCATGGGCTTAGGACCATCAATTAGCAAAAAGTTTGTGCTATGTTCACTATGATTAGAATGTAATCCTTAATTAATCAATTACAAATAAAGTTAAAAAAAAATTGGATACATAAGAACTTTAGGACTTATTAAAACCGTGCCGTGTAACTTTTTGCTATTAGGCGTATTTAAAAAATTTGAATCAACTTATGTACAAATAATTAAAAATCGAAGTAATCAAAATAATCATAAAACAGTCACATTAACAGTACTTTAATAAGTGTTCAAAATGCATACCGTTTCTCTCTAAACAGATTCTTGCACGTTTTTGCACATTATTTTTAATTTTGTTGAGCACTACAGTGTCACTTTTCACTTGGTCGAATGCACGTACAATTTGTCCTTTTAATTGGTCTAGGCTTTGGGCTTCCTCCACATACACTCGTCGTTTTATTTCGCCCCACAAAAAAAAGTCACATGGAGTAAGATCTGGGGACCGGGGTGGCCAGGGGACGGGCCCCCCGCGACCAATCCAACGATCACCGTGTTCTGTGTTTAAATAATCACGAACGGCTGCCGAGTAATGAGGCGGTGCACCGTCTTGTTGATAATAAAAATCACGATAGGCGCTTGCCGGCACGTCATCCATGAAATCAGCAATTACTGTGCGTAACATATCTAGGTACGTGCCCCCGTTCAGCCGTCCCTCAATGAAATATGGTCCCAGTATTCTGTTGCCGACAATTCCAGCCCACACATTTGCGCTAAACCGCACTTGGTGATACGTTTCTCGTATCATGTGTGGGTTTCGAAATGACCACCAATGTTCATTATGCTGATTATACAGCCCCACTCGAGTAAACAAGGCCTCGTCAGTCCACAAAATGTTAGCTTCGGGGTGTGCGATCAGCCACTCGCAGAAGGCTCGACGGGGAACGGCGTCTGCGTCGTTCAAGGCCTGTACCTTTTGAAAATGGTACGGGTGCAACCCAGCAATATGGAGAAGTTTCCACACGGCATATTGGCTTACACCGAAGCGCCGCGCTGCATCTCGCGTACTCGCTCTAGGGCTCCGTTCGAAGAAATCGAAGATATCTTCTTCGATCTCTACTGCGAGTCTCGGCCTGCCACGTCCTTGAGCGTGTGTAGGAGATGTAAATTGGCCATGGTCTAATAGCCTCTGATTTGCGGCCAAAATTGTTTGGCGATTAGGGATGGAAGGATTTATTATCCCTTGATTGCGAAGGCGAGGAATACTCTCTGCTTCGTACAGTCTCTGGGCACCGTTCAAGCTTTCACCACTAAGTATGTAAGATCGCACCATTTCGTAATACTCGCGGTGGGAATACATTTTATGCAAATTCACGATAGCGCGGGGCGCCGGCGGGTTGCGCGGGAACACGGAAGTAAACGCTTGCGCCGCAAAAGGGTGCGCGGGGCCGACTGGGGATAACGATAGATGTTTTGCGCAGGTGTAGCGGGGCGGGGGGCAAGCGGGGTGCGCGCTGCACTTTCATTGAATGTTTGCGCGGCAAGTGTATTATTTTTAACGTTTAACTTAGTGACCAGGCAGAGCGGATAATTTTTTCGAGAAAATTATTTAATATGAAAATTATACGTATCGATTTTTTTTCAAAAATGGAGTTAGTGAATGATACATAATGCCTAGAGAAAATTTGGACGGTGACTAAAAAATCTTCCTGTATATATATAATTATATATCCCATGTTCCTTTTTAACTTTTGTGTCATAATTTTTGCAGCCTTTTACCACGCAACTAGGCATTTTAATGACAGTACTACGCATCCGCGCGCGGACCGCGTTCGACTGAGTCGCGGTGGCCCTAAACTGATATTTTAGGGCCAGCGCGTTGGTGCCATTTCGCCGCACAGTTAGCCTGGTCCTTACTATATATGTCTATGATAACAAGTTAAATAAAGCACTAAAAATATACACACTTTGCCTAAAGTCAAGCTGGTTCTTAAAGAATGGTTACAGTCTCTGAACTATGAAGAAACTGAAAAAATATTAACTCCAGTTATATAATTCACGAAAGAAGAGGCACTTTACCTCTTCTTTAATGCCTTACAGACACTAACAACACTATACACACTTACCTTTTCTTTGTTTGGTTTTTAAGTTTTTGTTTTGTTTTATATTCTTTTTTAAAAATTAGTAAATAATATCTCCGCATAAAATGTACATAGTTTTCCATGATATGGGAGAGGGCACTGGTTCCTGTAACACAGGTATTTCACCTAGCATGGGAGCCAGGGACTTCATTTTATTGTACCTACTTTTATGCCAATAAAGATTATTATTATTATATTATTATGTAGTGTAGGAAAGCTTCATAAAGTTCCCCATTTACTGTTCGGGTTAAAAAATGTGGGCCAATTAACTGTCGTTGATAATACCCATCCAAACATTAAGCGAGAACTTACGCTGGGATGCGGTTGGTTTCAGATTTTAAGGGTTTGCTTCTGCTTTCGGTGACCAGTAATGTAAGTTGTGGTAATTTGTGATACCATCACGGTCAAAACATCGGTCCACAGAATATTTTTTTTTATTTTTCGCCTTCGGCGTCGGCACTTAGCATAAAACGACAAAATTCAAGCCGTCTCGGCGGATCTCCCTCTTCTAATGACTGAACTGGTTGGGAGTGGTATGGATGTCGGCCTGACCAGTGAACTACAGACTAGGCTTTCCACTGTGACATACCAAACTTACACGCTACGATGTTTATTGATAGTCGTCAATAAAACGTTGAAGAATCAGCTCCTCGTCCTGAGCCGTGTATCTCCTAGAACGACCAGTGTCAATTTGTCGCTTCTTTGGACGCTGCCTGCCAGTTTCAGATATTCACCGATAACTCGAGCCGAAGACGGGAAAGCGAAGTTGATATTCTCTCCGCGCAGCGTTACCGTCACAAAGTCAATAACAATGCATTATGTCAGCATATTCAGGATTAGAATATCAATCCATAGTCAGCATTTATGAAGGCACAGCACAGCACAAGAGCAAGATATGCGGCAACAGAAGGCAAATATAAATTGAATATTGCCTATAAATTGAATATTTCTTGAGTGCGTTCGAAAAAAGGTAACTCCGGTTTTGTCTCCTAACACCGGTTTAAAAAAATCGGTAAATTTTGTCCGGTTTCCGGTTTTTCGCAAAACCGGAATACCGGTTTTGCGCGCCCTACTTGCGCCGTGATTTCACTTGGCAGTTCGTGGTAGCCGACGTCAGCACAGCCATTATTGGTTCTGATTTTTGGCATTTTATCACCTTTTACCCGACTGCCGAAATAAGAAATTGGTCGACGGTACTACTGGACTAACATCTGCTGCTTCTACCGCTAGTATTGACCAGCCCAGCGTACGAGCAGTAGCTTCTGGTAAGTCGATATTTACTCAGCTCCTAGCGGAGTTTCCAGATATTACTCGACCTCCCGGTTTTCCTAGAGTCATCAAGCATGACACAGTGCACTCCATCAAGACCACAGATGGACCCTCTGTCTCTTGTCGACCTCGACGTTTGGTGCCGCAGAAACTAATTGCAGCTAAGAAAGAATTCGAAGAGATGGAAAAAGTCCTTGGTCTTCTCCGTTACATATGACCGTTAAAAAAGACAACACCTGGCGCCCTTGCGGCGACTACCGCGCCCTGAACGCCAGGACCGTACCAGATCGATACCCGGTTCGGCACATTAATGATTTCGCCCATAACCTCACTGGCGCCAAGGTATTCAGCACACTGGATCTCGTGAAAGCGTACCACCAAATTCCGGTCTTTGAAGAGGATATTGCAAAAACTTCTATCGTCACCCCGTTTGGCCTCTTCGAATTCCCGTATATGACCTTTGGTTTAAGGAACGCTGGTCAAACCTTCCAGCGTTTCATCGACGAGGTCACACGGGGTATTGACTTCTGTTTTCCTTACGTAGACGATATCCTCATATTTTCCAAAGACGAGACCAACGGACTCGAATGTTGTTAGTGGTAGCTGTAGATAAAGTGGCACACTTGGGATATTCTAGGGGTTCATATCGTGTCTTCCCCTCTAGAGATGAGGATACAGCTTCCCGGCATTCTTCATAAGTAATGACCTCTGGATACACGACATTTTGGAAGCTGAATGAGGAGAATCCAGTCACGCAGCTAATCTTACTATTGGTCTTTTTGCAGAAGTGCCCTCCGACTCGAACCGGGGAGTGGAAGGGAATGAGGGTAGTCAACTTCACTGGTTGGGCATCCGGTGAGTTTTTAATCGGATTACATGAGATATCTTTGATCGTCAGGTTTGGAACCTTCTCCCCTAGGATAATGGGGAAACTCAAATAAGTCTTGTCAGCTGAAGAAATGGGAGTCCAAGCCAGAAAGGCAACAGTCAGTAAGGCCATATTCGGGGGCTTTGAGAGAGATGACCGTGGTGTTCTCGACTTTGTGTACTGGTGGTGTGTTATTAAAAATTTGTGGGATATAGATTTACTTTAAGAACGGATATGGCATAAACATACATGGAGAACATAAACTGATTTTTTTGCTGACCACAGCAATTGTCAGAATAAAATATAATTTCTAAATTATTATCATCAACTTCTGATGCCCGCTTTACCAAATATTTTAAAACGCACGTTGCAATTTCGTTAGGCTCCTCTTAACGCTTCAACTTCGCTCCAAACATAGCAATCGCAATAGTCCTTTGCCAATTCACTTATAGTGAAGTTACAGACATTTAGCTTGCACTTATAATATAAGGTAGATATATCACCTTTAGGCAGAGGCAAAACTGCCTGGAGGTCGTAACAGGCAACAATGTAGTTTCTCTGGACCGTAGTTTTGTCATTTGCCTTTTCCTGGCGACATAACTCCTTTTCAAACTGGTGTTGGTCGTACCTCGTCTACAATTCTGTATTTTGATCAACTGCATTTTTAAAGGCAGTGCATAATTCACACTGATCTTTTTTAGGTATGTGGAAACTAATGTCGAATCCTCATTAAACACTCTTCTGTAAGTATCTTGGCAGATACGACATCACTATTCAGGCATACTGTTTGGTAATCTGTAAAAAGATCTGTAAGATTTTTACCCCTATCAATAAACTCGCGAGTCGTTTGTTGCTTAGATAGTGGGATTCTATCCTAGGAATTGAGTCTATATGATTTTTTATTCCCTGTATAGTATCTGGACTCAATTTATTTTGTTTCCCTTGTTTGCCCCTCTTTTCTTCTTCAACAAATCCTGACTTACTCTTTTTTGTTATGACCGTTGCAATAGGTCGGTTATTGATAGACAATGTGTTTTTAAAGAAAATTTTACAGACACGCTGTTAACAACTATTAATGTCGAATGAAAATGAATGTTTAGGTCCTCTATTGCTGTTTTGAACTTTATATTGATATTTAGGTTGAATAACAGAAATACACTTGGAAATAAAATCTCTTTGTCTGGCTAAGTCGCTCTTTTTCCAATATTCGTTAAATATAATTTCTCGTTCATCTGGTTTCATTCTTTCGCTGCTCTTAAGTCGACATTTTTCGCCGCATGGAGGTCCTGCTTCTTAGGTATAATCTTTCTTAACTTGGACACAGAAGTATACTGTTGTCCAGTGTTGCGGAGCCTTTTAGCTTCTTGTTTTTTAGATAAATTATTAAATCCTTTACGCCTTCGTTTGATAGATACATTATTGTCTGTCAGCTGATTCGTATCATGTTCTTGCATAACTTCGTTGTTTAAATCTTGAGCTTGTTGTATGCTGTGGTCACTTTGAGGAGATTGACTGAATGATACACGTCTAGGTGGTGTTGGCAATATGTATTCCGGATTACAATCTGCTTCATCTGGTGAAACCGACGTAGACGTACTAGATGAAGACGACGAAGTTGAACATGATGATGAAGAACTTGAAGATTCTGAGCTAGATGAATTAGATCTTTCCCTTTGCTTGAGCCAGGTGCACTTATTTCTTTATCAGCAGTTAACATCGGAAAACCTGAATCGCCCAAACATGAAATATTCATGCTGTCATTAACTGGATGCATATTAGACCCATCCACTGTTACATGGCCAACTCATTAAGGTAACGTCTGTGCTTGCAATACAGGGGGATCTCCTAGTTTCTTTAGTTAATTCATCCACAGAAAAAAAAACTTGTACCAGTTTCTAATACTGAACATAAGTCCGTAGTTTCTAAGCATGGTTGAGATTCGATTGGATTTAGCGAAAAAGTCTCATCTGCATCGGGGATATGATTCAACTCATCCATAGATAAGATTTTTAGGGGCTTCGATCGATAACGATTCTTCTACTGTTTCCATAGCGGCCACGATTCGCTTCATGCGCGGGTTCCGTAAATATGACATTGTCTGAAGCAAAGTTACTTTTATTATTACCAAGAATAGTAAAAACAACTGTTATTACTATAAATTACACTGCAAAAAAAAATATTAAAAGTAGAAAAGTGACACTCAATTGTAATAACACTATCTGACATTAACTTTTTATTATATTATCAAGTGAATATTAAGAGTAAACGGTATTTAAATTAAATATAATATTTTACCACTAAAATTGTAATGCAAATGTGCCCTACGTTAAGTGGCAAACTGCAACTAACCTAAATGTCCCATTATTGTATTCAAATGTATTTACTTATTTACTTTTACAGTAAAGAAATACTGTAACTAACTAATGATTACCCTTTAGAGATAAATATGATTGCATAAATATCTAACAACTTAGAAGTAAACGGTAACTATACTAAATGTAACATTTTACCAATAAAATTACATTGAGAAGCGCATAATTTGATAAAAGGAAAACTGTGACTAAACAAAATGTTACACTTTACCAATTAAACTGACCAAACAAAATACCTTTATCTTGACGTGCAGCCGGGGTTATCCAAATAATCACACTTTTCCGTCATTACTCTTCAACGAACAATTCACAACTAGTATAATCACGTTGTTGCATTTAGCATGCAAATATATTTTAGTTTTGTAACGGTCAAAATTAGCGCCATCTACCTCAAAAAGTGTTTTTCTTACGAAAGTGTCAAATTCATCGTATAGTTTACGTAATTTTAAGAAAGATAGCATTAACTACTCAGTTTCTTGAAAATTTCGTTTAGTAACGGTTTGTCTTTAAAGGTAATCGACTTGATACTAATATTATAAAGTGGTGGTGAGTTTGTACGTAATCTTTATTGTTTGTTTATTTAATAAAACAATTGTTAAGTTGTATAATCCTAATTTAATGTAATCTCGTATCCGCTATCCACTATTCTATTTTTGTGTTACTCCGACGTCTTGGTGACAGGTGACAGTTGGTAACGTTCCGTTACTACCACAGAGTACATTATATTATGTTATTACATCATCCCCTTTTATTTTTAACTTTATTCTTACATTTTCTTCTTTCCTTTTGTAAACAAATTATCATTGTTATTACTAACTTAACTAAATAGTCTAAATCCTTATTACAATATTTTACTTAATATTATAATAATACACCTCAGTTCCACGTACATTATAATATATGTTACTACATCATCCCCTTTTATTTTTAATTTTATTCTTAAATTTTCTTCTTTCCTTTTGTAAACAACAAATCTGTTTCCACTAATACTAACAATAATACCTTCTAACCACACATTCTTTTGTACATCTGTCTTAAACCATATTTTTTGATATATTACAAATTCTGTTTTTATTCTACTTGTTTTATTATAATTTTTAATATTTCTATCTACCTGTTTACTGAATTGATACTGCATATTATTATTTAACTTTGGTTTTAAAAAAGTTTGTGAAGTTATTAATTTTGTTTTTATATTTCTACTCATTAATAATTCACTGGGAGAATAACTTGTTCCCGCTACTGGTGAAACTCTATACTTTAATAAAGCTGCTCTAAAATCTGTGTTGTCTTCATTGCATTTATAGATTATTTTCTTAGCAATCTGAACTCCTCTCTCAGCCATTCCATTTGACTGTGGATATCTAGGACTAGTATATGTATATTTAAATTCCCATTCCTGTGCGAATTGCTTACATTCACGAGAATCAAATGGTACATGATCTGAAACAATCTCATTAGGAACTCCAAAGTTACTAAATAGATCTAATAAATTATTATTAATTGCATTTGCACTTTTGTTGTTAATTAGCTTAATATCTAACCACTTTGAGTAGTAATCAATTTTTTGCTCCTATACTCCATTATATCAATACCTAACTTTAAAAATGGTAAATTAGGAACTGAATGTGTGATTGATTAGTGGTTCTTTAATGTTATTATTCTGATATGTTTAACAGGAGTAGCACTTTCTCACATATTCTTCTATATGACTGTCTATGTGTGGCCAATAATAAAATTTTCGTGCTAATTGTTTCATTTTAGACATTCCAATGTGTCCTTCATGTAATACTTACATTTTATAATAGACATTCGTAAAGCATTTTCAGGACCTCGTCTTGCACTTTGCATAACTCAAAATAGTGTGATCCATTAAAGATTGAAGTTTAACTTCGGCATCTGTTTCTGAAACATTAATTGCGTTTGGATAACACAAACGTTCTGCCGCTTTCACTTTGTAGTGTAGAAGGAATATGTATCCAACATATTCCTTTTAATTAATTTTGATTGTTCGCGTATTATAAGTACCATATGGGTGAGCTTGGTCATTGGAAAGCCCACCTTGCTTTGGGTTGATTATTGCTGTTCATCTTCTGGGTGAAAACAGGCGAAGCTCCTTAACAATAGCTGCTGAATCCCTTTTTCCTGACTGGCGAAGCTGTATTTCGTTTGCCATCGATATCTCTTCTGGACAAATAGTTTCAAGAAGATGACGAATTCGCCGTCTCCTTGTTTTTTCACTAGAAATTTCAAAGTCTTTCGGTGGTCTGCCGGCTCGGTTACTTGTGAAACATCAACGATAGTTTTACTGAGAATACCCGTAAATTATATGTTCGCTTCTAACCATGAGGAATTCGTTTTCAGGAAGCCTTCTCGATGTCTTCCTGGTTTCTTAAATTTTTCGTCAATATTTTGACTAACTCTACTGATTGTTGCTTTTAAACTCTTCAAAATATCATCCGTATCGGACTAGACAGAAATATAATGTAATAAAGCATCCTGTCTTGATTCTTTGGCATTAGCAAACCAAACGTCAAAAAACGAACGACGAGAAATTTGTGAAGTGTCATTATGAAAATTAGAAAATGTTGTATTACTGTCGCAAACTTTCGCAAGCAAATTTACATTTTTCTTGTAGTATATAAATATACCTTTCAGAAAAAAATACCTACAAGTCTAAGTCACCCACAACCCTAAAGGCACACAAAGTGGCGGTTCCATTCTTGATCTTTATTGGTCCGTCTACATGACAGCGTGTGGCTCTGTTCGGAAACGCTACACCACCCCCCTACGCAGACGAGAGAACCATACAAAACAATGTACAAATAATGAGAAAAATTCAACATCCATAAAATATAATAGAAGAGAAAGAAAAACAATAAAGATTAAATGGTTTTGAGAAATGTACCTTTCGACCAGACCGTGTGGTGTACTCTGTTGGATCATCTGAGGGCGCTAAGGTTGCCGAAGGTGCGACGGTACGGTTATCAACGGGGGTAGAGGAGGAGATGGCGACGTCGGAGCAATCACATTTTCTGACGGGGACGGTATTTCATGGGACATAGCTCTTGCTACCTATATTTTTAAATTATATTTTTAAAAAAAAAACATCGTGCTCAATATACGCTGGTTTAATACGGCCCAGGCTGACCTCCACGTTCTTACCCCTTACATTAATTGTAAATGTTTTATCTCGACGCTTGACAATTTCGTAAGGTCCAGTGTATGGAGGCTGTAAAGGCTTTCGAACTGTGTCATCACGTCGGGGTCACCAAATTAGGGAACCGACGAGAGGGAGGGATAAAGTAACACAAAACGTGGTTTACTCTAGTTTAGGCTTCGTATTTATTTGAACATAAAACACACTAGGTATGAAATATCATCATATTATCGGGATAACACTAGCAACTTATCGATAGGTTCTAGCATGGAGTAGCGAGCTGAAATATTGAATGTTCGCGACTATTGGAACCAGAAAACTACAGTGGCGTTCCTTCCATAGAAGCCCAAAAGCCCGGCTTGCCTTCAAAATTAAGCCTATCAATAAAAAATAACACTATATAATAATGGTATTACCCAGGGGCGGTACTTTCATATTCAAAAATCATTATTCACAAGAACAAACGTAAGCCTACCAATAAAAAATAAATTTAAAAAAACAGTCAATAATCTCGAACTCAATCATTCATGTCATAGGAATAATCAAATTTCGAAATCCCCGCTCTATCTGCCGCGCGCACTGCGCAAAGGTGCCAGATCTACGCACTCATTGAACTCAATCATTCATAAGAATACAATTTTTAATACCGCGCTTTGTTGCCAAACCTACGCGCCACTACAATGCATTCAAATGCGCCTTCTCGCTCACACTCGTTGGCTTTCAATGGGGCTTGCCTTACCTTTCTTTGTCTAGCAGTTTTCGCCTACAAATTGCTATAGAAACCTTTACATTTGTTGATATATTGGTAAGTACTTATACGCAGATTTGTATGAAATGAAAAGCCGGGCTTTTTTAGAGTTAAGTTCGCGCAAATGCACTAGCCGCGATGTTGACCCGCGTAAAGTGAGTTGCAAGTCCGCGACGCGAGAGTCGACGCGACTCGATTTGTTATTATTTTGAAATTAATATTTTGAGATCAGTATTTTATTTCCAAGTGCTGAGATAATGAATTAGTTTTACTATTTAAAATGATTTGATAGTTATTGCGGCTGTAATTCGTAAGTGTGTGTGTCTTAGTAAGTGAATACAGTGTTATTTTTATCATCAAAATGTGAATTCGGAAACTGTGTTCGAAAAGGTAAGTACCTACATTGAGTTTTCTGGCAGTGTAACTCTCTCTTTACTTCACCGTAATCAACCCCAAATGAATGTACCTAATAAAATTTGGAAAAAAACAAGTATTTTTGTCAGTTGAAGAATATAATTGAAATTGGCATTCGATTGTTTATTATGTTGATGAGTATGACAAACTTAGGTAGCTGGTGGCATGAAATACATCAAAATTTGTATAGTGTTGTTTGTATGGCAATTGTAGTTTCGGTAAACCACTGAAAAACAAACCATCTTATTATTATTACATCTCATCAAGATCATAAAACACAATAATTTTCTTATATATTCTTCGTAACTAGGTGTTTTGAAATAAAGATTAGAGTTGGCTATTGTCATTATGATTAATTATAAAATGTTATATAGGTACCTAATGTAATATCTCATTTAACATTTTCAATCGACATTACAATTCATAAAACTAAGTATGCTTACGGTAAAAGAACAACAAATCGATAATTTGGGGGCCATCTAGCGGCTTATGATTGAATAATTTTGGTGACAAGCGAAAGGATTTATTATGGTGAAAAGGTCCTACTAATCGGTGTGGTAACGCGCATTCGTTAATATAGATGGCGCTTACTTATAATAATGGTGTTATCATGAACAACAAAGAAAATCCGTAAATCGCTCACTTGGCTGATTTTTTTTTTTTAAATCGTAAATAGTCTGTGGGCTTGCCCTAATTTAGAATCCTAGGCACGCTACTGAAAACTATATTTTTGTTGTTTGCTAAATTGTATTCGCGAGTTCTCAAATCTATCTGTTAAATTCCCATGGCGCCCCCGCGCGGGGGTGATATTCGTATTTTTGCGAGTGAGGGAGAGTGGGACGGAGATAGTGCTGGGCTTAGCCTATTCTTCGGTGCTGCGTGCCGGCCGGCCGTAATGAACCTAGCTATTAATATTATTTGATGTTTGTTTACCTACTTTTCTTTCCGCTCTGTACTACGCTTTAATATTTTGATACTTCAAGACTTCCTGAGGGAGGTGGGCTGGATGGAATAACCCCCAACGGCCGCCATGGCCCACGCACAGTGGTCCACCTTAGGGACTAAGTGCGGAAACCAAACCTGTAACATAGAACATAGACTTTTTGGCGTTTATGAAGTATTTTATTCCTTGACCTGATGTGATGTCCATCATCTTCTTAATAACAGTATTCAAATCATCTGCCATGGTGAGTCCTCTAAATAATGGAACAAAATGGGTCTTGATGAGGTATTCTGTGATTACAAAGTATTCTCTCAATTTCCAGGACATGAGTGAGAAAAATCTTCCTTCAACTTTAATTTCCCTCTTTTGCTTGTAAACCGATTATTAGGTCGTCTGGGTCTAATCCTTCATCATTAACTTTTTGGAGAAACTATTTCCAGTTGGTGGCGGGGGTCTTAAGGAATGTTTCCCGGACATTATTTGTAGGAATTGATTCCTTTAAAGTGACTTTTATCACTATAAATAACCGACGGATCAATTACGTCTGGGACTTCAAAACATTTAAAAAGAGGTAGTAGATGCCACTTATCACCAAAATCAATGATTTTCTTAGGAGTAGGTATGTTTTATCATGTATGTTGTCGTAGAGGGGATGATCCTTGTCGATGAGTTTTGGGTCAACAAACCATTTCTTTTTCTCATTGAATTGTGAATTCAGAACCATGCAAGCCAAATCACTTCATCACCTCATCACACCATCATCTTCCCATTTGACGAATTGAATTCCATGCCACTATGTCAATATTTTATCAATCTTTTCATCGTCAAATTCCAGTTCTTTAGCTAGAATTATAATCGAATTATCCTTGATTTGTTTCAATGTATTTTCTTTAGATAGCCGAGTGTTTTTTTCTAGAGCAGTATAATTATTCGGTAGTCTATTTTGAATTTGCATCGACAACTGCACCGTGAATTCGATACAGATTTTTCTAACCTTGGCTAGACTTTGCGGTGTTAAATTAGCTTTTCGAATATGATTCTCGAACAGATAGCCAAGATAGGGGACCGGGTTCAGGTGGTTCTTGATGTTTACGTTTAAAATGGTAAGTACCATGTCAGTAAACCACGATAAGATAAACATTCAGAGAAGTTCATTCATCATTGCATCATCCATACCAGATAGTCGCGATCGTCAGATGCGCATGTATGGACACGTCTGTAAAACATAAAAAGCACAACTTGCTGTACCATGTTAAAAAAGATGTAGGTACTTGTAGGTCGCAATGATTGCAAATGAACTTACCGATTTATTACGTTTCCCATATTTGGAAAAAATATAATATAATAATTAATCTGAAAATAACTAACAATTCTTATAACATTAGCATTAATGAAATAAAATATCTCTAAATAAATGAACAATTTTAAACTTACGTTACGATCTTCAGGAAGTTTTTGAATTGAAAACTTTTTGACAGGCAGAACTTGACAGGTTAGCAGTGAGTACCAACAATCAGTAAAAATAATCCACTGTTAATTTCCTGTTTCATTTTCAACTTATATAATTGAATTATTAACTTATTACGAATCCCGATACCGATAAGCCAATATTTTACGTGATCTCATTTGTAACTCCCAAAAAAATGGAAGTTAGCCAAGGTGGTTCCGGTCCATAAAACTGACGCTGAGGATTTGGTTGGCAACTATCGTTCTGTCTCCATCCTCCCTCACTTGCGAAGGTTTTTGAAGCATTCTTTCTGACCACCAGCACGGCTTTACTGCCGCAAGATCCACCTGTATGTAGTAATCTAGTCACTTTTGTCGAAAATATTGCAGCGTCGCTTGACTCTAATCAGCAAGTCGACGCTGTCTACACTGATTTTAGCAAGGCTTTCGACAAAGTGTCCCACGGTGTGCTTATTCAGAAGCTTGCGGCGTACGGCTTCGTAGGTTCTCTTCTTAACTGGCTTCAGTCCTATTTAACTGACAGATCCTTTTATGAGGTTGTTAATGGCTATAAATCCAAAACCCTGAAAATTACTTCTGGGGTTCCGCAGGGTTCCCACCTAGGTCCTGTAATATTTGTTATCTTTGTCAATGATCTTCCTAATTGCTTCATTAACTCCACGCCATTCTTATTCGCCGATGATCTGAAAATAGCACGTGTAATAGGTTCTCATACCGATTCAACATTACTTCAAGAAGACGTGAATAGACTTTTGAACTGGTGTGAGGAAAATAATATGCAACTAAATATTAAAAAAATGTTCTCAAATAACCTTTACTCGGAAGTCAAATTTTATTTACTTCAATTATAGTATGAACGGTACGTGCCTAAGTAAAGTAGATGTAATCAGAGACTTGGGGGTCCTTCTTGATCGCAAGCTAACATTTATTCCTCACATGGACAATATTGTCAAAAAAGCCTCAAAGACACTCGGGTTTGTCATGCGGAATGCAAAATGTTTTCGCAAGCCTAAAACGAAAATTTACCTATTTGATTGCCTCGTTCGTACCATATTGGAGTACTGCGCGGTTGTCTGGCGTCCCCACTATGCAACACATAGTCTTCGATTAGAGCGCATTCAAAAAAGATAGATTCCAAGCTACGCAAGACGTCTTCAAAAATTTTGCATGACCTCACTCGAAAAACGTAGAGATAATAAATCGCGACATATATTAAAAATATTTTTTGCTTGCTGTGTCTATCGCTTAATATAGTGCACTTGGCTTGTATGTTTACTTGTGTTTGCAATTGGTTGAACAGTGTAACAATTTTAGATAGGCCAATAAATAACGATAAGTGTGTGTGACAAAATGATTAAAAAAAGACATGAAAACTGGCCAAGTGCGAATTTGAGTCCCGTTTTGTAGTACAATTTATTGGAACGTGCCAACTTTATGAAAGATTTTCGACGAAGAAATATAGATAACACCCAATATTTTTTTTAGTTATCATAATAAATAAAATTGATACGATAAACTAAATCCGGATTTACATTACGAAACAAGTGTCATGCATGATAAAACTAGTTTCGTGAAACTAATTTTAGCACATGTGAAACTTCTTTCGTTTAAATTATAGTGTCGTGAAATTATCAGTATCGCAGAGATAATGGCCCTGTCAAAATCAAAGCTGTATTTTATGACGCAAAACGTGGACAGAGTATTCTATAGACTCACGAAATCTGTGTCATCGAAAGGGACAGAAAAAAGGTACATCAATTGTTTAGGGTTACCAAGTGATTATACATTTTACCCAATATTCTTCACAAAATTAGTTTTTTTTTTTATGAGGTTGATATTTCAGTTTTCTATAATAACAAATAAAAAATAAAAAAAATGAAAACATGAGCAATGATGCGACTGCAATGTTTTATTCATAAATAAACAAATTATTGTCCTTGAAATAGCACTGACTTAGTATGAATATTTCTTACTTTCGATTTTGGTTCAAAACATTGTTTGGTACATGGTGAATACGTGTCAATCAAAAGTCATTTATTCAAACTAGGCTGAGAATCAGCACTTTTTGATCGTCAAAATTACATAAGACAGTCCCCCAAAACGCCCATCCCTTCACCACTTCCTAGTGCTTAAGCTGGGAAGAAGAAGTGGCGCAACAAACTCCCCAGCATCACTTCGAAGCCACAGCAGTGTTTCGAAGTAATGCATTGCAATTGATTTAATGAGGAAAGTTCTGTCATTCCCTATAAAAGGCTGACGGTCGAAATGTTCATTAACCCATTAACGCCCAAAATGAAACTACTCATGAAAATTATGACCAGTCGTTATTTATTGCATTAATTTAGACTAAATATTAGGTACAAAAAGAAAAAATTGTTTTTTTTTTGTGTCTGTAGTGTCTGTAGGTGTGTACTTGACCGAGTACAGTGGGCGAATCAGGCATGAAATTTTCCAAAGCATGGTCGTTCCACACATAGTGTTTTAAGGCCAGATATAGTGGATGACGTAGCACGACTTTTCATTTTAGTTGAGCGAAGGTATGCTCTAACAATCATACGTCTGAATAGCAATTGATCCATGTAGGGTGTATCTGTAGTTTTGCTGATCAAAACATGCAGCCGCCAAGCATTTGAAATCGCCATATCTCTTCGTTTTTCGTTTTCGTTTTTTTTAAAAACGTTGCCCCACACTAGGAATTTCTTCCTGTATCGTGGGTGCGTTTACAAACATAGAAACTCACATACACTAACACCCAGACCCGGAACAACTATTAGCAGATCATACAAATATTTGTTCCGTGCGGGAATCGAACCCACGACACGTTGCGCAGCAGTCCATCGCTCAGCCACTGCGCCAACCGTGTCGTCAAAAAGGTAGGTAAAGATTACCCACCACCATTTTTTTCCTTATGGCTACTCGATACAGACTAATCGATTGATCCATCTGATCTACTCCACCCATTTCTCTGTTATAGTTAACAAACAATCTTGGAATATTCACATCCAACTTTTGTTTCTGTATAGTACACCACCTTTTCACCTTCCCCAGCGGTTCTACAGCGTCAAAATTTGATCCCATCGTGACCACGTTGTTGTCTTTCCAGCGCACGATTGTTATTTCGTTTTTGGTATCGAAACGATAGTCGTACTCCGCCCTTGGTTTCTTTTTCATTGTTTTGACGTCAGTTACAGGACATCTTTTAGTTCTATTTTCTCGTACTGTTCCTGTGGCTCTGTACCCTAAGAGTCGCAAGTCGTGGAGTAAAAAATTTATCGAAGTATACGATGTGTTCTTTTGGGACTATCAGCATTTTTGCTAATAGGGATTTTATTACTCTCGAGCCCAGCGGGTCTGTAGACACTTCTGTAGATTTTCCGCAATATATGTCAAAAGTGTAGCAGTAGCCATCTGAACTTGTTGCAGCCCAATTCCGATAGCCAAATCGTACAGGTTTTCCCATTATGTATTGCTTGGCGGGATGCCGGCCAAAGTATTTTATCATAGATTCATCTACAGATAAGTTTTCGTGAAACACTCCCCACTGGCAAGAGTTTTTTTGTATAAGATCACACAGCGGTCTCATTTTGAACATTTTATCATTGGAACCTTCCGCTAGGAATTGTCGACGAAATGTAGGTTTCGTTTGATGTCCAAAAACCTATTGCGTGACATGCAATTGACGATCAATGGAACTTCATCCAAACTCCAATAGGCACGTTCGGAAGGCAGTTCGTGATATCCAGTGAAACCTAAAATTGCTAGAAAAGTTCTCAATTCGGGCTTATCAATTTCGAAACCGTGTCTATTATGTTGCCCAGCATACTTCATGCTATTTTCCACAATCAAACTTATTACATTATCATCAAATATCTTCTCAAATAACATCATGCAGTCTTTCAAAGATTCAACGAGGACTTCTTGTCGTCGCTGAATGATATCAGTTACGTCATGGGTCATGCTGTATATGGGTAAAGTTTTTCTCCATACAGGCTCATTAGAATCTTGCCTTCTAAGTCGCTTTGCAGGTCGTGAGTTAGTGTACAATGGCTTAGTATCACTATCATCCCAGTCTGAAATATCATGATCAGGATGCAGTGGAACTACCTCAACTATACCCGGTACATCTCTCGGGAGAGTTGTAAAGTCAAGTCATCTTCATTACCTTCTTCTTCATCACTAACAATAGCTGGATCTGGTCGTAATAAAAAGACGTCGTACTGCGCATCATCATTTTCATCAGCTACTATAGATTCCAGGGCTTCTTCAAGTCTCGCATAGTTATTTTGACTCGTAAATACGCGACGGTCAGTCATTGTAGCGTCTTTGAATACACCTGCAAAATAAAATTTAAAAAATACACAAGCGCCCATTGTACACCAACAGGTACGGCACAGAAAACGTATGTTTATTGCACTTGTATTCTAACGAATTGTTACTCTAACAATATAATATGTCAGTATAAAGCCTTCTAACACAAAACAGTAAAAAACAATCATGACTTTGTAATTGTTTATATTAAAAATACAAAAAAATATATCTTACCTTAGCAGCTTGGCTCACAACTCGTAAAACAAAGTGACATTTCGAACATTTATTTTCCTGCCAGAAAAAAATGTCAATATTCCAAAGACAGGTTGTACACACGCGGGTACAGAGGGCGGCAATGGGTTAATAAGGATATTATTGGTACTTGTGCATTCTCTGAAACACGATAATATAAGTTTGGCATAAAATTTTTCCCAGTATAAAATGAAATTCCTTTGTGTGAACGCGCTCGAAATATCTTTTCTGCCAATTCACAGACTTTATTTAAATCAGTAGAAGGATAAATAAGGCCTCCTTTGTCTCTCCTGGCAATGATTCCGTGATACTTATCTGTGATCAAAGCCAAAATACAATCCTCACATTTAATCACTTTCCTCAACTTTCTTGCAATAAAATCAGCAATATAGGTTATTATTTCTTTAGAATAAATAGTAAGCCTAGAAGGATCAGATGATCATGATCATGATCTATATTAATTATAGGATCACTTCCTAAGGATTCATCCGTGTCAGTTATATATTCAAAAGACTGTTTAGTAAGGATCACATCCTAAGGATTCATCCGTGTCAGTTATATATTCAGAAGACTGTTTAGTAAAAATTCCGGCTATTTAACACATCAAACATAATATTCATTTTTTTTTATAAAATCTACGGTAGCCTCTGATCCAGCAAATTCAGACAAACATAGGTCTTTATTGCAAAATTCAATGGCTTCAGCCACAGAATTGCTGAAAGTTTGCGCTGCAAGCTTTACTTTCATTATTTGCTTTGCAAAATTTATATGCTGGTTGCGCAGCTTATTGGCTAAATGAAGTCCTTCGTTTTGCTGTAATTCGTGAAGTCTGGTTATGTAATTCCAAACAATTTTTTGGCCACTTGAATCAAATTTAGTAACTTTAAATTGTTCTCAGCACTTCAGGCGCGCTTGCGCTAAGCGCAAGCATCGGTACGCTGTTAAGTTTTGCTTTTAGCCCATGTTAAGAATTTCTTCAGCGGCAGCGTTTTTACAGGATTTTGAAAATAAAAGACTTCCGATAATTTTATAGCACGTATTCCTTTCTACACACATGCCCAAAGAGAATTAATACTACTATGTTGCAACATAAAGAAATTCTTAAAACTAAAAAACTAATCGCCTAACGAATAAACAGCCTATCCACAGCCTCAAAATGTTGAGATTCCCATGACCACTCGGTTTCGTTTTTTTTAAATTTGGCAAGTTAAAACGGACTTGAACCTATAAAATATTGTACCTTTGTGCCGTGACACATCGTGTTTGTAAAACGGAATAGTAATAATGGAGAGCACACACGTCCACCAAATCAGCGCTCGACTGTGTTCCGGCCGCGCGGTCCGATTCGTGGCAAAAATGGCGGAAGCTGTTCGAAGATTTTCTTAAAGAATCTGGAATGAGCAAAGAGCCGAAAGAAGTACAGGCTAGTTTGTTAGTTAACCTCATTGGATCAGCTGGTTATGAGGCATATACAACGTTCACGTTTGAAGATGACATACATGGTGTATTGAAAAAGTTTGACAAGTATTTCGGCACAGAACCAAATATACGGCAGTTTAAATTCTTTACACGCAATCAAGAAAACGGCGAAAACATCGACCAATACGTAACAGCATTGAGGGTATTGAGTCAGCAGTGCGAGTTCAGTGAATTGCACGAGTGCCTGCTGCGAGATAAGATCGTGTGTGGTATTGTCAACAATACTGTGAGAGATCGATTCCTTCGCACAGATGTCTAAAGAGGAAAGTAAGTGCATCGGCGGCGAGTTTGGCTAAAAGAAAAATAGCCAGCAAAAACTTGGGAATTCCAGGTTTAGTGTGCGTGTGTACAATGTCTTTAAGGTTGCGTGTGTACAGAGAGAAATGAAGTAGTTAGTTGGGAGCGCGTCTATAGCTTACGGTGGTTACGGGCGAACTGTCGTCGCCGAGCGCTGCACGTATGACGAATACAAACTGATGTGTCAGCGCTCCTACACAGGTAAAGAAATGGAGAACCTTATAAAATAATGTTTTAATAACCCTTGTAACTCTGTGGTATTGCTCTAAGTGAAATATTTTGCTTGTGGCTCTTTTTTCCAGCTGATTGTATGTTTCCATATGCTTTGTGTAAGATGGAAATTACAAAATTTGTGTTTGCTTTGAGGAAATACTGGTTTGACTGCGTTAATGGATGCTTTCTCATAATCCATTATAATTTCTTCAGGTATACTACCACCTTTTATTAAATAGAAGGCCAAACACTGTAGGTACCATTTTAGCGTGCTTCTTTGGTCTCCGATCATTCCGTATATTGTGTAAATATGATAAAATTCACATAAACAGGTAAGGAGTGTACCATTTATGATTCAAAATGCTCAGGGTTGGAGAAGCATAACGTTTCCTTTATTTTGTTGTCTCCTTTTCCTTACAATCTGTCACTATGTATTAGTATGTTTTATGACGCGTTAGATGTCTTGCTTGGTATGCATCATGTGACACATACAAATACTAATGAAGAAACATGCTAAGTTTGTCCGATGAAACCCTGTGGAATATTGTGTTTTTATTTTGGAGATTTCTTGCACTGCACTAAACCGTTAGTGAAGTGCACACGTTGTAATAAATACGATCACATCGCGGAAAAGTGGTATAGTAAGTCAGATGACAAAGTAATCAACACTAGTGATGCATTGCAAGAAACTATTACCCCTTTCGGAATTGTAATATCCGGTGCTTTGCAAGAAACTATGTCCTCTTTCCTTGCAATTGTAACATTCGCTGACGTAGATCGGTCTGGCACTAGTTAGATGTATTGGAAACGTAAGAATTATCAAAATTCCTACTCCTATTATTGTGAAAACGGCCCGGACTAGGTTGATTGCAGTCTCTATTAGTATTATATGAGTAAATCCTATAACAGCTGATCGGGCGGGTTCAACGCAGTACTAAAGCTCCTGATTTAAGTGTCTTATCTGTAATGCCATGTTTTTATTTTTTATTTATTAAAATTCTATGCACAAGTAAAAAAAAAAAAACTGTACAAAGGCGGACTTAATGCCTGAGGCATTTTCTACCAGTCAACCTTAGGGTGATGCAGAGACAAACATGGCAGGTGCAACATATGTAACATGTATCAGTGGCGAAGGGGAGAGGTAACCCGAAGCAAAAAATGCTTACCTAGGACAGCCGTGGCGAAAAGCTACTTCTTGTTTCCCTAACAGAATAACGGTGTCAATAAACCGTTTCATTAAATTCCTATTTCGATCTTCTTTTCTATTATGAGCTTCATGCGAATTAGCGAAAAATGATTCTATCCTACTAGTCCCGAACTCATGTAACTCCAAACAGCTACGAATATGTTTTTCAGTCTGAACATGCTTTTTAGATGAATTCGTCAGATTATTAATATCTGTAAAACCCCCTTTATTCCATAAACTACTAGAATCGGAGAAAAATAAACACGGGAAAGAATACATTTTATTTAATTTACAACTGCCAGTCATCCATGGATATTTATCGTAAAGGGAAACATTAAAATGTTTGAAAAAGCCATCACGACGTTTGTAGTATAAACTCATAACTGGGCGAGCACGGCCTAACGTAATTATGTGTTTCTTATTTTCGAAACTTAACCTTGAAAAGCATGTTTGCTCACAAATCAAATAATCTGTTAAACAACAATGTAAAGCTATTAATGCCGCCATCCTAATCCTACTGATCGTACTAATTACTTCTACTTACCCCAAATACTTAATTACAACGTACACTTTCACTAAACTTAAACACTGTATTCACTGTTTTATACCAACAAACAAATACTACTACTACGGTACTCGTACTGATAAACTAATGATTTCAATGAATAATACGAACAAAATGCAAATTAACTGCTAGTGTAAACAAAATAAAATGTTATAATGCGATTACGTCAAACATCAACCACACAATGTCTAGCGTAGTGTCCTATCCGAACTCCGAGCCGAACGCATTACGAAATTCAACGAACCGATATCGCCCCATCTCGTTCACGCGCACGCAATTTTCGATCGCTGTATGTACTTTAACTCGATCTACGCCGGCTTACTAAGGACGTCATGACGCCTTGATTTATGAATGATCGAAAAGCCGATCGAGGCGCCGAGTTATTTCAGAGATTTTTTTTTGCTGTTGGGAGACAACTAAGTCAAAACATTGAATGTAGGCGTTTTGTATAGTTTTAATTTGATGGTGTTTCTGTATTAAATACCTATAGTGTGATTTGATTCGATTGTGTCATTTTTCAATGACGATAGATTGTTTTTGTTCCGAATTTCAGAAGGGAAGCCGATAGGAATGGGCTTATATGGAGCCTTCGCCCCTGCCATGTATTATGCATTCTAATGCCTACAGTAGGTACAGTACGACAGTAGCTATTAGTATACTAGTACTATGTCGCATTGATCCACTAGACTTAATTTTTCATAGTTGTGCACCTTTATGGATTCGTTATATCTGAAATACAATAGACGTAGATATATTTAGTAACCAATTCCGCTTGACTAAAATCTAGTCAAGCGGAATTGGTTACTAAATATATCTACGTCTATTGTATTTTATAATGGATTTCCGCAAAGTCACGCCTGAATCAATTAACTATCGTTATATCTGCTTTTTCTTTTAATATCTGGCCGTAATTTTAATAAATAGATGCAGGATTTCCATTTTCGAAATATCTTGTCCGTTATGATGTCGAGCTTAGACCGCTATGTATCCTGGAGTAATATTTTGTCTTGAACCGTAAAAGGGTTCGACAGTATAAGTGATAGCAGCAATGCGCTTTCTCCGGAGTGAAAATACATTTCTTGTGCTTCTGAGCTTTAATTTGTTGCGGAAATGTTGCTGCTGCCTCTTCAGGATTTTTTATTAAATAATCAATGCGGCTGCGGCTGCTTAAAATCAAAACATAGTAACTCGTTCCAACAAAAATGTTCAGGAGAGCTTTGTCTCTCCTGAACATTTCGTATACGGGTCAGCTACTTTGATTCGTTTGCCCGAAGAAACTAGAAAAGATAGCGATTTGGATGTTCGGCGAAAAGTTGTGCTATATTGTTGACATTTTGTTTGTAATACTCGTTATCGTTATGGAGTTTATGGTTACACTTGAATCGCTCAAATTATTTTTATTTGTGAATTTACTCAAATATTACTGTAAAAACAATATCGAAACTTAGTAAGTCTGCTTACTAGGTAATGAATTTGATTTTCTATGGTAAAAGTAAAGACTAAACAAATTCATTACGCATATTGCATAGTGTTTATAACTGAGTAAAATAAAAACAATCCCAAAGTACCCATGAATGCAGATTTTAATTAAAAATCCCGTTGACTTATATTTTATTACTTATTTACTTATATAAAGATATTTATTAACGTACATCAAAGGGCTCTTAAATCAAAACATGACTCAAACTCTCAATAGTCAACCAAAACTAAAAAAATAAACTTAACCTAAAATCATTCTTGTTGATAAAGACTACTCGTTGTCATTGGTAACGATTTGACCATCAGTTTGCAAATCAGTGGAGTTATCAGTCGTGGGTAGATTCAGCTAAAACTCTCTTCTGCTTAAATGGCATTAGGAGGACCAATGTTGAAACAATACCATCTTTCTTCGATGATTTCAGCCCTCGGGGGATAGTATTTGAAAGTATAAGTATTCCCCCACTTGTTGCGAAAATGTTGCTACCTCTTCAGGATTTTTCATTAAATAATCAATGACTTCAGCCAAACTTTCTTTGCCATCTTTCTTTAACTTGCTTCCTGTAGCGTAAGCTACGGCACTGTCTTGTTGATTCTGTTCTTCATTCCTCCGTTTTTTCTGTTTAGTTCACAATTCCACAAATTGTTTACGGGGACTAAAATAACACATACAGATTGGCTGGTTGAAGGTGCTTGATACTCTGTAATGGCATCCTCTGCAAATAAAATAATAGTCCACAGTTCGCTAACCGTGAACGCATGATCCGATGATGAGCCGGAAGACTTCCATTGCTGGTTATAAAAGGCCTCCCCAAATCATCGCTTTAGGTTATGACCGGTCCTGCACTTTCCGGTGTAGATAGCATGTATCAATATAGGTTAGGTAGATAAATAACATAACCATTCCCCCTCTAAAAAGCTTATTTTATTCACTTAAAACAGTGAATAAAAAGTACTTTTAATCACTGTTTTGGTGTTTGAATTTAGAACACACCAAAATATTCGAACTCCATCTCTATGCTATACAACCTCCTTGCAAAGAAATACTCGATACAAACTCCGGTTTGATTGGTCGACATTTTTATCAAGGAGTTTAGCATTAGAATAAAAACTGGTTTGTGTTCTTTGCTGTCATTATTAAATTGGCGCTATTTTAAATACTGTAAGTTGTACGAACACGAAGTTTAGTATTACTTAATAATAAATCGATTGAAAATGCATTCAAGTGATGAAGATGTGTTAACACCTGAGTCCGATATGGTAGAAAACTTGCTACCCAACAAATCACGGCTGGTTTACATCAAAGCCTACGATGAGTTTTGCAAATGAAAAAATGAAAATCAAGCTTCTGGCACATTTTCAGAGTCTATTCTATGCTACGGTGTACTATAAAAACGAGGCATAACATTGATATAACAACATACTCAAAGTTGCAAGTTCTTTTTCTCGTAGTCATCGGATTTATATCGAAGGCCATGATTCGTTAGAATCCTTCACTTGCTCGTGATTCATTTATAGCCCTCGCTTTAAATCCGTCCTTTATTTACTAATTGCATAATATACTATTATTATGAACAATTTCGGCCGCCTTTATTTCATTTTTCCATGGGCTATGTGGCCATTTCCGGCTAAAAGGCTGCTGACCACTGGTATAGAGTCGGATTCTGTTGATGCAGATGATGTTGTTTCTTTCAACAAAGACCTCATCCAATATTATTTAAATTAAAAGATTTGAAATACTTTCATTAATACGTTAAGCTCTAGCTGAGCATTAATGAAGCGGTCCGGTGGTTGCGGTTTTCTAACACGCCTTCGTACCGCTGGTCTTGGCGGACTAGAAGCAGCCACCTCCTGTTCTAATTCTGGCACATCGATTACTGGCACAGGTGTTGGTTGTGGGGTCAGCGATCGTGGCTTTGCAGCTGTAATACTGCGTTGGGCAGTAACATTGCTGAACTAAAACATAGAGGAACTAACAATGAATAACTTACAATTTAATTTACTAACACACGATGGGTGAGGGCGAGGGCGAAAATTATAAGGTTTTAAACCTTATAGAAGAATGAATTGGTAGGTATTAATATCATAATGCCTGACCCGAAGAGGTAACAGTCCACACCAAAATGTTGTCAGTTAGTGTTAAGTCCTATGTAGTTGGACACTGGCATGGATACTGCTCAATCAGCCAGCCATAAATCAAGATTCCGAGATTATACTGAAAATAAAGGAATAGCTCCTAAAAGTAAAAGTTTTACCATAAAACTTACCCCGATTGGTGACTCTGCGGGGCCACACCCGGTCACCATCTCTTGGCCTATAGTGTCCAAAATAATGATGGCATTTTCAGACATTCGCGGGACAGGTACATTGTTACCCGTACTATTTCTGGCCTTGTTGACAGCCCCACCCTAGAGGGTGGGGCTGTCCTAGCCTTCCGCTTTTGGTCACGCCAGTACTGAGAAATATTATACTTATTTCCTTAACAGAAAAACTAATATAAGGTTGTCATCATCACCATCATTCCAACCGAAAGACATCCACTGCTGGACATGGGTCTCCCTTAAGCTTCTTCTTGTCCTATTCGTAGGTTTTATGAAGAACTAACTTCCGCCGTATGTCGTGGTATGTCGATAAAAAGTATGTCCTTCCCCGGGATGCCATCTATCTCCATGCCAAATTTTATCGAAATCCGTTCAGTGGTTTAGGTGTGAAAAGGTAACGTACATACAAACAGATAGACGGATACACAGACAGACAGAGTTACTTTCGAGTTATTTTATAATAATTATTAGTATAGTACTAAAGTATGGATGAATAATGAATTTGAGACGATTGTATGTGCCTACCATATAATTATTAGTTTACTAAACTTAACTCTGAGAGGCTCATAGCTACGTACTAGCGCGGTTTGGATTTATGGGTAACTAGCTTCCAACCGCGGCTTCACCCACGTGTTATGTCGATAAAAAGTAGCCTATGTCCTGCCTCAGGATGCCATAACTCCTTGCAAAATTTTGTCGAAATCCGTTACCGTTCCATCGTGCGTGTATAGTCATGTTTTGGGAAAATAAATGATCGTATCTTAAACTTACGATTTTCCACTGCTCCACTGTTTTTGGTGGACCGAGTTCATCCAGAGCATTTTTCAGCTCGGTCCACTGTCGCTCGCTTTGAGCAAAGCCTTGCGCGGTGGTATACTCACATCTTCAATATGTTAATAATATGAATTTTCTTGAATAGTAATAGATCCATTACACTTTAGGGGTATGAGGAACAGGGTGTAAAGTTCACTCATACTCCATAGAAAAGGGAGGATCCTCCAACCAGAAGGGTGTTGTGTCTGGCGGGCAACTGCCCAACGATTGATTTTGGGTTCTTGTATATATGTCCACTGCACGATAAACTTTAATTGCGCGATGCAGGATTTATGTGACGTCAGGATTTTTGTGTGACGTCAGATCTTTGTTGCGTAGTTCGCATGTGGCGATGTAGATACCGCCACAACACTTTTCTTTTTTAAACATTCCCATATATTTGCATCATTTTTATATTTCTTTTTAAGACAATATTGATGTCCCGCAGGCACAAGTATTTTACGGTTTTGTTTAAGTATGTAATCAAACATTAAACTATAAGAACTTTACCCATTATGCTAGGAATATATAAAACGGTCAAGAAGGTCCAAGGGCTCCTCGGAGTCGACCGGAAGCAGGGAGGGCGAAGAAGAGCTCGAAGTCTAAAAAGGCTTCGACTTCTTCCCACAATGTGGGCTTGGTGGACGCTGAGCGCCAGCTAAATCTGGCGAAAAGGGCGCAATTGCAATTGGACCTGGAGGAGAGGGTCGCCGCCAAGGAGCAGCAGGCGCAAGTTGCCAGGTCGAAGGCTGGCTATGGTGCATCCAATGTACTATATGCCGACCTCTCCCTAGTGGAACTGGAGCGCATGGCGCAGGAGGATCGGGAGGAAGTTCTGGAGGTGGCCTCTAAGTCGTCCTATTTCAAGGGGACCTTCCAGAAGGCCCTCAAATGCCGGGCCGCCGGCATGCACGGCATTATCACGGAGCTGGTGAAGCGGACGGCCACGGACGAGACGCGGTAGCTGCATGCGAAGGTGGATCGCCAACAGGCGGAGGTCAGCTAGCTACACCAGAAGCTGGAGGAATAGGTTTTGGCTTATGCCACCTGAATTTTATTGCTGTTTCGTACCACGAAATATTGGTACCAAGTGTATATGCACAGTATCGTGTATATCTAGCTGTACTTGAAGCAAAGCTTCAAAGTTTAAAGACTTCTTATCCTTTGCCAGCCCGAGACACTGATTTAGTCTATAATTATCAAGTCAATGCAGACTTACTGCATGTTGCACAAACTGTAACAATAGACAACATTTCAAAACTGACAGGACCGTAAAACAGAAATACCGTTTCTTTATTTTCGTGTCCTGAGTTCAATAATATATATATATTTTTTTTTTCATTTCTTCATTTTTGAGAAAAATTATAAAAATCAAAAAACATGTCATGACGTCACATAAACGGTGGAATGAGGTAGTTACCTTTGCCTAAGCATTCCTATGTTTTAGATGAAAATATTAAATGTCATATGATGTCATACAAGACGTCAATCTCAGAAGTTTGTTTACATGATTCTTATTGTTTAAATATCAGTATAGATTATTATTGATGAACTTTAATTAAAAATACACGCTGCTTATGTGCTTACTACGTAAATATTGTCAAATTTTGATTGATGTTTCGCCAATAGAATGGATCCCAATGAAACTTATACGCCAATGAAGGAACCAAAATATTGTTTTGTACCAGCCTGCCAAAACAATTCTAGAGATGCTCAAAAAGCATTTTTTGCGGTGCCTAGCTCAGCAAAACAAGAGTGGTGCAATGCTGTGGGTATATCATGTCCTAAACGCGTTATATATGTATGCGAAGATCATCTCAATGTAAGTACCTAAATGATAATGATTTTTCCGCATACCAGAACACAATGCATCATGCCGTCATGCAGTGCTTATCTTGTTCTAAATTTTGTTCCATTACCCGTTTGTATATTAAGCAATATTGTAATAACTGTTACCAAACCTAATAAATAAGTTCATAAACCAGTTCCAGTTCCAGTGCTATCACTTTGCAGCAATATTTCACTGCATACTATTTTGTTAATCATTATGTGAAGTACCTAAGGCGACCCACCGACCGTATCAAAATATATAGTTAAACCTACATGCCTATATTTTGATAATATAATGATTTTAACTTATCATGTAGGCTGTTACTAAGACACATGTAATATAAATTGAAATTATAATTTATCTTTTAGTTGGAGGAAGATGTGGAGAACTACCGGTATTGGATAACAATGAAAGTGCGACCAAAGTTGAAGTCTCGGCTACCACATTCTCTTGTCAGGACTTCAACTGATCATCAAGAAATTATTGAACCAAGTCCCAGTACATCTTCAACAACTTCTTCATCATTTATGAAAATTAATATGGATACGGACACACTTTGTAAAAATCCATTCACTACAAAAGCCAGCAAAGGAGTACAAGTAAAGCCAAGAACATCAGATCGAACTACTTATTGTGCCATTTACCAGAAGAAGATAAAGAAACCTTTGTTTGAAGAAGATGATGAGATGGAAGAAGTGTTGTTACCTTCAACACAAGGAAGTTCTACCTCTGCGGAAATGTCGGAAGTTTCATCAGAAATCCACATTAAAACTATAACACAGGGCAGAAGCTTTATGCTTGACCTTATAAAAAAAAAAACACAGAGTTACATAGGATTACCAAATAATTATTATTGGTTGATAAACTATTTAGAAATGAAATTGGATGTAAAATCTTTTAATATAATAGTAACTTTGTATAAAATTAAAAATAATACACCCTTCTACCAAATCTCAGATATGTTTGAGGTGTCATTAACCACATTATGGAGAATATTTTTCAGGACTTTGAGTATTCTATCCAAGTTCTTCAAACAATTAATTTATTCTCCCCGTGTATATGATGTCAAAAGAAATTTGCCAGCCTCCTTCAAAACGAATAAAGAATATTCAAATGTTTTTTGCATTATTGACTGTTTCGAGATAGAAATTGAAAAGCCGTCAAATCCTATTACCCAGTCTCTAACATGGTCACAGTATAAAAATGCTAATACTTTAAAATACTTGATAGCTACAACACCTGATGGTTTTGTCAATTTTGTATCTGTTGGTTTTGGGGGTCGTATATCTGATGCCAATATAGTAGAAAACAGTGGTTTTTTGGATGTGCTGCCACCTAAGTGTACTGTATTGGCAGACAGAGGATTTAAACATGTTGATGTTTTACTAAGTAGAAATCAGAATAACCTACTTCGGCCACCCAGTGTATCAAAAGATCAAAAATTGACAAAGCAGGATGCTATCAAAAGCAAGGTCATTGCCAGTCTGCGCATCCATGTTGAGCGAAAAATTTTGGTTTCCGGGAATCGACGCGACGCTTGAACGGTTGGCAGCCGCCTGCAGCGTTTGCGCGCAGCTGCGTCCCTCGCCGCACCGCGCGCTTCCGTCGCCGTGGCCCTATCCGCCGCATGCCTTCTATAGAATTTTCTTGGACCGTTTCATAACCAAATGTTTTTAGTTATAGTTGATGCATTTTCCAAGTGGGTCGAATGTTACACGGTTAGTACAACATCATATGGATCAAAAACTGTTATCAATAGATTATGTGATTTTATGTCTAGGGTAAGTATACCACACACGGTGGTGACGGATAATGGTACTTCTTTCACGTCTAGGGAGTTTGAGAATTTTTGCATTTTAAACGGTATTCAACATGTTTTATCACCGGTATACCACCCGTCAAGTAACGGGCAAGCCGAAAGTTTCGTTAAAATCATTAAAAAAGGTCTCAAAAGTATCATAATGCAATTAGACACTAAAATACCTCTACAAGAAAAAATCGCAAAATTCTTATTTGATTATAGGATCTCCAAAAATAGTACCACAGGTAAGTCTCCAGCAGAAGTAGTTTATGGTCGACCTCTACGCTCGTGGCTGGACTTAGTTAATCCACTTCAAGTCGCTTCGACATCCACGGATCTTTCGCTGACCGTAAGGAAAAATCAGTCCTTACAGAGTAAGAACAAAGGTGGAAGGAAAAGACCAAAATTTAATTTAGAAGACGTTGTTTGGATCAAGCGATTTTATGGAAATGATAAATTCTGTTGGGTGCAAGGAATAATCTTAGAAGAGATCGGGAATGTCATGTATTCGGTGTATATTCCGGAATTAAAATGCAAAGTAATTCGTCACATAGACCAGATCCGACGGTTTCAATCCGAAGGCGGTTCAGAGGTACAGAACAAAAAGAAGGATTGGCATTTGGACATAGAAGCCGATGACAGTAGCGGGTCGTCGCATTCTGAATCCGCAGGAGTAACGGATGAGAACGGCCATTCCGAAGGCGCCGAATTCCCAACACCCGCCGAGGAGGTTCAGCTGGGAGAAGAGGAAGGGACGAGTGCTGAGCCATTAGCCTCACGTTCGCCCTCGAGACCAGATCATTCACGGATAATGAGTCCCGACCGGTCTGTACCGCATCTCACAGAAGAAAGCGGTGAGAATAATTTAGAACCTGACCAACAGAATCGTAGATCCAAACGACGTGTTCCGCCTGTTAATTATAAGCCATTTTTCTGAAGTATGTGGGGAAGGGAATGTTGTATATTGTACCTACTGCGCGAACGACACGCGTGTGTGCGTGACGGGGTGCGCGCGCCCTCGCATCAACGAATAAAACTAGTATGACACTGACTCGCGTTTGGATTGCACATGCGCTACCCCCGCTCCCGATAAATACGTAACAGATGCCAACGATGAATCTACTCAAAACGTGCCACTATCTACTGAAGAGAACAACTGTGATGTGAACATTAATAATATTGACTAGCGGCTTACCTTTCGTCCGTATCTCCTTAGTATAACTAAACATGTTTTTGACTACATTCCACTTTCGACATCAATTTTTGGCTGACTTACATACCTATATTTAAATGATATTTAAGTGTTACTTTATGACCATCGTATTGAATCAATCTACATGCAAACTTAAACCATAGCTAAGACAAGTTTAAAAAGCAAAAGGTCTGCTGGCTGTCCGTGACTAGTCCGCCACGATCGGCTGCTTGCAGCGTATTGTGTGATGAAGTAGGTAGCAAGTGCACGGAAAAACAAATAAATTATTATGACTATGTGTTTGGAACGTGGAAGTCTGGCATCGGCTAAAACAGGTTTTTTTGTTTTTTTTTGGTTTTTTGGTTCTGACTCGTTGCGAAGGATTTATTTATTTTATTTACATACCTCCTATAAACAATCAATCAACAACAACAATGGTCTAGCATGCGTCCGTCTCATTTATTTATTTATCAGCCTTCTAATTTATTTCATTTTTATTTGGTCTGCAATACAATTTATACACAATCACACTAATTATGTAGGTATATATATATATAAATATAAATGTGTACTTCGTTATTATTATTATGTGACACTTATTTTGTTTTATTTTATTTAAGTAGGTATGCATACACACATCACAATATAAAACTGATTTGCATCCGTAACTTCGGGTCCGGTTGAAAACCAGCGTCAGGCACTAGTTGTCTGGCATTTTTGCTGAACCGGGCCTTTTTGGCGCAGCCGTGAGGCACACTACCCTGATAATGTCCTTCTTTACCTTCTAATTTGTTTCTTTATTTTTATTTTGTTATCTGCTGTATATTATGTATATTGTGTGCCTTTTAGTCTGTGCTGAATAAATGTATTTTCTTTCTTTCTTTCTGATGTATTTGCAACAATGCTAGATTCAAACACGCAATTGCCAGATACGATTGAGCAAATAATTGGATATATTTCCGGGTTCGTAGCAAAAAAGCTAAATTCTAAAATCAATTGCGAAGAATGCACGAAATGTTTATTCGCAAGTGAAAAACTGTATTTTCACCAATTAATATGCCTTAAAGACTTTGGTGGATTGGCGTATCCCTCAGTAACTTTGTTTAAAGTATGTTATCGTTCTGAGTGTGTCCTAAGAAATATTATGAAAGTTCAATCAGGTAAATGTTTAACCAGCAAGCATAACCTGACTGTAATATCGAACAAATGCTTTCAATACGTGACCAGCTATAATGATATCTTTACGTTTTTAAAAAAGCACCCTATTGATATCCCATCCCACGACATACCGTTCATCAAAAGTATTGTTAAAGAATTCCAAAGAATGCCAAAAATGATTCTCTACTGCACTCATCACGGCAGAAATTGAATAAACTTACAATTTTCCGAGGCACATAACTTAGGTAATAGTCAAATGTCAAAGACCAAATAATAAATAATAAGCATACGCAGGATAATACGAAATAATACGTAAAAAAAACTGATATTAATGTATAGTTAAATTGTGAATAATAATAAATAAAAAAACAGACCACACTTTTTTTTTATTTACCCTATAATTTTAGCATACATACCTACCTATTACTCCCTAAACACGGCTCTATTTACAGACTTTATAACAACCGTTTCCGTACGGTTCATAAAACATAGGATGTTTTATCATAATTCTATAATTTAATACCATCAATATCACTATTAATTATTTGCGTTGAACCTTATTACATAAAACATCCCCGGCGACGAATGGTGGCCGAAGCGGCGTCATAGAAATGTCGTTAGCGGTATATACGTTACATGATAATTTAAACCGAAACTACCAGGAAATAAGGTCCATTTTTAACTGTGCATCCAGAGAAGTAATAATATTGTTTGTGTGGTTTCGCGAATCAGCGACGGCTTTTCGATGTGTGAGTTTGTTGGGGATTTTGTGTCAAGATGCGCACTTATTTCCCTTGAAGTAATGCTTCCATGTTTTTTTTCGTTCACTGGCACGACACGTGCTATTTAAAAAAAAATCTGGTTTGCGACTGGTAAATCGTCATCCTGAGGATGCCTCGTTGAGAGGTGAAACACGTGTTGATTTCGTACAGGGTTTTTTTTTATGATTCTTGAAGAATAGTTAAACGGAATAGGTTACCTACTAAATATATCTACGTCTATTGTATTTTAATGGGTTTCCGCAAATCCACGCCTGAATCAATTAACTAGACGCTTCAATTTTATTTATTTGTATGTATTATGTATCGAAGACAAAAAAGTTACTCGTCTATAGCATAGCTAGAGAAAAATGTTCGAATTGAAGCAGTTCCTTCAGCTTCTTGATCGGGGTCAGTGCCAAAGGATGGTGAATGTATGATAGTATGGTGTAATGGTGTGTGTTGCTGTGAGTATGAGTTGTTCGTATGTGGTGTGTGTTGCTGTGAGTATGAGTTGTTAGTATGTGGTGTGTGTTGCTGTGAGTATGAGTTGTTAGTATGTGGTGTGTGCTGCTGTGAGAGAGAGGTGTTAGTATGTGGTGGTTAGTATGTGGTGTGTGTTGCTGTGAGTATGAGGTGTCAGTATGTGGTGTGTGTTGCTGTGAGAGAGAGGTGTTAGTATGTGGTGTGTGTTGCTGTGAGTAAGAGGTGTTAGAGTGTGGTGTTTTTGGTGGGTTATTGTTGATTGATGGTAAGGGTAAATAATTGGATCGATCTGGTAAGGAGATAAAAGAATGAGAGGGTGGTGGAGTGGTGGTGTGCGGAGGGGGTGAGGGGGAATTTCTATACGACGAAGTGTTGTGTGTTGGGATGGTAGCTATTGGTGAATAAGACGATTCCATATTAAATGTTTCTCTTATATGAGCAAGCTCCTCCTCCCTAATAATTTGGGCGATTTTAAATTTACTATTTGACTGACGAAGGGGTGTGAATGACATCGACTGTTTTGGCGTATGCCAAAAAATGAAGCTCCATGGCATCCATTGTTTCATATGGAGTATTTGAATTATTTTTCGAATTCAAATACTCTAAAACTCGGTCAGTATTCGAATGGCCCTCATTCGAATGCGGCAAACTCCCAGCACGGGGATGCCGTCGTCGCGGCGTTGATGTCTGAAGACGCTGAAGTTCAGTTATATGTTCGTCATCAGAGACCGGAGTCACCTCAGAAGTTTCTTCCGGCAAATTGTTGGAAAGGTTACAGGTTGTTGGTGCGAAACTTAAATGAGGTGTCGTGAATGACATGGCCTCGGCCCATTGCCAGTTTCCATTACCTTTGGCTCGTTGGCCAGTAACTGTCTTGAGGCTCCTGAGATGCCTTGCGTATGTGTCTCGAAGACCTCAGCTTCAGCTAAAACAAAAATGGAAATTAGAAGTACGTCGCTACGTCATCGATCGAAGTAGACCAATCGAACAAAACAATTTTAGGTACTTCTTGTTGTACGGCAAGCGTAATTTTATACTTTTTTGCCGCGAAAGCTGAATAGACGCGGAAAGCTGAACGGATGCGTACGCGTCTCCACAAAATCGACATTTTCCCCAACTATGTTGGATTGGCTGCCAGTCTAACCGGATGCAGCTGCATGCCAGTATTTTACATGGAGCGACCGCCTATCTGACCTCCACAACCTAGTAACTGAAGGTACTGGTAACTAACACGGTACCCTTGCCATGACTGGTTTTCAGACTTTCGGGCTTTAGTTAGACTACCCGTAACGTAACGACTGTCAAAGATCTACGTCATCCGGGACCAACTGCTTAACGTGCTTCGGCACGGAGGGGTCTTGGTATGTAAAGGCCTATTCAGATAAGCGATATCGCTGTCACGCTCGGTAGCGATAGGTACCTGTCCAAAGTGACTAACCCAGAAGGCGAATCAGTATCGTTACAGTGATATCGCTTATAATAACTAAAGGCCTGGAGGTACTGATTCCAGATTTAAATCATTGTAAATGTTGTAATCTATAGAAGTAGGTACCTACCTGTTGAATTGATTTCCTTGGCAATTTGCCTCCACAATTTGTCCTTCTGCCTGTTGTCTTTATAGGACGCACCTGAACTAAAGCTATTAAAAGTTCCACATTCATTTTCACGAATTACTTTTCTTGTTAACTGTAACGGCTCACGCACAGAACAGAAACAAAAATTCAGCTGGGAAGCAGCGTTGCCAATGCCTATTTTCCAGATTCCCCAAAATCATTGGTGAAAATCCCCAAATTTGGGGAGATATTTAGACTCGAATTTACTGGATGATAGATCCAAAATTATCAGAGTATTTAGGTAGTAAAACGATGTTACTTTGTAATGTAATATTGGTTCGATTTGGTAAAATTTTAAAATCCTCACATAATGCCCGCATGGGTCCTCTCCCCACAAAATCCCCAATCGTCTTGAGATTCCCCGCAGTTTGGGGAAATCCCCACAAATTGGCAACGCTGCTCGGAAGTCGACGGTCGAACTCGGCCGATCAACCGACAAACGACTCCGAGATTGTAAAGATCTATTAGATTTCTCGTCAAATTCAATCCCAACAATATTTTTTTTTTTTTTAAATATGTTCCAATTTTCAATTCAGCAGGCATCATGAAATGAAAATAAAAAGTTGTAATATTTAATGAAAAATCACTCTTTCCTTTTGATACGCCATCTTTTCTGCGCAAATAGTGCTGAGCTAAATCGGAATTGATTGAAGTCATCGACTGAATTATGCGTTGAGTCGATTATAATATTTTGTGGGAAATAACACAGATAAGTACTATTATATAATATTTATTTAATGTAAGCATATACGTTATGTTACAAAATACATAAATAATCACATTTCAAAGCATATTCATTACATTTAATAGTTAGGAATTACAAAATAGTTGGACTTGACTACTTGTAGACAGTTGTGGACTCGTTGAGAACTGCACGCAAGCTGGAGCTCGATCAACTCGTGAATCGTGAAACGCCTTTTATTAAAATCTTGCTGAGCGTCCCGGCCGTCACTCTTTTCCATAGTTATATTTGGTATCTTAAGTTTATCCTAGTTTTATCTAAGTACCTAACACATCCACATTACAAATAAATTCAAATGAATGATTTATAAGAATTAGATATAAAAATCCGATTCCACTTGATGCATCAAACAGTCTGTTTACTGCCCGCTACAATACTTAATTGAATCGATCGATTTATTTATTGTTTTTACTGCAACTGCACAGCTCTACATGATCCTAATGTAGTAAGTAGTAGTTCCATTACGATTCGCTAGATGGCGTTAATGTAAGCAATCCCTCGAGATGATTCAGATTACCTACTAAAATAATTCAAAGACGTGATAATTTATAAAACTCAATATTTTCAAGAATACTTTGTTTTACGAACAATAATTATTGCTTAAAAACTTAATGATATAAATTTATTTGCGGCGTACGTGGATCTGTGTAACCGCTATCCGCCCGCTCCGGGCGGCCTGTCACTGCCATAATATTGTTTGACGTTTTACCTAAAAAACTGTATGTAGCTTGCTCTAAGTTGCACAGAGTAGGAAACAAAACAAGAAAAAAAGGTAATTTGTGTCCCTGTCACATATATAAAATAAACGAATGACGCTATATTACACCGAACAAGATCAGATCGGGCCGCAAATCTACTGGTTGCTGCCTGATTTAAAAAAAGTGTTAAGTAGGTATTGTGAGTTGTTGTGAGTGTCGTGACTATATTTATATATATATATATTTTATATTTATGACTGTACAACATGCCTGGGTAAGTCATTATTAACAGTTTATTTTGCCTATAGTGTAATTGATAAAGATTTCAAACAGAAATAATTTCATCCAACACACACGCTAGCCATTTTGCGCGCACGGCCCGTATGTTTCCACTTATATGAATGTAAGAATACTAAATACACTTAATATAGCAAACTTGTTATTACTTTAATATTTACGTAACGTATTATTGTTGTTAAGCATTTAATTAACATAATAACATTATCTTAACAAACTAGCATGACATTGAAATGAAAAATGGAAAAATACAACTGACGTGAATTCCCTCTCTGTGTAGGTACTCATCCGGAGCGGGCGGCTTATAAATTATATTACAGAATGTAGGATGAAAAAAGGTGGCAAGGTGTGTTTATTATTATTATTGATTAGTGTTAAATAATTTATCTTTATGTTAAGATAAAAACATTTTGAAAAAAGTTTTGATAACAATTTTTTTCAGTACCTAAGTATTTTTTTTTTTTCGGATATAGCAAAACGCCCCTTTCCCTGACTTTACACTAAAATTAAGAATTAATAACAAGGCAAAACTGTACATATCAATGTTTTAATTAGTTAGCTTATTTCATAACAATTCCAACGACATAAACTGTATAAACAGGTCCAATACGAATCTTATAAGATATCTTTGTTTTATTGATCCGTCGCCCGTATCGTGCGGATTTACAGATGCGCAAAAAGGGGAGAGCGGGGCTGGAAGTTCCCGGGGTAAGTTGTTCCGTGAGCAATAACTTTGTAAGGAAAAGAGCAATACACGTGAAATGCGCCATTAAAGAGTCAGGTGACGCGCCACGCCGGCAGCCATTTTAGTTACTCCAGCGACGGTGGTTGAGTGGCTGTGTGCACGGAGCTGTCAAAACATCACGTAAGTAAATTTATTGGTGTTTTAACTATTTGGTCTATCTCTGATTATTATGGACCGATTCATGCGTAACTTTCCTAAATTGTAGTGACATTAGTAAGGTACCGTAAAACGGGGTTACTTTGAGAGCTGGGGTAACTTTGATGATAGCTAAATTTGCTATGTTTTTTCGGATTTACTGCGTGATACTGAACGCAGCCAAAATCTTGTTTGTTCTGTTGGCCAGACTGACAGATCGGCCATGTTTTGCCGAAGCGTGGACGAGTAGTTGTTGTCGGAACTCTATAAAATTATTTGTTAAAGTTTAGTGTCAAAAAGGTTTAAAAAAATTGTTTGAATAACTTCAGTGGCACAGACGTAAGTATTATTGTTTGATTTGTAGTTTTTCACTATTTTAATTAAACGTTTCTCTAAGATTAAGAGCATGTTTGCATTTTTGGTTTCGGTCGCCATTTTATTTTGCATGAACACTCTACGTTCATCGGGGCTACATTGATAGAATATACGAGGCGACTTTGATAGTTATCAATTTCACCCCAATGGTTTTGGTACCCAGTTTTATAGGAGTAATATACAAATTATCAATTTAACCCCATTTGTTGCTTTGGTTTTAGTTGCCTCATGGTTCGCACCTACAAAAAGACCGCGGGTACCCGCGATTATAAAAATTACACTGAGGAGGCAATGGAGGAAGCTATAGAAAAAATCACAAATAGCGAATTGTCTATTAATGCTGCTTCGCTTCATTATAAAATTCCGTTTGGGACACTTTATAATAAATATAAAGGATTACACGGCAGGACGCCTGGTACCCAACCAGTTTTCATGCACAATGAAGAAATTGCAATATTACGTGCTGCGGCTACATGCGGTGATTGGGGATTTCCTCTTACTTTGCTAGACCTTAGAATGTTTGCAAAGGCTTATTTGGATAAACAGGGTAAGACAGTAGAACGGTTTACAAATAACCTACCAGGTGTCGAATGGGCCATTAGCGTTCTGAAGCGCCATAAGAACGCCTATGGTCAAAGACTATCAACTAATATTAAAAGGTCTAGAGCGACTGTGGGCCGGGAATCACTAAATAAATATTTCGACAACCTTCAATCTGAGGTAGAAAATGTACCACCGTCTAATATATTCAATTATGACGAATCTAATATGGCCGACGATCCGGGGAAAAAAAGATGTGTGTATAGAAGAGGAGTAAAATATCCTGAGAAAGTAATGACCTTTTCGAAGAGTTCTACTACAGTTATGATTTGTGGTTCTGCAGATGGCACATTGTTGCCGCCATATATTATTTACAAAAGTACCCATCTGTATGATACATGGAAGGAAAGAGGTATTGTTGGTAAACCGTGCTGTGAAGAGCCATGCTGCAGCCGAGGATGCCGTTACAATAGAACAGCTAGTGGATGGATTGACACACCAACATTTAGAGATTGGTTCATAACTTGTTTTTTACCTCATGCCAAAAGACTAGAAGGGAAAAAGGTGTTAATCGGAGATAATTTATCGTCTCATATTGACAACGATGTTATAGCTACGTGTGAAACAAATAACATCAGTTTTATATGTTTGGTGCCTAACTCAACCCATTTAACCCAGCCGCTTGACGTTGGCTTTTTCCGTCCGTTAAAGATTGCATGGAGACAAACTCTTGAAGACTGGAAAAAAGCCAATCTACGAACAGTATCTGTACCTAAGGAATCCTTCCCACATCTTTTGAAAAAGGCAATAATGAATATGGACCAAAAACCACCAAAAAATGGTAAAGACGCTTGTACGGAGTTGTCAGCTGTAAAAAGAGATTTGGTGAGCAGTTTTAAGGCTACTGGTATCGCGCCTCTTGATAGGAACAGGGTTTTAAACAAATTGCCACCTGAGTCACCTTCTCCTGAAATGGAAACTGTCGTCCGAGATTCCTTAACAGAGTTTTTACGAGATACAAAGATTTGGGAATGAATCACAGCCTCCAAGGAAGAGGACAAGACTGCAAATTGAACCCGGTAAAAGTATCTCGACAGTAGATGAAACATCAAATCAAGCAATTAATGTTGTTGAGCTTGAACACACATTGGATCGAAATGATTCTCCTGTACAAACTGAAACAACCTCTATGCAACATTCTATGCGAGGTCCTGTTCCTGTTATCAGCGAGCCATCCACAAGCTATCAAACTGGTCAAGAGGGCAACAATCATGATATTACCGATTACGATTCAGATGCTGAAAATATACTGCCGAATCAGTGCGATTTCCCACAGTTTCCCAAAATAGGACAATTTATTTTAGCAAAATTTGGATCAGAGAAGGGCAAGAAGACATATCATTATGTATGTTCTATTGAAGATATCATTGACACTAAACTGATTGTACAAGGTTATAAGTCCCAAAAAAAAACCAAAACTATTTTTAAGGAAGTTCCCAAAGATGTATCAATCATTGAAGAAAGTGACATTGTTACTTACCTTCCTAAACCGAAATATATCAACGAATGCTACTCGTTCCCAAATGACGTGATGATCAAAGAATTGTAATTTTTTATTATACTTACACCTACCTTTTTGATAACATTTTACTTGTTGATTTTTTGATTTTATAAAGCTGATTTATATAATTATGAGACTTGATTATGAGAATTATGTTTTAATAGTTTTAAGTAATAAAAATATAATTGATCTCGAAAGTAAATGATAAGACTAATTAATGTTGAGTTAATGTTAGTTTATTTTCTTAAATATTAATAAAAAATATTTGGTTTATCTCGTTTGTTAATATTGTAATACCCACCATCAAATTCGCCCCCTGACTCAAAGTAACCCCAAAAATATTCAAATCGCAGAATTATAAAAACGATAGATCCTAAAAATAAAAAACTTTTTGATTTTTGTCGTTTATCGGGGTGTCTTTGCGATGGAATCTAAAAAAGAGTGGGTCACAAAGTAGCCCCATTATAAATATAAATTTGATAAACAGGTAATTTTTTTTTTTCAATAAAAATATTTACAATTTTTTTTTTTTTGTTGCAATAATTAATTGACGTGATGAGTCTACACTACAGTTTTTTTTAATATTTTGATATCATTGAAATTGCAAGCGTGGCATCCATTTAAAATTTAAAATTAATCAATGTCACCCCGTTTTACGGTATCTTATTGCTTAAGTATTTCTTTAATTGATTATATTAGTCCGCCAATTTGTCAGTCTTCGTATTTATACGTAATTTGGGGCTATAAGTTCCTTCCTGAGGGGGCTGGTTGTTCCCCGGAACAACTTACCCCAATTGACCTTTAATCGAAACCAAAATTCTTATGACCATTTTTCTTTTCTTTTAAGGATGCGAATCTACAAACGTAAGACAGAGAGAGGTAAAACCTCCGAAACATTGTTGCGTCAAGCTGCAGATGCTGTCATCAAGGGGGGAAAACCTATTAAAACTGTGGCAAGAGAACTTGAAATTTTCCACATGACGTTACATCGATTTGTTACAAAATTAAGAGCTGGCAGGGTTCCTTCCATAGGCTATAAACCCAAGCTAGTGTTTGCCTTGGTACAAGAAAAAGAGTTAGCGAACTATATTTTAAAGTGTTCCTCAATATACTTCGGTCTTCTGCCTGGAGAGGTGCGGAAAGTCGCGTATGAATGTGCAGTAAAATTTTCTTTGGAAAACATTCGCCCCTCGTGGCACAAGAATCGAGAAGCTGGAGCTGACTGGTTCACTAGATTTATGAAGAGGAACCCCGTTTTATCGATAAGAACCCCAGAAGCAACTAGTGTGGGACGTGCATCTGCATTTAACAGACATAATGTGAATGAATTTTTCACTAAGCTCGGTGAAATTCTATTAAAACATAAATTGACACCATCAAGAATTTGGAACCTGGACGAGACTGGAGTTACGACTGTGTTAAAGCCAAAGAAGATAGTGGCCCAAAAAGGTACAAAACAGGTCGGTGCTATAGTGTCTGCTGAGCGCGGCACTTTAGTCACTGTGGAGCTAGCAGCCAGTGCCGCGGGAAACACCATACCGCCAATGTTTGGGTTTCCACGTTTAAAGTATAAAGACCTGTTTTTACGGGATGGCCCTCCTGAGTCAGTTGGAGCTGGGAATAGCTCAGGATGGATGACTGCCACTGAATTCCTCACTTATATGGACCATTTCATAAAATTTACTAAGCCCACACCAGAAGAACCGGTGTTGCTATTATTAGACAATCACTCATCGCACATTGACATTAACATAGTTGACAAAGCTAAAGCCAAGTCCAACATCATGTTATCGTTTCCCCCTCACTGCACCCACAGGCTGCAACCTCTGGATGTTGGCATCAATGGGCCTTTTAAAACATACTGTGCCAAAGCCCAAGATAACTGGCTCCGTAACAACCCGGGTAAAACTATGTCAATCTACGAAATTCCTGGAATTGTTAAAACAGCATGGCCTTTAGCATCAACCCCTACAAACATTATTAATGCATTCCAAAAGACTGGAATATGCCCTTATAACCCCGATGTTTTTACAGACGAAGATTTTGCTCCATCTTTCGTGACAGATCGGCCATTGTCAGAAGCTACTTCTTCCCAAGCTGTGTCAAATGAAGAACCCCCCCAGCCTTCTAGCAGCTCAATTTTGGCACAATTTGATGACCAGCCAGGACCATCCAAGCAGCCGGAGCATTTGATGACTTTAACATCAGAGCAGAATTATGAACAACCTCAGCATTCGACAACAAATCAGAGTGGTGTCCATGAGACTGACTCTTTGACACTGAATACTGACCAAAATCTCCAAATAACGTTTAGCCCTGAAATTGTGAGACCTTTACCAAAGGCACCACCCAGATTACAGACATCTACAAAACGATATAAGAAAGACGGCTATTTTAACTGACACGCCAGAAAAAAATGCGTTGGCTGAAGAGCAGGCAAAGAAGAAGACAAAAAAAAATGAAGACATTGGAAAGAAGGGAAAAGGGAAAAACAAAGATAAAGGGAAAGGGAACAAAGATGAAGGGAAGGAAAAAGCTCAAGAAAAAGCTAAACGAAGAGTATTACAAGACAGCGAGAGTGACAGCGATAACGATCTAGACTGGTACTGTATAATTTGTTGTGATTCATATTCAAATTCTCGTCCAAGAGAACAGTGGATAGAATGTACCATGTGTAAAAATTGGGCTCATATCAAATGTTTAGATAAAGGTGATGAAGTCACTTATGTGTGTCCCAACTGTGAGTCAGATGAAGAAATGAGTGATGAATAAGATTGCTGATAAATAAGAACGGAGATTGCCAAAGTTAATTACGCCTGATTAAATTAAGACTGATGACTAATTTTAATTATAATTTTAATAAATAAAAAGAAGTTTATCTAGAGTTTACCAGTTATGTTTCGTTTTTTTTTTTTTTTTTTTAAGTTTAAATTTGCATTACATGCATACATTTATAGAAACAGTTGTTTTATTTAAGAAAACCTATGTTATTCTGACAATATATTGCCATAATCGAAGCGGAACAATTTGCCTCGAAGGTGGAACAACTCGCCCCAAAGCGGGGCTGAATGTTCCGCACCGAAATTTGACAAAAATTTGCGTCTGTAAAAAAACGTGTGAGATATTAGTAGAAGTTTCTTTAATATTATAAAAAAACGATAAACATCCGTTTAATATTTGCACATATTGATATTAAAACTCTTAATTTTTATGATAAAACTTCATGTTATTTGAAAATCGGAACTTCCAGCCCCGCTCTCCCCTACGCATGACACAGATGCCCACTAATCTTCTCGAGATGGCGCAACAAATAAGCGGATGCTTCGTAAAAAATTATGACTGTACTGATGCATTTTTTTAAACGGTTTCATTACTAGTTCATACTCATAAATCCTATTTTTCGGATGTAGGTACAGTTTATTTGGATTTTTAATAAAGATTCTAATAGAACGATATCTTTAATACACACATCGTTTATATATATAGTTGGATTTTTGTTCTCACAATGATGAGTTTTTGACAGATATGCCATACAAAATTGATCATTGTGATCATCTGATCATTGTGAGACTACTGAGATTTGTAAATTAGTAGACTTGCCCCCTGGTCAGGCGCAGTGAGGACAGGTGGAGTAAGGCAGTGACTGAGTGGCGTCCAAGGACTAGAAGACGAAGTGGCGGTCGTCCGGCGGCGAGATGGCTGGACGACATTGTTACAATCTCGGGTAGAACTTAGATGAGGCTGTCACAGGAACATGGGGATTGGCACATGAAAAGAGAGGCCTATGCTCAGCAGTGGTTGAAGTCAAGCTATGGATTATGATATTAATTGCTCTATATTGAAAGAATTGCTTTGGAAATATGCTTTTATACAAACGCTAACGATAACGATAACGCTAATTGCGTGTTTAGCTCTCAAAACGGTAATAGTATAGGATTGAGCATAATAATTTGACTAGAGAAAAAATCACGGAGATACGGAATTAGTTAAGTAAATTAAAAGTAACTAGGTACCTAGCCACTGAATTGTCCATGTGTACTATACTCCCCAAAGAAAATCTTTACTAAATTGACCATGGGGAGTACAGTCACCAAGTAACATCTCTCGGTTATCGTTCGGTTTAAACGTGTATAGCGCTAAAATTGGGTGATTGTTGTACAGTAGAAAATTATAGATGGCTCTCTATGAAATATGTCATCCGTGAGAGTGAATTTTAACCTGTGGAATGGCAAAATTTTATGCAGAAAAAAAAATGAAAATGACAGTTCGTCTTTCTTGTCAACAAGTATAAAGTGTGTGTGGAGCTCCAACAATAATGTGGTAAGTTTTCTGTTTTTATACCCTATTTCTATTGTTATTGTACATCAAATTAAACGTGAAGATATTTCCTTTACGAAATATGCATTACTACGGCAATTTCAAAACGTTTACATGGAATAATTTAGCTGTAAAAGTTTTATGATCACTACGCGATCATCGTTTCACGATTCTAGGTTGTTTACAATGTATTCTACTGGTTGTTTTTGTTACATAAAGGCTAAATGTAAGAGAATGCTTTACTATTAGCACGTTAATAGCCATTTACAAACGAAATATATTGAGATGGAGTCTAGAAGTGATTAAAATGCAACTCGTTATTAATGATTTTAGTGTTGGTGAGTGGAGTCCCAGTGGACATCTTTACTTACAACGTAAATAATGGTTTGTTCACACGGAGAATTTCGTGATCTGTTTGGGAATGTTTTGTGGCTTTGTATTGGTCTTTATGTACCTACTATAGGTGTGGTGTTTATGTTTTCGTTTTTCAATATCAAAGAATAATAAAGAAAATTATTCAAAAAACAAAAAACCCGACTGCAAAAACTGACAACCGGAAATATGGTGTAACTTTTGTTTGTCCTCGCCTGCGATAACAAAATTCTATATATTATAATGCTTGTTTTTCTCCCTCCTACCCTCCTTCTGGAGCAGTCGGGTAAAAAAATATCTATAGTTATATATTTTAGAAATTTAGATTGTAGGTTTATTTACTTTTAAGTTGAAACAATATAATAATTTATTTTTTAATATTGAAAGACGAACAAAAAATTGGAATATTTACCAATATATTAATAAACTCATTCACTCAAAACGCACGAAATATGCATGTGCATTAGAATGCCAGAACTTACGCAAAAAATATTTGCACGCAAATACGCAAATGCATAGAAGCTAATTTTTACTAATGATTTTCCTACAATTACTGTTATTTTTTTCGTAATTAGCTTTGTCTGCTACTGCTAGTGTACTGCCACTTTTCAACTTTATTACTCAGGGCATAAAGGTGAAAAGCGGTCGACCGCCAGTGAACGCGGTAGTACACACGGCTACATATCAACCTATACATTTCCAGTATAAGCTGATCTCGCATTGTATAGGATTTCCGTACAACGAGAGGTCAGTTTGTACTGGCAATGTATAGCTTGATGTGTAGCCGTGTGTACATTTATTTTTGGTGTGTGTTATTATGTATGTAAAGTATATCAAATATGTGTTACTAACATGATTATGTATATTACAGTGACCAAGACGAATGAACCGCAGCCGTAAGTACACATTGTATTTACTTTCACCTCTATTAGATACAATGTATTGCAACGAAATACATTAGAAACATTGATTTTAGATCGACAAATCGAGGAAATGGACGCTCGACGAGTCGAGGACGGGGACGGGGACGGGGACATAGACGCGGACGTGGGTCTAAAAGGCCAGAGGAGCCTCTACCGTAAGTATAATTGTGTTTTTTAAAGTTTCATTTCTATTAAATATAATGTATTGCAACGAAATACATTTAAAATATTGATTTTAGTTCCGCAAGTCCAGAAAATGAACGCTCGACGAGTCGAGGACGGGGACGGGGACGTGGACGCGGACGTGGGTCTAATAGGCCAGAGGAGTCTCTGCCGTAAGTATAATTGTGTTTTTTAAATATATTTAAAATATTACAACGAAATACATTTAAAATATTGATTTTAGTTCCACAAGTCCAGAAAATGGACGCTCGACGAGTCGAGGACGGGGACAGAGACGTGGAGGAGGGCGCGAACGTGGGTCTAATAGGCCAGAGGAGCCTCTGCCGTAAGCATAATTGTGTTTTTTAAATACATTTAAAATATTACTACGAAATACATTTAAAATATTGATTTTAGTTCCACAAGTCCAGAAAATGGACGCTCGACGAGTCGAGGACGGGGACAGAGATGTGGAGGAGGGCGCGAACGTGGGTCTAATAGGCCAGAGGAGCCTCTGCCGTAAGTATCATTGTATTTTTTAAAGTTTCATTTTAGGTTACATTATTGGTAACACGGTATTTATTATTTTTATCTTAGTTCAACAAGAACAGTAAATATAAACGAAGATGTATTTGTGTCTAGATTGGGTCTCTATAGGAGGTTATTTTATTTTTGCACTCTAGAGCTAATAAATGTCAGGGCAGAAAAAGCACTCACTAAGCGCCGCCTGAACGCCATGTCTGCCGAAATTCGGCAGGAGTTAATATGTCGTAAGCGACAAGCCGAACTTCAACGAGTTCTCCTACCGGATGCGCCCCCAAGAAAAAGACAAACACGGTAATTACTTCATAATGATATCAATGCCTTCGATATTCTCGTTTAGTTACTATGAATGAGATTTATGTGATACAATTATCTTACAGGTGGCCATCTCCGGAGCGGGAGGCTTGTCAGTTAGTGGAGGAATCGCTTGTCAGTTAGTGGAGGAATCGCAGTCTCCTATTGCAGCAGATGCTGCTGCAACAGACAACGAGCCTGCACCCGAGCTTGAGCCTGCACCCGAGCTTGAGCCTGCACCCGAGCTTGAGCCTGCAACCGAGCTTGAGCCTTCAACCGAGCTTGAGCCTGCACCCGAGCTTGAGCCTGCACCCGAGATTGAGCCCGAAATCGAAGCTGAACCTGAGCTCGAGGCACTGGACTGTGAAAATATGGGTACGCCAGAGGCAGACACTGCCCCAAACTCTCCATATAGTTCGCCTAGCCGGCTCTCAACTGCGCTAAGTTTGGAGTGGGCTTCGCGTAAACCTATGAAGAGGCCACATCTTTCCCCTTCGTCGTCAGAATAAATTGTATGTATATAATACGCACACACTTGTAATGTTGTGATGTTTTTAATAAATAAATAATACGTCTTATTATTTTCTAATAGATTTCATCATCCTGGGGGAAGAAGTCGAAGTGAAAACCCAACCGAGCACCTCACATAGAACTTCAACTAGTAAGTACTCACACATAAACTCGTTCCTATAGTAATATCGGAATAACAAGTAGCCTACGTGTTATTTCAGTGTATATATAGTTCACATCCATACCAAATTTCATCACAATCTATTCAGTGGTTTTTGTGTGAAAAATCGAAAATATTGTAGACAATTGGTTACACGATTCTGACAGTGACGATGACGGTGATTTAGCCCTTAACTTCGACGAAAATGACGCCTGTTTTCTTCCGGTTATGCGTAACGCATCGATTGAACCAGCATGTGACGCTGATATGACTGAATTACAGAATGAAGTGTTACATGCTGAGGACGAAATGAATGACTTAGTTTTACGCGACATAGTTCCTAATGAAGACTATTATTGTTTTGACTGGAAGAAAGATAGGGCAAACTTTACTGGACACAGAGAGACTTTTACAGGGTTATCGGGACCGACTTTCAACTTAACTGACAAGACTCCGGTTGACATTTTCTACAGAATGATTGATATAACTTTTATTGAACGACTTTGCACAGAAACTAACCGCTATGCAGCGCAGAAGATAGCTCGCTTAAAAGCGGAGAACAAACTGCTTCCAACATCGCGCCTGCATAGATAGACTCCGACTGACAGCAACGAAATGATAACGTTTTTAGCAGTGTTGATTCTGCAGGGCCTGCATCCGTTGTCAGAGGAAGAAAAATATTTCTCTTTTAACGGGTTTGGGGCCATGCCGTATTTTTCCCGAATCATGTCGTTGAATCGTTTCTCACTGCTAAAATCGTTGTATCATTTCGTTGATAACGAGACTTTGACTAACAAAACAAAACTTTCAAAGATTCAACCGGTACTTGACTACCTTAATGACAAATTTTCTACACTATACATGCCTGCCCAAGAAATAGCCATAGATGAGAGTCTCCTGAAGTGGCACGGGCGATTGAGCTTTGCTCAAAAAATTGCCACTAAAGCCGCCCAAGTTGGCATAAAAACATACGAGCTGTGCGAGTCTCGTACAGGCTATCTTTGGAAGTTTTTTGTATATGTAGGAAAAACTACTCAGGCTGCCCCGACCAATACTCTACCTACTGAGGACGAGACGATTGACCGACCCCATGACACATTGCATGACCGGCCTGAAAATGAGACGCTTGACCAACCACAGGACGAAACTGTTGACCGACCAGATCATAATTTTGCACGTCCCACCAACGCTACCGCCAAAATTGTATTCGACTTAATAGAGCCACTACTTGACCGTGGACACACGGTAATAATGGACAACTTCTACAACAGTCCGTTATTATTGCGATGTCTCAAAAAACAAAAAACAGACTGTTTTGGAACACTACGCTTGAATCGGGAATTCGTGCCCGATTCGCTCAAGACTCTGACCAAGTCTGACCTACGACAGGGTGAGGTAGTGGCAAGTTACAGTTCAGACTTGTCTGTGATGGTATGGCGAGATGCAAATTTAGTTAGCATGATCTCCACATACCACCACTTACAAGCTGGGATTCAAAATAAATACAACCGAGTGACATACAAACCCAAAATTGTAATAGATTATAATATGTCCATGGGCGGAGTGGATAGAAAAGATCAATTTCTATCTGCTCAGCCCGTGGAACGGGTTAGAAACAAGGTCTGGTATAAGAAGCTCTTCTGCAGGTTGCTGAACACTGCCGTGTTCAATGCGTATGTGATATTTTCATCGCACAACCCGAAAATATCACATAGGCAGTTCCGGACCATTTTAACGGAAGACCTTCTTAAAATACACCGACGCATTGACTTGACCACTGAACCTCGACTTTACGCGAACAGGACTGGACAAGGACAGTTGACCATACGTAAAATCGACCGACCGAATGTTGATCACGACCACTTCCCTGCGCGGTCTAATATTAAAAAAGCGCGTTGCTGGATGTGCACACGCCGAAAAAAAAAAGAGATACGAGGACCATTTGGAAATGCATTCAGTGCAATATAAGTTTGTGTATTGAGCACTGTTTCAGAGAATACCACAAACAAAATCTGTAAAAAAATAAAACTTTACATACTACACTAGCTTCTGGCTGCGACTTCGCCCGCGTGAATTTTTTGACCCCCGACCCACCGCGTCGCATCCCATCGCCCGCCCGCACTATTACTTCCTTTTCGCTTAGCGTTCTTTCCCACTTTTTTTCTTTTTGCACGGCTCCTAAGAAACGTAGCGTGATGTTACATAATTTCATATCCGACCGGTAGTTCCGGGGATTACCCCCTACATACAAACAAAGTTTACCTCTTTATAATGTTAGTATAGATATATAATAAACTTATATATATATATATATATATATATATATGGGTAAGGCCGCCAAAAAATGATAATTTTGATGGATGACTTAGCGTCCGGCAATTTTTTTAGGATAAATACAATAATACTATCTATATTGCATTGTTTCCTTGCAAAAAGTATAATTTTTACTAGTATTTTAAATACGCGAACGTCTGTAAAAGTACTTAGTTTTATTTAATTAAGTAGTTGTTAGTACTACAAATTGCTAGAACAAATAAAAATGTCCCAAATTATCACCACGTCATATTTCGAATTAATTATTAGATTTCAGTTTATTCCATCGGCAATCATAATATTTTCTATAAATAATCACTTACTTTAGTCAATGTTTAATTAATTTACGTTAGTATAGCTATTAAAATAATATTTATTTTCGTATAATAACATCACGTCCCAGTATTTAATGCTTTTATGTTACTAATTTTAAGTTATCATAATTTTTACAATCATAGTGCAATTGAGCAGTAGAATCTGTTTTTAGTCATTGGCAACTCCAGTATCTAACTTGTCTATGGTATGTCAATTACTTGTCGGCCATTATTAAAATTATAAAAAAAAGGAGAAATAGTTCATCATCAACCAGCAGCGCCGAGAGTTTTGAAATAGAATACATAGACGACAGTGATGCTACACATTTTTCTGAGCCTAATTATGAAGAAGAATATTTAGATGTAGAAATAGGAGAAAAGTTGAAGAAAGGTTTTACTTTAGAAAAGGAAAGATTTGAAGAAAGTGTTTTAGAAGCAAAACAAGAGAGAAAGTCCGCAGCGCAAAAAGGAGTCACAATATTATCAGACATTCGAAATTTACCATGTAACAAAAGATATTTTGACTTAAAGCAATTTGATGGACTAGAATTTCATAAATTGGATCCGAATTTTGATCTTTTTTCTGCCAAAAAATCATTAGATGACACAATAAGTGCAGAGAATTATGATCCATACACAAACCCGGTAGCGAGTACTTCTGGAATTCATAAAAGCAGTGGTTTTCCAAATTTACAGGTGCCTGACTGTAGCTTAAAATATATCGATTTGAGTGCTAAAGAAGTTAGACAGAATAAACATATAAAAAACTTAAAATTGAAACAAAGATGTGACTCTGATATGATAAGAGTCTGAAAAATCTGAAATCGATGAAGACAGAACCGATAAAATTGACAAAGACCATGATCAAATAGAAATAGGGGGGACAGATTTGGATAGTATAAACTTAAACGAGACTAAAAAGACTAAAGACTGTGAAGAAAGCTGTAAGCCGGAATTAAGTATTACTGTAGAAGCTAACAAAAACGAAAAGACTGATGACTTAGAAAATAAAGACGAAACAATTATAAAAGATATTAAAATAAATCAAAATGTGTTAGTACGATATTATAATCGTAACAATTGGAAATACTATATAGGGCGTGTAGAACAAATAAATATTACAGAAGATAAATACACGGTTAATTTCCTAAAGACAGTAAAAATCCCTTCACTATAATTTGTTGTGACAAAGAAAATGGACCGAGACACTGTTCCTTCTGTGTCGATAGTAAAAACTATAGAATTAATTACAAATGATAAAAAAAACGAATATCTGCTAAGAGATCATTTTGATGTTACTTACTTTAATTAAAATGTGTTTAATTTTTTTTTTTTTTATATTCATTACTAAGAGTTAAATTAAGTACTACGTACTAAGTACATTATTTTAACACTGTTTTTTGTTCTGGAGCAAGTATTATTAAATATTACCTTTATATTATGTGTGTGTGTTATGTTCTGTTGTTAAACTTTTATTTTCATGTCTTATTTTGATTTTAGGACATATGACATAGTACGTTATTGATTAAAATAAAACTAAAAAATATAACGACTTTTATTGAAGATAGCTATTAAAAAAAACATCCGACTTCCAAAAACACTACAAAGTGAAAAAAGATTGTTTTCAAAATCAACCACAGTTGACTAAAGTATCGATGAAATTCGATTTAAAAAAAACAGACGAACATAGAACCTCCCCCTTTTTGGAAGTCGGTTAAAAATGGAATAAAATAAATTTTCTAAAAACTAATGTTTATTTCCGTATTGTAGATATGCCCTTAGAATATTTTATGTTACTTTTAAGTAACCCGGTAATTTATACTTTTAAGTTGCTTTTATGTTATATGAGGCCAATTTAACGGCCTTACCCATATATATATAAGGTTTGGTCCCATATATATATGGGATCAAACCTGAAATCGCGAAAAAAAAATCTGCTGTTCCATACATTTTGACGAACTTTGCGAACATAAATGTAGGGAACAGCTGATTTTTTCGCGATTTCAGGTTTGGTCCCGTAGTAAAAGTTGTTCATAATGATGAGTAGAGTCAAGTGTTTAAGTATCGGTCACTAATTACCAGTCACCCTATATATTATAAACTTATATATAAATATATATATTTAAATATAATAAAATGTGTTTGCTAAATAAACTTGCCGAACATGAATATTTGTGTTTCATTAAAATAACCTTGTCGTGTGCGCACGCTATTAGCCGGGCGGCCATCTTGTGACATCTTTACGTCGCCCGAGGCCCGGAGACTTTTTGAGAAGTACTTGGCTTTGATTATTTTTTCTTGACAGAAAAGTAAATATTAATATTGAGATATGGGTGTCATTTTAAAGGTTATATGATGTGCTATTATAATAAAAAATAATTGCTAACAGTAACTATTATACTTTTCTTGTAAACTCGAAATAAAAAAATAAATATGTAATTTTTTTCTATACCATCAACTTTAAACGTTCTTTTCATCATTTATTATTAATTTGAGTAATTTACTTTTAACCAAATTAAATTTTGGATTCTTTGAGCTTTCCGTGAGTATTTTTTATTCGAATGTATTTGTATTTCCGTGAGTATTGTTCATTCGTTCGAGTTCGTTGAGACAGAACGCTGATTATTTTTTTGCTCTTCAATTTTTAAATAGAAGAAGTCGTATTAAGTAGACTTTATTACATTAAATTACTATTGCCTTAAAGCCAGTGAAGTAACTCATCGATCTGTGAAAGTTTTGTGACTATACGTCTGAGTGAAGCAAAGTTATAGTGAAAATAAACCCTGATAAAAAACTAAAAATTTGAAATAAATCTAACGGCCGTGGGCACTGACCTACGACAACCCGCAGTGCGCTAGATACTCCCCGCACTTACCACCTCTACTCCCCGTCGTCGCCTGAGGATGACTCAGTGGACATAGCGAGCAAATTCGGCAATATGTATAGTGCTTCGGTGGCGCGGAGGTAAAACGCAACTTCTGCTACTCAGAGTGGCGCAGGTTCAAATCTGGTCGTACCCATTACAGTACTTTTTGTGAATTAGGAAATTGTCTTTACTAATTCTAATTATTGACCTCAAACGAGGTGTGTGAGATACGACATCAAGGAGCGCGAAAAAACATATAATGAATTTCTTCGAGAATATTACTATGCGCCGTACGCGTACTAAATCGGATTCCAACACCGTCACCGATACAGTAAATAATAGTACATTCGAAGATACTGTTTCCAGCCTACCCGACTTATCCAATGATGACATTAATGATGCAAAACAACAAAAAATTACAAAGCTAAAGGAACACATTGATAAGCTTGTGTTAGATTTAAATAGCGCACATCAGGAAATCGAGTCTCTTTCGTTAGAAAATAGCAACCTTAAGCAGTTAAACTTAGACTTGCAAAGGAAAAATGATCTCATCACAACACTTAGCAGCCCAGTTAAAAAACACAAAAGGTCTACTCCCATAAAGAAATCCGTAAATCAGAACAAAGGAACACAAACAGAACCCTTACTTATATCGAATCCGGAAAAAGATACGTCATCACCCTCTCGCATAAAATATAAAACCAGCATTGTTGAGGCAAAACTACAACAGAAAAATGACAGTAAGATCAGTAACCTGAGTACCAATAACAGGAACGATATTATAAAGGATTCTCATCTATCTCCAACAGATGGCGCGACTGGTAACGTTCCAAAATTCGTACCCAAACAAAGCCACCTAGTCTCTGCAAAACCCAAACTATGTATCTTAAGTACCAATAATAATAACAAGATTATAACAACGGCAGAAGACACGTTTCAAAATTATCAAATTTGCCATTATTTAACACCGAATTGTGAAACGAAGAAGCTTGTTGATAACATTGATATGAAATTAAGAAAATTTACAATGCTCGACTACTGCCTGATTTTTATCGGTGAAGACTAGAATATATAGACCTACTACGTTGACCTAATATCTACCATACGAGAAACGCTATTAAAAATACAACACACAAATGTTATAATATGCGCACCTACATTTAAATTGAACGACTTTTCCACGTTATTTAACGGCAGAATAGAAACTTTTAACAGCCTGATGTATCTAGATGCAAGTACTCACAATTACGCATATTTGTTCGATACTAACTTTTACTTGACATATGATTATAAAATGTTTTGGAGAAAAAGTGGATCAGTCAATAATCACGGCATGGAGAAAATATTTGAGAATCTAAGTTTAATGATTGACGAATTTGTTCATTTTGGCAGTGAAGATAATATAAACCACTGCCTGGACACTGAACAAGAGTGTGAATTATCCCCTCTTTCTCTTTCGAACGCTAAATGTCACGCGAATTGCAACAGAGACAGTAACCGATTTTTTCGTGACTAACCACCTTTATGCAATGCACCAAAATATAGCAGGATTGCTATCAAAAGCAGACTCTCTATCTGTCTGTCTCCAGGAACTATCAGAAAAAGGCATGGAAATCGACATTTTATGCATAACAGAACATTTTATGATGCAGGGATATGAGAATCAATTATGCATAGATAATTATTGTCTGGCAGCATGCTTCAGTAGAAAAGAAAGTAAAAGAGGCGGATCGTGTATACTCGTGAAGAACGGACTCCAATGGAAAGAACTACCAAAAATTGCTAAAATGGCTTCTGTTGGTATATTCGAATGTTGCGCCATAGAACTGATTAACCATAACACCATTTTTATATGCATTTATAGGGTTCCTAATGGCAAAAATGTATCTCATTTTTTCGAAAAATTAATATCATTGTTAAAGACTTGTACTAAGAAATCTCAAAATATTGTCATAGCGGGAGATTTTAACATTGACATATTAAAAAGAAACAATAATACAATTGAATTCGAAAATCTGCTATTAAATTTTAACTTAAAACTAGCGCTTAACAAACCTACACGATTGAAGAGCCAAACTTGCATAGACAATTTTGCTCATAATTTCAATAAGTCCTGCAAAACTATAATTCTAGAACTCGCATTGTCTGATCACACGGCGCAACTTCTCAAATTCCCCGTAAGCAAAATTTGCGCAATTAACAAGTGGCGTATAGAAAGACGGGATTATAGTGAAGAAAACTTAGCTAAGTTTAAAAATCATTTAAGCAGCTTGACATTTACAGAGGTATATAATGCTACCGACCCCAATATTGCATATAAGGCTTTTTTAGATTTCTTCATACTACTTTATGATTTATGCTTCCCTAATATTGGGATAACAGTAAATTTAAGGAAAAAAGTAAATTGGGTATCCCGCGGTATAAAAATGTGTAGCAAAAAGAAACGACAATTGCTGTGGAACTATAGATTAAAACCCAGCCAGACAAATAAAATGAGTCTAAAAAATTACACCAAGCTATATAAAAAAATTATAAAGCTGACACAGTGCGCCCAAAACAATTATAAAATTAAAACATCAACAAATAAATCCAAAACGACAGGGCAAATAATTAAACGAAGCAAACTAAATATACCGAAACCTTCTATAGATAAAATTAAAATTAATAATGAATCCATCACAGAGCCAAAACTCATAGCGGACATGTTTAACAATTACTTCATCGACAAAATTCAACCCATTGTAAATGCTGGAACTACAGTAACACAAAATATTTTAAATACAAGAGACTCTATGTTTATGGGACCTAGTTCACCATATGACATAATAAAAATTATATCAACACTCAAAAATACAAATAGTGTAGGCTACGATGAAATTTCCACAAAAGTACTCAAAGCGGTAGCGGGCGTTATTAGTTCTCCTTTAAGTCACATAATTAAGTTGAGTATTAGTGCTGGCATATTCCCAAGCGCACTAAAGACTTCAATAGTAAAACCGCTATTTAAGAAAGACGATAAAGAGTTGATGATGAATTATAGACCGATATCGCTCATTCCAGTAATTTCCAAAAATTTTGAGAAATATATTTATAAACAACTCAACTCGTATTTAGAACACAATAAAATCCTTTGCAATGAACAAAAAGGTTTCAGGAAAAAAAAACGATTAACATGGCAATTTATGATTTTTTATATACAGTGATGACGAATGTGGATCAACATAAACCGGTGTGCAGTATATTCTGCGATATGACTCAGGCGTTTGATTATGTTCAGCACAATATTTTACTTAAGAAACTCGAAGCGTATGGCATTAGAGGTAATATACTAAAACTATTTGAGTCATATCTTCAAAACAGAAAGCAAATAACGGAAGTCTGTAGGGTAAACATAACTACAAAACGAGAAGAGTCACATCGGTCACAAGAACGTGAAGTTAGGTACGGTGTTCCACAGGGAAGTGTCCTGGGACCTCCTTTGTTTACATTATATATTAATGACTTGCCTAAGTCCACAGAACAACCTATGAGCCTTTTTGCTGATGACAGTGTAGTGACAATCGCGTGTAAGAACCGAGACACATATAAATCTGACATTGATAACTCACTAATTGCAATTATAGAATGGTTAAATAATAATAATTTAAAAATAAATATAAATAAGACTAAAATCATGCACTTTAATCAGCGCTCCTTGACATTAATTAATAATCTAAATATAAACTATAATAATAATAACATTGACGAAGTTGATACAACAAAATTTCTAGGACTTATTATTGACAAGAAATTAAATTGGAAGGCACATATACAGACTATCAGTAAGAAAATAAGTGCCTCAGCATATGCTCTTTACAAACTGGCAGCGGTAATTAGTATAGATGCTTTACTCACCGCATACTACGGTTTGGTGGAGTCCATTCTAAGGTACGGCATAATTTTTTGGGGTAACTCGACTGACCGGGACCTTATATTTAAAACTCAAAAGCGTTGTATTAGGTCGTTGTTCCAACTTGAAACCACTCAGAGTTGCAAACCTTATTTTCAAAAATACAAAATCTTGACCCAACCTTCACTTTACATATTAGAAAATGCGATGTTCGTAAGATCCAACCCTCTCCTATTTTCTCGCATGGCAGATCGATTCCCTCGTAATAGACGTGACAGTACCCAAATTTGCCTACAACAATATAGAACGGCACTTATGCGCAAAAGTGTCTTTTGCATGGCTCCGAAAATTTACAATAAACTTCCCAAAGACTGGAAGCAGTTAAATGATGCAGCGTCAAAAAGAGAGTTAATAATTTTCTAGCAGATAAGGCTTATTATAATTTTAATGAGTTTTTAGATGAGAAATTATGATAATATTTTACATATCTACTGTTCTCTATGTTTTATTATATAAATAATCATAACAATTTTTGAATAATTTGACTCTGAAAGACTTTATAAATTATGATTATTATAGATTCAATAATGATTTTATTAATTACTTTTGACATGACTGTATACTTTGACATGAATTATTAACTCCTCTTTATTTTTAATTATGATTTCAACTTTTTTTTTTTCTTTTTACATTTACATATTACCTACTAGTTGCAAATTTTACAGTCATAGATTAAATTTTGTTTTATTTAATTCTTTTATTCTTGTAATGTATATTTTTTGTTAAAATTGCCTTTTTTTATTGGACTGAAGGATATAATTATTAAGAAAATCACTTGTAATCCTAAACATTTGCACGCCGTAGTATGGCAAACATGTCTGAACCAATTTTTCATTATGTTATTCATTATGCATGCACTTTTTATTATTGTATGTATACACATGTTTGGGCAAATAAATTTTTATCTTATCTTATCTTATCTTAATGTAGCTATAGCAGTTTATCAGTAGTTATCGTTTTTGTTGAGAGAGTCCCGCGCGGTTGTAAAAAAGAAAGTCACATTTCATACGCGGACAGGTGGGGCGAAAATCGCCGCGCGGCTTGGACAGTTCAGTGGCTAGGTTAGTTCTAATTAAAACCTACTCTTTTGTTGTTTCCACTTGAACAAAATATCAACTTTATGGGTCTGTAAATTAATAATTATCATTTCAAAATGATAAGTAAGTACCTACCTATTCTTAAAAGGCCATAAAAATAACGTGGTGCAACCGAAAGTACACTTTTCACATTGCAGAAATTAAATTATTTTTCAAAATCACATGAAATGGAAATAAAATTAAAAAACTTGGGTTTTTAAATAAATACCTACTTCGTTGTCGTGAGGTCAAGCTTAGGTTACTACAACCTACTTAGGTTAGGTTGGGTTATGTCGACTGACCGGGATATCGAACCAGGACGCGTATTTCCATTTCCGTGTTTATTAGGAGGCAGTACTGTCTTGAAACACGCACGGATTTGTCGCGCTAACTGCCTTTACAAAATCGTGTTCAATCCAAGGCACGTATCCTCCAATCGCGCACGGGTTTGCAACGCCAATTGTTCTTCCAAACACGTGTTCAAGGCGATGCATGGAACTTAGCCATGAAGTTCGCGCGTAAACAACTTCGCTCGCGTCTCGTCACTTCGCCAGTCGCATTATCATTCGTTTGTTTTTCCACTGTGCAGCGTTTGAAATAAGTGTGCTTTTAAATAATTAAATATTAGATTATGGAACTATTAAAAGATAAATTGGTAATATTGTGAACAATAAACAAACAAACTTTATCTTGTGATCGTGATAAATACAAAGCAAACTTTAGTTACACTATTAGAACATTTTGAGGTTATGTTTATAGAGTGTGCTTTCGATTAATATGGAACTATTGAAGAATATACTTAGTGGTATTGTGGACAATTTTGAAGTCGTAAAATATGATGGAGACAATGATAATTACCAATGTAAAATTCGATGCTCTTTATCTTGTGAAGGTGATTATGACAAAAAGTGTGGTTATTTCATTGAAAAGTTTTCGGAGGCAACGCAAACAAATTGGATTATGTTGAGACGATATTCTCAGCAGATACGATATGATTTCAGAAAAGTATTTATTTGTCATCTTTCGGAAAGAAACAAAACCAAAGATAAAAAGAAAGGTGTGACTAGAAACTATAATTGTAGAGCAAATATTGGGATAAATTTTTTAAAAGTAACAAAGAGTACGATAAAAAATTCGCAACTAATGAAACGGGGACTGAATGTTCTAATAGAGATAAACTATAATCATTCCCACCGAGTCAATGTCGCCCAAGCATTGAGCCTACTGCGTTGTTCCGAAGACACGATAAAACAATTTGAATCGCATTTTGAAGGTGGGATGACAGCTGCAGCAGCAAAATTGTATCATGAAATAGCTATCATTGAAGGATGTGAGAAGAATGCTTACATTACTTTATCTAATGCACAAAAAAATCCATGCGACCGCCAAGTTATTCATCTGTATGAACAATGGCGTCGCCGAACCTACGGAACGCGAGACATCGGTGATATAATTGAAGTTTTAAAACGAAAGAAGATTGAGTTGTCTAAAATAAATGTAGAGATATATTTAAAGGAAGAACCAACTGTGTGTGTTGTAATAACGCCTATTATGCAAAGAGTGTTCATGGCTGGTTTGGCTGATGAAATGGTGTTTATGGGTACAAGTGGATCTTGTGATCAAACAAATACCTGTGTTACATTTATCTTTGCTGCAACGAAAATTGGTGCTTTACCTATTGTTGTCATTTTGCACACGAGTCAATCTCAGGAAAATTATAGACATTCATTTCAATGTGCAAAAGATTATTTAGAGGAGACTTGCCAGAAGGTTTTTCAACCAAAAATCGTAATGACTGATGATAGCAGCGCAGAAAGGAATGCCTTACGCACAGTATTTCCAAACAGCAGATTACTTCTTTGCATATTTCATGTAAATCAAGCTCTTTGGCGTTGGTTGTGGCAAAGTGAACATGAAGTTATTAAAGAAGATCGGCAATCAGTTATGAAAAAATTCCGTACTGTAATGTATGCCAATACAATGCAGGAAGCCGAAATTAGAATGTATGATTTATCAAATGAGGAGAAAGTTAAGAAAAATAAAAAGCTTGAAAAACATTTAACAAGTTTATGGAGTCGGCGTGAGGAGTGGTGTTTAGCATATCGCTCTGGTATTCTAACACGAGGGAATAACACAAACAATTACTGTGAATCCTCAATAAGAATTTTTAAAGACGTAGTATTGCAGCGCTGTAAAGTGTTCAATATGTGCGCGTTAGTTGACTTTATCGCAAATACCTTTGAATCATACCACAAGAAAAGGTTGATTCAGTTTGCCAATGGGCGGGCAAGAAATCTTACGTTAGCATAATATGTTATGAAAAATTTTGCCAAGTAAGTAGCAGTATTAAGGATATTGTACACATGGATGACAATACCTACTTCGTGAAAGAGAAAACTGATCTGTATGTTGTTGACTGTGAAATGGCAACATGTGACTGTCCATATGGTGCTGGGGGCCGATTTTGTAAACATCTCTGCGCTGTAGAAAGAAAACATGGGACTGCACTTACCACATCGCTACATTTGAATGACTGTGATCGTCAACAGTTTGCAAAATTCGCTCTGGGTGATCAGTTTTCACCGCCATTCTTTGAAAATATTACGGGTGAATCAAGCACAAATAATGAAGACAGCCAAACTGACTCTATTACACCAGATGATGTTATACCAGACACTTTTGAACTTCCAATAAATCGAGCGGAAAATAATGTAACTATCAACTTTGACAATGCTGTTCGTAATATTAAAGCTCAGTGGCAAAGAATCACTGAAATCTTGGAAAAAGACTCCAATGCTGCATATACAAACATTCTTACAAAGTTTGGATCTGATTTGTCCAAGCTACAAACGCCATCGAGTATTATATCATTTATAGTTGAAAAAAATGTCCGACGAAAATCTCGAAAAATTCATGTACAACCAACATCGATCAGTCGCCGCAAAGAAAGAGGTCTACCATGCAGTGGAAGGATTCAATCAGGACGACCAGCCAAGTCAGCAGTTAGCGCGACAAACCCGTGCGTGTTTCAAGACAGTACTGCCTCCTAATAAACACGGAAATGGAAATACGCAACCAGGACCCCACGCTCAGCAAACACGCACAGACGTGTCTTCGTCCTCTGACGAAGATCGTCTACTACTGAGCTCAGCTCCGAATGCAGCGCCTTTTATACTCTCCGTGTGTCGCGTCGCGCCCGCCACAGTAATCGCCGCGAATTGGCGGCGACGCCATACAAAATGTTCCTAAAGTTGGTTTAGTTTAGGAACAATTTTGTATGGCGTCACCGCGTACCGCGGCGAATCGCCCCCGCGAATTCGCGCTAGTGTGAAAGGTGTTGCGTGGCGATAAACTCGGAGATTCGCCCCGCGACACGTCGCGCTACAAATCGCCTCAGTGTTTAAGAGCCTTAATATCGCAGATTCGCCCCGCGACACGTCGCGCTACAAATCGCCTCAGTGTGTAAGAGCCTTAATATCGCAGATTCGCCCCGCGACACGTCGCGCTACAAATCGCCCCAGTGTGTAAGAGCCTTTATTATGGACGAACCACAACTACAAAATGTGGCAGTCGTGCGCACTGCGCATGTGCGCTGTGAGTGCCGCGCGTCAGCAGTCGAAGATGGCGGCTGAATTTATTTAGTTGTGTAAACAAAAAGATTTTATCACCCAAATCGTGTTTCAAGTGGTATGACTTGCTGTTATCGTGTTTATGTTTAGGCCTACACATTGTGCTATCGATATCAAGTGCTTGTGTCGAGCATTAGTGAGATACGTCGAGTCTTACGACTATGAAAATGGTGTGACAGATGTCATAATTCACTATGTCCCTGAGTCTAAATCGCCAAAGTCTAGTACGACCTGATAAAAAAGAGGAAGTTATGCACATTTACGCCAATCAAGTGATGGAAATTGAAAATGCGGCAGACGGCAGTGTCACCGTGGATATGGAGCCTGAAAATACGATTGAAGAACATCGTGTAGTTTTGGACAAGCTCGAGTTTCAAGATATTATCAATCGACCGGAGGATCTGCCGGAGTATTCAAGACTGATCATTCGTTGTAGGCTTGCAGAAAAAATAACGATATATCGATATATTTTTTGGCGATATTTTTTATTTCGATATATCGATTTAAAATATCCAGTATCAAAAACGATATATTTTTTCCAATAATATATTTTTTCGAATAGCAACACCGTTGTATGTTTTTTCGAATAGCAACGCCACTGTGTAAAATCGCTGGAATACAGACCAGAAAAAGTATTTTTTTTAAATTATCAATTAAAGTTCGTTTTTTTTTTAATTATCAATTAAAGTTCGTTTTTTTTTTTTGAAAATTTCAAAATGTCACCGTTATATCGTTTTTTTTTTCGATATATCGAAATCGATATCGATTTTTTTTTTATATCGATACGATATTTTTTGGCACTTCTTGCATCCCTAATTCGTCGGGATGACCTTTTTAAAACCTTCGAGGATTATCAAGCGGCCATTGATGAAATCTTGAAGACCAAATGGGCAGCGTTCTTTCAAACGATGCTGAGCTCTTTTTATCCTTGTAGTAGTTTCTATTTCCGTTTTCCACAAGCATGGATATTTTCGAACGATTTCGATTTGACGCTCCATGGCACACTGCGCTTGTCTGCACAGTGCACACTCATTGAAATATCAACTTGGGAGGAATTAACACAAAAGAATTCAAACGGCTTTCTCAAAATTCGACGGTTTGGTCTCAACATGAGAATCCAAGACGACGACTGCAAAAAATTCAAATTTTTCGTCATTGGTATCGTTTTAATGGTTCTCGAGGGAGCTAAAGCCGATACAGGACTCGGCAGTTCATGATAGAAAGCTCTATCATGAACTGCCTCTGTGCCTATGAGTCTCCGAAAAATCGTCGTCTTGGAGGGCAATGGAGCTAAGCCACAATTTTGGCGAAATGGAGTTAAGTGCATCAACGTGTTATGAAAGAGCCAAAGTTTATATAGGTCAATAAATGTAACTGATATCATGACTGTAAGCAAGTTTTTTTTTATTTGCCAATAAAATTTATTGCAGTTTTAATAAAAGTCAAAAATTCTATGCCGCTTAAATGTATTGTGATTACAAGTATAAGAAGTAAAGTATTCAGTGGTCAATAGTTGTAAGAGCTCATAGAACTCTTGACTACCAAAATTAATACATCATTATATTGTGTTATAGTTATTGTGATTCGTAAATATTTAATCCAATCCCGATATTATTTGGGAATATTTCATTGGCAGAAAAAAATCGTGTTTATTCCTGTTCACCAATCCGCGTTCTGCATTTCGACGAGTTTGTGCGTGCATAGTTTAGTTTGGTTTGATAGTGAGTTACGAGATTTATATGTCTATGGTTACGAGTAACATTCACGATTTGTGTAAAACGACAATAACTGTTCATTATTAATGTGGGATTTGAACTATATGTCGAGAATCAAACAGCAGATTTCTTCTTATTCCATTTAATTAATTTTCGTCTTTACTCCCTACGTCTTTATCGTCTTCCTTACGTCATCTGCAATCTTCTTTTTTTCTCAACTTATTCTATGTTTAAACATTCATTCACTATCTCTTTCGCTCTTTGACTAATTCTTACATTCGTCTCTGTCACTCGTTCATGGGTCACATCTGTCATCCATCTTCACGTCCCGTTTCACTATCCTGTCATAACATTCCATTCCTACAGCTCGGCCATTCTGCTATATGACTGTCCCCAGTCAATCCTTATTTGATCTTACTAAAAAAAAACTATTACAAAACTTAAAAGTATCCGTACTAGTAACTTAAAGATAACAACATAACACGACCTAAAATATACCATCATAGTGAAACATTAGGTCAAGAATAAACCCCAAAGGTGTACCCTAACCTAACTGACCAACAAAACCTACTCACCTAACTCGACATTATTTCCAGACACTGGCCATGGCTTCATATTATCTGCCGAGGAAGAAGTCACTCGAGAACCTTCTGCCATATGATCCATCTTTTCAACATCATATCGATCATTTCTCTTAACTTTAGTGACTCTGTATGGCCCTAGATACTTCGGCTTTAGCTTCAATCCAACACCGAACTGTGTACGTTTGATGGCTACAACATCTCCTACTGTATATTTCAGACTTTCCTTTCTTCTTCTATTAAACGTCTTACAATTTTCATCTTGAACTTTTCTTATTTGTTCTTTCGCCTTCATCTTCAAGTCTTCTCTATTCTGCACGAAATTAGTTCTATGCTCTTGCTGAAGCAAATCATAAATCTCAATATCTTCTTTGGTTTTCATCTTTGTACCCAACATGAGTTCAAAGGGAGTGGTGTCAATGCTTCTTTGGTATGTGCTATTCAGTGTTCTTTGCACCCGGCTGACATGCTTGTACCATTGAGATGGTTCTTCAATACACAGCTTTGTTAGCACTGCTATTATTATTCTGTGAATGCGCTCCACTTGACCGTTCCCTCTGGGTACACCTGTTGTTATGGTTACATGTTGAATATTCTCCTTTTCACAAAACTCCTTAAAGTCATTGCTGGTAAAAGCACTACCACGATCTGAAATCAAACGTATAGGGTTTCCAAACGTTTGCTGATGAATCTTTAACTTGTCTATGGTCTCCTTACTTGTAGTTCCCTTCACTGGAAACAACCACACAAACTTTGTGAATCCGTCTACAACCGTCAAAATATAATTATACATCTTTCTCGTCTCTGAAAGTGGTCCAATATGATCACAGTGAATAGTATGTAAAGGAATACCTTCTTTGTGAATACAACTTAAGAATCCCTCCTGTTTACCTTCTTTTTTGGTCGCTAGCAGACATGGTATGCACGTCAGTAAAAACTCTTCAATCTTCTTGTTAATATTTTTGATGTAATATTCTTGTTCTAACAGTTCTATCATTTTTCTTTTTCCAAAATGACCCTTCTGGTGTATTCTTCTTAGAATCTCAAATTCTAAACTTCTTGGTATTACCAACTTTCTTTCTAGTCCTTTGTAAAGTAAACCATCGCTATAAATATAGTCTTCATATGGCTGAAGTTTTGCAATCTCTATAATCGCTTTTATACCTTCATCCAACATCTGTGCTTGCTTGACTTGATCATGCAGGCTTAACTCAACAGCTCCCACAAATGGATTTCTGCTCAAAGCGTCTGCATGCTGCATTTTTCCTCCTGGTCGATGTTCAATCACATAATCATACTCTTCAAGCAATAATACCCATCTGGCTACTCTAGTTGCTAGGTCCTTCTTATTCAATGTCTTCTGAAAGGCTTGACAATCTGTAATAATTTTAAAGTGTTTACCGTACAAGTAATGCCTAAACTTCTTGACTCCTTCAACAATAGCCAAAGCTTCCAGCTCATAGCTACTATACTTCTTCTCAGCATCACTGGTCTTCCTACTGTAGTAATATACAGGATGTAACTCACCTAAATGGTCTCTCTGTAATAAGATAGCACTGTATGCTATTGCAGAGGCATCGGTATGCAATTCAGTTAATAACTGAGGATCATAACTCCTTAACACTGGGCTACTAGCCAAAGCATTCTTCAGCACTTTAAACGCACTTTTCTGAACATCCTCAAACACAAAATCAACACCCTTCTTCAACAAATCAGTTAACGGCTTAGCTATCAATGCAAAATCTTTAATATACTTTCTAAAATATGAGGTTAATCCAACAAAACTATGAAGTTGCTTTAAAGTCTTGGGTTCAGGGTACCTGGTTACAGCATCTGTTTTGTCCTGAGACGGTTGAACTTTTCCATCTTCTATAATGTGTCCTAAGTACTCTATTCTTCGACATAGTAATTGCGCCTTTTTCCAATTAATCTGTAAGCCGTACTGTGATGCAACAGCTAATACTTCTTTTAACCGCTGCAATGCTTGACATTCATCAATAGCGGGTATTAATAAGTCATCGATGAATATTACCAATATTCCTTTTGCTATAAGTTCCTGAAACACCATAGTCACAAATCTCATAAAATACTTTGGGCAAACCGACAAACCGAACGGCGCCCTCAAAAATTCATATTGTCCATTGTGTGTAACAAAGGCAGTGTACTTTATGTTTTCTTTATTGACTCTCAAATGAAAGAATCCATTTTTTAAATCTAGCACACTAAAAACTCGAGCACCTTTAAGTTTATCAATCAAATCGTCAATAATAGGCAGAGGAAATTCATCTTTAATCATCTTTTTGTTTATAGGTCTATAGTCTACACATACTCTAGTACTGCCATCTTTCTTCTTTACTAACACCAGGGGTGAGGAATATTCTGAAAAACTTACACGAATGATTCCATCCTTGAGCCACTCTGATACTTGTTTTTCAACAATATGTTGTTCAGCTAAAGAAATACGTCTTGGTCGCTGAGCCACCGGTACGTCATCCTTCAGCACTATCCTCAATTCTATCAGCGCCTCCTTTGTCTGTACAGGTTTATACTTCTTCACGCATTCAATAACCTCTTGTTTCACCTGCTTATCTTCAATTCTACCTAAAACAAACTCATCCTGACTTACTACAGACACAAGCCTTGATAACCAACTGTTTACGTTTGGAGCAATCAGTATTGACCCCTTCGACATAATTGTGAAAACATCTTTGAGGAATTCTTGACCCAATATAACACTACACGGCAAAGCATGCCTAGGAACAACATGAAACGCAATATCGTTATATTCGTGTCCGTCTAACAGTACGCAAGCGGTAAACTTTTTCGTAGACACAATACTGCCGCCTAATCCCACCAGATTCGTGACAGTATTTACAGACTCGGGAGCTCCAAGATGAACATAAAATTCGGTACACACCAAATTTATCTCGCTACCAGAGTCAATTAACGCATTTACTTCGCACTTATTCACAAAAATCGTTTTGCAGGCATTTTCAAATCTAATCGGTGCCGGCGTTTTCTCTTCGACGTAAACATCAGTGAAGTTGGCGTCAGTTCCCACGGGCATCGCCATCTTGTCGCTGTCACTGAAGTTGGTACTCCTGTCAATAGTGACAATGTCGTCAGTTTTGCCAACCGCAGCCTCGCGAATGTTCGGAGTGAAGTCGGTCACACACATCGTTCGCTTTTCTTCGTGAAAATTCGGTTTTCCGCCCCGTCGTTCTTGTTCTCGGTTTTGGGTCTTTTCATTCGTAGACCGAATGCATTGCGTAGAAATATGTCCAAATTCGTTACACTTAAAACATTTAAGACCTTTTTCTTTATTTGGACACCTGGACGACTGATGATCTCTTTCACCACAGCTGTAACACCTCTTGATCGCCGTGCCATTTTCATGAATTTCAGGCTTCTTGTATCGACTGTGACCACTGTTATCCGTCCTCATCTTCTCTTTGATCATCTCATATATTTTTATTTTCTCTTTCAGATCAGAATAAGTCGTAACTCCGTACAACAACATTTTGTTAACTTCTGAGTCAATTATACCGTCGATAATGTATTTTATGGCTACATAATCGGGAATCTTGCCGCGTTTTCCCATTTCCTTCATGACTAGCACGTAGTCTAAACAACTTTCGTCCTTCTTTTTCTTTCTGGCGGCCATCATCTCGTGAATGGTTTTGCTATCCACCAAATCTGGAAACTCCTTCAGTAATCCAGCCTTTAAATCCTCCCAGCTTTTATAAGGTTTTTCAGATCTGAGCCACAGCGCAGCAGTTCCGATTAAAGCCCTTCTGGCTACGATCAGAGTTTGTAGGGGCGACCACTGAAAAATCTCGGCATTATCATCAACGTCCTGCGCCCACTTGGCTACTGAAAACGTTTTGTCTTGCCCACTGAAATTTGGGACAAGGCTCTCATGGAAAATAGCCTGATCACGGTTAAAACCTTGCCCAGCCGATGTCGATGCGTCATGTTCGTCTTCGTCGTAGTTGGCTTGGCGGCGAGTTTTCCCATGTTTCGGCGAATTCCCTCCCATGCTACTTGTTTTCCTCGTCTTCGTCTTCTGTAAATATTATTACCGTCTTACCGTCTTTTAGCAATCTGCTCGTCTTTTTTTTGTTATGGCGTCTTTGGTTCGGAAATTTTGTTTTTTGAATTTTCTGTTGGGGTCCGAAACTTGAAATATTGCTCTATCCCGGACGAGCCCCCAAAAAGTTGTGGGATTTGAACTATATGTCGAGAATCAAACAGCAGATTTCTTCTTATTCCATTTAATTAATTTTCGTCTTTACTCCCTACGTCTTTATCGTCTTCCTTACGTCATCTGCAATCTTCTTTTTTTCTCAACTTATTCTATGTTTAAACATTCATTCACTATCTCTTTCGCTCTTTGACTAATTCTTACATTCGTCTCTGTCACTCGTTCATGGGTCACATCTGTCATCCATCTTCACGTCCCGTTTCACTATCCTGTCATAACATTCCATTCCTACATTAATATTAACTACCTACATAACTTGTGAGTTTTAAGCAATTGATGTTTATTGGTTTGTAATTATTCAGAGTGTGGTATTATATTAACATGAATTTATCACGCGGACGAAAGATGTTAGCGGCGATTTCTGATTTAGACAATCAAAACAATCAAGGTAAATGTACTTATGTTATTAATAATATTAAGTGATACACACCAATAACTCAGGTTTCATAATCCGTTTAAGATAATCAATTTAAAAGTCCTTCAATAAAACAAATACCTACCTACATCATGTTTGGGTGGCGAGAGATTCATGCGGGGTGGAGTGTCCCCCCGCAGTTTCGCTGCGCGCGGCTCTTGCGTTTCTTACCTATACTTTTGTTTATTAAAATTTTGTGGGTTCCCCTTGTACCATTTTATATTAATACTATTTTATTTTATTTTTAATGTTTAGTTTTTGAAGACGCTGACGAAAACTCGTATCATTTACTTCAAACTGTGCTTCCGACAGTTGAGACACCAATGTTTCTAGTGTGGCACTTACCGAACAAACAGGTACTTACGCCTTGTTTTATTTGTGTTCAGGTAATCTAACTATATTTTTTTGTTTTAATGTAAAATTCCATCAACTGTATTAATTTGTTGCAGACTTTACAAGGTTAGTAGAAATTTCTGGTACTTTACCTACCTATATTAAATTTTTTATTTTATTATGTTCCAGTTTTTGATGAAATTTTCGAAAACTCGTATCATTTACTTCAAACTGTGCCTCCGACATTTGAGACAACAGATGGTTCTAGTGTGGCACTTACAGAACAAACAAATTTTATTTAGGTAATCTAGCCATAAATTTTATTTAAATCTAGAATTTTATCAACTGTATTTATTTATCGCAGATTATACAAAGTCAGTTAGGAATTTCTGGATCTTGGTGTTGGTAGCCAGACTTATTTTCAGGTAAAAATTAAAATTCAGGACATGGTTACAATTTTTGTTTCTTTATACTTTCAGACTCTATCATTGAAAATGATCCCTACATTACCTCTGATTCTGATAATGATCCCATGTACCAGCCTGTAATGAGGGTTTTGGAGACATCTACCTCTGAAATATCTAACAGTTCTGAAGAAGATAATGAAGTGTGGACTAAATATATTCGAAAACCCGTAACCTCTATGAGTAAAAAAGCAGACTGACACTTTGACAAGAAAACGTCAAAGAAATCCACTTAAGTGGAAACGTAATGCTCAAAATACTTTAAGGCTACCTGGAAAAGAATATACAACAAGATCAGGAAACAAAAAAGGCATTAAAAAAGTTAAAGATATATCGTGTAAGTGCCATTATAATTGTAACTTGAAATTTTCTTTACAAGAAAGAGAAAATCTACTACAAGAATATTTATCTTTGAAATCTGAACATTCAAGATGGTGTTACATAGGTAAGTGTGTGAAACGTGTACCTGTTAAACGAACCTACAAAGGAGAACAGAGTAGACGTAAAAACACATTGGTATATAGCCTGTTTAGAGATAGCCAGAGTTTCCAAGTATGCAAGGCATTTTTTTTGACTACTTTTAACATATCTGCGAAGAAAGTTGAGACAGCTTTAAGTAAGTTGACACCATCTGGAGTTACTGAACCAAATAAGAGAGGTAAGAAAGACCCACCCAACAAGAAATCCGAAGTGGTTAAGGAAATAATTAGAGACCACATTAAGTCTTTACCTACTGTGTCATCACATTACTGTCGCAGTACGACGAAGAGAAAATATTTGCCCTCAGGTTTAAGCGAAAACCGTTTATACTTAGACTATGTAGAGTATTGTAAAGAACCTCAAGTGGTTCCTGAGAAGGCCAGTTTTTACAAATCCATTTTCACAAAAGAATTTAATTATGGTTTTCATCGCCCTAAGAAGGATCAATGTGACCATTGTATTCAATTTAATAATAGACCAGAGCAAGAACAGCAACTTCATAAAGAAGAGTATGAATTACACATTATTCGTAAAAATGAAGCGAGAGAGCATAAAGTTTGTGACAAAAATCGTACCAAAGTAGACCCTGGCTTTGTTTCCTTTGCTATGGACCTAGAAAAAATACTATTAGCTCCAAGTTTACAGGCTGGTCAGGTGTATTATAAGCGAAAGTTAAAGATATACAACTTTACAGTTTATAATTTGGGAGACTCTGAAGCTACAAATTATATGTGGCATGAAGGAGTGGGTACTAAAGGTGCATCGGAGATTGCCACTTGCATTTGGATGCATTTATCGACATTGGCTCCTGAGATAAAAGAAATAACTTTCTTTTCTGATACTGCTTCTGGCCAGAATCGGAATACTATTATTGCTGCAATGTTTTTACATGCAGTAACAGTTTTGCCAATCGAAACCATCAACCAAAAGTTTATGGAGTCAGGACATTCAGAGATGGAATGCGATAGTGTTCACTCGGCAGTAGAAAACAGGGGGAGACATGTGGACATCTACACACCGGAGGGCTGGTACACTGTCGCACGTACGGCTAAAACAACGAAGCCCTATTATAAGATTCAAGAGTTGACATACTCAGATTTTATTGACTTTAAGTCGTACAGTAACACAGTTATCACAAATAAAAATAAAACGGATACTGGTGATAATATGAACTGGCTGTTATTAAAATGGATTCAATATCGAAAAGGAAGTCCTAAAACGATATTTTTCAAAAATCAACTATCTGAAGAAAATTTTAAATCTTTACCAATACAGCGCAGAGCTCTACGTAAATCTACTATAACGCCGGGTTGCGATTTACAGAAGCTCTATAACAAAAAGCTTAAAATCCCTGCCAATAAACTTAAGGATCTAAAGGATCTCTGCGCAAGAGGTACCATACCTCCGGTATATCATGATTTTTATAACGATCTGGAAGAAGGACCAATTAGTGACAACTCAGAAAGTGTTTTTTTTTTATCTCCATCATTAATTTTTAACATTACTTTTTAAGCGTTAATTTGGTTTTATTTACCTCTAAAAATAATCGAAAAATATTATTATTTTGTATTTATTTTCAAAGACTCCACTAGGCCTTTATAAATAATTAAAATAATTTCATCAGAGGGCCAATTTTACTAATATTTTAAAAAACGTTCGTATTTGCATCTCAGTAACAATCTCGCAAAAAGACATCAATTTCCAATTTTTGACAGATTACGACTGACATGCGAATGCGAACGTTGCTTAAAGTTAGCAAAATTGGCTCTCTGGTTAAAAAGTCAACAAGACAAGAGAGTTAAGTGACTTACACCCCGTAAATTAGAGTATTACATTTTATTTATGCTAGTAGTCAACAGGTGTAATCAACATAACTTAAGAACTATGATATTTTGGATTTTTTAAATGTGGCATTCAACCTTTTAATAATCTAGTGTGAAAATTTGAACTCTCTACTAAAATATGGCGCTGATTTATGTTAAAATAACTGTTCTTACGCGCATCATTTATTTTTGAAACGTCCATAACTCAAAAGTCTTGTTCTGTGTAATAGCTCTATTACCCTCCAAGGCGACGAAATATTTTTTTTGGTATTTTACGTGTTAAAGGATTTATGGATTTATCATATAAATATTCATTTACACTATAATAACATTTACTTATTAATAAAGTTTTTAATTTATTCGTAAATAGGTGGAGTTTTTTTTACTTTTCTTATTGATTCGGGTAGCTTATTATATATTTTTATTGACATTACCAGGGGGTTTGTTGAATGTATTTTTAGGCGGGATGTTGGTAAGTTTAGTCGTGTTTGTATCGTAGTGTGTATCTTGTTTGTATGTCTTCTCGTTGAGTCATTCCCGCTCGTCCACACCCCGTCGTCCACACTGCGGACGACTGGGAATGTTGCGTTCTGTTCGTCTACACTGTGGACGAACAGAACGCAACGTTCCCAGTCGTCTACACCCCGTCATCTCACGTCTAGTCTAAGAGTTAATAAAGAAAATATGATGATAGTATTTCCTTATATAATAAACTTACTTTTAAAATATTATGTACTTAGCTTTATTACTTTAGTAAGGCAAATACTTTAAAAGTACATACCTAGTAAATCTAAAGCTTTTTTGCGTATTTTATACTAAATGTATAGCATAAGAATGTTTCTCATTTTAATTTTACACATTGGGTATTGTATCAATATCAGTTTAAATGCAATTAATATTAAAAAGTTTTAAAGTTACAATCGCCTGGATATACTCAACTATTATAACTGCACCCTTTTAGAGTCAACAAGAAGTAGGTTTTATAGTACCTATAAAACCTCTTTTTATCGCTTTGCGTTTATTTTTCTTAATTTTAAATATTTTATATCTTCTTTTGTTTTTCTTCTTCTATTGTGTCATCTCATGTAGGTATGCACTAAATAAATACACTCAGCGGCACGGAATCTTGGCCAAGCGCTTATCTCACAAATACTTGCGATAACAAATGCTTTAAGTGTTTCTAACGGTTGTTTCTTATGGAGGTAGGTCAAAAAATGCTTACCCTTAGTTGAAGAGGGTAATTCATTATGTTTAAGTGCACTGTAGCGTAACTTTTAATTTTTAGTTGAATCGGGTTTCTTGAGCGACTAAGTTACAAGTTTAAATTTGTGTGTTGTGTAAGTTTACGGTTAAGTTATTCAATTATTGTGTTTTCGTGCTTTTAATTAAAACACTGAAGGTGGTTTATAACAAAAAAAAAATGCCATTAACACCAGCACAAGTTGCACAGGCTGTAGCCTTAATCGACCAAGGCTTTACACAGCGCGAAGTCGCTGTGGTGCTTAACGTACCACGTTCGTCAATGCAGTATGCCCTGAAACGTTACCAGGACACAGGCCACTACTCCCGCAGACCAGGCAGCGGAGGAGTTCGATGCACATCGGCCCGGGACGACCGGTTTATTGTCCTGGAAATTTTAAGAAACCGCTACCTTACCGCGGTTGAGATACGTCAGCGGCTCCAAGTCGCAAGAGGTGTAAATGTTAGTGAGCGTACGGTGAGAAGACGAATGGAGGAAGTAAACCTAAAAGCCCGTAGACCTGCACGCGGTCCAGAACTTCTCAGACATCATCGAGTAGCTCGACTTCAATTCGCACGTGAACACGCCAGCTGGACCCATGAGCAATGGGCGCGAGTACTGTTCACAGATGAGTGTCGAATCGCTTTGCGTGCTCCAGATGGTCGGGAGCGAGTGTGGAGAAGAAGAGGAGAGAGATTTCTACCCATTACCACCACACAAACAGTGAGTTTTCATGGAGGCTCTATAATGGTTTGGGGAGGAATAAGTTCCGATGCTCGTACGGAGTTGGTTATTGTTAGCAACCGCTTAAATGCAACCCGTTACATCGAAGAGGTCCTTCAAGAACATGTTTTGCCATATTCGGGGTTCATTGGGCACGACCAATTCCTCCTTATGCACGATAATGCTCGTCCACACGTTGCACGCTGCGTTGAAGAATACCTTCAAGACGTTGGCATTACAAAATTGCAGTGGCCAGCACGTAGTCCGGACTTAAACCCAATAGAGCATATCTGGGACATGCTCAAAAGAAAGATAAAGTCCACCTCCAACCCGCCAGAAACTTTAAACCAACTTCGAAGTGCGGCAGTGGCCGCTTGGGAAGACATACTGCAAGTTGATGTCAGAAACATCATTCAAAGCATGCCAGATCGTATGCAAGCGGTTATTAGGGCTAGAGGTGTATGTTATAATATTTCAATATATTGTTTGCTTATATCTAACACACCGTGTCGATCCTCCAACAAAAGATAGTCTTTGCTTATCAGTTTTGACGACGCTTCCGGGAATGAACAATAGATACATGGCCTTGAAATAGCCAATCAGCTCGCTGCATATTGCAAGCCCACGGTATATGACAATAAAGTGACGATGAGCTTTTGCATTCGGGATCATGTCGGGGTTAAGTGCACCGGCTGGTGGTTCAAGTGACCAAACTGTGCTCGTGTATATAAAAAGAAAGCACTTCATGGAGGTCACCAATATTACTTTAGAAGAGTACATAAAAGTGGATTAAACGTTTGGTGTTGTATTAACAGCAAAAAATTAAAGTGCGGCGGAGTTATAAGGATAAGAGTAAGTATATTTTATAGTTTACATAAAATAAAGGAAACTAGATTTCGTTATTTGACGCACACCAAAACGTTTATTTGTATTTTTACACAATTTTATCAAACAAAATAAATTTTATACGGCAAAGAGGTATCTAATGAGAATTTAGCTATATATTATATTATATATATATATTTTATATTTTTTATTTTATTTATATATATATATATATATATTACTTGCCACTTACCAATTTGTTTAATAATCTCTTGCTCAATCATAGGTATTTGTTTTAATTTTGATGTTCCTATTATTGACGATCTTTTTTATTTTGTTTAAGGACGATAAAATAATTGATGAAAAACATCATATATGTTCGCCAGACTTCGACAGAAACAAAATCGATGAGTCAATTTATAAGTTGAAACAACAATTGACTACACCAGGTTTTCCTAAAGTACCGAAGATTTTTAATTCCACTGTTGCCAGTTTAAAGAATGAAAGTGCAGAATTATCACCTAATATGATTCCAAACTTTAGTTCCATAAAAAGTTCGCTATACATACACCGAAATTCTGCAGCTAAACTGCCAAAATTACATTGAAAAAATGTCAAAGAAGTTCAAGTTCCACCTGATTTTGAAGATTTTCTATTGGCTGATTATATGAATGGCAACACAAGAATTATTGTGTTTTGTTCAAAAAAAGCAAGAGAACTCATGTGCCAGATTAAAGATTACGATTAAGATACGGAGATGGCACATTCAAAAGTTGCTCACCGCCATTCAGCCAGCTCTACACTATTCATGGAGACGATGGAAGCACTCTAAATGACACAAATGTAGTGCCGTTGGTATACGCTCTAATGAGCAATCGAACGGCAGAGTCATATAAAATCTTGTTCAGTCTAATACAATCTCGTATACCAGAATGGAATCCGATTAAATTTAAAACGGATTTCGAGAAAGCAGCAATGAAAGCCATAACGGAGATTTTTCCTTCTACTATGCTTAAAGGTTGCTATTTCCATTATAACAAAGCAGTTTGGAAAAAAGGTCGAGAACTGGGTCTTGTCAAATCAAAAGATATCAAGAAAAAACGCATGGTTTCACTCAGTGCAGTCCTTCCATTGTTACCACAAGCTGAAATAAGGAATGGTTGGGATTATATTATACGTGATGAAAATGAAGATTCAGATGTCGCAAATTTTAAAACTTATATGGAGAAGCAATGGCTGGAGGACTCATTTATCAAAGTGTGGTGTGCATTTGGAGAAAAGCATAGAACCACAAATGCCTTAGAAAGCTGGCACCACAAATTAAACAGTGCCGTTGGTGAAAAAGGGCCCAATATAATGAATTTACTGCACTTACTAAAAGAAGATGCTTCTTTTAACTTGACACCGAATCGAAAAAGAAGTAATCAAAGACCCATGGCTAAAAGAAGTGAGAAATATATTCGTAGAGACGAATTCATTCAATATGCTCAAATTGAATTAACTCACGGTGACATATCGGTTGGACATTTTCTTGAAATCATGCGGTGTTAATCTGTGTGCGTGTATACTAACTTAACCATTATTAAAATTTCTTTACACTGACTCTTAAACTAGACATGAAACGAGGTGCGGACGACTGGGTGTGGACGAGCGGGAATGACTCTTCTCGTTTAGTGTAAAAATCTTGGTGTTTATGAGCGAAATTGCATATTTCAAGTATATATATACACGAAAGTGTTAGAATATGCAGGTTTATAAAATGGGGTTTGCAACTATCTATCTGTTGTATTTTTACTAAGATACGGACAAATTTCTTTTGAACCGTAAACAGTGTTAATGCATCTGTACTGTTTCCCCACATTATTATGCCATAACTAAGCCATGCATAAGCATAGGCGTACTATGTTACAGGTAGCGGCACGTAAGTCTAGCGCTGACCGTTCATGCGCAGAAGTCGAAAATAAGGTATCCCGGGGGAGTGAAGGGGACGCGCGCGGGCGTGCGTAAGCGCTTATTGGCTCTCTAGTCGTACTCTGTCCCGCGCACCGATACGACGCACAGTGGGCTGGGATTACAAGGTTGGGTCTTAAGAGATCAAATGTATTTTTTTGGTATCTAGGCATAAAGAACATTGGTCAAAAACGACCTGACCAAAAAATGAAACGACCAGCAATGATTGATACGTCAAAAAATAGTGATATAAGTGTATATAAAATTACGGGGTCTAGCTTATTTTATTGGAGCCGGTAAAATAATTTAGCATTTTAATAAAAAACCTCATTTCCTTCTTACATTATAGGTTTTGAACGCATCTAAACCCGTCCCGATTTTATCTATGGTATACGTTTCATCACAATACTACCAATCAGCATTTACTTTTTTTTTATTACTAGAGTTTACTGTAGATTTATTTATTTATTTTATAGTGTAATGACATTATCTTCATTTTTAGTTGGGGATATGGATTATTGTATTCCGAAATTAGTAGCAAATGATAGGTTGACAGTAAACATAGAATGCACTAATACTTAGAACGGAACGTAACATGAAATGACAGCTGTCAAAGCGTTTAGCTGTTTACCGCGCAGTCCTTCGTTCGTTGTTCTTGCGTCGTTGCGTACTGTGCGATTTCTTGTGGTTTTAGTGTGTTATTTGTGACTTGGCTACTATTACGGACTCCGATTGATCTTTCAACTCTTGACGACCCTCTGATATTGAATACTGGACACCGATAACGCTTACACCTGACGACCTTCTGCTATCGATCCCTGGACACCGATTGCGCTTTAAGAATTGGTTCAGAGTGCTGAGTAACGTCTCGGAGTGCCACGATGAACCCGAAAGACCGAGCAACTCGTCGACATCTACAGTGTATTAATTGCAATATCGTTGTTGATACACTCCGGCGCTTTGTTGTCTTGGAACTTGACACCAGAGTCATATCGTTAATCAGCAATTGGATCGCCCCAATACTCGTAAGTACTTTACTCATATAATTAAACCCCATAATATAATAATAGAAATAAACCCCAACCAACATAGTTAGGAAAAAGCTAGGCAGATATTCTTTTGGTTTCCTATAGTAATATTTACTTCCTCTTTTTCAGATCACTGAAAATGATTACATTTGTGAGGCTTGTTGGGATATTGCAATGCATTCAGTTAATGAAGCATTAGCCCTCGACAACAGTGGTGCACAACAAGCAGCTGGATCCTCTCACCAAGGCCATAGACAAGTGTGTGTTCTCTGTGTTCTTTCCATATTAAGAAGACGGAGTGACCTTATTTTGAAAGCAAATGCCTCTGATTTGGATAGAAACATTACCAATCTCATTGAAACCAGCATTGCACCACGTCAGGTCAGTACTAGTTGTAATACCATGAGTGGCTCTGTCATTCAGATTTATCAATGCATTCAGCCCATGTGTCATATTGTGCTTTATACCAAGATGTTTCTTTTATAGATTACATCAACAGATCGTGTTTGTCATCCATGTTGGCTGAGATACAGACGATCTGCACTTCGGACACAGCAAATTGATGATGCACGATCTGTTAATCCTGATGATAATGTTTTACAAGAACCGAATCTCATCGATCAAGGTGTAGAACAACAAATAGAGGTTGAGGAAGATAGAGCTGAAATCCCAATAATTCCTGTTCAACCAGTAGCAGAAATTGTATTACCAAACTACAAACGGGCTGCAAACACTGCTTCTCATTGTTTATTCTTTGGCTGTACTAATGTAGATTTGCGGATAATTACTGATTCTTTGAGAGCAACTGTCTTAAGTAATAATAATTTTTACTTACCAGCACTGGCACGAGTTTGTGTGGAACATTTATTTAGCAATAACTGGGATAGTTTGTACAATTTGCCAAACAGCATCAGTACTTTTAATGTGCAACAAATAGAGCATGTATTCTCATTTGTGAATTCATCCAAATCTTATTTCAACATAAGCAGTATTGAAGCAATTCAAGATATTGATGACAATTTATTTTTCTATTGGATTGGAAGATCAAAAGAGGAATTTATTTCATTGTTAAACGAGGTTTCTAGCATCCAAGAAGCTCATAGAGGCATTTTAGGCTTGTCCGCTTTGTTAATGAAATTGAGAACTGGAGAATCTGATGACAGAATATCAAAACTTTTAGGAGTGCCTCGTCGCACCCTTGAAAGGTTAATGCACAGTATAAGAGAATTGCTAGTGCAAGACTTTGTTCCCAATAATCTTGGAATCAATCATATTTCTAGGGAGAATTTGCTACAGCACAATACGCTGTTGCCTAATGGAATATATGATAATGAAAATAATAACCAAGCCATATTGATTTGTGGTGGCACTTACATTTATATTAACAAAAGCTCAAATTACATGTTTCAAAAGGATACTTACTCGCTACATAAGTATAGAAATCTACTTAAAGCATTTTTAATGGTATCATGTGATGGTTATATTGTTGACTGTTTTGGGCCATACAAGGCTACCACATCTGATGCTGAGATTATGACATCTCTATTTAGAAATGAGAATTCTCCTCTCAGATTGTATCTCCAAGCTAATGATATATACCGCGCGGGAGCAGCGGCATGCATCCCGCCCCTCACTCCGCAAGCGGGGTTAACATGACAACAGTTACGCACGATATTCCTTAGCGAAAGGACGCGTTTGCAACATGGCGTCATCGAAACGAACGAATAACGATTCATTTATTGAGATGGTGAAGTGCAATCCAGTTTTATATGATATGTCACTTACGGATTATAAAAATATATTTATGAAAAATAAAATATGGGATGAGATAGGAGAAAAATGTAACATAAGTGGTAAGTTTTTATTTTTTAATATATTATTATATTATCTTTCAATTGGGTACTAAATATGACTATCGCCATTAAAGAAGTTGACAAATTGTGTACGTACCCTATCGCCTGAAAGTTGCAAAGTTTCAAAATTTTGATATTCATTGTTCATTGCATTATTTTGTTGAGTAGTAAAATACATATTTTGCAAGTACGGGGTATTGCAAGTTTTAGAGCGTAAATAATTATGGAGTACGCATGTTGCTTTTATCACTTTTGCTGAGATAACTGGTGTTAGTGAAGAATTAATAAGGCGATTTGCAATCATTTTAGAGGCAATTTCATCAGGTCACCACATTGACACAGCGAAATTTCACGAATATACTCAAGTGACCATGCAACTGTATTTGGAATTATATAGCTGGTATTATATGCCTTCAAGTGTTCATAAAGTTCTTATGCATGGTGCAGCTATTATTGAAAGTTTTGGTCTAATACCAATTGGACAGCTATCTGAAGAAGCTAGAAATAAAGACTTTCGTAGGTACCGCCAACACCATTCCAGGAAATGCAGTAGAAAAACTACAAATGAAGACATTTTAAATAATTTATTGACCAGCTCTGATCCACTCATCTCAGCGAAACGTCACAAACTTCGCAGAAAACATAAAACTTTGTCAGTAGAAGCACAAAGTTTATTAGTAATTGAACAAGCGGAAACATTTGATGATGACGAATACGAAAATTTTGCATTCGTTAATGTGGATACCCTTGACAGTGATTAAATTAAAACAGTGCAGTGGCCAGTAGTGATTGTGATTTTTACTTATTTATTTATTTATTTTATTAGTCCTTAGTGGATTAGGCCTAAAGGGGAGACCACTACATAAAAAAAAACGCGCCTAGTTCTTAACCTCTATGGTGGTGTGGAATAGAGAACAAAATTTGAAATTGCGAACAAATCGCAGAAAATCGCAACCCTTCTTTGACAAAATTTGAGAATTTCGAGATTTTCACATTTTTTTCTTTTGCTTCATACAAAAATTACTTTGGATATTTATAATTCCGAAAATACTAAGTTATCTGAACGACCCTCATAGAAATAATTACTTATAATCGATCGATAAATCCAACACAATATTTAAAATTTCAGAAAAAGAAACTTTTTTTTTTTAAATGCTAAGTCCTTTACCGGCCCGTTTCAGCCCACTGTGCGACGCCCCGTCACTTCTGGTGTATAGTCGCATTCTAAATTGTATTGTTATTAACGTTGTTGTTTTCTGTTAAGTTTGAGTTTAGTTTTTTATTGACTGTTTTAATTAAGTTTGTGTTTATTTGTGATTTTAAACAGTGAATATGCCTAGAAGAAATACTGACTACTTTGAGAAGACAGGCCCGGAAAATGGTATATGACGTGCATTCTTTTTTAAAGACGGAAACTAATGAATTAATTGATTCTTTGAAACATATTAAAAGACGATTGACGAAATTACGAATATGTTACTCAGTCACTTGGACAGTGGCAATGTGGATTTAAACATAATGAAACAAACTGCACAAGTTATTAAGACGGCAAATATGAAATTAAATTGTGTAGTCAGTGATTTAGGAAAAAATCAAAAACGAACAGCAGAGGCCACAAAAACATCAATTGCAACTGTAAGGAACATCTCCACTCAAGCAAATAGTTCCGGTTTGATCGCAGTGTTCAGAACACCTGTCAAAAAACGTTCTAAAACAAAACCGGTTACCAATATCGATAATTTCGACCAAGGAGTTATAAAGAGATGTGTACACAATTTTCACAAAACAAACAACGAATTTCCCACCATTGCAAAGCTGAAAAGTAAACTAGAGGAAGACATTAATTTCCAAGTTTCTGAACGAAGTCTTCGGCGAATCATCAAGGATTTAGGGTTTCGGTGGAAAAAGACTGAAAACAACCGTAAGGTACTGATAGAGACTTCAAATATACGTTTACAACGCATCAAATATTTACGTAAAATTAAACAATATGGTCAAGAGGGAAAGTGTATTGTATATACGGATGAATCCTACGTAGATTCGTCGCACTCTACTCCAAAAGCCTGGACAGATGGAACTACTAAGGGCATAAAAAAACCGATATCTGACGATATATAACCGATATCTGGAGATATACCGATATATAGAGGACAGCGAGTGGTCATTGTCCACGCAGGATCTGAAACTGGGTTTATACCGAACGCGTTACTTACTTTTAAAGCCGGTACTCAATCAGGCGACTACCACGACAACATGAATTATGTAAACTACGAGAAATGGCTTAGAACACAGTTAATTCCGAACTTACCACCTGATTCCGTTGTGGTAGTCGACAACGCATCGTACCATAATAAACAATGGGATCTCGCACCAACCTCAAATACGACAAAAGCGAACATGCAGGCTTGGCTCACGGAAAAAGGTATACAGTATAACGCAACATTACTAAAGCCCGACTTGTACGATTTAATAAAAGCTAACAAGGAAAGATTTAAAACATTTTCCATAGACCGAATCCTAGCAGAAGAAAATCACCTAGTGCTAAGACTACCGCCATACCACCCAGACCTTAATCCTATTGAAATGGCATGGTCCACTATCAAGCAATATGTAGCAAGCAAAAATGTAAAATGGAATCTTAATACGTGTATAGAGCTTATTAAACAAAAAGTTTCACAAATGGGTGACCGGGATTGGGACAAGTTATGCAGGAAGGTGAAGGATATTGAAGAACAATATGCAAAGAGTGACCATGTTGTAGACTTATTCACAGAGGAATTTGTTATTTGCGTCAATGAAGATAGTTCCGAAGATGACTCTGACGATTCTGATAATGACGATGCTAATGATTACGATGACCGAAGCAGCCCCGAGCCCGGGCCCTCATCAAGAAAAAGGCCTTGTACGGGCTAGGCACACGGCAGTTTAGTGGAAGGCGTGGTACCCCTATCAGATTCAGATTAATGTTTTTTAATAAAAATTGTCAAGCTTTTTTTTTTTTACCTCACCATATTAGTGATGAGACTAGTTTAAACGAACTAGCTTAGATATAAAAGAAGGACAAACAAAACAATTTTTTTATTAGTAAGGAATACTGTAATCAATTTGTAGAGATAACAATTGCGTGCGCGACAGTACGTATGCGCAGCTATTCCCTTCACGTTTCGTTCACCGCTAGACTTACGTGCCGCGACCTGTACCAGGGCGGTTTGTAAGTTTGTGGTTTTTTTAACTTCACGAAAAGCATACATGAATTTTAAAAGCTTCGTTTTAATTTTTTGTACATGTGATTTCCAATTTATATTTTTGTCTATGGTTATGCCTAGTAATGTGAATTCGTTGACTGTTTCTATTATTTGATTATTATAAGCAAATGCTATATCCAGAGGATTTTTTTGGTGGGGATGGAAAGAAATTAGTTTAGTCTTTGTAAAGTTAATTTCGAGGTTGTGTTCGTTCATCCAGGTTTTTATTTTGCTAAGTATATGATTAAGGGTATTGTTTAGGTTTAGGTTATTATGACATGGGGTGAGAATGGAGATGTCATTACTTGTGTATAGTCAAACCGGACTGTATTTCTGAACTTCGAAGTTTAAAACACCGATGTATTGTAAACTACTCAAAACAAAATAGGGCCCACCTCGAATCAGTCACTATTTTGGTCAAAATAAAGTTATCTAAGTAGTTGTTGACAAAGTTATGCATTGAACCGTCAAGCTGACATGTTTAGGAACCCTTATCAATGTTTATTTCGACAACATTCATATTGGTTTCAAGAGGGTAGCTAAAAAAGTGAAGTACTCGAAAAAATCGTCGAATGCACAAATTCTCAGTCACTTAAGTTTTCAGTCTACACTAAACAGTGTTGTGGAATACTCACGTTTTTAACAATTTTGTTTGGTTCCTGTGTTAGTTGTGATCACTATGCCTGGTCCTCGCCGTCATATGGACATGGAAACCGCTGCAAGAGCAGTATCCTTGCTTCAAGAGGGACAGTCTCAGAGGTCTGTGGCTATCCACCTCGGTGTTTCGCGACGAGCAATCCGAAATGTTTGGGAACGGTATCAGGAGACCGGAAGTGTAGCTAGGAGACCTGGCACAGGAAGAGTTAGGGCTACGACTACCCAGGAAGACCGATATCTAAGGTTAACCGCACGACGGGAGCGTACTGTTACCGCTCGGACCTTACAAACTCGACTACGGCAATCCACAGAGACGAGAGTCAGCGACCAAACCATTCGGAATCGGCTTCACGAAGATGGACAACGCTCCAGAGTACGCGCTATTCGACTGAAACTAACGAGGGCTCATCGTGCAGCACGATTAAGGTACGCCCGGGAACATTTGGAATGGACCATGGATAACTGGAGGAATGTGCTTTTTACGGACGAGTCTAAAGTGAAGTTTTACAGTGATGACAGACGGATACGCGTGTGGAGAAGAGAAGCGGGACGTTTTTCTGAACCATGCGTCCATGGAACAGACCGATGGAGGGGTCCCAGTGTTATGGTATGGGGTGGAATTAGCTTACACGGCAAAACAGAGCTGGTAATTCTCAATGAAGGTACCGTAACCGCCGCCAGTTACATCGAGCGAGTAATCCGGCCACATGTCATCCCGTTTTCACAAAGAGTGGGCAATAATTTTGTCTTTATGCATGACAACGCTCGCGCACACACAGCCCGCACCACACAAAGAGCCCTTTCTGAAGCCAATATCACCGTTTTGCCATGGCCAGCCATGAGTCCCGACCTCAACCCAATAGAACATTTATGGGATCAACTCAAAAGAAGCCTGAAAGAAAACTACAGTGATGTTAACAGCCAGCAGGAGCTCATTAACGCCCTGAAGGTTGTTGGGAACAAATACCGCATACAAACGTGACTCACTTGATTGAAAGTGTACCAGATAGGCTCAGAGAGTCCATACGGAGCAGAGGAGGACCCACTCGTTATTAAAAAATAACAAGCACCATATTTTTTTTCAGAAGACGTGTGCTTTACAAGATCATGTTGATCCTTTATTTTGTGTAATTTTTCCTAAAAACTGTTATTTGTGTTTTTATTAAAGGAAATAAACAAATGATTCCATTGTTTATTTTTACACTATTCCTGAATGCCCACTTGACACTTGTACATTCATAAAAACTGAACAATTACGTTCAATTTTAAGTTAAGGCAAAAAAACATGGTGGGCCCTATTTAGGTTTGAGTAGTATATTTATAATGTTTATGAGTACGACTTACTACGCTATGACGAATTACTTAATTGAGAATGTTCATGATCGCGATGTACGGAACTCTGAAAGTTTGCTATGACGAATTACTTAATTGAGAATGTTCGTAGTCGCGATGAACGGAACAACGAAATCTTGCTATATCGAATTACTAAATCCCGAATGCTTACGATCGAGATTTAGCGAGTATTTGGTGGCGCATCGTGTTGGTAAAAAGGAAATTATGGATTTGAAAAATACGAATTATCACCATTCCACATCAAAATCAAATACGGAAATTCAACAGACAGAAAGATTGGTGTGTTCTATTGATACAGAATCTGATTTAAACAATCTACTCATGTTTCGGAGATTTCAAGGTTTGTAACATGACAAAAAAAGAATACACAGCAATGCACGTGAGTGTGTGCCATCGCTGTTGGCAAAGAATTGAAGAATACAATCAGACCGACTCCTATACAAGATGTTATGGACGAACCACAAGTACAAAATGTGGCAGTCCTACACTTTCTTGAGTATTTGAGAGCACCTAGCACTCCCAGCCAAAAAATGTTTCATTCGCAGTGTTTTTACACTGACGGTACTACGCCCGGCGAAACTAGATTCGTGCGCACTGCGCATGTGCGCTGTGAATTTATTTAGTTGTGTAAACAAAAAGATTTTATCACCTAAATCGTGTTTCAAGTAGAGAATACAATGGGGATCCCGGGATCCCGACCGTTTTCTGGCCCCGAAAATCTCGGGACTGTACTTGGCTAATCTCGGGGTTTTCGGGATTGCCACAAACAAGTCTAGTTTGTATTCCGTAGTCCGTTGCGCCTTGCAAATAACCTTGCCTAGATTATTTTAATACATTACGACAAAAAGCAACTCGTACGTAGGTACCCACTATTTACTACACAGCTACAGTCCTAATAATATGTTTGTCGTAGAACTTAGAAGGGACTTCCCCACTCGGAATACTTTAATACAATACTCTTAAGGTAATTCCCCAACGAACTGTTATAACCCTTATTAAAAGGCAATAAAGCCTAAGTCAGCTTTTACTTAAAACACTGTACTTTTCCTTTAATAAAGTACTGATGTTGCATTTTTACCCAGTGCATGGAAATAATATGTATAATTTAGTTAGTTAGATTCTGGACGCCGTCGCGTAATCTAGTGTGCCTAAATTAAGGGAGCAATTAAGAGGGACATTGCCAAAATATAAGCACCCAAAAACTTGTGTGTCTGTGTTTTTGTACTGTGGTGAATTAAAGTGGTACCAGTAGAATTATTGTTTATTTTTTAAAAAGACAAACGGGGTCGGCTTTGTAACAAATTGGTGTCAGAAGTGGGATGCCAGAGACGAAGTCTTACGACGTTGAGTCAAACAGACACTGGCATTCCGAACCTACAGCCCCCTGTTCAATTGACCGACAGTGAGACTTGACCCAAGGTCAAGCCTGCGTCACTACTTGGACGACGGTCAGCCTCAACTCTTCAGCTTGAGCCCGCTCCAGCCACATCAGTAATTGGACGACGGTCAGCCTCAGCTCTGCATCTTGAGCCCGCTCCAGCCACATCGACACTTGGACGACAGCCAGCTTCCACTGTATAGTGTGAGCCCGCTCTAGACGGCATCAACATTACCAGCAGCCCCAGGTCTAACTCACCAACCTTCAAACTCAAGAAATTCCACAGTCAACCAACCGTGTGAAAATTCAATTCCGATACGTCACAGCGCAACGTGACACCGGACTCCGAGTTCCCACTGCGCACCCGATAATGCAGGTGTCAACAATTATCGTGTTACTGTGAGTGTTTCTTGTGAACTACCATTTTTCTAATTCAAAGTGTCTCTGAATTCGTGTCTCTACATTTGATATACTTATAATTTTAAATAAGTTAACACTATCCTGCTTTTCTATCTTCACTGACTTTAATTGTTTTGTCTTTTCCTATTTCTTATTACTCTCACATTGTTAACTGAACTTAATTTTGTCCAACACATCATAATCTTTTATGACTATTAAACAAGAGTCACCTGAATCAACGAAAATGTCCGACAAAATTACACTATCTTTTTTAACCAAATTTATTAAACCGTATAATGGTGACAGGGAAACCCTCCCTGCATTTCTTACAAATTGTGAGAATGCCATGTCCTTGGCTTCTCTAGACCAACAAACTGTGCTATGTAAATTTGTTATTTCACAGCTAGAAGGTAAAGCACAGGTTGCGTGCAGCCTTAAGTCATTTTCATTGTGGTCGGAGCTAAAGACCTTCCTAAAGGCTACTTTCGGGGAGAAAAAGCACGCCACACATTTATTATCAGATCTGCAACACTGTAAGCAATTATCCAATGAGGATGTCACTATTTATTCTTTAAGGGTGGAGTCGATATTGACTCGTATACAGTCAGATATTCATTATAGTTGCAAAAATGATAAGGAACTGCCTGGCAGAATAGCAGCCATGGAGGACCTTGCCCTAAACACCTTTATGTTAGGGTTAAACCCTTCCATATCGACTATTGTCCGTTGCAAAAATCCCTCTAATCTCAATGAAGCTATACAGTATGCTATTGATGAAGAAAAATTATACCACTTATCTAGATCTAATCTAAAAACTCCTAAACAATGTTCTATTTGCAACAAGCCGGGTCATAATTCATCAGAATGTTTTAAGAATAAAAAACATGATCGAGATTCTAAGATTTACAATAATTCACCGTATCCTAATTCTAATACTAATCCTGAAGGTAACCCTAAAACTTGCAATTATTGTAAAAATGTTGGTCATGTGATCAAAGAATGTCGCAAGCTTCAATATAATATGAAGCAACGGCAAGCTGCTGACAATGCACAACGTGACCGTAACTCGGCATCTACTAACTCTAATGACGCACCTACACACACGTGTGAAAGTACGGCTAAAATTAATGATGATAATTTAAACTAAGCGAGATTTTGGTACCGTGTCTGCCAAAATCGAACAGAGACATAAATGACACGACCTATGCTAATTCTTATACGAGTTCTACTAAATTCGAATCTCATCCAAAAGAGATGAGTTCTACTAAATTCACATCTCATCCAAAAGAGATGAGTTCTACTGAATTCGCATCTCATCCAAAAGAGATGAGTTCTACTAAATTCACATCTCATCCAAAAGAGATGAGTTCTACTAAATTCGCATCTCATCCAAAAGAGATGAGTTCTACTAAATTCGCATCTCATCCAAAAGAGATGAGTTCTACTAAAATCGCATCTCATCCAAAAGAGATGAGTTCTACTAAATTCACATGTCATCCAAAAGAGATGAGTTCTACTAAATTCGCATCTCATCCAAAAGAGATGAGTTCTACTAAAATCGCATCTCATCCAAAAGAGATGAGTTCTACTAAATTCGCATCTCACCCAAAAGAGATGACTCCTACTAAATCTTCATCTCAGTCAATCAAACTGAGTTCTACTCCGTCTGGTGATAAAACAAAATGTCACTTACATACCGAAAAATTACAAACATCATATACTAATTCTAAACCTATATACGAAATTAATGACTACTGTAAAAAGGTAGCTTTACCTCACACTTATCTACATACTTATCATGCTCGTGAACAGTTATGTTTCCTTATTGATACAGGATCAACCATTAGTATTGTTAAAGAGTCCTGTTTACAAAAACTTCCAAATCTATCTACCGAAACTGTCAAATTAAAGGGCATTAATAGTTCTGAAACTCCAGTTGAAACTCTAGGTACCTTCCAAATGGAGTTCAACTTATCGGGTAATATACATAAGTACAAGTTTCATGTCACTAAAGATGACATCAATCTTACTAATTATGATGGAATAATCGGTAGCGATTTTTGCAGTTATTTTAAAACAAACTTCAAAATCTATGTCTATATTAAATCATTCTATTCCTATTATTTATACTCAACCTTCATACAATATTCCAGCTCGATCAGAAGTAGTTATCGAGTGCACTTTATCAAATTACTCTCCCAAATATTATCACAACAATGAAGCTCTCATACTAGATCATACCATACGTGAAGGAGTTTATGTCGCTAATTGCATTGTCTCAATTAAACCAAATGGGAAAACAAACGTGACCATTTTAAACACTACATCGAAATAAAAGATTATCACGTAACAGCGACGCCCCTTGAACCTAATTATTCATTCAGTAATTCCTATAATATTAATTATATTTCCTGTTCGAAAAGTGATCGCGTAAACAAAGTACTAAATCTTATCCGTTGTTCTCATCTAAATGATGAAGAGAAAAAGACCCTCTTAGAATGTTGCTCTCACTACACAGATATTTTTCATGTCGAAGGTGAACCCTTAACCTTCACGAATGCTATTGAGCATACTATTAACACAGGTGATGCCCCACTTATTAATGTCAAATCATATCGTTTCCCTGAATGCCAGAAGGAGGAAGTCGATTCCCAAATTCGTAAAATGCTAGACCAAAACATTATTCGACATTCAACTTCGCCTTGGAGCGCCCCAGTTTGGGTAGTCCCGAAAAAAATGGACGCTTCCGGCAAACAAAAGTGGAGGATAGTCATTGACTATCGCCGTCTTAATGATGTCACTGTTTCCGAATCTTATCCACTGCCTCTTATCACTGACATTTTAGACCAATTAGGTCACTCTAAATACTTTAGCACGCTAGACCTCACAAGTGGTTTCCATCAACTGAAAACCTGTCCTAAGGACGCGCCTAAAACAGGTTTCACTGTTAACACAAATTCAGACATGTCCGGTCATTACGAATTTACCAGAATGCCTTTCGGGCTGAAAAATGCCCCTTCCACGTTTCAGCGTCTTATGAACACTGTGTTATCAGGCTCACAAGGCCTTCATTGCTATATCTATCTTGACGATTGTATAGTTTATAGTCAAAATCTACAAGATCATATACAAAAATTACAACTAGTGTTCGACAAATTTCGTGAATACAATTTAAAACTTCAACCGGACAAGTGTGAGTTCCTAAGGCATGAAGTAACTTACCTTGGCCATATTATCACCGATAAAGGTGTATCTCCGAATCCCGAAAAAGTCAACGCTGTATCGCAATTTCCAGTTCCCAAAAATCCAAAAAATATTAAGTCATTTCTAGGCCTGATAGGCTATTATCGCCGATTCATTGAAAACTTTTCTAAGTTAACTAAACCACTTACGTCTCTTTTAAAAAAGGATGTTGTGTTCCATTGGGACATAGAACAACAACATGCATTCGATATTCTAAAAGAAAAGTTAATTACTGCACCTCTTCTACAGTACCCTGACTTTTCACAGCCTTTTAATGTTACTACTGATGCAAGTAACTTTGCCATTGGCGCAATACTGTCTCAGGGTCCCGTCGGCAAAGATAAGCCGATCGCTTATGCGTCGCGCACTCTAAATAAACCGGAAGGTAATTACTCAACTACGGAAAAAGAGTTATTAGCTATTATATTCGCCACGTGATTGAGCATCAAATAAGGCAGTTGCAGCACACAAACATGATTCTAGGAGACAGATCGATACATTTTAAACATATCCCCATTTGCACAATGCTGGATGGTAAAACAGTCAATGTTTTAACAGAAACCAAAAGTACACAAGCCTGTAACGTGTGTTAAGCTACACCCACGCAGATGAACGACTTAAATAATATAAAAAGAAGAGTATGCAACGAAGGCACATACAAATTTGGTATTTCCATTTTACACGCTCATCTCCGATGCTACGAATATTTATTGCATATTTCTTACAAATTGGAGTTGCAGCAATGGCAAGCTAGAGGCAAGGAAGCACAGGAAAAAGTAAAAGTACGAAAAAATCAAATATGCAAAGATTTTTACAAAGAAATGGGACTTGTTGTTGACCAGCCAAAACAAGGAGGGGGCAACAGTAACGATGGCAACACAGCAAGAATTTTTTTTTAAAACCCCGTTCTGGTATCTCGAATCACAGGTGTGTCCAAAGAATTAATTGAAAGATTTTCAAATATTTTGTGTGTCATTTCCTGCGGACATTACATAGACGAAGAGAAATTTAGGACATATTGCATCGGCACAGCTGAAATGGCGATCAATCTGTATAAATGGTACAACATGAGTGCAAGTGTACATAAACTTTTAATTCACGGTGCTGACATTATTAAATCTCTGGCATTGCCAGTAGGGCAATTATCAGAAGATGTGATAGAAGCAAGTCACAAAAATTACAAAAAATTGCGACAATATCACTCCCGGAAAACGTCCAGAATAAACACTAATACGGATATTCTTCACTGGATGCTTGTATCATCGGATCCTGTCGTGACTAGTCACAGGGAAAAGCCCAAGAAACAAAGAGAGATATATAATGATGTTGTTGTAGGAATGTTACGGATGCCTACATATCTTTGTAGCGAAGAGGTTGAAAACAGAGATAATGAAGATTCCGATAGTAATATGGATGATGATGAGTTGTAGGTAGCAATAGAACTTAATTTAAGGACCTTTTTACATAATACTTTAAATAAAGCTTATTTTCTTTTTAATTCTTTTTTTTTGTTGATAGTACCATCTCCAAATTTTGTTTCTACCTTGTAACAATTATAATACATAACTAACAAGTCAGAAAGTAAGTAAAAACCTACACTTTATTTTTGTCATCTTAAATTGGCAATCTGGCCCTGTGTGCGGCGGAGCGCAGGTTCGGACTCGTTCACTTATCACTACTCGCTCACTCGCTCACTCAGTGACTCGGTGCGTCGTGAGTCGTGTCGATGCCTATTGCCTACTACTGGTTTGGTTGGTAGACAGACAAGACACGGACACGAAACAACATGATAAGCGTCCTTGGTACTATGAAGTTAGAGTTCAAAATTGTCCAAGAGCTGACGATTTGACAATCATAATAAACATTACGGTGCGCTCTTATTTCTATTGCATTAGAGTTTAATATGGAATGACTGGCACGCATAAAGCACGAATGTTTTTTGTGTTATTGTTGTAGTGTAGTCGCTTAAAAGAGTGACCACGCTTTTACTAATATCTATTCTATTATATTAGATATTCTTCTGCCAACTTTAACATTTTACTGGCGTATTTATTTTTATTTTGGGGAAAGGAATTGAAATGGATATAATAAAATTATGATTGTAATTATATTTTATTGAAAACAAGATAGTTTATTAAACTTTTTAGCTATGATCCCGTAGGTACGTACTAGATTCCAATAAAAATAGTAACGGTAAGTATGGTTACCCGATTTTTATTGTAGGTACCGATGCACTAGCGGAAATTTTTACATTTTCAAATATTTTGCGAGTAATGTATTTTTTTTAAATGTTAGTTTTCAAAACAGCATTATCCCGTACGCGCGTGTTTTATTTTGCTGTACTTTTGTTTCATAAATACTGAGTTATTTCTGAATAATATAAGTTGAGTGCAGTTTAGTAAATATACTTAGTTCATGGACTTGGTTGGTCTAATGTGTCTGTAAATATATAACGCTAGTTAAAACTGTTGTAAATAGACTTAGTGAACTTAGTTTAAAAAAGAGCTTGTCAAAAAGACTATATAATAGAACTAAGCACCTAATCAGTTGATTTTTTGTGAAAGTCAACAATGAGTGATCGAGTGCAATTAAGAAGAAAGCGAAGTCCGGTTTGGGATCATTTTACTCAAATAGACGAAAAAAAGGCAAAATGTGTGTATTGCTCCCAAATACTTAGTGAGACACATGGGACGTAAGCATCCCACAATTAGCATTGTAGCGGAGAGACAAGCGAGACAACCCACTTCAGCTTCTACAGTAACAAATCCTGAATGTATGAACAGGGAACAAACCCACACTGACTCTACGGCTCCAGTCCCAAGCACATCAGCTCAAGTTGACCCGTCGCCAACTGCCTCCGCTCATTTAAATAATATAGCCCCGACAATTACAGATTATTTTATTCAAAAAAAACCGTTAAGTGTAAGAAAATCGGCTGAACTTGATCGCCAGCTTGTTAAAATTATATCAAAAGAGTACCAACCTTTTAGACTTGTTGAAGATGTAAAATTTAAAAAATTTGTGGAAATGTTGAATCCGAATTATAGCTTGCCTACAAGAAAAACATTATCAAACAGCCTCTTGACTAAATATTATTGCGAAGTGCAATCATGTGTAAAAGAAGATATCTTAAAGGCACAAGCAGTGTGTATTATAACAGATGGATGGACTTCTATGAATAATGATTCATTTATTGCGGTCACAGCCCATTTTATTGATGACAAAACAATTTTGAAAAATTTTCTTTTAGACTGTGTGCAATATTCAGGTAATCACACGGCCAGTAATTTGATTTCTTTTTTGAAATCTGTTTTCCAAGAATGGAATATAGAAGATAAAATTGTAGCTATCGTCAGCGACAACGCCGCGAACATATTAGCAGCTGTAAGAAATGGAAATTGGCAATCAATTGGCTGTTTTGCCCATAAGATAAATCTTATATTGCAGGATGCCCTGGGCACTAAATCTTCAGAGCCTATTCCCAACACAATTGGCGAAACTATATCTAAAGTGAAAAGTATAGTGCAATATTTTAAGAAAAGTGCTCAAGCAAAGGCCAAATATATAGAAATGGCAAAAAATATGGGTACACCAGAACTTAAATTAAAACAAGACACACCTACCAGGTGAAATAGTACGTATGAAATGCTAGATAGAGTTCTCAAAGTAAAGGAATGCCTAATTTCTACTTTGGCAATAATTAGACCTGACTTATCACTATCTCTGCACGATTGGGCAATAATAGAATACGCAGTACCTATTTTAAAAAATTTCTATGAGGTGACCACAGAGGTATGTGGGGAAAAATATGTCACTCTGTCCAAAGCGCCATTATACTACAGAATAATGATAGACCATACTAATAAACAAGAGGCAACGATACTAGAAAATACTCATACTATACCCATAGAAATTGTACAATTAATCGATAATTTAAAAGAAGGGCTTATTGGACGATTCCAAGGTCTGGAAACAGATATGATAATATCCGAGGCAACGGTTTTGGATCCACGATTCAAAAAGAAGGGGTTTAAGTTCCCACATAATTATGATCGCGCTGTAGATCGTCTCAAGACTAAGCTGACTGCTCTCATACGCAAAGAAACGCAGGATAATTCAATCATAACAATAGACAGACCATCTACAAGCGGATCCACATCCATCCAATCCAAACTGCCGTCAATATGGGATGACTTTGACTCAAAACTTAGTACCGGAAAATCCTACGGCGGCTGGCATCAGAGAGTTACAAAAATATCTTCAAGAAGATTACCTGCACCGCTCCAAAGACCCGCTAGTATGGTGGGAGCAGAGGAAAACCATGTACCCGCACATTTATTTTTTTATGAAAAAAAGATTATGCGTGGCTGCAACGTCAGTTCCATGCGAACGATTATTTTCTAAAGCGGGTCAAATTATCAATGAAAAAAGATCAAGAATAACTTCTTCAAAAGTTAGAAAGCTTGTATTTTTAAATCATAACATGTAAAGTAAAGTAACCAAAACATTTTTTTTATTATAAGAAAGATATAGAGAGAAAAAAAGAACTGATTAAAAAGTAGTACTCATAATAAAGACTTATTTTAAAATTATTTTTATTTCATTTCTTTCTTTCCTAACAATTTACACTGTCCGAAATTTAAATCGTATGAATAAAATAAAATAAAATGTCCTACTGTAAGTTCTGTAATGTAAACTGTTCAATTCAAAATGTGCCAAATGATCCAAAGTATTCCAAAGATCCGAATGAATAAAATGTTCTGGTCGAACCGCGGAACCAAAATAACCGAGTGAGTCCCGGTGCCAAACGGAACCGAAGGAGCCGATAAGGTGAACCGGTACCGGAGTCGGAGTCGGAATAAGTGAATCAATTCACTTGTCGGAATAAAGATTACCCATCTCTAGTATCTAAAATCATTTGTTAATGAGAACCAGAACGACTGGCATTGTTACTTATTCACTGCAATTCTAGCTTATAATACTACACCTCATAGTACAACTAACTTTACTCCTCACGAGTTATTATAAACCATCCATTCCTAACTCGTTATATGAAAGCTCTGGTAATACATACAATGAATATATTCGAGCTTTACAACATAGAATGCGCTTTAGTCGCGAGAAAGCCATTCAAAACATTATAAACAGTAAAATCTAAACAATACTATGATGCAAACTCCCGTAACGTTACTTATAAGGTAGGCGATATGGTTTATCTCAAACAACATCATAGGCTCCGCAAAGCCTTATCGCCTATATGGAAAGGCCCTTATAATATTATCAAAGGTCATAACAAACACAATGTAACCCTACAAGTAGGTCGCAAGGCTATTAAATACCATACCAATGAAATTAAGCTTTCTACTTCTTAACCTAAGTACTATATTTCTTTTCAGAATAACGTGCTGCCATGGCACTTTATGCCTCAGCCGCACTGAATCAAGCATCATCCCGATCTATCATAGCCCCGGGATTTATTTTGAACCTACTACCAATATTAATTTTTATACTGATCATTGGAAAGTGATCACCCACGTAGATTTAGTTTCTTTAGAACCCTATGTTAATAAGATCGAATCTCTGTTACACGACACTCTAAAGTGCAATAAGATCCAACCACAAGAGTTAGGTACATGCAAAGACATGTCTAGCCCTATCGAAGTTTTAATCCAGTCTAGCTCCATCAAATTGCAATCATTATCGCATATCATCTCTAATCAATTGACAAGTAAAGTTAAACGATCTTTAGAATTCGGAGGTGAAATCTTAAAGTTCTTTTTCGGCACATTAGATGCAGATGACGCCCGAAAATATGATGCTGCAATTGAATCATGCAAAAAGAGTGAAACAGAAATATTTCATTTAATGAGAGATAACATTCACATTGTCAAATCTACTATAAATAATTTTAACACTACTATTTACAAACTTAATCAAAATAAGATGAAATTAAACGCCCAAATTAACCAAATGAATGAAATATTTTCCCAAATCACGAAGACCGATAACTTATTATTATATACTTCGAAGTTAAACAACCTTCTCAACATTATCGAACGTTCTTTACTTGCTATAACTAATTTACTAGATACTACATTAAATTCTATTTTATTTTCTAAGGTTAATGTACTACATCCTAGTGTCATAAGTCCCTTAAATCTTTATTTAGAATTAACTAAGCATAGTAGTCAAGTAAGCAAAAGATTAGATTTTCCAGTTCCCTTAACCATTCAAAATATTCATTCTATTATTGATGTTTCCGAATTTAGTTCCTATTATTACAATAATAAGGTCATTTTTATATTACAGATCCCTTTGATCACTCCTGATAAGTTCATGACCTATAAAAACATACCACTACCTACACCTCACGATGACTCACATAATACATTTGCGTTAATTCAACCTTCTAATTCTTATATTGCATTAAGTGATGACAGGATGCATTATACTATGTTGGACACTCTTGATAAATGTAAAATAATAAATAGTAACTTTTCTATCTGTGAATTAAATACTATATACTCATGTATAAGTAACCCTAATTGTGAATCTAAAATCTTAACTGAGATAACATTGTCATTACCTACAGAATGCAATGCTAAAATATTATATGGTCAAATTGATATTTGGCAAAAATTAAGAAATAACAAATGGATTTATGTTCAATCAAATACAAATAAATTGACTATTAAATGTGATGAAAATATTAAAGACCATTTAATTACAGGTACTGGAATTGTAAAACTATCGCCTAATTGTATTGGGTATTCTAAAACTGTTCAGTTGATACCGACCAGTTCTTATTCTTTATTTACTAAGTCTCCTTTAGATATAAGCTTTGATATAACAGCAGATGACTGCTGTAAGGACATATTCAATAAAAGTTTGCCACATTTGTCGCCAATATCTTTGAGTAAAATTAACTTAGATTCTCTCAAATATGCAACTCATCAAATGGATAGTTTAGAGCAAGAATTGAATAATTTGGAAAAACAATCTCATTTTATTAAATATGGCCCTTACTATTCTACTTTTACTTATATTCTAATTGTGTGTTTATTTTTATACTTATTTAATAAGTTATATAGGTATTTTAAGAATAGAAATTCTCCTAATGCTGGATGCTGCGTGCAAATATTTAATCAATGTTATAATCAAAATTAAATAGCAAACGCAAGTCCAAAATTTCAAATAGTATTGAGATGACAGAAGTATCTTCAACTTCTGAAGAAGACAGCAAGTCAGTTCAGTCTTTGCCTATTCATTACCCAAATTATAAATCCACTAGTAAAGTTAATAAAGTCAAATTTCCGTCAAATAGAAACCTAAATTTTTAATGTAATGTAAAACTATTAATTCACTATGTTGTCAATTTTCATTCAAAATTATGTTACTCTTATATTTAATGTAATACCTAAAAGTTGTAAAGTGTCTCTCTTAACACTTTCCGGGACAGACCGCCTCTTGACGTTATGTCGGTATATCGTTACGTGACAGTACGGCTAAGGGCGGTGAACTTTATTTCATGTAATTTGGCAAACCGTCGATAGCCGTTGCTTGCCCATAGTATTCCTAAGAAGCACATGATCTAGTGTCACATCACGCGACTTCATTTGTTCGTGGGTGTCACGGCAAACTCTTTTCGAGTCATTTTTCAACACACACATACGCAGTGCTTATGCACCAAAACAACACATGCACACTGCCGACAGGCGTAGACTGAGCCATATTGATATTTAGTGTCACGGCGTACGTGGCGCCGGCGTGTCGTCCAATCGCTGGGTGTGGTTTTTGATTTTTGACAGCAAAAGCAAGGTAAATAAAGCTTATTTATACATATATTCTAATTAAGTTTGATTATTATGTGTGTTGCGTTATACAGTAGTGCAGTTTTTTTACTAGTAGGGATAAAAACATGATGCAATAGTAAGAAATTACTAAACATAAACGTAGTGTTCTAATGCTATTTACCTACTATTTTAGCTTCTTAGATGGCGTCTAAACGGAAGAAACTGGCATCAAGTAACCGTCCAAGTCTGTTTGCTGCTGAAGACGATGCGGAAGAAAGCCACCACGACCCTTACAGTGACGTAGATGGTGAGTTCGGCTCTGATACAAATTATGACCCTGATGGTGCTCAGGAAGGCGAAACTAGTGAATCAGATTATGAGATTTTCAGTACGAGAAACGTTAGACTTGTGCATTCCACTAGGATTAGTGAAAGCCCACTTCAATCCAGGGATTCGAGTTCAAGTTCGATATCGGACCAGGAAGTAGATGAAAGGTCTTGCAGTGACCATTCTGTCATAGAAAATAGCGTAGAAGATGGAGTAATGGGCTCTCAGGAACCTGAGTCATCTAGTCATTACCATCAAATTGCACAAATAGATCCAAATCTCACCGATATATTACCAAATCAAACACTAGAGACTATCAATGAGCCTTTGCCAACTACCCCAGCTCCGGATGACGCAGAATGGGTAGATATTGTTGCCGATATTCCTGATTTTAGCTTCGATCAAACATTACCCGGCCCACGCGTGCACATTAATCAACCCGCTACTGACCTCGTTGAGTATTTAGTGAATTGCACGAATGCATACGGCAACTCATTAGTAAACCAAAACCGGCCACACACTAAACACTCAAGTCACAGAGTTTTTCATGAGACAAATGTAGAGGAGATGTATAAATTTCTTGGTCTTTCTCTGCTTTCCGGACAAATTCATATGCCTGAAAATCGAAAGCTATTTACTAATGCCGACCCATTATATTACCATCCTATTTTCAATTTCGTGATGTCGGGTCGAAGGTACGAGCAAATTTTACGATGCCTATGCGCATCTGAACTCAACGCGAAAGGGCCAGATAAAATAAATGGATTCATAGATCTACTGACTCGCAATTTCCGTCAAGTCTATTATCCTGATAAAGAGTTATCGCTTGATGAATCTATGATGCTCTTTAGAGGTCGATTAATTTTTCGCACATATTAGGTCTTTACCTATGAAATTGCCGTTCTGCAGTACTGGCCATTTCAAATCAAAATAATTTTTGTTTGGCTAAGAATTCTAATTTCAAATTAATTTTATTTTAAAAACATGGTTTTTTTTTTCCAAAAATAGTCATTTCTTTATTGATTAGTGTTACATTTTCATCGCATTTCAATCTTTTTCGTCATCATGGATACGTTAAAAATTCGAGTAATTATGGAATATGAGTACCGTCGTGGCAGCAACGTGGCACAAGCGGCACGCAACATCAACGACGTTTACGGAGCTAACACTACAAACCAACGCACCACCTGTTATTGGTTTGCTCGCTTCCGTTCTGGAAATTTCGACCTGAAAAATGAACCTCGCGGTCGTCCGAAGACTTTGGTCGACAATGACGAATTAAAGGCGATTGTGGAAGCTGATGATACACAATCTACGGCTGAATTAGCAGCAGCTTTCGACGTTAGCGTCAAAACAATATTGGTCCATTTGCGTCAAATTGGCAAGGTAAAAAAGCTTGACAAATGGGTGCCCCACGAACTCAATGATCGCATGAAGGAATTTTGAACCGCATTGTTACCTGCGATGAAAAATGGATTCTGTTTGATAACCGCAAGCGCTCAGCAAGTTGGTTGGATCCTGGTTCAGCACCTAAACAATGCCCTAAACGAAAACTTACCCCTAGAAAAGTGATGGTCACTGTTTGGTGGTCTAGCGCCGGTGTGATTCATCACAGCTTCTTACCAAACGGGGTGAGCATTACTGCAGATGTGTACTGTGAAGAACTGAACACAATGATGGAGAAGCTGGCGCATCTCCAACCAGCATTGGTCAATCGCTCGTCTCCGCTGTTCCTGCACGACAACGCGCGACCTCATACTGCACAGCAGACGGTCTCCAAGTTGCAAGAACTGGGGTTGGAAGCTCTCCGTCATCCGCCCTACTCACCAGACCTTGCGCCTACAGACTACTACTTTTTCCAGAATTTGGATAACTTCTTGGCGGGAAAAAAATTCAATACCCGAGAGGCAGTACAAAATGCCTTTGAAGAATTTGTTGCCTCCCGTCCAGCTGATTTCTTTAAGAAGGGCATCAATAAACTGCCACTGCGATGGCAAAGATGCATTGATTGCATGGGTGATTACTTCGATTAATACAAATAAAAAATTCATGAAAAAAATTCGTTTAAATTTTTTCATACAAAACGGCAATTTCATAGGTAAAGACCTATTATATGAAGAACAAGAAGACCAAGTACGGAATTAAGTTTTACGTATTAACTTCTCATGACGGATATGTTTTGAACCAAAAAATGTATTCTGGTAAAGCAGACGTTGATGAATACAATACGGGTGGAAAGACCATTGAAAAACTTGTCTTACGTTTAATGAGACCTTACCTGCTTAAAGGTCATGAATTGTACATGGATAATTTTTATAACTCCGTGACTCTCTCTGAGAAACTTCTTGACCTGAAAAGTCATACGTGTGGCACCTTGAGAAGTAATCGAAAGGGCAACCCAACACTTCTAGCAAAAAAAAAGCTGAAAAAAGGTGAATATTTTTGGCTACGAAAAGGCAAGGTTTACGTGAGTCATTGGAGAGATAAACGGCAAGTTTTGATGTTGACAACTTTGGATCAACCTGAGATGATTGAAGTTACCAACAGACGTGGGCAAAAGCGCAACAAACCTAAAGAAATAGCACGGTACAACAGCTTCATGTCAGGTATTGATCGTGCTGATCAAATGATCAGTTACTATTCTTGTCCTCGTAAGACGATAAGATGGTACAAAAAAGTAATTTTTCACATGTTGGATGTCGCCGCCTGGAACGCGTTCTTCTTGCTCAAAAAATATGTTAAAAAGGACAATGTCAAGAAATACGGATATGTTGAATACAGAGATAAGTTGATAAGAAGTCTTACGAAACTTGGTGATGATGTGGTTGGGAAAGACCTTGTCTCATTTGACGCATGGAGGAGATATCCACCAAAAGCTCCTGAACCCTCGACGCCGGGAATAGGCGTTGGTCATTGGCCGATTCGCATTGCTGCGCGTGAGAATTCGAAAAAGAAGTATTCTTTTCTAAACTGCAGAGTTTGCCTAAATCAGGAGCCAAAAAAACGTAGGGAGACAAGTTACCGATGCAGCGGGTGCCCCAAATCTCCTCCACTATGTCCAGAGTGCTTTGAAACCTGGCACAATATTTCTAATACTGAAGTACAATTATGACTGAATTATTTATTTGTTTTCTACAAATTATTTTTGTAATTTTTAATGTTTATTTTATACTTAGCTGCTTAAGTTACTTTACTTACTTTAATATTATAGGATCTCAATTAAAGGAATAAGAAAGACTGATTAGGGGAGACTGAGGACACTTGATCCCTGTGGGAGATAAGGTACACCAACATTTTGAAACTACTAAACGTATTAGATTAATTTAAAGTAGCAACACTAAACCTACAATAGAGCCAACTGATAAAGAAAAAACTCTCATGTCAAAAATCTGTCACATTTGCAAATGGCGTCGGTGTGTTGTTTACGAGCACGTGGAACTAAAATTGGTGAGTTTTAAATTACGCTTTTATTTGTGTAAATTTTATTGTACGAGTTGTTCAGATGGAAAAGATATTGTGTATTTTATGTGCTTTCCTAATAATCGAGTCGTAAATGGCAAATCGCTAGTGGTTTAACTAGAGTGATACAGTTTTTAATGAAATGTCATTAGGGAGACATGGTACACCCGGTTGAGGTAGACTTGATCCCCGGATCAAATCTCCCATATGAAGATTTATTATAGTTACCTTGTCGATATCTAAATAAATATTTAAGGTTTTCATTAGTTATTATTTTCAGATTTAAAATGCCACGCGTGTATAAGACAACACAGGGAAGTAAAAAGCGAGAGCACATTAATAAAGACAAACTTAAATCGGCTGTTTATGATGTTATATACTGTGAAAAATCACTTCGAGGTGTTGCAAAATCATACAATATGTCCGTAATGACCCTAAAGCGGTATGTGAAAAAAAAAAGAGATGCAATTGCTGCAGGAAGTTCTTCTCCCAAATATGAACCGAATTATAAACAGGCGCAAGTTTTTACTGCAAACGAAGAATCAGATTTATCCAAGTATTTGGAAACCGCCAGCAAATTGTACCATGGACTTACACCTAAATAAAAAAGCTTTCCAGTTTGCAGTAGAAAACAATAAAAAAATAACAGAAAAATGGCAAAAAGATGAAATTGCATCCTATGATTGGCTCCATGGTTTCATGCGTCGTCATACTAATTTGTCTCTCAGAGTTCCCGAAGCTACAAGCCTTTCGCGGGCTACAAGTTTTAACAAACATAATGTTAGTATGTTTTTTCAAAATTTGCAAAGCCTGTATGCTCGATACAATTTTGAGGCCCAAGATGTATGGAATTTAGATGAAACGGGCATAACAACCGTGCATAAACCAAAAAAAATAATTGCATGTAAAGGTTTGAAGCAAGTTTCCAAGGTAACGTCAGCTGAACGCGGAGAATTAGTTACACTTTGCTGTGCAATAAATGCTGCAGGCGTATGCACACCACCGTTTTTAATTTTCCCACGAAAAAACTGGCAAAATCGTATGATAGACAATAGCCCTCCCGGTACTGCCGGAGCCCCCTACCCAAGTGGTTGGATGACTGCAACTAATTTTGTGTTGTTTTTGAAACACTTTAAAAAACACGTGAGATGCTCCAAAGATAATCCGTGTTTAATCATCATGGATAACCACGAAAGCCACATAAGCATTGATTCAGTCAATTACGCTCGGGAAAATGGTATGCATTTATTAACCATTCCACCTCATACTTCACAAAAGTTGCAGCCTCTGGATAGAATACTTTTCGGAACCCTTAAGTCGTATTATAATTCGGCGTGTGATGATTGGATGCTAGCTCACCCTGGTCGTCCATTGACAATATATGACATCTCTGGCTGTTTAGGCAAGGCATACCCCACAGCAATGACTCCTCAAAACATTATAAAAAGTTTCGAAATAACTGGAATTTATCCCTTTAACAGTGATATTTTTACCGATGACGAATTTCTTTCTTCATACGTAACTGATCGTCCGGAAGATTGTGTTGCTGGTCCAGAAGGTGAACAAACAATTGCTCAGGAAAACAATATCGCAAATGAAGCTATTGACGTGCCAGATGATCTTACTGACGCCGAAGATTATTTACAGGATAATATTTTTACCGAGAGATTGTCATCTCCCCTAATACTGGAATCATATCAACCTTTTGACCATACGTATCCAGATGAAAGCGTACTGCCTCCTGCCAGTTTAACTCTATCTCAGCAGTCTCTTGCAGTGGTTAATGACACGTTTACCTCTGGTCTGTGTTCTGATGACTCTTCTCTACATGCAATACAAGCAAAGGAGTCATCCCTTTGCCAAAAATCACCCACAGATGCTTCCTTAAACTGTACAAACATTACACCGACGACGTTTATAAGTGGAACAAAGGCTTGTTATACACCCACTACGCAACAATCCCCTTCCGATGTGACAGTGCAGCAAACGTTTTCAAATGTGAACTCTGCTCTTTGCCACGGCAATAAGCCTATGGTGGCTAAAACTCTTACCGATTTAGAAGCACCGTCGACCTCGAAATACGTAAGCCCCGATGTTATTAGACCACATCCTAAAGCAGGACCAAGAAAAAGTAACAGCAGGGGCAAAAAAAAAGGTTCTACAAGAATTATTACTGATACACCTGAAAAGAATGAAATAGAAGAAGAAGCTCGTAGAAGAGAAGAAAAGAAAAGAAATAAATTAGCTAAAGTAGTCAAAAGGAACTTTAAAGACACAACAACAAAACAGCAAAGGGCTAAAAGAACAACAAAAGCGAAGCGACAAAGACGAAATTCTAAGAATAGTGCAAGTTCTGAAGAGGAAGGAATCTTACCACCATCGCCAGAATCCGATTATGTTATAGAAGATGAATTGGAAGAAAATAGTGAAGAGGAAGAAGACGACGGAAAAGACCTCGATGAAGATGATATCCACGAAGGAAATTGGGTAGTGGTGAATTTTGTTTCACAAAGAAGTATACCACACCGGTATGTGGGTCAAATTGTAAATGAGTCGTTAGCTAGCCTAGACATCAAATTTGCAAAAAAAAATAGATGACAAAAGATTTAAATGGCCGGAAAAACCCGACAATAGTATTATTGGCAAGTACCAAGTGGTGAAGAAGCTCCCTCCACCTATTTTTAAGTCTACTTCGAAACGAGTTGGTACATTGGAATTTCCCAAGTCCCTTAGGCAATTCAAAATAGATAAGTAAATCCCGCCTACAAATTATAAGATGCTTTACTTTTGTGATGATTAATTTTAAGAATATTCTAATTACAAGAAAAAAAACTTTTTTTTTAAAGATATTATTTTGAAAATTTCTTAATTTTTGAGACGTTTACTTAGTAAAATAGTCTAATAATGCGAGAGTATACTTTTATATAGGATTCGAATGTTTGGAAGTGTTACTTTTATAGTTTATAATACAAACCGACTGTCGGTTAATTAAGTTTTGACTGCATCCTAGTCTGATTATTAAATAAGTAAAAAGTAAAAAGTACAAACTGACTGATGTTAATACTTAAGTTTATTGTTAATACATTTTACTACTGATATTCGTAATTATTGAATAGTGAATAAGAATTTTAAAACAAGACAGTTTCGAATTTGAGTTGTTTTTGAAGCTTAGAGAGTAATTGTTACGTACTTAAGAAAATCAAGTTAAAGATATAATGATAATGTTTCTAAATACACAGATGTAAGTTCTATTTTGTCTTTTACTTATACTTCACGCCCAAGAGATATAAATTAATGAATGTATGAAGTGTATCTTCTGTCGGTCACGTTTGGGACACTTGCCGCTCCTCAATAGATCAAGTCTCCCGAGCATGTGGTACACATGGTTACATTTAGTGGAACAAGTGTCCCCAACGCATGGGAGACTTGATCCGGGTGGATCATGTCTACGTGTGGGACACTTGATCCGTGGATCATGTCTACCTAAGGGTGGGGACCAAGTCTTCCACATATAGGGGACACTAGATACCAATCTAAGCTTACGCTTTTGGTTGATTTTTTATTACAAATACTAGTCAATCTTTATTTGTTTCGTATAACATAAAACTAGATAAATTTCGAAACTTTTGGTCAAAACACATCCTAAAATTTGCTTTAACTTCAAACTTTAGGGCCAAAAAACAAAAGGGGGGATCAAGTGTCCTCAGTCTACTGTCAAAGACAATTAAAGTACAAGTTTGATTTAGCTGTGATTATTATTTTCATACCTGTTTAGTGTAGATAACTTTATAAAAGATCCTCAGTAGGTCGAAAGGCAATAACGTCAGGGGCCGTAACCGTCAAAAAACAATTTAAGAAATAACTGTTTCATGACAGACCTCCTCTAGGCGGCACGGCTATTTCAGTATTGTCAATAAGCTTATCAACCGGTCTACACGGAAGGACAAAACGTTTAAAGGCGGTCCCGCCCAACGCCGATATTGCCATATAATACATTAAAGATTAACATATTATGACAGACCGCCCTTAGGCGCTAGCGCCTTATGGCGTTCCGTCAAAATACACCTTTTCAAATGTATGTAATATGGCAGACCGCCTATAGACGGTACCGCCTGTAGCCGCACTGTCTTATTACATTGCCCATTATTAGTAATGGTATGACGTTCCGCCCATAGGCGTCAATGTCTGTGGCCGTATTTGTCATATCAAAAAATTAAAAATATATGTACGGCTGTAGACGGTATGACAAAATGTATGGGATTTTGAAGTGTCATATCATTACATTTGCAAATAGTCAAGTGTCCCGGAACGTGTTAATAGCTACATCTTCAATCTCACTTCGCTTCATCTTGATTAGATAAAGCTTCGTTTAAAAGGGGGAGCTGTTATAACCCTTATTACAAGGCAATAAAGCCTAAGTCAGCTTTTACTTAAAACACTGTACTTTTCCTTTAATAAAGTACTGATGTTGCATTTTTACCCAGTGCATGGAAATAATATGTATAATTTAGTTAGTTAGATTCTGGACGCCGTCGCGTAATCTAGTGTGCCTAAATTAAGGGAGCAATTAAGAGGGACATTGCCAAAATATAAGGGCATTTTTCAAAAAGTTTGTCGGTAATAAATTACCCTGTCCGGTGGAATCGTAACATTATGACGAAACAGGAATTGTATTATTTTTTACTTCCTGGGGCCATTTTATGAAAACAAATCTTTAAATATGTTACTGTTGTAAAATAAACATGTAAATTTCAAAATACAGCCTTCTAAAGCAGCACTGACCATACAAATTTCTTGTGTCCAACCTCTTCTTTTAAACTTTAAAATCGAATTACTTGTCTTCATTTTTATAGATACACCCAAATGTTATGTTTTTTGAAAGATTTTGAGTTTATGACATTAAATTTAATTTCTATGTCTAATCAAAAACATAGAAATAATATATCTTTTAATTTTATTGTGTCCACAAAAATGGCATGTAGTGGAAACTCCTACATAGTCACGGTAGTTTTATTGATGCAACTTACTAAATTACAACATATGGATCGTTTTTTATTATTGGCAACATTTAAATAGTCTATGGCCGTCGCCATTTTGCTTTAGAATTCAACCGACCAATCAAATGCGACATAAACAGTTTGCAGGCGTCACGGTTATGGTTTGTTGTGTTCCTAATAGTGCCGGCGTTTTCTAAGGTAAAAAAATGTTTAATTAATTGTTTTACTGTGACAGATTTCATATTTATGTAATATAACCAAGCACAAGTTGTTATAGTAAAATCTTTCTTTTACAATAGCTAGAAATGATATTCTTATTACTGTAGTCGAGAAATCGTCACATCCATTCGTCACGTGATATACAAGCGGAACTTTTTCGTGACGAAATGGAAATGTAAGCAGTCGGAAAGTATCAAGTGATGCTAAAATTATACAAACAATTTATTTTAAAATAATATTTCATTTTATTTTTAATTTATATTTAGAAATTAAAGTTGATTAATTAATTAATGATTCAATTATTAAAAATTAAATTTATATTGTAATATTATATGCATCAATTTACTGGTTAACAAACACAACAACATTATGATTGACTGTTTATAATATTTAAAACTTTTCATGGTTGTTTTAAATTGCACAATACAATGTAAATACTGTCGTGCGCCAAAACCAACTTAGATAAGTTTTCCTTTTCAGAAATATTATCGAAATCGGTCATTACATGTGATGCGGAAATGCCAGACTTTGTAGATCTCGATCGATTTTTGACAAGAAACGATTTCGTTTTACACCAGCAAAAGTGGCCGTGGATAACAACTCACTTCGTGCTCTCAAGAAGTTGTATAAATTGTAAATTTGGTGTGTAATCACACCAAATTTCACCTTGCCATACCACTTCAAGATCCATAAATTGAATATACCTATTTTACTAAATTTTAATTTCTTCTGGTGTCAAGGCTGTTTCCAGTTTACAATTTACGACCATTATCCCGACGACGAATGTCTTTATTGTTAATTTAATAGATGATAAAATAGCGTACATTTTACTACTATGGTTCTCACGCCTGCAAAACGCGCAAAAAGATACCGAGAAAAGTTAAAAGAAAATCCAGTTAAATATGAAATACAAAGACAAAAGCAGCTAAAAAGACTGAAGAAAAGTCAGAAAAAAGTGTCAGAACTCTCTGAAGAAGAAAAACGTAAACAAAGAAAAATATGGAGAGAGCAAAAGCGTAAGCAAAAAGAGAATAAAATAACTAATAATAAAAAAGTTAAAGTCTGGGGGACACTCGTTAAAAATAAAACACTCAAAGGTTTGTAAGAACTACAAGAAAGCTTTAAATAATATAAGGTTATTGAAACTAAGATTAGATAGTTTAAGAAAAAGGTTTTGTCGTGCCCAGCAGAAGCATGATCAAGAAATTAAGCTGTTAAAAAATGAATATGATAAGGTCAAAATTCGCAACGAATGTATGGAAATTTCACTACGTAACACGTACAATAACTGCAACAAATATTCTGAAAAGAGATTACTAAAACAAGTTGTAATTAATGAGGGACGGGGAGGCGCTTGTAAAGTTTTAGGACTAAAAGGTCCCGTAAGAGTAACTGTCAAGGAGAAACTAAAAAACAAGAAAACGAAAGAAGAAATAGAAAAGTTTTTTATTAGAGAAGATGTTAGTAGATGCACTTCTGGAAAAAGTGAATGCAAGACAAGAGGAAAAAAGAAATGTCAAATTAGATATACGGTAGACACGTTGTTAAATTTATTTAAAGTGTATAAAAATGAAGGAGGAAAATGTAGTTTTACGACATTCTTTAGATATAAGCCATTTTTTGTCATATCGCCCTCTGCTAATAGTAGGGATACATGCCTGTGTATAAAGCATAGTAACATGAACTTTTTGTTTGTTGCTTTGAAATCAAAAGGTGTTGTTAGTCAAAAGAACATAGATGAAATAATAACGGCGGTTTCTTGTAATAGGCAGTCAAATGAATGCATGTTTAACAAATGTGATAAGTGCAAAATTGCTGCTATTGAATATAATCAAGAAAAAATGGATAGCGAGATAACTTGGTTTAAATGGAACAGAGTTAACTGTGAGTATGAAAAATCCGGCAAGAAATATATCACAAAAAAAACTACAAAGCAACAAATCTGCGGAACTGTGCGGCGATTGATAGTTGAATTTGAAATCGCACTATTGTCGTTTAAAACTCATGTTTTCATATGGAAACCAGCAACATCAATACCGCACTTGCATCAATACCATAAAAGATGACGAAATCGTTATATTATGTGACTTCTCCGAAAATTATAATTGTAAATTCGCAGAAGAGGTCCAGGCTATCCACTTCGAGGCGTCCAAAAATTCAATAACCCTACATTCCGGAGTCATTTACTTTACAGATAAAGCTCAGTCATTTGTAACCATCTCTGATAATAACTGCCACGAACCGCATGCCATCTGGGCACATTTGTTTCCAATTATAAAATTTGCTAAAGAATTTACACATTTTCGTACTATTCACTTTTTTTCCGACGGACCTAGTTGCCAATACCGTCAAAAAAAAATTTTTTATTTTCTTTCTCTGTTCACCCAAAAATTTAATTTATTTTACTCAACTTGGTCATTCTCGGAATCTGGCCACGGCAAAAGCGTTGCAGACGGCATTGGAGGCGCAGTAAAAAGGCAATTAGATAAAAAAGTAGCTTTTGGGTTAGATGTTACAAACGGGTTAGATGCTCATAATATTATACAAAATAGCATGAAATCGGTGAAAAGTTTTTATGTAACTGATAATGATATCAAAAACGTGGCCAAGTTGATCCCAGATAAAGTTTCACCAGTTCCTGGGACACTACAACTGCATCAAATTATATCTCAGCGGCCAAATCAAATTCAATTTAGGCAAATAAGTTGTTTTTGTGGTGAATTAAAAGGTTTGTGCAGTTGCTATTGCCCCAAGAACCATACTCTGTTAAATAATCAATTGCAAAATTTGGCTGTCAATAATAATATGCCGAGAATTGAAAGATGTATTGCAGATTTTTTTTGTGATGTTAACAGGGAAATAGATAATGAAGTAATCACAGATGAGAGGGTGGTGAAAAGTGTAGAGAATAATGATAGTGCAATAATAAGAAGTGGCAGGGTAAATGACAAAGAATATGTCGTAGGCAATGACGTTAAAATAGCAAGGGATGAGACGTGTGGTAAAAGTGCTAAAAGTGAAGTAATGAACGATGAATGGTATTCCAAAAGTGATAGTAGTGAAGAAAAGATAGATAAGGAAGCTACAGAAATAATTATAGATAGTAAAGATTGTATTTATGATATACCAGATGATTCTTTGATGGTAATTACACAAGAGCAGAATAATAATGTAATTTCAGAACAAATCATGGAAAATATTGATGACATTCCTTCCTTAATATTTCCTCTAGACGATATTGCTTTACAACCTTTCGAAAGTGATATAATTAGTGATTCTACAAATCCAGATCCTCAATGTATGTTGCCAAGTACATCAAAAAATATGTGCTGTAATTTTAACGATTTAAGACATGAATTACCATCAAAAAGAATATTATCTGAGACGAACCGTAATATGAGTAGTCCCCGCAAACGTGGATTATTAGTAGAAACTGATATGATTCTTAGAAAACCAAAACGTTCTACACGGAATGAAAATAAAGCTATTAGAACAGTTATAAAACGACAAATAGAATGTAACGGTTGCAAGGAGAATTTTCCTGTATATGCTCCTATGATCAAGTGCATGGCATGCAAAGAATTTAATTGAATGACATGTAGTTCTGGACAGCAACATTTTGATTATATTTGTTTAACGTGTTTCGGTGAATAATTATATTATTTAGTCATTCGAAGTTAAGTTTTTAATTTCTTTTTTTTTTTGGGTAATAAGCGAATTAGGTTTGTTGAAGTAATTTTTTAATTTTGTTTTGATAGTTTTTTTGCAATTAGCGAATACTCGTAAAAAATTTGAAGTAATTTTTTTGTGTCAGTTATTTTATTTTTATTTATTTTGGGCCAAATAAAACCCCGATAAAACAATTTTAATTTGAGCTTTGATACGAATATTTTTTTTATTTTCATAAAATCTAGTTGTTAAACTTTATAAATATATAATAGCGGGTTAAATATCATTTATTCGCTTATAATATGGTACAGTGGATGTTACAAAATATGTTATAAAGTTCTCAGTCCTATTCTATTATTTGAAGAAAATTGTTATCGTTAACGAAGTGATTTTTACTAAGGTATTTATTGTATTTAATCTTTATTGATAGCAAAGTACACGGAGAGCGCATCCATGATTATTTTAGCGTAAATTAGAATTATGATTATTTTACTATGATGTACACTCCGCCTTGTTAGTTCCTAATAGTAACGCTACGTTCCACGAGCGTTACTGTCCAGTTTTGGCTGTGTGTTTAATTTAGATTTTAGGAAAAAATACTAAAGTTAAAAGATTGTATTTGATTTTATAATATTTTGTTAAACATTTATGATTCTATTGTAATTGTCAATTTTGTTACTTTGTTTGTATTCTCGAAACTTGGATAGCTTTTGATACCGTTTTATGGTGCAATAGTGACGATTAGGATCATTTACGCTGTAAAACTTTTTGATTATTAAATATTTTGTATTACGTATTGACTTTTCATAGCTTCTATTCATTGAATTTCACAAAAAAAATACTTGTTTCGTATAAAACTGTTTATTTTTTGCTAATTTGATTACTGATTAAACTGACGAAATGGAGCAGTTCATTGTGTTACATTACATAACAAAGTTAAAATTTCATCAATCGATAATATTTTACATAAAATGATATCTTTTTCAAATAATATATATATATAATAATAAATGTATATTTCCTATGACATTCGATATAGTTAGGTCAAATAAAAACTGTGACAAATATGGGAACTCCTATTTCGTCACGAACAAACTTTTTGAAAAATGCCCATAAGCACCCAAAAACTTGTGTGTCTGTGTTTTTGTACTGTGGTGAATTAAAGTGGTACCAGTAGAATTATTGTTTTTTTTTTTTAAAAAGACAAACGGGGTCGGCTTTTTAACAGAACCAACAGGGGAATCACCCGATCATCTCATATCATAATATTGTTGCGGGTATTTCCAGTCCGTCGGGGATTCCCTGTACGAAAGTATAAATATGCAAATCAGGTTTTATTTTTTTCATTTATTGTTCTGTCAGCGACGGGCACTGACGGGTTACGTAGGCTACGTCATTAAAATTTAAAAGTCAATTATCTGAAATTAAGTATTTCAAATGGCGGGAGACTTTGTTAAACATAAAAAAGACAGTGATACGACGTCAGTGTGGAGTTATTATTTAGTTGCGAAGGACGGGAATAGTGCTAAATGTAAGCGATGCCCAGCCATCCTCAAGCCTTTGGGTGGATCAACTAAGGGATTACATACACATTTGTTATCAAAACATAACTTCAAGGTTATATCAGCTTCAACAAGTCAAGATTCTGAAAATCTGAACACAGTACCGCCGCCAGCCAAGCGAAAGTTAGATAATTATTTTAATAAAAGTGCCGGCGATAGCCTGGATGATATTTTGGCAAGAATGATTGCGTTAGATGGATTTCCATTCAGTGTATTCATAACCTCAGATGATTTGAGAAAATTGCTCAGTCGTCACTGTTCGAAAACGTGTTATGAATTACAGTGAAAAAATCAGAAAGCAAGTAACTGCAGAATTAAAACATTTGAAAAGTGCAGGTGAAAGATTTCTCCCGAATACTGAAACGCCACTCAAATCTCATAATCATCTAAAAGCTACTTAAATATAAGCATCCCTCAAATTTAAATGGTATACACAAACGCCACTTAAGCAATTCGAAACCATGATTACCCAAGCAGTCCTCAAATGTTTACATCATGGCAACATCCTGCTCAAAAATTGTTATCAGCTCGTTCTCAGTTACAAAATAATTTAGTTTACGTCTCGTATTCGTTTTACGCAGTCTTCTTTGAACAAATATTTTTTATAATATTATTAATCAGTTGAAATATATCAGTATAATGTAAGTTTGGTTTGAATTACGATTGAAACTATGTATTTATTTACATAAATATCAAAAGAAGACGTCATAAGGAAAGAAAATTTCTTGAGATAATTGTCGTAGATTGGAACTTTACACTTGACATTTTACGCGCGATTATTTAGCTTGATCAGTAATAATCGGTATTAACAAAATTGATTCACGATGGAGGACAAGAAGAAACGTGGATGCAATTATACACCTGCTGAGAAAGATATGCTCTTGGAACTGATAAAGAAGTAAGTACCTACATAATAATGAAATACTGTACTTTATACTTATTTAACCGCAAGAGCCTGGTGCATGTAATAGTTTGTTAGTATACAATACATGCCTGTAACATACTCGTACATAGCCAGGGGTGGCCAGGGCAACCGTTGTCTGTATCAAGCAACTATTTACCCACTGAAACTTGTGACCACTTACCATCTGAAAGGTTTAGAATAAATACACGATTTATGTCTATGTACAAGTACTTTTATTCTTACAAGTATAAATACGGTCAGATAATGCACGTTTACACATACTCAGCTGAACATTTCACGGATCCTAAGTTTAATTTCAAACTGTTTCATGTTGTAAATAATATGTTGCATATTTCAGATATCAAAATATAATTGAAAATAAATAAACAAATGCCAACATAATTTTGAAGAAGCGAGAGGCTTGGGATACAGTGTGCCAACTGTATAATGCTGTCGCTGTGAGCGGCTGTAGGACATGGCAATAACTCCGGCACCTCTATGAAAACCTCAAACAGAGGTCTAAAAAGAATATAGCCAAAGCAAATGTAGGCTTGACTTTTTTATGATATCTATTTTATCATAATATTTCTTTATTAATTTCTTTAAATATTTTTAAGCGTCTTAAGTTTTACGAAACCACTAAAGAGATACAAAAGAAGGCATCAATAGATAACCTGCAGTATTTATTGAACCATACAGCTAATCGCTTGGCAACATATTTAGAGGATGTGCTAAAACAATTAAGTCCAGAAGAGCGTCAATCGTTGACTCTTATTTCAAAATGCGGTTGTGATGGATCGCAACAATCACAATTCAAACAAAAAATGCAAGATAGAGACGCGAGTGACAGCAACATTTTCCAAAGTTGCTTTGTTCCGCTACAGTTGGTATGTGGGTCAAACAAAAAAGTGGTTTGGCAAAATCCAACTCCTTCTTCGCCACGATTTTGTCGCCCAATAAGGATCCAATTTACCAAAGAAACAGTTGATATCACTCAGTCTGAAATCGCAAATGTCGAAGAGGCTATAAATTCTTTGCAACCCAGCGAATTCGTACTAAGAGAAATGTTATTAAGTACAAAGCACGTCATGACTCTGACTATGGTCGATGCAAAAGTGTGTAACGCTGCAACTTCGACGACTTCAACCATGAGATGCTACATCTGTGGTGGTACATCAAAAGAATTTAATAATCTCAAAGTAAAGAAAACAGTTGATATCGATGCAATACAGTTTGGCCTATCTGTGTTGCATGCTAGGATTCGGTTTTTCAAAAGCATACTTCATTTGGCATACAAGATTCCTGTACAAAAATGGCAGCTAAGGTCGGAAAATGACAAAGGCATTGTCAAACAGAAAAAGGCAGAAATACAAACAAAATTTAGAGAGCAAATGGGCCTATTAGTAGATGTGCCGAAAGCTGGTTTTGGCAATACCAACGATGGCAATACTAGTAGAAGATTTTTCGCCAATCCAGAAATTGCTGCTGAAATCACCGGTGTGGATTTAAATCTAATAAAACGCCTGAAAGTGATTTTGGAAGTCATATCCAGCTCTCATAAAGTCGATTTACAAAAGTTTGCTCAATATGGGTATGAGACTGCGAAGATGTACGTTGATTTATATCCCTGGCATCCCATGACCCCCACAATGCATAAAATACTAATTCATGGCGCAACTGTCATGGAAAATGCACTTTTGCCTATAGGTTTATTATCGGAAGAAACTGCAGAGGCGCGTAACAAGCATATTCGACTTTACCGGCAGGATTTCGCAAGAAAATTTTCTCGAGAGCAATGCATTTTAGATGTAATGAACAGATTATTGCTCAGCTCAGATCCCTTGATATCTAGCATAAGACCAAAACCTAAAAAAAGGTCAACACCACATAGTGAAGAAGCAATACAAATGCTTATATCTGCTGAGGCCCACAGGGCTGAAGATGAGGAAACTGCCGCAGAAGAGTCTGACAGCGAAATGCAAGGATTCAACACTGATGAAGAGACGTGGGACTACTAATCGTTTATTTTTATTTTTATAATAAACCTTTATTTTGTCATTAACAATTGTCTTTTACTTGAATATATGTTCACCAAGAGCTTATATAATTGAAATAAAATAATAATAAACCATTTAGAATACATAAAAAGAAGAAAATAATTTTGACCGCCTAATTCGTAGATTTGCCCCGTACGTGCGATGCACGTAGGAGTATTTCACTTAAAAAACCCGGTCAAAATTGAAAATACTGATGTTAATCCAACCGCACCCAAATACATGTTTCTTTACCTACGATAACCGGTTTATCAAAAGGCAGACCCCCAACCCTCAACTCCCGCGCATGTGCCACAACGTCTCAGTCGGAACTCAGTCATCGTACTGTACGCGTGTCTTTGTTCTCGGCGCTCTCGTTTGTGTTTATCAGTTTTCTGTGCTAAAATGGCTTCGTGTAGCAAACAACAGGAGATTAACTATTCGGATATGGATATAGAAGGTTAGTACTATATACTGAAGTATATTTTATTACGTTTCTTCCAAATTTTATATTTGTATAGCCATCAATAAACAGCAGCACTTTTTTGACTTGTTTTTTAAAGAAATTTGAAATACATTAGTGTTTTTGTTTATGTGCCGCGCCTTGTCGCCTCAAAATTTTTATGTGGGCATAAAATCTAGACTCTAAGGAAGTAGAAACACGAATAAAAAGTCCCCCCATCGTACCCCATATTTTTTTATAGTAGTTCAAACTATATGGGGAAGATTATAATTATATTGACAAAACTAATTTTTTGCTTTCTTTTGTCATAGATCCTTCGGAAAGAGTGAAAAAAATCACCAGAATGGAGCTTTATACTATTATAAAAGAGTTCAAAGGGAAGAAGATTGAAGAAAAATTTTCGTTGTTAGAAGAAAGACTTGCGCAACTAACTTCATGTCCACCCGCAGAAACAAGTGTTCTTACCCGTTCTTTGAAATATTTCAAGACCAGTTTCAAAGAAAGATGGTCGGCAGCCCATAATACTGATAAGAGATTTGTAGAAAACAATATGGAATGGCTTAATGTATCACTGGAACTACCTACTTGGACCCACAAAGCAGGCCGACCAACAAAAGAATTCGGAGAATTGTGTGATCGAAGCAAGCGTCGAAGAACAAAAGATTTACGGGACCGGGTACCTGTTGAGGAATTGACGTACGCTGCAAGCGTGAGTCAAGGTACTTCAGGAAATGTTGATGCGTCTAAGATTATGAAAGAAATAACGTCAACGCCTACCAGAGCTAAAAAGTTCCGAAAAGTAATATCGTCAGCTAAAAAAGTACCAATCGCGAGAAAATACACACCACAAGAAGCATTAGCGTTATTTGTAGAAGGTAATTTTACAAGAGGGCAGTGGGAATTAATACAAGGTGGCCGAAAAGAAATTTATCCTTGCTATTCGCTTTTACAAAAAGTGAAAAAGGAGTGTTATCCCGCCGAAATTAGCATAAAAGTTACTGAAACTAGCTTTGAAGTGGAACTTCAAGCTTTGCTGGACCATACGGCTTTGCGACTACTTCAGTATTTAAAAGAAGTGATTGATACATTATCAGAGTTTGAGAAGCAACATCTTACCTTAATATCAAAATGGGGCTGTGATGGATCTAGTCAGACACAGTTTAAGCAGACATTTGCCAACACTGGCGACGTTGATGCCAATATATTTTTAAGTTCTCTTGTACCTGTGAGAATGATTGTTTCTATTAATGGAGAGACAAGAAAAATTGTATGGCAAAATCCAGTGCCTTCTTCAGTGAGATTCTGTCGTCCTATCCGGGCTCGGTTCATTCACGAAACAAAGGATATCACAAAGGAAGAAATCACCTATATTGAAGAACAAGCAAGGAATCTCAAAGAAACAACTGGTATGGAAGATTCCGTTAAAATAAATCACACCCTTTTGCTCACAATGGTCGATGGAAAGGTGTGCAATGCCGCGACTGATACGGCTTCAACGATGAGATGCTATATATGTGGACAGACATCTAAGGACTTCAACAAGCTTGAAAGAAGTAATGTTTATGAAGAGTCTCTGAAATTCGGACTCTCCATTCTGCACGCGAGAATTCGTTTCTTCGAGCTATCGTTGCACCTGGCGTATAAAGCGCCCTTACAGAAGTGGCAAGCCCGAACGGCAGAAGACAAAAATGTTTTGAAGGAAACAAAACAGAAGATACAAAAAAGCTTCAAAGAAGAGATGGGCCTTCTTGTTGACATACCTAAAGTCGGTTACGGCAATAGTAACGACGGAAATACGTCAAGAAGATTTTTTGACAATCCTGAATGCTCATCTCGGATTACTGGAATAAATATAGATTTAATAAAAAGGTTCCAAATCATTCTTGAAGTGATATCAAGCGGATATGATATTGATCCTGCGAAATTCGATGACTTTGCTCACACAACTGCCAAACTGTACGTGGAACTGTATGGTTGGCATCCCATGTCACCTACAGTTCACAAGATTCTGATGCATGGCGCACAAGTTATATCAAGTCACATTTTACCTATCGGACAGCTATCAGAGGAGGCTGCTGAAGCCCGGAACAAACATTTCCGTAAATATCGCGTAGACTTTACAAGAAAATTTTCAAGAGTGGACTGCAACACAGATATTTTAAATAGGTTGTTGCTGACATCTGATCCCTTTATCAGCTGCAACAGAATAAAACGGAAGAAGAAAAGCAAGTCCTTTTCCCAGGAAGCTATTAGTATGCTTCTCACGAAAACACTGAATTGTGACAGTTCCGACGACGAAGATGGTGAGGATCAAATCACCTGTGAACTCGGAGACAGTGATTCTGATTGATTCGGTCCCCTCATGATTATCCTCTTGAAAACAAATCCTGTTTTAAGAGTAAATCTCTCTTAGATTAGTAACATTTTTTTAAATTGTTTTTCTTTTTAAATAAATGCCTAATTATGATGAATTATTGACTTTTATTTCATAAAATAGTAAAATAAAATATAAAATAATTTTGTCCGGTTTTTTATGTCAAATACTCCTATTTGCGATGGACCGAATATTATGATAAAGGTGGGGCGGCTTGTTTGCACTGAACAACAACTGTGTCTCGCACATGGTATCAATTTGGCGGTCTGTGATGTGCTTTATGAAAAACATAATAATTTGCAAGATAGCCCTACCTAAGATGATACTATAAATGAACCAGCTGTGACTGTTGATTATATGGACGACAGCGATGATGAACACTATTTAGAGCACTTAGATTGTCCAGAATCAGGTTTAATCGTAATGTCACAAAATGATCTTGCGCCAGAACACGTACCAGAGTTAACACAATATGAAAATATTAATGAGCTGATAAAGAAAATCCGCAAAGTTGTAGTGTATTTCAAAAGATCTCCATTGAAAAATGAAACAGTACTTCAAAAATATGTGAAAATTGAACATGGAAAAGAGTTGTCACTTCTTTTGGACTGTAAAACCAGGTGGAATAGTCTTTTAACAATGCTGGAGCGATTTTATCTTTTAAAAGCATGCATTCAAAAAGCTCTTATAGATCTCAACCATCCAATTCGTTTAGAAGATGTTGATTTTGAATTGGTAAATAAAATTGTTGATGTGCTGACCCCAATTAAATTGACAGTAGATGCAATCTGTCGGCGAGATGCTTATTTATGCACAGCTGATTCCGCTTTGAAATTTCTTATAAAACAACTGTCTAGCAAAAACTCAGCACTTGCCAAAAAAATTAAAACATCCTTAGTGGAACGTATAAAGCAACGACGAAGTGATGATTTAACTGGCGTGTTAAATTATTTACAAAATCCACGAATGGATGTTGAAAATCTGTTATTATCGGATTTGGAATGGCACGACTTATTTCCAGTTCCGACACAGGCTTTAGTGAGGAAGCAAATAAAGAGTATTGTTAAAAGACTTAATAGTCGAGATTACACGGAAGAAGAAGCAAGGTCAGGATCACAAACAGATGATGAGCTAAGGTCAGAAACCTCCCAACCCCAATTGACATTAAAGGAAAAGTTACAGCTGGAAATTAACAAGAGTATGAAATCCCCAGATCCTGAAGTACAAGTACAAAATGAATTGGGGTTGGCAAATAGTATTAGACGTGAAATGAGCCTGTTCGAAAATGGAGGAGTTCGTGGATATCACTTAGAAACAGCATATAAGTATCTATTGTCTATTCCTCCAACCAGCGTGGAAGCTGAACGAGCGTTTTCAGCTGCTGCTTATGTTGGCAATAAACTACGAAGCAGGCTCGGAAGTCAAACATTGGATGCTTTGATATTTCTGCGATTATATTTTCGAAATTCTAAATAGTTGTTTTGTGCTGTTTTTTAATTTCTTGCAAAAGTATAGTATTTTTTGGTTTATGTTTTTTCTTTTCTTATTATTATTCTGAAATTATTTCAGAATAATAATAAGAAAAGAAAAAACATTAAAGACATTTTTTTTTAATTACTCGTGTTTTTTTTATTTTAGCCCAATTAGAAACCACATAGTCTAATCTCGGGATAGGCCCGGGATCCCGGGAAAAGGCTTAAAAAATCCCGTAAGCCCGGGATTGAAAAACATGCTCGGGATTGTATTCTCTAAGTTTCAAGTGGTATGACTTGCTGTTATCGTGTTTATGTTTAGGCCTACACATTGTGCTATCGATATCAAGTGCTTGTGTCGAGCATTAGTGGGATGTGTCGAGTGTTACGACTCATCTGACTATGAAAATGGTGTGACAGATGTCATAATTCACTATGTCCCTGAGTCTAAATCGCCAAAGTCTAGTACGACCTGATAAAAAAAGAGGAAGTTATGCACATTTACGCCAATCAAGTGATGGAAATTGAAAATGTGGCAGACGGCAGTGTCACCGTGGATATGGAGCCTGAAAATACGATGGAAGAACATCGTGTAGTTTTGGACAAGCTCGAGTTTCAAGATATTATCAATCGACCGGAGGATCTGCAAGAGTATTCAAGACTGATCATTCGTCGGGATGACCTTTTTAAAACCTTCGATGATAATCAAGCGGCCACTGATGAAATCTTGAAGTACAAATGGGCGGCGTTCTTGGAAACGATCCTGTAGTCTACTATATCTGTTTTCCACAAGCATGGATATTTTCGAACGCCTTCGATTGGACGCTCTATGGCACAATGCGCTTGTCTGCACACTCATTGAAATATCAACTTGGGAGGAATTAACACAAAGAATTCAAACAGCTTTCTCAAAATTCGACGGCTTGGTCTCAGCCTGCACAGCCTTATGTGAGTTGCCATTTAAAATGCGTGAACTTTTTTCTATAATGCTGGCAATCTGTCAGATTACATACGCACTATGTCTTTGGGTAAAATACAGGTATAGCCTATCAGATGACTACAAACGACAAGTGGAAAGGCTTTCTGGCATTATAGATGAACATCTAGCAGATGAAATCTACAGTAAATGTCTGGTCACAATAGGAGAAGCTGTATAAGCATTAAGAGGACATAGCACACAGCAGTACGAGTTGCCTCAGCAGTAGGATATTATTGGGCATTCTACTCCACCTTCCGTTCCATCGGCTCACTTCGTTCGCCTCGTCACTCTCGGTGGAGTAGAATGCCCAATAATATAATTGAAAAATACTGGTTCGGCGCCTATTCCACCCGATGGAACGGAAGATGGAGTAGAAATCTTACATAGTAGAGTAAAATACTGGTTCGGCGCCTATTCCACCCGATGGAACGGAAGATGGAGTAGAAATCTTACATAGTGGAGTAAAATACTGGTTCGGCGCCTATTCCACCCGATGGAACGGAAGATGGAGTAGAAATCTTACATAGTGGAGTAAGATACTGGTTCGGCGCCTATTCCAGTTAGGCGCGGTTGCTAGTACATTTGTTCGAGTTAGCGACAATGAGTTATAAATGTCAATGTAATACATCAATTGACTCATTATTAATATAACCGTTTCAAGCAGTCGTCATGAAATTTGTAAAACAACCACAATCGTTACATGTAAACAAACTTTGTGTTAATTCTCAGGAGACTGGTTTTCGCCATGGAGAATTATTACCTAAATCAGTACGATGCATCATTTGCGGTCCGTCAAATTGTGGAAAAACTAATTTATTAATCGGTCTTCTTATACACGAGAATGGTTTAAGATTTCAAAATGTGTATGTTTATTCGAAAACCTTACAACAACCCAAGTATGTTTTTTTAGAAAAGGTCTTGCAACAAGTACCAGGCATTTAATTTCAGAAATATCATGAAAATGAGCAAGTATTGAGTGTTCAAACCGCAAAACCAAATTCTGTTATTATATTTGACGATGTTGCTTGTGAAAATCAAAGTAGTATGCGTGATTATTTTGCTATGGGGAGACACAAGTTCATCGATTGTTTTTATCTAAATCAGACGTATAGTAAAATCCCTAAGCAATTAGTAAGAGACAACGCAAACCTAATCGTACTTTTCAAACAAGATGAAAGAAATATGAGACATGTTTATGAAGAACACGTCAACACTGACATGACATGGATTGAATTTCGTGAAATGTGTTCAAAAATATGGAGTATACCTTTCAATTATGTTGTAATTAATAAAGATTGTTCTAAAAACAAAGGATGTTATAGAAGTAAATTTGACACGTTTGTAGTCTTTGACTAAGAACAGGAATACATATATAAGACTATTACCTGTCTGACATTATTATTCACCTTACGACGCTAAACCAATTACGACCTATTTTACCAATATGGAAAAATCATTGAAACGACAAATTGTTGATGCGGCAGAAGCTGTAAAAATAAAAGTGCGAAAAAATGAGAGATGCAGAGATTAACAATACACAAGCACTGGAATCTGTTTTCAAACCTGTAACAGAACCTCTCAACCTAATTGCTAATGCTAGTAAGCAAACTCCTCTCCTGCGTGCTAGTGATGATTTTGCTGATGTTCCGTTTATTAACAAAACTTCACAGAAAGAAGGAACTGGTAGCGCAGGAAGTAATGATAATAATGGTGATGAAGACAAATATGAATCCGATATCAACAGTGACTCTTCTTATGAATCAGTAGTTGAAAAGAATGAAGGTTGTGATATGTCATCCTGGTCACTATCTTCAGAAGCGTTGGTAGATATTCCATTTGGGGTTAGAGCAGACCGCGGGAAACTGATGTTAGGTTCTGCTTCCATAACGATCAACGATCAATACATAACCGTAGCTGGAAGTAAATACCGAAATACACCTGGTTTAAAACAGTTGTTGCTGAAGAAAGATGTAGACTTAAGCTTAGTTACAGATAGTGATATGCAAAATTATAAGTCGATGCTTCTTGATACAAATGCACATCGTCGGGACTATGAGCCAACTAAACCAATAAAAAGTAATAAAGGACAAAAATATTTGCAAGTTATTAAACCTCTTTTTAAACTGAAGAATACAGTTCAGGGAAAGGGTCTACCGTTATTAAAAAAGTGGAGAAAAAATGTAGATTTAGTGTACTGGGATAATCCTAATGAATTAGTGGAAAGATTGAAATTATTAATTGCATCTAGAGATGCTGGCAACACAGGATCAGATAATGAAATTATATCTATCATTGAAGAATTGCGTGAAAGTAAAGTTATAAATAAATAAATACTTAAAAATGTCTTTATTTTACTATCAGCCTCTCGATACAATACACCTTAAACATGAACGTAGACAAATTCGGACACTACATTCACAAAAGAATGCGTTTATCAGAGTTATTTGAGTTTAATGAGAATGCATTGTTAAAATCAGAGAACGGAGATTTTGATTTAAAAACATCAAGACTGAAAGGAATTAGATCTCCAGTAGAAGCAGACGAAGCTGTGAACAAGGATTATGTAGATCGATTGAACGCTAACACATTAAAAGAATTAAATAATCTGGCAGTGAACAAGGATTATGTAGATCGATTGAATGCTAACACATTAAAAGAATTAAATAATCTGGCAGTGAACAAGGATTATGTAGATCGATTGAATGCTAACACATTAAAAGAATTAAATAATCTGGTTGTGAACAAGGATTATGTAGATCGATTGAATGCTAACACGTTAAAAGAATTAAATAATCTGGTTGTGAACAAGGATTATGTAGATCGATTGAATGCTAATATGATTAAAGAATTTAATAATCTGATTGGTACATTGCGTTCTCAAATCATAAAAGATGCAAAGGGTACAATTCAAGCTACTTTAAAAGCAGGGATACCTGAGGTTTCAACTCATTTGCAAGATAAGTTTTATACTAAAGCAGAGGTAGATAAATTACTTCTAAAAACTCCGTAATGGTTAAACAACAAATTGTAAATGAAATACATAAAGCCGCACGAAGAAATTTCCTTCGACGTTCTGTTATTCTGAAAGGAATCAGCGACTTATGGCAAACAGACTTGATGGAGATGCAAAACCTGAAAAAGTATAATAAAGGTTACAATTTCATCTTAGTGGTGATTGACTGCTTCTCAAAGTATGCCTGGGCTGAACCGTTAAAATCGAAAAATAAATTTGTATTTATTACGAACTGTAATTCGAACGTATACTGCTTAGTAGTCGTAAAAATCCTGTTAACTTACAAACTGATATGGGAACAGAATTTTATAACATCACTTATCAAGCTCTTATGAAAAAGCACAACATTAACCATTACTCATCGTTTTCTACTAAAAAGCATCAATTGTAGAGAGACTGATTAGAACTGTAAAAAATAAATTATATAAATATTTTAATCTCAATGGAAAATATAAGTGGTTAGGTCTACCATTGGAAGATACATTGAAGAGATATAACAACACTAAACATCGCACTATTCAATTTAAACGGGTTGATGTGAATAAATGTAATGAACAAGTAATCAAAGAAAATATTGAAAAAATAAAAAAACATGATTTAGTTCAGTGGAAGCCTAAATTCAAAGTTGGTGACTGTGTTCGTATAAGTAAATACAAACATAATTTTGAGAAAGGTTACACTCCTAATTGGTCAACTGAATTATTTATTATAAAAAAGGTACATAAAACCTTACCAGTGACGTATCACATAGAAGATCAACGAAAGCAAAACATATTAGGAGCTTTTTACGAACAAGAACTGCAAAGAACTAACCATCCAGATGTTTATTTGATAGAAAAGGTTTTGAAAAAGAAAGGAAATAAATTGTATGTCAAATGGTTAGGTCTAAACAGTGCAGAAAACAGTTGGATTGAAAAAGCTGCAATAATGGACTAAGATATTATATAACCATTTTTAATTTGAAATCATATCATTATAATTTGAGTGATGCAAGGGGGTGGACTAGTTAACAACATAATTAATAATCTACCATTCGAAGTTCATTTGCCAGGATACAATTATTGCGGACCAGGAACCAAACTTCACAAACGCTTAGCGCGAGGTGACCGAGGTGTGAATAAACTAGGCGAAGCTTGCATGCAACACGACATTGCGTATACAAACCATACAGACTTAGCAAATCGTCACAAAGCCGATTTACAACTACTTAACATGGCTAAACAAAGACTTAAATCAAAAGATGCAGGGAAAGGTGAAAAACTAAGCTCTTGGCTAGTGAACAAAGTTATGAAAGTAAAACTAAAGTCTGGATCCGGCATTAAAACATTTAAAAGCTTAGTTTCAAAAATAAAATCAAAAATTAAGAAACTCAAATGCAAAGATAATAAGACTTTAATAAAAGCAGCTTACTTAACAGCAAAAAAGTTATATCCAAACATTCATCATCGAATTCGAGTACCTCGAGTAATACCCATACCAAAGACTGGAGGAGTTCTACCTTTAATTCCAATTTTCGCTGGTTTATCGGCTTTAGGAACTTTAGCTGGTGGTGCAGCTGGCATTGCAAAAACCGTCAATGATTACAAAGCAAGCAAACAAAATTTGCAAGAAACAGAACGACATAATAAAGCTATGGAGGCTTTAGTGTTGGGCAAGGGTTTATACATTAAGCCGTATAAAAGTGGTAAAGGATTGTTTATAACATCTTCAAAAAACTGAAAAATATGCTACCCAATCGCCCTCTAACTAATGTAGACATCCGAAAGTACTCAAGAGACATCCCACATTTTCGTGGGGTCTACATGAAGGATCGATTACCTCGAAAGCCGAAACGCATTGAATGTGGTATCGTTAACTTAGACGATTCTAAGAACGATGGAACGCATTGGGTAGCTTATGCTAAAGTACACAATCACTGTGAATACTTTGATAGCTATGGAAAAGAGATGGCTAAATGGCTGCCCCCAGCATGTATAGAAATCTCACATTAACTGGGAATATTTAAAAAATCATTCATAAATTGTTTAGTGTTTGGTAATTTCTTATAACTTTCGTGAACTAATAAACATAAAAAAGTTTTGTTATTGTTTCTAAGCTTTGTTTTGGTTCGTTAGACATGACAAGATCAATAACACATCAAGGAGTACTTCGAGTTAGGGAGGGGACATATTGCATTTCCAGAATGTTAAATCGAAATTGAATTTATATCGATTTTTAATATCAGTTATCAAAACAATATAATTTCTGAAACTAGACAATTGTAACTGGATAAGCATTATACTAACACTTTGGGCACACAATTATAATATTTTAGGTCTTTACCTATGAAATTGCCGTTCTGCAGTACTGGCCATTTCAAATCAAAATAATTTTTGTTTGGCTAAGAATTCTAATTTCAAATTAATTTTATTTTAAAAACATGGATTTTTTTTTCCAAAAGTAGTCATTTCTTTATTGATTAGTGTTACATTTTCATCGCATTTCAATCTTTTTCGTCATCATGGATACGTTAAAAATTCGAGTAATTATGGAATATGAGTACCGTCGTGGCAGCAACGCGGCACAAGCGGCACGCAACATCAACGACGTTTACGGAGCTAACACTACAAACCAACGCACCACCTGTTATTGGTTTGCTCGCTTCCGTTCTGGAAATTTCGACCTGAAAAATGAACCTCGCGGTCGTCCGAAGACTTTGGTCGACAATGACGAATTAAAGGCGATTGTGGAAGCTGATGATACACAATCTACGGCTGAATTAGCAGCAGCTTTCGACGTTAGCGTCAAAACAATATTGGTCCATTTGCGTCAAATTGGCAAGGTAAAAAAGCTTGACAAATGGGTGCCCCACGAACTCAATGATCGCCAGCGCGAAGTACGCGTCGAGACGTGCCTTGCACTGCTCAACAGACACACAAATGAAGGAATTTTGAACCGCATTGTTACCTGCGATGAAAAATGGATTCTGTTTGATAACCGCAAGCGCTCAGCAAGTTGGTTGGATCCTGGTTCAGCACCTAAACAATGCCCTAAACGAAAACTTACCCCTAGAAAAGTGATGGTCACTGTTTGGTGGTCTAGCGCCGGTGTGATTCATCACAGCTTCTTACCAAACGGGGTGAGCATTACTGCAGATGTGTACTGTGAAGAACTGAACACAATGATGGAGAAGCTGGCGCATCTCCAACAAGCATTGGTCAATCGCTCGTCTCCGCTGCTCCTGCACGACAACGCGCGACCTCATACTGCACAGCAGACGGTCTCCAAGTTGCAAGAACTGGGGTTGGAAGCTCTCCGTCATCCGCCCTACTCACCAGACCTTGCGCCTACAGACTACTACTTTTTCCAGAATTTGGATAACTTCTTGGCGGGAAAAAAATTCAATACCCGAGAGGCAGTACAAAATGCCTTTGAAGAATTTGTTGCCTCCCGTCCAGCTGATTTCTTTAAGAAGGGCATCAATAAACTGCCACTGCGATGGCAAAGATGCATTGATTGCATGGGTGATTACTTCGATTAATACAAATAAAAAATTCATGAAAAAAATTCGTTTAAATTTTTTCATACAAAACGGCAATTTCATAGGTAAAGACTTTAAAGATTTAGTGTCTGTCGAAAAAAGGCCGACAAAAACAATAATATATTTTTACTCTTTTAACCCTTTCGATTATTATATCGATTTTGTTACACTTAGTCCAATCCCATCTCTACTCTATGAAAAAAACAAACGTCTTACGTCAACGTCAAACAGACGTCGTTGGAACGCTCTGCCGTTTATTTGCTCGTTGTGTTTTTTGTTTCGGATTTTCATTGACCCTCGCTTGTATATTGGATTTATTGTTTGCTTGCCTACCTATTGACCTCTCACTACTCGACACGGACTTGAATTGCAATCTGTTCATCATGCGGTGCATAAATTGCGGTGTAGCTACGCAGAGACTGCGAAGACATTTCACTTCTTCTTTGCCTGCTCGTTTACTCATGACCCTAGCACGATGGTTAACAATCGAGGTAAGTTATCTGCAGCTAAAATATTTCTATAACTAATAAATATAAGAAACAATAAATAAATGTGATTTTCAAGTTGTTTACCATGGTTTCCAAAATACATAATGAACTTGGCACAATGGATCAGAAAGACTTGTCTTGGAATTATCAATCAGTCAGTTTACCATTTTATATATACATAGATTATGGGTACTAAGGTAATACAGTTTTGTTTTTTTTTAGGTTCCAAGAGATGCCAACATTTGTCATCCTTGTTATGAAAGGCTGAATTCTGCTGAAGCTAATGATGCTCGTTTATTTGGCCATACAATGGTGTGCATTACTTGTGGTCGTTCTGTGAGAACTGTACAAAATCATACAGTGGAAAGAAACGATTCAATTATGCAGAATTTACCAATATCACATCCAGCTTTCCATCAGGTAAATAAAGCGATGTTTAAGCATTGTGCTTTATAAATGTTTTTACATGCCCATCTTGCCTACGAACAGTTAATAGTCATCCTTACTCTCTTCATATAACTATGTCACCATAAAAATACCTTAAATTATTATTTTTAGGTTACCAACTTTGTGTGTCATCCCTGTTGGATGAGGCATCAAAGGCAGACAAATCAGGATCAAAATCGGATAACTCTGCCTCAACCTGAAAGTGTGCCACAAGCTGAATCTGAACCTGAACCAATGGCTGGACCTGAACCTGAACCACTAGCTGAACCTGGACCAATAATGGAACCTGAACTAGCACCGAGACCTGTTCCAGAACCAGAATTAAACCTGCCAAATTATAAACGAGCTGCAAACACCTCTAGACACTGTGTGTTTAATGGTTGTATTTTTGAACAACAATTACACGTCATTCCAGCATTTATAAAAAAAATGCTTATAGGAAAACATAATTTTTATATTACCCGCAATACTAGGGTATGTGATGTACATTTGAACTTGAATGTTTGGCACTTGTTGCTTCAAAATAATAATATATACTCGACTTTCACTGCAAACAAATTGAAGATATAATATCTTTAGCAAAATCTGAACCACCAACATTGAATTTTGAAAGGGTTTCTGAAATGCAAAATGTAATATGTCACTATTGGACAGGTTTGACAATCGTCAATTTTTTGAATTTATTCAATATATTGCCTGCCCTCTCTTTCAAAAGGCCTAAGAATGCTTTGGCTATTTATTTAGCAAAATTAAGGACGGGTGAATCTGACAGAGGACTTGCTACAATTTTTGCTGTATCACGTCACACTTTAACAGCAATACTAAAAAAAATTAGAGAGTGTTTAATGCATTATTTAGTTTCTAATTATATAGGCCCAAACCATTTAAATCATGTGGATATTACAAATAGGAATTTGAGTATACTAAATGCTCTCTTTGGTAATGACAATAGACCGGCCATTGCCATATTTGATGGCACATATGTATATTTACAAAAAAGTTCTAATTATCTGTTCCAGAAAAAAACGTACAGCCTGCATAAATATGACAATTTAGTTAAACCATTTATGATTGTTTCATGTGATGGGCATATTATTGATGTTGTAGGACCATATGCTGCTACTCAAACTGATGCCGAGATTATGAATCAATTGTTTGATGGAGAAGATAGTCCGTATCGACAGCTTTTTCAGCCTAATGACGTTTTTATTTTAGATAGGGGGTTCAGAGATGCTATACCACTGTTACAAGCATTAGGCTATCAAATCCATAAACCTGAGTCATTGGATCCTGGTCAAACGCAATTAACAAATGAACAAGCTAATAAAAGCAGGAAAGTAACACTATGCAGGTGGGTAGTAGAAGTGGTCAACGGACGCTTCAAACGCGACTTTAAATTATTTCGACAACGATTTTTTAATGTAGCTACACCTCACCTCATGGAAGATTTTAAAATAGCTGCAGCCTTAATTAATAAATATCATGTATTAATCGAGGATAGTCTAAACTCGGGTGAAATAATTCAAAGAGTGGCACGTTTCATGGATCAACCTAACCATCTAGGTACCTTTGTGAGAGAAAATAATTTGAATAGGCAAAGATCAATGTTTTTAAGAGTGGATGGCAACTTTCCCCAATTAGAGAATTTTCCAATATTGGAGCATAAACAATTAATACTGATTGCATTAGGACCGTATCAAGTAAAACAAGCCCGGTCATACTATGGAGAGCATATTAGAGCAAATGGTGTTTATAATATTGAAGTATGCCCAGATCTAGAAAGACTTAGTCATTTAGGCGGATCAAGACCTCAACTTTTAAGAGGCCGTATAAAGTCAAGACATATCGGCCAAAAAATATACTATGTATATATTTTGTATGAAAGCGAAGCCACTAACAATACTTTAGATGACATACTGTCATCTTATTGCAGCTGTATTGTGGGTAACAGAACTCTGGGCTGTTGTTGTCATGTCATGACGGTGATCTGGTATCTTGGGTGGGCGAGACATCAGATCACATTATCATCTCCGGCTTCATTTTTAGACAATGTCCTAATAAGGCTCACTGAATAAAATAAATAAGCAAATCGCATTGTTGTTGTTTTATTTCAATATCTTTTATATCCTTGGTTACTCAGTGCGTTCATTATCTAGTTAAGACAGAATTGTTTACTTCAATACAGAAATCTACAAATATTTAGGTTACTTGATCTTTAAGATATTTTTCAAATACGTTTATCATTTCAACCATAATATTATTTATGGTTTCTGTGTAGACTCTTTATTTCATCTCTTTTGGAAAAGCAATTAAGATTTTACGACAGAAGACTTAGTACAAGAAAGCGATTTTTGCGGGGAGTATACATCGAAAGTCCGTTGTATTAAGTTTTCTTGATGCAATTACCATTTTGTAGATATTTACTGCAGTACCTTCGTGCGAAATCGCTAGTCCGACATACAATTATCAATAAAAATCGTCGTAGACACATTGTAACGCCTAGACGAAAGTTCATAGCAATGTCATTTTTTTGAAGGTTTGTGTACCTTTGTCGTAGGCGTTACACGATTTTATTTTCAGGATTGTGCAGATATAAAGAGTTCCTTAAACTTTTTCAATACGAAATACTAATATTCAGCTATTCGGCTTTATATATTGCTAGTTGCCATGTTTATACATGCGTTTTCATTTCGGGATCAGTCGTCCATACTTCAATATAGCCATGTCCTTTAAAACCTCCGATGGAACTGATGCAATATTTCATAAATTGTAATGTGTTTTATAACTACACAAGATATCAAAAATTTAACGCAGTCAATTGTGGTCATTTATGTTTAAATTATTTGTGGACTTTTTGGAATAAAAATGTAATATAAAATATATGCTTTTCTTTAATTTCAATCATTTGCAAGATGTCACTCACTTTATCTATAACTGGAGACTCGTCAGTGTTAACTACATACTATCCTAATACTTTACAACTAGATGGAGAGTATGAGTGTGCTTTATTACACTTTTCAACATTTAATTCTATTCCAAACATTGATAAAAGTAATAATAAGTTCTATTATGGTTTTAATGAAGTTATTGAAATACCGGAAGGCACTTATGAATTGCAAGATATCAGTGATTATTTAAAATCCGAAATAAAAGATGCAGCGATCAAACTGCGGTGCAATAATAATACTTTAAAAACTACTATATTCTGTTCAAAAGATATTAATTTTACCAAAGAAGACTCTTTTAGAAGACTATTAGGATTTAACAAACAAATCTTGAAAGCAAATAAATGGCATGTGTCACAGTCTCCAGTCAACATTCTACCTACGACCGTAGTCAGGATTGAATGTGATATTGTAAGCGGTTCTTATGTAAACGGTGAACCAAGTCATATTATTCACGACTTTGCACTTAATGTGCCACCTGGATACAGGATCATAGAAATCCCGAAGAACGCAATATACTTTCCAATCAATCAAAACAACATAAGCTGCATACACATCATACTGTTAGATATAAACAAACGATTAATCAATTTACGTGGTGAAGAAGTGCAGGTATATCTGCATCTTAGAAGAAATATTTTATTGACTACAATAAAAATGTGTCTCAACAAGTAAAGAATATCAGTTCTGCTCGAGCTACCTATCAAATAAGACCTCTCTCTAAGAAGAAAATAAAATTAACTAAAGACAATAAAGCATTCCTTAGAGCGATCGGATTGCTAAAATGAATATCTTAGATGTTTTATCCGCTCCGACTTATGATAATACTATAGAAGGAATCGAATTTCATTCCTACAAGCCCTATGTAACAAGTTTCAACAGGAACGATGAAATCCGCATACCTATCAACCAACAGGACTTGTACATATTACCATCAGCTAGCACCTTAAGATGCGATTCCACCAGTGTGCAGAACTGTGCGGCACTGCAATGCACATTGTGCGACACAAATGTTTATTCTGGTCGACTCACTAAAGCAAACAATAACAAATTGTGCGCGAACATTCTAGAAATGTTCGCGCACATCTGTATACTTTTGTGCGCGCACACATGCAGTCAGTGGACTCGCGTCGACGTGTACAAACCTGTTGTGCGCGAACTCAGTCTTGCTTCCGCTACCGGAGTGAAAACATTGATTTGTGCGCGTACATTGTTAATTAACCAAGCTAAATATGGATTGGACGAATGATAAAATTATTAATTTTATTCAAGCTATTGAAACTTATCCTGTATTATGGGATTCTAGTCACAGTGATTATAAAAATAAAAACAAAAAACACGACGCCACTCAAGAGTTGGCGCAAAGTTTCAATTGTGACTCGACTGAGGTAATGAGAAAATGGAAGATTATTTTGGCTCAATACCGAAGAGAAAAGAAGAAAATCGCGGACTCAAAATCTTCAGGTTCTGGGATTTTAGATATATATAAGCCGAAATGGTTTGCTTATGCATATTTGAATTTCTTTCATGGAAGGGATGAGCCGAACGTCAGCTTGAACTCACACGACGAAATAAATGAACAGGTAGGTACGTTTTAAATGTTTATTTTCTTACCTCTAATATTATTACTTAGATACCTATACTATTAACGCCAGTGTTTCTTGCCATGGCACCATTCCGATGTCAGTTTGGAAATAATGTGCAAATTCTTCTCTTATGTTTTTCGCATCGCCAGGGGGTCTTCTTCCAACATGTCTTAAAGGCAGTAAGTTTGCCATGCCTGCATCACGCCGCCAACTTCCATCGATAGTGCAATGAGTAATTTGGTTCTCAGTATCAAAACAGCCAGCAGAAGTATAAAGTTGTGAAGACGATTTTTGTGTTATCAAAAAATTATGCAAGTAACAACATGTCAGTGTTATCAATTGTGTCTTTTCTGGAGCTAACAGGTTTCCTGAGTACGCGAAATACACCGGACATAATGCCGAATACGTTTTCCACAATACGTCTCGCTCTGCTCAACCGATAATTAAATATTCTCTCTTTTGATCTTTTGTCATGTTGACCGGGATATGGTTTCATTAAATTTATATCTAACGCAAAAGCATCATCTGCCACAATGACATGTGGAATTGGTTTGTTCCTTCCGGGTAACGGGTAAGGTTCAGGCAAATTTAATTTTCCTTGCTGAAGATTAGCATAGAAACCAGTATTTTTGAAAACACCACCATCCGATATTCTTCCTTTACAACCGACATCTACGTACGTAAACTTATAATTTGCATCAACCAGTGCTAAAAGCACAATGCTGAAATCACCTTTGTAATTGAAAAAGTCGCTTCCAGTATTACTTGGAGCTTGAATAACAACGTGTTTGCCATCCATAGCCCCAATGCAATGAGGGAAATTCCAAAGATGGTCAAATTGGCGCTCTAAGATCATCCATTCTTCTAAAGTGTTAGGCATCTGAAAAAGGAAATTTTATTACTATTTCAGGTATCACAAGATATTATTATCCAGAATGACACAGTAAATGAAGATCAAGAGTCCAGTCGAAAAGTTTAAGGCTCCGAAGAACTCGCTTAAACGCCGTATTGTCGATGAAGACCCGAGAATCGCCCAAGCTTTGTCCATTATGAATAACGTAAACAAGCAGATGGAAGCAAAAAAACCTGATGACGAAGACATTTTTGCTGCAGCCGTCGCAACGAAATTAAGGAAAATTAGAGATGAGCGAACCAAGATTTTAGTACAAAGGGATATACACTCAGGGGCACATTTAACCGTCCACTCATTCGAAATTCCATATCGTTTGTTTATGTTAACTTGTGATTTGACTACTAGGCGTAACTTTATAAGTATATCTGAAATAAAGAAAACACATATACCCGCGTTTTTTTTTACTTTTGTGGTTTTTATTCAACAATAATCAGTTCAGTAGAAATTTGAAAGTCTCACCCCTCGTTTTGTGTGAAGGATAAATTTGTTTTACAACGTTGTCTTACCATTTTTTCGAATAAAACCGAGATATTGAAGTGTTGTGACCTTATTTACACCAAAAAATGCCACTAGACGCAGCTGGAGCAGCTAGGGCTGTAGCACTTGCAGACGCTGGGTTCAGCCAGCGTCGGATTGGACGAATGCTTGGATATCCACGAAGCACTATCCAAGATGCTATCCGGCGTTTCAGAGAGACCGGTTCTTACACAAGGAGACCAGGACAAGGTCGTAGACGGTGTACATCAGACAGAGATGACCGTTACATCGTGTCGAACGTTCTTCGAAATCGGTTCACAACGGCTTCTGAGGCTCGTAACCGCTTATTTGAGGTACGAAATGTAAGTGTGAGCCTAAGAACAATAAGAAGAAGGTTAGCAGAGAGGGATCTGGGATCATTTCGACCAGCTCGAGTACCACAGCTAACCACAACTCACAGAAGAGCGAGACTAGCTTTTGCTCGAGAACATTTAAATTGGACGTCAGAGCAATGGAAAGCAGTTCTCTTCTCTGATGAATCAAGAATCGCTTTACGAGGTCCTGATGGACGTCAGCGGGTGTATAGACGCTGTGGTGAAAGGTTTACTGAATGTGCTGTGGTTGAAACAGTGGGCTACGAGGGAGGCTCGATTATGGTGTGGGGTGGCATTTGTTACGAGGCCCGTACAGAGTTGGTGGTCTTCGATAGAGGCAGCGTTAATGCTCACAGGTACGTGACAGAAGTCCTAGAACCACATGTGATGCCATTTGCTCCATTCATTGGCGATAATTTTGTTTTAATGCACGACAACGCTCGTGCACACACCGCGAGAATTGTCACAGAGTACTTGGACGCCATCAATATTCAGAGATTACCATGGCCAGCTCGGAGTCCTGACCTGAACCCGATAGAGCATGTATGGGACAACCTAAAAAGACGAATTCGGAGTCGAACACCACCTCCTACGACCATCAGTGAACTGAAAACTGCAGCTGTTGAGGAGTGGAGGAACATTCCACAAAGCGACATCCAAGACATAATGGACGGGCTTACAAATCGATTACAAGAGGTGATTAGGGCCAGAGGAGGAAATACACGTTATTAGTGCGATAATTTAGAGCATACTTTTTTTTTTTAATTAAAATTTTGCTAAATGTCGTTTTTGGTCAGAAAACTGCATATTCGCATTTTGAATTTTTTTATCTTGATTAAACCATTTCACAACTTACACATGTTTTATTTGTGTTGTCAAAGATTCACCCAAAGTAATTTTATAACAAAATTAGTTAAAATCCGATACAATTTTGAAATAATCGTCAAAATATAGGTGGCCGGTCAAATGTGCCCCTGAGTGTAGATAATTTATTGTATGACGCTATTATTGGTACTGGAAAATATGTTACAACTCCAATGCCTTCACCGTATTCAGATTCGTCAAATTGTCAGAGTCAAGGACCGGCTTCAAGTTTTCAGGTCCGCGATAATGATTATTCAGATCTTTTACCTCAGAATGATGGCGAAACAATATCTTGGCATGAAATGTAATGCAATAAAAGTGAGAAAGTTATTTTCTTACCTTAATATTTTCTTTCAACACGCTTATCAACGCCTTACAAGTCTCAGGTACAATCCGAGCAATAAGTTCTTTTGAAACTTTAAATAAGAACATTAAACTTGCAAAAGAATCTCCAGTAGCAAGATATCTTAAGGTGATTGCAAGCCTTATTGAAACAGGGACACATTTTCTGTAGTTGGTATCTTGCTTAGCAATAAAAGGACTAGTTACATTAACCAGCAACTCAAAATCTTCGCAAGATATACGTGTGAAGTTTTTAAATCCACTCAATGGATCTATTTTTATTTCTTCTAGAAATTTATTCGTTTCTTCATTCCGTCGCTGTAGTAACGGCCTCACCCAACATCGCGGTTTCTTCCTTCGTTTCTTTTTAAGGAGACTACATAGTAAAACACATGCTGCAGCACAAAGCACTACGTTTTCCTGCCCGTTCATATTACCTACTGAACTGTCTCGGCAGAAACTCTGCTCAGTGAACATGTTCGCGCACAAGTGTGCTGAACTGTGCGTTTACAAAAGTTACGCACAGCCTTACCAGTGGAGACGGAAGCCAAATGCGACACCAGCTTAGTACCTGCACTGTTGGAGTTTTGCACAAAATGTTTGCAAGCAAATGTGCTGCACACTATTTTGGTGGAATCGCACCTTTATATTTGGAAGGAACTGTTATCGTTAGCAAAAAGATACGAAGGACAAAGCTACTAGTGTCAATTTCACGAACAATGCTCTACTCTACTTATTCCAAGACATTAGGTATGAGCTAAATGGAGTGGAGATTGATAAAATAAAAAATGCAGGTATAACAACAACCATGAAATCACTCATTTCGATGAACGAAAGTGAATCAAAAATGTCTAATGCCTGGGGCTGGAATATTGATGGCATAAAAAATATAAATGGAGGAAGATTTTCTGCTTCCATACCACTTCGTAACCTCCTCGGTTTTGCTGAAGATTTAAAAAAAGTCGTTATAAATAGTAGACATGAACTGATATTGTTACGAAGTAACACTAATTTAAACGCTGTAAAACTTAATACTGGCGAAGTAGTGGATGATGTTCAGATCAATAAAATAATATGGCGCGTACCGCATGTTAAAGTATCAGACAAAGAAAAAATTGGATTGTTAAAAGTATTAGAAAAGGATCGTCCACTTCAAATGATATACAGAAATTGGGATCTATACGAATATCCAGCTTTGCCTAAAACTACAAAACATACCTGGTCTATCAAAACTTCATCTCAAATAGAAAAACCAAGATACATTATTATTGGTCTACAGACAAATAGAAAAAACAATGCAAGTTCTGACATGTCTCAATTCGATCACTGTCATATTCGAGACGTTAGAGTGTATCTCAATTCAACCTATTTTCCATATGAAAACTTAAATGTGAGTTTTGCTAATAACAGAATCGCTTTATTATACGAGCAATACACCAGATTTCAACAGTCGTATTACGGACGTCGCTCGGAACCCATACTAAGCGAAAAACAATTTAGAGATTTAGCACCGCTGTTTGTAGTCGATTGCTCTAGACAAGCGGATAATCTAAAGACGGGTCCGGTTGTGGATGTAAGAGTAGAAATTGAGAGTGATTCAGAGATACCAGATCAAACATCAGCATACTGTCTCATTCTGAACGATTGCATTGTTGAATATAAACCATTAAGTAACATTGTTAAGAAGATATCATGAAGACAGATACCTGTTTAGTGGAACTCCAAGGATTTAAAGATACTATAAATAATTTTATTGTTAAAGAATTGACCATTGCGAACCAAGACCATACACAGACGTTCTTGGTAAAACCACCATTTTCATTCCACTACCTAACACAAGAAGAAAAAAAGCAGGTGAGGTGGTTAGAAAGAAATCGAGGAATTTACTGGAGTGAGGGCTACATAGACTACAAAGAGTTTCAACGCGTTATTTTACCATATTTAGAAAATAAAAAAAATATTACAAGGGAGTTATATAAATGTAACAAGGCTATTGCACAATAGCCTTCATTATAATTAGGTAATTAAGATTACTTATGTATAGCTTCCTGGTACTACGATAACAGGAAGCATTATAATATAATATTCCCTTGTTCCTTGTACTTAGCTTGTAAGGTTGATTATGAAAATAAAGTTAGTCTTAAACTGCTCTTCAAGCGAAACGGACCTGTAGTTCCTTTTTAAAAAGCCTTTCGCCTCAGCCCACAACCTAACTGGCGCAGTCGGTACGTCGCGTTCTATCGGTTCCAGTGGTAAATTCCGTAAAACTAGATTCCGTGGCGTGATCAAAGAACCTACCGTGGGCTACTAGCAGAAGCGTCAGGCAGCAGAACAGCAGCAGCAGAACAGCAGCAGCAGCGCGAAGGCAGTGAAGATTCATCTAAACATCGAAATAGCCTCTCATCGGCTATGCTCGTGGGGTAAGCATCAAATTTGATTATTCCCGAGACTCCTCTCTATCCATTCCTAGCACAGATTATAAGCAACTTTTTGTGTGTTTTTAGTGTTGAGGTATTAGTATTTTAATTAATACACTTTTTCTTTTCGCTGTTTATTCATTCTGAGTGGTTATCTGATTCATTTAGATAAAAATGGCTAATGATAGGAAAGCACTTGATGAAAAACCAATCACTGAAGAGAAGTCGATTCCCACCGACTACTCAACGTTGTCAAAACTGTTACCCTGCTACGATGGGAACAGGAGAACATTGGCATTCTATATCGAAGGTGTAGAAAATGCCCTAGGGTTAATAACTAATAAGGACGACGAATGCATAGCATGTCTAATTAGAAATAAACTAACGGGTAAGGGTCTCAGCACACATATGGGATCGGAAAGGGATCGTCACCGTATCGCCTCGAGCCGTTCAGAATGGTTTGTATTAAACTCCCTACTGCAACGCACACTAATCGGAATAATAACGTAATCGCCTCGCCTCGGAACAGGCTCCGAACTTGAATTCCCGCGCTTACGGCTCATCGTCCCCGCGCTTACGTTTCTCCGTCCCCGCGCTTACGTCTCTCCGTACCCGAGCTCACATCTCTTCGTCCACCCTTTCCCCTTTCCCCTCCCGCGACTTGCCTGCTAAAGACGCCGCCATTCGCAAGGAGTATTTCATTCGTGTTGCGCGTATGTTTTATTTAAAATTTTAAGTTCGATTCAAACACAAAATAACGATGCAAAGGGAGAAACTTATTGAAGAAGTGAGAAAATATCCATATTTATATGACTTAAGTGATGCTAAATACAGCAATACTATAAAAAAGGACGAGGCTTGGAAACAAATAAGTATTACTTTAAAGCAATCTGGTAAGTACCTACTCCTATTTAATTATTTATTTAATGTTTTTCGCGTATGTAGGTATGTATGGGAAATAAAACAGTTGTGATTAATATAATTATAATGAAAAATTTAACTGGAATATCCATTAAGAATTAACATTAATATTTAAAGCTAAAAGCTACTGCCATGGAACTCGTCCGGTAGAAGTTTGAAAATATGTTTTGAACTTTTCACGTACATTAAAAGCGCTAGCCATATGGGCACCACTAATACTTGGTAATTGACTTAACAATCGGTCTTCGCCGAATTCAACTGTAATTTCCTGTTCTGTTCTGTTCGGTTCCTGTAAATTCATCTCAATGTTATATGTCCTCATCATATTGTGTAAAATGCAAGTTGTTAATACCACTTTATCTACAAACTTTGGATGCAATTTAATATTTTTGTTGTAAATCGCAAATTTTTGATATAAAATTCCAAAAGCGTTTTCAACAACCCTTCTAGCTCGTGATAAGCGGTAATTATATTGCCGTTCAGGATCTGATAGTCTCCGTGTATTTGAGCGAGGATATGGTCTTAATAAATATGTCTTCAATGGAAATGCCTCGTCTCCCACAAATACATGTGGCATTGCATGATTAGTTCCTGGTAATGGTTTGTCACATGGAATATTGAATGTGTTTCTTTCAAGTGCCTTTCCAAATGTAGATGATGAATAGATTCCGCCATCGCTGTTTTTTCCATAGGCTCCTACATCAACCGCTATGAATCTGTATTCAGGATCAACTATAGCTAACAAAACAATAGAAAATGTTTTTTTATAGTTAAAAAACAACGATCCACTATTGGGAGGTGCAATTATATTTACATGTTTGCCGTCAATGGCGCCTATGCAATTCGGAAAGTTCCATTTATTTTTAAATCCTTCTTCGATTCCTTGCCATGTGGCTGTAGTTGGTTGAGGTATATGAATTGGCATTAATTTATTTATAATTGCATTGCACACATCTATTACTATCAAACGAATAGTTGATTCTCCTAAACGGAAGCTCGATGATAAATGAGTAAATGTAGATCCAGTTATGAAGTACCTGCAACAATAAATGTATATTTAATATACGTTTTATAATACGTGTATATGTTTATGTGAATGTGTGTGTACGTACTCCCTTTCACACATACATGTGTAACTACATGCGCTTGATATAGTTAACCATGATTTATTTTATTTCAGAATCTGAGTGCAAGAAAACTTGGTTAAATCTTAGAGAGTCTCACCGACGAGCTATGAAGAAGCGTAAAACTAAAAGTGGTCAGGCAGCCCCGACGACGAAAAAGTGGACCTTTGAAGATGAAATGAGTTTTTTAGTACCTCATTACAAAGAAAGAAATACGATCTCTTCGGTTGATGATGATGACGGTTCAGATGTTAGCAGTTTCTTGGGTAATGATGATTCACAGAACTCAATAAACATAATTCAGTCTCCAGAAAACTTACAAGCGGAAACTACTCCACTTTCGCCGCGTCCTGAGTCTTCTGCATCTTCAGTTGCATCCAAAATTTCAAAAAAAAAAAAATCTTAATATTGAAAAAAATTCAGCGTCACAAACTTTAATGAAATATTTATTAAATCACAACGAAACCAAAAAAGAAGATGAGATAGATACATTTTTTAAGAGCATTGCGGCAACGGTTAAAAAATTTTCAGAATATAACCAAGCTGTTATGAAAAGTAAAATATATAACGCAGTTTCGGAAATGGAGTTAAAAGAAATCGCAGAGAAACAAAGCTATTATAGTTATCGCAACCCTTACATTCCCCAAAGAGAAGATGACATGCCTCGAGGTTATACCACTCTAAATAACATTAGCCACGAGATACAATCAACATCTGGCGCTTCAAACATTCATGATTTTAATATTTCAAACTTAGAAGAAAATGGCGCGTCAAATGCTGACGATCTTGATACTTCAAACAATCTTTAATGATTGTATTTTTGTTGTGGCGCTATTTTTGTTTAATTGCCATAATTTTTGGATTTAATAATATAGTTTTGTATAATAAAAAAATATGTGATTTATGGGTATTTTTTTTTTACCTAAACTACAAAAAAGTTGCATTTACTAAAATACCTTACGCAATCACACAAAATATATACACACATACACCAGACATAAAACGTACATCCCCTGTGCACACCTGATCGCAAATGAGGGTTATCGACAGAGGATAAAAATTAATCTATCTTGTAGTTTCGGAACCGAGTATTTTTTTTGTACACTTAAAAAAAAGAACAATAGAGATAATACAAACATTAAAATTATATAGTACAAATATTTATGTAGACCAGATTAAAAATTCCAAAAACAAATGCAATTTCTCACCTTAACGTTACAGCTAGTTTTTCTTCGGGCGATATTGTTTCTCTGAATGTTGTATTCTTCTTCCTTATACATTCATCTATAGACTGCAATATGTTATAAAAGAGATATTTCGGCATATGAAAATAAATATAAAATTTCTCTTCATCATCCATCAAATGTTTTTTTATAGTCCGAAATTCCCCTTCAGTACTCCTTGCTTTATTCATACTGTGTACCCAATATCTTTTTCTTTTTTTCTTGCTATTTTCTTTTTCCTCTTCATCAAGTGCTATGGCTATGATAGCCAACTCACGTATTGTAAACCAAGACATAACCGTGCGCTACACTTAACGTTTGGATTCAAACTGATCTGGTGCCAACCAGGTCAGCCAGGGGGCGGCGAGGCGTAAGCGCGGTGTCGCCTAGCCGTAGCCGAGTTGACGTACAGGCGCTGCTGATACGCTTTCGTTACGTGCATACGGTAGGTTGACGCCTGGTTGACAGCGAGGCGAAAGGCGTTACGGTTACGATCCCTTTCCGATCCCATATGTGTGCTGAGACCTTAAAGCAGTTGAAGCGCTATCCGAGAACCCAGGCACTAAGTGCTGGGAAGACATCAAAAATGTTCTTCAGAAAAAATTCGGAGAATTCAGAACAGAAATTCAACTAGTTCAAGAATTAATGTTAATCAAAAGAGATAATAATAGCATAGACGCATTCGGTGACAAAATTAGATCACTGATGTGTACACTGATTTCAGCTAACCCTGAAAAACGCGATTACTACGAGCAAATGGCTCTAGAAACATTTTTAGATAAACTTAATCCCATTACAGCTATTTTAATTAAGCTCAAATATGTACAGAATCTAGACCAGGCCATTACAGTAGCTAAACAAGAAGAAGTTAAACTACGAGCCAGGCGTAACGATCAAAATAAACCAAACACTTATAAAGCAACCAACAATAAATCAAACAAACCGGGTTCATTCCAAAAGAAGTTCCAAAATAAAACCCCTAACAGTACGGAACAATCAAAGAAAATTCATTTTCAAAACGAAGGTGACGAAAGTGAGGAAGGCAATGAAATCACGGAACAGGAAACGGAGGAAGTCTCCGAGGTAGTAGAAGACGAAAATTTTCTAAAGCCATTATAACCGTCTTCCTTATATTTACATTAGTGAATTAGGTGGCAGATTTTTATTAGATACAGGCGCTTCACAATCTCTAATCAACCCGCGAATTTTAAAAGATTCAAAAAATATGGACATATCGATAAAAAATGAAACACACTTCATTAAAACAGCTCATGCAACCTCCAAACATAAACAGGTGGCATACATTAAACTCCCGGAAAAATTATTTAAAGAAGACATAACACATAAGTTTTTAATCTTTAACTTTGACTCAGATTTTGTAGGACTACTAGGTCTAGATTTACTAGTCCCACTTAAATGCAAAATAGATATTAAAAATATGGTACTTCGCACAGATAAAGCCGTAATACCAATTAGAGACGACATAAAATCACATAGTAAAATAGAACCCAAATGCGAACAAGTAGTAAACCTATTATGTAACTATAGGGAAGGAGAATACTTTTCAAAAGAAAAAACAACGAAAAGTGGATTAATCTTCCCATCAGCATTAGTCACAGTAAAAAATGGAAATGCAGTAATGACGGTAATAAACACATCTAATAAAACCATTAACCTGAAAAACAGCTGTCTCTTAAACTTTCAAAGGTTAAACATAAAAAATAACACAACAGAAACCAGTAAATAACACCAAAGAGCTAGAAAGTTCAATAGACAAATTGCAAAAACAAAACTTAGAGAGATTACGAACCAGTCACATGAATCCGGAAGAAAATCGTGAAATTAAAAAATTATGTTACAATTATAGAGACATTTTCCACTTCGAGGAAATTCCATTAACATTTACGCACGAAATTAAACACCAACTAAGATTAACAGACAGTAAACCTATTTACAGGCACCGAAACAAAAAGAGGAAATTAAAAAACAGATTAATCAACTATTGGAGAATAATATCATAAAAGAAAGTAATTCCCCTTGGTCATGCCCAGTACACATAGTGCCAAAGAAAGTAGACGCTTCAGGAGAACAAAAATATAGGTTAGTTATAGATTATAGGAAGTTAAACGATAAAACAATAGAAGATAAGTATCCTTTACCTAACATAGACGATATTCTAGATAAGCTAGGAAGGGCCCAATACTTTACCACACTAGATTTAGCATCAGGTTACCATCAAGTGGAAATGCACCCGGACGACGTAGAGAAAACTGCATTTTCTATAGATCGTGGACATTATGAATTTCTCAGAATGCCATTCGGTCTAAAAAAACGCACCAAGCACATTTCAGAGATTAATGGATTCAGTACTACGAGGTCTAGATAATGTTCTAACGTATTTAGACGACGTAATTATATATTCTACATCCTTACAGGAACACTTGGAGAAATGTAAACAGGTATTCGACAGATTCAGATCACACAATCTTAAGATTCAATTGAATAAATCTGAATTTTTACAAAAACAGGTCAAGTTTTTAGGACACACGTTGACAGATAAAGGCCTGCAGCCAAACGAAGACAAAATTATAACAGTAAAAAAGTTCCCTTTACCCAAAACACAAAAAGAAATTAAGTCCTTCTTAGGATTAGTAGGTTATTATAGGAAATTCATCCAAGATTTCGCAAAGTTAACAAAACCCTTAACAAAATGTCTAAAAAAAGGTAGTAAAATAGAATTAACACCGGAATACACACAAGCAGTTGAAAAATGCAAAGAAGTACTTATCAATGCACCCATACTTCAATATCCAGATTTTGAAAAACCTTTTATTCTCACTACAGACGCATCAGACGTAGCAATAGGCGCAGTATTATCTCAAGGACAAATAGGCTCAGATAAACCAGTAGCGTACGCCTCACGAACACTATCGGACACAGAGCAAAGATATTCCACTATAGAAAAGGAATTACTAAGTATCGTTTGGGCTATAAAATACTTCCGCCCTTACCTATATGGTAAACGATTTACTATTTACACAGATCTTCGTCCACTCACTTGGATTATGTCTATTAAAGACCCAAATTCTAAACTCACACGATGGCGCCTAAGATTAGCAGAGTACAATTATGATGTACAATATAAAAAAAGGAAAAGCCAATACAAATGCAGACGCACTCTCAAGAGTTCAAATAATACACCATAACGAGATTAGTGAAAACCCTCAACCTAGTACATCAAATGACAACGTAGACCTGACAAACATAGATATTCGAACACTATTAGGCATACCTATTACTCCAGACACCGTAAACCAACCACAGGATAATCAGGAACAGGCAACACAAGTACCACCGGTTTTGGACAATACGCAAACGAGAACAAAGACAGACACAATCACAGACAGTAACCAAATAGAAACAGGAACGGATAAAATACCAGAAATAGATGATGCTATAGATAGACAGTTAAAACAATTGCACATTAGGAAAACACCTGGAGACACTTACAGAATAGATGATAGGTCCAAAGGTAAAATAATAATAAAAGACGTTTGGATTCCAATCAACAACACAAAAGAACAAATAATTCAATTTTTAAAAGAGCACACAATTCCAGACAGAATTTTTCATTGTTTTTTCCATCACAACGAATACTATCCACTATTTTGCGAAGTATTTAAATCAATATTCAGCAATCGTGGACCAAAACTAATTCGGTGTATGAATAGAGTTACACTCATAGAAAATATTTCCGAACAAACAGACATAATAAGGAAATATCATGAAGGCAAAACAATACACAGAGGCATACAAGAAACTTACAAACACATACATAGAAATTACCACTGGCCTAATATGTTAGCATCAATACAAAAATTCATTAATAAATGTGACAGCTGCCTCAAAAGTAAATATGAACGCAATCCTTTAAAATTACCTCTAGCATTAACTGACACACCAAATAGACCAATGGAACATATGTTCATGGATCTTTACAGTAGCGGAGGTATAACTTTCTTAACCATTATCGATAACTTTACAAAGTACGCGCAAGCAATACCACTCAACGCTTCAACTAGCATACATATTGCAGAAGCTCTACTGAGCTTATTTTCAATAGTAGGAGTACCTAAGAAAATCACAACAGACTCCGATACGAAATTCGATAACGAAGTAATCACAGAAATATGTGCAATGCACAGCATACACAAACATTTTACAACACCATATAATCCTAATTCAAACTCTCCAATAGAAAGATTGCACTCAACTTTAGCAGAAATCATTAGAGTACAGAGAATAACTGATAAAGACGACCCTACAAATCTAATGAAATACGGCATGATAGCTTACAACAATACAATTCACTCCTCGACGGGATTCACACCCTTTGAACTACTCTATGGACACACTGATAGTAGAAACCCTTTAGAACTACACTGTCCTAAAGAATTCTACCAGGAATACGTAGTTAAACATAAACAAATAATGGAAAGTACACAAAAACTAATCAATAATAAGCTAGCAAATGAAAAACAGCAAGTAATAGAAAGATTCAATAAAAACAAAGAAACGGCACAATTTAAAGTAGGGGATAGCGTGTACAAACAGGTAGCAAAGACGGCTAGGAATAACAAGCTGGAACCTAAATACATAGGCCCATACACAATAGTTCGCTTACATCCAGAACAAATAGCCGAAATAGTAGGCAAACACGTGAACGCCAAAACAATCAGAGTTCACTTCCGCTTACTAAGGCGTCCTGAAAATGTTTCAGGAACGCCATCGCCTGCCTCGCAGTGCTCCAGCTCGCCGCTACCACATCAGTCATACAGCCAATAGATACCCATAATGGAATTTTGGTATTAACAGAAGCCAAAGCCCAATATCAAGTAGACACATACCACTTAGCAGTGATTTACAACACAACTAAATTAAAAGAGGTATTCTTAGAAATTTGTAGTAACTATTACACCATCAAACTAAAACAAAATAGTTCCGAAGACATCACAGATATTACTAAGGAAATAGACTATCGTATAGACACGATAGAAAGTAAGTTACTCTATTTAGGATTAGAAACCATAGGTTTTAGATTAAAAAATAGATATAGACGTGGCCTTATAGATGGCTTAGGCACTGTAGTAAAAGCCATCACAGGTAATTTAGACCAGAACGATGCTAATAAGTTCGAAAACGAAATTAGATCAATGCAATCAGCACTTAGTAACAATAGAGCCAATCAAAAGAAAACAATAAATATTATGCAGGAATTTATGAAGGAATACGAAAACAACTTAAGAAACATCAAAAATAACCAACAGGAAATATACAAGGCAATAGATAGATATTCTAGTAAAGAAACAGAACTTGAAGCTAACTATCTCACAACTAGAATCTTTAATAGTATTGGAAACTCGCTTCAACAACTTTACGACAGATTAGACACGCTAGAGAATGCATTAACATTCGCACATCTTGAAAGAATGCACCCTAGTATAATTGACCCTTCTTATCTAATTGAAGAATTGAATATCATCCAGAACGAAATCAGCGGAAACTTAGCTTTTGCCCCTAACCTAAATAACATTCAATTATGGGAAAAAGCTATCATAGTAAAAGCATATAGTACTAACGAAACAATTAACTTTATACTGGACATACCAATAGTTGCAGAACAACCTTATAACCTATTACACCTATACTCCATCCCTAATAACAATAATACGATCCTTATACCCAAAAATCCTTTCCTAATCTTGGGAAATAACGAATTCGCCTATCCCCACGAGCCATGCACCAGCATAGTAGAAAATGAAGTCATCTGCAAGCACCTAGAATGGAACACATTACTGCACTCAGATGATTGCATAGCCCAGCTCATCCAACATCAAGAACCACACAATTGCACTTATGCAACCGCAACGTTTGAAAACAACATCATCCAGCAAATCAAGGACAACAGCTGGATAGTCATCATGAAGCAAGAAGAGGTCATCAAAACCATCTGTGGCAATGACGTTCAATACCAACGTAACAAAGGCGTTTGTCTAATTTCAACAGACAATAATTGCAAAGTCCAAGTTATGGATAGAACATTAACAACACATCAACGATTCATCAACATAAAAGAAACCATACCATTACCACGTGCGCACCAAACGCCTAAAGTACTACCTATCAAGATAAAACTAGAAAACATTGAACTAGACAATCTGAAGAAAGCTATACAGCAGTCGGAAGAGGTCGAGTCAGCAATATTAGATCCTGTAATCATCTCAAGCACACCTAGTTGGTCATCAATACTCCTGTACATCATAGTACTGGCAACAGGAACGGGAGTGGCAGTCTACAAACTCTGGTGGATACCCAGGTCGGCGCACACCTCAGCCTTGCAGGAACCTGAAGCTGAAGAACTTCAACTTCAGTCGCAGCCTTCGGCGCGCCTCCATCTTAAGGGGGGAGGAGTTATATAAATGTAACAAGGCTATTGCACAATAGCCTTCATTATAATTAGGTAATTAAGATTACTTATGTATAGCTTCCTGGTACTACGATAACAGGAAGCATTATAATATAATATTCCCTTATTCCTTGTACTTAGCTTGTAAGGTTGATTATGAAAATAAAGTTAGTCTTAAACTGCTCTTCAAGCGAAACGGACCTGTAGTTCCTTTTTAAAAAGCCTTTCGCCTCAGCCCACAACCTAACTAGGGTTTGGAAAAGATTAAGTGGATTAAAGATTTATGTGCAAACTGTGAAGTGATAGATATAGGTGAGAAGGGATGTCCTAATTTAGCAACATTAAAAAAAAAGTTCTGCAAAAATAAAACTGATTGATAGAACTAACACATTATTATAAAACATATAAAATAATAAACAAACGAGAGAGAAATAGGAAATTCTATAAAAATCAAATTTTAATCAAAGACTGCAACATGCGCGGCGTTCATCTTACAAAGTAATTGTTGAATACATGGAAATTACTCACTCACACATACACCTCACATAACAACGATAAAGTTCGAATTCAGCAAATTTGCATAATGCAATTTTGCAGTCCAAGGTTTTAAAGACTCACTCACACCTATACTATGAAAAATTTGTACGATCGTTTCCGACGCCGTCGTCAGGCGGTTTACAAAGAGTATAGCACAATAAATAGCCACGGGACGGCGCATGAACCGTTTCGAAGGCGAACGTATGAGTGTGAAAGCGTCTTAATTAATCAAGCGCAACGCGGAGTAACAGCAGAGCAACCAGTAGTTGATTGTTAGCGTGTAAGGTAGTGTTAGCTGTATGAATCAATTAAATAAACATTTGGTTGTCCTTGGTGCCCAATCTAGGGTCATGGAAATAGAATGAGCTTGTGCCTGTAGGTGCATGCTATTTCTTGCTCTGTGAAGAGACAAGAGTCAATCTGACCCAAATTTTAGTTTAATGTTTACGGTATCCTAAAGTTCAGATGTCCTTGGTGCCCAATCTGGGGTCATAGAAATAGAATGTGTGTGCTATTTCTTGCTTTGTGAAGAGACATGAGACAAACTGTCCTGAATTTTAGCTTACTATGTTCGTGTATGTAGTTCAATTTGCAAACGAATTATGTGTACATCTCAAACTCCGTCTGCGTACTCGCCCACACACGACCTGAAGCTTTTGATGCCGTTCCATTGTGTTTCCCTTTTTGACAGTTTGAGAGTTGTCGCTAGATCTGTATCTAGCCTGTGCTTCAGACTTAAAACATTGAAACATTATGCATTTCCTGTACTTTCCCTACCTCTCTTAAAGTTAGAGCAGCAATATTTCGCATTAAATTGGACTCGAAACACACAGACTCAATCATTCGTCTGACAAATGACTCTGAAACTCTGCTTTGCACCTTTAAAGTATTTATTTATATATATTTATAGTTAGTTATATAGTTTTTTCTTACCTAGCTACGCCTCTGACTATACATAATTACATTACATACGCCAATTTCAACCAATAATATATTACTTTGACAAGTGATTAAGGATGCCCTTTAAGAGAATATCTTCTGACACCTGTAGGTAATGTTGTCAAAGACAATCCAGAAGGCAGGTTTAATGCTGTTGGGACATCAAGGAGAAGGAGCTTAGAGACTGAATAAATTTATCTTATTAAGAAGTCTAAGATGTCAGACAATATCAAAACCGAACACGGCATCGATGACCTTCGTTTTGCCAGTATTGGAACACATAACCATAAACTTCTGCCAACTTATCGGCGATGTCGTGTATGGAGCTCAAAAACCAAAAATAAAAGGCCAACAATGCAATATTCCAGATGCAAGGTGCCGCTATGTAGTACCATATTTTGATATTTACCATGAACACAAATAAAAATTAATATTTATTTTTCATAATCCTTCACATGCAGTGCCACCTAATTTCCTTTTGAATTTCACGAACCAAAAAGATACCGACATAATAATTTCCTAGATGCATCTGCCATATCTTTTTTTGAAATTCATGAAAATTATATTTATAATGAGGTTAGCTCTTCCAACTTCTGTTTGTCAACCAGAGTTCTAGACAATAGAGTGAAAATAACCTCAACATTACCGACATGGCTCATACAAATCGCACATTAATTTCCTTAACGTCATTAAACAAAAATTATCAATTTTGAGCTAAGTAACGCCATCTATACTATGAACTATTCCCTATTTTTTCCAAAAACACTGGCTTTAATAGTTCACGTAGAATCCGCTAGATGGCATAATGACGTTACGTTGTTTCCTGCGAAACGCATGAGTTGTGACTGCAGAATGACACATTCACCATTACGCAACGAGTTGTCAACAGTGAATGATTATTCAGTGCAAGGAATAGTGACACTTTACGCATTGAGACGTTGAAGCAGTTATAAAATCGGTAGAAGTTTTAGATCTATAATGATGTCATAACGACATTTTTTGTTTAGTGTCTTTAATTAAATAACCATAGCCTGATTTTTTTTTAAACAGTTAACAACATTATGACACTATAATGAAAATGTCGTTATGACTTTTGCAAAGTAGCTTCATTTTTTGATGTATATTGACATAATAAGCTTACTGACGTTATACCTCGTAGTCAGTATAGAATGTATGTGCTTAATATCGACACTATACGCATAGTGACATTATGCTTTCGAGAATTTTAGTTCTCGCTTTACTGAATTATGTATATTTTTGTTTAGTGGCATTTGGTACCCATACATTTAAAATGGAAATGCATCTAATTATGTCATAATTTGCTATAAAGGCACTAATAACAATTACATTATTGTGATCTTGGTAAAAAAAAATACCAATTTCGTTGAGCCAGATACGAGTATATAGTACTTTGGTTTATTCTGGGCAATTTGATTTAAAATATTTTTCTCTTCATTTATGGTTCAATTATTTGTTTAATTTTTACGAACATAGGTAGTAATAATTATTGATAATTTTCAAATAAAATAACTTTTTTCAGTAAACGATGCCACTACCTTCTGAGCGAATTAAGAAGCTACGAGACATAGTTGGAAGCTGTCTTGAAAATCACAATGCAAGTACCAATGAACAAAGATCTCAAGATATTCCGCACATTGAACAATTGGAGTATAAGACTTCATACAATCCATTGAGTACTTTGCAGTTAAGACGACGTGTAATTAATGACAGTGTAGAACGGCTAAGAAATGTCAAAAGACAATTATTTACAAATATGGAAAATGACTCTAATTACAATATAGAAAATGAACCCATGGAAGCAAATTATATTGATGAACAATGTACATTTATTGAAGAACAAAAGAGCCTTGAACAAAACTGTGCACCATCAGTATCTACTTTGCCCGAGTATTCAGGTGACAACATAATATGCAATGAACCACTGAATATCGCGGTTAATAGAAGAGACTCATCCACATCAAACCTAAGTAATGGATCAAACGGCGATTTCTCACCAGCTTCTGATGATGATCGTACATACTTACCTTCAAGAAAACGACGTCGCACAGTGGTTCGAAATCGACGCTCCGTGGACATTGAAATCAAAATTTCTTTAGACGAGAAATAAAAATCGGAATGGCTTTATTTCAGTATTATTTATAATATTTGGTAATATGACAGTTAAAGACAGCACCATCTCAGAAAAAAAAAAAAAAAATATTTTTTTGTATGAAGAAAAACACAAAAGTCGTTTTTTCTCATAACTTAATAAAACTTAAAGCCTGCGGCTTACATGGGGTGTTGTCCTACATGAGGCGATTCCGAAATGCTATAACACGCACACCCATGCGCGCCGCTTCACTCACAGCAGAGTGTTGAATTTCGAGAAATTCAGTTAGAGATTTTTACGTTGATTTATGTGTGATCTTGAAAATATACAAAGTAATTGACTTTAGTTTGCTAATTTGATTAGTTATAATGAGAAATAATGGAATATACAATATAAAAATACTAAAAAAAACACTCAAATTGAGACTCATTTACAATATAAATAGATTTTGCAATCTTTCTTATAATAATTTAATTCGGTATTAGTAGATACACAGTTTGACTTCTTAATTAACATTAAAAAAAAAAAGTACAAAAACTTATAACTAATACAGAAAAATACTAAGAATAAGCAATTGTATAATTGAGAAATATATTATTTCACCACTTCACTCAGAGCAGAGTAATGAACTTCAAGAAATTCAGTGGATTTCTCGAAGGAATTTAATACTATATTATTTGATATCTTTGGGATAGGTGCACATACCAATGGGCAACGATAATTACATAGTAATGATTGTTTGATGTAAGCTGTTCGTAATCTCAAGTTTAGCAGGAAATCAATGCTTAATGCATGCTAATTAACTTATGATGGTAATTTAGTCTCATCTCATTAGTGCATGTTGCAAATATTGTTAACGAGTTAAGATACATTAGTTAAGGGCTATTTTTACGAAGTGTTTAACTAACTACTATTAATTAAGATACGATTAAGAGGGTACTTTTATATAAATAGGGACAACATCGTCAAAATCATTAGTTATTGTCAGCAACTGTTCGCGCTATAACATTAAATTCTTGCTTACGTACTTACTTATTATCATGGAAGGATTTTATACAAATTTGGACATATTCATATTTGTGAAAACAAAAAGTTGCTTTTCGCAGCCTAGTATTTTGTTAGAAGCACTTCTAACCAAAGCGACAAAGGACCATGAGTCAAATTGGGCTCAGTGTCCAACAGAGTTATAGCATACGCCATTGTGAAGGATTTTGTTTGTACTAAAATTGTTACTATGGGCAGCACCTTCAATTCCATTGCAGAAAAAAGATATGCACCTAAATATAGGTTTTGTAGAAAAAGACAATTGTTAGGAGTCGTAAAACTTATTGAAACAATATACTCATTCTTAAAATGCTTAAATAGTGGTAAACTATAGATGCGCCTGCGCCCGTGTGATTTACAACACTCTCCATCCCTTTTACACCTCCCGGACGCCTGCGCGGGCGCCCGTCTACTCTCAAGCAGTCGACTCGTGATTCTCACGTTGTTAGCTGTGTTTCCGTGTATCCTCTCGTGTTCTGTGGTTTACCGACCCTAGCTTGTTTATGCTTACGTATTTATTTATTTTGGACTCTGTTTATGCTTACGTATTAGTGCGCTTGGTGATTTATTTATTATATTAAACCTGTTATACATACATACTTGGTTTTCTACTGTTTTTCTTTGTGTATTAGTTTTTATTGTATATTTAGTTCATTTCTTGTAGATTACGAGTTAAGTCAAATTAAGAAAATTGAAAGTAACGTATACATATATTTATACCTTTTAAATGTATAGCAGAAAAATGTAAACGGAACGAAGGAGCCTGGATCTCACGACACAGGGAATCCTAGTGTGAGTTCCAGGAATCAACGCATTCGAATGTAATATTTTAAACAATAAATTATTCTATTCTATTCTATTCTATTCTGTTAACTTGACCTGGACTGTTTATGGACACTGATTTACCTACCTGTTTTTGCAATGGCTACCGAAGGACGGCGTTGTGTGTTGTGCCCACGTTCTGTTTTGCGACAACGGCGGCATATTTTAGATGAACACTTACCAGAAAGACAACCCCGGTATGCAGAATATATTCAACAAAATGCGCTCACCGAGGTAAGTGTACACATTTCCTGTACACGGCACATATACCTGTTATAAATCTGTATTTAAAATGTCTGTCTGTCATTCTATCTGCTCATATTTTGAGAACTACTGAACCAATCTTAATACAGTTTGTTTCATTAATACATAATTATAGGCTACTTACCATCACGCTAAGTTATCGAAGGGGAAAGCAGAGAGGTTAAATATGAGAGAGGTCAGGAAAAAACGGCCGTTTAATTAGAAATCCCATTCGCTATAAAAATGGGACCTAAAAAATCCGACTTTTACGTGACCTGTGCTGCGGGCACAGCTATAGGTTATAAAAATCCCAAGGGAATGATCATCAAGTCTACGCGGACGGAGTCGCGGGCAAAAGCTAGTCAAAAATAAACCCAATAGTATGCCGCAGAAAGTATTTTATTTATTGAATGTTATTTTCAAATAGTCTTTACTTTTTTTTAGGTTGCGTTTAATAACATCCAAGCTACATGCCATCGGTGTTGGCAAGTAGTGCAAAATACAGTTCGACAACAAGAACCAGAAATGCCACTACGTCAGGATGTCCAACCGGAAAGCTTACAAGAACCGCAAGGCCCACAAGAACCGCAAGGCCCACAAGAGCCGGGAATACCACCACAAGCAGAAGATCTACAACAAGTCGTTATTCCTGATTATATGAGAGCGCCCAATGTTGCTTAGGGTAGGTTCAGATGACAAGCGCTCAACGCGCGTTTTGATAACGCGCGTTTACAACTACATACATTTTATTCAGGCCGTACACATGCTAACGCGCGTTTTAGTAACGCGCGCGTTCAACGCTGCGCTAGCGCTCGACTGTTGTCAGCGCGCGTCAACGCCGCTTTGAGATCATTGGTTTTCTATGTTTCCGTTCAGTTGAGCGCGCGCTTTCGACGCGGATAGACGTATTTTAGGGTTCGTCAAGTTCGTCCGAAAATCGTCCGAAATGGAAACCGAAGCTTTTAATACGGAATTATTAATTGATGAAATAGAGAAACGTCCTGCGATATGGGACATGAAAAGTAGCGATTATTCAGATAAGAATTTGAGAAGACGGGCTTGGGAAGAACTCGTCCTTATATTTTGTGAAGGACATGACAATGAAGAAAAGAAAATATTATGTGAGTATATATATTTATTTACATTTACAATCGGTTTGTGTTACAAGTTAAATATAACGATCCTGCCAATCTACTTTTCCTTCATTAATGAAATAGTTTGTTAAATGTACTCGAACATTATCCGCCTGTCGCACAGCACGTCCGGTATAATGTGAGGCTAGATTTTCCAGGGGTGGCGTATAAAGTGTGTCTTCAAAATTGTAGCCATCCCTGATTCTGACATAATTATTTAGTGTACATATCGCTTTTACGATCTTTTCTGCAAAACCGATGTTAACATCTAACGGCCTGTGTAAAATGCGCCATTTATTGCACATTATGCCAAAAGTACATTCAACATACCGGCGTGCTAATGTCAAACGGTAATTAAATATTTTTTTAGCATAAGTTAGTGACCTTCCCCCATATGGACGCATTAAATTCTCCATCATGCCAAAAGCTTCATCAGCCACTATCACATATGGCAACGTTGTCGGTCTATTTTGTATTAACAATGCCTTTGGCTCAGGTAGATCTAATGACCTTTCTGTCAGCTTTTTGTACAATGAAGAATTCTTGAATATACCTGAGTCACTGTTTTTACCGTAGGCACCTATGTCAACCCACACAAAACAATAGTTTGCATCCGCTAGCGCCAATAAAACTAGCGAAAAATATTTTTTATAGTTATAATACATAGAACCCGTGTGTTCAGGCTGGATTAACCGTATATGTTTCCCGTCCAAGGCTCCCAAACAATTGGGAAACTTTGAGTTCTTTTCAAATATCGTGGATATTTCACACCACTTTTCTTTCGTTGGTTCACTCATAACAACGGGCCTTAATTTTTTCCAAATAGTTTCACATACATGTGGTATTATAGTAGCCACAGTAGATTTGCCAATTCTATAGTCGTAGCTTAATGTCCCAAATGAACATCCAATGGCCAAATATCTGGAAACAAACATAAACTATTACTAAATACTGTTTTTTTTTTCAGCGTCATCCCTGCAAAAAAAGTGGAAGAGTTTACGGGATAATTATATGAGAGAGGTGAAGAAAATAAAGACTGTCAAATCTGGATCAGGAGCTTCCAAAACTTCGACATATATTCATTATAATAGACTACGATTTCTACAGGCATCAATTGCCAACAAAGATACAGAAAGTAGTTTCGATGCAGATAATGCATCAACTTCGTCAGAGGTTGCTGAAGTAGAAATAAGTTCTGGCTTTAAGAGTCCTAAATCTACTTCAAGAAAAAAACAAAAATTAAATCCTGCTGATGAAAGATTTGCAAACATATTAGAGCAGAGTTTAGCACAGAAAAATGTGTCTCATCCAAAAGAAGATGACGATGAAGACAAGCTGTTTTGTTTGTCACTCGTTAAAGAGATTAAAAAAAATCCGGAATATAGGCGACTTCAAACTAAAATTGCCATTTATAATTTAATTTTGCAAAACCAAAATGAATTTCAAGGACCACAACAACAGACATATGAAAATCAAAATTACCCGGTATCACAACGAAGAAATTATTCATCACAAGAGCAGCGTCATCAGTCATCAGCTTCTGTTGAAGGCTTTCGTTATCATGATTATAGATCACAGCAGTCTAGTGTGTCAAATAATTTTGCACATTATGGTTATACTACAGCAATGGGGTCTCCATCGCCAGTAACACCTACTCCATCGCCAGCACCAACTAATGTCAGCAATGAATCAGAGTTAGAGTTATTCTGCGAGTAACAAAATGTTATTTTTTCTTTAAAAAAATTGTTCCTAAACAAGTTGATTTGATTTATTTGATTTATAGATTATGTTGATTATTAAAAAACTTACCTCAATGTAATTATGAGTTTTTCTTCCGGTGAAATGCTATATCGCACAGCGTTTTTATCTGCTACGAGTTCATCGTTTATGAGAGTCAGTAAGTCATCAAATGACTTGATGGACATTCTGAAGTAGTTAAAGAATTTGGGCTCAAATTGCCTTAACTTAGGATATAAAATAATGTACTGACTTTCAGTCAGCCTGGTTGACAAAATTGGGTGAACCCAATATCTCCGTCTTCTGTTGTGTCGTTTCTGCCGTCTGTATAAAATCACCGATAAAACTGTTTCTACGTCCATCTTCGACAAATGTAGAACTCAAACTGGCCGCAACAACGCGCGTTTAACGCCTGACAAGCGCGCACCATGTGAACACTATACAAAAATTCAACGCGCGTTCAACGCGCGCTGAGCGCTTGTCATCTGAACCTACCCTTACCGTTGTATTTTTAATGGCTGCCCTAACGCAGAACGTCTTAGAATCCCAGTTACGATTAAAGTACATATTCTTTGTGAGCACCGCTTATACATACCTGAAAGTGCAAGAGTTTGCCAAGAACATCTGATGGGTAACGACAATTGGAACTTTTTGATTAATAATTGTAATGTTACGCATAACTTTAATGTACGTCAGATCACAGATATGACTAATATGCTGGTAAGAACCATTACCCAAGGCCAGAGATTTGATTTTGAATTAGAAGCTGCATTAACGGATAATGACTTATATTTTTGGACTGGACTAAACTTGCAACAATTCAATAGAATTTTGGAAGAGACTCCTTCTCTAGCACAAAGAAGTAATCGTCCACGGACTGTCCTCGGTATCTATATGACAAAACTAAGAACAGGAGAGTCAAATGAGAGATTGTCAACATTGTTTAATATATCTCGCCGAACACTGGAACGAAAACTTGCACTAGCCAGAGAATGTTTAATGAATGACTTCGTTAACAGACACCTTGGTATTGGCCATATTTCGCGAGAAAATATACTGCAAAGAAACCTGCTATTACCAAAAGGCTTGTTTGGCAACGAAGAAAATACAAAAGCCATTGTTATAGCTGACGGCACCTATATGTACATCGAAAAAAGCTCTAACTTTTTATTTCAGAGAAGAACTTACAGCTTGCATAAGTTTCAAAACCTTTTGAAACCTTTTCTGATGGTATGTAGTGACGGCTACATTATCGAAGTTTATGGTCCGTATGCGGCTACGGATTCTGATGCATCAATTATGAACAATATATTAAACGACGAGGAAAATCCTTTCCACTGGATGTTTCACCGGAACGATGTGTTCATCTTAGACAGGAGCTTTCGAGATAGCGTAGAAAACTTACAGGCATTGGGATATGAGGCACACATCCCACCGACAAAAGACAGATTCGAAACTCAATTGACCACAGTTCAAGCAAACAAATCAAGATTAATAACATTGTGTCGGTGGGTTGTAGAAGCTGTTAATGGGAAGTTTAAAAATAGATTTAAACTACTGCGACAGGATTATTTTAATAGAGCCTTGCCGCATTTATTTGTTGACTTTAAAATTGCAGCCGCTCTTATTAACGCATTTTACAAGGTAGCTGTGGATAATGAACATGCAAATGAAATATTAAGAATAGCCAATGAAAGGCTCCATACACCAAATCTTTTGAACGACTATGTACTATCGGACAAAGATAAGCATGCTCACTTAAGAAAATATTCCTGCGAGAGCGCAGCTAGTGACAAACCACACCCCTTCCTAGTTTCCCCCAATTAGAGACAATATGCATTTGTGTGAGTAATGAGCGAGTAACATAAAATAACAAACATTAGCTAGAGCGCGGCAGTGCCAATTTGCTCTCGCTAATTGTTGACGCTTCCCTTAAATTCCTATCGCCATTTCATTTTCCGACCCGTTTATTTCTATCGGACTGATTGCCTGCCTAACTGTGACCTCTGCTTGTATACCGGACTGTGATCGAAAGCCTCATCTTGACCCTAGCTTGTATCCTGGACTGTGTGGGCTGTGACTAACGTGGTGCAACCATGACGACCCGAAACCTGATTCAGGAAGAAAGGCATCAAATTATTGTTTTGCATAGACAAGGGTTAAATATATCCCAAATAGCAGTGGAGTTGAACATGCAAGTAAGTTATGTTTTTGTATTCAGATAGAGGGAGATATAGAAATAAATAAAGTGATAGTAATATTATTATTTCATAGTTTGCATTTTTCCTTATATTGCAATTTAAAAACAAATTCTAACTTCCTATAATCCATTTACAATAAGCTAAGACATTTAAAAAAATCATTTTTACAGTCCGTTCAACCGATTTTGAAGTCTATTGCGGCATAACAAAAGGCAGCTGCAGTAAACAGTTGGTATTATAATCACTTCTTTGCCTTTAATGCCATCCCTTGTCCTACGGAATAGAAGTAAAAATCCTGTAAAACACGTTTGTTTAAATGTCTAATCTTATTGTAAATGGACTAACTAATATTATAATGCGAAAGTGGGTTTGTGTGTTACGCTTTAACGCTAAAACGGCTGAATGGATTTGGATGAAATTGACACATGGACACACACACACACACACACACACACACACACACAGACCACGACCTGGATTAGGACATAGAATACTTTTGTCCCGGTACCGTTTCCGTGGGATAATTTCCAACATCCACGCGGGAAAAGCCGCGAGCAGGTGAGTTTTTAATAATTAATTATTATTTTTCGTCCGGAAAATACGTATAGTGCTAAACCTGAAATTCGTAACAAAATATTGCTAATATATCTAGTAATTAAATTTATAAATATTATATTTTAATAATGATTACTTATTACTTACTAGTTTTTGCCCGCGGCTGCGCTTGCGTAGAGGTCAGAAATTATCCCACGGGAACGTATTACCGGGCTAAAAAGTATCCTATGTTCTATGCCAGGTCATGGTCTACCCATGTGTCAAATATCATCCAAATCCGTTGGGCCCACAGAAATCTAAATAATAAGGCGCATTAATTAGATTTCTGTGGTTGGGCCGTTGAAGCGTGAAAGCGTAGCAAACAACTCACTTTTGCATTTATTTTATTCGTAGTCTAAATAGTTAGGATTTAATACATAAAATCACTGCCTTTTAATTGCCTAGATTTCTATATTTCTTTGTTGCTATTGATGTTGTGAGTTTAATTATAATGGCATCGTGTGATAAATTGTTGGATTTCTGTGTCAAAAAAATGCAAAAATATAATATAAACTTTTTATACCAAATAAATGATAAATAACAACAATATACTGTATATATATAAAAAAGGAGGAGCTCGTGGCTAAGTAATTACAGCCGCACGGGTCGATCCATCAGGTTAAGTTACGCTTGCCGGGGTTGGTCAGTGGATGGGTGACCATATTTACATACCGAGACTCCTCCGTGCCTCGGAAAGCACGTTAAACGGTTGGTCCCAGCTGTCATTCGTGAATCTTTGACAGTCGTTACGGGTCGTCAGAAGCCCGTAAGTCTGACAACCAGTCTTACCAAGGGGTATAGTATTGCCCAGTTACTGGGTTGTAGAGGCCAGATAGGCAGTCGTTCCATGAAAAATATTGGTATACAGCTGCATCCGGTTAGACTGGAAGCCGACCCCAATATAGTTGGGAAAAGGCTAGGCAGATTTATATATAAAAATAATAAAATTATTATAACTTTCAGATGGATTCTTTTTTAAAGTCTCATAAGATACTATTACCTACTTATAGTAATGCATTCAAATAAGTTTGTTCTTTTTATTTATTTTTGCTTTCAAAGACGTTGTTGGAGCCTTTTATGACCCGATAATAAATCCTAAACCAAAACAACCTAAACAATGGTGCCTTATCTCACAGCGTCGTTGCCGCATTTTAATTAGAAAAACCAGAGCGCATTCGTCGCATTTCTAGAGGCTTGATCATTATATTTCAAACTACATTTTTTTTTCGCCCAAGCACAAGATAATTGTATTTTATAATTATTTTTAACATTTATTTTATCATAATACTGCAGATGGAAAGTAATTGACAATATGTAAATTTTTGTTAGTAGTGCTCGTAAATACTTACCAAAATAACTTTAAAAAAATAGCACACATACTTTTAAATACTAACGATCTAGTGCTTGGCTGGCCGATAAAATAGCAAGTACTTACTATTTTTTCGGCAAAGCACTAGATCGTTGGTTTTTAACCACGAAAAACCTTTAGAAATGCCACGTTGCCAGCCCGCGCGGGATAAACACTTTTAAATAGTAGAGATAAAGCACAAATTTGCTTGGGACAGTTTCATACAATGTTGGAATTTACGCTATGCCATTTTTCTTACTCATAGGTATACGAGGTGTAAATTGCAATATCTGAAAACCTCTTAAGGGGTCATTGTACTAATCATTATGAACAACTTTTACTACGGGACCAAACATGAAATCGCGAAAAAAAAAACAGCTGTTCCCTACATTTATGTTCGCATAACTCGTCAAAATGTATGGACCCTTAAGAGGTTTTCAGTTATTGCATTTACAACTTGTATTTTAAAATATAGTTATGAATGTTGTAACTACTTAAATTAGTTATAGAAAAGTTAGAGTTTATTTATAATGAAGTCAACCAAAATGCACACCTTAAGTATTTCAATACTTATAATTTTTATTTATAGTGTACTAGTTGTGCCTTTTGAATAAGACTTTTGTAGTGTATTATTATACTTAGTTCCTATATTATGTTAAAAATCGATGCTGATTGTTTTTTTTTTTTTTCGTTAGAGAACAACGGTGCGCCGCTGGGTGCGAAGATATGAAGAAGGAGAAACAACAGAACGCGTTCGTGCACCTCGACCCCGGGCTATAAACGAAAACGAGTTAAATAATATGATAGCCACGTATGAAGAGAACCCGTTCACACCCACTCGCAGTTTCGCACAAGAATACGAAGTTTCGATGCAAACTATTAGAAACGAGTTGCATCGAGCTGGAGTCCATCAAAGACGTCCCGCAAAAAAAAATATTTTGACGCAGGAACAAAAAGCTGCTCGCGTGCGATTCGCTCGTGACTACAGGGACTTCGATTTCTCTTACGCCATATTTTCTGATGAAAAGTGCTTTAGGTCTAGCCAACAAGGTCGTCGGAATTTATGGCGTGTAGATAACACAAGATACGAACCTCGAAATGTGAACCCAAATGCAGAATCGGGAAGAATTGTAGTGAACATGTGGGGCTGGGTGAGTGCTGCTGGACCAGGCGAGCTCGCTTTTATACCAGGGAGGGCAAACGGCCAAACGTATTTAGAGGTGCTACAAACCATCATGGTACCCACAGTGCGCACGGTGTATCCACAACTGGACGTGCCAGAATTTTATTTTTTCCAGGACAATTGCCCGATACACCGTGCGCGGGTTGTTCAAGAGTGGTTGCGAGGGCAACCACAAATTAAAACAGTGCCATGGCCCTCCCGATCGCCAGACTTAAACCCCATTGAAAATTTGTGGGGTTTAATGGTCCATAGATGGGATAGTAGAGCAGAAAGAACGAAGGAAGCACTTGTCACACATTGCGAACAAGTTTGGGACACATTCAGAGGTTCGAATTTGTGCGAAGTCCTGGCTAGGTCCATGCGTAGCCGTTGCGATGCTGTGATAGATGCGGGAGGAGCAGCGATGAAATATTAATTTAATATAATTTTCTAGCTCTTTGTCTATTCAGGTTCCTCAGTTGTACAACTGAGGAACCTGAATAGACAAAGAGCCGCATTTATTACATTGGAAGCAAATCAGCTGGAAGACTTCCCTCGGCTAACAATAAACGAGATTTTCATGATATCGCTTGGGTCATATCAAATCGAACTTGCTAAATCATATTGCAGCGAACATTTACGCAATGGTTTATATACGATAGAAGTATGTCGTGAAAATGAATTAAATAATTTAGCAGCATGCAATATCCATCACCAAAATGTGTGGCTATTAAGAGGAAGGATACAGTCAAGACATGTTCGTGCACGTACATATTATGTATACATTCTGGTTAACAGAAACGAAATGGGTCGAGATGCCATCGCACAGTATTACTGCTCGTGTCTAACAGGTAGACGCACAGTAGGAAGTTGTGCTCATACCATTTCAATAATATGGTATCTAGGGTTAGGCAGGCACATACAATTTAATCCACCGGCAGGACATTTAGACGACATTATTATTGATATTGATTGAAATGTTAATAAAAATAATGTTAACTGTTAGCAGCTGTTTTATTTTTTATGTATACATTAAACCTGGAATTAAAACTAGTTAAAGATGTTCAATAACAAAACCTACAATGCCATAACAGCACTACTTTTTGCAGAATTTTAGTTTATTTATGGTCGGAGAAAAATATTTATAGCAAAATAACCCCATGGATTCTTCGCAAAAATGAGTTTAAATCTTTATATTTAGTGCTTTACAAGTATATTCAAAGTGGTCTCATCTCTGTTGGTGGGTGAGCCCAGGCTTCATACATTTTTGCCCATGGTCCTTTGTCTGAAGAAGAACAAAAAAAAAAAAAACAGTTTTGTCAAGTGTATATGTGTGTTTTGCATAGAAATTGGAAATCGTGTAATCGAACAATGCATACATTTGTCAAGAAGTATGAGACATGGCTAGAAAAAGAGATCAAATGGCCCAACTTCATTAAAGACAGATTTGTACAAAGTGAAGAAATTGGATTGGTATCAATCGACTCTGTTACTGATACTGTTGAACCTTCAACCTCAAGTGCTAGTGGTATAAATGATGGTGCGTCCACGTCCAAAGTAACTACATGTACTGTTAGCACTACAACACTAAAAAGGAGCCCAAGAAAACCTTTCTCAGAATTATGCCAAAAACAGAAGAAGAGAAGAATAGAAGAACTTTTAACGCACGACTCTCAGGAACTTGCATATGCTACTGCAGTGAGATGTGGTGAGGAGAATGAGGACGTGAAAGATTTAATAAAATATATTACCGAGCATCCTGAAAAAGCAGCAGAGATCAAGAATTTTTTGAAAGGCAAGACAACTACTAACAAGTATTCAGCAGAGAAAGCGTTGGGTATATTTATTTCTTTGAAATTGTCGAAGTGGCAGTATATAACTTTAAGGGAAACTGCGAAAGAAAGTGGTGTAGATTTGTACCCATCATATTATTCGGTTTTAAATGCCAAGAAGGCATGCTATCCTCCTGAGAGCGATATTGAAGTGACCGAACGAGGAGTTAAAGTAAAACTTCAAGCTATTTTGGACATCACTGTCACTCGACTTGCCAAAACATTAAACTTGGACCATATGCAAGATAAAGAACTGATCTTAATCTGCAAATGGGGCTTCGATGGTGCGTCAAATCAAAGCAACTACAAGCAATGCATGAATGCAGATGAAGACGACTCTAGTGTTTTATGAGCTCTTTTGTACCCTTGCAATTGATGTGTGGTGAGGATTTGGTCTGGGAAAACCCAAAACCTTCTTCTACAATGCTTTGCAGACCAATTTATTTCAAGTTTGTCAGCGAAAATAAGTTGGACATGAAGGAGGAAATGGGTTTGATCGATGCTGAAATTAAAGCATTGAAGCCATCTATCATTGAAAATAATATACAAGTTAAACATTCAATGTTAATGACCATGATAGATGGCAAAATAACGTCTCACCTGTCACAAACCTCTATGCAAACATGTGACATCTGTAAAGCTGTACCAAGTGAAATGAATGATTTGGAGAAGATTCACATGTAAGTTGAATATTGGAAATGTATGTTATTTTTTTTTATTTTTTTCTTATTGAAAAACACTTTTAACCTTTTTATTCATATTTTAGGAAATCTGTATCATCTGATATTTACAAGTACGGTTTGTCGACTTTGCATGCATGGATCAGATCCATGGAATGCCTGCTGCATATCGCTTACCGATTAGATTTAAAAAAATGGCAAGCCAGAGATGAAGCTAGTAAAGCAGCTTTGAAAAGTCGCAAACAGACGATACAGCGAAAATTTCGAGAGGAAATGGGACTCCTGGTGGATATCGTAAAACAAGGTTAGTTGATTTATTTATTTTGTATAATATCAAAGGGTTTTTTAGTTAGTGTAATACTATAAAACTTATCTTATAATGTTCTCATATCAGTATTTTTTATATAAAGGTGCTGGGACCACGAATGATGGCAACACGGCTAGAAAATTTTTCCAGTGTCCTGAGAAGACTGCAAATCGATGGCAGCAAAGTAGAAACGGACATCTACATTTTTGCGAAAATCCTTTTTTTACAAAAATGAGCTTATTTCAACCCTATCTACAAGTCTGTATTAAAATTATTTCAAATTTCATAATAATTAAGAAAATCTGCCACGTAAATAAGAACATCTACACTCGATTTTATAAAGACATCGCAGTAGAAACGGACATTTGATAATGTCCGCCTTTACTTCGGATCTTTGACAGATGAATGAAACGTCAACAAAAACATCAGTCACTTGTCACATTCTGGCGTGTACAGGTCATATTTTCCTGCCTTTTTATTGAATAAACATGGTCTACCGCATTCTACCTTTAATAAGTTATTAAAATATCAGTGAATATTTGAAAATGAGTGCCTCAAGGAACAAATTACTTTTAAATATGGCCCAAAAAGGTGTACAAATGGAAATAAATGAGATTTCGGATTTGGCAAACTTCAAGAAAGCAATGCAAAATACCTACGAAGGTGAGTGTGATACAGTTATGTTCTAATAATGATAGTGTTTACAGTTCGTTATTAGTGCTAGTAATGAAATCTTAGTGTAAATAATAAAATTTATTTTGAGGTTATGGTCCGACGTAAACGCGGACATCTGCCACTTGTTCGTTTATACGTCGTACTTTTTGCATATGTCTCAATCTATGAATGTATGATTTCTTGTTTTTATGAGGAAATTCATAGTTTTTTTTTCTTTAAATATACGTACTACTATTGTACATTGGTTTCACACATTTGTTTGTTTTTTTTTTCAGATTCGGCCACAGAAAATGAATTAATTCAGCTAAGTGATCTACAAGCAGAGATGTACGGCAATTTAGATAATATAGGATCGTTTGATAAAAGCAGGTTAGTGACATTTATTAAAACTACTTTAAATTATGTCTGGAATGTATATTCTTAAACTACATTTCAATATTGCTTACAGCTTACCGCTCTTGGGAAATAGCACGCTTGAACAGATCTTGGCTGATGATGACGAGCAACACAGTGCGTTATTATCTATTACGACCTCTGCTGAAATACATTATAATCCAGATGCTAATCCAGCTAAATTAACTGATTGCCCTCGAGCGCGCTCTATTACACCCATACCTCCTGAGTTTATTTCGTTTGAAACAGAGTCGCAGTTGCCGGAACCTATTTCTGAAGCTGATGTTATACGTTCATTCAGTCCACAAATCACATCACCATCCATTTTAGTCACTGATACTAGTGCAACATCATCAGCAAGTGGCGCTTCCAGTGAATGCTCTTCACCTTCGTCAACAGTTATGTCTGGGAGAAAACGACGTAAATTTACAATTGACGTTACAAAGAGAAGGAGGAAGTGCAGAAAAGAGAATTGGATTGATACAAGAAGAAAATTGTTGCTAAATCTTGGTAAAACACACTTATCACGGAATGGTAAAGAACAAAAACAAAAGGATATGCGGCTCTCATGCGAAAACTGCATATTTAAGTGTCGCACAAAAATAAGTGAAGAAACAAGACGAAAAGTATTTGATTTATTTTGGGGTCTGGGTAATCATGTTAAACAATGGGAATTCATTGGTAAATATACAAAACGTTACACAAAAAGAAGAATCACGACTGATAGCGAATCGAAACGTAATATGAGCGTTCATTATTTCCTACCCATCATACTACCATTAAATGAGAATTGCAGTGAGATAAAAGTTTGCAAAGTTATGTTTAAAAATACTCTGTGTATTAGCAACCAGTTCATTCAAAGCGCCATGGATAAGTATGATAAAACAACAGGTTTTTGTAAAGAGGATCGACGAGGTGTTCATGGCAATAAAATAAAATTGCTCACTGAAACAGTTATCCAAAGCGTATGTGATCATGTTAAAAGTTATCAACCGGTAGAATCTCATTACACCCGCAAAGATACTAATAAACTGTATTTAGACAACTCATTAAACTTCAGTATCATGTTCAAAATGTACAAAACATGGGCTCAAGAAAACAACCTCACAGAAGTTGTTAATACATTGAGACAGTACAGGGATGTTGTTAATTCCCACATGAATGTAGACTTCTTTGTACCGAAAAAGGATCAGTGTGATCAGTGCACTGCTAATAAAAATAATCCACCAAATGAAACTCAAGATCAAATAACGTACGACAAACACATTCAAAACAAAAATGTGGCCAGATCGTTAAAAACTGAAGATAAGCAACAATCGCAGAACAGTCCCTCAAATATCGCAGCTGCAACATTTGATTTTCAAAAAATTTTAAACTCTCCTCATGGTGAAGTTAATTCGTTTTATTATAAAAGAAAATTATCTGTTTATAACTTTACCGTCTTTGATATGGGTCTAAAAAAAGCCATTTGCTACATGTGGGATGAGACAACAGCTAGAAGGGGGTCAAATGAAGTATCCAGTTGTCTTTACAACTACATAAAGAGAAAAAGCCAAGAGAGAGTAAAGGATATACGCTTATGGTCGGATAATTGCGGAGGCCAAAACCGTAACCGTATCGTTTTTGCTATGTATTTACATGTCGCCAAAAATTTTGGTGTTCGCATTTGTCATAGATTTTTAGAAAAGGGTCATACGCAGCAAGAGGGTGATAGCGTACATGCATTAATCGAACGATCCTCCAAAAATAAAATGATTTTCTCACCGCAGGAGTGGTATACCTGTGTACGCTGGAGTAAAACAAACGATCAACCCTATGAAGTTGTGGAGATAAATCAAAATGATATCTTGAATTTTAAGTCTACTCTTAGTCATCACAAATGGGTAAAAAATGAAGATGGGGAAAAAGTAAAATGGAATCAAGTGCGCGAAATAGTGGTGGAATACAGACAACCCGATAAAATATTTTATAAATACGATTTGAATGAGACATCAGCCATGTGTATTGACAGTTCCAAGAGGACAAGCAGACGAGTTCTGCAAGTTTTTTTTTTTTTTCATTCTGTGTTTTATTTTAATTTTATGTCAGTCTTATTTTAATTTTATATCAGTCTGTTATTTACCTATTTGGCAATGGTGCTTTTGATAATAATAAAACATAATAATAAATAGCATTTTATTTTAAAATATATAATTTACGTGGTTTGGCAACTAAATAAATGAATTTAACTGATAGATACCGATGGAGTTTAGTGGTAGATAACTCATTTATTGATAATAATAAAATGTTAAATGCAAAGTAAATAAAGATATCTACAAAATTTGTTCAAAAAAAGAGGAATACTGTTTCCATGTTGCTTAGATTTTCTTTAAATATCCTTAAAAATATTACTGGGAATTATTATCTTAGTTTATTCGATATTTTAAATGAAATGGGCGCTTTTTTATCACAACGTATTAACGGATAACAGGCAGATGTCTTCTTCTACGTTCAAGTTTTTTCAGAGTAAAAAAAGACATCTACATTATTTCAGAAAAACAACGATATAGCGATAAAACTTGTTACACAATTCGTAAAGAAGGTTATTTTAATGCACCATAGAAAATTTCATGATAATCGCTCAATAACTCTCAAAATGGCCACTATTTTTGACTAAATCAGCTATCCTGTAAAATTGTGATTTTGTACATGTCCGTTTCTACTTTGCTGCCATCGAAATATCACTGGATTGAGTCAGGAGCTCATCCAACAATTCGCAACTATTCTCCGTGTTGTATCATCAGGACAGTCTATTAATATTGATTTGTTTGCCAATTATCTCGACGAAACTGCGCAGCTGTATGTGGAACTGTATGGCTGGTATTTCATGCCTTCCAGTATCCACAAACTTCTGCTGCATGGAGCTGAAATAATAAAACATTTCAACATTTTGCCTATAGGAAAGCTATCAGATGAGGCATCTGAGGCCCGAAACAAAGATTTTAGAAAACTCAAGGAACATCATACGCGGAAATTTTGTCGCAGAGCGACAAACCATGACATCTTTAATGGTTTCATTGTATCCTCAGACCCATATTTGTCAAGCATTCGACCTAAACTGACAAATAAGAGTAGAAATGATTTAACTGAAGAAATGAAGTCTCTTCTTTTAATTGACCCGGATACCATGGATAAGGAAAACATTGAATTTGTTGAGGTGCCAAGTATGATGGATTCTGATTTTGAATTCTTTGATAGCGATGACGAAACTCAGTAGACAAAATTTTAATGTTTGATGTTTTTGTGTAAATTTTATATATTTCTCAATTATACAATTGCTTATTCTTAGTATTTTTCTGTATTAGTTATAAGTTTTTGTACTTTTTTTTTTTAATGTTAATTAAGAAGTCAAACTGTGTATCTACTAACACCGAATTAAATTATTATAAGAAAGATTGCAAAATCTATTTATATTGTAAATGAGTCTCAATTTGAGTGTTTTTTTTTGTATTTTTATATTGTATATTCCATTATTTCTCATTATAACTAATCAAATTAGCAAACTAAAGTCAATTACTTTGTATATTTTCAAGATCACACATAAATCAACGTAAAAATCTCTAACTGAATTTCTCGAAATTCAACACTCTGCTGTGAGTGAAGCGGCGCGCATGGGTGTGCGTGTTATAGCATTTCGGAATCGCCTCATGTAGGACAACACCCATGTAAGCCGCAGGCTTTAAGTTTTATTAAGTTATGAGAAAAAACGACTTTTGTGTTTTTCTTCATACAAAAAAATATTAAATAATTTTTTTTTCGGAGATGGTGCTGTCTATAGCTGTCATATTACCAAATATTATAAATAATACTGAAATAAAGCCATTCCGATTTTTATTTCTCGTCTAAAGAAATTTTGATTTCAATGTCCACGGAGCGTCGATTTCGAACCACTGTGCGTCGTCGCAAGTGTTCAGTAAGGTCCTGTGATTCATCCACGTCATCATCATCCTCTTCGTCGACGTCAAGTTCCTCATCGTCAGACTATTCATCAACAAATTCCACTGTTACCAGTAAAGCACTCAACGAACAAGGCAATAATTTGATGCCAGTTATGGAACTTGAAGTTACTGCAAGCAATGCTGTAACCGACACACATTTACACAATACCCCATCAAACGCAAATAATATTGTATCAGACATTGAAAATAATGAGACTAGCTTTAATGAGCCTGTTCCTGCTGTCCGTGCCCAAAAGAGAGCACATGTTCAAAACAAAAAAAAGTTAGCCAAGATTTTACGAAATAAGGGTCAATCGTACGTCTCAGCTTCTTTAAAATTCGTGCCTGAAAGAAAAATAGGACCGCCGTGTAACGAAAAATGTCGAATTAAGTGTCGTGAGCTTATTTCAGAGGAGATTCGCCAAGGTCTTTTTGATAATTATTGGAAGATGGGGTCGCTGATGCGACAGCGAGATTATATTGCTATGCATATGACCAATATTGTCCCAAAGTACCAATATAAAAAAGTGGACAGCAACAGAAAACTTAAAAATGCATTCTACTTTCATGTAGATGACAAAAAACAGAGGGTCTGTAAAACTTTTTTTAAGAATACCCTTGGTATAAATGATCGACCTATAAGAAATGTTTTAGATAATAAAAATCAACAAGGAACTGCGGAGATAATTGAGAAAAGGGGAAAGCACAGCAGCACCGGGATCCCTACACAGATGATAGATAGTGTTAAAGAACATATCGAATCTATACCAAGAATTGAAAGTCATTACCTCCGGAAACAAACGACAAAACAATACATCTATGGTGGAAAAACCTTGACCGATTTGTTTAATGACTACAAAAAAGATTGCATATCAAGAAACGTACCTCATGTTAAAATTCATACTTACCGCAAAATATTTAAATCAGAATACAATATTGGTTTCTTCGTACCTAAAAAGGATCAATGCGATGACTGTGTGGCCTATAAGAATGCTGATGCTGCTGGTAAAGAAGCAATGAAGGATCTCCACGAGAATCATTTAAAAGAAAAACAACTGAGTCGCAATGAGAAAGAACAAGACAAAAAAGATATAGGACCAACGCGTATTGTTTCATGTTACGATTTACAAGCAGTGATGACTGTTCCTAAAGGCGATGTGTCTATATTTTATTACAAATCTAAATTGAACTGTTTGAATTTCACAATTTCAGAGCTTGGCAAGGATCATACAGAATGTTACTTTTGGACTGAAGTAGAAGGAAATAGAGGAGTGAACGAAATTGCATCATGCGTGTACAAATATCTACAGAAGATGTCGTCTTCCAACCCTGACGCCGAATTTATATTTTATTCAGATAACTACTGTGGTCAGCAGAAGAATAACTTCATGTTTTTCATGTATCAGCATGCTTTAAAAATGCTACCAATTAAATCAATTACCCATAAATTCCTGATAAAGGAGGACACACAAAATGAAGGAGACGCGGTTCACTCCACAATAGAAAGAGAAGTAAAGAAAATGTTGAAATCGGGACCGATCTATGTACCAGCTCAGTACATAGTTGCCATGAGAAGTGCCAAAAAACGAGGACAACCGTATATTGTAAATGAAATGAGTCACACGGAATTTTATGATATTAAAGCAGTAACTGACAAAGCTATTTCGAAAAATATGGATGGAGAAAAGGTGAAACTTGCAGATATAAAGATAATCAAAATCATAAAAAATGAAAAAGAAGCAGGTAAAATACAGTTTTTTTATAAAACCTCTTATGCTGACACTGATTTTAAGGAGATTAAGTTAGAAACCACTAAAGTCGCAACACGCAGACAAGGGACAACTGCTACAATATCTGATCTGAAACCACTATACACGGCTAAATTACCATTAGCTGAAAGGAAAAAAAAAGATTTGAAGGCTCTTGTTGATCATAATCATATTCCTAAATACTACGCCTCATCTTATTTTGACCATATTTTTTCTTAGTAAGTAATTTAGTATTGTTCTTATATTAGTAAATTTAAAAATAAAACAACATAAAAATATTTTTAATAATTTAGAAACGAGAATATTGTTATATTTTTCATACTTAAGTTAAATTTTGATCTCAAACATTGTGTATTTTAATTAATAGTTTGTCATTGCCAACCAAAATGTTATTCTAATGATAAGTATAGTACCTAAATATGACAGAACTGATTTTTTAATACTGTTTTTAGTATAATTAAGGTAAAATTGTTATTGTTTAAGACATTATTGTTTTATAAAAACTTATAAAAGGGCCTGTGCATCGCGCAGAATAGTGACACTATATTAGTTTTTTCCGTTTTTTGTTACCAAGAAAGGGTGTTTTCGTTTTTCAGATTTTTTTAATAAGTACTGCTACTTTTATTCCATAATAAAAACAAAAGATATGACCGACATAATTACTCTACTTTTATTTATACCCTTTCCAAAATAATCAAAACTTTAAACGCTTGTACTGAAAATGTGTATATTTTGTTTAGTGACGTTAAGGAAATTAGAGTGCGAAATATTTATCATAAACTAACTGACCCAGTGAATGTTGTCATGTCCAAATTTCAATAATTCATAGAAAATTCCCATAGAAAATGCACATTCTTTTCCCGAATGTTCCAATTGACCCAACAACATTTATATTTTTTCTAAGAAGCTAATCGATACGAACATTTTAAAAGAAGAATAGCTAAATCAGTCCAGCTGTTCTCAAGTGTTGCCTTACCAACAAACAGCATTTCATTTAGATTTATATAGAAAATATATACACACATAGTCAAAAACACATACGTTTTTTTAAATAAAAGTCAGCCTTTATACTTATATTTATTAATAACTAGCTGTTGGCTGCAACTTCGTCTGCGACCCAGGGGAGCAAGCACTGCCTACTCTGACATGGGTTGAGTCACACATTTATATGACTGTGATAAAATGTGTGACTCGAGCCATGTCACAAAGCCGTACTCGCCCAGCAGGATAAAAGTAACCTATATCCTTCTCAGGTCAAGGTCTACCCTTGTGCCATAATTTCATTCAAGTCTGTTCAGCTGTTTTAGAATGAAAGCGTAACAAACTAACAGACTCACTTTCGCATTCATAATATTAAGTAGTTAAGATTAGGATGTGAATTTAGATCAAAAAGTTTTTTGTGTCATTCTAATCAGGTACAATGAAACTTAATACAAATTAAAACTAAAAAGTATGCTAAGTCATATGTTATGGTTTAGTTACAAGGTTTTGTAAATTGAATACAGACTTACTATCCAACAGATAACCAAATATAGTCCAAACAAATAATTTATCAACCTGCCAGCCTTTTCCCAACTATATTGGGGTTGGCTTCCAGTCACACCAAATGTAGCTGAATACCAGTATATTACATGGAGCAATTGTCTATCTGACTTCCACAAGCCAGTTACAGGGTAACACCTCAAGCCTGAGAACCAGTCTTACCCCTTGGTAAAACTGGTTGTCAGGCTTAAGGGGCTTCAGACAACCCAGAATGAATTTCAAAGATCTACAAATGACAGCCGGGACCAACAGTTCAATGTGCTTTCCGAGGCACGGAGGTGTCCAATATGTAATGGACCATCCACAAACCGGTTGCAGTAAGCCTTTATTATTAACGATTAACCCATATGGAAGTTATCATTTAGCCATGAGAGAATAATTTATTGCAAGCAAACATTCCCTTCTGTACAGATCTAAAATAAGATTACTTGTGCAGCTAGAAGAATGTAACATATTGGCAGTACATTTTGAAGAGAGTGAAGAAAACAAATACTTTTTTTCATAATAGTGATTTCTTGCCAAGACTCCTGAGAAACATTTCAACAGGAACCTTTTGGGTATTCAACTATAAACTATCCCAAAATAACAGAAAACTCCTCATGACAACCAATCATCCGTTAACATCAACAAGCCTTTTGAGTGACCAATAGAAAACCATTACTAAAGTAGGAAAGCATAATTATTTGCTAGTGGAGAAAAACAAAGAGCCGTATTTTCTTTAGATAGTTTGATTTTGTCAAATTGCACCTGTCAAATTAGTCTGCGGGATGAACAACTAACTTTAGATCAAATGATTCAAAGATACTGACTGTCCACATCTACGAACCTCGCTGAAAATTTGAAAAAAAAAACACCAGTAACACAACCTTTTGGAATGAATCCATACAAAACAAAGAATGTTGGGAATGCGAAATCTTTGGTTTCATCAGTCTTAGTTTTAAATACCCAGCATTCAGGTACCAGTAAATTGAAAAATTATTTAAGTATCCACGGAAACCAATCAACCACAACTAACCAACCAACCACAACTAACCAACCAACCAACCAACAACCAACCGTATAGGAACCAACTATCGTCTCTCTTCAAAAATGTTAGGAAGAGCGATCGGGACCTCTGGGCTGAGTTTCCAAACATGGGCTAGCACGATAAGAAACAAATTTATTAAAAAAAACTGAACATGAAATCCCATACCCTGTTCGATTGCTCTAAAGTAGAATTGAAATAGCAACAACAACATAATTATTTAGGTACTGGATGACAACTTTACCACGATATTCTTCGCTATTTTTTTATTATCTAAATCAAGGCACGAGTGACTCTTTCCTACTGAGCACAAAGCACGACACGAAGTAAATCTCTATTTTTTCAACTCATGTTTTCAATGATTCACTTGAATGAAAAACAGTTTACTTGTACAAGTATTTCGGACTCCAGACCGACCTTCCACTTTCCAGAGTATTAAACGCCCTCTCTAAAGTTGCTGCCGCACGAATAACCCTAAGCCGCAGGCACGACACTTTAACGACTAATAATCAATGAATAAACAATTTACTGTACAGAACGCAAGCTTCTTTAATAGCGTTTGTTCTTGTTTCCCTGACTGACCGGGCTGGTCCGGGCGCCGGGCGGGCGTGGGCAATCACAGAATACATTTTTTAGGGCGCACGTAGTACGTGTGTACTAAAGGGCGTGACTAACTCAAAGAGTACTTTTTTTTTGTGGACTGACTAGTGACTGGACGCGGCAAACGGCAAATGGCAATCAATCAATAGTTATTTTTATTATTATTCAGGACCATAGATATAAAAAGTATAGTAATAGGACGCGGTGTTGCCAGTTGGGTCTTGTTAAAAGTTACCTGAAAATCCTGAAATAGATAATAAAAGTAACCTTTTGTTGTGAAAAACCTTTCATATTTTTTCCACAAGTAAGATAAAGTTGAAAGACAGTTATTGGTTGTATTAACTTACAGAAATATGGATAAATGTTAATGTTGTTGATAATGTTGTATGATAATGTGCGTACTTTAAAAAATATTTTACTAATACATAAATACCCTTGATGATAAAATTATTTATTAGAATAAGAATTATTACTACGATACCAATGTAACCAATTTTTTTCTACCGGCGATCTAATTAAATTTTAGCACACAAAAGCTGCTATTGTGACTTAATTATGATAGTTATGATATGATAAATATGATATTTGTAGGTAATAATGAGTACCTACTTTAATCACGTAAGTACATAATTTATAACATCAATAGTTTTCTCAGCCCACGCCAAATAATGAATTTTATAGGCAACATTTTGCTACTTTGGGTTACATTATTGCAATTTTCTTAAAGATCTCTAATTTTTTATGTTAATGTTACTTCCTGATAATTTAGCTTTTATTGGTGAAAATCGGTAGGTACAGTAGTTTCGGAGCCTATTCGGTACAAACAAAAAATCTTTCCTCTTTTTATTATTAGTATTTATACATATAACTAGTTTTAAACTAGGTTCGAAATTAATAAGAACAAAGTATTTTACCACCATGTTAGAAAGGCATTTATTAATAATTGACCGTTATTTTGTGCTTATTACTAGCCATGAGATCATTAGTGCAATCGTTGAGTTTTGATGCCAACACACACTCGTCTTGATGGCGAACGCTTATTTCAATACAACGATCCAAATTCTTTTCCAATTTCTTCATGAGCTTAGTATCTTTGGCGTAAAACTTACTGACAAGGGATATTAAGTTATCTATAAAAAAAAAACATAAAAAATTAAGTTATAGTTGGTTCAAGTATAAAAACACTTTTACACGTCAAAAATAACAGATTTATTTAAAACTAGATGAGTTCTGTATTTCCTCACTGACTAATCTGAGAAGAAAGACTGAAACAAACAAACTCGGCAGTCACAGTCTCTTTTAAAGTCCAGAATCTTGTTCAGATCATGAGAGGACAATGTAGACTGGTATCTAAAAGATCCACACAGATTTGAGTGGACATGAAACTCAAACTCTAAGCATTTATTTCAAATAAACCAATTACAGGTACTTTTGAATTGTCAAGGGGTCGGTAAGTCAAAAAGATGAAGATAGTTGCCCATTCCAAAGCGTAGTAGATTCCTATGGAGAAGAACGGAAGAAACTCCACGAACACTCTTTGTCCAGTCAATACACGCATTCATTAGTAAGCTGTACGACTCAACTCATTTATCTATATACAATACATACAGCCGGCTAGTAAGTGCTTACTTAGAATTTCGAATCTGTTACCTTTGTTAACTTTTCCATGTATAATGACACCATTACGTTTCAAGACGCACGCAATAAGACATTCTCCATGGACCGGTGACTCCATTTTTGGAGACAGACGCTTCACCGGTCTTTTATCATTGGATTGTACCTCCTTGAGACACTCCGTCATGTTCTTTTTGAACTGATCAACATGATCAGCAACTTCCTTAGGGAAAGGTTTGTAAGACCAATCTGGTTCTTGATCTTCCTCGATTTTGTTAGAAATTGCTTAAAGAAAAGAAACAAATATCAAAGCAAGTCATCTTTTATTTCATTGAGACGTTGGGCACTACTAGAGCTAGTACTCGGTTTTGACTAACAGCAGTATTTACATTATCTACTTGTCAAGTTGACATACAAAAATACTGAAAAGGAGGCAAGCGGTACAATGTTTGGATTGTAATGTAATGACATAATGGTGCCGATTCTCTTGTACACCGAACTAAACTAACTAAACTATGACTAAAATTCCTTACTTTTGACTATGGGAATCTTGGAGCTATTCCGCCAAATAAATTCTCTAAATTTAAAACTTATTTTGACACAACTAAAATCCAATTTGACAACCGCGCGCCTCCACTTGATACTTCTTTTCCCTACCCCGTGTTTTTTAGAGCCAGAGGCGCGCATGCACGGCAGCCTCGAGGTGTTTTTAATGGAATTTTTCAGTTTTTGTATGGAAAATAACGAAAAAAAATATAATAATAATTACCAACATATTGAGAATTAGGGGTGTAAGGGCCTCCTAAAGGGGGTCGAAATTTTCTTTATTTTTCCGATAGGACACACCGTTTTCGAGATATAAGCAAAAGAAAATAAAAAAATACAGTACTGTTTTTTGTAACTGAAGTCGAGGTGTTGGTTTGAATTTTAGTTCATGACATCTAATTTTATTCCACACATTTTTAATCGCGATTAAATATAGTCAGATTTAGTCAGAGGATTTTAGATATAGGACAAAATTTAAGGTTAAATCGTCAAATTCAGAATAGCATTTTCACTAAACTAATCTCAGTGCCATCTTAGTGCTGTCAAACTAAATTATAGTTAAGTTGTGTCATTTAAAGTCTATTTCAGAATGAGTTTGATCGTTTGACAGGACTAAACGAAATTTTAGTGATTTTTAGTTTAGTTTAGAGAATTTTGTGACAAGAGAATCGGCACCATTATCCCACTTGGGGGATTTATACATTTGCAGGACCGGTCTATGTGGCGTGGCGACGCTTGGAGGCCAATTATGGCCGTCTTTCGGTTTAAATGATTAACATGGCGATACACTCGCTTAACAAATTAAAAGAGTCTTACGCTTTTGTCCGCGATTTCGCTTCTCCAATTTCAAGTTACGCGTTATAATCGTATCCTTATCAATTTTCTTAGATTTATCATGGACAGCGTCTATTCCCATCATACGATTCTTCTCAGGGAAATCCGTTTCGGCTTTTTTATTAATTTCACAATTAGTTATATAAATGATGGAGAGAATTAACAATATTTGGCGAAACATTTTGACTACATGCAGCGAAATGGTGTGACAGCAAATGTACACTTTCGTGTAGGTACATTTTTTACTCGTTCAATTAAAAGAATATAAATATAATTGATTGTTAGTGAGTTTGAGATAGAATTGTATTGCAATTAGTTGTTTCGTTAGCTAAAAAATAAATCAATTAAAAAAAAATTGATGGAGCCATAATAAAGTAGTATTACTCTCGATTCCCCGGTTTACTTCCTTGTTTTCATCAATTCGTGCCATAAAATCTCCAAGACATTAGCATGTTCCTGTTTATCATGTGATAAAAACTAATCATAATCCACTGTAAAATGTTTTTTTAAAGGGCTCAGAATAATATCGTAAATATTTTTCAAGATAATTAGGGGTAATTGTTTTTACTGGTCACACTGAACGAAGACACCAGCCCGCGACAATAGGTACGCCACATCCGTTTCTGACCTGTCACTTCTGTTGTTGTTCCCTTCCATTGAGATTCACTGGTCACACTGAACGAAGACACCAGCCAGCCAGTAACAATAACCTCGGTGAAGTTAGCCGCACGATTTCATTATTATGAAATTTTGATAATGCTAATCGTTAGAGAGTGTTAGAGAGAAAAGAAAAATCGTTAGAGAGTAATTAGTTTTTATATAAAAGCAATTTTAATTTTTCGTGTGAAGTTGGCCCCCCTGCCCGCAAAAATGGACTTAGACGTATTTTTTTTTTTTATCATTTGAGAATCGTTAGAGAGAGATTGAGAGATACACAAAATCGTTAGAGAGTTAATATTTTATTTGTTATTTCATTTCTAAGAGCGTGAAGTTAGCCCACCTCTGTGAATTTAGCCCCTGATTTAATTATTCTAATTTTTTGTTAATGCTAATCGTTAGGGAATCGTTAGAGAGAGTAAGAGAGAAAAGAAAAATCGTTAGAGAGTAATTCGTTTTATTTATCAAAGATTTTTTATTTTTTTGTGAAGTTGGCCCCCATTCCCGCAAAAATGGCCTAAGACGTAATTTTTTTTTTTTAATGTAGTTTCAGAATTGTTAGAGAGAGATTGAGAGTTAAAAAAAAACATTAGAGAGTTAATATTTTAATTGATATTCAATTATTTCTGAGAACGCGTTTTACCCTAGGACCTGATCAGGATAAAGTTTAGAAACGTGCCGCCTCGATAGGGGAGGGAGGAGAGAGGGAAGGGTTAGTAGATCCCCCCACTCCCGCCGGAGATACAAAGTTTTTATTAAATGATTTTTAAATATGACAAATCTCATATGCTGTGGCCACACCAACGGGAAACGACGTTGATTATCGCGATAATGGACGTCAACCGTTGGTGTAGCCACAACTTACCTCGAGTATTTGTCAACGGAATTCACTCTGAAATCAAACTCATTCTGAAATAGACTATAAATGACACAACTATTTAGTTTGACAGCACTAAGATGGCACTGAGATTAGTTTAGTGAAAATGCTATTCTGAATTTGACGATTTAACCTAAAATTTTGTCCTATATATAAAATCCTCAAACTAAATCTGACTATATTTAATCGCGATTAAAAATGTGTGGAATAAAATTAGATGTCATGAACTAAAATTCAAACCAACACCTCGACTTCAGTTACAAAAACAGTACTGTATTTTTTATTTTCTTTTGCTTATCTCGATAACGGTGTGTCCTATCGCAAAAATAATGAAAATTTCGACCCCCTTTAGGAGACCCTTAAACCCCTAATTCTCACCATGTTGGTAATTATTTTTAATATTTTTTCGTTATTTTCCATACAAAAACTGAAAAAATCCATTAAAAACACGTCGAGGCTGCCGTGCATGCGCGCCGCTGGCTCTAAAAAAAAAACACGGGGTAGGGAAAAAAAGTACCAAGTGGAGGGGCGCGGTTGTCAAATTCGATTTTAGTTGTGTCAAAATAAGTTTTAAATTTAGAGAATTTAATTGGCAGAATAGCTCCAAGATTCCCATAGTCAAAAGTAAGGAATGTTAGTGATAGTTTAGTTAGTTTAGTTGGGTGTACAAGAGAATCGGCACCAATGTCGATGTTACTAATATACCAGCTAAAACGACGGAAGTTTTAAATTCCTCACCCGATGTATCAATTGATTTGTTAAGAGCGAACGTTCCAGGCTGCCCGGTTGAATTTCATTTTAAACCCAAGACGCCATAGGAATCTTTTGTGACCTCTCCAAGGCATTTGACTGCGTAAATCACAAAACCTTACTTTTAAAACTTTTGCATTACGGACTAGGTAAACTTGCGCTCAGTTTAGTAAAATCTTATTTAAATGATAGACGACAGCAAGTTTAAATAAATGGTGTCAATTCACTCGGTTTAAAAGTAAAAATGGGTGTTCCACAAGGCTCAATATTGGATCCTTTCCTCTTTTTAGTGTATATTAATGATCTACCCCATTTATTAAAAAACCAACCAGAAATGGTGTTATTTGCTGACGATACTTCCTTAATTTTTAAGATAAATAGACGTGCATCAAATCTTGACGACGTAAATAACGCCCTTCAGCAGGTACATAATTGGTTCACTGCTAATAATTTAGTATTAAATGGGAAAAAAACTAAATGCATAAGATTTGCCTTACCGAATGTCAAAAGTAGTGATTGTGACATAGTATTGAATAGGGAGAAACTAGAATTCGTCGATAAAACAGTTTTCCTGGGGATCACACTCGACTCAAGGCTGCAATGGGGTCCTCATTTAACATCTCTTGCAGGACGGCTAAGTTCAGCAGCATATGCTGTGAGAAAAATCCGTCAATTCAATGATGTAGATACCGCGAGGCTAGTCTATGTCAGTTACTTTCATAGTATCATGTCTTACGGTATTTTACTATGGGGACGGGCTGCAGACATCGAGTCTATTTTTATTCTGCAGAAAAGAGCGATCAGAGCAATATATGGCCTCCGTAGGCGCGATTCTCTAAGGGAACTGTTCAAAGATATTAACATCATGACGGTACCTTGTCAATATATCTATGAAAACATGTACGTAAGGAAAAATCAAGATCATCAATCAATCATCTCGTTTACAGAAAAGTCTTTTCAGTAAACGAGGTGAAAGACACAATTATAGGACTAGAAATAGGGACCAATTAGTTCAACCAGGCTTCAGTCTGGCTAAAGTAGACTCATCCTTCATGGGGTACTGTTTAAAATGCTATAATAAAATACCTCCCCACATACTCCAATTGAATGAAACAAAATTTAAATCTTGTATAAAACGCACACTATTCCGCCAAGCATATTATAAATTGGGGGATTACATCACTGACAAAAATGCTTGGCTCAGCGCTGGTCCAGCTCCACAGGTCGCTTAACTAATTGATTAGCATTCGAAGATTTTGTTGGAGCTGCTGAAGATTGTAAAAACTATCTTTACATTGTATAAATTCAATCTCCTAATATTGTATAACTGCATAGCACATGTGTGTGAGCACTATGTATTTACCTAAGTACTTTAAAGCTACCATTTACTAGCTCAGTCTTTCATTGACTTGAATGTGCCCTGGCGGCTGAGAGTATTTCATGCTCACTTTAATGTCTCGCTGATGGTGGCGTGTGTGTTGGATCATTAAGTTCCCTTCAAAATGGTTGAGCTGAATGGTGCTGATCCATGCGTCATGTTCGTGAACGGGCGCCGTCAGTAGGGACTGGTCATCTCTTAGCAGCCACGGCTTATTTTGATTAATTTTAATTTTTGAATTGTTTTGTTTCTTTTTTATCGTTTAATTACGGACTCTTTTAACGTGCACGTTTCTCTACATTGTACCTACTCACATGTATAATTTGAACATAAATGATGTAACCAATATATTGTAACAATATTCTGATTTAAAAGGGTGTCCGTGGAGTTTCTTGCCCGTTCTTCTACATAGGAACCTACTACGCTTTGGAATGGGCAACTAGCTTCATCTTTCTGACTGACCGACCCCTTGACAATTCAAAAGAACTAGCTTCATCTTTCTGACTGACCGACCCCTTGACAATTCAAAAGAACTAGCTTCATCTTTCTGACTGACCGACCCCTTGACAATTCAAAAGTACCTGTAATTGGTTTATTTGAAATAAATGTTTTGAGTTTGAGTTTGAGTTACGAGTTACGAAGTAAATTATTCGTAAGTTCAAAGAAAAAAAAAAAGATCATCACTACATAGGAAGCCCTTCGATTTGATATGTCACACTCACTCTCGCGGTTAAAGTCAAAGTCAAATAATTTATTTACGTTTTTTGTGGGAAAAAAGTTTTCTCCCACAAAAAAACGTAAATAAATACATTTTAAATATGGGGGTGACCCCCATATTCAGAATATATTTATTTACGTTTTACGACACATGTTTGGGTCACAGTAATACATAAGTAAGTGTATCTAATTATCAATTTTCAACTTAATCGGTCCAATAGATTCGGAGCAAATTGGATGTGGCAGACGGGCCGACACCGGTGTCGGCGCTGACCTCACCGCCAGTGCCTTTGCCGCCTGGCCATACTGGTAGCAGGCGCGGTCCGAGGGAGGGGTCTTGGGGATCATGACCCCCCCCCCAAAATCATTCAAGCTGTCGAGAGACGGAATGATTTACGTGCTTTACTTACTAAAAACTGTAGGTACTTGAGCCACAGTGACCCCGATGGTAGTATTAAAAAAATGTTTTTAGAGTACTTATCAATTAGGTAACCATTTCTCTAAATATATTCCTCGGCACCTCCCCACAAAATCTTGGGCTGCGACCGCACCTGCCCGGTAGGATGTTGCGCTAGCTCCCAAATGTGGACTATAGAAGCGTTGCGGTAGGCGGCTAGGCAAGTGACCAGTGGACGGCATAATGTTGTTGTACCTACATGTATGCAGACTTATGTAGTTGTAAGTACGGCGTGCGGTACGGCGGCGGCGGGCAGTACATTTTTTAGCGTTTCGTAGTCAACAAGGAACCCTTATAGTTTCCCATGTCTGTCTGTCCGCGGCTTAGCTCAGAGACTGTTGGTACTAGAAAAATCCAATTTGGTATGGGTATATACATATAAAAATCATGCATACATTTTTTACCCCTCCACTTAAAATGGATACTTTTTTTTTCCGGCCTATCCTTTTGTGTGAGCTGTCGTTGGAAAGATCATTCAAAAATATTGTGAGTTTGTTTGGGAAAACCATTTTTGGATTCAGGGATTCGTTTGCGTAATATTAAGCTATATAGTGCTAATTTTTGTTATAACCAAGTTGCCCCCCCCCCCTGCCAGCCAGCTAAACGGTTAGTTTTGGATATGTGAAAAAAATCACGGCAGTAGTATGTAAGTCGCAGGGACATGAGGAAACTAGGGATTTCACGAAATCACGGTAGATGTCAAATATTCTTGTATAATAAGTCTTCTTTCTAAAAATGTTTAGTGATATGATAAAATGCTAATAATTACAATGTCAGTGATATGTCGTTTCACTTTCAACAAAATCTAGTAAAATGAGAAAAGTGTTGATGGATAAAAACAAAATTACTAATTAACTGATGCATTTTTATTTGATATAAAGTTTCAATTAAATAAACATCTATTCTGACGATGATCTACTAACCCTTACCCCTCCCCTCCCTCCCCTAACGAGGCGGCACGTTTCTAAACTTTATCCTGATCAGGTCCTAGGGTAAAACGCGTTCTCAGAAATAATTTAATATCAATTAAAATATTGACTCTCTAATGTTTTTTTTAAACTCTCAATCTCTCTCTAACGATTCTCAAACTAGGTATATTTAAAAATAATTACGTCTTAGTCCATTTTTGCGGGAATGGGGGCCAACTTCACAAAAAAATTAAAAATCTTTGATAAATAAAACTAATTACTCTCTAACGATTTTTCTTTTCTCTCAAACTCTCTCTAACGATTAGCATTAACAAAAAATCAGAATAATTAAATCAGGGGCAAAATTCACAGAGGTGGGCTAACTTCACGCTCAATATTAACTCTCTAACGATTTTGTGTATCTCTCAATCTCTCTCTAACAATTCTCAAACAATAAAAAAAAAACTACATCTAAGTCCATTTTTGCGGGGGGGGGGGGGGGGCAACTTCACACGAAAAATTAAAATTGCTTTTACATAAAAACTAATTACTCTCTAACGATTTTTCTTTTCTCTCTAACACTCTCTAACGATTAGCATTATCAAAATTTCATAATAATGAAATCGTGCGGCTAACTTCACGGAGGTGTAACAATACCTACGCCACATCCGTTGCTGACCTGTCACTTCTCATAATGTTCCCTACCACAGAGTACTATATAAGGCTGCGTTTCCAACAGAGATGAGCGAGGATGCTTAGGGAGGGATGTGTGTGAAATCAACCAATAACATCGCTTCTCTGTCATAGCTTGAGCTATAAGCTAGCGTTGTTATTGGTTAATTTCACGGACATTCCTCGCTACGCATCCTTGCTCATCTCTGGTGGAAACGCAGCCTTATACTGTTCCCTACCATTAAGATTTATGTTGTGTACCCTCTCAGAACAATTGTACCCTATATAAAAATGTACCTACTCTGTGGTGTTCCCTTTCTTCTTTCCTGATTTCCTGCAGGCAGGTGCACACATAGTAGTAGTAGTCACGCCATAACTTGAGAACGACATAAAGTTCTCTTATACTTTGTAGAAGATTCTTACGGAACGAAAAATTAATAAAATTGGTAGGTAGGTATGTAAGTAGGTTGGTGGGATAGGTAGGTAGGCTAGGTGGGTAGGTAGCTAAGTAGGTAGGTATGTAAGCAGGAAGGAATGTAGGTAGGGTAGGTAGGTATAGGTAGGTAGGGTAGGGTAGGTAGATAGATAGGTAGGTGCGCCGTAAGAAGTACTAAGTGCTACCCGTGTGAAGCCGGGGCGGGCAGCTAATACACTATAAATACGGGAACTGAACACTTCGGTACACCGTGTGCACTGAACACTTTTATTTACTCCTAATGCGGTAGGTGACACATATCATGCGCCGGTCGAGCTTTCCTTCGGCATTAATAAATTCTTTAGCTTCGGCTCTGAAAATTAATTTATTTATTTTTATATATACTTTATTATACACCACAAAAAAAAAACAAAAAAAAAAACAAACACTACTAAATATACAATGGGCGGCCTTATCGCTATCCGCGATCTTCCAGACAACCTTGGAATGGACAGTAATTTGCCTGTACATAAAATGGGGCTGTCGTAGGTGCAAATAAAAAGTATACAATATACTAAAATAGATACACATATACATACATATCCTAAATAATAGATTCATATATACATTCATACGAAAATGAGAATGAAAATGAATGAATGTGACTGAGAATGTATGTCCATTGGAACAAAGAAGTGCTAAAGATGAAAATATTATCCAATAAAATCACACAAAAATGTCTACGTAGACAGGGGCACTCCCCTGCTCAACTCTTTCTGTCTTTTCTCGGATGACTCGCTGCGCTCAAATGGACAGGCAGCCCAAACGGTTGAATGAAATGAGAAGAATTCTTGTTAAAAAAAAATCTTTGTCCACTGATATACATATATTTATTAGACTAAACATACATACATTTGATTCTTGATTACAATATTAAACAATAATTACACCTATTATTTACAAGCATAGAAATTATCTTAACAAATGTACATATTATACATTATTCTTAGTTTTCTATTTATTTTTGAACTTTTTCCATAGTATGAAACGTAACGAAGGGATAGGCAAGTTATACTCAATCGTGAACCACCATTTTTCAATGGAAGACTCTTTCTTTCCTGAATAAAGTATACAGGGTGTAATAATTTGGCGGCGATGACATCTCGCGTTCGGCTCTGGTCCAGAACGAGTTTCACCCTCTGAAGGTGCTAAAGATTTCAATATCTTACAGTAAATAAACAATCATAATAACCTGTCATATTTTACATAAATTAAGTATTTTTTTATTACTTATACTATAAATAACTACTATATCAGTTGAAACAGGTATCCAGAATCTTATAATTTGACCGAGCCGCTCGATGCGCGGCTCACGAGGGGGCAGTGCAGGCCGCTCATTCCTAAAGCGCGAAATAGCGGTTCCAGTCAGACTATAAATCATTCACATGACTTTAAAAATAGCTATTGTTTACATCGAGATCGTAGCAACTTGCCGTAACTACAACTAAGCGTCTAAACAAATAATACTCTCAATGCCAATAACAAGTTGACTTTTCAATCGCTAGATAACTTTTATCTGAAGATTAAATGTTATGTATGACATACGGTGCCGAAACGTGGACACTGACAGTCGGGCTGGTCCACAAATTCAAGGTCCCTCAGTGCAGTATGCTCGGAGTTTCTTTGAAGGATTAAATCGGAAATGAAATTATCCGGAAAAGAACTGGAGTTACCAAAATATGTAGCTTGCAGAGTAAGCAAACTGAAGTGGGAGTGGGCTGGCCATTCTCCTACCCTTATCCCTTATCTTCGTGATCGGCGAAATTTGTATTTTTCTTCCATACTTCTCTATTAGTAGTCATCTCGGTAGTCTCCCCCTTTCAACTCAGACCGGGTCTATTATATTATTATTTTAATCAACAAGTTATGAAATAGAATTTATTATAGAACGTCTATAGCGAAAGTCACAGGTAAATGTTTCTGGATGTATGTGGATGCTTCGGGATGTGAGGCGATGCAAACATGGCTTATAATGTATTGGCATCGAGAGACACTTAACAACTAATATTTAAAATGCAATGTAAACCTGTATTAGACATAAGTAACAGACTGATTTTGAAATCATTAGAATTCTTTCAGAAGTTAATGAATGTCTTTCATGAATATGAAAAACTTTTACTATAGCACCAACTTTGAAACATTAATATCAGAATCGCTCTATACTAGGTGAAATTGAATGCCCATGAATCCATGGGCATCCTCTTAAGGGGAGATTGTACAAATCATTACGAACAACTTGATAAACCGAAAAAAATTCAGCTGTTCTCTACATTTTGACGAGTTATGCGAACATAAATGTAGGGAACAGCTGATTTTTTCGCGATTTTTTTTTGTTCCCATACTTCAAGTTGTTCGCAATGCTCTAAAAAGGAAACCCAAGAATTCAATTTCCGCGGCCGCGACTTACGAGTTGTAGGCCGTAGCTTCGAACCCTGTCAGGCGCTTTACTTTGTGTAAATTATTTCATCACCACTGCTCTCAAAACGGTGAAGGAAAACATCGTGAGGAAACCGGCATGTCCTAGAACCAGAAATTCGAAGCAGTGTCCACCAACCTGCACTGGGCCCGCGTGGTGGATTAGGGCCCATTCCCTCGCGCCGATAGGCAGTATCTGATTTACCAGCAGGCTGAGTAGGCTTGAGCCTAGGGCGGCAGATTTTTGAGGCGGCAAATTTGGGGACCGATTTCTTTTTGCTACCTCATAGAAATAAAAAAAAAATCTGCAAGACGGTTTTCTGTTTTCTGATGTTTTACAAAGAGAATTCTGCAAGAAATTTTGCCAAGTCATTGTACTTTCCGTGTAACAAACTTCCATATTCCGGCTGGAGTAAAACTATAATTTAAAAAATTACTTTAGCTGTAAAAAAGTATTTACTAACCATAGATTATGCACAGACAGAGGATCTACTTGTTGTCAGCAAATAGAGTCGCTAACACGCTATTTTACTATTTTACTTTTTACTTACTGTTTACTTTTTATTTACCTAATTCTAATTTAGCTTTTACCCATTGTTAATTTATTACATTAAGTATTTATGCACATCCTAGCCTGAAGCACAGGTTCAACCTAGTTCAGGCAAATAAGCAACTGTGCTCTATTTTATTTGTTAAGTAACTTACTGTAAATGAACCCCTTTTTATAAATAAACGATTTATGATTATAATTATATAATTTAAAGATGGCTCAAAAATATATTTTACGTGCAATTTCAACGAAATTGTTGGATTGTAAAAATAATCTAGGTCGTGATCATGACAATTTTAGAGGCAAGGGCGGCAAAACTTTACTGCCTATACCTTGATAATTTGTAGATCCGCCTGAGACGAGGCCTGTATCCCAGCAGTGGGAACGTTATAGGCTGATTATTTTTAAGTAACTATTTTAAAAGTTGTTCACATTAATGAGTTCTTTAAACCCTAGCAAGATACTAATGAGTTCAATTCCATCTGTCTGTATATTTACAAACATGCTTAAGTTCGCCGTAGCTGTATATACACTGATAAATTTCTGAAATCTATTTAATTTACTATTTGATAATGGGTGCTGTAAAAGGTAACTAAATTTTTAACAAAAACGTACGAATCTTCATGTACTTAATAAATAAAATTCTGCATTATTAGTTATATAGACAATACTTTTGAGAATTACATTCAATACTGCATACTTGTCTACAGTTCTTCAGTTAGCTGGTGTCACTATTTCTGTAAAAGAAAATGGTGGTAATTAAAAAAAATAAAGTTTAAGACCTGCTTTATAGTTAGAGTCAGTTTCATGATCTAATTTAAAGTATATTTTGAATACTAGCGGTTTATAGTTCGGTTTAGAGGTTCTTTTTTCTCTCGAGAATTTTTTATGTAATCGTGTTTTCGCCAAACATGGGACCTAGCATCAATCCTCAATTTTTACATATATTTATTTCAAAATTAATGCTTCAGTATTTTCGGCATAACGGAGGATCATGCCAAGCAATTTGAGGCAGGGTACGGCCTTAAGTCCCACGTAATAGGGGCGAGCCTATTGCCACTACGCAGGCAGACAGACGTACACGTATATGGCCGCGTCCTATTTAAATATGTAAGTTAGTAACTGACCGCGCTGTAGGTCGGGCGTGCCGGGGCAGCAGGCGGCGCACAGCGGCGCGGCGCGCGGCGCGTGCAGCGCGGCCAGCGCGGCGCGCGCGCACACGCAGCGCGTGCACACGCAGCGCCCGCAGCCCCAGCAGTGGTGCTGCGGGCAATGTGAGCGGACCATCGAACTGAACGACTTTCTCCATGGGACCGAGATCGAAATCGCAAAAAAATTATCAGCTGTCCCATACAAAATTTCAATAGCTATATTATCTACTCGACCCGAATGTATGAGACGGTAGATTATTTTTTCGCGATCGCAACTAAAATATCGACCATATTACTTTGGCTGTCATACCTTTCTGCTAAAATGGTCAAGAGGCGTGGAACAACTGCACTCGGTGACGTTCTTGATGCTTTTCCAGTCCAACGCGACGGTGTTCACCTCCTTCTCCAACAACGCATAGTTTGCCGGGATCGAGTCACTCGCCTTCTGTTTATGAGAAAAAAGTATTTAGTACCGGATGTGTTTCTGCCAAAAAAGAATCAATTTTATGAGCGTTGAAATAAAGTCGAAAATAAAACAATTTAACGCCTGCCCTTGCTACTGTTACGGACTAGGATAATTATTTTTAATCGAAAGAAGAACGAGGCTATGCATTCGGCGGGTTTTTTTTTTATGATGAGACCAACTTTTGCTTATTTTGTTGCCGCCGACTTCCGAAACTACAGTTATTTTTCACTTTGTAGTGGTTTTTTTTATTTCAATTTGTAAAATACGAATTTATTTTAATGTTTGCAAGGTTGAATTATTGCCACGCTTCGACATATTGTATAATTTACCAGCCGTACAAAAGATCAGTTGAATTTCGAGAACCCTAAATGTAAAAGTAAGTCTCATAAAATCTCAAAAAAACAATTGAGGAACATTTTTTCCCACGTCATATTATGTTGCTAGAAACTGTTAAAAACATAAAACATCACACCAGTGGCGTTCCTTCCATAGAAGCCCAAAAGCCCAGCTTGCCTTCAAAATTAAGCCTATCAATAAATTTAAAAAAATAACACTATATAATAATGGTGTTACCATGAACAACATAGAAAATCCGTAAATCGCTCACTTAGCTATTTTTTTAAATCGTAAAAATCCCGTCTGTTTGCCCTGATTTTGACCCCTAGGCACGCCACTGCATCACACCTGTTTTCCCCGAAGGATTAGACAGAGGTTTACCAAATAGTACACCCATTTCACCAGTGTATGTATAAGTTCCATGTACCTAATAGAGGGCGAGTCTAGTGCCATCAACCGGGCACAATTCCAGAGACTCCGAGCTGCTTCTGAGAAAGTGTTATTGGAATTTTCCATATGGAAAAGTTGTTAATGTTCATGAGTAAATTCACCACTCAAGTCAGCCTATCAGATCTTACCTCAGTAATAATTGGAATCTTGTTGGGTTTGTTGGGAGCGCCGGTCTCTTTGAGAGGATGGTCATGGTTCGCACACTCAAGCTCGGTCAGAGTGCCGCCAGACTCATACAGCAATCTGGAAACATTCAATGGAACTTTATAAAAAAAACTTTTTACAAAAAAAAAAAAAACGACTTCCAAAAAAAACAAAAAAAAGTGAAAAACAACTTTAATTTCGGAAGTCGGTGTCTTTGCTTTTCAATTTCCGTTTTTTGCCACCGACTTCCGAAATTAAAGTTATTTTTCACTTTTTTTAGTGTTTTTTTGGAAGTCTGTTGTTTTTTTTTTTGTAAAAAGTTTTTATTTTTCACTTTTTAGTTGTGGTACCTACCCCACACAAATCCGAATACCACTACCTGCTATGTAAATAACAGTGAAGAAGTCAAACAGGATATCGTCTAGATAAACTAAGTGGGAAAAATACGTAATATTGAAGCTAACTCAAAAATTACGCAAGCAAAGTTAATAAAATTTATATGGGACCACCTCGGAAGCATGACCTACCAAACAAAAAAAGAATCATCAAACCGATTCATAATTGGCGGAGTAATCGCGGAACAAACATAAAAAAAAAAAAAAACATACAGACGAATTGAGAACCTCCTCCTTTTTGAAGAAGTCGGTTAAAAACAGATAATAATGCTTGTTTTTCTCTTTTAATTTATGCGTTTTTGCAGGCGGGTTTTTTGTTTTTGAAATAATTTGGTTTATTTCAAGCTTTTTAGTTTTATTAATTTATATATTTGGAATTAACTCATTACTAAACTTGCGACAATCTCAGAAGCCCGTTTTGACGTTTCTCATTATACATGCCGTGATAACTTTGTATGAACGTCTACGTAAGAGATCGAAAAATCAAATTCATAATCCTAATTAATTAGTAGGTTATCCATACACTATAACAATGAGTATCATACGAAGGCACCAAGTTTCACTTTGTATTGGAAAAATGTACTCAAAAACACGAATTAATCGTTGATTAATATTCTCACAGGATGTTATTGCAATGTCATGTCTTTGGGTTCGTTGCTATGGCAACGGTAGTGTTGCGAAGATTTTAACCCGGTTTTTGACCGAATAAAATCGATGTTCTGAAAAATCGATTCTTTTACAAACAATACCTTTAGAAAAGAAACTAACGTAACAAATAAATTCTGATCACATATATTTTTAGCTTTCTTTTGATATTTAATATGTCATGAAAGGAAATGGTTAAAGGTTATTGTTATATTTTCTGACTCGGCTATTATGTGATTTTGGTGTTATCGTGTAAACTCGTCAACATGTTTAAAAGAGGAGCGACGATCTTTGCAGGGTGTTTGGTAGCAGCTGGATGAGTTACCGAGAATCGAGCTGAATGCCGTGCAATTGGGAGAGGTCCAGTTGTAGAGTGCTGTAGGCTGATGATGATGATAATGACGTTTAATAAAACTATATGACTCGAGAATCAGTTTGAAGTAATGTAGATAAATTGTCGATTACAAATTCTAAGTATGATAAATCGATATATCTCGAGAATCGGTTTTTAAAGCAACTGATTTTTTGTCCCCATCACTACTAACAGTATTTTGATAGGTGTCAAAGCGGGCTTCTTAAATTGTCGCGAGATTAGCTTTTATTTGATACCAATATTGTATTTTGTTTTCCCCTCCCTTTTTTTTGTTTGCAGATGAAATATATAAAAAAATTATAGCCTATGTCACTCCCACAATTAAGACGAACCTAACGACACCTCGTATGTTAAAATCCATCAAGCCGTTTAGGCTACAGAGCGTGCCAAAGAAATAGACATACATACATATATACATACATACAAACATACATACTCTCGAAAAACATTACCCTCCTTCTAGGGCAGTCGGGTAAAAAACCGGATAGGTGCGAGTAGGCCTGGCGCCCTGAGGGTTCCGTCTCAAGGCTGTGCTCGGCTGCCCGAATTCTCAATTCTGGATTGAATCTATACTAATATTATAAAGCTGAAGAGTTTGTTTGTTTGAACGCGGAATCGCTAATCTCAGGAACCACTGGTTGGAATTGAAAAATTATTTCTGTGTTGGATAGTCCATTTATCGAGGAAGGTTATAGGCTATATAACATCACGCTACGGCCTAAATGAAAAATGTTGCAAAAACGGAAAAATTATTCCTCTTTGAGAGCTTCCGTTGCGTGCGCTGCGTAAACGGTTTAAGTTATGCAAATATCATGGAATTGTTCCTCTTTAAAAGTTCTAAAAAAAAGTCCGCGACAGCATATGTCTATCTTTTAAGATATACCTCACTATAACCTTTTTTATGGTAATCAAATTTGTTCGAAATTAATGCATTATTTGCGAAGGAGTTTTATCAACATACTTTTAATTATTATTCAAATAAATAGTTTTAACATCAAGGGTATTTATGTAGCAGTAAAATACTTTTTAATTCATTCGAATCGGACATTTAACTTCGAAGTTATCACGAGTATTAAAATGCAATACGCGAACCGTTCGGCGCCGGAGCCGCGCTGCCGCGACGTTCCCTACTCTATAGAGGACAGGATGGGCATGGGTAGACCATGACCTGGAATAGGACATAGGATACGTTTTTATCCCTATATTCCCACGGGATCGAGACCTACGCGGGTGAAACTGCGGGGCACAGCTAGTAAAATATAAACTTCATCATCATCAATGGCTGACTTGTTCCACCCACTGCTGAGAATAGGCCTCCTCCTGTTTCTGACATGCTTCCATGGTCTGTGCGAGTCTCAACTACCTGTCTTTCTAATGTGGGCCATAGACGTTCAAGTATTTGATCAAACAGGCTGGTTCAAACCGTTTCATCAAATAGAAATAGAAAAGAATAGAATTATTTTATTTCAGATCGAAGTCCTTAGGGTTAGTAAATAGAAAGAAAGAAAGAAAATACGTTTATTTACGGTTAACATGACGCAAAAAAGAAAATAAACACAAAGAAAAAAATAAGAAAAGGTTGGGGGAAATATACGTCATATCCACGCAAAATATCTGGCTATCGCTCAGCATTATGCTGCGACCCTATGCAAGACAGAGCCCCAGCGCTAATTTTCAGCGACAGCCGGCGCTGACGAAAAATAAACCATATTTCTTCATGTTACTTGACAACTGATTTTGATCAAATTTTCCCACACACATTTATGCCAATTTGATAAAACTGTTTGAACCAGCCAGTTTGATCAAATTACTTGAACGTGTATGGCCCGCATTATAAACTTACTTGTTATCAATCTGCAGTGCTTCAGTCTTGGTTTCGATCTCCACTGAGTTGACGTTGCCGTTTTGGTAGTTGACCACAGTGGTGTCTTTGCTCTTATCTGCCCTTTTGCCGGACAGAAGGTTCTTGAAGGTGGTAATTCGCTATAAAAATTAAAATAATATTTTTACCTCACTAGCTCGGAAAGATTCTGTTTATCATTCGAAATCTGAGTGCAAAAGTGCATTATATCCGCTAGCGTGGAAAGAGTTTTTAAAATTCGAACCTTTCTTTTCAATCATTTTTTATACCGCTGGGTCCATTGATAATGCATTAATACTTTTTTTCATGTCAGTGCGACAACCTCAGGTTTCAATACAAGTACTCGCGCCAAAAAACAACTTTGCAGCCTTGCATAACAAATAACTATTATCTGTATACTAACGACCTGCTCCTGCTTCGCACGGTTTTTACGACTTTACAAAACATCGATATTTCTTAGATATATGTAACTTTAATATTAACGTATTATACATGTAAAACTTCCGGAATAAATTCTCTGAACGATGGTGAAAACCTCATCAAAATCTGTTGGTCTGTGGTTCAGAAGAACAACGTGGACATACAGATAAACACGAAAAGCGACTTAAACAGGAACTTTGATACACTTTTTATGAGATCAGGAAGAATTTACACCAAATTGATAAGATTTTTACTTTTTTTTACGGCTCAGCGTAGATTGGAGAGGAGCGGAGAGGATGAGGAGTAATGCAAAGTAGAGCTGGTCCTTATAGTTCAAAACATTAAAAACAAACATTCAAATGCTCCTGGGGTGTCTGTCGCATTAGCTGCCTTTACACGACACGCGCTTTCACTCGCGATCGGAGTGTGCACGATTGAACGCGGGAAAGCTTGCATGCGCAATCGTGTGTGATTGGTTTTATCCATTTTTATGTGCCTTGAATTATGTTCGAAGCACACAGACTTGAACGCATGAAAGCGCGAGCTGGCGGCGTGCGCGTGCTTTCTCGTTCTCGTTTTCTATCTTTACACGCGCGTTCTTTCCTGCGTGAAAGGCCTTTCCCGCGTGGAGCGCATGGCGTGTAAAGGAGGCTATTGACCATGGCTGTCAGTCCATCGCAGCGGAGCGGAGACTGGAGTGTCAGCCTAGCCATGTTCAAAAGTAAGTGTAGGATTGTCAGCCTTAAGCCGGATGTACCTTGGCGAGGTAGTTGATGTGGTGCTCGAGCGCGGAGCTGTGCTCCACGGCGGCCGGCAGCAGGTCGGCCAGAGACTCGCGCGGGTGCACGCCGCTCTCGTGCCGGCAGTACATGCCGCGCCAGAACCTGCGCACGGTACATGAGTACAATACAATATTCTTTTCACCTCAGCACCTCAAACAAGCAGGTTTTGCTGTCTACAGACAGTGAGCAAAATTCGATTTTGCTTAAGACAAAGTAACTTTTAATTATAATTTTTTCTAAATGCCGAGATTATGTCATGGGTCTACTCACAAAATTCGAAAGATTTGAATTTCACTTTGTTCTGTCACTTTTACTTCGATACGAAAAAAGCGAGAGATAGAAACAAGTCGATTCGAAGTTCGATTTTAATTTCGATATCTAGTAGGCCCAAAAAAGAAACAAACAATAAAACGTTCGGATACACATACCTACATGTTTTAAATGTACAAATTTTTTATATTGTTTGTTTTACAAATATATATGTAGTATGTTTACCATGTTGTATTTTTTTAACTTTAGGTAATATTAAGGGTTTTAAATATGAAATTGCCGTTTTAACGTACTGGCCACGTGAAGGATTCTAACTATTTAATCACGACCGTAAGGAGTGATTCAAGTGTAAGAACCCTGAGCGGCGCGAGTGATTCATGGCCTTCGGTATAAATCCGTTTTATTCAAGAGTTGCATACTATACTTTATACCATGACTACGAGAAAAAGAAGTTGCAACTTCGAATATGTTATTATGTCAATGTTATGCCTTGTTTATATAGTACACCGTAGCATGTACTCCAAAAAGTACTCATTAAAATAAGTTAGGAAAACAGACTCTGAAAATGTTCCAGAAGCTTGATTTTCATTTTTCCATTTGCAAAACTTATCGTAGGCTTTGATGTTATGGGCACGCCACAATTGCGGCGATAAGTCCCCTCTTTGAGGAGTGGCTGGAGAGGCGCCACGGCGTCCTCACCTTCCGCCTGACACAGGTCCTCACCGGACATGGCAGCTTCGGGAGGTACCTGTGCAGGATTAGGCGGGAGGAAACGCCTGGGTGTCACCACTGTGCGGATCGTCCGGAGGACACGGTGGAGCATACGGTGGAGGTGTGCCCTGCTTGGGCGGAGCACCGCCGTGTCCTCGTGGAGGCGATTGGCGGCACTGACCTCTCGCGTCCGGCCCTGGTCCAGGCCATGGTACGGAGCGAGAGGGCATGGGAGGCGGTCACCTCCTTCTGCGAAGCAGTGATGCTCGCGAAGGAGGAGGCGGAACGCGTGAGGGAGAGGCAAAGCCTGCGCCCTCACGCCCCTAACCGCCGCCGCTGGAGACACCCTGGGCGTCGGGAATCCCAGGCGGATTCCCGGCCACCATAGGCGTGGGCTTGCGGACGGCGAGCAATGGGCAGCTCGCCGTCCGATAAGGACCAGGCCCAGGTCGATGGCGCGTCGTGTTCCACGCGCGCCTCAAAGAGATGTCAGCACACCTGACGGGGTCCGTTAGGACCGATGCCTGCCAGGGTTGCGGAATAGTCCGAAAGGGATACCGGGACCCTGGCAACAGGCAACCGAAGGAACACGGGTGGGTTTTAGTCAGTAAGAGTCTGACACGCCCTTCCGCTCCGCCCAGAGCGGGAGAAGTCATATGATGATTTCCCACCCAAAAAAAAAAAAAAAAAAAGGCTTTGATGTTAACGAGCCGTGATTTGTTGGGTAGCAAGTTTTCTACTATATCCGCCGCCCTCTCTTTCATAAACTCGGGTGTTAAATTGGCGCTATTTTAAATACTGTAAGTCGTACGAACACAAAGTTTAGTGTTACTTCATAATAAATCGATTGAAAATGCATTCAAGTGATGAAGAAGATGTGTCAAATCACGGCTGGTTTACGCCTACGATGAGTTTTGCAAATGGAAAAATGAAAGTCTCAAAATGTTCCTGGCACATTTTGAGACTGTTTTCCAAATTTAACAAGTTGCAAGCCTACCTGAAAAGGCTATCAGGAGGCTACAAACCGACATTTTTCTTCATTCAATGTCTATTTTCGCCTAAATCTTTCTTTTTCTCGTAGTCATGGTATAAAGTATAGTATGTATATCAAGGGCAATGAATCAGGATTCTAACACTTGATCACTCATCATCATGAATCACTCCCTACGGTCGTGATTCAGTCGTTAGAATCCTTCACTTGCTCGTGATTCATCTATGGCCCTCGCTTTAAATCCGTCCTTTATTCACTAATTGCATAATATACTATTATTATGTACACCACGATCCCGTGGGAATATAGGGATTAAACGTAACCTAATTTCATCCTCTTCGTAGGGAACGTCGCGGCGGCGTCGAATGGTCTGCACGAAGTATTGCATTTTTATACTGGTGATAACTTCGAAATTAAATGTCGGATTCGAATGAACTAAAAAGTATTTTACTGCTACATAAATATTTACCCTTGATGATTAAACTATATATTTGAATAAGAATTAATACTACGATACGAATATAACCAACTTTTGTTTCTACCGGCGATCTACTTAAATTTTAAGCCTAAAAATTACCTGATACTCTGTGCACCTAAGTCCGGTTTCAGTACATCAGGGTGTGACTTAGGGTTATACAGGGGGTTCTTATACTCGTTCAAATGACTCGCCATGTAGCCCCACAGGGAAAATGTGCGCTCTGATAACCTGGAAACAAATAAATTACAATAAGTTTTTACTATAATTAAGGAATGTAATCTCGAGTCGAGATTGACAATTCGAGATATCACGTGCTAAACCTGGGGTCGAAATTGGCCATACGAGATCTCGTTCGGAAATCTGGCGACACGGAATTTCGAGATCAACATTTCAAAAATGCTTAACAATTCTCTTAAATATGAAAATTACACTTACTTAAGGTATTGGTTATATTTTGTAAATAAAACAACATAAAATTGAAGCATCATCATCATCATAATAACCATCTGTACTACGCATACACTACGCAACAAATTAGCGTACACGCATCACGAACACTATAAATCCATTGATTACTATTTTGAAAATAGCTTCCCAAGAAGCACAATGTACTAACTCACGCGCGCTCTCGAAACGTCGTTCGTTTCGATATCCCGAATGAGATTTCGAGAACGAGACTGTTTTCCTATTTCACACTATTTTACTAATAAGTCCCTGTTAAGTTATTTGAAAGATGGAATAACACGTACCGTAAGTCACGCCTGTCTTTCTCGCAGTTCCCAATGAAGGTGCCATACTGACACGCATGCGCGTGATCGTGGAGCGTCAGCAGAAACCGTTCGTTGAACTGGAACGCCTGAAATAAACGGTATGTTACAAAGAGCTGAATTTCGTTTATAGGTTTTTATTATCATAAATCAACCTATAATGTTCCCACTGCTGGGACACAGGCCTCCTCCCTGTGAGAGGGAGTGAGTTTTAATCCACCACGCGGGCCCAGTGCGGGTTAGTAGAAGTCACGTCTGAATTTTTGGTTCTAAGACATGGGTTCCTTACGATGTTTTCCTTCACCGTTTTGAGAGCAATGGTGATGATATAAATAACATTTGATATAAATTACACAAATGATATAAATAACATTTGATATAAATTACATAAATGATATAAATTACATATGATATAAATTACATTTGATATAAATTACCATTGGCATAAATTACATTTGATATAAATTACATTGCCTGACTGGGTTTGAACCCAGGGCACAGGCCATCACTGCTCTACTTATTAATTTTATATGAAATTATCAAACCTCAGGCCTCTGCCGCAACAGTTGCCAGGTGCAGTCTAGTAGTTGTGTGAACACGGGAGACCTCTCGCGGCCGTCGCAGGCAATATGTCCACATCGGGCCGTGAACTTGTGACCGAACGAAAGCCAGTCTTTCTCTATCAGTGCCTGTAACAACGAGTAATGAGTAACATAGCATAAAATTCACGACTGTATTCCCCGAGTGTGTGTCCGTGTTAGGCAGACGTGTGATCTACAGTACGCCCATATTTCGCCAGTTATGTTTAAGTTCCATGTAACAGGGGACGATCCTAATGCCATCAACCGGGCACAAGAATTAGAAACGTTTCTGCCTACCCACTTGAGAAGGGGTGTGTTTTATGTATGCATGTATGAATTATAAAAGTTGCCCGAAAAATAGGGAAAAACTGAAAAAAAATAAAGAATTCTACGGGATTTTTGTATTTAATGGAACAGTACAACGTCTATCGGGTCAGCTAATCCTAACTAATATTATAAATGCGAAAGTGAGTTTGTTTGTTACGTTTTCACGCTAAAACGGCTGAACGGATTTAGATGAAATTTGCCACATGGGGAGACCATGACCTGGAATAGGACATAGGATACTTTTTATCCCGATATTCCCACGGGATCGAGAATTACGCGGGTGAACCCGCGGGGCGCAGCTAGTAATATAATATAAAGCACCTGATATCCGTTGATGGTGCGGTAGTGCGGCTCGAGGCACAGCGCGGCCAGCGAGCACACCTGCGCGGTGCGGTCCCAGCCGTCGCTGCAGTGCACGCACACGCTGACGCCGCTTTCTATGGCAGAAGCGATCCACCATGATGTGTCTAAAATAGATCTGGAAAAATCAATCTTAATTTTATACTCAAATTCAAGTATAGATTAATTCTAGCTAACAAAGCATACTATAATAATAAATTTCAGACAGAATTGTAATTGGCCATCGTTTACATATTGTACTAGATATTAAAATGTATTAGCTGTAAGTTAACCTAAAACTATTAAAATAGACATAGTTTTTTTTTTTACTGTTGACATTTATAATTTGTTATTGTTAGCTAAATTCACGTTAAATTAATGATATTATCTTGAAAATAGAAGATGAGAAGCTCGTGGCTAAGTAATAACAGCCGCTCGGGTCGATCCATCAGGTTAAGCTACGCTTGCCGGGGTTGGTCCGTGGATGGGTGACCATTTTCACATATCGAGACTCCTCCGTGCCTCGGAAAGCACGTTAAGCCGTTGGTCCCGGCTGTCATTTGTGGACAGTCGTTACGAATCGTCAGAAGCCCGAAAGTCTGACAACCAGTCTAACCAAGGGGCATCGTATTAACCAGTTACTGGGTTGTGGAGGTCAGATAGGCAGTCGCTTCATGTAAAATACTGGTATTCAGCTGCATCCGGTTAGACTGGAAGCCGACCCCAACATAGTAGGGAAAAGGCTAGGCAGATTTTTTGAGCTTGAAAATACACATTATTATTGACATTATTATAGTTGCACGCCATATTATGTGGCAACCTTTTTTTATGTTATCCTGCATGCACGTTTTTATTCTTGTATGTGTTCACATGTTTGAGAGATCTTATCTTAGCACGCCCACGAATTAATTAGTTGCCTAAAGGACATTAGTAAAGGAGTTCTCTGAAGATTTTAACTTTATAATCAGTGTCTGCATCGAATTTCGTACTATTTTGCACCATACGTCACTAGTAATAAAGTTTATTATTCAGAGTCATCAGAAAATCCTATGTTCTACGATTTACTCAGATCTATATATATAAAACACTAGGGTGACTGATTGATCTATCAACGCACAGCTCAAACCACTGGACGGATTAGGCTGAAATTTAGCACACAGATAGTTATTACGACGTAGGCGCGCACTAAGAACGGGTTTTTAGAAAATCGACCTTTAAGGGGGTGAAAGGGGGGGATTTCGTTTGTATGTAAAATCTTACTCCTTGAGTTAATAGACTTGAAAATTGGCACGAATATTTATCTATGTAAATAATAAAGATTACCATTTTTTGTTTTTTTTAACTACCCCCTAAACGGGGATTGGGCGGTGTCAAAGTTTGTATAGAATAATTTTAACGCGCGGTCCGATTAGCTCGAAACTCGGTTTTTATACTTAAAACCAAAAATAAAGAATAATGTGTATCAGAATTTATCAAAATTTAACCCTTACGGGGTTAAAAAGGGTAATTTATATCACAGCTCAAACCACTGAATGGATTGGGCTGAAATTTGGCACACAGGTCGTTTTTAGGACGTAGACATCAACCAAGAAAGGGTTTTTAGAAATTCGACCTTTAAGGGGGTGAAAAGGGGGAATTTTGATTGAATGAAAAATCTTATTCCTTGAGTTAATAGACTGGAAACTTAGCACGAATACGTATCTAAGTAAATTATAAATATTGTCATCTTCCGTTTTCCTAAACTACCCCCTTAACGGAGATTGGGGGGTGTCAAAGTTTGTATACTTAGAAGAATTTTAACGCGCGGTCCGATTAACTCGAAACTCAGTATTTATAATTTAAACCAAAAATAAAGAATAATGTGAACCAGGGTTTTTCAAAAATCTACCCCGAACGGGGTGAAAGGGGTAGTCTATATCACAGCTCAAACCACTGAACGGATTGGGCTGAAATTTGGCACACAGATAGTTATTATGACGTAAACATCCACTACAAATGAAAGAAAGGGTTTTTGGAAATTCTTTTACCATAGAGCAATGACGGGGTGTCAAACTAAGTAAGTAAACATTTTAACGCGCTGTCGGATGAACTCGAAAACTAACAAAAAAATCAGCTCCTAACGGGGTGTAAAAGGGGTAAAGATCGTAAATAAATGTTAAAGATCGTAAACATTAACTTTCGAAAACTATCTTTCGAAGGGGGTGGAGGGGTTGTGGAAGTTTTTAGAGGGAAGTACGAGATCCACGCGGACGAAGTCGCGGGCAAAGTGCTAGTATAGATATAAACTTACTTGATGTGTTTGAGCCAACCGGAAGATTCTAATCCATTGAGAAATGAGGACATGGTCGGAGTGTTTTGTTCGCAAGCTGAAAACAATAAAGATCATACTTTAATAATCATTACACTTACGTTACAGTTACAGTAACCGGGCGGGCAGTAACCAAAGTCAAAGTCAATTTTTTTTTTCGAATAGCCATGTAAAGGCCCTTTTGAACGTCAACATTAACAAGAAAATAGAATTGATTCTAGTTGCCCCTTCCAAATGATTGTTTCGTATGGAGAAGAATGGGCAAGAAACTCCACAGTTAGTCTTTTTTTCAATATAGAATATAATTTAATAATAGATATATACAGAGTGTAAGGGACAGCCCTCCACAAACTGATGGGATGAATTCAGTATATCATACTAAGACTCCAATAAACTTGATTTGTTTTATTACCTCACACGCAATGTATCATTACCGTGGCACAACCCACATAGCCGAACTCCCTGTGCAGGGGGGGGCGCGCTCGCGTCACGTGATTTATCAATGTAAATTCTGAGTTTCAAGCGTCGTTCGCTATAGTATTTCAACATCCAATGCTTGTTTTTTATTTCAGCTGTTTTATTTACATAAATGTACTGCTACGTACAGGGAATGTAATTTTACATTGAAATAAAGGAATAGTAAATGAAAAGAAAAAAATTAAATAAAAAATCCTGAAAATATTCGGTGGAATAGGATTCAAAATAAGGAGTTGAATATCCCCTGTTAATTTGTGGAGGGCTGTCCCTTACACCCAGTATATTAAATAATAGACACATAATAGAATTAAATTAGCAACCAGTTTAAAATAAAGTGAATTTTCCCCGCTAGCGTGGAAAGAGTTTTTAAAATTCGAACCTTTCTATTCAACAATTTTCTATACCGCCGGGTCGACTGATAATGCATCAATACTTATTTTATGTCAGAGCGCCAACCTCATTTTTAGAATAATCGCACTGGCCAGCACGAAAAAAAATCGTCCAACGCGCCTAAAGAAGTTTTCATATAAAAAAACTTTATATAATTTTCTTCTGCATATTCAATTCACTTTCCACCATTTGGGTTTGTTTAGCAGTGCAGTGTTAGTGCAAGCGGTACATAATGCCGAATTGAGCTTTCTTCCGGAAAAATTGCGTGAAAAGTACATAAAAGCTTAGGTACAATATTTTTGTTCAATGCATGGAGACACCTAGCATTTTCCTCGCTGTAGTGAGGTGAAAAGTTGTGTGTTTCGCTCGACAGCAAAGTTTTTCTGGGTCTCGTACCTTTGAAACCCTCGCAACGCTCACGATTCTTTATTTGAACCATTCGCTTCGCTCATGGTCCAATCCTAGAATCCTTCAATTGCTCAGGTTTCAATACAGGTACTCGTGCGAAAAAACAACTTTGCAGCCTTGCATAACAAATAACTGTTGTACTCATATCATAATTATGTCGTATCTCTTTGTATTTTACTGTGTGTACATAAATAAAAATAAAAAAATTGTAACGAAAAGCGCGCTCGCACGCAGCATACTTGTTGTAGGTCCTAGAATCGGTCAGATTATTTCGCCGAGTTGTATGACCTACGTTTTGTAGTATGCGTTTGACCTCTACTGTTTCATTTAGCTCCTACAAAAAGTCGGCCACCGATTGTATGCCTTCTGCGAACGCTCTAATACTTACTCTCAACAAGTTTCTGAAGGCTTTTCCTCATGACATGGATGTTGCCGATGCCCATGAACTGGAACTTGATGTTTTCGTAGAACGCTTCGTTCTCGTAACCCTTGCCAGCCGCCCGGTTCACCATAGCATTGATCTGATGGATAGAAATGTTAAATTTAGTATAGGAAAAACAGAACTCATCCAGTTTTAAAACATATTTTAATTTTGACGTGAAGAAGTTTTTTTGTACCAATTTACAGTTTTAATTTTTTCCTATTTATAAGTATTCCGGAAGGATTATAACTTCCACTACACCGTAGATAGACACGATGTTAGCGGCATCAACGCGCAATGAAATCAGCACATGATTTGAGACACTCCCAGCTAGAATTTTTTCGTAGATGAAAAACAATTCTTTTCATTGCATACATTTCGTTCCATACATTAACAAAATCACATGTGCGCGGGGGGGAGGGGTCGTGTCACCAGGTTAGTCGCTAAAAGAGCGGGTTCCCGCTAGGAGCGGGGATGAGGGGTGCTGTACTGCGCAGCGAGTAGCGCACTTCAGAGCCGCCATAAAGTTTGACGCGTACTATAGCGCGACGTTGAAATTTTGTGCCTGTCTAAGTACATTGGCATTCATACCACACAGTAACGTTGCCTGGTGGAAAGAATAAGTAGGTGGATAGCTTCATGTTCTTACCCTAGGCCTGGTATCCACCACATACATGTAGCCGCAGTTCGGGTTCGCCCGCCTGATCAGGTCCAGCATTTGCTCGTCTTCCATGCATCTGCAATTATGATTTCCAAGTATTAGGCACTAAAAGTGTTTAGAAAAAAGGTTCATAATGAGCCTATAATGTTCCCACTGCTGGGACATACACAGGCCTCCTTCCTCTCTTTGAGCTGAAATCCACCAACCGGGCCTAGTGCGGGTTGGTAATTTCACGTCTGCGAATTTTCGGTTCTAGGACGGCCGGTTGCCGGTTTCCTCACGATGTTTTCCTTCACCGTTTTAAGATCGTTGATTCTAAAAGTTGGCAACGTCGCAAATAACTGCACAATATTTACCTGTTTTGATTATTTTGGCAATATAACTGTATGGAACTATGAAATATCGCTAACTAACTAACTAGAATATTAATATTGAATTGCAATTTTATTATAACACTGAATTTAAGTTGTAACCGGTTTTAGGTGTAAAAAAGGCATTTGGAAAGTTTCCAAATCCTTGTTTTTTACATTTAAAACTAAATATTCGGTGTTAAGATATTATTTATTGCATTTCATAATCAATATTTTAGACAACTAGTTAGCCATTTTCATATTTCCATACAGTAATATTGCCAAATTAATCAAAACAGCGAAATATTTGACATCTATTTGCGACGTTGCCAACTTTCAGAAAACACGTTCTTAAGAGCAGTGGTGAAGAAATAATTTACACAAAGTAAGAGAGCTTCTGCGTTTACACACTTAATTCACAGCGTGTTTGTACATTTCTTAACCATAAGTAAAGCACGTGTCGCTTCGTGAGATAAAAATAATATACTGTGCTTAGACATCTGACAACTCTTCGCAGGATTAACTCACCTGGCAGAAAAACCGCTGAGTGGCTGGCTGCAGCGCGCTATAGCAGCTTTATTGTGATGAAGGTACGCGAGTACCGGCAGCCGTCCCCGCGACCTGAAGCTTGCGCTGCCCAAGAGTACCGCGGTGGATGCGCGCGCAGGCACGTACACCTCGCTTGGGTATGTGTCGCAGAGCTGGTGAGGAAACGCGATTTATTACCAGCAGCCGAATAGGGAAGATGACATTTTTTACAAGTTTTTTTTATTTTTAAGTCATAGCGTTCGACTCGACGAATCAAACTAAATAATATTGAGAAAAATAATTTCTAGGATACGATTTTTATTTTTGGTGCGAAAAATAAATTTATTATGGTAGCGCGCAATGTAACGTACGCAAAACATTGTGCCTACGGGTGAGTTTCACAGGCGCGGTCCGAGGGGGTGGTCCTGGGGGTCATGACCCCCCCAAAATCATTCAAGCTGTCGAGAGACTGAATGATTTACGTGCTTTACTAACTAAAAACTGTAGGTAATTAGATACCCCGATGGGTATATACAAAAAAAAGTTTGTAATGTACCTACTTATCAATTAGTCACATAAATTAAACAGTAACCGATTTTGGATCATTCTTTTTTTGTTGTGTTCGTAATGTATGTGTTTATGTGTAGGTATGTGTTTGTGTTAAATTTCTACACTTATATCTGTATTTTTTATGGTGTACAATGTGTACATCATAAAGAGTATTCTATTCTATTCTATGTAGGTATGTAGGTAGGGTAGGTAGGTAGGTAGGTAGGTAGGTAGATAGGTAGGTAGGTAGGTAGGTAGGTAGGTAGGTAGGTAGGTAGGTAGGTAGGGTAGGGTAGGTAGGTAGGTAGGTAGGGTAGGTAGGTAGGTAGGTAGGAAGGGTAGGTAGGTAGGTAGGGTAGGGTAGGTACTTAGTGCTCCCCGTACGAAGCCGGGACGGGCAGCTAGTAAATAAATAAATAAATCTCACCATGTGTACTGTGAGCTGACTAAACGATCTTACCTCGTAATCCTTATTGGCATTGCAGAGAACCCACTGGTCGTTGGGCACGTTCATCCTCTGGTACTCGGTCTGAATGTCGAAAAAGTTCCAACCAGCTGACTTCGGCAGGTCGTCTGGTGTCGATTTGTAGAAGAAGCAATATAACTCGTCTATGTGAACTGGAACAGGTTAAATTTAACATAATAAGTATATGAAAAATAATCGAATAAAATAATTAATTATTACCCTCCTTCTGGACAGTTGGGTATAAAATGAACGTGAAAGATTGGATATTTTGTAACTCAACCACGTTTTAATGGCTTTGGCTGAAGGTTGGAAGAAATAATGGTTCTGGATTAAAACATACCATTAGTATCTATGTATACAACATTCGTTTCATCTCTCATCATTTTGAACAACTTTTTCACATTTTGTCGATTTAAGTGAACACAAATGTAAAACAGCAAATTTTCTTTCGCGATTTCTAGGTTTCTCCCATAGAAATTGTATAATAATAGAAAGTTATTTTAAACAACTTTCAAAATAATGAGTACAATGACCCATCTTCGGGTTTAGCATAAACAAAAACGAATGTTTTATAACAAAAATGAATTGCTGTTCGTTAGTCTCAAAAAGGAAAACGATTTCCACGATTGTTACCTTTTGTACACGCCACGGTTTCTTTACGGTTCGGCGTATAAACCGCGCCGTAGAAAAACGTGACTGTCAACGGGCCTAAGCCTTTGTTCAGTGTACACACACGTTTTCTTGCCGTGAAATGCGACGATTTATTCGCCCTGTGTAGGCATGGTCGTCAGTGTTGTATGGATCACGATGGAAGCTTGTTGACAGACACTTTTTTTTCTGCGGCGCGGTTTATACGCCTTGTGGCGGCATCCATCCGCCACATGCGAACTACGCATCAAAGACCTGACATCACACAAAAATCCTGACGTCACATAAATCCTGCATCGCACAATTAGAGTTTACCGCGCGATGGACATATATACAAGAATACAAATCAACCGTTGGGCATTTGCCCGCCAGACACAACACGCGTCTGGTCGGAGGATCCTCCCTTTTCTATGGCGGATGAGTGATCTTTACACCCTGTTCCTCATACCCCTAAAGCCTTATCGTAAAGAAACCGTGCCGTGTACCAACAAGGGCGTAAGTATCTAAGAGCGGTAGCACACGGCATATTTTAAGCGCGCAGACGACGCCCGTTTCAAAGTTTTTCTTCGCCGAAGTCAAGTTTCAAGTCAAGTAATTATACGCGCGTCGTCTGCGCGTTTAAAATACGCCGTGTGCTAGGGGCCTAGTGGGCTAGTGATGGATTAATTAGCATTCGCATTAATTGTTAGCAAATGGATTCTCATTTAGCAAATGAAATGTAGTTGCGAATTTCTGTGAAATGCTAAGTGAATTTATTCGTAATTTTTCATGTTATTATACGTCAGAACGTCGACGCACGCAGCGGTAGATATACTTAAATAGATAATACACGCCAATATGTACGGAATAAATACACGCCAGGAGACGTCCTAAGGCGAACGCACTTTTTAATTCGCGTATTAACAAAATTCACATACTTCATAACTATCATTTATCGTCATATTAGCTATTAGCAATTAGCAGAGCAATAGTCATTATCACGCTTAGACTCAAGAATTCACATGCTAATGAAATTAATGCAAAATCGCTTTAATTGCCATTACTACATGAGACAAGGGCATGCAGAAGAAGACTGTATTTCTTAAAAACAAATGAATGCATCTGCGACCAACCTGGTTGGCTGAGCCTGAGGAGAGTCTGGTGCATTTCGTGGCAGTCTCTCTCCCGAGGAATCACGAAGAATACGGATTGGAAGGTCTTTGTGCGCACCAGGAGCGGGGAGCCGGTGGTCGTGATCGGCAGCCGTTCCACTGTAGATATGTGCATCAGAAGGATCTGTGGAAGATTATATTTGTAAGTATGGTTTTTTGTATTATTTAACTTCTGAAATCCAACAACCCGCACTGGGCCCGCATAGTGGATTACGGCCGACTCCCTCCCACAGAGAGAAGGCCTGTGTCCCAGCAGTGGGAACATTAGGCTGATTATGCTATTAGATTTGATAAAGTAATCTTGGGCATCTGTCTAGTTTACCAGTCTTTAGACACCTAATCTTGTTTCTGTAAAAGCGGTTACGAAAATCGTAATTTAAGAGTACCAAGATTAAATCTTTAAAGTGCTCTTAAGGTGGACACCTCAAGTATCCCTCAGAAAACTTCAGTTGTACAGCCAAGAGCACGTCCATGGTAACAATTTGATATTGATAGCGCCTTTATTTAATAGCAGTAAGAAAGGTTTTTGAAGCTGAATTGTTATTAATGACTTGTGGTTGACTGTATCTCCAATTAAGAGTTAAATGTTTTTCTAAGAAAGCTATGAACGATCACACAATAACGGCTGTCCAAATATACAGCTTTTTTGAGACCTTAATGTCAAATACTGGGGGAAATTACAGCTTTTCATACTTAAGCATAATCAGCCTATAATGTTCCCACAGCTGGGACACAGGCCTCCTCTCTGTGAGAGGGAGCGGGCCGTAATCCACCACGCGGGCCCAGTGCGGGTTGGTAGATGTCACATGTCTTCGAATTTTTGGTTCTAGGACATGCCAGTTTCCTCACGATGTTTTCCTTCACCGTTTTGAGAGCAGTGTCGATGAAATAATTTACACAAAGTAAAGCGCCTGTCAGGGTTCGAACCTACGACCTACAACTCGTAAGTCGTGGCCGTTACCACTGGGCTACCACTGCTCTACTGGGCCACCACTGCTCTGCTCTCAGCTTTTCATGACGGTATTTATATGACGGAACCACTTTCCTAGGAAACCAATTCATTAACGTTATGAAGGTTTCATCTATTCAACGACATCTAAGACCGCTTTAGAAGCCATTGAAACGCTAATTAACTCAATAGGGTACTACTATAAGAAATGTAAAAGAGGGTGGGTATGGTAAAACTATGGTACGAATATTATATTTCACGCATAACGATCATTTTACTGAATGGCGCGAAGTTCCTATGACTCTCCTGAAGTCAGATGGTGGTAGTTATAGTGTTGTCTATGTCTAGCATAGACTTTAAAACGTATACAAAACTTCACCAATATCAAAGTAAAAAAAAAAATGCTACGGTTTATTATTTTTCTAGGTTTCGAAAAATTAATTTTATGTAATTGTCATATACCCTATCCATTGGAATTACGGACACGACTAAAAGCTTTGAAGACTCGCTGGAAACTTCTGAATAGTTTTGGTTTCAGAATCTAATGACTGTAACTTGCACAAAACTATGGAAGTAGCTTGTATTCGATTGAGACATCTGTCTGATATCAATTGTATTTTTTTTTTGTTCTTGCATGCGCAATTTTATTGCAAATCATTCCTCAGGCAACAACAAATAATGCCAGTCAACAAAATTTGGACGAAAATTGGAAAGAAACCGCGTATGCGGGCGACTTCGGCTAAGTCGTCGTCGGCGTCCTTTTTTGGAGTCAGTAATACAGGCCGATTAGCAAAAGACAATTATTGTTGTAAACAAATAAGAAAACACAGGTAGGTATGTTAGTGTGGTATTAATTAAAAATTTCAGGGATTTCGAATAATTGATTTGGATTGCAAAGCAGCAGAGGCTTATAAGTATCCGCCATACTGCCAGTGCTCGGTCCGTCCTTTCTTGTAAAATGTAACATGAAGTTCGTGTTACAATAGGACAGTATAGTGCTATGTGAAACAGGACCTTGATCTGGAATCTCAAGTTGAGAAAAAGAAAGCACAAAATATAAGGTATACCTAGAAGTTCTATGGTATGCACTGCCTATGCACGACATATGTTGTTTTTCTCTCGTGAGAAATTATTATTACAATAAGGCAGGCTCGAGTCGAGCCCAGACATCAAAACCTCAAGTAGAGGTAAAAAGCTCAAAATATAAATGTATATCTAGAAGTTCTATGATATGCATTCAATTTTGTTCTCTCGTAAAAATTATTCTTACAATATTGATAAATAATCAGTTCTGTACACTTGGCATCATCAGACTTAGTTAGTCTATTGTGTGCTGTAAATCATAATATCCAAGAACTAAAGGATAGTTCTATGAAATTTGAATTAAGCAATGATAATGGCCTTGGGAAACCCGTCCAGCTCCAAGAAAACCTAAATGTTTTCACTTTCATAAAAATCATCTAAGATGACTAAGATTAAAAAATGACCAAGAAAGAAGAATTACTTACATAATGTAAAATGTATTTAATCATGTATTTAATACTGTTGAATTTACTTTTGCTGGATGCTTCAAAATTGAACATTTAGACGGCTGAGTGATCCAATCAAGGAAAGCGATCAGTGGGTGGAAGACCACCACAGCAATTTGGAATTGCATTACCGCAGTGTAAACAGTATCTATAATTTGATAAAAAACTATCGGAACACAAAGAATATTAAAATTCTCACTGATGTTTTCACGATTATTAAGCAACTTATTTTAATGATACCAGTTAAACTAGATAAAAATCATGATTAAAACAACAGATACAACAAAACGGGACAGTTTCCTGTTTGGTGAAAAGTTTATTATTGAACATGTCAAGTCTGGGTAATTAAGAAGGCAGCTACAACTAAACTGCTAAGTAAATATAAGGAAAACTCCAATGCCCCCTTCACATTTGAGTCAAACAGGGGGGGGCAAGCATCCAGGCTAGGACCATGGGGAAGAACCAACAGCAAAAGACTTCATCAGGCAAGACGTACTGACACAAATCTATATGTCAATTATAGAGATAACGACAATTGCATGTCGCCTTAATTTTTTTTACTCTTGTTGGCCGTGATCTGTTTCACACAAGATAAAGGTATCTGGTCATATTTGAAGGGATATAGTATTCCATTTAAGGACATTCCTACACAACATAATACCTTTAAAATTGTGCATTTTCTGAGTCTGAAGATGTATTAAATACAACAAAAGAAATTAGTAAGTTGTTACATTTGAGTGTTATGAATAACTGTGTGCACCTATCAGTGGAAAGTATTTTTAATCAAAAATTATTTACTGTACACAAACTAAATGGAGGTACCAGTAAATCCAATATGTTTGAATAAAATTTATCCAACACAACAGTTTACAATGAAAGACGTGGAGTTTATTTTAAAATGATGTCTTGGGCACAATTGATTTATAAAATGTCTATTTTTGAATATCAGTGAACACTGATGACAAAACATATTTGAGGGTTTATTGTCAAAACAATGAATTCAATTGTTTGTGCTTTGGCTTGTGTACTGCCCCACACCAGAAATATCTTATATTTATAATTTAGTGGAGGATAAAAATCTGTGTTTTATCTTGAGGATTTTACTTGTATTGGAGAATCTTAAAAAAGATTATTAAAACTATCAGGCTTTTGGAGTGTCTTGGGTGTTACATAAATAAGGTTAAAACTAATCCCAAATCCAATCAAGTTGCCGAGTACTTAGGATTTGTGATTGATACAAAGTATATTATGACATTGTCAGTGACAGATATAAAGAGATGTTCATCTTTTATTTGACACAGTATCCTATCAGCTTGGTGTCCAGTCGTGAATTTTTGGTTTTCTATACTTACGTACCTGCAGTGCAGTGTTAGTTTACCACAGTGACTTCAATTTAATTATGATAAATATGGAGTGTATTAAAAATTTACAATGGTGGCATAACATATTATAAACCTGTAAAAATTGACAATTTAAGATTGAAATTTATTCAGATACATCTCACACTTGTTGGGAAATATTTGTTTTGACAGTCAGATAGCAATTGGGGTTTGGAAAGACAAGGAAAATCATTTAATCTTGGTCTAGAATATTTTACCGAATACTTAAATATATGCCAAATTTTATGTTTAAACATTACTACAACCATAGATTATAATGGGTGGTAGTCAATTTAATAATCTTAATTGCCTGGCTAGGCATAATATGGCAGTGGTGTGAAGCCCGAAAAATGGGGATATCTGCATTTTATATATAATCTAAAGGCAGCAAAAACATTGATTGTGGGTCTGGCTCCTGCAGAGCCAGACCCACAATCAATGTTTTTATTTCTAGACTCAAGATCAGCTTCTATAGTGAGATCTTTTTGGAAATCCTTTCCATTGATCTACATATCTGCTACTAGAGCTAATACTAAGTGTGATAGATATAAGTTATCTGTCTTGTCTTAGGGATCCACTTGTAGAAAATATAGATGCCTTTGCAGTAAATTAGGATTATTACCCATTATTTTATGCATTTCCACCATTTGCATTAATTTCAAAAACTATTCAGGAAGTTAAAAATGATCAGGTTTTTGGCATCTTACTTTCTCTTATGAGCACATCACAACCTTGGTACCCATTTATTAGTTTCATGGTTAAATCATAGATTACAGTTTAAAGTTTCAACCACCAAACCAATTATTGTTGTCACCTTCCAGAATGCTGCATCCTTTGCACTGCAGCTTTTTTCCCAGGGGGCCTGCATATTGTGAGGGAAACGTTTAAGAAGCAAATGATACCACATGACACTATTAAGGTCATGATATCTTCATTATCAGATAACAGTGTCCAATTACACAACAATTCAACAATGGCAGTTGATATACTCAACACTAATAAATCTGCATTGTCATTGAACATAGATACTGATGTAGGAACAAATCCTCTAATTAAGAGGTTCTTTAAATGTATCTTCAAATTACGACCAAGTCGCCCTAGCTACAATGATATGTGGGAGCCATCAATGGGTACTGAATTTTATAGAATGATGGTACCAACCCATTATAACAATTATCACTTGACAAAGTAACCAAAAAGTAGGTAAGAATTATTTCAAGTCTTACTAGTGTTCAAAGAAAATAACTTATCTGTAATTGAGCCTTCATAACATCCAAAAGATTGATTCAGGTGTTAACATAAGAATCACTGAATTGTTAAAAACATCTAAGACATTATGTACAGTCACATACTTTAATTGATGAGCCACCTGGCACTGTTCGTATTTTAGCCGTGTAATGCAAATCGGCTTTATCCGCTTCCCGCCACGGAAAGTCATAATGTCTTCGTATTAGTAGAAGAAAATTATATTTAATAACTTTACCGGTTGGCTAACCTGAGAACCAGAACTACAAACTTGACAGCAGTGTGACTACCCAAAGTCAACCAATTGCAAGTCTAGCAACAGTAACCTAGCAACGATTTTTTAAGCGTAGCGATAGTAACGTTAGCGTACGGAGAAATAATAATAGTCATTTCGACAACTTCGAAATTAACGTCTCTGACATCGACATTTCAACTGTCACTGTCTTCAGATAAGTTTTCAAAATAATCGATTAATGAGATCTGATTCAAACGAGGTCAGTATCAAATAGATTGGATAAACTTAATGCAACATTTTATTTATTTTTGTCATTGAGAACTTATTAGTCAACCTCTATGGATAAGACTATTTCCGATTATAAGTAATTTATTTGTCATCTTGTTTACGAGCGTACGGTTTGAGTTCGTGTTTAATCGTGTAATCTCGTGAATGTATGAAACTGTAAAATTGAAAAGTTTGAAGGTGGCTTATCAATTAAAGTCCGTGGCTGTACCTAATGCTATGTTTTTGTGTTTTTCTAATGTGGTTGTAAATGTATAGTTTAGTTTAAGTTCGTATCTGTCGCATTAGGGTAAACCCTGTAATGATAAATTAAGCCGTTATAAATAAGACAGGAAAACGGGAAACAATTATTATGTTACCCTACTTTTCATATAAAACCTGACATTTGTCCTGTAATTATGTACCTACATTACAATACTATACAAATTCAGAGTTAGGTAAAACAGAAAAATTATGAATGCCTCATAATTATGTTAGGTAGACAAACAATTAGTTATTGGATTAAACAAACAATGATGAACAGTGGCATAGATATCAAGATATTTACTCCTCATTCCACACGTCATGCTTCAATAGCGACTAGAGGTGTGTCAGAAGATAATCAGTATTTTTAAAAAGGTTGTTTGGTCCAGAGGATCAAAAGTATTTGCAAACCAGACCTTTGATTAGAGACAATGATAAGTATATTTTTCCCAGGGCTGTTGGTAATGTTGAGACTGGTGTGGTTTTTTCATAAATTAATATTAAAAGCCAAAGGAGTACACTAAATAAATACTTGGTTGTTGATAATTAGAATTAGTAGCATTATTAGAAGAGAATTAATTGAAAATGTTGAAAAGTTTTTTCCATTTACAATAGAAAGTTGATTGTATGTTATTTGGATGTTTTAGTGTGAAACAAATGTTTGTAATTTCCAACTTCATCTCTCTAAACATCTACATTGTAAAATCAAGATAATTATCGAGGACTAAGCATGAGTATAATTACTAAATTAAACGAACTTACCTAAGTGAAGTTCTATTGTAATTATACGAAATGCTTAGTCCTCGATACTATGTTCCCCCCCAAGCCCTGAACAAGACCATAGTTTCTTTCTTGACCCTGGGATTGAGTTGGGGAATTACTGTCTGTTAATTTTAATTCTCTCATTGCAGAAAACTCTAAATAGAATTACTTTATCTGGTTATAGTTGCCAGCGTAAAAGTTTTTTTGCAGGATTTCTCTGAATATTCGCGTGTGGGATAATGGTGATACTACATTGTAAAATCAAGATAATTATCGAGGACTAAGCATTTCGTATAATTACAATAGAACTTCACTTAAGTAAGTTCGTTTAATTAAGGAATTATAGCATACATTTGAGCAAGTTACAGTCCGTATTACTTGCTTTATGCGTCATATTAAGGCGAAAGCTTCAGGGTAGCCCGCGAAATTCAAAAGTTTTTTGCGTTTGTTGCATTTGCAGTTGTATGTTGATTAAAATATGATTCTCGTACCGTAACAAATATGGATTTACAGAATTATAAAAATTGGAATCAACAATACAACTCTCTAAGTTCATGTAAGTGTATTGAGTGACTATTTCATGAAATCATGATATTTGGCAGCTCACAACCTGACACTGACCTGCAAATTGCAAAAACCGTAAGTAAATTTGAATTTCGCGGACTACCTTAGCGCATCGCCCTTAAGTTCTATTATTGCTTAACCAAAATATCATTAGCCAATCAATACAGATTAAATTCAAGGGTTTGTTTAGAAACAAGGGGTTAATAAATAGCAAGAGTACATACCCATGTCTCCTTCCTCATCTCATGATCTACGAATATGAGGTGTGTGGTCGCGAAGTACAAGGTCCCCTTAGACGGGTTCCGTAGATTGTATTTATCCAGTAGCTGCACATTTTCCAACTGCAACAATTAGAGAAAAGGATAATTATTAACTTCTTCGTAAAATATGTAAAGGGAAGACCGATATTAGAGACATCGAATTTTATGCATTTGCATGTTTGCATATGTAACTCTCTAATTACGGCGTTAAAGCATATTTTAGCCTATTTTACCAATCGTGCATATTTCGTTTAGGAGCGGGAGGTACGTATAGGCAGAGTTGGGCAAATTGTAATCAGATTAATGATTAAGGATTACGATTACATTTTGTAATCATCAATCAAGATTACAGATTACGGAAATTAATCAAGAAAGTAATCATATCGGTGATTAATGATTATTAGTTTGTAATCGTTATTTTGATTACTTTTTTGATTGATGCATACTAACTACATTTAGGAATTCGAAAAATAAAATCATTAACATTGTAAATCATCTTTATTTTTTTATCAGTCTCATGAATTACGCATCTTCGAAATGCAATTGAGCACGCAGTAATTCTTTTTCGAATTTACTTAAAGATTTAAATAACGAAAGAGTACAAAACGTCCATGACATCCAAATTGGATCAGAAGTTTTTAGAAAAACGCAGACATACAAGATACATACTGATTGAATATAGAACCGCATTTATTAAAAATATGCTTAAAAAATTAATCAAATCTACCCATGTAATTAAGATTACTGACTATTGTAATCAAAACTAATGATTACAAATGTAGTCATGATTGAAAGTAATCAAGATTAAAAGTAATCATGATTGATGTATTCATGATTACTTTCAATCAGATTATTAATCCGATTACAAAAGTAGTTGATTACGCCCAACTCTGCGTATAGGGAGCCTACATGAACTGCACAGGTCATACCATGCCTAAACAGGTTTCTCCAGAGGTACGTATAGGGAGCCTTTAAAGTTTTGTCCTATGACGTATACTGACATACAGAGGTCGTTTTCGGCGTACAATTTAATACTGAGTGACAAATGTCACAAATCTGCTCTAGAAAAAAAATTAAAGTAATCTTCTAATTTAAATAATAAAAACTATAACCCAACTACGACTAAAAAGGTAATAAACAAGACACCACAGACAGTCAAATTAAGAATCCGGAGTCACACGTGTTAGGGCATAAATCGAACAGATTACGTGTTATATATTTAATTTGACGTCACATAGCCTATAACCAGCGGACGATCAAGACGCTTCCAACGATACCTCATTTGTCAAATTGTGACGAGTCGTTTAGAAGATATGAGGGAACAGATGAACATACATACATACATACATGCAATTCGGTCAAAATCATAATCCTCCTTTTTTCTTCGCCGTAGTCGAGTAAAAATTGAAAAATATTGTATATTGTTACAAAAACTCTGCATAATTTGAAGAATATTTCGCTGTTTTTGACCCGTCTTTATATTTGATTTTGCATATTTCGCCTTTGTGAAGAGTTTTTAGTGCATATTTCAGCCATTTTTAGTGCATATTTTGGCACTTTGTTAGTGCATATAATCCGATGTCGTACATAGCATTTATTGCGAAATGTGGGTGTATTATAGGTACACTTCTGCCTAACCCTTCGAGGAGTACAGGCGTGATGGAATGTATGTAGTCCGATCCTTGGCCTTTGTAGGTCTATAAAGTCTAAGTTCGGCAAGCCTAGGAGCTGGGTTTTGCGCTGCAGTATTGCATTTGTAACGTGACATTGTTTAAGGCTCCCGTAGACAGGCGCGACGCGACTCTAGTAGAATAATTTCTACGAAAATTGTATGGAATTTGTTCTACCAGAGTCCCGATGCGCCTGTTTGCTGGAGCCTTAAAGCGGATAAGGGGGATGCGCTAAATTACCCCGCGAAATTCAATTTTTCTTACAGTTTTTGCAATTTACAGGCCAGTGTCAGGTTGTATGTAGATTAAAATATGATTCGCGACCGTAACAAATATAGCTTTACAGAATTATAGATAAAACAGCAATACAAATCCTCAGGTTTTAATTGATCTCAAATGAAATGAATTTCATGAAATAGTCATTAAATAGGGTATTACGAACTCAATTACGGTTTATGAACGAATTATATATTAATCAACATACTTATAATCTGGCGCTGACTTGAAAATTGCAAAAAACGTAAGAAAATTAGAATTTCGCGGGCTACTTTATCACATCCCCCCCCCTTAAGAAGAAGTATTTACAATCTTTTTTATAGCGGTACCTAGAAATTAAACGTCTATGTTTACACGATGTTGTCATGAAAATCGTATAAAGTTTATTAGACACTTGTCTCGCTCAAGTCGTAAGGACAAACTGAGTTAAACGAGCAACCCTATTTATTTAATTATTACAAACAAGACCCTTCTCAAGTTTTCGAGGAAAATAAAATGTCTATAAATTCTTTGTTACATCACAATATAGGGCTGGTAGAATGTCGGTGAAAGTAGTAGGTGTTCCTCTAGAGAGCGTTTTTAGGTTTCCGTACCCAAAGGGTAAAACGGGGCCCTATTACTAAGACTCCGCTGTCCGTCTGTCCGTCTGTCACCAGGCTGTATCTCATGAACCGTGATAGTTAGACAGTTGAAATTTTCACAGATGATATTTCTGTTGCCGCTATAACAACAAATACAAAAAAAACAGAATAAAGTAAATATTTAAGGGGTCTCGCACACAACGAACGTGATTCTTTTGGCGTTTTTATAGATAATGGTACGGAACCCTATGTGCGCGAGCCCGACTCGCACTTGGCCGGTTTTTGACATTGAAATCGTAAAGGCAAACCCCGCTGCCATCATTTTCATGACAGCCGTCACTGAGGCCGTTATGTAGCGGCCACCGCTCTTCTAAGAAACCGTATCTTTACTGCTACGAAATAAAGACGTTGTCAATGTCAATTTCCATGAACGTGGCAGATACAGTCTCATTACAAAACGACTTCAACCTTCAATACAAGCCGAAACTTTCGAACCAGTTCTTGTATTTTGAACCATATTCCAGCTTAAATCGCTCGTGGCTGAGCAACAGCCGCACGGGGCGATCCATGGGGTTAAACTACATTTGGCGGGGTTGGTCCGTGGATGGCTGGCCACCTTTACATACCGAGACTCCTCCGTGCCTCGGAAAGCACGTTACGCCGTTGGTCCCGGCTGTCATACGTGGATCTTTGACAGACGTTACGGGTCGTCAGAAGCCCGAAAGTCTGACCACCAGTCTTACCAAGGGGTATCGTATTACCCGGTTACTGGGTTGTGGAGGTCCGATAGGCAGTCGCTCCATGTAAAATACTGGTATTCAGCTGCATCCGGTTAGACCGGAAGCCGACCCCAATATAGTTGGGAAAAGGCTAGGCAGATATAGCTTAAATTAAGTTCTTAATACAAAATTGAAACTTAGGCTCTCTTCCAGGGTTGCGGAATAGTCCGAAAGGGATACCGGGACCCTGGCAACAGGCAACTGAAGGAACACGGGTGGGTTTTAGTCAGTAAGAGAGAAGTCATTTGATGATTTCCCACCCAAAAAAAAAGGCTCTCTTGCAGCAAAAATCGCCAAATCGTTAAACGCTAAAAAAAAATTAAAAAATCTTTATTTCGGATAAGAAACATCCATATGGGTTAGTAACATAAAGACAACTTATACCTATGTTAGTAAACTTACGAAAAATAAATTGAAAAACCATATTTTTTATTTATTTATTTTATTATTTATGTACACACAGTAAAATACATAGAGATACGATTCGGTTTTGTATTCAGTTCCCCTTTCGTTCCAGAACACAAATAGCGGACGCTGGCTGCACAGCTGCTGGATTAAAGAAGAACTGGGCTGGCCACATCTGTAGCATACATCTGTTCTGTGTTGTGTATGTCGCAGGAGCAATACACAAAAACCTCAACACAGTGGATCAAGTGGATACCAAGTAACAGGAAACGACTGCGAGGCAGGCCCAGAAAGAGATGACGGGATGAGCTGGTCTTGGACTAGTAGACCGGCAGAAGTGGAAAGAGAGAAGGGAGGCTTTTGCCCTGCAGTGGGATAACACAGGCTTATAATAATAATTTTAAACTAAAACTTAAAAAATCCGGAGTCACACGTAATCTGTTCGATTTATGTCCTAACACGTGTGACTCCGGATTTTTAATGTGTCTGTCTGTGGTGTCTTGTTTATACCTTTTTAGTCGTAGTTGGGTTTTAGTTTGCACCCGACTACGGCGAAGCAAAAAGGAGGGTTATGATTTTGACCGGTATGTATGTATATATGTATGTATGTATGTTCATCTGTTCCCTCATATCTTCTAAACGACTCATCACAATTTGACAAATGAGGTATCGTTGGAAGCGTCTTGATCGTAAATTGGCGCCCTCTAGAGGATATAAAGTCAGGAACTAAATAAAAAAATTGTTTAATCCTACCATGTTGGGTATCAAATGAAAGGGCTTAATGAGCACATTTCAAAAATATAAATATTACCTATAACCCAAAAGAATTTAAAGAAAATTAAAGTAATAAAAACTAAAACCCAACTACGACTAAAAAGGTATAAACAAGACACCACAGACAGACAAATAAAAAATCCGGAGTCACACGTAATCTGTTCGATTTATGCCCTAACACGTGTGACTCCGGATTTTTCGTAGTTGGGTTTTAGTTTTCATTATTACAAAGTAGGGACCTACTAAATAGTTGTTATTAGTAAAAAATTTAAGTAATAGGTTTTAATTTGTATTACTTTAATTATTACTTAATTATTTTTTTAATTCTATTGGGGTTATAATATTTTTTTTTTGAAATCTGCTTATTAAACCCTTTCATTTGATACCTAACATGGTACGACTAAACAATTTTTTTTTCAAGTTCCTGACTTTATGTCCTCTAGAGGGCGCCATTTTTAATTTAATGTGACGTCACATGGCCTATAACCAGCGGACGATCAAGAGGCTTTCTAACGACACCTCACTTGTCAAATTGTGATGAGTGGTTTAGAAGATATGAGGGAACAGATGAACATACATATATACATACCGGTCAAAATCATAACCTTCCTTTTTTTCTTCGCCGTAGTCGGGTAAAAAAGAGTTTCAACACAAAGTGAGTTGCAATAACCTCGTAAAGTCGTAATGCAAATAACAAGCTTTGGCTTTTAACAAGAAGCCAAGCCGCATATTCTAAAAGTTTCTGCTTTTTGTCTGTAGCAAACTTTTCAAGGTTCTGAAGTTTCTACATAATTTGTATATGGTAACAAATTACAGAATAGTGGCTTGGAGTTACATTAGACGAGTTTAATTAAAACTTTTAAACTAGACTGGGTTTTAATTAAAGTTTTAACGTTTATGGGGTTGTCCCCTATTACATGGGACTTAAACATAACTGGCGAAATGTGGGTGTACTGTAGGTACCCCTCTGCCTATTCCTTCGAGGATTATAGGCGTAATATTATCTTATGTGTGTTATTTTTAAACTAAGACAGCTGAAATTAATCTGCCTAGCCTTTTCCCAACTATGTTGGGGTCGGCTTCCAGTCTAACCGGATGCAGCTGAATACCAGTATTTTACATGGAGCAACTGCCTAAACTAAGACAGCTGAAATATTAGGACGTTTCTATTTACGTTAGGTATGTTTAAATTCTGGCCCTATTAGGTTGTATCATGAAAACATGTCAGCAATAGTCTAAAGTTTCTTTCAGTGTACTTGGGTGATATTTATGTGGAATAGTATTGATAATAATGATATACTTGTATGATTATTATAATTCATGACGATGATAAACATACGTAATCGTGATAATCCATGACAACATCAGCATGCATTGCATGACTGCCATAGAAATGAGTTTTGTCGACGGAAGAATAGACAAAATGACAGATTTTGATTGTTTATCTGTCATTTTGTCTATTCTTCCGTCGACAAAACCCGTTTCTACGGTGGTCATGCTACGCGTGTTCCGGAAACTCCAAAATATGTAAGCTGCAACGCGAATTGAACTTATTTCTAAAGAGATTTAATAAAAGTTATCAAGGATAACAATATGTGACTGAAATTACATTACACTGTCCAAATCCAACTCTAAGGCCCCAAGGCAAAAACAAGTTTGAATTTAAAATAAAAGCAGGTACAAGGGCCCCGCCATTTACATTAGGAAGATAAAAACCGCTCCGACCGCGACACGGGAATAACGCAAATACGTACGGGTCTGGTAAATAATTCAGTGTAATTCCGATAGAAAAATCTGTTTTCTGAGTAAATTAAATAAGCCATGAAACATTATTATATATATTTATTACGTTAGCCTTATTTTTCTTAAGGAATATATATAGACAGGAATTTGGGATCTCTTTAGACAGTAATACATTGTGGGTGGTGTTCTAGACTCTAGAACACCAGCACGCGTAGCATGACCACAATAGAAACGGGTTTTGTCGACGGAAGAATAGTCAAAATGACAAATAAACAATCACAAACTGTCATTTTGTCTATTCTTCCGTCGACAAAACCCGTTTCTATTATGGTTATGCTACGCACGCAGTAGTGTTGGAATTCGAAGTTCGAAACGTGATTAATATATTATTATCTGGAGCAAGCTCTATATTCTAGATTTTACAGTTTAACATAATTATTACTATATTTAGCCATATAATTTGCCTTAGGCAGTGAACGAAGTGAACAACAGCCTTTGTGAGTCCTTTGAGGATGCTCACGACGACAAGGTTCCAAAGCGTTCAAAGGGATAAGCGTTTGCAGAATGTGGGTGAATTCCTTGTGATACAATAAGAGGTAGCGGGAATATGATCGAAAGGACTGTATTCAATGGCATTTGTCCACTTCTTATGTAAATAACGAGATGTTTTCTGGAGATTAGTATTGAATTGACACTATTATCATATATCATATACCATGCTCTGGTCTAGAGAAAAAACCGGCCAAGTGCGAGTCGGACTCGCGCACGAAGAGTTCCGTATCATTATCTATAAAAACGAGCAAAAAAATTACGTTAGTTGTATGCGAGCCCCCTTAAATATTTATATTATTCTGTTTTTTAGTATTTGTTGTTATAGCGGGAAGCGGAGATATAGCCTGGTGACAGACGGATAGACAGACAAATGGACGGCCAGCGGAGTCTTAGTAATAGGGTCCCGTTTTACCCTTTGGGTACGGAATCCTAAAAAGATTGATTGAAGATCAACGGATTGACCCAAAGCTTGGGTTGGTTTTATGATTGATGTGACTTTGATCAAACTCTCGGCATTAATTCTAATTTACTAAATCTCCAACTGTCACTAACGAGACATAATAGAATTTAGACATAATTGTTATCCGCCATTTCAAGGACTCGATCTCGATCGACTGTTGAGCGGATATGAGATAAGAGTTACATTGTTAGTTGGTTTTATGTCAAAATTTATCATTAAAATTTGATTGTGTATGTGCTAATTTAGCGAGAAAAAAAACAGTTGACTTTAAAGACCTTACAAGTTGGTTCATTTTGGACAGACAGCTACCAACTCACAGTATTATTTTTGCCTCGAAAAACGGACATCCCCTTTTTATTAACTTAACCGATAGAACAGGTTATTTTAAAAGTAAGAGTAAAATACCGATGTGCCAATACCAAACAAGAGTAAAAAATTCTTTTGTAATTTTTTGAAATTTTCTCAATTATTTAATTACAAAAAAAATACGCATTATTTTACCCTTTTCTTTATTATTTGTAATAAAATCATATTAAATATATTGGAAAAAAAATACAAAAGAGTACGAACTAGTACAGATGTAAAGAAATATGCTTTTTTATGTTTTAAGATTTCGATTTTTCATGGTTGCTTCTTTGCATAGTTGGATTCTATATTTATTGTGAATCATCTTTAGACCACAACCAATCACTAGAAAAAAAACAAATCCAAATCTCGCGGTATCTAGGAGTTATTCACTTCTAAAGTTTTTTCTGATAATTTTGATTTTAGGGTCATCACTTCATAAAAAATAATATTTTTTGTTAATTTGTAGGTTTAATCCTAACGAGGGCAGACCCCTTCGCCGTACCACAAATTGTCCTTCAAAAATTCGATTATTGTACGTCATCGTATTTAACGTCGTATGATATTAGTAAACTTACAAATATCCAAACAAATATCTAAACTGCTAAAATGATACATTTACAAAACTAGTAGGATTACTAGCATTATAATACCGTATTCATTTTAATATAATTTACTTTTTAACTATTTATAAAATAATATGAAAATGGTTGGATTTATCATTAACAATGTGAAAATCAATGAAATTGTAACTTCGATCAGATAACCATGTTATCCTCTGTCCTTTATTTATTTTTACACATATAATTTTACATTTTTAAATATTTCTTAAAAATAAATAATATAAAAAACATTTAAAAATATAAAAAGAGTAAAAATAAGTCTTGTGCCAACCCTAGCGCCTAAATTTCAGAATCCTGTAAATTCTAGATACCATAATATTTGGATATGATATTTTAAATCGGTACTTCTTAGTGCCAAAGCAACAGCTTGTATCGATATTGAATCCAAATGCCATGAAATAAGCCCATAAAAAAATAAAATCGAAAATATGTAAAATTCGTTGTAACTCATACACGTTTCACGATAAAAAATTAGCGTTTGCTTGATAATTTCCTTATCAAGTAATTGCAATCAAAGATATAACAAAAACGGATTGGATCTGAAGCTATTGCGATTTCTATGGTTTTTATGGAAACCATAGAAAAAATATTGAAAAATTTATATCTCCCGATTGGGACAAAATTGTCAAACGGGTATTTTACTCTTACTTTTAGAGTAACCTGTTCTATCGGATAAGTTAATAAAAGGGGGTGTCCGTTTTTGGAGGCAAAAATAATACTGTGCAACTGTCTGTCAAAACGTTTAAATGAGCGAAAACTTGCACCGACTCAAGAAAAAACATTACACTCTTTTAGTCGTGTAAAAATAACAATCCCACAAAGGAACTTTATTAACTAAATACAACTAAAACCGACACGAATTTATCTCGGTTCACAAAGGCCATTAGGGTTCATTACAGCATTGAAACCAGGCACCGAAAGTAATTAGAAAATGTAAAACAAAGTTGTGGCAATGCCGAGTTAGATAGGTAGCGTTTGAAACTTTAGAAAGCTATTCGGGAACTTTGACTTTTCAACGTGCATTGTTTCTATGTAGCAGTGAATTATTTTAATGAGGTAAGCTAGTTAGTTTATACAGGGTGTTAGGGTAAACACCGTTATCCTTGAAACCAGTGGTTTGGTTTAATTTGTAGAACGTAAAATCAAAGGAAAATTTCCCATTGTCCCGCACCCCCGGACGTGAACAGAACGGCCACGAGCGCGACCCCTCCCTCAGTCTGACAGCTGTTTCGCTAGCGAGCACGGCAAAATAACTTTTTTTTTTGTGATACTCGGTAATTTGTTTTTATATTTAAGTCAACTACTCATGGTTTGAGTGACAACGGTGTATAAATAAACTGTTCCACCGAACCGCACTTATCAAAATTTTGTTTCAGTGCTGTTAGTGGAAGTGCGCAAGTGCGGTTCGGAGAAGTGCTGTTGAAATCAGTGCGAATAGTGGAATACCTCAGTTTTACAGGCTAATTATAAATTCAAAGACTATCTTTCAGGAGGTGAAAGTACTAATGAATATGAACAACTTTTAGGATAAGTCCAACTCTGAAAAAAGAAGGCCAGTGATATTTTTGCCCGAGCCCGAACATTCGCGTAAAGGGATTTATGTAAAGGAAGAGTTAGGTGATTTGAATTTATGGTTCGCCTGCTTGCATAATACCTACTCTAATAAAACTCAAATTGAAATTAATGCCCCGCTTTTGTATGTAAAAAATCTATGTGAGGAAATAAAATAATACTTCGACTATTGTGTTCAAGCGTCGAAATTTATGAATCAAATAAAAATTGGTTTGACCCGTGACCATTATTATAAATCAGAGAAATCGCAGGCAGAATTGTCCCTGAACTACGCACCATCTTTCAGGAACTCTTACGATCAAAGCGTTCTCGTGTTTGCAATACTAACTTTACGTTTGCAAAGTTAAAGTTTAAATCAATGTTGGTTTAAAATTACGAGGTGCAAGTGTATACTTCAAAGACTTTCATTCCTGGTAGCCTTCTTTGAAAGAAATACGACGTTATTTCTGAGTGCTTATTTTATTTATTACGTTTGATTAACGGCAAAGGTTTCTGTTTACTGGAAAGGACTCAGATTTAAAAATGGCGTTAAAAGGAAATAGTGCAGTAAAAGGTTTGCATAAGACCCATGAGTACACTTCTCTATTTTCACCAGAGCAGAGCTCGTCGCCGAGCACGCGTAGCATGACTACAATGACCACCACTTTTTCCATATACTTCATAAGAACACTTTAACAGTATACATATACAGTTATCGATATAAGTACTATTTCTTATGAAGTATATGGAAAAAGTGTATGGAAAAACGTTTCTATGATATATAACTTTTCTAGTACTTGAAGTTTCATTGGTCCCGTATGCAAAACTGCATCGAACACCATAAAAATAAAACGAGATAATTTTCGTTTTTCTAACTGACTCCTTTTTTTGTAATCTGTGAAGCAATTCTTTCCAAAGCAATGAACTTCAAATGTTATGGGTTTGCAATGGTTAAAGTTGCTGCCTTCATGTCATGCCCGATCTCAAATATTCCTGTACAGCAAATAAATAATTATTAGTCGTGCTATCTATATTTATCCTTATATACAGGCTGTTAGGGTAGACACCGTTATCCTTGAAACTAGTGGTTTGGTGTCATCTATAATATACTATTTCTATGGGACCAACTTTGAAATCGCAGAAAAAATATCAGCTGATATAAGCAAAAGAAAAAAAAAAAGATATAGTACTGTTTTGCAACTGAAGTCGAGGTATTGGTTTGAATTTTAGATTTCAAAGTTGGTCCCATAGAAAACGTATATTATAGATGACACCAAACCACTAGTTTCAAGGATAACGGTGTCTACCCTAACACCCTGTATAACTAGTGAAACATTCACAAAACGATTAAATTGATACGTAAAAGAAACACTCTCTACACGCACATTTGTATTTCAATGTAGAAAGACAAATGTGACAAGTGTGCGTGTACAAAGTGTTTCTATTCCGTATCAATTTAATATTTATTGTGAATATTTTAGAATAAAAAAACTTTTTTTAAATGGTAATTGTTTTTTTAGCATGTACAGACGCCATACTATTGGTGGTTAACGGGATCGCCCTTCGTTAGATAAAATACTGGATTACTATAATAAATTATGACGAAGAACCTAGACAGCCACAAAACCTTCTCAGTTTAATCAGTCTACTCGTGCCCTCTAAAATAACAGTTTACCGAACACCAATTTATCAGGCACCACGTCGGTGGCAAGATCCCTAATTAATTCCCAGTTGAGACTCCCAGCTGCCTCTATCTGCGGCCATTAAAGGATTTCCACTGATACTGGACTAGAAAATAAATAGATACAGAAGGTCGGTTCCATAAAACAGGCTCACGCAGATAATATAGACGTGTAGAAACGTACGGAGATCTTAAAGGCTCCCACAAACAGGCGCGTCGCGACACCGAGCACCGGTAGAGAACAATGTCCGTGAAAATTTCATAGAAATTGTTCCACCAGAGTCGCATCCTTGCGTCGCGCCTTCTGCGAGAGCCAGGGCCCGCGACGCGACGTTAAAATTTTCTTACGTTTGTTGCAATGCAGGTCAGTGTCATGTTTTATTTTTACCCGACTACGGCGAAGAAAAAAGGAGGGTTATGATTTTGACCGGTATGTATGTATGTATGTATGTATGTTCATCTGTTCATCTGTTCCCTCATATCTTCTAAACGACTCATCACCCTTTGACAAATGAGGTATCGTTGGAAGCGTTTTGATCGTCCGCTGGTTATAGGCATAAAATCTAAAAAAAGGTATCAACAAGACACCACAGACAGACAAATTAAAAATCCGGAGTCACACGTGTTAGGGCACAAATCGAACAGATTACGTGTGACTCCGGATTTTTAATTTGTCTGTCTGTGGTGTCTTGTTTATACAGTTTTAGTCGTATTTGGATTTTAGTTTTTATTACTTAAATATATATTTTTTTGGGGTTATAATATATATATTTTTGAAATGTGCTCATTAAGCCCTTTCATTTGATACCCAACATGGTACGATTAAACAATATTTTTTTTTAGTTCCTGACTTTATGTCCTCTAGAGGGCGCCATTTTTAATTTAATGTGACGTCACATGGCCTATAACCAGCGGACGATTAAGACGCTTCCAAACGTGAATCGAACTATTATACTATTACTTCTGAACGTATCTATTTTGTGCCTGGCCCTGGCCTTGGACCCAACATTAAACTGGACTGTCATATTTGAATTTTGTATTGCACGACCTAATGAGATCAGAGAATTATTCATACAGCCTTTGCAGTCTTTAATATCCCAAAGTAACCTTTGGGAGTTTTGGGTCCTACCTAATAGTCATAAATGATGTAAAAGATGTTACATTATTCTGTTAGAATTGGAGAATATTTATTCGTACCTTGGTGAATACATACGCAAAAATAATATCAAGTATAATTTCAGGGCCTTTGAATTAGTCGTTGTACTCGTAAAAATAATGGGCAGTTTTTTCTACGTCTGTTAGAATAGAATAAGAAGTTCAGTTATTATTATTATGGTAGAATGAGAACCTCCTTTTTTTTCGTCGGTTAAAAATATAGGTACATAACCAAAGGAGATCATTCATTTTGGGCTAAATAATGAAAGTGCCCAAACAAAAAAAAAAAAAAAATCCGTTAGAACATGTTATTCTCTTCACTTTTCACTATTAGAGCAAATCTGTAGGGCAATTCCCTGCGCTGTTATACGATTTTAAAAAATATTGTTTTCAGTGTGTTTTAGTTAAAATAATTAATAGTAATCTAATTAAAAGAAAAAGAAGAAAAACCTACTCTTTCAGAATTTAGCTTTTTTTTTGTTTGGCCGACTTTCACAATTATAGCCCAAAAATGTATGGACGGTGAATGATGTCCATTGTATCATTCGCATACGACTATACTCCATTTGAAATAAGATTAGTCGTATAGATAAGCCTTTTTTACATTCCGTTCAACCGATTTTGAATTCTATTGCGTTGGTGGCATGACAAATGGCAGCTGCAGTAGATAGTTGGTATTGTGTAACTTTTTTTGCTTTTAATGCTATCCTTAAGCCTACGGTATAGAAGTCAAAATCGGTTGAACGGACTGTAAAAGGGTTTGTTTTAATGTCTAATCTTATTTCAAATGGGGTATAGATAGTTATGAATGTATAATTATACCAAGGGTATGCACACGGCGTTTTTAACGCGTCGTAGGCGCGCGATTTCGCGCTTCAAACGCAGCTAGTGCTGCTTTTTACACGACTGCCCAAAAAGGAGTGTAATGTTTTGTAGGAAAAAAACGCGCCGTCGCGCAACGCCATCGTCGCACAAAAAATATAAATGTTCTTTTTGTGTATTTGTTATTTTTTGGCGTCATGTTTACCGCAACAAACATATTTTTTTTTTTTTCTTTACATGTAACGCGCGTATAAAAAACGCCGTGTGTATACTTAAGCCCTAAGATCTAAGTAATCGGTTACGATGAAATAGGTCCAAATATCTATAAGGCCCAGAACTCGGTTAATGCGATTATTCCCGATGTCCACCGCTTTTTGGCCACCACTGGGGGACAGCGAAACAGCTTTTTAATTTTTTCGTCGCTTCAAAACGATTATTCCCGATGTCGATAAAATCATTTAAAGTTATAGCCAGTGGGAATTGGGTCAAAAGTTGTGCCATTGTCCCCTAGCGGTGGCCATAGGAATGTTCAAAAATCCGTGTCGTTCTCCACCAGTGGTGGCGAATGGAAATAACTTAGAAAGTTGTGACGATGTCCCCCAGTGGTGGACAGCGAGAAAAAATTAATAAGTTGTTTCGCTGTCCCCCAGTGGTGGCCAAAAAGTGGGGCAATCGGGAATAATCAGGTTAATGTAGTAGCGCACCTGAAAGGCTTCAGAGTTGCTTTAGTTACCCTAATATACATCATTTGACCCAAAGTTCGGCCATACACCTACATATTCAGAAAGTTGTACCATAAACCCAAATACTCAACATGTCTACTTGTCTATTAACATGAACAAGTTATGACAAGTCCGACCTTGTTATTACAATAAAATCGATACGTTAGTGTTCGCTTATAATTTCTTATATACATCTATGTGAAGATAAAAGGTCAGGGTATGAAATGGGTGGTTTTGATTGACATTTATGAAAGAAAAATCGCTACATATTATTATCAGTTTCGGTTTTTCTATCTATGAGTTACCTATGGAATTTAACGATACGCCCGACTCATTCACTCATTCATCGTTTCATACGTTTTCAGGGGGTAAGTACGGCAAAGGAGAAAAATCATTTTGGGCTAAATTATGAAATTGCCGGCCAAACAAAAAAAATGATATATTCCGTTAGAACATGTTATTCTCTTCACTTTTCACTATAAGAGCAAATCTGTAGGGCAATTCCCTGCGCTGTTATACGATTTTGAAAAATACTGTTTTCAGTATGTTTTAGTTAAAATAATTAATAGTAATCTAGTTAAAGTAATAGCTTGTAGTAATAAAAATGAAGAGAACGTACTCTTTCGGAATATAGTTTTTTTTTTTGTTTGGCCGGCACTTTCACAATAATAGCCCAAAAATGTATGGTCGGTGAATGATGTCCTTTGTATGGCACATAAGACGTTTTTGTAACAGTTCGTTATATTCATGAGTACATTTAGTCATCCGATGAACAGGCATTTAGGTCACCCTAACAAGGCATAGTCTGATCAGAAACACCGCACTTGTACTGCGTGTTGGATCGGACAGTAGTCCTGAAGTATGCCACTGATGCCACAACCAACGTGGCCACTGTGGCCAGGTACCCGGTTCAAACAATATAAAAACGAAGTGTACCATCGACACAACAAGAAGAATGAATATTTTCACCCAGGGCCGGATTTAAAGGACCAGGGCAACCAAGAAGGGGGGGGTCCAGAAAATTATTTTTCGGTTTTCGGCATCAAAGTAATTCAACGTACAATTTTTAAGACCATCAACCCAAGACATGAAAAGAAAATTAAAGAGGTTACTTGTGAATGTGAACTTCTTTCTCTAAAAAATTCAAATTGTGGAGGCCCGGAGCCCTGTTGCCCCGCCTTCAATCCGGCCCTGTTTTCACCCCAAGATTACCAATAAATTAAAATTCACCCTGTATAGTTTCAGTAGCCTAGTTTGATATATTTATAGCCTACAATAGGTCTTGGTTGAATCCAATAAATTTCAATAATGCCCGACATCTTCCGGGTTCGTGCTACATCGCGACTGAATCAAACTTACAAGGTTTAGCAGTAATCGGGCGTTATAAATCAGGGAATTGTGTTCTTCAAAAAATTTTAGTATCTTGTTTCTAGTTGATAGATCTTTTCAGGTAAAACCACACATATCAGGGCCGTTCCCGAGACGTGGACGGACCGTGCTCCGGCAAAATGCTATCGGTGTGTATAACTTCAGTACCTTATTGTGTGTACCACGGTCCTGTCACGTCCCGGGCACGGTCCCGATATGTGTGGATAGTCCTTTAAGTATTGTGTAGGTTTCATCAATTATTATTTTCATAGAACCTATGGCGGTATCTATTTCTGTTCTATCCTACAACTCCCTCTTATCAATCTCAATCTTTGTCCACTTTTAAAACCTCACTCCTTAAACATCGTCATTAAATATAGCTCTTTCCTTCTATTTCATGTTTATTATTGTATATATATATTTTTTTTTATAGATAAGTATATGCTTTATGTATGTATGTATTTATTGTATATGTAAATGGTACACCACTGACTACCTGCAGTATTATCTGTCCTCGCTTTAATCCATCCAAAGGTTGTCTGTAAAAGATCGCTTTTAGCGATAAGACCGCCCATTATGTCACCCTATGTTATAATTCTACATTTATATCTGTTTATGGTGTACATAATAAAGAGTATTCTATCTTCTATCTATCTACATCGCCACATGGGAATACGCATCAAGTATCTGACGTCACACAAACAGCCTGAAGTCACATAAATCCTGCATCACGCCATTAAAGTTTACCGCGTGATGGACTTATATACAAGACCCGGACATCAATCGTTGGGCAGTTGCCCGCCAGACACAACACCCGTCTGGTCCTCGGAGGATCCTCCCTTTTCTATGGTGGATGATTGAACTTTACACCCTGTTCCTCATACCCCTAAAAACCTATCAATCTTTTCAGAAATTACTTTGTTTTATTAAATGCTGGTATGGTATCTGGAATGCAGCTCAAATTCCTAAAGTAAGCTCCAAGAATCGATGAAGTTTGATCATACAAAATTCTAACTCTGTATTAACTTTTACCCGAAAACCTAAGGTCGAGTGTTCAGAAGAAAAATCGTCATACTCTCAGTTTATGACGACCCCTCATTGGTATTCTGTCGGCACAACGGCAACGGTTCTATAGTTTTGTTGGTGCTCATTCAAGAGCCAACGTTATAGTTTTACGTAAATAATGTAGCTCACTCCGTGATTGAGTTTGTTTTTATTTTGTACTAGCTGCGCTCCGCGGTTTTACCCGCGTAAGTCTCGTTCCCGTGGGAATATCGGGATAAAAAGTATCCTATGTGTTAATCCAGTAATAAACTATCTGTTTGCCAAATTTCATCCAAATCCATTCAGCCGTTTTTGCGTGATTGAGTAACAAACATCCAAACACACAAACTTTCACATTTATAATATTAGTAGGATTCATTTTAGGACCAGCTTTTGCCCGCGGCTTCACCCACGTAGAGGTTGGAATTTTTGCCACGGGAACGTACTAGCGGGATAAAAAGTATTCTATGTCCTGACCCAGCTCATGGTCTACCTATTTTTTGGGTGGGAAATTATCAAAAAACTTCTCCCGCTCTACGTGTCACTCTTACAGACTAAAACCCATCCGTGTTCCTTCAGTTGCCTGTGTTGCCGCGGGGACACGGTAACCCTTTCGGGATGTACTGTGTTGACTAGTATTGAGCAATAAACGTTTGAATTTGAAATTTGACTTTCTCGCGACCATGGCAGGCATCGGCCTTAGCGGACCCCGTCATTTGTGCTGACATCTTTTAGAGGCGCGCGTGGAACACAACTGTGTTTCAAATATCATCGAAATTCGATACACACCGCATAGCCACATAGTAGTGCGTGAAAAGGTAATAGTCATATAGACAGAATTATCTTCGCATTATTAATATTGTATGGATTAGCGGTGATTAGCCTAATATTCAAGGCATACGCCACTCTGCTTGTGCCGTTCACGCTCCAGTCTCGTCCAAGTACGGCCCGCGACGTCAGAAAATATGAAAAAAAAAAGTTTGTAAGACACTTAGGGCCACTTGCACCGCAAATATAAAGACGCAAAGGCTGAGAACTTACGGAGCGGTTATCAAACGCGCCCGCCGCGTTTCGGGCCCGCAGCTTCTGTAAGATGCCCGGATGTAAAACGCGTCGAGAAATGTGCTCTTACTTTTTGCATATAAATCTACATCTTACAGAAGCTGCGGGCCCGCAAAGGCGGCGGGCGCGGGTGAAAACCGCTCCGTGAGTTCTTAGCACTAGCCCTAAACCTAAACGAGTTTAAAACATCATTCTGTCTATTATCTTCAAACATTTGACAGAAACAGAATAATGTCGTAGAAGTAAACACCTATAGATAAAGTTCATTCTCAAAGGGAGTCAAAGCCTCAAAAATAAAAACTTTGTGTCTGGACTCTGGACTAGGTAGATCCCATAGGACATGGTTGATATATCGTCTTTTGATCAGTCTCAGCAGAGATATAACTCTCTGAAAACTTTAACCATAGTAAGTTATCTTCACGCCCTTTTCCCAGCGGGAGAAAACATTTATTAGAACAGAATCCCTCGGGTCATCTAGATCTTTTGCATTAGATGTCCTGAAGTGAATAGACTAGGAGACCTTATCTGCTTCTGGGGGTGCGCCATGGCCCACGTACAATGGTCCACTTAGGGCGAATTCGACCAAACTTTTATCCCTAGTATAAGTCTAATACAGCGAATAAATATTAATTTTTGACAGATTTTCTATACAAAAACTGTCACGACGTCAATTTTATTCCCCGAATAAAAGATATCTTTGGTTAAATCAATCCTTAAGGTACTAAGTACGGAAATCAATCCCAATAACATATTCCATTATATATAAATAAAGAGTGATATTGTTGTCAATCACACATTGAATATCTGTAGTGGCATTCTATAGGCATCACTTTGAAACTCTAAAGGTAAAATCCACGTATATATTGAAATATCCACCACACGTCAATCTCTAGAAATAGTACATTCCAGATAAGGTGCCGCCTGTACTGTAATATTTCAGATTCGATTTTGAGCATTACGTTACAATACTGCCTCCCTGACTGACGAGCATTCGCTTGTAATGTAACATTGATGTTCAAGTTGTATCAAAATATTACTCACTGTAATGCTCGGTTCTCATCTCTCACTGATGTAACGCTCGACTCTGTAAAGTTACATTACAGGCGAATGCTCCCGGTGGGGTCGCGGGAAAGTCCGAAAGGGATACTGTGGCCTCTGGCAATTTACAGGCAACTGAAGGAGCACGGGTGGGTTTTAGTTAGTGAAAGTCTGACACGCCCGCCCAGAACGGGAGAAGTTATTTGATATTTTCTCACCCAAAAAAAAAGAAAAAAAGCGAATGTTAGGTGAGGGAGTCCCTTGACATTCACGCCTGTATTCCCCGAAGTGTTAGGCAGAGGTGCACCTACACAACACCTAATTTTCGCCAGTAAAATAAAAAGTAAACTCTCTAATTAATTAATTGTGTGTGTCGAGATTAGAAACGAAGTTATCATTTTACAGAATTGCATATTCTGTAGCTGTGCAGGTACTCCTATCTGACCTGATTAGGGAATCGCATAATAGATAAAATATATCATTTCATTATATGCGAAGTTTAGACCCACAAAACGTCCAAACTAGAACAACACCCAAAATGTGACCTCGCAGTCGAAATCACTGCTAACTGGCATAAACATTAAAAAGTAACAACTCCGACACAGCGCAATATCCTACGAGTGCAGTTACTGGTCGTAAACGCCAGATTGGATTGGCCCGCCAGTAAAATGCGGAAGACGGACCATACTTGAAATTGATACAAATGGAAACCAATAAAAGAGTCGTGGTTTTGGAAAAGCCATAATTTATGGCATTTTGGTAGTTTCTCTTTGTTTCGAGGAGATGTTTTAGGAGCTCGAGGCTAAGTAATAACAGCCGCACGGGTCGATCCATCATATTTGGCAGCGCATATCCGGGCAATTCTTGAATCAATTCTACAAAGACGTAAAACTTGCAATGCAACTGCCTTGGTGTAATTTTTTTGAATGGCCAACTTGCATTCTATTTGTGCAAATTGCACGCGTGTAAACACAAGCATGCAAGTCTTGAATGGCAATAATTTAACGTTCTTTATGGCATGCGAGTAAGGGCCAGGCCACAACAGTGCGTTGCGGCGTCGCATCGCAAAAATCTAAGCTATTTATATATTGTTGTGCGACGCCGTTCTTGCGATACGACGCCGCAACGCAGTGTTGTGGCCTCGCCCTAATGCTCTTGAACGTTACAAAGCAGAACTTTTTTTAATACTTCACGTGCTACATATACGCACGGGTACGGACAAAGCTTCGAGAGCAATCTCGCTAGAACTTTACATGAAAAGTCTAGGCTATATTAATATTTCAGTCCTAGCTATAAAGAAGACGAAGAGGCAGAGATACTACGAGTATAGTATGTTCATTATACATGCATAATACTATCTGCATAGATGACCGACAACGATAACGTCGTGCCTGAAATCTCTAAAGGGATTCACTTGGCCAAGACAGCATTAAGTCCCATGTGACAACATTACAGTGTATCTATTGGGAATATATTAATTAGTGGTGAAATGTTGATCTTGATTGAGATTATAGTAACACTTGGTTTTACAATTACCGCTGCCTGCTCAGTACCAGGTAAATTGCAATGTGTGGGTCCTAAAACTGAAAATAAATGATGAAAATACGATCTATATTATCAAAGTGTTGTAAGCTCATAACTCATAAGTTCATAACGTATCGGAGAGCCTTTCAGAGGAAATTTTAATGTGTAAGTTATACTCAGAAACAGCTTATCCGTTTTATATTGCCAGTAGCCTTCGAATTTGTTGGATGGCATACTCTAGCCATAAGTTCACTAATTGAACTTAGATCTATTTTGTTTATATTGCTGATTACTGTGTGCCTAAAACGGTCACATTGGCAATTCCTCTAAAAGCATTTCATTTCCTGAATTTCCAGCTGTCATTAGCAATTCCTCTAATTTGACAAAAAAGCAATTCATAATTTTTGGACCATTTTACGAATCTCCATACAAAACTGTCAAACAGATGAATTATTTCGTATTATGAATCGCACGCAGATCATATTATGAATTGTCAGTTTGTGACATTTTACGATGATTCATAATATTATCATATTATGATTATGCCAAAGTGACTGTTTTAAGCCCCCTGTTATCTTTTAGTATGCACGTGTTTTTGTGACAAATAAACCTATTTTTCTTTCATTTCTTTTCTTTCTTTCTTACTATAACAAAAGTGAGCAGTTTCACATATTACGTAAACAATTTTGTGGCAACACCGACTCAACATATTGAATTGTCCGGACAGAAACCTTTTTCAAAACTTGAAAATAATGACAAATACTTTCGGATGGTGTATTACACAAGAAAAACTCCCTCATTTTATCCAATCTAGTCACCAACCTCACCATTGCATCTAGCTCAGAACTGCGATTAATTTGATTAAAAAAACTCACACTATCTACAAACAAACACCTGCTACTATACCTTCAAGAGCACTACGAAAGTAAAACAGAATACTACCTTGTCGGCAGAAAAACTAACAAAACAACTTCATTTAATGGAAGAGGATCGTTCCAGTTATCCATCAAGCTTTGCCGTGTAATAAAAAACGTAGCACGACACCCATTAAATTTATCTTGGGCTACAGTGAAACTTCAGCAGAACCGGCTGCAATGCACAGATTTTATAATGATAATTATTTACATAAATCACTAACTTCAAGCTATGGAGGAGCTCGCTGCTAAGTAATAACAGCCGCACGGGTCGATCCAACAGGTGAAGCTACGCTTGCCGGGGTTGGTCTATGGATGGGTGACCATCTTTACATACCGAGACTCCTCCGTGTCTCGGAAAGAACGTTAAGCCGTTGGTCCCGGATGTCTTTTGTTGATCTTTGACAATCGTTACGGGTCGTCAGAAGCACGAAAGTCTGACAATCAGTCTTACCAAAGGGAATCGTATTACTCAGTTACTGGGTTGTGGAGGTCAGATAGGCAGTCGCTCCATGTAAAATACTTGTATTCAGCTGCATCCGGTTGGACTGGAAGCCGACCCCAACATAGTTGGGGAAAGGCTAGGCAGATTGATGGACTACCTTCAATCTACATTGCTTTAAGGTAAGTAGAGAACAAGGCGTAGGTATGTCTGAGCAAGTGTCGATGCGATAGTCGACCTGTTCAAATTGTCGTAGCCTCAGACCAAATAAAAAACCAAGATAGAGCGCTGTCAACAATGACGTGAGGCCGGTTTCGTAAACATGTGTGCACTTAGTGAGGTGTAGTTTGATTGTAAATGGTTGTAAATGTGTGCGTTTGAGCGTACGTATGCACAGAGCGGTGGTGTAGTTTTGGCATGATTCACTGTAGTGTTCGCACCGCTCTGTCTTGGTTTTTTATTTGGTCTGAGGTCGTGGCATGAATATTTTGATTGGGAACACCCAAAACGCGTTTTGAGATGTGTCGTATCAAAAAAACAATCAATCCCGAAATACCTAGCCTATGCTGCAAGCTGAAACGGTCCGGTTCGTTTTCAGTTCGGCTTTCAGTCCGCCATTTTGACGTAACGAAACCCGGCCATTAGTTACCGCCTGTTGACGTTTTCACAGGAACTCCACGTATAAACGCAAACCTGATTAATGTAACGGCACGGCTTAAAGCTACGGTTAATGTTTTGTTTTGTATATTTAAAAAATACATAAAAACGGATATCTACTTGTTATTATTATGAATATTAAAAGTAGGAATTGCGAGATCGACAATAATTAAAGTTTTTTTAATCTCGTAGACTAATTTGACATTTCAAGTGATTGTTGTTTGTTTTTTCAATTTGGAGTTTGACATTTGCACCTGTCAAATTAGTCTACAAGATTTAAAAACAGACTTTAGAGCACAGAGTACATTTTTATATCTTTCGTCAAATAGTTCCTTGGCCGTAATATTGGCTCTATTGGAAAATGTAAAAAAATGACCTATTAGGTAGCGTCGTAGCGTAAGTATTCGTACTGATCCTACAACAGTGGGGCCATAAGGAGATACGTATCACAGCTTTAAAATCAAAATAAACAACCGTAAACTCTTATGACAAAGTAGGTACTTCAGTAAATTCCAAAGGAGAGTCACAGAAAGGGTACGAAAGAGTAGACTTAAAAGAGCAGTGGGAGCTGAGAATAACCAATTTACAAAGTCCTCTCTTGAGTCTGAAAATGTTTTAGCTGGTACATTAAACTAGCCACGAAAGCATTAAGAAGGCAGTGCTATCACGCTATCTCAGCCAGGCTTTATGCGACATGACAACTCAGCCGTACAAGTGGAAGAGAAACATTATGTAAAGAGCTCTAAAATGTTGAGTACGTGATTTTCAAATTACAAAAGAAATTAAAAATACTGACACGTCTGTAAAATTAAACTTTATAGGTGAATAATGAAAGCTTGCGAAAGTAGATAGTTAGCATTAAAGTGAGTATAGGCTAGAGCATTTACTTGTAACAGAACACCGAGCATTCGCAGTTTTTATCGAAACGCACGCACTTCGAACACGACTCTCGATGTTTTGTTACAATCTGATTTTAAAAACCACGAGCGTATTGGTGTAACATTTTATCGAGCTAAGGCACTAACGCGGAAGACGCCGTATGAGGTGCGCGTTCCGAAACATGTCGCACAATGAACGCAAGGTAGAAAGAAATGGTAAAGGGAGTGCCTCCGCTGCCGGCGCCGGCTCCCAAAAATAACGCTATTGGGAACCGGCAGTGACATTACTGCCGGCAGTCGATGTTTTTAATCTCGGCTGCCGGCAGAAATGTCACCGCTGGCTCCCAGAATGGACACCGGCGGCGCGGCTTTTACAGAAACCCTTCCAGTATTCAGAACCCCAACTAACTAACCGTAACTAAAATAAGTTTTTCTGAATATTCTAGTCGTTTTTGGGGGTCACAATTCTAACCTAACCTAACCTTTTTGCGATTAAAATTATTAAACCTAATCTTACTAGTTCGGTTTCGGGTAGTACTTTGTGACTTTATTACTGGAACTAGCTGTGCCCCGCGGTTTCACTCGCGTAGGTCTCGATCCCGTGGGAATATAGGGATAAACCGTATCCTATGTCCTATTCCAGGTCATGGCCTACCCGTGTGCCCATCCTCTCCTCTCTAGAGTAGGGAACGTCGCGGCGGCGGGCGCCGGCGTCGAACGGTTCGCGTATTGCATTTTGAAACTCGTGATAACTTCGAAATTAAATGTCCGATTCGAATGAATTAAAAAGTGTTTTACTGCTACATAAATACCCTTGATGTTAAAACTATTTATTTGAATAAGAATTAATATTATGTAGTTATAACTCCTTCGCAAATAATGCATTAATTTCGAACCAATTTGATTACCATAAAAAAAGGTTATAGTGAGTCATTCTTAAATGATAAGACATATGCTGTCGCTGACTTTTTTTTAGAACTTTTATAGAGGAACAATTCCATCATACATGATATTTGCGTAACTTAAACCGTTTACGCAGCGCACGCAACGGAAGCTTTCAAAAAGGAATTATTCTTCCTGTTTTTCCAACATTTTTCATTTATGCTCCGCTCCTATTGGTCCTAGCGTGATGTTATATAGCCTATAACCTTCCTCGATAAATGGACTATCGAACACAAGATTTCCAACCAATAGTTCCTGAGATTAGCGCGTTCAAACAAACAAAAAACTCTTCAGCTTTATAATATTAGCATAGATATGAAAAAAAAAGCTCTATTATAATGTTTTATTTAATTTAATTATGCCTACCCTGCCTATACTCCATACGCCAAACTGACAACCAAAGTCAGCGCCGGCAGCCAATTCAGTAACCGGCGCGGCAGCGGAGGCACTTCCAATTGTAAATGATCACTCGCCGTGAACATTACGTCAAACGCAGCGTCGAGTATTCGCAGGAAATGCTTTTTTTAAATTGAGCTTTAGCTTGTATTGTCTCATTCGTAAGAACGTTACATAACATGGAAATGCTCGACAAAATGCTCCAGTGTATACTCACCTTTAATAAAAAAATAAAAATTTACGTTACGTTAGTGAAAAATCTCCAAAATTGATCCATTACTTTTGGAGAAAATTGCGGACATACATTACATACGAGTCGAATAAAAAACCTTTGTAGGGTTCCGTAGTCAACAAGGAACCCTTATGGTTTCGTTATATCCGTCTGTCTCTCCGTCAGCCTATCCGCGGCTTAGCTCAGACTCTTAGTACTAGAAAGCTATAATTTGTAAAAAGTGATAAAAATAAAATAGGGCACCAATTCATTGTTTTTTTCTCGTCTATCCCATTGTGTCATTGGAAAGGTCGTTAAAAATATTGTGAGTATGTGATAATCACTTTTTGATTCAGGGATCCGTTTGCGAAATATTAAACATTAACTGCTAATTTTTGTTAGTATCAAGTGCACACACCAACAAAAATTAGCACTTTAAAGTACCTGCCGGCTAAATGCTTGATTTTAGATATGTGAAAAAATTCACGACAGTTGTATTTGTATACCCCATAACAAAATTAAATAGAAAACTATCACAGCTGAGTAAGCTTTACAAGTTAACGAGTAATAATCGACCAACTTACATTTGCAGTTGCAAAACATGTTCAATTAAAAATTCAATTTCATTGCTAGCAGTATAGATTTATTTTCAGCTAATCGGAAACTTACAAGTATTACATTGTTTTAAATGAAAATACTTAACCCAGTCAAAATTGACACAAAAAAAAGCAAACGTCGCGAACGCATGATGTAACTCGATTTTTTATAATTATGTTGTTAGGTCCCCTATGAGTAGTTTGTAACCAAGTTGCAACTCTGAAAACCTTGTGCTACTCCCATCGTGCTCGAAAAACTGCGAAATTCTGGCACAAGTTTCAGTTTTTTTTTTTAATATCTTAGGCTAAGCTACCGGCCGTGCCGCGCGCGTAGCCACAAAACACCGAAGCTAATTAAACTGTCCATAAGGACGCGTTTCAGTTATCTTTGTTCCATATTTTTGTGAAGCAAGTTAAATTTTCTACAAACTGAGCCCGACCAAGCACTGTAGGCCTATTGGTTGGGAAGATACAGCTACTCAAAGACGAAGATACCTAAAAACGCGTCCTGAAAGTATAGTTATCAAAAAAAACTGAAACAAGTGCCAGAATTTGGCAGTTTTTCAAGTACCATGGCAGTAGCACAAGGCTTTCAGGTTTGCAAACTTGGACTATAAACTACTCTCATGGGACCTAACAACATATATAAAAAATCGTAGTTATATGGCGGTATCTACATCGCCACATGCGAACTACGCATCAAAGACCTGACGTCAGACAGACGTCACATAAATCCTGCATCGCGCAATTAAAGTTTACCGTGCAGTGGACATATATACGAGAACCCAACATCAATCGTTAGGCAGTTGCCCGCCAGACACAACACCCGTCTGGTTGGAGGATCCTCCCTTTTCTATGGAGTATGAGTTAACTTTACACCCTGTTCCTCATACCCCTACAGTTACATGTGCGTTTGCGATGTTTGATGTTGTTTTTGAGTACTGGGCTAATAATAATTAATACCGATTTATTGCAAGTCTCATTTTTTCTTTTTCTTTTCTGTAATCCTGTTAGTCGACCTGCCAGACGCTCTACCGCCAGGCGTTTTAACATATTCTTCTACTATACGCATCAGCGGATTTAGCGTTTGATCAGCAAGAGCCAGTAATTGTGTGCGTCGATGGCTCAAAACGTCTAAAGTCTTAGTCAAGCACAATTCTAAAGAATCAGCTCCTTTCCCCAAGGCAATGCAAGTTTTCGTTGCTTCGAGTGCAGCATACTGGCCACCTTCACTAAACAACTTGATTTGTGAAATGTAACGCACATTTGAGATTCTGGCCTCTTGAATACGGTGCTCCAACAGCTTTTTATACTCCACTATTGCCAAATCAAGAGATTCTTCAAACAGTTGACGATGCTTAGCAAGACGGGGAGCGTAACTTTTCATTTTCATCTTCATCACTTCAGGGTCTAACGGATTTTGGATAACGTTATAATCAATGTTATTTTTCATACGTTCAATCCTTTCACAAAAAGGATACAACATAGGGGCATCTAAAGCTGCGAATTCCGATGCTTCTTCGGGTAAACGATCAACAAGCTCAGAAATTGCACCTAAGTGTGATTCTAGCCTCAGATCGTGGTAACGCATCTCTGCGAGGCGTGCCTCCCGAGCAGCTTTGACACGCTCTAAACGTATGTTGTACGATACCATTTTTAAAGAATAACGCATGTGTAAGGCGGCGCTGCGTTGTTCAACCCACAGTTGAGCTTGATTTCGTAATTCTTCTGGGAGCATGGAGATGTTGCTCTTGAAAGATTCAAGGAAACCGTTTCTCCAGTTCATTAGAGCTATTTCTTGGAGTTTTGTTTGAAAAATGGCACGAGGCAGCGGCAGCTGTATTGATGATGGTAGACTATGGTTTCTCTTTGGAGTTTCCGCAACTGACACGCATTCTGTGCTTGCCAATACTTGTGTAGGAGCTCTTGGATATTTTTCTAAAAAAACATCAAATTCTGCAAGTAACGTATTTGCCATGGATGCGAGAACATTCATAAACTCCTCTAAACGTCCTAGTTCTGCCTCACTATGTTGTAAATACATTTCGGCTGTTTTATCTAACAAAACTAATATTGCTTCAAACTGTTGCTGAAGTTTATCTGCATCAGGGGAACAGCGAAACTGTTCTAGTGCAATATTAATTGGAACCTCATTGACTAGCTCTATTGAATCATGACTAGTAAGAAGATCTTCGACGGCTGCTATTGTTAGCTTTTGAGCGAGAGCTGAACGTAAAATATGTGCGTCCCAAAGATGACCTGCATAATTTAGTATTGAACAGGTTTCTCGAAGGCATTGTCCCAACGAAAAAACGCTTTCCTGCATTGTAATAATATCAGCGCCGGATATTTCTATTAAACTTGTCTTGGGCTTATTAATCATACTATTAGTTAAATGTTGAAATTGACGTTCAAGTAGTCGATCTATACCTAAAAGTTCGATCTTCGACATTGTATTAGGTCCGCGTAAATCTTCATGACCGAGATCTTTTTCTAATTCAGTTAGCTTACTAGAAAAGCCAGAGAATATTCTCAATACAGCGTTGCGATAAGCTTCAACTAAAGGCGATATTATTGCATTCAGCTCTTCAACTTGATCTAATATAAGTGCAGGAGGGTCACCAGAACTGTAGTTGTTATGAGCACTGTGAAGTCGCTGCCGCGAACCTCTCTTGTCATTACACCATATCAAGGCACTACGCCCCCTAATAGCCATTCCAACACCAAGGCATAGCTGATTAAGCGATGACCGCGCACGTATGATGCCTTCATCAGACATACCTCGTAAATCTGCTTCCAATTCCGTGTAAGCTTTCGAATTACTCAGGAGCTGTTGGTTGATGTCGTAAATCCGTTCATCGAATTCATGCATTAAATCCTTCGGAGTTCTGTGCCCAACTGCAACGAGACGCTGAAATTGACCACGTAGAAGAATTCTCAACTTGTCTGCTCTTTCCATTTCCAAACGCGACGCATCCTGTTTGAAATCCGCCACAAACGAGAAGCGTTCCGCCATAATTTTACGTACCGTGTTTAGAGCTTTATCGCGAGATTCAACTGATAGAGGCGATCCGCCGTCGTCGCAATTTTCGACCGTGCAATCTATGTTACGTTGATTTTCTTTTACATGAGTCAAAAGATTTTCAGTAAGATCACGTACTCTTTTGTTTATGTCTTCGTTAACTGCAGCTGCACCTTTGGCGATGTCATCGAGAACAGTTTTATGGTCTTGTTCTCTTCGTTTGAGGTAGTTGGCAAGTATAGGGCCGCTGTGCCGCGGCGTCCAGTTGTCCGGCAATGAGGCAACAGCATCGCTGTCGTCGGGGCACCCAGCACGAGCCACGCGTTTCAGCGGCCTATTAACATGTGTGCATATACCTGGACAACGATCATTTAAACGGCTAGTTCCACGTTGGGAAAATTTGTTAGACCTCATTATTATTGAAAAAATTTAAATCTGTTTTCGTAAAATAAATAACAAAATGTCATGCTTTCGGGTGACACTGTCAACTTTACTTATATTTTACTAACTAAAAAGTTTAGAGCCTTGTGAATAAAAGAGGTCGCCGTACAGCATTTTTATAATGAGATCTTTTCAGTAACATTTAAGGAGCCCCATGCATGAAAATTGACTGATTTTGATCAATTTTGTTCACTGTTTGTGAGAAAGGAACAATAATTAATTTAAAAAATTAAAATCCAGTACGCAGTAAAAAAAAAGCACCCGTGCACGTCCTTACAGACAGAGGTGACCTTGGTTGGCGACCGGAAGAGCTGTTTTAAATTTGGTAGTAAACCATCATCTACACGGTTGTAAACCACCAGGGTCACCTCTGTCTGGACGCAATTGGCGACCGTATAGCAGGCACTTTATTGAAAAGAAGTCGGCAGTTGCAATTGCAATTAGATAATATCTAATTGCAATTGCAACTGCCGACTTCTCATCCGACTACTTCTTTTTTGTGCTCGTGATTATTATGTAGATTATTACTATTGTTTTATTTTTCTGTTAATTATTACTCGAGTTAATTATCTTTTTGTATGCATGTGTTTTTGTCACAAAAATAGTACATTACTGTGGCGGCCTGCAACAGGGGCATTCATGGACTATCGTGAGAAACCGAGGAACACAAACGTGAGTCCATCAATGCCTGGCCAATTTGCGGCCAAGGCTTGTACAGTACTTTTCTCAAATAATGCGCGGAAATTCAAACTAAGTAAATTAATTATAAATTCTAGAATAAATGATGCACATGCACAATCATAATTTTTTACACGCCAACTTGTTCATTTGTTGTCAAGAATGACCGGAAAAATGTTTTTTATGTAAGCGAAAATAACAAAAAAAAAAACAATGATGTGATTAATATCTCCTCTTCAAACAATCGCGAACAAAATACGAAGCAGATTATTCTCAGAGCGATCCAATTAATATATATCAGTACCTATCAGTAACAAACCTTCCCCCATCTTGAGATCGGTTGCAAAAAAAAAGCGGCCAAGTGAGAAGGGTTCCATACCACCGCCGTACAAAATTTAACAATATTTTCTAAAAACTCACATAAAAACCCTTTCATTTTTAACTTTTTTTTATTAATTGTTGTTAGACCATAGTAGTACACACTCTGCGAAAAGTTAAAGTGTCTACCTATTACTGTTCAAAAGATACAGCCCTGTGACAGACGGACTAACTGGCGGACGGACAGTCGGACGGACAGCCTTAGCAATGGGGTCCCCTTGGCACTCTTTGATTACGGAACCCTACGTGCGTAATCCCGTTGGCATTGAGTTAAATCCCCTTTTTATCTAGCTCTCGGGATTTCTTAATAAGGCTGTACTTTTCTTTATACCTATTGAATTTATGAGAGAATCAATATGGAAGCTTCCTGTGCATGTTTGATGCAAAAAAAAGTTCTTTCTCATATGCATATAGCACGAACTAGGTAAATCAGAATAGCTTAAGGTAAAATGGTTCCAAAGCAGATGTTTTGACGCGTTTCGATTTCACGCTAAATCAATGTTCCTCTAACAAAAAAACAACGTACCTATTTGCGTTTTTTTTTTTTTATGATTACGAAAATTGAAGAGTGTCTTTAGTGAAGTATGAGGCCCGAAACACGATTGACAAAACTATCCTCGATACAAAAAAACCGCAAAGTCTCCTTAAAATCTGCTTTTTTAAAGAGAAAAACTTATTCCATTCGATTGTTATCAAAGCAATTGTAATAAAATTTTGTCTACATGTTCACTATTAAATACTTTTCAACACACTTGCTCGTAAAGTGGCTCTTATTGAACCGCTTATGCAGTGTATTATGGAAGCGTGCTTTTTACTTTATATTACCGCACTAGTGCGGTAATCTGCGCCACAGATTACTATTTACTAGTCGGAGTAATGACATGGCCGTATGGAATTTGAATCCAATAGAAATTGTTTTTGGTGAAGCTTTTTACCAAAGACAAACCCTCAAAAGCAAGTTATTATTAAAAAAAAAAATAACCATAAGCAAACCAGTGGCGTTTAGCTTTGGTAAAAAAATCCCATGCATGGCCATGCGATTTTTTTACCATAACTAAACGTCAGTGGGATACTATACATTGAATTAGTATGAACTATCCTACTAATAAATGAGCATTCTCTATTTACACCCGAGCAGAGACTTGCGCTTTTTTCCGGTAAGACCGCGGGTGGTACGCGCGCAGGCCACTTGACCCGCCCCGACGAACCGCGCTGGCCTGCCCGTGTGCCGCCACGTTCGCGCGGAATAAAACTCTATGTGTACTATTAAATAAGGGTTTATATCGTCTGTGGCAATTTCAGTCTATATTGTTTACCACCCTAACCCCATTTGCGTATTATGTAGGTGTTATTAACATTATTATATTTTTATATAGGCTGTTCAGCGGTATTACCAATGCCTTTATTTACACCCGCGCGCGCATCGCTAGCGGATAAAACAAAACTAGCCGCCATTTTCCATGAATATTTGTTAACTTTATTCTTGTGTGGTTAAAATCATTATTAAAAATGTCGATTTCACATAGGGGAGAAGATAACGTTACGTAGCGTAAATAATATTAATAGATTTGACTCCGCCGTGGTACTTTATAGTTATAGTCATTTTTTTTTGTATTTCTTTTTTCTTATTCAAACAATTTTTTTTTTTATAGGCTGTCTAACGGTTTTGCCAGTGCCTTTATTTACACCGATGGAAAAACAAAACCGGCGCGCCATTTTCCATAAATATTTATTATCGTTTTCGTTGTGTGGGTAATTATTATCAAAAATACAAAATTTTAAGTATTGTCACCAAACGACATAGAATTTTGTAAAAGAAACTCCGGATAGTCAGTACCTGGCAACAAAGGTCAGTTAAAGTTTATCAGTCTATTATTTCTATAGTTACGTTATTGTAGCATAAGTTCTTACAACAAGTCTGTTTTTTTTCCTCGCAAGTGTGTTGAATACCGTCGTATGAAACGCGTGTGCATTGATTATTACACTATCGGCTAACTTATCGCGCTCGCCTACGGCTCGCGCGCGTAATACCGCCTCGACTACAATATCCAATAGAGCACACTCGTATCACAATGTACTATTAAGGGATTATGCACTTATTTTTCTATATTAACACAAATAAAATTTTAAAATTAAATATTTGTAAACATAGTGCAATAGAATTGCGCGCGGGCGGGGTCATACCGCCCCCCTCGGCTCCCGTCAGTCCCACTTCGCCTTCATTCTTACAAATCTTTAAACTTGACTTGGTTTCCGTACGTCGTTTTCGGGTGACCACTGAAAATCAGCGCTGTTCCCCATAACACAGCATCATGCTGGGTGGGGAGTCTACCTGTCACAGTCACGACGTGCAGCTGCCGACTATTAATGTTCTGTGCTCGTGATTATAGATCTGTTTTGTTATTATTTCATTGAAGTTAAGGGGAATACGCTGAGGGAGCCCGCGAAATTCAAATTATGCTACATTTTTTGCAATTTGCAGATCAGTGTCAAGATTGTATGTTCATTAAAATATGATTCGCGACCGTCACAAATATGGCTTTACAGAATTATAATCATTAGAATCAGCAATAATAATCTGCATCATCTGCCTAGCCTTTTCCCAACTATGACACAACCCAGTAACTGGGTAATACGATACCCCTTGGTTAGACTGGTTGTCAGACTTTCGGGCTTCTGACGACTCGTAACGACTGTCAAAGATCCACAAATGACAGCCAGGACCAACAGCTTAACGTGCTTTCCAAGGCACGGAGGAGTCTCGATATGTGTAAATGGTCACCCATCCACGGACCAACCCCGGCAAGCGTAGCTTAACCTGATGGATCGACCCATGCGGCTGTTATTACTTAGCCACGAGCTCCTCGAGAATCAGCAATAATAACCCAATGAATGTTGTTGAACTGTCAACTCGTTAGTACTTCACCGCAGTCAGGTGAAAAGATCAAGAGCTGAAATTGGTTTCAAGCTAGCAAGACAGAAATGTTTTTGTATTCTTTTACACACATAAGTAGGTATCTTTTTCAAACAGTTTTCAATTTCATTTCCAGTATACATTTGTTTTCCTTCGATTATGGTACATAACATTGTGAACGTTTCCATATTCTCGACATTGTATGGTTTGTTGTAAATTTTTAATGCTTTGAAATATTTGTACGCTGAAAATAGCAGAATATTATGGACATCATATTATGTGTAACACCTATAGGCAAACTTTGGAGCGAAAATGAAAAGAAACTAGTGTAACAAGAGCTCACGAAAACTCCACGATGCGGTAAGGTAAACTTCTAATGTTACTCATTGCGAAATATGAACTAATATCCACAAAACATAATATCGCGTGTCGTATTTAAGGCGAAAGCGTCTGGGTTCCTCGCGACATTCAAATTTTATGGCATTTTTAGCAATTTGTAGGTTAGTATCTAGTTTTAAGTTGATCTTATAGTTGATTTTAAGCGGCCATATGAAATCTTTTAATATATAAAATTCTCGTGTCACAGTGTTAGTTGTCATACTCCTCCGAAACGGCTTGACCGATTTTTATGAAATTTTATTTTTATGTATAATCGGTAGGTCTGAGAATCGGTCGTAATTTATTTTTCGACCCGGGATCGAGACTTACTCGGGTGTAACCGTGGGGCACAGCTAGTATTGATTTATAGAATTATAGTAATAAAAAACATCAATACAACTCTCTGAGTTCATGTAATCCTATTGAATGACAATTTCACGAAATCATGACATTTGAGGATTATTCTAACTTAAGGAGTTGTATTGCTGATTCTTATGATTATAATTTTGCAAAGCTTTATTGGGATTTTAGAGAGCACTGGTGGCCCAGTGGTAGCGGCCACGACCTACGCGTTGTAGGTCGTAGGTTCAAACCCTGACAGGCGCTTTACTTTGTGTAAATTATTTCATCGCCACTGCTCTCAAAACGGTGAAGGAAAACATCGTGAGGAAACCGGCATGTCCTAGAACCAAAAATTCGAAAGACATGTGACATCTACCAACCCGCACTAGGCCCGCGTGGGAGATCACGGCCCGCTCCCTCTCACAGAGAGGAGGCCTGTGTCCCAGCAGTGGGAACATTATAGGCTGATTATGCTTATGCTAAATCTTTATTGGTAACGGTCGCGAATCATATTTTAATCAACATGCAACCTGACACTGACCAGCAAATTGCAAATAACGTAAGAAAATTTGAATTTCGCGGGCTACCTTAGCGCATCCCCCTTAACTTTAACGTAATTTCAATCCGTATCAATCTAAACTTGCTCAATGCTCTTCTGACATCAACACCTGAGTGTGACTTGTTTGCAGGGAGATGGATGGGTGTGTGTCGAGAATGTTTAAGATTTTGTGAGAACATGGATGAAAGATAATTAGATAAGAACTTATGTTTTTTTAGGGTTCCGTACCCAAAGGGTAAAACGGCACCCTATTACTAAGACTCCGCTGTCTGTCCGTCTGTCACCAGGCTGTATCTCATGAACAGTGATAATTAGACAGTTGTAATTTTCACAGATGATTTATTTCTGTTGCCGCTATAACAACAAATAGAATAAAATAAATATTTAAGGAGCTCCCACACAACAAACGTGATGTTTTTGCTCGATATTGATAACGGCAACCGGTAGACGCTTGTAAATAATTAAATTAAAATAAAACAAATATTTATTTATTTTCCCATACAACAGACATGATTTTTTTGCCGTTTTTATAGATAATGGTACGGAACCCTTCGTGCCCGATCCGATTGGAACTTAGCCGGTTTTTTAAATTCTATTTTATCTAACCTACTAATGTTGGTATGTATGTCACATTTATAATACACTAGCAGTTGCCCGTGACTTCGTCTGATATCCAGGATGAAAAGAAGCCTATTTCCTGGATTTTATTTTGTTAATTGCTCTATACAACGCCGCTCCAATACTATTTAAAAATAATGTTTTAACTTCAACATAATATAAATGTTTTGTCTTTTCACATTCGTTTCATAATATTGGAATGGTATAAAAGGCTGGATGAACTCGACACACATGTAAAAAAGTAAATAGAAATATAACGGAAAACCGTCCTTTGAACTGAATTTTAATAATAGGTTTGTATTCTCTGAAATGTGTTTTGAAAATGCATCACATTTACAAAGAAACGTAACGTAACTTATTTCGTAAAGACAAATATTATTTAATATTAACTAAATGAGTATGTCATTTATTCTATAAGATTAAGAGTTCGATCTTTTGTTTGAACACGCTTATGTCTGGAAGTTTCAGGCGGATTTGAAAAAATATTTTAACATCTTTACGAGCCGAGCAAAAAGAAAAATTCGGAAACAGCGCTAAGCGAAAATGAAGTTAAACCGCGGGCGGGCGATTCGTCGAATTAAGATATATACCTACATACATTTTCATTATAAAGGGTTGTTAAGATTTTGTAGGAGAAAACACGAAATATACGCAATCGAAGTCGCGGGGTTCGTATTTGATTGAAATGTGGTCTACTAAATACATTCTTCTGAAAATATTCATACTTTAAGTGCCAACTAGCCTAGTGACAGTGAAATCATAGTTTTACTAAGTATTTTGTCTACCTTGCGGACAGTCCAAATGTTAACTGTAAATGGCGAAGTCATGTTAAGGATAAGGTCAGGGAGTCAGACTTTTAATATTCGTAGTAATTATTTTTTAGAACGATGATAAAAAATAGTTGTAATTATTTAGAGACAACACTTTAGACTTAATAGAAAAGGCCAAGTGCGAGTCGGACTCGCGCACGAAGGGTTCCGTACCATTTTCTACAAAAAAGGCAAAAAAAATCATGTCTGTTGTATGGGAGCCCCTTAAATCTTTATTTTATTCTATTTGTTGTTATAGCGGCAACAGAAATAAATCATCTGTGAAAATTACAACTGTCTTTAGTAAGACAGTTGTAATTTTCACAGATGATTTATTTCTTTTATTAACCGTGATAGTTCACGGTTCATGAGATACAGCCTGGTGACAGACGGACAGACAACGGAGTCTTAGTAATAGGGTCCCGTTTTACCCTTTGGGTACAGAACCCGAAAAATACGACTTTAGCTGTCTTGTTATGTCTTAAAGTTCGAAAAATTTAACGTTATCCTTTCAATTATACTTAAAATAATGACTACTAATGGTTTTCATGCTAATCCGGTAAAAGGAGACTTTTGATGTTAAGGCCGTACCATACCTCAGATTTTATCTCGCTTGCACCATACTATTCGCGACCTGAGTGAGAGCGAGCCGGAGTGGGGTGCTAGAGGCTCTCAAGCGTCGAAAAGTTTAGGTAATTGCTTTTTACGGAGAAAATAATGGTAATTTAAAAAAAAACGTAATACCTGCTTTATAGTTGGTTCAGTTATTATGCAAAATTTCATGATCTAATTTGAAGTATTTTTTTAATACCACCGGTTTATAGTTCGGTTTACAGGTAACTTTGGATATTTTATCTATAGAGAAAATTTTATATAATCGTGTCAAACATAGGACCAAGCATCAATTCTCAACTTTAACATATATTTATTTTAAAATTAATGCTGCAGTATTTTCGGCATAACGGAGGATCATGCTAAGCAATTTTAGGTAGGGTACGCCCTTAAGGCGTTACATTTAATTTTACTAGGTACATAAGTAAGATACTGTCGCATAAATACTTGCCCGGTTGTTCTATTCCTTGGAAACAATTTAGAAAGTTACACACGTCGCAAATAAGATACTGAATATTTTCCACTACCCTCCTAATACGCCAAGGGATATAAAAATGATAAGCGTTTTTTTTTTTTCAAAGAGTCGCTCCGCTCCACTCTTATAAGTGAATTAATAAACGTTATTGAGAACAATAACACGGTCCCTTGAATGAATCATAAATCGAATCCAGCCTCTTTTATCCTTGTCTACTTTTGTTCAAAATTCTCAGAATTTGCCGAACAAGCTCTCGAGATATTACTTATTAAATTCCGAGTACATATCTAAATAAAATAACGAGATTTGTTTGTTTATTAACGTTACAATAAAGCCCTTGTAGTATAATCAAATTATAATCGCTCTGCTTAATCTGCAATTTCACGTATTTTCCTTGCCATTTTTCTGTACAGCCGGGGGTTAATATGACTCAAAGAGCTTTAGAAAGAGACTGCCACACAGGTATGACAGAGACGGCGCCGCACAATGCTTCTAAAACTCGACATATTCACGACCACAGACCCACGTTGGGCGCCAAAATGTGATCGTGCAGATCACATTTTGGCGCCCAACGTGGGTCCTCGTTAATATACATTTAATTATGTAGTTTTTTTTCTACTTACCGAAGTGGTGCACAATCAATGAATTTACAAATACGTGTATCTTTTTTTATGTCACTGCAACGACTTGTCCACAAAAACATTACCAGACAGCTTAGCCTTATTGCATAAGTACGACAGCGAACTTGTCACTTAAAAGGTGTGCATAGCAGTTACATAGTTTGCCTATTGGATTTAACTAGGTAAATAAAGTGATTATTTAAGACAATAAATTGTAGTCTTCCATTTTCCTTCACCCAGAAAATCAAAACCGAATGACTTCACACACCCCAAATCTATAAAATCTACCCACTTTTTAGAGTCTCATATAATTATTGTGCAGAGTAAAGTAACATTTTACGGTCATGCATATTACATAAGGCTTGAAAGCCATAAACTTACTTCCCACACCGTACTCATTCCCGTAACTGCTTACCTGTAACAAAATAACGAGCGGTGAAATTGATATTGTAAGTTCATTACTGAGGGTAGTTCGTAATTACCGAAGTAAGTTGTCGCGAGTCGCGAACGAAGCTATCGTGCGACTTCGTGTCAAACATAATTTAATTAGGTAATGTACGGAATATGGTTCTTGAAACTGAATACGTCTTTGGTATATAGAGTTGTATGTTACTTGAGCAGTAAGTGAAGTTTTATATTTGTTATGTTCTTGTTACCCGTTCTATATATCGCTGTTCCGAAAACTGAATGAGGATAATGTTTCATTTGACGACACAGAATATTTTAATATAATTTTAATATTTCATTCTTTCTTTAGAATTTTACACACGGTGTCTACATCTCTTATCTACTTTCCTATCGCAGGATTCGCAGGTGTGCTGGAAGAGATTTCTTTAGAAATAAGCATCACCTTTGTACGTTTTTTTCTGTTCTTTTCTCCTTGTCTTTATATTATGTGTGTACATAAATGGTTAAATAAATAAATAAATATTAAAACAAGTAAATATCCTACAATCGGCTATGAACATAACATAACATCACGCCTGTTCTCCTCGAAGGGTTAGGCAGAGGTGTAGGTACCTATAGTATACCCACATTACGCACGTTACGTTTAAGTGCCATGTAATAGGGGGCGAGCCTATTGCCATCCACCGGGCTGCTACTGATAAATCTCTTGTGGAAAAACCCAATAACACTGCCCGACCTGGGAATTGAACCCAGGACCTCATGCTCAGCAGTAGCGCTTACGACCATTAGACCAACGAGGCAGTTACCGGCTATAATGAATGGATATTACTTCCTCGAATTCTACCTACAAGAAAAATATCGAAGTGAATTTCCAATATTATTTGCACCCTGACCTATAAGACGTAACGTAGACTAGAAACATACAAACATGCACCCTAATTGAGTACAACACGATCAATCACAATCGGAATCGTTTTGAAAAAGATTGCGAATCCAATGCTTCATAACATCGAAATAAAATCTGCTCAACAACGTAAATAACGCAATGGATACATTGCGTTATTTACGTTGTTGAACTGTCAAATGAAACAGATTGGTCTTAATCATTTACGAAAATGTGTTACGCAATTAGATAGCTGATCACAGATTGGCACCATTCACAAACCAATTTGTTATACAGGCAAAAAGAAGGAGATAATCTCTAGGATTTTTTTAACCAGATAATATTACGATTTATTAGGTCATATAATAAAAATGCTCGCTAAGCTTAATCGGTATTCATATCTTGTCTGCGCCTCGGCTTGGCATAGCGTAAGATGACACACTCAGCCTTTATAGAAGAAAGCAGATCTAAGGACCAGTTTCTTTTTTTTTTCATTTTAAAATGGCATTAAAAATATACAGTGTTAGGATAAACACCGTTATCCTTGCAACCAGTGGTTTGGTTTCATTTATAGAACGTAAAATCAATGGACAAATACATATTTTATTTTTTGAATCTACATTTAACCACAAGGGACGCAAGTTCGTTGCCCTATGCTAGGGCAATGAACTTGCGTCTCAACACGGGTGGGGGGTACGGGACGTGACCTGACCGGCCGCGAGCGCGACCCCTCCCTCAGTTAGTCAGCTGTTTCGCTAGCAAGCACGGTGTCGGATATAAACTTTTTAAAATCTTTGAATGATAATAACGTTTTTGTTGTTTTTGGTCATTTATTTTTATATTTAAGTCAACTACCCATGGTTTGAGTGACAACGGTGTTCACCCTTACATCCTGTATTGCGAATAACAAGGTACTCCAGATGATTAAATATCTTACTAAAAATCTTGTTTTTTTTTTCGTCCTTTATTTTCTCACTGGTAGGAAAAGGTCTCCTCCATACATGAATATCCATTGCAGGCAGCAGTACAAGGATCCCCTTTATTCCCAGCCTCCGGGCTTTCACCTTGAATATTTATTAACTACGCTGACCCTCACCTAACCACAATATCTAATTAATTAATGTTGTTAAAGATGGATTATTGATTTAGCTAAGGGTAAGCGCCAATCTACTATTTACGCAAAGATCTTTGACCTAATTTTATACTTAGGCTTCGAAGCATGCTGACGCCATTCGTATTTATTGAACAATTGTTGGAAATTTCATCTTTAGACGTTATCAAAATGTGTTTTTTTTTTTTGATAATCCTTTTTTTTTTCCAGAAACGTCAGGTTGGTTCCTAATTGGGCAACACACAATCAATCACAATCCGTTTCATTTTGACAGTTCAACAACATTCATTGCGTTATTTTCGTTGTTGAGCAGACAAATTATTCTAACATATGAATCAATGGATTAGTAATATCATTCAAACTGATTCAGATTATGATTGCTCCTGTGTTACGCAATTAGGATACAGGTATAAAAGGATTATGTAAGGATCGTAGTAGGTGGCGTTCCGTATTTTCGCCTACACCTATGGGAAGAAGGCGTTAGTTTGTGTGTGTGTTTACGTCCTGGAAAAAAAAGAAATCCAAACGAAAGGACCAATTTAATCACTTCTTTACATTGCAGTAAGTAAAAAAACTTAACTGCCCGTTCAGAACGAATTTAACGGCAGTATTAAGACTGCTTACCGGGAGTCGGGACCATTTTTATTACTTCAATTAATGGGCTATAAACCTTCGTTTTCCTTTATAGTAGTCACTAACTGCGCCACCAATTACACGATTATATTGTCGAACAAAACTGGGCAAGTGAAAGACCGAATAATAGTTCGACCAAAGCGAACTTGTTAGACCGAATTTTGGGTTTACAAATTTCAAAAGGGATTCTATTCAATATCGTTAAGGCTCGTGCAAACAGATGCGAAATCGCGCGCGCGACAGGCAGCGGTACCTTTGTCGACAAAGGTACCGCTGCCTATCGCGCCCGCGATTTCGCGTCTGTTTGCACGAGCCTTTAGGATACAATCAAAATAAATACCTACTAAAAATAAATACCTATATAGATATTAGGCATCTTCTGAGCATGTTTAGGCCCTTACATACTGGTGGCGCGACTTGTCGCGCGACCGGTCTTTTAACAAAAAAAATTCTGAGAAAACTTCACGCGAACAATGCGGTGGCGCGGCGGGCGTCGCGCCAGTATATAAGAACGTTTATAGAAATACGCCATTCGTCGTCAATCAATAAGTTTTTCACAGCGTGTACTTTTCTTCGACATACTGTATACATTATACAATCTTCATATAAGTTCTTCAGATCTTTTATACCTATTATATATTTTATATTATAAACCAAAAAGTGCGTTAAAAGGAATCAGAATATATCAAAGCTTTGAGAAATTTCTGGAATATAATGAAAACCTTTGTGAATGGTTATAAATTTTCCGCCATACCTAGTCTCTTTGCGCACTCTCTTTGAGTAGATATTTATTTACGAATTCAAAATTACATATTTTGTTTATATTTATGGTATATCTTATGGTTTCATAAGCAGGAGAAATGGTTGGGAGAAAGATTTCAATTTTCATAAAAACATCCCTATTGTGCGAGATGTCGCGTGAACTCTATGCACTGTGTTCTAAGAAAAACTGTTAACTCTTACTGTTAAAGTTCAAGCTAAATTATTTGCTCCTTTTTACTTGACTGCGCCAGAAGAAGGGTAATGTTTAAAAAAATATATAATATTGGTATCAAATAAAAGCCAGTAATGAGTTAATTCCAAATATACATTAATAAAACTAAAAAACTTGAAATAAAACAAATTATTTAAAAAACAAAAAACCCGCCTGGAAAAACGCCCGTTATGTTCCGCGCCTGTAATACCCACATTCTACAGATTATAATGCTTTTTTTTCTCTTTTAAGTTATGCGTTTTTGCAGGCGGGTTTTTTGTTTCAATCACTGTAGCTATCTACCTGTATCACACACAAATGAAATGGTATCGAAATTAAGATTAAAATCGAAAAAAAGCCAAGGCAATTGGCTCATTGAGTTTGATAACAATTCATTCGTTTAGGCAGCAAAATCCCCTTAGCATTACACAAGATTCAAATTTTCTTTGCCAATGAGCAATAAAATCTAATATAATAAAACTGAAGAGTTTGTTTGTTTGAACGCGGACGAATGTCGGATTTGAAAAATTCTTCTAGCATTTGATAGCCCAATTCTTGAGGAAACCGAGCAAGGAGCAACGATCAAAAAGAAAAAAACGTCAGAAAGAACGCTAAGCGAAAACGAAGTGATATACAATAAATATGTTAACTAACAAAGGGCGTTTGCGTCCATACATGATAAAAAAATAATATTACTAATTTTGATAAAAAAGTGATATATTCACGAAAGTATTAAATTGATATGTAAAAGAAACACTCTGTACAAGCACACTTGTATTTCAACGTAGAAAGACAAACAAGTGTGCATGTACAGAGTGTTTCTTTTCCGTATCAATTTAATATTTTTTTGAATAATTTATATAGTTTTTTTTTTATCGTAATTATTTTTATATCATGTATAGACGCTTTACTATTGCAGGTTAATGGGAACGCCCTTCGTTAGATAACATACTGTATAACATACGATATATAACGATATAATAAAAGTAGACAATTTGGTGGAAGCCTCACAATTTCTGAATCCGCTTCTGTTATGGCGTTTAACTTCCTTTGTCAGGATCCGCAGTATTGAGCCCTTTGTGTTCCTGGAAGAAAGGTTTAATGTCGGGATCGAACGTTTGGACGACAAAATGTCTTCATATTAAGTGAATTTGTTCGATTATACGCGGTTTTAGTTACTGTAAGATGTACTTCAAAAGATATTGGGGTGTCTGTTTTCTTTTCACGCCTCAACGGCTAATCGGTTTTTGATGAAGTTTAGACCATTACCTAGGTTAAGACATTGGATACTTTTAATCCCGGTTTTAAGTTCCCGTGGGATAATTTTCGACCACAACGTTGGCGGAGCCACAGGCAAAGCCTAAGATAGGTAGTGTGAAATGCTTCATCGTCGACTAAAACCTCTGGACGTATCACCATGGCGGAGAGGGGGGCAGTATAAAAGGTAAAAGTGGCTTTAAAAACCTACGTGTGTAAAAGATGGCTCCTTACTAGCCTGTGAGATGCACACTAATTGGGATATCAGAGTATTATCGACTCCATCTAGCTTATTTTTATTATTTTGTTATGTAACGAAGGGCGTTCCCGGTAACCTGCAATATTATAGCGTCTATAAAGGCAAAAAAAAATAATAGGTCTTTACCTATGAAATTGCCGTTTTGTATGAAAAAATTTAAACGAATTTTTTTCATGAATTTTTTATTTGTATTAATCGAAGTAATCACCCATGCAATCAATGCATCTTTGCCATCGCAGTGGCAGTTTATTGATGCCCTTCTTAAAGAAATCAGCTGGACGGGAGGCAACAAATTCTTCAAAGGCATTTTGTACTGCCTCTCGGGTATTGAATTTTTTTCCCGCCAAGAAGTTATCCAAATTCTGGAAAAAGTAGTAGTCTGTAGGCGCAAGGTCTGGTGAGTAGGGCGGATGACGGAGAGCTTCCAACCCCAGTTCTTGCAACTTGGAGACCGTCTGCTGTGCAGTATGAGGTCGCGCGTTGTCGTGCAGGAGCAGCGGAGACGAGCGATTGACCAATGCTGGTTGGAGATGCGCCAGCTTCTCCATCATTGTGTTCAGTTCTTCACAGTACACATCTGCAGTAATGCTCACCCCGTTTGGTAAGAAGCTGTGATGAATCACACCGGCGCTAGACCACCAAACAGTGACCATCACTTTTCTAGGGGTAAGTTTTCGTTTAGGGCATTGTTTAGGTGCTGAACCAGGATCCAACCAACTTGCTGAGCGCTTGCGGTTATCAAACAGAATCCATTTTTCATCGCAGGTAACAATGCGGTTCAAAATTCCTTCATTTGTGTGTCTGTTGAGCAGTGCAAGGCACGTCTCGACGCGTACTTCGCGCTGGCGATCCTTGAGTTCGTGGGGCACCCATTTGTCAAGCTTTTTTACCTTGCCAATTTGACGCAAATGGACCAATATTGTTTTGACGCTAACGTCGAAAGCTACTGCTAATTCAGCCGTAGATTGTGTATCATCAGCTTCCACAATCGCCTTTAATTCATCATTGTCGACCAAAGTCTTCGGACGACCGCGAGGTTCATTTTTCAGGTCGAAATTTCCAGAACGGAAGCGAGCAAACCAATAACAGGTGTTGCGTTGGTTTGTAGTGTTAGCTCCGTAAACGTCGTTGATGTTGCGTGCCGCTTGTGCCGCGTTGCTGCCACGACGGTACTCATATTCCATAATTACTCGAATTTTTAACGTATCCATGATGACGAAAAAGATTGAAATGCGATGAAAATGTAACACTAATCAATAAAGAAATGACTACTTTTGGAAAAAAAAATCCATGTTTTTAAAATAAAATTAATTTGAAATTAGAATTCTTAGCCAAACAAAAATTATTTTGATTTGAAATGGCCAGTACTGCAGAACGGCAATTTCATAGGTAAAGACCTAATATTACCATTAAAAAAAATACATACATTTTTTTAATTTTTTTATAGTAAGATATTAAAAAAAAAAAAAAAATGTACGGAATAGAAGCACTCTGTACACGCACTCTCGACTTTCTACGGTGAAATATAAATGTTTCATTTACGTTTCAATTTAATAGCGTTGTGAATATATCAATAAGTAAATTAAAAAAAAATAAAAATTGTTTTGGTTGGTAATTTTTTTTTGCCATCTACCGACGCTATACTATTGCGGGAACGCCCTTTGTTAGTTAGGTACCATACTGGAATAACTTTTACACGTCATATTAAAATATGACGTGTAACAGTAAAAGTAATTCCGATGTTCTTGTACCAGAATAAACATTTTCATTTCATGACACCGAAGTTTTTGCATTATCTATCTACTACTTAGTTGTTAGCGGTGTATAAAGTTACAATAACTATTACGAAAGCACTTGTAATCACGACTGACATTAATATGGTTGGTTTCAAGTTGATACAGTTGCCAAACTATCAAGTACACACTGCTACACATCAAGCTATACATTTCCAGTTTATGCTGATCTCGCATTATACAGGATTTCCGCACAATGCGAGGTCAGCTTATACTTGAAATTTATAGCTTGATGTGTAGCCGTGTGTACAAAACACAATGGTTTTGATTCGGTTTCTAAACACAAACATCAAAGGCCCATATTACTCACAGTCAAAACAAACTATTTCGTATCTGCTGAATAGTTCATTATCAATTTAAACTGTGTAGGTAAATCACCGCACTATTAACACATTAGTTAGTAAGAACTACATTAACTTTGTCAATGGCTAGAATTTCTATTTTCAATAATTAGGTACCGATACAAAAATCATAATAAAGTCAGATAAACTAATTGTTTATCAAATTGACTTCCAACATAAATTGCCCGTGTATTCAAATCACAACTGTAATTCTTTGACATTTGTATGAAATGGCTATAACACGGCAAACTGACAAATAGTGTGTCAATTTGATATATGTGACTTGGCCGTTTCCGGCCCGATCGCATCTACATGAGAAATAATTAACTAAATGAATGAAAATTAATTTATTTTCGTTTTTAGCCAATATATACATAACACAACTAACTATTTACTAACTAACTATATTTCGTGGGGTCCGAGTGCTCATAATCTGTTTAATGAAATCTCCAAACGGCTGCTTGACACTTCCCGTGACCCAAGGGCTGGCTTTTACCTTGGTCAGAGGCTAAGCATTGCCATTCAAAGTGGCAATACCGCCAGTCTCTTGGATACATTACCAGCCGACAGCGATGCGGAAGAATTTTTCGGCGCCATACTTTAGATTTAGTTAGTTAGTTCTTTTAGTTTTAGTTTTTTATGTAAGTGAATGAATAATTAACTATTGTATAACAGAAAAGTAATGAACAGTAAATAAATTTTTCACCTTACACCCTGTGACGGTAGCGAAACGGCCAAGCCACATATTTTGACTAATGTGTAGAGTTTTTGAAGAAGGCTTGTAGAGTTAAGGCGTGTAGAGTTAGAAGCTTGGCTGACATCTCGCAGTCTTCATCAACCTATTAATTGATCACATTTCCTAGAACCGTTGATCCGATTACACATATTAATTTCGTTATCGGTTTGTCAGGTTCCGATCAAGAAGACGTAACCTTTTTAAACGTTTTTGCATATTTTCCTGTTTGCTCGTTCTATTTCGGAAAAAAAAAAAGTTTTAATTTAATAACGTTTCGACCTTATTACACCAAGCAAGATCATGAATTCATGCATGATGGATGCTGGTGGTCCAGTAGAGCAGTGGTGGCCCAGTGGTAACGGCCGCGACTTAAGAGTTGTAGGTCGTAGTTTCGGACCCTGACAGGCGCTTTACTTTGTGTAAATTATTCCATCACCACTGTTATCAACACGGTGAAGGAAAACATCGTGAGGAAACCGGCATGTCCTAGAACCACAAATTCGTAGACATGTGACATCTACCAACTCGCACTGGGCCCACGTGGTGGATTACGGCCCACTCCCTCTTACAGAGAGGAGGCCTGTGGCCCAGCAGTGGGAACGTTATAGGCTGATTATGTGTTATGTATGTGTGGATGATGAATTTCTGATGGTGTGGTGACGGAATATTATCTTTGCGAGAGAGAGAGAGAGAGAGAGAGAGCATTTTTTTTTTTTTAATGACGCGCTCTATAACTACTGTGGTTTGTATTTTTAACCAACTTCTTCAATAAGGAGGAGGTTCTCAGTTCGTCTGTATGTTTTTTTTATTTTTTATTGTGTGTATGTTACGCGATTACTCCGCCAATTATGAATCGATTTTGATGATTATTATTTTGTTTGGTAGGTCATGCTTCCGAGGTGGTCCCATATAATTTTTATTACCTTGCTTGCGTAGTTTTTGAGTTACCTTAAATAATTATGTATTTTTCCCACTTAGTGTATGTAGACGATATATTGTTTGACTCCTTCACTGTTATTTACATACCAGGTAGTGGTATTCGAATTTGTGTGGGGTAGGTACCACTACTAAAAAGTGAAAAATAAAAACTTTTTACAAAAGTCGGTTGTTTTTTTTTTTGTAAAAAGTTTTTATTTTTAACCACAACCGAAGACGTCTTGGTCCGCGTCTCACCTGATGGTAAGTAATGATCAAGCCGAAGGTGGAAGCTATCTTCCTCCTCAACCACAGAGGGACTGGCTATCTTACCTCGAACTGCCGAAACACAATAATGCTGTTAACATTGTTGTTATGGCGACAGACTTAGATAAGATGGTGGTAGCTAGCCAGGTAGACTTAGAACAAGCCCTACCACCACCCAAACCGAGCAGAAATCATTTGAAACATTGAATTTTCAACATCCAATCGTATCACTTGACGCGTCGATCATTTTCGCTTCAGAAACTGGGCGCAAATCTCTTGAATGGTTAATCTGACAAGTTTAATTAGTTGCGATTGGTTAGCGAAGCCATGTAAATCGGTTGACATGAGATATGACGACAGATTTAATTCAAAATGTTTTCAGAAGCCGTGAAACAATGTTTTATAACATGTTCAAAACATGAAATGTTGTAAACATTGTTTGTTTAAAGTCCGGAACTTCAAGTAAACCGCCACTTGATTCAGTCAACAGAAGTCTTACTCTATCTTAATAATGCAGTCAGACCAACTTTAGGTCGTGGCTTTCTTGTTCGGCCTTCATTCAGTATTTGGCAAAGTTCCCAATTCAATTCGAAGGCTAGTGACGTAACAGGCTACTTTATTTACTACGTTTTTTACATAGTAAAACTTATTGAAATGAATTTATTGATTTGTTAGTAGCGACGAAGTTATTAAGGACGACTTTGTGATGACTGACGCCCTAAATTAATAATGTAGGTATCTCAATCCCAATCTTGATCCCGATCTTTGTCTGACAAGGTGACAACCAATCAACGACCGAGTTTGCCAATCTAAGTATGAGAGGACGAATCACAAACAACCGTCAAAGATCGCTGATAAAGATTGAAATTGAGATATACCTATTATTAATTTCGGGTGAAAATGGTTTTGACAGATATGGGCGCATCAAAAACAAAATGGCCACTCTTATCGAAGCGATACTTAAATGAACGACCAGCACAATCCGCCCCAGTCAGCCCCGCTACCACTGTAATGACGGGCTAATATCTTAATCTACAAAGCAAATATCGAAAAAAGAAACCGGTCAGGTGCATGTCGTACCATGCACAATTAAGGGTGTAATCAACATTGTAGTTGAAAAACTTGTTCTCCGATACAGAATGTATGGGAGAACATGTTTTTACAACTGCAAATTTAAGTTGGTCGATTATTACTCGGTAACTTGTGGAGCCTACGTAGCGGTGATAGTTTTCCTTTTAATTTCGTTATATACTACTGCCGTGAATTTTTTTACCTATCCAAACCCAACCATTTAGCTGGCAGGGGACGGGGACACTTGGCTCTAACAAAAATTAGCACTTTAGGTTTGAAGATATTTATTTCTCATAAGAACTTATGGATATCAGTTCACTTATAACGAGATACAGAGTTGCTTCTTGATAGTATTATAATACGATATTTGCCTCTGGGGCGATGCTGACGTTATAGGGTACATAAGTGTTTTTTGAGTTTACTCTTAAATATGTTAATATTATTACACTTCTTTATGTCTTCCGGTAAATCATTGAACAGTTGTGCTCCCTCCACTAATATTGTTTTTTTGCCGTAATTAGTCCGTGCACGTGCGGTCATTGGTTGGAATTTGTTTTTACTTCTTGTGTTGTATGTTATTGTTTATTTATTTAGGTATTTATATGTTTGATTACACAGAATTCGTGGTGATTTTTTTAATGAGAATGCAGTTGTAATATTTTTTTTTCGAATATTTTTTTTGTTGAATATAGATAGTGGTAGTGGAATAGTACTTTAATAATTTTGTTTTGTATTCTTTCTTCACTTTAAAGCTTAATATTCCGCAAACGGATCCCTGAATCCAAAAATGGTTTGAAAAAACTCACATTATTATCACAAACTCCAATATATTTTAAACGACCTTTCCAACGATACCCCACACCATGGGACCGACGAGAAAAATAAACAATGCCAACTTTTGGTGTAGGGGGAGGTACCCAAAAAAAAAAACACGATTTTTTTACCTTTTGTCGGCGTCGTTTATATGTATATTCATACCAAATTACAGCTTTCTAGTACCAACGGTCTCTGAGCTAAGCCACGGACAGACGGACATGGCGAAACTATAAGGGTTCCTTGTTGACTACGGAACCCTAAAAACGATGAAGGTATGTCTGTTAAGTACTATCAGAGCTCCGATTTATTCAAAGAATCCATTTCAATACCGTCTATCTGGTATCTGATCTACCCATACGTATTTGTTCCGCTCGGAATGTTTGAGCATCGTCAACAACGGATACTGGTATACTGGAATCCTTGTGTTAAAATGTACGAAAGCTCCATTCAAGCATCGCAACTGCATTGGCAATCAAACTCCTTATCAGAACCTTATCGTTATTGCCACACCGATTCGATATATTTCGATAAAATTGAATCGATTAAAAACTATAACTTCATGGTAATACACGTCACAAAAACCGCACCTCTCCGAAAATAAGTTTCAAGCAAGTCCCGCCATCAAAGAATACATTAAACCCTATTAATATTGGTATGAATTAAAATTATGTTTAACGACCTTTAAATTAACAACAGTTAGAATTCCTAAACACAACAGATCTCATTAGCGCGTAACGTTAAAGAAAATGTTGTCAAAATACGCATTACAACGGCTACTAATTGCACCTCCCTACAAAGGTATAAAACGGGCGACCCGGGTCAAATGTGAGTCATTCGCTATCCAACCTTTGAAGTGACACGTGAACAGCTGCAGCAAGAAAAATACCCCAGAAGATGGATACCACTGCAGATGAAGCCGCTCAAGTCATTGCACTACTGCAAGCAGGGATGCGGCAGTGTGATGTTGCTCGGCAACTGAACTTGAGTCGTTTTTTCGTTCGACGAGTGTTCTAACGCTTCCAAGAGACTGGTGGCTATATCCGAAGACGTGGATCTGGAAGACAACGGTGCACATCCGAAAGAGACGATCGCTTCATTGTTTCAACGTCTTTACGTAATCGGTTCTCCAATGCTGTTGAGCTGCAACAACAACTGCGATCAGCTCGCAGAACTTCTCTAAGCGTCTCCATGATTAGAAGAAGAATGAAGGAAAAGAAAATTGCAGCTCACAGGGCTGCTACAAGGCCAAAATTGACTGCACAGCATAGGAGAGACCGGTTGCAATTTGCCCGTGACCATGTGAATTGGACAATAGACCAATGGAGGGTTGTGCTCTTCTCGGATGAGACGAGGGTGTGTCTTTTCTGCAACGACAGGCGTAGAAGAATGTACAAGAGGCAAGGGGAACGATTCACACAAGCCTGTATTCAAGAGACAGTGGAATACGGGGGTGGCTCGTGCATGTTCTGGGGCGGCATGTCAATCGACGGCAAAACGAACCTTGTGTGTGTTTCTCGCACTGGAAGTGCTCACGAGCAAGGGTCGCTGACTGCTCCTCGGTACATAACAGAGATCTTAGAGGAGCAGGTTGTCCCTTATGCGGGTTTTGTTGGCAGTGGGTTCACATTAATGCACGATGATGCCCGCTGTCACACCGCATTAATTGTAAGAGACTACCTGCAAGAAGTTAGTATTCCTGTTATGCTCTCGCCGGCGCGAAGTCCAGACCTGAACCCTATCGAGCACCTTTGGGATGAACTGAAACGGCGAGTACGGGCACGTGATCCTGCCCCTACCACTCTCCAAGACCTCCAAGATGCCGTCGTTGCAGAATGGGACAACATTCCTCAACATACTGTTGTCACATTAATTAGGTCTATGAGAGAACGCATGGAAGCTGTCATCAGGGCTAGGGGGGTAACACTAGGCTTTAAGTTAATTTTATGAACTTTTTTTAAATTTTCACTGATAAAATAAAATTTAAGTTTTTAATCATTTGTATTAGCGTGCTTTTTTTTATTCCCTGGCAAACAAAAAACCAAATTTATTGATTTATTCTGAAATTTAAATAAATTGCCTTTCCAATGATACCTTATAGTCATATGTCTACCATTGATTAATAGGGTTAAATTGACTTTGAAGGAAATTCTTAAAGAGGTGCGATTTTTGTGACGCCGAGTGTATATGATTTGTAATTCTTACATTATGATTCAAAATTAATCAAATAACGACTATTTGGACAAAACCAGTCGAACCTTATAACTGGGTAAGATAAGACAAAGGATGTACCCGTAATTCTTCTGATTACGAACTACGACAAATATAAACCCATGATATAATATCAGAGTAGTCCTTACGACACCGCACCCATGGGAAGCAATAGGATAGCCTATTCGCAACGAAACACCATATTGCCATTAATGTAGTAAGATACTTTTTACGACTTACCCAGGATCATATAAAAATGATACATTTTACGTTTTTATGGCCAGAACTCCCGAATTAACTTGTTGAAGAAAATTGGAGGAAAAAGGACCAATTATTATTCAGTCCGCGGGGCATGGAGTTATCTTAATTGTCTTCTGTTTTTCGCCGTGTTTTCGCCTCAGAACATTTCGCTAGTGAAATAATAAAGTAGATTTAGTTTATTTGACCACAAAAAAGTCAACATAATGATCTAAAAATTACAGGATTTAAGCGTAGTAACTTCAAAACCTTAGGTTAGATTTTTCCTTAGATGTTTGAAACTTTATTATCGATAGTACCTACTAGGTACTAGCTTATGCCCGCGATTTTGTCCCCGTGGATGTCAACTAACACATGTAACATCCACACACAATACCTATAACTATCGGCGTACTGCAGCTTCTCATTAGTGAAAGAATTTTCAGAATGAGATCAGTAGTTTTGAAGATTACCCCCCTACGTACAAACTTATCTTGTAACTTACCTCTTTGTCTACTACTTATGAGTAAAATCTTAGCTTTACACGGGAGAAAAAGCAGCTGGAATTCCCCCTTCTCTTTACAGTAAACAACAAAAGGCTCTACTTTACGCTTGGAATATACTCTGCTAAACTTGAAAGAAGCCTTCGAGCTTTGATCTCTGATTTGTAAACATAAAAAAATCCGTTACTAGAGAAAAAAATAAAGCATAAATTGGTAGATAAACACACATCCTTACAGCTTACATAGTCTTTTTGCTTCGTTTACGTTCATACATTTGGTCATATACGCACGCCGGTTGAGAGTACTACGCACATTACCTTTCTGAAGAACATCACCAATAATGTCACTATTATGATGTCCTGCTGGAGAGTCCCCCCCTCCCATCATTTCCACTCACATTTCGTTTTAAATACCTTTTGTTTGTCGCCTTCCATTCATCCTCTCAACATGACCAGACCATCTAAGCATAATCTCTTCTTTTAAACCACAAAATAATAGTATATTATGCAATTAGTGAATAAAGGACGGATTTAAAGCGAGGGCCATAGATGCATCACGAGCAAGTGAAGGATTCTAACGATTAAATCACGACCGTAGGGAGTGATTCAAGTGTTAGAATCCTGAGCGATGCGATTGATTCATGGCCCACGATATTGCCCTTATTTATTCAAGAGTTGCATACTATACTTTATACCATGACTCCGAGAAAAAGCACTTGCAACTTAGAGTATGTTATTATGTCAATGTTATGCCTTGTTTTTATAGTACACCGTAGAATAGTACTCCAAAATGTCAATGACTTCTTTTTCTTCGACAACTCATTAAAATAAAAAATAAAATGTTCCAGAAGCTTGATTTTCATTTTTCCATCTGCAAAACTCATCGTAAGTTTTGATGTAAACCAGCCGTGATTTGTTGGGTAGCAAGTTTTCTACTATATCGGCCGCCATCTCTTTCACAAACACGGGTGTTATTCGTTCATTTTCAATCGATTTATTATGAAGTAACACTAAACTTTGTGTTCAACTGTTCATACAACTTACAATAGTTAAAATAGCGCCAATTTACTAATGACAGCAAAGAACACAACACAGTTTTTAATCTAATGCTAAACTCCTTGTTGAAAATGTCAACCAATCACATCGGAGTTTGTATCGAGTATTTTTTCGCAAGGAGGTTGTACAGCAGTGAGATGGAGTTCGAATACATTGATGTGTTCTAAATTCAAACACCAAAAGAGTGACTAAAAGTCCTTTTTATTTATAGCTTGCTTTTTAGAGGGGGAATGGTATAAAGCATATTTTCTATGTAAAAACAACTCCCAATTTGCCCTGATTTTCTCCCTCAGTATTCTGCTGGACGAAGCGACGCGACGGTTGAAATGAGAGTGCACCAATCGATGCACGAATGTACTTCAGCAATGAAAGAGTCTGTACATACTGTATGTATGAGTACACAGCATGCATTTCAATATTGGAATTTTATATATGTACGTAAAGTTGGCAGATAGGTACTAGTTTGGCAACGAGGAGTAATTAATATTGAGTACAATGGAATGACAAATATTATGATAGAGATCGAATTCAGCATACATAAATGAAACGATTCAATTGATAAATTATGACAATGTTTTATCGCGGATATGATGGTAAAAAATGTTATATCTCTAATTCATTGCGCGAATAGTATTTGTCTGTGAAAAGCGATAAAAACAATGAAGCAAGGTGTAAATTATCTACATGGGAATCACTTGATCTGACCAAGATTATGTCGGGGCTTTAAAAGAGACTGTGTGACCTCTTAGTTTGTTTCGATCTTTCTTCTCAAAGTCTGATAGGAAACACCGAACTAATCTAGTTTTAAAACATAATTTATTTTTGAAGTGTAACAGTGTTTGTACAAACCTACTTACAGAAATAAAATCATTTACCTATCATTTTGCTAAAAACTAAGGTCACGGTAAAATCACATCAGCACGCGTAGCATGACGCTTTCTATTTCTACGAAGAATAGACATAGCCTTTTCTATACAAAGTGACATTTCGTTTCTTCATTTTTGACATCGCACCGTCGAAATCCTTCTACAATCTGCCATTTTGTCTTTCGTCTCTAACGATCTTTGTCTAGGTCTCTTTACATGTAGACTATTTCGCAAGAAAGTGTCAAAATCACACTGACAACTGACATTTGCCTAAGGTAGTGAAGATAATTTGATTTTGGAATCGCCAGTAGAAAACTTTCTACTCGACGGTCACAAAGTATAAACGGTTATCTACAAAATCACGATTTTACAAGGGAGCGTTTTGAACGCAAAACTGTGATAATTAATCGAAGAACAAAGCTATCTTCTCCTACTTTACATCATTTAGTTAATAGGGCATAAGTACCAAGGATATAGCTAATATTACTTAAAAATTGTTTGATCCAAAATACGGTACTTCGACACTTTGAGAAAAATTTTTGTAGTTGACGTGACTTAAAATCAGTAAAAATTGAGAATCAACAGAAAAAAAATCCTATAACAAAACAAAGAATTCCAGGTCGAATTATGTAAAAGAGTGAATTTCGTAAAAAGTGCAGTTGGCTCTTTCTACTTTGCTGCCGTCGTACTGTCTACACGAAACGTCATTTTGTCTACTCTTCCGTCGACAAAACGGTGCTCATGCTACGCCTGCAGAAATTAAACACATAGCTAAGCTATAGAAAGATTTTCAATTACCAACATGCAATAACTCTATTCTTAGGGGAGTTAATTCTATTAAAGAAGAAATTACCTATGAAGACGAGTAGATACTAGATCCAATTACACGCTGTAACAGCTTGCGGTTTGAATCAAAGGCTTTTGTTGGACTCTATAGAGCTATATGTAACATAGAGTAACACTAGACACATACATGTTCCAATTAAATCGTGAAATTTTAGCTTACAGCTCTCTCAGCTTTGATAGTCTGTGGATTCGGAGGTAATGTTCAACTGGTCCTGGTTTTACCTGGTCGCCAGCGAGCGCTGAATGTTTTGTGGAGTGGGTAATATAATTGAGACATGAGTGTATCCTATATTTTGATACATTCCTTTATTGATGGAGATTATAAATACAGAGCGTGGAACAGCCTGCGGCGATGGAAATAAAAACAAAATGAAATGAAATCTTTATTTCCCAGATATAAAACCATATACAACTTTCAATAAATACTCACATAGATAATGTAATAAATATTCTACATGGAATATCGCGGGTTCTATATACTTCCGTGCGGAAAAAAATCGATACAGGAGCGGCAGAAATTCAACTGTCGGGCAATGTTAAAATAAACCCATAAAATGTCAATTCTTTGCAAAGGTTAGAATAAACATAAACCACACCGGATATCTATGAACCGCACCATGACACACGATACAGAACTTGCCAAGTCAGTACACGCAAGTCCCAGTGAAACAGTATACGAACACATTAGTTGATTGAAAAAAGATTTATATGGTCATTTAAAATGGAGGTCAAAAGGTTTCATTGGACTGTAGTTTAAAAGTAGATTCCATATACTGAAGATTTCTAGAAGCAGCAACTATGTTACTAAGGGCCAGTTTCTCGAACGAATATTATCGCAAAATTAATGTGACAAATTGTCAAGCGCGCGTAAATTGTTGTGATTGGTTGTATGATTTCTCAACAGCCAATCGCAGCAGTTTACGCGCGCTTGACAATTTGTCACATTCATTTTGCCATAATGTCGTCATTCAATACATCAACTCTCTTCCGGACATGATGACGCATACTAAAACTGTACAATGTGCAGTGATTTTGTGTTATTCTAAAAGATAACAACACATCATATTAACATTTAAACATAACAAATAAACTTAAAAAAAAAAAAAGTTTTGTATTTTTTATTAACGTTCCAATATCAGTAATAAACGCTCCAAGTAGTAGAAAGCATGAAAATCACCCAACTTACATAATACACTACTGACTACACATTGCCAAAATTATTCCGAAATAACGCATAAAAATACCACTAGCTAATAGCAACAACCAGAAACTGGGACACGAATGCGACAGATGCAAAGCCAAATGGGTCGACAACAAAGAGTAATAAATAAATGGAGTGGCAAGGAACGAAAAATACATCTGCGAAAAGACTAAGGCAACGCTAAGACAGTCGACTACCAACATGTCACAAAACAGTCATCCAACAACAGTGCTTTTTGTCTTACGAATCTGATGAGTGAGATACATTAAAATATCATAAATCCGCAAGCAAACGTAAGTAACAAATAGCCAATACGCAGTGGGACAGCGAGATGATCAATGCTTGTGCATGAACAGAATAAGCATTTGCCCTACCACAGTGGTGGTACAATAAACAATCTGGTATTTAGCTCTCCATGTATGTACTTCTCTGTGGCAGTCAAGATATTCGCCAAATGTAAGCACGCCATCCTGGCACGGCTCTGAATTACAGGCTTTGTTATACGAGGGCGATTGTGCAGAGCCACTGGAGACAGAATGTTGATTTACAGTCATGATTATAGTTTGAATGGCCGGGTGATATTTATAATTAGTATATATAAAAGTATGAGATTGTGATTAATAAGATAGTTTAATTGGTTGTGGTCCTAGGAGGACTACGCTCAAATAAGAACATTTGGAATAGTGTCAAAGCTGTTCTCTGTTTGGCAACGAGCACAAAACTGACTGGTAACGTAGTAAATGCAGCCAAATAGGTCTTGAAAGGGGATAGTTAATTGATTCAGGCGTGACTTTGCGGAAATCCATTACAAAATACAATAGACGTAGATATATTTAGTAACCTATTCCGCTTGACTATTCTTCAAGAGTCCTAAAAAACCCTGTAAGAAATCGACACGTGTTTCACCTCTCAAAGAGGCATCCTCAGGATGACGATTGACCAATTGCAAACCAGAACGCGACGTGTTACCACACCGAGCGCTGGACGCAAAGTGAATCAAAGTGCGTCACTTTGCGTCCAGGGCTATTGTATTTTACTTGAAAAGGGGAGCCAGTTTTATCCTAAAAAAAATCGTTTAAAAACGGTAAACCGTTTTAGGCAGAAATAAGAAATGTCATTCGAATCTAACAAAAAGTCGTAACGACTTTGTGATTGAAGCACCGAAATCACAAATGATTAAGCGATTTTCTAAAGTGGCTTTCAGTTTTGCTCGCAAGTCACTGCTACCAAAGTCACGACGAAACCTTGGGTTCAACCATTTTTCAGATTAGCTAAAGTACAAACATCTTTTATGGGGTAATGCGTTAAATGCTATAACAAAATACCTTGTGATATATTGCAATTAATTGAAAGAAAATTTAAAACACATATTAAAAGTACACTTTGTAAACAAGCCTATTACAAATTAGAGGATTATATCCAGGATAAGAATGCATGGATACATGCTGGTCTTGCTCCATAGGACAATATTCGAGTCTGGACAAAATCAAACTGGTTGCTAATCTAGTTGTATAATTTACTTTATTTGTATATCATAGATTTTTACACATTTTGTGATTACTTAAACTCACACACTGTCTTATTAGTATTATTTGTAATGTAAAAATGTTAGCAATATTGTGATATTGTATAGGTATAGGACCATGTATCTATCACATAATTTTATTAATCAATTTATTTGTCATTGCTCCATTTTTAATTCTTTTTACGCTTCGTGGTAAAGTAATCGTATTCTAGGTGCATCGTATTCACATGTTATTATAATTGATGTATACAAAATATTGTAAACCATTTTTTTTTTAAAGAGTAGCGGTGGAGTTTCTTGCCCATTCTTCTCCATACGAAAACTACCTTTTGGAAGGGGCAACTAGAATCAGTTCTATTTCTTAGTTTTTTTTTGACGTTCAAAAGTGCCTTTAATGTACCTATTTGAAATAAATGATTAGACTTTGGTTTTTTTTTAAAATAATGAACAAAAGTTAATTCCAGCTTATAATGCTAGAGGTCTAATTGCCTGCTGAACGCGATACAATACAATTTTTCTAAGTCTAAAGATAACAACGGAACCTAAATCATTTCTAAATGTAAAAAGTATGGCTGTTAACTTGAAACATGAAACCAAAATGGCTGGCCCATAACTTCATACGAAAGGTATTCAGAGCGAGTTCAAGTTAGACTGTACTACCTTTTCTTTTCCCAGATCGGAATGCGAGCAATAAAATTGAAAAAGGATTTACAAGAGCTCACGAAGGAAGTAAGATATAAACGGTACGCTCTGAAGTCAGAAGTAATAACAGCTGTAACGAACAGATTACTCCCGTATTTGAAATGTAAATATATTCACAGAGAGATATCGGTTACAGTAAGACCTCATACATGAAGGATTATCTCTTCATACATCTTGCGAGGTACTTTGAGAACTAGGTTCGAATTCATCGAAGTAGTATTTAGCTCTTCTGGTACTGTTAGTAACCCGCTCAGATAACGTAGCATAGTAACAACTCTAGTTTAGCATTATTTAGGGGAAATTACCACTTTTCCTTGTTTTAAAAACCGGTAAAACAACAAAATTACTTTATAGATTTCTTGTAAAACGAATTTATTTAAACAAATAAAAATTCAAAGCTTAAAATTCCCTCGAGTAACAATCTCCAGATAATTGACAATGCCTTCATTAGAATGTTTTCCTGGATTCTAATTAAGGCGGAGCTTCTGTCGTAATTCGATTCAGAGAAGATCTTTCCTTTTTAGAGTTCCTTAGTCAACAAGGAACCCTCATAGTATCGCCATGTGTCCGTTCGTCCATGTCTCTGTCCGCGGCTTAGCTCAGAGGCTCTTAGTACTAGAAAGCTGTAATTTGGCATGGGTAATCACGCCGCATATACATTAATCACGCCGACATGTAAAATAAAATCTTGAAAAAAAAATCTTTTATATCTCCCCGGATCCGTTTGCGCAATATTCTGCTATAAACTGCAAATTTTTCCAGTGTCCCTTGCCAAACACTTGTTAAACAACCATTATGGCAGGGCCAGCTAAATGGTTGTTTTTTGGAAATATGAAAAAATCACAACGAAGTTGAAAGGAAGACTATCATAACTAAGTAGGCTTTACAAATTAACGAGTAGTAGTTGATCAACTACAATATTAAGTTTGTTCTTGGGATAAATTCATCTCAACTACGGAACCCTTCGCTGTGCGTGGTCCGACACGCACTTGGCCGGTTTTCTTTGTATTTAAATGTCGGAGGAGATAACTGAAGTAAACGGACACTGCCCTTTAAAATGACGATGCAGATTAAATGTCCCGACTCAGAGAAAAAGGAGATGAAAATAAAAAGGAATTAAGTTAGTTTTCAAATCTACGTCGCATTTTATAGTAATCTCGGACATTTTCAAATAATAGAGGTAAGTATAATTTATAACTTCATGTTCAGAAATGGAACAACTTTAACGAGTTTTATATTTTGCACGCTTTTTGTTTCCACTTCCCAGCGCTTGAAGCACTTTTCAGCACTCGAGGTCTCGAGTAAACATGACAGCGCTTTTTCGAAACATCGTCATCAAATATGGATATATTTAAAAAAATTAAAATGAAAAATGTTATCGTGATTCGCATGGAGTTTAATTTTAATATTGTTTGTGGTAGTAGTAGTTTTATCTAATCGACATCAAACGTAAGACTAACTATTTCAAACGAATACTTCGTAGTTTCGGCAAAGTGTAATAGCTAGACGGCAAAACATTTTAAGGTCACGTCTGTAAACCCGTTATTGTGAAAGTGTAACATTCCTAATCTGGTACAAGTCTAGCATTACCTTTTGATTTCAGTCTAAGCCTAGATTAGATTCTAAAATCGTAGGCGTTAAAATCCATTGTCAAGGTAATAAGTTCCCACATGAAAATCAGGTAACCTTTGGAATCTGTCGTAGGCGGACAAAAATGTCGTCAAAAATGTTAACATCCGAAAATCCGAAACCTGTTTTAAGATCTTGAAAATCTTTCAAGTGACAAAACCCATGGGCGTCCACGACCCATGAGTCAGTTTCTTTGGTTTTGTATTTTTTGTGTTTGCCAACGACTTCCGAAATTTAAGTTATTTTTCACTTTGTAGTGTTTTTTGGAAGTCGGTTTTTTTTGTCTGTGAAAAGCTTTTATTTCTCGTTTTCTAGTGGGTAATCTAAGTTACAATAGCCAAATGTCAACTGCTCATCACCTTTTACAAAATATTGTTCTTCCCGATGTGAGGACATTAATCGTTGTGGAGTTCTCCTGGTACTTCACCATCAGCTCCTTGCAATGTTATCGTTTTGAGCACGCTGTGACGCTAATGGTGATTCTTTTGTGAAAAACTAATTTCACATTTGATATCTACCATGTATGCACCCCTACTGTAACCCTAAAAAAAATACTATGTGGGATCATAGATATCCGTGTGGGATACATAAATATTTAAGTATGTTTTTAAATTACGTTGGGTTTTTTTCATTTCCTCATGACACTATCCTCGTTTCTAATTAGTGGTGGTTCCTAAAAAGATTTAATACAGCATCTTTATACTGTTATTGCAAAAGGCGATTTACAGATTACATTATCATTAATTAAAAATTGTATAACGCTACCATTTCTTATTTGATTTTAAATCTCGAAGAATTTGACTCTTATGTAGATTTTTGGCCATTTACGTGATGTTGCCATGAATTTGTGTCCTAAAATGAACGTATACGTTTTGTGTAACGTAGATAACAGACAAAGGTTCGCTGTGGAGCTCAGATAAGTAATGAGGGTTCCAATTGTTGGAATATATCACTCTGAACTAAATTTCACTCTATAAAACTTTGTCGGTATGTTAAACATGGTTTATAATGGTCACACTTGTCCTTGTAGCAAGTGATAATGAATACCTAACTGCTGCTGCAATATGTTTCATACTAAGTTGACATATGATCTAATAAGGATTTGCCATCTTCAGACAAATAAGTCTTGATGAAAACTTATGTGTGTGAGTTATCGGTTGACTAGAGAGATCTAGTGATGGATTAATTAGCATTCGCATTCATTGTTAGCAAGTGAATTATCATTTAGCTTTTTAACCGACTTCTTCAAAAAGGAGGAGGTTTTCAATTCGTCTGTATGTTTTCTTTTTTTATTTTATTTTATATATTTGTTACGCCATTACTCCGCCAATTATGAATCGATTTTGATGATTCTTTTTTTGTTTGGTAGGTCATGCTTCCGAGGTGGTCCCATATAAATTTTATTAACTTTGCTTGCGTAATTTTGTAGTTATCTTCAATATTACCTGTTTTTTTCCCACTTAGTTTATCTAGACGATATCCTGTTTGACTCCTTCACTGTTATTTACATAGCAGGTAGTGGTATTTGGATTTGTGTGGGGTAGGTACCACAACTAAAAAGTGAAAAATAAAAACATTTTACAAAAAAATAACAAACGACTTCCAAAAAAAAAACTAAAAAAGTGAAAAATAACTTTAATTTCGGAAGTCGGAGGCAAAAAACGGAAATTGAAAAGCAAAGACACCGACTTCCGAAATTAAAGTTATTTTTCACTTTTTTAGTTTTTTTTTTGGAAGTCGGTTGTTATTTTTTTGTAAAAAGTTTTTTAGCAAATGAAATGTAGTTGCGAGATTCTGTGAAATGCAAAGTGAATTTATTCGTAATTTTTCATACTATTAAACGTCAGAGCGTCGACGCACGCAGCGGTAGATATTACAGTACTTAAATAGATAATACACGCCAATATGTACGCAATAAATACACGCCAGGAGACGTCCTAAGGCGAACGCACTTTTTAATTCGCATATTAACAAAATTAACATACTTCCATATTATCAATTATCGTCATATTAGCTATTAGCAATTAACATAGCAATAGCCATTATCATGCTAAGACTCAAGAATACACATGCTAATGAAATTAATGCTAAATCGCATTAATCTCCATTACTAGAGAGATCTAAGTAAGAGAAAGATTAAATTAATAGGACAACCTCCACAAGTGGGGGTTCATGGACGGCTCAGATCTTCGGTGTATATGCGGCACCTCTCCACTGACAATAGCTCACCTTCCATCTTGCCCCGCCTTTCCTGTTTCTGATAACTGCACACGTGGCGTGAGGACCTAATGCGTCAGCGGACAGTATTCACATAGCTGTTTTGGGCCAAACAAATTTTAAAAAACCGTTCAAGTGCATGTCGAACCATAGACAATGAAGGGTTCCGTAGTTGGGATGAATTTATCCAACAAACTTAACATTGTAGTTGAAAAACTTGTTCTCCCATACAGATTGTATGGGAGAACATGTTTTTACAACTGCAAATTTAAGTTGGCCGATTATTAGTCGGTGACTTGTGGAGCCTACGTAGCGGTGATAGTTTCCCTTTTAATTTCGTTATACAGGGTGGTTGGAAGTTGGGTGCAAAAACGTAAGGGGGTGACAGTTGACACCCTTTGGAGCATTTTGAGCAAGTTTTTAAAAAAATTTGAAGGATTGAGGCAGTTTAAAAAAAAAAAAAGACATAAACTACGCAAATTATCAAATTGTATAAGTATTCTACGACTTCAAGTGTTAAGTACTTTTTTTTCAACTTTTACTGGGACACTCTTGGCAATCTACAGTCAGAAATTGGGTTTTTATAAAAAACAAAAACTATAAAATATTAAGTTAATAAAAAAAAAACGTACTTCATCTGAGACAAGTATGGCTCAAAATACTCAAAATGGTGTCAACTATCGCGCCCTTAAGACTTTGCACCTAGCTTCCAATCAACCTTTATATACTACTGCTGTGATTTTTTTCACATATTCAAACCCAACCATTAACTTGGGGGACAAACACTCGGCTCTAACAAAAATTAGCATTTTAAAGCTTAATATTCCGCAAACGGATCCCTGAATTCAAAAATGGTTTTCACAAACTCACATAATTTTTAAACGACCTTTCTAATGATACCCCACACCATGAGATTGATGAGAAAGAAAAACCATCCCCACTTTAGATGTAGGGAAGGTACCCTAAAAAAAAATATTTTTTACGATTTGTTTTTACCACTTTGTCGGCGTGGTTTATATTTATATCCATACCAAATTACAGTTTTCTAGTACTAACGGTCTCTGAGCTAAGCCGCGGACAGACGGGCCGATGGACATGGCGAAACTATAAGGGTTCCTTGTTGACTACGGAACCCTAAAAACATTAGATATTTTTTCGTGTTATTTTTGCCATCGACACGCTAAGAAGAAGCAGAATTAATAAAGCGGAGCTATCGTTACAAAATGTTGACACTTAGTAGAACGTCGCGATCGAGAACATGATTGAAGGTTGCGTTCATAATTTCTTCAAATCTTCAAAGTGAACTCTCAAAATCGCCCTTTCAATCAAATCAGAATTCAAGATTAAATTCTAAAGTTTACCTAGCTATTGTTTAGTATTAGCTTTTGAGTACTTACAATAATTTGGCAAATTAATCATAAAGCTAGGTTTAACGAAAACAATAACTTTATCAAACTTTCGACAAAAATAATCAAATTGCCTTAACAATACTTGCTACTGAACAATACGAAAACTCTAAGTTTCAAAGAAACTTACTCTATACAATGTTCACAATTACTTAATAATAAGTTGCCCCTTGGTCTTAAATCAATAAATAAAACAAAGTTTATACCAACTAAACAATGGAAAGGTTTAGACATTGTGAAGGTTTAACTTACCTATATATTTTTTTTAATTTTGTCCAATTACTGAACAGAACGAAAAAAATAGGTTTACACAACACACACACATTCACACACACACACACACACACACACACACAGCACAACACTACAACACTTGTTGTAATCTTTTCAAGAACAGTCATCTGATGACTGTTTGAATTAAATTCAAGAAAGACCTAGTTGTTGCTGTTGTTGTTGTTAGCAGCTTATTAACCGACTTCAAAAAGAAGGACGCTATCAATTCAGAAGTGTTTAGCAGATGACTCGCTTGAAGTAAAATAATACCTCAGTCTTACGAAGTAACGATACTAATTAAAAGACTGATTAAATAAATTCCGCAAACTGGTTTGAGTGCATCCAAATTCAGTCTAAGAAGAAAATAACATTTCTAGGTATGAGACCTTGGAGACACGAGCATTGTTTGCTACGTCGGGTACAACCCAACAAAACCTCACATAAAATATTCGTTCGTTCCAAGGATAACGGCATAACCTCGGTCTTATTGGACAATATCCTGAATATTGTCAAAAGATGTTTCGCCCGTAATTTTTTAACCCTTTTGTAAATTGAGAACTCGTCTCGTTACATAACATACATACATAATCAGCCTATAATGTTCCCACTGCTGGGACACAGGCCTCCTCTCTGTGAGAGGGAGCGGGCCGTAATCCACCACGCGGGCCCAGTGCGGTTTGGTAGATGTCACATGTCTTCGAAATGTTTGGTTCTAGGACATGCCGGTTTCCTCACGATGTTTTCCTTCACCGTTTTGAGAGCAGTGGCGATGAAATAATTTACACAAAGTAAAGCGCCTGTCAGGGTTCGAACCTACAACTCGTAAGTCGTGGCCGTTACCACTGGACCACCACTGCTCTCTCGTCTCGTTGTCGTCTCGTAACTTGTAAATAAGCTCCAAACTTGACTGTGTTATGTTAAGCAGTTTCCGGTCTACTGGTCTGGATAAACACGTCAGATAATAGTAGTAATTTTTCCAATTGAACACACATTGGCTGTCAGAAGTATGTGATAGTGTATGTTATGTTAACTCTGCAATCAGCATTTTGTTTGTTTGTTTGTTGTCGTTTGCCAATGTCTATGTCGCAACAATAATTACGCAATATTGTCTTTGGTCCCTGGCCTTGACATCAACCAATGAACGAATGGCAAGGAACAATGATGTCAAAGATTTTAACTAGCTGCGCCCCGCGGTTTCACCCGCGTAAGGCACGATCCCGTGGGAATATCGGGATAAAAAGTATCCTATGTGTTAATCCAGGTTATAAACTATATGTTTGCCAAATTTCATCAAAATCCATTGAGCCGTTTTTGCGTGATTGAGTAACAAACATCCAAACATACAAACTTTCACATTTATAATATTAGTAGGATTGTTTGAATACGAGGTTTTTGGCTACTTTTGTATAATTTCTTATTATGTCTTTTTCTATTGTGTGTGCGTTTTGTTTGTGCAGAATAAACAATTTTTCTTTATTTCTTTCTTTCTTATCAAAATATGCGATTATGGCATTTTCATTCGACGATTTCTGTAGCGCGTTCTTTGCTAAACTATTGTACCTACCTAAAAAAAACGTGATAACCTTTAGCGGAATTTATCCCAAAATATTAAAACATAACTAGCACAGCTAGTAAGCTGTGCTAGTTATTTCGGCCACACGTAAAGTAACTTCATATGTAAAGTATTACATACACATAATTCCTTGTTAATGAGGTTACGGAAGGGTTAATTAGTTAAGATTAGGGCCAAAGTAACCCATTAATGGCGGATTAAAAGGATGCGATGCGGCCGCTAAAAGCATTCACTTCTCGAAAACCCCACTCGACATTGATTGGAGCAACCCCAGCTCTACTGAACGTTTTACACATAATTTTATTTACTTTTAGTTGGAGCGAACGAGAACTAAGAGGGAATTGAGGACACGCAGAACAAAGGATTAGTGCCCTGAAATAGGGGTGTACTATGCCTTATCGAATGCCAAATAATCGAATATCAATTGATCGACCACTATAACTCGAAAGTCTAAATACTCGAACGTTCATAATATCGAATGGTTAATAAATCGAACATTCAATACATCGTACACTCAGTACATCGAGTGTTCAAAATATCGAATGTTTGTTTGATCGAGCGTACAACGCATAACATATTCATTGTATCGAAATATCAATATACTGAATACTTTTTATATAGAATACAAGGAAAACACAAAATTTACTAATAAATCACATTTTAATTATTATGTTTTATAGGTACTTTTAAAATGTTGTGTGAATTGCATTAACATCCCTTTTGCCTCTTTTTTGTGGAATAGGTCTTCCCAATCCTGCGTTTGCCTTTTTTTGCATGCTAGCTTGCTCCTTAACTAAAAATTCTATGGTAGTATAAAGACCCCGTTTATGCTTATCAAGCAACGTGTTCCATTTTCTGTGCCATCCTTCAATATCGTTTTGGGTTCTAGGAAAACCCAGTGTATTATTTTGAAACACAGACCACAGTGAAGGTGGAAACATAGGTGATGAGCGTGCTACAAGTAATTTATTATTTACCTTCTCTCGAGAATGCATATTTCCCCAAAAAAGTATTCAGTTTCCATTCTATAAAAAGTATTCAATAAATAGATATTTCTAAAGAATGAATATACGATGCGTTGAACACTCGATCAAACTACAGTATTGAGTGCTAAACTACTAACAGTATTGAGTGTACGATGTATTGAATGTTCGATTTATTAATCATTCGATATTATGAACGTTCGAGTATTTAGGCGTTCGAGTTATAGTGTTCGATCAATTGATATTCGATTATTTGGCATTCGATAAGGCATAGTACATCCCTGAAATAGCGAGGTATTCCACTCTTAACACGACACGGGGCCGCAATAATCCATATAAAAGATGGCGGGCCGACTAGGATGTTTTCCTTAGGGCAAAAAGTTGATCAAAATCCTGCACCCTAATTGCGTAATACACGATCAATCAGAATTGGAATAATCGGTTCGAAACAAATGTCTAATCCATTGCTTCATAAGTTCGAAAAAAAAACTGATCAACAACGTAACTTACGAATGACCGATGGAAAAAATAGAGGAGATGACCCAGCGGTGGGACAGTACGAGCTGGTTATCCTACTTCCTACTAATATTACAAATGTGAAAGTTTGTGTGTTTGTTACTCAATCACGCAAAAACGGCTGAATGGATTTGGATGAAATTTGGCAAATATATAGTTTATAACCTGGATTAACACATAGAATACTTTTTATCCAGATATTCCCACGGGATCGAGACTTACGCGGGTGAAACCGCGAGGCGCAGGTAGTAATAAATAAATACCTAATTAGCATTTTCGGTTGCCAAGGGATAAGAAGGCAAAAATATACCTTCTGTTGTGTTTCTCAACAGAATCCCATTTTATAATTGGCAATCAGACAGCATAAATTGTTAATTATAAACGCAATACACCGTGCAAGGCTGCAAAGACATCGATCGGGAGAGAATTTGGTATGCAGATGTAAAATATCGGATAGATTGAGGTAAGCCACGATACTCTATGAATATTTCAGTTGTGCACATGCAGCATGCTTGGTGGATTCGTGGTCCAACGCAATTCGATACATGACGTTATGTGGTTGGCTCTGCGCATAAAATCTTCTTTTATTTGTCCTTAATCCATTAAATATTCAACTTGTTTACTAAACCGTCGTAATCCTCCCGCAGCTGTATTAACAATTACAAAGCAAATATTTGACTTTGAACAAGATTGAGGTTTTACTGCGTTTTACGTTTATGATCTGACTAGCGACCCGTCCCGCTTCGCAAGTTTGAAAGACTTGACAAAACAAAGATTTATTTATTCTATACTCCATTTGAAATAAGATTAGACGTGTAGTTAAGCCTTTTTTACATTCCGTTCAACCGATTTTGAATTCTATTGCGTTGGTGGCATGACAGATGGCAGCCGCAGTAGATAGTTGGTATAGTGTAACTTTTTTTGCTTTTAATGCTATACTTATGCCTACGGTATAGAAGTCAAAATCGGTTGAACGGACTGTAAAAGGGTTTGTTTTAATGTCTAATCTTATTTCAAATGGGGTATAGGTAAGCCAACATTAACGTATTATCTAATCGTGTGCCTCTGTTTTACCCGTTATTCAAAAAGTTTAGAGAGAAAAGTATACTTTTGCGAATGCACTATTGCAGCATATGACAAGACAAATCCATCGATCTTTCGCGAAAGCCCTTTCAACTCACACTCTCACTGACACTCTTGAAACAGGTCGCGACCTAACCGGTATCCGTATTACCATGTAGGTACCAGATTATTGGCATTTCAGAATGTGAACTTTTAAACTAACTCTGACATGGGCCAAAGATAATCTCGGCTTCGTTTGAAACTTTTTATTTCAGGATCAGCTAAAAGGGTTTTTGCTCAGATAAAAAGGCTTAAACTTTAACCCCGTTGGTTTGAGTAGGGACAAGAGACACTTAAAATAATTTGTACTAATGCGGAGTTTGATTGTCCAATTTATTCGAGAGCGAAATTTGGGGATTACTTTATTTTAAGTGGAATTGAAGCGAATTATGTTTCATGTTTTTTTTTATTGGGTCTAGCAGAAAGAGCACATAAACATCCAGTAATTAAGCTGGGATGTTGGCAATGTTTACAGTAAGTGCTGTAGGCCGGAACTATAAACCAATAATCAGTCAAATATTGTTTTCTGTTTGGTTTAAGGATCACAATTTAACCGCTTCATTTTCTTTAAGTTTCATATAGTATAGATTTGCTTTTACGATCACCAATTCTTTTATATCGAGAGTTTTTTATTGAACTCTCTTCGTTCCGTGGCGGAGAAAACCTTTCAATTGTTCGTGAGTATGTGGGACGTATTATATGGTACAGCTCGCGATTTTCTCCTTTAGAGAACGCCTGAGCTTGAGCGGCTTACGCTTCGCTGTTTACTGTACAACTATGTAGTACCTAGTTACCTACATAGTTTAAACGCACTACAATGATGTTAAAGTTTTGAATGCAGTTCTTGTTGGGGGAGATAGCGAGGCTGTGTACAACTTTGGAGAATGTTTTCATATCTTGAATGACCAACACATTTTTTGTACAATCTGCAGGATCTCTTTCCATAGTGGTAAAAGTCAGGGGTTGCCAATGCGGTGTTCAGCACTTAGCAGAGATATGGAAGAATGAATGAATGAATTTGCCCGACAGGGTCCATAATTGTTTCTATTATTTTTTATTTACCACCTATAATTTGTACATTATGGATTGCAATAAACGATTTGATTTGATTTGATGGAGTAGTCTCATGTGCCAGATCCATCAAACTGGAGCAGAGTAATGTCTCTTGGCAGCAAAATGGTTTTGGAGGTAGGGCTTTCGAAACGAATTCTTCACAAGGCACTCCGATACTGAACTCTTTGAGTAAAAGCATAAAGGTTACCTTCCCATCGTATTGAGCCACTTTTTATACAGGTGCCTAACTCTATTACTAGCTGTATTTACAAAATCATAAAACCCTAAAACGAGTCGAAATTACGCAAATTGAAAACGAAAATTAAGTAAACTGCCGAACTAGTTTCAGCAATAATATTCTATAGCCCGAAGCTATATTGTAGCGTTATTATTCCATAACGTCTACCTTTAACTTGAAATGTCAACGTCTCTTGTATAGCAGAGAACGTTATTATTGAATACGGAGAAGTCTGATCTTCGGTGGTACACTAAAGGTATGTAGTAATAATATCAGCAGAATGTGTGCGGAGTTTGCTAAACGCCTCGGGTACTACAAAATTGAGTTTTCGAAGAATCAAGGCGGAATTGTACAGTCTAATGATTCTGGAAGCTTTGATAGGTACATGTGTTACATGAATTGAGAAACAAGTTAAGGTACATAAAGTACGTATCCTAAAAAATATAATAAATGCGATTTGTTTGTTTGGTTATTTTTTTGTTACGCTTTCACGCTGAAACGGCTGAACGGATTTAGATGAAATTTGGCACATGGGTAGACATTGACCTGGAGTAGGACATAGGATACTTTTTATCCCGATATTCTGACGCGATCGAGACTTACGCCGGCGAAACCGCGGGGCGCAGCTAGTACATAATAATATCAGATCTAATATCACTCCTCCATGACGGCGTAAGATCCGGTTTTGATCACGCGTCAAAAGAGCCTTTTATAGAGCTACTAGCTGTGCCCCGCGGTTTTACCCGCGTAAGTCTCGATCCCAGGACGAAAAATAGATTACGACCGATTTTCAGACCTACCGAATATACATAATTATAAAATTTCATAAAACTCGTTCAAGCCGTTTCGGAGGAGTATGACAACTAACACTGTGACACGAGAATTTTATACAACCTTATTGTTTCTTTATGCTAAACCCGAAAAGGGGTCATTGTACTCATCATTTTGAACAACTTTTTCTATGGGACCAACTATGAAATCGCGAAAAAAAAAAGTGAACACAAATGTAGGGAACAGCTGATTTTTTCATTTACGGACCTCGACCTCAATGATCAAATGAAAACCTCAAATTTACCACCACACTGCATTTTTTCGGATCTGAGGGTACATTTTAAGTCTGTGATACTTTTGACAGTTACTTTTGTTTCGAGTCGATGGCTAAGGTGAAAATAATGAAAAAAGAATATTGTATGTTATATGAGTTGGTCTTAGTAATAGGTAGCCGCGCAAATAGCCGCATCGGTGGCGTTTTTAGGTCTTCAAGAGTGCAGGTGTATGGACCTTGGCCACTTCCAACCTCAGACCAAATAAAAAACCAAAACAGAGCGCTGTCAACAGTGACGTGAGGCCGGTTTCGTAAACATGTGTGCACTTAGTGAGGTGAGGTAGTTTTATTGTAAATATGTGTGCGTGTGAGCGTGTATGCACAGACCGGAGGTGTAGTTTTGGCATGCTTCACTGAATTGTTCGCAACGCTCTGTTTTGGTTTTTTATTTGATCTGAGACTTCCAAGTTCCAACGTATGGGATATAGGGGCATGAGGAACAGGGTGCAAAGTTCACTCATACTTCTTAGAAAAGGGAGGATCCTCCGACCAGACGGGTGTTGTGTCTGGCGGGCAACTGCCCAACGATTGATATTTTTATTTATTTATTTAAAACACATACAACTATTGGGTTCTTGTATATATTTCCACTGCACGGTAAACTTTAATTGCGCGATGCAGGATTTATGTAACGTCTGTCTGACGTCAGGTCTTTGATGCGTAGTTCGCTTGTGGCGATGTAGATACCGCCACATCACTCCCCTCCGGAGACCGGAGGTCGATAGTGGGCTGAGTCTCGTATCTTGCGATGCTTGCCATTGCCAGTTGTGGTTCCAGTGAGTCGGAACTGGGTGCCGCATTGTTCGCGGTGGGTCGGAACTGTTTGCGGCGGTTGTGGTGATTGAGGTGATTGCGGTGACTCCCGAGTGGGTCGGGGTGATGAGGTGATTGAGGTGATTCCCCAGTGGGTCGGGGTGATGAGGCTGAGGGTGATGACCAGGAATGCGTGTTCGCTGCATGCTGATGGTCAGGATACCCGTTGACGCCTCGGGTGTTGGCTTGGCTGTGTGACTCGCCTCACTGAAAGCTTGCGGGAGTGATGATGATGACGTCACGCTGGACTAGTTGCACGAAGGCTGCGCTGACTTTCATATTCGGGGTCACCAATTTAGGGGTATGAGGAACAGGGTGTAAAGTTCACTCATACTCCATAGAAAAGGGAGGATCCTCCGACCAGACGGGTGTTGTGTTTGGCGGGCAACTGCCCAACGATTGATATTGGGTTCTTGTATATATGTCCACTGCACAGTAAACTTTAATTGCGCGATGCAGGATTTGTGTGACGTCTGTCTGACGTCAGGTCTTTGATGCGTAGTTCGCATGTGGCGATGTAGATACCGCCACAGGGACATGGTGACGTCAGAAGCACCGCATTCGCCCGGGGTGTCCGTTACTCAAAGGCTCGTACAAACAGGCGCGATATCGCAGGCGCGACAGGCAGCGGTACCTTTGTCCACAAAGGCGCACGAGCCTTAAAAGAGGTTATATTCAGTCCAAAACTTTGTTTCTCACTGACATGATAGAACATCAGAAGTTTTAATTTGCGATAAATTCTAAGTACAATGCTTTCCTCTTTCCAAATGCTTGAAGCTTTTCCTTCTCGAAGTAAGTACTTTACGTAGTTTAACGAACTTTTACCGACAAACAGAGACTTCGAACGTCTCGAAGTCAAACCAAAAACTTCTGTAACACGGCTCCTTAACAAGCGCTTTGGAATAGTCAGGAACTACAAGGACCATCGGTATCGGAAAATTCTGAAAGGAAGAAGAAGAAAGTTGGCAGTTCCGCCGGGCATATTTACCTAGTTTGGAAGATAAACTACTTTATATTCCAAGTTCGGGAGACGTACTCGAGAAAATGCATGTTATTACAAATGAGGAAACTGAAAGTATTCAAATGAAGGACTTGGATAAAATAATGATAAATTGCAGCAGGATGTGATTTTTTTTAACAAAGGTTTCTTAAGGTATTGATTGTTGAAACGTAACATTAAATGTAGCACACGTTGAAACAATTTCGCCTAGTTGTTGTTACATTAGATGACGCATTGGATAAATTAGGTCGGCTCATTTGTATTACGTTTCACCAATCAGTACCCGTCGCGGTTAATGTTAATTTAGGAAATAAGGCAAATTTTTATTATTACATTTTGGTATATAACAGTATTTTGTAATAAAGACAAAACCATCTCGGACAGGGCAATTGAGAAAACCGTAATATATAAAAACCGTTATTTTTCTTGTCTCTCAATAACCCCAGAAATAGCTAAGAAGAAAAGGGTTCTAAAAAGATTCGAAAAATAAAAGGGTATTAAAGCCTACTATATCTGAGCCAGAATCGATAGAAGGATCGTTGGCAGGGCACATCGGTCACCTAGAGGACATAGCTAAGGGTGTATGGGACTATTAAGCCTCCCCAAATGTCAATAATGGAATTACCAAACATCCCAGACTAAAATAATGTTGTTTAATAATCTGCTAGCTTTTGTCTTCAAATTTGCGTGGTATAAGTGACTTACAGAATTCTTTTTGGAATGAAAAGTTCTCTAAATAGTTAATTTAAGCATAGATGAGAGCCCTGTGTCTCCTGTGGGTGAACATGTAAATAATTTCATTAAAATTCATGCCAATGTGGCTGTCGGACGAAACACGTAAATTCATGCATATTTTGGGAATTCGTGTGACACATGGCACCAGCATTGCTATTCTGTAACCATCTCACTGTAAAAACTTAAGTGAAGTGAGGGTGAAGTGAGCTGTCATTGTCATCGATACCTACCGATGCTAAGGCAGTGACAGCTCACTTCAAGGTCACTTCACCTAAGTTTTCATGGTGAGATTTTTACAGAATAGCAGAACAGTTTTTGGAAACTCCGACTTTGTGTTTTGGCAGTCAAGAAGCAGTTGTGGTATCTTCTGCATATTCTAGATAACTACAGAAGATAATATGTTTTTCAGACTGTATTGAGGTGCTAAATATAACAGTAACGGTCTACTAAGAAAGGATTTCGAATCACTCCAATCTTGAAAATCAGATTTTTTGTTTCCACACAGTACTACGTTTTATACAATAGTAGCTGATGCCCACGGCTTCGCCCGCGTGGATGTCGGTTACTAAAACCTTACTCAATGGATGGAGTGGTTACTCTATTCATTGAAAGAAGAAAAGAAAGAAAGAAAGAAAATACATTTATTCAGCACAGACTAAAAGGCACACAATATACATAATATACAGCAGATAAAATAAAATAAAGAAACAAATAAAAAGCGTAAACGTGTAGGACATTATCAGGGGAGTGCGTCTCACGGCTGCGCCAAAAAGGCCCAGTGCCCCATTGGTGAAAGCAGCATGATAATCGGTGCTCTACTTTTACCGCCTTATTCATAAACGCTGCATAAAGTTAAGTTATTAATTAGCAACTGTTTAACCTGACATTTTCGACGTTTATACGTATCTTTAACTTTAAGAAACGTTTATGAATAAAAGGGTTAGAGTCTATCGCGTACAGGACGACAGACAGACTCGGCGGAGGACTTTGTTTTATAATATGTAAGGATTACTATATATATCAATATTATAAACTCAACTCAGCACTGTCACATCTAAATCATTTTTGTCATCCATCCATTACATCCTTACCTCCGAAATGAATGTTCGCCGTCACCAAAAATGAGCATTTCACAAACTTTATGATTTCTCAGACTTTTACGATGTATCATCCATCGTTTACCGATAACTTTTATGAAACATCAAAGGAGAATTTACTGAGGCAGAAAATATACTAAGTAGGTTAGGTATTTTCATCTTTTATATCAGTCAAGAAACTTTGTAAATACTGGAATCTTAAAAAAAATATTCATTACATTGTGACATTAAAAAATCTAAGGCAGAGCAAAACCTCCTTTTAATAACAGAAAAAAGTCTAAAGAGGTCACAGAAATTGTTTACCATAAGCAGAAGAATAATGGGAGTTCCATTATTCTTTAGAGGCGTCATACTTAGTTGAGAATCTCTTAATTAATTTACCTCACCTTTTGCAAAGAAACGTAGTTTGTAAGTGTACCTAGTAAAGGACAAAAGGTGTGTTCTAAACAAAGGAGTGGCGAGACGTCAAACAAACGCTTTCAAAGAAAAAACGTACGTGCCCGTAAATCTAAACGATATGTACGCCCAAAATAAATGTTATTATCCTATACAAATCGTGAATCGTTTAAACAGAGAATAGTGAGAGAGTGTGGGTTTAATTTTTTTTTTTCTGAATTCAAGATATTTTTTTAACAGTCACCTTGTCTATGATAAATCAACTAAAAATGTTCCATAGCGCGCGTCAGAAAAACGTTTTGATGTATGGCGTATGGCACACAAGGAATTCCATTTTCCATTTCTCTGAACTGATAATTGTTGTTCGTCACACAAGTGGTAAGGGTGATTAAATTATTTACTGACCCTCTAAAGCTAATACAAGCTTTTTAGATTGTGTCGGTCCAAAATGCCATAAAGGCCAGTAAATAATTTAAAAAACGAATTTCAAAATGGCGCCTCCAAACCGCAGACATATGACAGTTCTATTAACAAATCGCCCGCATGTCAAAATGAAATAAAGACTGCAGTGGGTACAAAATGAAAGCTAGTAAAGTATTCCAGAAATATCAATATTTTGCTGGTTCAATATCTTTTGCTGGCACACGGTCGGACCTTGGACCTAATAGGTTTGTTCTAACTCAATTTACTATACCACCGGGTTCAATTAAGGGTCGATTGTTGGTGGGAAAAACAATTACTTCGCTATAGAATAGTAAATAAACCTGTTGTGTTGGTAGAAATAGGAAAGATCGAATTACAGTGAGGGGTGCGGTGATAGAAAAAATTTGGGCCTGTAAATTGACCTTTGTGTGATATCATCATTACACATATTACACACAACATTTAAGTTAAGTACTGAACAAAAGGTCAGTACTTAAAATGTAACCCAGAGAGAGAAATTCAGAGTATAGCACATTTCCCACCGCCGCCGACGAGGAAACGACTAGCTATCAACGGTTTTCTCGCTCATGAAACGTACAAAAGATTGTAGGTCCCGCGTGTAACTAAAGAGAGAGAGAGATACGGATATATTATGTTGATATCGCCGGCGAACACTTGTTTGTCGCAGCGACAAGAGCTATCACAGAGAGTACTCGCTCAGCTACTTTCGCTTGGCGGGCAGAACACTCGCCGAGAGACTCACCTTTGGTAAGAAAGCAAGAAAGAAAAGAAAGAAGGAAAAATACGTTTATTGGCATTAAGCAGAAGAAAAATCTTAAAACTAAAAGTAACCAAAAACAATGTTTTTAATGTCAAAAGGGCCTCAGCTCAGCATAATGTCAAATGACAACACAAGGTCACCATCTGACGTTGATTTTCAGCTGCAGCCCACGAGTGCGAGTGAGTGGTACGCATACCCGCAAGTAATCGCCGTCACGCACTCGTTGCTCGCCAACTCGTTTTTAGTTGCTAGCTCTACTCGCTTCTCGTTAATGCACGGGTGGGACAGTCGACAGACCTCAGTTACATTAAGAAAACCTCTTTTATGACTCTTCCTAAAGTAATTAGGTACCTACAGTACTTAATCAGAGCAGTACATGGGTCACCATTTTGCGAAACGACTCCTTAATCTGTCTTTCATAACACAGTATAAAAGCACAGAAGCCGGAGACATGTACAAACTTTTACTCCCCAAGAATTTATTTACACAACGTGAATATTAAAAAAATTCAGGTATAAACTTCTCGTTCTTCGAGACATTCCATTTTGAGGCGAGAACTGGAGCAATTTCACAATTTTCTACCCCGCGTGAGAAGAATTAGGTACGTAGTCTTTTCCCATCCATTTGCACGACACCGATGCAGAGAAAACGATCGGAACGTGATTCCAATGTTCTCGATTGAACTCATTCATGTCGCGTTGCACTGGTAAATGTACAAGTATTTTATCGATTTCAGTAAGTTCTCGTTTCCAAGATATAAAAAAATGGTGTACTTTCAGCGGGAAAGGGACCTGCCAACTCTCTCTGAATAATCGTAAACTAAGAAGTGTCCTATCAGGTAAACCGATCTACATATTCAATACTTACATATTATTAGATGTCACATGTCTTTAAATTTTTGGTTCTAGGACATGCCGGTTTCCTCACGATTTCGATGTGGCGATGAAATTTACACAAAGCCTGCCTGTCAGGGTTCGAACCTACGACCTACGACTCGTGGGCCATCACTGCTCTCTGCTCTCTCTCTCTGTCTGGCGTCCATAAGCGGTCGAAACTTGGAACGATTGCCATCCAACTCCAATTTTTTTGTGGATATAACGTCTTTTTACTCGACTACGGCGAAGAAAAAAGGAGGGTTTTGATTTTGACCGGTATGTATGTATGTATGTATGTATGTTCATCTGTTCCCTCATATCTTGTAAACGACTCATCACAATTTGAAAAATGAGCTATCGTTGGAAGCGTCTTGATTGTCCACCGGTTATGGGCTATGTGACGTCAAATTAAATTAAAAATGACGCCCTCTAGAGGACATAAAGTGAGGAACTAAAAAAAAAAAAGTATTTAATCGTACCATGTTGGGTATCAAATGAAAGGGCTTAATGAGCACATTTCAAAAATATATATATTATAACCCCAAAAGAATTTAAAAAAAAATTAAGTAATAAAAACTAAAACCCAACTACGACTAAAAAGGTATAAACAAGAGACCACAGACAGACAAATAAAAAATCCGGAGTCACACGTAATCTGTTTGACTCCGGATTTTTAATTGTCTGTCTGTGGTCTCTTGTTTATACTTTTTTAGTCGTAGTTGTAGGCTGCTGAATTTACTGTAATTAGTCCTCTGAGACAAATTTTACAAAAACGGTAATGATGTTTTCGATTACATCACCAATTCGTGTAAACAATAAGTTGCGGATCGATATTTTCAATTTTAGTTAAGCGCTTATTCTGAAACAATGAACCGAATATTGATAAACGTGTTATCAAGGTCACAAATTGTCTCACTCAAAATATATATACAAGATAAGGCGATTGAGAATATTGTAGCTGCATAATATAGAACTGCAACATGTTGTATCTAACAAAATATGAACTGAAAACATGTGTAAAATAAGCCCTCCGTATCCGAATCTAGGAATACTACTATCAATACTATTCTCAAAGGATCCGCTAGCAAAATTTGAATTGGTTATTTTGTCCATTTCTGGTCATGAAAATCTGATGTACCAAAACCAGAGCATTGGTCACTGCACAATTAGATAGTGAAAGTATTAATAGAAGTAATATTAAATATACGACTGGCCCAACATAAGCATCGATTCTTGAAGGAGGCAATGAACATGTTTACACAACATTACAGACCAAAATATCTGATACCCCGGTTTAATTGAGAACAACATTACACCATATTGTTTTCGTTAATCCGTTTCCCTTATCTAATTGAAGTTCATTGTTCTATTATCGGCCACTCCAATAACTAGTAACATTAATAATAAACAAGTAAGTAGATACTTTATAGTGAGTGCCCAGGTATGGAGTAAAACGGGTCAAGTATCGACGCTCTTTCTGCGAGGTACGCTTGTAATTAGATGAAGTATGTATTCAAGCAACAGGTAGAGGTACGAAGTGGAGTGGTGTAGGTTCTTTATGCCACAGAGAACATTCCAGACTTTGTAAATACTTGGATTATGCTCGATACCTTTATAAATGCACTGTAACGGATTATGATATTTGCCGTCTACAGTGTCATTTCGTGTATCCGAAACTTAATATCCAAATCAAATGGATTATTTAAGTTTATTGAGGTTAACGCAGTTGATCCCCATAAAACTAAGCTGGTCACGTAGCTATGAATCTGGTTGAATCAAAATAAAAACACTCTGATAGAATCCGAGGTGAAATAAATATAACAGGCCCAAAATCAAAAAGCAAGCATTCATGAAGATGACAGGCGATTAACCCACAACCCTATACAAAGCTTGCCAAGTAACAGGACCAAAAATATTCCAAGAGAATCCGGACTCAATGAATCGTGAAAACCAATAACGAGACGTCAAGTCGCTCAGCTGTGAAGTAAGGAACCAAAGATAAGGCGGCATGACACGTAAAGAACACCATGTAAACGGCTCAGAAGGTTTGTCCAAGAATAAGCCGAAAACGATAAACGAGGCATTGAACAATTTGCTGAGACTAAAAACATCGTCGAAGCATGTGAAAACATTGACCATGTAATTTGCATAAAGGGTTTATAAACGCCAATGATAGAGGAGCGGGATTGGTGACTCAATATCATGTTGTACTTTTGAAGTTATGTCCAAACGCGTCTACTGGTTGAGTCTAACGTTAGATCCTGAGAGCAAACGCCAATGAGAGCTCCCAAAACCTTTTCGATGTGTGATTGGTAGCTTAAACTTTATTCATTATCTCTCTATGATCGACCTTCTGTAACTGTTTGTTTCTGGTCAAAGCCACCAAAAAGGTCTCCGCCTATCTAATCTGACTTAAGCGCGGTACTCAAAGCGAATGGGTCAAACCACATATGTGACTTAAGTCTTACCATTCTATTCCCTTTTTATACCTCGTATTTGGGTTTACTGCGAAGGGAGTTAAAGGTTTTTTATTGTCTTTGTGGTTCGAGCAGATTCAATTTTCCGTTTCAATTACATAAATTGTCTTGATGTGGTAGGATTACGCGAGTTGCGTTAGAGTGGAAAAATGGTCATTTTGCTATTTGTCAAAGGGTTAAATTCATTATTTCTTATATTATTCGACAAAGACCAAACGTTTCAGGCCAAGGCAGGGTCACATGATACCGGTAAAGTAATTTATATAAAACCTAGCTTAGAGCTTACATCGGTTCTCTTCAAGAAAGAGAAGCCGCGATCCATTCAGCATAAATTATAGTCCATAAAGGAAACGTATCATCGTTGTTAGTAGGTTACGAGTGCTTAGGACAGCTCAGTCGGTCGCGACTGGAGGACCATCAATCTTCGCTTTATGTGGCTGCGGGCGATCCTATATACAATGTTCGTTTGTTCACGCTGCCCAAGGCATTACATTTACCCAATTTATACCCTACTCTTAGGTTTCTGATCCCAAATGTGCAATACGAACGGAACAATATATTTTTGTATTGCTATATACGCTGAAAAAGTTCTTATATGATTGTCTGTTCTGTTCCGACTCAAGCTCAAACCATTTATTTCAATTAAACCATTTACAGGCACTTTTGTATTGTCAAGGAGTCGGTCATTCAGAAAGATGAAGCAACTAGCTTAAACCCATTCCAAAACGTAGTATATCTTTTTATCAGGTCTTTGTGGAATTGTAGATAGTTCATGGCAAAAGGCTGCAATATGTCATAATTATAGAGTAGCAATGAGAATAAGGTGTGAGTTTATTGATGTGTATGTAAAGAGAGCAGGAATGCCGAAAACTCTTTAGCTTAAGATGTAAAAGTTAACAGCTCCTGGCAGTTACCTTGGCCCAGTTCAAAAACTACATATATCAGGAAGCTTAGCTTCCTATTGGAATACCCAGCACGGATTTGGCACATTGCCCGATTGAAAACGAAATATCGTCCTTTCCCATTATTGCAGTTTTCGATACAATGTTTAATAGTAAAGTAGTAGAGTAAGTACTAGTAGTAGCAGTGAGGAGCTCGTGGCTGAGTAATAACAGCCGCACGGGTCGATGCAGGTTAAGCTACGCTTTCCGGGGTTGGCCCGTGGATAGGCCTTCTTTACATACCGAGACTCCTCCGTGCTTCGGAAAGCACGTTAAGCCGTTGGTCCCGGCTGTCATTTGTAGATCTTTGACTGTTATTACGGGTCGTCAAAGGCCCGGAAGTCTGACAACCAGTCTTACCAAGGGGTATCGTATTACCCAGTTACTGGGTTGTGGAGGTCAGATAGGCAGTCGCTCCATGTAAAATACTGGTATTCAGTTGAGTTTGAGTTTGAGTTCATCCGGTTAGACTGGAAGCCGACCCCAACATTGTTGGGAAAAGGCTAGGCAGATGATGATGTTTAATAGTAAACCTCTGTTAATTGATCCTGCTCCCTAAATAGTTATTGAACGGAACATAGCAAAAAGCGTCGAAATAAATCATTGCACTTCAGTAAACTAAGGACCCAGAATTTTTCTACAAAACACGCGCCTTTAAAAAGACTTCACGATCTGCTAGCTTCATATGATTTATTGCCTCTTGGGGTAATTTTTTACTTCCTCAGTTAACCTAAATCGCGTGGAATGGAGTCTCCTTCCGGCGGTAACATAAATCGTGTAACCGAACACTGGCCTTCAAACCTTCGATGGTGGCAAGCAGAAGTGTGCACTTCAGTGACGGGTTCTAAGAAGGTTTTAATTTGAACCGGAATCTGTTCTAAAGCTGTCGTTAATGTTGTTCCGTTGCAAAATGGTTGACGTTCAGGAAATGTAACACGTTAAATATTATTTGGAAAAGGCGAAAAATTTCTTTTTTTTTTGTTCTGAAACGGAAATTGTTGCAAGTTCTTTTGGTTTATTCTGCGGTTGTGCTTACAACAGTTACAAACACTACAAAAAGTACCTACGGTTGTGTTGGTTAATTCAGTTGTTGAAGATAGAACTTATGTAAATGATTGCTCGAGCTGTCTTTGTTTGTTTTACCTTTCATTTGCAAAAATAAACTTTTAACTCGTATAATGCAGACCACAATTTAAATAGTGGATTTCAGTGACAATACATTTTAGGAGGATATTAATGAGATTATGACCTGCATGCAAAAAGGAGCAGCAATTTTAATGGGCAGGTCTTACTTATTGTAGTAAAAAGAAAGTCATATAATGTTGGGCAATGATAAATAATCCTTAAACCTTTCGTGACGCGGCCGCGGGTATTAAATAAAGTGATCGAGTGAACAAAAGCATCCTTTTAACGTAGATATGAAAGTATTGTAGTAATGGTATCAGTCATAACATAAGTAGCAAATGGATTGCTGAATGGATAGCCTATTACCAATCCATCATATTATGGTTTAGGTACTTCTTCAAGACCGGCCAATTTAAAGGCAGTAGAAGTTGAGGAGCTGGTATAGAAAGTTGCAGCACATTGTAGCTGTTATTTAGGCCATATTCTGAAAAGTTTAGAGAAAATTGACTTAAAATTAACAGCAGCCTCACCTTCTCGGTAACAGCGAGACCAGCATACTCCTCAGGAGCCAGGCAGTCGCCTTTCAGCCAACTTGCAAGGCGGCCTAGCTCCCCGAGCATATTTGATGGAGTCAACGAACTAAGCGCCATTCTTTTTGCACTGCCCGTACCTACTTCGCGAACTTTATTTCATTGGAATGTTTGAAAACAAAATTTTCTTTTAACTTGTTTTTTTTTTGTACGTAAAAGTTCGCTTTATTTAGATGGGCAAAGTTACAAACATTTTTGTCAACTTCATTTCATTTTATTACTTCACAAAATATTTCCGTGAGAAAAAAACTTTTAATTCCAATCCAAGGAAACGAAGAAGCTATGCATTTCCATTGGTATCAACGAGTGCGAGGAATATAAAACTTTTCCAATTACGAGTATTTCGAGGAAGGCTCTCGTTACAAAATTTTGTAACTGTAAAATTGCCGCCCTTAACCGTTTAGGCGTCTACCCTCTGTGGCGGCGCGAATTCAACTGACAGTAATCGGGAATCACAGTTATTTATCGTCAAAATATTCGCATTTTCAAACTGGTGGCTTGTGATCCAAACGATGTTCCACTCTATTGTGTTCTAGTAGGGTGTATTTCAAAATGCCAAAGGGCAGAGTTCAGATTTTCGGAGCATGCGCGGGGAAAAGAGACTGCACTACTACTTTTCAGGTGGTTAGAAAGGGATGACGAGAGTTCCGCAATTTATTTTCCATTTCCGAATTTGAAACACACGTGTGTTGTTATTACTAACTATTATGTCGCAACAGAGTGCAATTAATTATCTGGGGTGGTAACTACCCTCGCCCCTCCCTAGGTGTCTGGTACACACAAGGACATCAGACACATATTATATGTAAAAACAGTTATGATAGATAAGCTTTATATCAAAGTACAATTTGATTAATGTATAACATTGTGTGTGGATAGTTAATGGTCTGTTTAAGTGTTTAGTCAAAGAGGAGATGATTATAATTATTGACATTTTGTTTGTTGTTATTTATATTTTAGACCACACTATCAAATGAATATTTAAATGAGTTTTTAATATAAGAGAAATATGTTGACTAGTTGCTGTTGTTGCTGACTTTAGCAATGTGTCCCGTTGTCCTTTGATAAGTATATGAATCATTTATTTGCATAAAATATAGGTATTACCAGTTGTAAATGTTGGGGGTTAGGTTAGTCTATACTGTGCATGTTTAGAGCATGCAAATTAATATACAGAAGTTACAAATAGGATCTAAAATAAATATATAATAAATATACACACAACAGATAAAGGCGCCATCCAGATCTTGTTACCGGAAAACTATCTAAATAAAACATACAATAGATATGATTAGAATACTAATTAATTTTAATTAATCATAACTATTATGGTCATAATGCCCCACTTTGTAAACTTCAAAGCTTGGCAAGACAATATAACACCTACAAAATACCTGATATTGCTCATTATTTTATATTGTGTATTCTAAGATCTTCTGGTGGAGATCCTAAATAAATAATTATATAAATCTATCTATATGTATGTATACTAGGTGTTAGGGTAGACACCGTTATCCTTGAAACTAGTGGTTTGGTGTCATCTATAATATACTTTTTCTGTGCAACCAACTTTGAAATCGCAAAAAAAAAATCAGCTGTTCCATACATTCTGTCGATTTAAGTGAACACAAATGTATGGAACAGCAGATTTTTTTTTCGCGATTTCAAGTTTCGTCCCATAGAAAAAGTATATTATTGATGACACCAAACCACTAGTCTCATCTACCCTAACACCCTGTATACAGGGTTAAATTTTAATGGTTTAAATCCTCTAAAGGGGTCATTGTACTCATCATTATGAACAACTTTCACTATGGGACCAATACTGAAATTGCAAAAATAAAATCAGCTGTTCCCTAACTTTGACGAGCTATGCAAACATAAATGTAGGGAACAGCAGATTTATTCTAAATTTCACCCTTTATATCTTTGTTAATCCTAGACAATTGACATTAAAGGACTTGAGGCTAAAATTGTAAAACTGCAGAAGACTAGCATGTGCAATGCTATATGGGTTGATGGATTTGCCCTGCAATAGGACAATATTATTAAAAGTTGGTATGGTGTTTTGGTAGCACAGCACATTTGACAAAATAGAAGATTAATTTATTGTAGCCAGGATGTAAATATTTTTCAATATACCTATGGATTTAAGGATAATATATTTATGGACTATTGTCTCACAAATTAATTCAGCTTCCAGTAAAAGATAATGGGTCTTTACAATATTATGAATACAGAATGAACAGAATAGTGTTGTGGGATGACCAAATACGTATTTTCAGGATAACATTCGACTAGTCCAGCTTTGTACTTATAGATAAGGACACTGATATCTTTATCAACATTTACAATGGCTAATGTAATAATTGTTTTTAATTAAAATATTCCATTTTAGTTATTATCTAAAGGAGAATAGCTAATATTATCTGACGCAGAGTATTGCTGTGTAAGCGCTAATATTAGTGTTATAACTTTCCTATTTTACGTGATCTTTTGTAAAAGAAGGCAAGTGTAGAAAATGTCTTAGAATTTGCATGAACCATCCATTTTGTCTCGTTTTTTGGTACAGTATTTAAGAGTAAAGTTCCTAACGAATAAATAAATAAAATCTACACTTACCTTAGGTGTATCCATAGCAGCAGCTCACGATAATCGATAAAATAACCAATTCACATCAACTCGACATATGTTTTTGAAACATGAATTTCTAATAACGAAAGTCCACGACACTAAAACGCTCTCACTGTAAACGAATGATCTATCAGCAATTTTTTTGTCTTAATTCAACAAGTAGAAATCAACACAAACAGAAAAAACCAAACCAAAAGTTTGATTTCTTACTTTGACAGAGTTTGACGTTTATTTTCTTTACGTGACAACGTTTCGTTGTACAAAATTATACAAAGAAAATTATATTTTTAACATAAACTATAGCCTTCTCTCTTACTCTTACGGTTACGTATATCTCTGTCACCTACGAAATTGCGATTTTTCATTGTCTCATGGCATGAGTATACATTCTCAAAATCATTATAAATAATCGATTTTAGGTGTATTGTACAGTCTACAATCAGGTCAACCGGTATTTTATTAATGGGGTTATAAGCAGTGATCGGAATAGTTAGAGCTAATCTACCTAAAGTTCGAAAAAGAACAGATACAAAGTGAAGACGCCTTCCGACAAAATATTTTTTCAGGACTTATGTCCCGTGTTTCGGAACATTACTTAAGTACATTTAATATAAATGCTAAAGGTGTGGAGTAAAATTAGATGTCTCTCATGTGATTATAGATGCAAAACGTCTTTTAAACTTTTTAAACCATTTGGTTTTAAACCGTCATTTTGGTTGCCACCACACTTGGCGGTTTATTATTGGTTTAAAATGTTTTTTTTTAATAGAATGCACTGAGGCTTCACAGGAAGTGATCTGGACCACATCTACTCCCTGATATTTTTTAGAAATAATCTTGATTTGTCTATACAATTTTATATGCATATTACAAGAAAATACATTCTAAAAATATGCAGTAGCTAAGTAAAAACCTAATCAGACTATTTTTTATTGATACTTAGATACAAGTTATTTGTTTAATGTATATTTTAATAAATACGCATATCAAGTTTGTTTTCAGTCTGTCTAATCCTAAAAAAATAGTCAATTATACTTAAATGACTCACATAAATTAATAAAAATAGTGAACGATTTCAATTAGCCTTTCTAAATTAATTGCTTTAATGTAATGCGTAATCAATGTACGACCCACGTGGTCATGGTTTTAAACCGTTTTAAACAAATTTTAAACGGTTTTTAAACCACGGATTTTGGTTTAAAACGGTTTTTTTACAACTATACATGTGATATAGAATTTTTTAATTTTTGTACGAAAATATAAAAAAAATTACCTACATGTATTAGGGGTTTACGGACATCATAGAGGGGGTCGAAATTATCATTATTTTTGCGATAGGACATACCATTTTCGAGATATAAGCAAAAGAAAATAAAAAAAGATACAGTACTGTTTTGCAACTGAAGTCGAGGTGTTGGTTTGAATTTTAATCCATGACATCTAATTTCACTCCACACCTTTAGCATTTATATTTAAATGTACTTAAGTGATGTCCCGAAATCCCGACATTAGTCCCGAAAAAATAATTTAGTCGTAAGGGAAGTCTCCACTATTTTTGTCTCTGTTCTTTGAACTTTAGGTAGATTAGCTCTACCTATTCCGATCACTGGTTATAAGCTAAGTTCGTGATAGGTGGCAGCACTGCTGTTAGTCCAGAAACCGCAATTATTTGTATGTGTTTACTGTTACTGGGCGTTTGCACTGGCGAAACATTCTCGATAAAACATGTTGAAATCTATTTACTGTCAATGTTCCATATAATTTTTGACAGGAACTAGAGATTAACCAAGTTTTTTTGCAATGTTTCGCCAGTGCAAACACACGGTTATTTTTATCTTGTGTTGTGTTTATTAGTTAATTTTTTGGTGACGACTGAAGACGTAGAACGAATTACCTCATCGGAGCTGAAGACTAATTTGAGAATAGAATAGAATACTCTTTATTATATGCACCATAAAAAATACAGTTGATGTTTTTGTTGTTGACGATATTCTTATTGACATTATGTCCTGGAAACATTGGATAAACCAACAAAAATGTGCATGAAATGACAAATACTTACGTAAAAAAATAATAATAATTGTTTGTCTGATCACAAATAAAATGATCGATTCGCCTTTGGTAAACCCAAACGCAGATTCTTCTGTTTTCTTTTTTTTAATGTTCAATACTTCTTCCGCATATTAAATATTCATGAGAGCCAAATTGTTCAGTATGTTTTCGCAAATAGTTTTTCTCGTTGTGTTGCGCAAATAGTTTTTCAGTCTTGAGCTTTTTTTTAACCAGTTTCAGCTTGAGAAAGAGCTTTCTGGGATAGTAGTGGAAACAGGTTTGCAGCAATGTGTAAATCAATATAATATTTTGAATCTTCCGGAGGGGATTTGGACCTCCAAAACCCTCCTTCCTGGCAACGCCAGGTCTCCTAAGAGTCATGGGCCCAGAGATAGAAAAAAACAGAGAACCTTTCTCAACTAAAACTCTGTTAAATCCTTGCTAAAACTAAACTAAACTAATTTTATGGCGGCGGTACATCCCTAGCAACTGTCAGAATTTGTGTTTCAGTGTTTGTGACGTCGTCTGTGGCTCGTTCATATTATTTTGTTTGCCCTTTACGTTTTGCGATAAATATTATTAAATTTATTTTGGAGTAGAAAACATCAAAATACATTTAATAAACAGAATTATGACGTCGACTATGCCAACCGACAGGAACGAGGAGCGTCGCCGAAGGGTAAGTGCAAGCAATGTTGTAAAACGTAAATAAAATTGAGCGACGATTCGCGAAAGTGTGAATCATTGTTTTTGCGATTATTTGGGATGATATTATGCCGAAGAACGGTGTTTTGGGATCGTAAACTAGATACATAAGCTCCATTACCGGTTCTCGTTTGCAATAAAATCTTGGTATTGTATTATTTTAGTATTATTATAACTTAGGCATCGATTTGCGTCGCTGGGAATTTTCCAGACTTTGTCTAGGGATTCCTGAACAAGGGTTTCAGACAAAGAGGAGGTCAGTAAACTAAAATTTTAAGGATATTATGTCGGTGAGTATGTGTGGTAAGTTCATGCTTGGGTATTGGTGCAGTACTAATTAGATTTGTCAATTAATTTGATAAGCCTAAATACTTGCTGGTGAATCACCAAATTTTGTCAATAGATAAGAAAATACTCTTAGCTGAAATGGATTTCCTATATTATGATGACATTGTATTTTTGTAATAGTATTAGCATAATAACTGTTATGTAAATAGCAAATGTAACAATGTTACTTGGTATGAATTTGAATATAAGTTATAAATTATTATGCAATAACTGATTAACAAACCTGTTATTATAAAAAAGAAGTTCAAACGAGTTTGTTGATATGTTTTTTGTACTACTACTGGTTCTCAATATCGATCTAATTAGCATATTAGCATATAAAAAATATATCTATAATAAACTGGAAAGAATAAAAAACTGTGTGCTGCTTCTTATTAATCTACACTACATTTGGGTTTTTATATACTTACATGTTTCTATGACCATTAAACCTACATTTCTTATTTATTTATTTTCGCTATGTATTTTCTGGTGTACAATAAAGTATATATAAATAAATAGTATAAATATTCTTCTACATCTTCATGGTCTAATATTATTCTTAGCTGCTTCTTTTTTCTGGTATAAAAATGCATTCCTGACACTTGTCCGTTGGACAATTTCTACTTGTAATAAGGATCAAATTCACAAAACACGTATTTATTAGTATGAAATTGACAGGTGCCAAGAACCCATTAATTCGAGCCGGACTGTATGTCTTTATCTGGCACGTAGACTATATCTATATGAAAAGATCACGTTGATCTTGTTACTCTGTGAAAGAATGATAAACCAACAAACACACTTTCGTGTTAATAATCTTGAATCTAGGATAGTTTGTCTAAATGAATAAGGTGCTTCTACTATATGAGACAGCATTGTTTTGTTCTCCCACTTAATATTCCAAACAGCACAAAAACAACCCATTCTACTTTATGTGGGCACAGGTGTGTGGTACACCCAGTCACCCATATTTGATAGTTGCTCATACCCATTAATCATTTCTTTAAGGTACTCTTAGGCCCCCTGCCTGCGGGTTTCCTCCGTGCTGATGGAGCTACTGACACTGTTGACGCAGACTATCAGGCTGCTCTTGCTCTGCAGCAGCAATTATGTGGAGCTACAGTAAGTTCAAACAACTATATTTACATCATCGCACTTCACAATCAGCCTTTAATGTTCCCACTGCTGGGACACAGGCCTCCCTCTCGATGAGGGGGAGTGGACCGTAATCTACCATGCCAGCCCACTGCGGGTTGGTAGATATCACATGTCTTGGAATTTTTGGTTCTACGATATGCCGGTTTCCTCACGATCCTTACATGACATGACCATATTATAATATTAGTTTCAATCCTCGGAGTATGGAGTAATAACAATAATCAGCCTGTATTGTCCCACTGCAGGGCACAGGCCTCCCTTTTCTTTCAAAACTCAAACTCAAAGCATTTATTTCAATCAAACCATTTTCAGGCACTTTTGAGTTGTCAAGGAGTCGGTCATTCAGAAATATGAAGCTAGTTGCCCATTCCAAAGCTTAGTAGGTACCTATGGAGAAGAACGGGCAAGAAACTCCACAGAAACTCTTTTAAATAAATAAAAAATGTATCCAAAAAATTGGTTGTATCATTCATATAGAAATTATACATGTAGAAAGCATGTTAAAAGAGTGCACGCATTTGTCCACTTAACACCATCCAGTATGGAATATATACTTTTTTTTTTTCTTGTAGGTCCCAGCTGCAGGTCCACCCTTGACAGCAAGGCTCAGCATCACAATAGCACAGGCTAAACTTTCCAAAAATTATGGTAAGCTAATATTCCTAGAAGAAATTATTTTTGTTATGTAAATTGATGCATGAATAATAAAAATATTATGGTAATTTTAAACCAACTTACCTAATAGGTGAATATTTAAATGTTAGTAATACTCTGACATTCCAGTCATTAGAATTTTCAACATAGCGGAATATCACGCCTGCATTGCATGGAGGGGTAGGCAGAAGTATATAGTACTCACCACATAAATGTATAATCACTAACCATTTATAATTAATACTTATTATAATACAGTAGGTTAACTAACAAAAGGCGTTCCGGTTAACCCGTAATAGGATAGTGTATAACCACTCGAAAAAAAAAGTTTTTTATTAAAATATATGTAGTGAAATATTCACAAAACTAGTAAATTGATATGTAAAAACCCCCGACTAAAACAAAGCATCTAAAAAGTAAAAAAATAATATGTATTGGCCCTTTTAGTTTAATATAAAAGTTGTAGGTAATATTTTGATCTAAACGTCGTCGCATCGGGGGACGGCTCATGAAAATAGGAAATTAACAGCAGCGATCCTTTCTAAAATAGCATACATTTATTATTCCTAGTATATGTTGGCGTTTTCATTAGCCGTCCCCCGACGCGACGACGTATAGATCAAAATATTACCTACAACTTTTATATTAAACTAAAAGGGCCAATACATATTATTTTTTTACTTTTTAGATGCTTTATTTAAGTCGGGGGTTTTTTAAATTTTAAATTTAACTTTTATTTCTAGCTTTTTAAATTGTAGGTATGTTATATTACTAGTAGAAACGCTACGATCAACATAATGTGTCTCGCCGAAAACTGCGTAGCTGTACCTATATGTTTGCCACAGTGCAGCTAGTTACTAATTTAGTCTCATTTCTCTTTCCTACTCCATCATCAGACCCTGATCACCATCTATCTGTAACCTATTTTTTGAGACCGTTCCAATAAGTCGAAACACGATACCTATGCTGTTAGTTGGTGAGGGATTTGGGTATCATGCAAATTCCAGGTTAAGCTGCAGCATCAGTTCAAGGTTACTATGTTCTTTTCATATCATTGAAGTAACAGAAGACTACATTTCCAATAGATTAGACCTGTGGAAGATGCTCACATCCATTTATCAACTAGAAAAGAGCTGATAATCTTCAAACGGCTGAACCGATTTTCTTTAATTATAGCTAAGAACACTCTCGATTAAGTCACCTTTCAAACAAAACAAAAAAAATCAAAATCGGTTCAGCCGTTTGGCAGCTACGATGGAACAGACAGACACACAGATACACAGATACACACGTTAAACTTATAACACCCCTCTTTTTCCGTCGGGGGTTAAAAAGAAACACTCTGTACACGCACACTTGTATTTCAACGTAGAAAGACAAGTGTGCGTTTTTTTTGTGAATAACAGTTTTTTCTTTGTTTTTTTTTTTTTTTGTTTGGATGTATAATCGCTATACTATTGCATGTCAACGGGAACGCCCTTCGTTAGATAACATACTGTATATTAAACCTGAAGAGTTTTTGTTTGTTTGAACGCGCTAATCTCTGGAACTACCAGTCGGACTTCAAAAATTATTTTTGATATTGGTAGCCCAAATCTTTAGGAAGTCTATAGGCTATTTAACATCACGCTAGGACCATAAGGAGCCGAGCAAAATGAAAAAAGTATGAATGATCTCTTAGCGAAAATGAAGTAATAGCGCGGGCAGGCGATGAGACGCGACGTGGTGGGTCGGGGGAACGTGAAATATGACGCGGCTGAAGTCGCGGGCAGAATGTAGTTTAACAAACAATAAAACAATTTTTATTTAATTTTTGCGGTACAGGTCTGACGCGCATGGACCCGTACGTGCGCCTGCGCGTGGGTCACTGCATATACGAGACCCACACGGACCCCAGCGGTGGCAGGACACCAAGGTGGAACAAGGTCATCCACTGGTAAGTTGGGATAATACTACTTATATGAACGAAAAATAATAACAATAGCTATTTGTTGAACTATCAAGCCTAATAGTGAAGTCTGATTTGAAAAAAAAAATCTCTACTGTCGAACAAATAAGGTTCAATACGGTCGAGCTTTAGAAAATATCTGAAGGTTTTCTGTAGTTAATGATGGGAACATTGTAAAAATAAACACAATAAATAACCATAATCCTTAGAAATATTATAAATTCGAAAGTAACTCTGTCTGTCTGTCGGACTGTCTGTATGTAACCTTTTCACGCCTAAACCACTGAACGGTTTTCGACAAAATTTGGCAAGGAGATAGATGGCACCCTGGGGAAGGACATAGGCTACTTTATATCGATATACCGCGCGGGCAAAGCCGCGGGCGGAAGCTAGTTATAAATATCGATATAACTACAAGTAAAAAAATTGACACAAATTTTCTTGGGTGAAACTTTTTTTTAAATCGTTTTTAGATATCGATACCCATCGGAATATAGGTATGATATGCTTCATCGCATTTTCTGACAGTCACACACAAGCTACGTTTTCAAATCAAATCAAATCATGTATTTGCTTGAATATGGGTACATGAGGTGATACATACATCAAAGTTCTTTAACCATATCCTACCTACACAGGTGTGCAAATATCTTTTATAATTATTTAGTACATTATTCGTTAATTTAAAGAATATTAATATTAGATTATTTATGAAATGTATTCATTATAATTATATTACTTAGCCACAAAAAGAAAAGAAAAAATAATTACATTTGTCATTAAAATAATCATTCACTTTATAATAAGCTTTATTGATTAAATATATCTTTGATTTATTTTCAAAAAGCTATCAAAACTAAAGTACAATTAATATCCACTATATATATTAGTTTTTAATAAACTTAATACATTAATACATATTGATTAGTTTTATTTTTTTTATTTTAAACAATGTCAGTTTAATTTTTTAATTTTTTTATTATTATTTATGAATTAAATGTCAAAATGTTCGGGCATGTTTGGGCTTATGCGTCTTTTTTCTCCCATGTTTGCTTTTCAGCCGCCGCCTCCGGCTTGACACTTTTGTCTTCTACCTCATCTAGTAAGTCTCGACTCCGTAGCAGAGAAATTTCCAATTTGATGCTCCCAACAGCTTTATATGCTTAGAGTTCTATAACTGTCCTCCACCGTCGTGTTTACTTCCTGCTCGTACTGTCCTTGATGAACCAAGTTATTTTCCTTCCTGCTGGCCTAACGTCACGCGTGCTCCGTGCCGATGCCGACAGTATTTTTTCGACGAAAGTAGTATTTGGCCTTTTAAAAACAGTCGCAGAATCTGAGAGTACACAGATTATGTGACTGGGCCCGTAACCTGATAGAATTTGAAGCAAAACAACGGATTTACAAGCAAAACTACTTTTATTATTCAACCATTTTCCGGCTTCGTTAACAATTGAACACACGAGTAGTACAGTTCGATTCAAACTTAATGACGGCTCGGAAGTTAGCTTCTCGCTGCGCAGTACCCCACTCCTCACCCCCGCTGACACATGAAATTGTTACTGCGCAGCAACTCGCCTCATGTTCCGAGCCGCCATTAAGTTTGAATCGAACTGTACAATACTTTTTATCATTTTATGGCCTAACAGTGTTGCAAACCAAAAAGTACTTATTACATTGACCTATTCTAACAGGTAGCCAATTTAATTTAGCCCTGTATAGAAACTTTATATTATGTTACGTTCTATTAACTTTACCCAGGGGTTGTAGTCTCGACATAGGTACTTGGATAGCACGAAAAAACCTTTGCGCTTGTCAAGAAATTTTAACCGTCTAGGGACCCCATTAGGACTGCGACCGAATTCGGTCGTAGACGGTTAAAATTGCTTGACAAACACGAAAAAATCACATGCTTTTCAAGCAATTTTGACCGTCTAGAGATCCCATTAGGACTTTGCTACCGAATTTGGTCGTAAATGGTCAAAAGTGCTTGACAAACACGAAAAATCACGTGCTTGTCAAGCAATTTTGATCGTCTAGGGACCCCATTAGGAATTTGCGACCAAATTCGGTCGTAGACTGTTAAAATTGCTTGACAAACACGAAAAAATCATGTCAAGCAATTTTGACCCTGTTAGGACTTGGCGACCGAATTCGGTCGTAAAGCTATCGCTATCAATGAATTTATGAGTTTGGTGCTTTAAAACCTTTATGTTCCTTAGCCTGCTGCCTCCCGGTGTGAACTCGATTTATCTGGAGATCTTCGACGAGTGCTCGTTTACAATGGACGAGCTGGTCGCTTGGGCACACATCACCATTCCACCAGCAGTGCTTCAGGTAAGATTTGCAAATTATATGAGCATGTGAAATTCAACCTAAACAAGAACTGATTAAAGTTGAATTTCTAATATCGCTAAAGAGGTTTTTATGATGTTTTCTTACTTTTGAATGCCATTGTCAGCTAAAGCCATCAAATATCAAAGTGCAGGGCATTTTGATATCGATATATATTGACTCCAATTATGAACTTTTTTCGAAGCCAAGCGTATAGGACAGGCCATATCTGGTTAGGCCAGTTTATACTGTGACGGCAGTTCAGACACTGTTCTATTATTCATTCACTGACAGACAGCGCACAGCCTGACCCGCTGGGCCTAGAAGCATACAATTTTGCATAAGAACTCTTAAAATTTCGAAAATGCACTTAAGAAGCGCTAGTACAAAGGCTGAGGTTACATTAGGCCGCGACGCGATCTCAGCCTAAGGAAGGATTTTTTTAAACTCGTCCCCTGAAGAGGTTGAAATAGGGGATGAAAGTAGGTATGGAAGTTCGTTTTTTTTTACCGATGGGAAATGCCATCGTGCGCACGGCTCAAATAAAAAGTAAAAGCTCTGCGACTTTAATTAATATAACTATGACCTTGTTTAATTCTTGTTTCAGGGCGAGACATTTGACAACTGGTTCTCACTGAATGGCAAGCAAGGTGATGGCAAGGAAGGTGTCATCAATCTGGTTCTAAGTTACTCCGTAAGTAGTTACTTGCATCAAATTAAAATACGGTGGTTTGTAAGCTGTTTTAATTTCCTTTTGCTACAATACACCTCAAAATAACAAGGCCAGTTATAGAGGATTTTGAGGATTTGAATATTCTCTCGCAATCCATACAAATGCGAAAGTAACTCGTGTCTGTCTGTAAAATTTTTTTACCTCTACCGGCTGAACGGATTTGGATCAAATTTGGGCACACGGATAGACCATGAATGACCTAGGTTAGGTCATTGGACACTTTTTACACGACTGCCCAAAAAGGAGTGTAATGTTTTCAGAGTTCTTGTATGTATGTATGTGAGTTTCTTTATTCCACCATAACTTTAAAATGCCTGAATGGATTTGGATGTATGGGGTATCGTTAGAATCCTTACATTATCCCGAGTGACATAGGCCATGTTTTTTTTTTGAAAAAATTCAATATGGCGGCTGTATGGCTCCATTATCAAATGGGAAAAATAAAAAAAATCTTCAATTATTTTCAATATGGGTATCCAATTAAAGGCCTTGATGAGCACATTCCAAAACTATATAATTTATTGGCATACATTTTACATAGGTAGGGTGTACATGCAAAAAAAACATTTCATCTTTGGCTGCAAACGATTTAATCAGACTTTAGTAACACTGCAAATGTCTAAATGAGTGAATGGTTTGGTAGATGATTGTGTTATTATTAGAATTCTTTCATCATCACACAGTATACTTAGGCAAGTAATAAAAAAAAAATGTTAACATTAACACAATGCCAACTATTGCATAGCGGTTTAAAAAAAGTACCTAAACTTCCAAAAGAATAAAACTTGTCACTAAAAAGTATAAAATAAAAATAAATAATTAAAAAACACGACTGCCTTGCTAAAAACGAACTAAAAAGTAAAAAACAAGTTGATTAAATTGTCATTGCAGTAGGGGGACCTCTTAGATCAACTGATTTTTTACTTTTTAGTTCGTTTTTTAGCAAGGCAGTCGTGTTTTTTATTTTTTTATTTATCCCGGTAGTTACGTTCCCGCGGGATAATTTCCGACCTCGGGCGAAGCCGCAGCCAAAGCTAAAAAGCTGAAAATGAAAAGGCCGCCAATTATACGTTTTTGTACTACGCCATTTTTTTTGTTATGTATTTTCTGGTGTATAATCCTAAATAATATTATAAATGCGAAAGTGAGTTTGGTTACGCTTTCACGCTAAAACGACTGAACGGATTTGGATGAAATTTAGCACATAGGTAGATCATGACCTGAAATATGACCATGACATAGGATACTTTTTATCCCGATATTCCCGCGGGATCGAGACTTACGCAGGTGAAACCGCGGGGCGCAGCTAGTCTATACTAATATTATAAATTCGAAAGTAACCTTTTCACGCCTAAACCATTGAGGGGATTTCGACAAAATTTGGCAAGGAGATAGATGGCATCCTGGGGAAGGACATAGGCTACTTATTCATCAACATACTAGAAAGCTAGTAAAGAATATTTTATAAATAGTAAATAAAGCTATTTTTAAGTAATTTATACACCGCAACTAAACTATTCTATTCACTATCATAGGTCGGCCCCGCAGCCGTAGCAACATTCCCCCCGATGCTGGTGGTGCCGAGCACTGGCATGGGTTACGCCGCCATGCCCATGTACCCGGCCCCACAGCCGCAGCAACACATGCAGCAACCACAGCAACCGCAACCGCCGCAGATTACTGCTGAGCAGCTGCAACAGGTCAGTCACCCGTTTAACCCTAATTTTGCCTCTTTTACAAGTCCCACTGAAAAATACAATAGACGTTGATATACAGTATGTTAAATAGCGTCGATACAGGCAAAAAAACCGGCCAAGTGCGAGTCGGACTCGCGCACGAAGGGTTCCGTACCACCAATCTATAAAACGGTAAAAAAATCATGTCTGTTGTATCCCCCCTTAAATATTTGTTTTATTTTAATTTAATTATTTATTTTTAAAGTGAATATATAACTAAATATTCTGTGAATATTTCAAGCGTCTACCTGTTGCCCTTATCGAGCATAAACGAGCAAACAATCACGTTTTTTGTATGGGAGCCCCCTTAAATATTTATTGTATTCTGTTTTTTAGTATTTGTTATAGCAGCAACAGAAATACATTATCTGTGAAAATTTCAACTGTCTAACTATCATGGTTCGTATGATACAGCCTGGTGACAGACGGACAGACAGACACACTGACGGACCGACAGACAGACAGACAGCGGTGCTTAGTAATAGGGTCCCGTTTTAAACTTTGGGGACGGAACCTCAAAAAAAAAAATTACAGTTGTGAAATATTCACAAAACTATTAAATTGATACCTAAAAGAAACACTCTACACTTGAAGAAACACTTGTATTTCAACGTAAAACACGAGTGTGATAAGTGTGCGTTTACAGTGTTTCTTTTCCGTATCAATTTAATATTTTTAGTGAATATTTTACTTTACTATATATTTTTAGCATGTATAGGTTATACTATGGCAGATTAACGGGAACACCTTTCATTAGTTAACAGTTATTTCGTAACTTATTCTGCTTAACTATTCTTCAATAGTCATAAAAAGCCTTGTAAGAAATCAACACGTGTTTCACCTCTCAACGAGGCATCCTCACGCTGGACGCAGAGATCTAAGCGATATTGGCGGCAGAACATCCAGTATGTTTTAATAAGGCGGCCGTCCGTGCGACAAGTCTTGGTCGTAACCGGGTAGTACACGAGGTCCCTAAAGGGCTTATTTTAACAGCACCGCTCCGACACGGCGAATAACTTGTCATTCAAGTTAGGATTTTAAAGCAAATGCATTAAAGTCTATTTTACGATGGCTATACAGAATAGTGGACGGTTCGCCCGCCGCTCACTGCCCGCGAGCCGTTACACGTAAAAATTAAAGTAATAAAAACTAAGCGTAATCTGTTCGATTTATGCCCTAACACGTGTGACTCCGTATTTTTAATTTGTCTGTCTGTGGTGTCTTGTTTATACCTTTTTAGTCGTAGTTGGGTTTTAGTTTTTATTACTTGAATTTTTTTTTAATTCTTTTGGGGTTGCAATATTTATATTTTTGAAATGAGCTCATTAAGCCTTTTCATTGGATACCCAACATGGTGCGATTAAACAAATTTTTTTGTTGCCATTTTTAATTTAATGTGACTTCACATAGCCTATAACCAGCGGACGATCAAGACGCTTCCAACGATACATCATTTGTCAAATTGTGATGAGTCGTTTAGAAGATATGAGGGAACAGATGAACATACATACATACATACCGGTCAAAATCATAACCCTCCTTTTTTCTTCGCCGTAGTCGGGTAAAAATAGACTATAATGCATTTGATTTAAAATCCTAACTTGAATGACAAGTTATTTGCCGTGTTGGAGCGGTGCTGTTATAATGAGCGATGTCCTTTAAGCTCATTTCAGACTACGCTATAATATATAGCATATAGTTCATAGCACAACAATATCCCTCGCCATACATTTCCAATAATATATAGTATAGCAAAGAGTGAACGTGTTCTAAATAAATGTATAGCGACCGATATTGTTGTGCTATGAACAATATGCTTTATGCCATTATATTATAGTGTAGTCCGAAATGAGTTTATGGTGGATGCGCTAAGGTGGCCCGCGAAATTCAAATTTTCTTACGTTTTTTTTGCAATTTGCAGGTCAGTACCAGGTTGTATGTTGATCTACTCTCTAAGTTCATGAAAGTGCATTGAACGACGAATTCATGAATTAGTCTTTCAATTTACATGAACTTAAGGAGTTGTATTGCTGATTCTAAAGATTATAATTCTGTAAATCCATGTTTGTTACGGTCGCAAATAATATTTAGATTAACATACAACCTGATACTGACCTGCAAATTGCAAAAAACGTAAGAAAATTTGAATTTCGCGGCCAACTTAGCGCATCCACCTTAAGTGTTCTATTTTTTCTAAATATGTGCTTTCGATTTGTTCAGTATAAAATAATTGATTGATCTTTCTCAGATCGAGGAAATGTTCCCGAGTATTGACAAGGAAGTCATCAAGTCTGTGCTGGAAGCGAACGGCGGTAACAAAGACGCCACCATCAACTCACTGCTGCAAATGTCTGAATAATGTAACTATTTACCGGTAAACTGCAGTATAATCATGACATGTAAAATATTAATTTACATATTTCATCGAATCGACCTAGGTCACTGCTGAATACAGGGTGTTAGGGTAAACACCGTTATCCTTGAAACCAGTGGTTTGGTTTCATTTATAGAACGTAAAATCAATGGAAAATTACAACTTCTTCGTATTACCACAAGCGTATTATTCACCCTTTCTCCCTATGCGCTAGGGTAATGAACTTGCGTCTCAACGCGGGTGGGGAGCGCGGGATGTGACCAGACCAGCCGCGAGCGCGACCCCTCCCTCAGTAAGTCAGCTGTTTCGCTAGTGGTGTCGGATAGAAACTTTCAAGATGTTCTTTTTTGTTGTTACTCGGTCATTTATTTTTATATATAAGTCGACTAGCCATGGTTAGAGTGACAACGGTGTTTACCCTTACACCCTGTATAAATCCATATTTACAAAACAAGTTTTTAGCCTGTGGTATTCAATAAAATGGAAGCAAAAAATGACTTATATTGTTTAAACACTGTTTAGACGGGAACCTTTTATTGTTGCTTCAAGTTATGGTATACCACAGGCAGTTAAATTGCACTGTGTACAATAGCCTTAAATCTCTTTCATACATAGTTGACGAGAACCTTTAAAATTGAAGTAAATTCGTCATAAATAAGTGTTTTGTGATATAAGGATTTAGGTCACACATTGCTTTGTATTTGATATGCACAAGTTAAGGGGTAACCTAAGGGTCAGTTCACACCGAGACGCGAATCTACGCGCACTTTTCTATGATCCGATACAATATCGTATTTATTTACTACACAATAAGGAACACGCGCTGCGCAGCACCGCGCATCTCAGCGTACTTTGACACGTGTCAACTCGCACTTAAATTATACCTATTCCTCAAGAAAATAAGTTCGATAATTGTCAAAAAGTGTGCGCAGAGTTGCGTCGCTTCACGTCGCGGTCTGAGCTGATCCTAAGGGTTACCCCTTAATTTCACTTGAGTGAGTAAGGTAAGCCTTATTGACTCAAGTCAGTAAGTCAAACGCGTAAAGGCTTCTCTACACAGGGATCAACAACATCGCGCCTTCGTGGTCCCAGCCTTATCATGGACGAGTATTACCTAATCCGTAAGCCTAGGCTGAAATCTGTATATTATTATTGAACTTAGTTTGCACTTTCAAAGAAATACTTCTACCATCTAAAATATAATATTGTCTAAAAACTATTTTGTGCAATTTAATCGCATTACTCCCAAAATAAACAATGTACATAAATAGTAGTTTACTTCAGATTATAAGGCACTTCATATTGTCTAAATTCAGGCACTGGAGATTTCAGCCTAGGACCTAATATTCTGAAATAAGGCCCAACATTATTGAAAGTGACATTTACATACTTATTCTGAAATTGTAAGGGCGTTTCCGCACTTATCCGTAATACATATCAAATTCGTTAATTGTCACTTCAGAGTTGTTTTTTGACGGATCAAAACCGACTATATCTAACAAAACAAAGCAAATACGGATAAGTGCGCAGGCGGGGGCGTTAATTTCTCATCCGTCGTTTCACGTGTCGAATAGGAACCGGATACGGATAAGTGCGCAAACGCACTAAATCTTTTATGTATGATATTCAAGTTAAGCCACTCGCTTTGGCCTCAACTAAGTATAAAAAAAATATATATGTGAAGAAAAATACTAGTATTCTAAAAGCTATCGGCCTTACTATGTAGCTGTAAGTGCTTTGATACTAAGGTATTTTTGTATATACACACATCAGTTTATGTATTTTTCAGTAGAAAAATAAATACCTACTTACTTTCATCACTTTCGAATGAAATAATTTTTGTTTTCTTATTTTGCTCAAAATTGCCCATATTAATTATAATTTTAATCGGTTATTATTTTAAGTTACTGAATTGTTATTCCAATATTTAAGTGTGTAGTAATTAGATGAAATATTATTATTGTGATTTTAATGTTATATTAGAATTTATATCAAGTTATATTTTATGCGTAAGTAATTTACACTTGGCACGGTAAATGCTAGTAAAAAATGCAAAAACCTACACCTAAAATAGCATAGTTAAATGTCATTTTATAAGAATGTCCTAGGATTTTGTAATAACAATAAAAATTATTGTCACGTTCAGTCTCCTTCAACCGATTAACTACTTAACTGTATTTATTTTACAATCTTCATATTTTTGCGAAATAAATTAATGTTTAGTTCATCATAGTTCAAACTCGGTACAGTCCCGATATATTTTCACTCATTTGAATATATCGGTACTGAACTTCTTTCTATACTACGTGCTACTGAATCATGTCGAGTTTTCTGCACTGTAGTAGTGTAAAGTAAGATCGACCATTTTCACAAAATATACTATCAAATCGCAGTCCACAGCTGGACAAAGGCATATACTATAAGTAGTCAAGTAATATATTCAAGTTAATGTATCGAGTCGTGAAATGACACGTAATATATAAAATATAAGGGGCAATCTCAACGAATAGCTACGGCCTCGACCACGCGAAAGCTTTTACAATTTTGTGCCAAATCATTTGCCATCGTCGCAACATTGCTTGAATATAAATATATCATTGTTGTATTTATTTGTAATTTTACAATGTATAAAATGTAATAAATTATTAACTACTTAGCCGTTATTTTTATTTCAATTTAAAAACTTTCAAAATATTTATTTTGTAAGAGTTCTTGAGGACTATTTAATTGAATACCATCAATCATATTAAGCCTGTTTTCCTCTGAAGGGCTAAACAGAGGTGTACCTATAGACCTATAGTACACCAACATTTCTTTAGTTATTTTTAATTATTGTCGTGTTACGTAATTTAACCTTTTAACCGCTTACGTCGGATTTATCCGACAAATATTTTCGTGCCCATTTCGCCAGAGTCGTATATTTACGACACTCGTTTAATCATTTTTTAAATTTAATTATGCATTACACATATCTTTGTTGTAGGTATTTATTTTTCGATGCCAGGCGTTGGGGGCACGACAACCGTTATGAAGTCGGGCGGTTAAAAGGTTAATACTGCCAATAAAATGTTGTTCAAATGATTTGTGAACACACAATCGCCTACAACCAATGTATGGTATCATGCTCAACCACAGATGTTGCTAATCACGTACAGAGTAGAGTCCGCGCCACCACTAAAGTCGGAAAATCGTGGAAAACTACAACTCGTGTGCATTAACATGGCACCTGGCTCAAAGACGTTTGTACCACCTCCTCCTTTGTTTCCCGCTTCCCCGCAAGGCGACGGCGGGGCGTATTGAGTTCCGAGCCAGGTGCACGGGTTGTACATTTTTTTTAATGCAATGCGTAGACACTGGCGCAGTGTCAAAAGGACTTCAGTCTTCAGTAGTGGCGCAATACATCTATGGGTGGCGGGTAATGTGTGACGCAAATCGCAACATTGTAAAAAGTGGTATGCAACATCATTTCAGCTACTCTGTTGCCTTTTTAGGGCTCGGTAGTTATTAAGGAACCATTATATATAGTTTTATCATTTCTAACGTGACGATCGTCAACCTTCGACGGCATGACGATAATACAAAGGAGTTGAGGGGAGTAAAATAGTGACGTTCAAAATTATAAAAGTGCACATTTTGACCAGCGACGGCGTAAATAAAGCTGGGTCATGTTATACGTTACAAAAAAAAAACAATAGTTGAAAACTAATCATTTATTTCTCAACAATCCCTTATTTCCTTTCTTCTTCTTCAAACCACTTTCTGCGACATCCTTCTTGATTTGAACATTTTCAGCTTTCCGTTTAATCTTCGTTATCTTTCCTATAACATCTTTGAATCTCTCATCTTTCTTCATAAGCGTCTTGTTGACTTTCTTCAAGCTATCCTTGATTGAAGCGTCAATGTCTTGCGTTTCGTTCTGAAGGCGGTTTTCGCTTTGTATAGGATTTTGAGACTGTATCTGTGATTGTACTTCTTTGATTTTCGCTAATTTCGCCTTTTTCGCCGCTTTTATTCGTTTGCGGCGCATTTCTTCTAGTCTGTGGAGGGGATGAATAAGTTAAATAATAATGTTACATGGCGTATTTGAAACGTTCGGATGAGTCTTCAAAAGATTGTTTACAAAGAGTTTAATTCAATTAAGTTGCTTAGCGACGCAATCACTTAAAATTCTCTTCAGATGAAAAATCCAATTATGTTTTTTACGAGATAAGGAATCACTGTTATCTCTGGGAAACTCAGTTCAATTTTCCGTCTATTTTTTGTGCCTATCAATTGACCCCGGTGTTTGTGGTATATTGGCAACACTAAAATTGCTATTAAAAATCTACCAATAAACCATTATCATTTTTACCAACATACTACTATAATTTTTACTAACTTATTTCTTTTTTACATTTTTACAAACCTACTTTAACACTCTTTTTTAATATTAAGCCTGCCTTCAACAACCGTTACTAGTAACAATTCTCATATAAATAGTGGTTCCTCACCCTTCTTCCATCATGTCAGGATCCACTCCAGCCTGTATCCATCGCTTGACGCGGTAGTTCTTCTTCCGTTGCTCAAACTCCTCGTTGTCCAACTGAGCTTCCTGCTCACGACGCGTCACGCTGACGGTCGTGAAGATTTTTACTGCTTCATCATCTGAGAAAATAATACAGAATCATCATGTGACAAAATCGGATACTGTCGGAGAAAAAATACAATAGACGTAGATATATTTAGTAACCAATTCCGCTTGACTATTCTTCAAGAGTCCTAAAAAACCCTGTAAGAAATCGACACGTGTTTCACCTCTCAACGAGGCATCCTCAGGATGACGATTGACCAATTGCAAACCAGAACGCGACGTGTTACCACACCGAGCGCTGGACGCAAATTAACTACTGTCGGAGAGTTCACATTATTCTCTCGAAGATCTAAGAAGAGATCTCCGCGACTGCAGGCGCAGTTATACAAGCTATAACAACATGTATTTATTATGCTCTCCCCAATGTAATATAACATGCTGTAGTTGCTGCGTTTCACGAGCTCCCGTCAAGCGTTGGAATTTACACCTTATGGAAATGTTTTTGATTTAAAAGAGTGTACGTCGAGTTTCTTGCCAGTTCTTCTCTATGCTTGGAACCTTGGGAACCTACTACGGTTGGGAACAAGCAACTAGCGTTATCATTCTGACTGACCAACTCCGTTTTAATGGCCAACTTGAAGTAAGTTATTTGACTTTGAAAAGTTAGGAGGCGCGTAGCCTGTACAACAGCGATCTATTACCATCGTAATACGTTCACTTTGGAATATAAACTCACCATCAATCTTATACTCAGTAAGTTTGGTATTGATCGCCTCTTCAATCTCGCCGAGCCGCAGTATATCGTAGGGAGTGATTATGGATATCGCCAAGCCGCTCCTGCCTGCTCTCGCTGTGCGGCCAACCCTGAGGTGAGACAAGTTTATTTATTTTTTAATAAGGGCTCGATCAACTAACATTGAACATCGACAAGGGTCAGGATAAGTTTTTGGTTCTTCTTTCCTACAAAAGAGCATCATCTGCCTAGCCTTTTCCCAACCATGTTGGGGTCGGCCTCCAGTCTAACCGGATGCAGCTGAGTACCAGTATTTTACATGGAGCGACTGCCTATCTGACCTCCACAACCCAGTAACTGGGTAATACGATACCCCTTGGTAAGACTGGTGTCAGACTTTTGAGCTTCTGACGACCCGTAACGAGTGTCAAAGATCTACAAATGAAAGCCGGAACCAACGGCTTAACGTGCTTTCGATTTTACCCTTTTCTTTATTATTTGTAATAAAACCATATTAAATATACAGGGTCTTAGGGTAGACACCGTTATCCTTGAAACTGGTGGTTTGGTGTCATCTATAATATACTTTTTCTATGAGACCAACTTTGAAATCGCAAAAAAATCAGCTGTTCCATACATTTTGTCGATTTAAGTGAACACAAATGTATGGAACAGCAGATTTTTTTTTCGCGATTCCAAGTTTGTTCCCATAGAAAAAGTATATTATAGATGACACCAAACCACTAGTTTGTAACACCCAGTATTGGAAAAAAAATACAAAAGAGTACTAACTAGTACAGATGTAAATAAATAATTGCTTGGTATTGCATTGTATCTTTGCTTAGTTGGATTCCATATTTATTGTAAATCATCTTTAGACCACAACCAATCACAAAAAAAAACCAAATCCAAATCTCGCGGTATCTAGGAGTTATTCACTTCTAAAGTTTTTTCTGATAAATTTTAATTTAGGGTCACCCACAAAAAAAAAAAAAAATGGTCATCACTTCATAAAAAATAATATTTTTTGTTAATTTATAGGTTTAATCCCAACGAGGGCGGACCCCTTCCCCGTACCACAAATTACCCTTCATTGGATAAACGAAAATTTCGTTTATTGTACGTCACGTATTTAACATCTTATGATATTAGTAAAGTTACAAATATCCAAACTAATATTTAAATGCTAAAATTGTACACTTACCAAACTAGTAGGATTACTAGCATTATAATTCCGTATTCGTTTTAATGTTATTTACTTTTTAACTATTTATAAGCTAATATAAAAATAGTTGGATTTATCATTAACAATGTGAAAATCAATGAAATTGTAACTTCTTTCAGATAACCATGTTATAATGTCCTTTATTTATTTTTACACATATTATTTTACATTTTTAAATATTTCTTAAAAATAAACATAAAAAACATTTAAAAATATAAAAAAGAGTAACCCACCGGTATCGGGAATTAACATTTTCACAAAAAAAAAACATTTAAAATTTCATAAATATGCGCCTAAATTTCAGAATCTTGTAAATTCTAGATACCATAAGATTTGGATATGATATTTTAAATAGGTAAGAAAAAAAATTAGCGTTTGCTTGATGATAATTTACTTAATATAAAGCATCAAGTAATTGCAATCAAAGATATAACAAAAACGGTTGGATCTGAAGCTATTGCGAAAAAAAATTTAAAAATTTCTATCTCCCGATTGGGTCAAAATTGTCAAACGGGTATTTTACTCTTACTTTTAAAATAACCTGTTCTATCGGATAAGTTAATAAATGGGGGATGTCCGTTTTTCGAGGCAAAAATAATACTGTGCCACGGACTGGTCTCGATATGTAATGGGTGGAAACCCATCCACGAACCGACCGCGGCAAGCATAACTTAACCTTCGATCGACCCGTGCGGCTGTTATCATTTAGCCACAATACTCTCATACATACATCGCGTCCTACAGACACAAAAAAGAAAAAATAATTTATCAACATTTTCTTACGTACCTGTGAATATATTCCTTTGGTTCCAAAGGCAGCTTATGATTGACCACTAAATCCACTGTAGGTATATCCAAGCCCCTCGCAGCGACGTTGGTAGCTACCAGAGTACATTTGAGGTTACTTCGGAACTGTGTGAGAGCAGACACCCGTTCTTTCTGTCTCATGAAGCCATGGAGGCATACATTGTCCATGGATATAGCGTTCAGCATCATTGATAGGACTTGGCATTCTCTGAAAAGGGAGGGAATAAGTCAAGAGCTCGTATTTATGAAATGATCTACACTTTTTAATTAAGAGGAAATAGGGTCGGTCCCCTCTCCGTACAAACGCTCTCGCCTGTTTTCTCTCTGGTTTATGACCGTAAAGCAATGATTTTTTACAGTAAAATAATTATCAACTGGTTCTATGCCCCTATGTTTTCCGTTTTGATGATACATTATTTGTAGAAGCACTAGAACCCTCAGAAAATGCTCAAAATTGCCTGTTTAGATCGCTGTCATCAGAGGCCCATTGTACAAATTTGACAACTATTGATGAAAAAGAAAAACATAGTGGCACAGTAAATATCCTTCTTATTCAATTTATAAAATGTCTGTCAAATTGGTCCAATATTGGAGGAGGAAATAGACGAGAGCCGAACCTCGAATTATGACTTTTTGTATGGAGAAAAGACCGACCCTATTTCCTCTTAAGTACTGTCAAATGTTGAATGTCTAGAACAGTTTAAGAATTCCATACATAAGGCTAGTTATACAAACACATAGCGCTGCGCTATCGGCGTGGGTTTATATAACCACAGATGAATACAGGTTTACATCGTAAAATCATTTAAATAAAGAGCGAATCTTGCTACGGCCCAATAAAGTGCAATTCAGGTCGCACAGCGCTCATTACCTGCAGCTATATTCACTTAGAAAACGCCTCTCTTTCTATCGCGTAACTCTTATACAACATTATTTTTAGTATATGCGAAACCTGAATATATAATGTACATAGATTCTTTACACTCACTGCATTGGCCCGACAAGACGTGTCCGAGCGTACTTGTAGCTTCATAGCTAAAATGGGTGTGGAGTGAACCATCTGTATTCATCTGTGGTATAACTGCAAAATGTCACCGTGTGTCGGTTACACACGCCACGGCTCGTACACAATTATTACCTCCGTCAGATTACAAAACGAATTCTAACTTTAGATCATAGTTTTTTTAATTTTGAACTTTATTCCAACTGAGGTAAAGTTCCAAAATTAATAACTTGGACTCGGTTTAAAGTATTTTTTTGCAATGACAACTTTAACTCTGCCGGAATAAAGTTCAAAATTAAAAAATGGTATATGGTTTAAATCTGCGTGACAATTTGAACTTGTTTTGTAATAAGGCCGCTTTTGTTTAACTCAAATTTTATTTTTAGGCAATAAAGACTCAAAACGAGAGAGAATGCGTGGATTTATAATACAAGCTTATGATTAATTAAATATTAAAAAGATTCCCAGCTCATGGGAAACTAGCTGTTGCCTGCGACTACGTCTGCTATCCAGGATGAAAAGTAGCCTATATCCTTCTCCAGGTAATGGTCTACTCATGTGCCAAAAAACTAAAACCCAACTACGACTAAAAAGGTATAAACAAAATCCGGAGTCACACGTGTTAGGGCATAAATCGAACAGATTACGTGTGACTCCGGATTTTTAATTTGTCTGTCTGTGGTGTCTTGTTTATACCTTTTTAGTCGTAGTTGGGTTTTAGTTTTTATTAGTTTAATTTTTTTTTAATTCTTTTGGCGTTATAGTAAATATATTTTTGAAATGAAGCAAGAAAAAAAAAATTGTCTAATCGGACCATGTTGGGCTTAATGAGCAAAGCCTAACATGGTACGATTAGACAATATTTTTTTTTTAGTTCCTGACTTTATGTCCTCTAGAAGGCGCCATTTTTAATGTGACGTCACATAGCCTATAACCAGCGGACGATCAAGACGCTTCCAACAATACCTCATTTGTCAAATTGTGATGAGTCGTTTAAAAGATATGAGAGAACAGATGACCATACATACATACCGGTCAAAATCATACCCTCCTTTTTTCTTCGCCGTAGTCGGGTAAAAATACATTCAGATCCAGCCGTTTTAGCGTGTAAGCGTAACAAACAAACAAACTCACTTTCGTATTTATAATATTACTAGTTAGGATATTTATATATAACTAGCTTCCGCCCGCGGCTTCGTCCGCGTGGTATGTCGATAAAAGTAGCCTATGTCGGATTTCGATAAAATTCGGCAAGGAGATAGATGGCATCCCGGGCCCTTCCCCTTGTCTTTTATAATTAGTATGATTAGGATAACGATATTTGGTTCAAAAGATAATTATCACTTACTTCTTAGTATCAGTAAACACAATGATGTGACTGCTCGGTTTGGTCTCGCGGTACTTCCGTAACGTCTGCACTAGGTACACGTCGCGTGCGTACGCGGGACACACCACGTATCTCTGGTCTAGAGTGGTCACTGTCAGCTGGCTATCAGTCTCTGTCCATGTTAGAAGTTTCTGAAAGAGTTGTAAGAATAAGTTTTTTTCACATCCCAACAGTCAACAGTCTTCAGATTTGGTGATGGACCAGCGATGGCGTTCGTCAAACGTATACGCAGCGTGGACGTGAACGGACACTAACGCCACATCAACACAACATATTTTAGATATAACCACGTCTGAGTGAAGCTAAAGTGCAATGAATGCCTTTACTACAGTATAATAAAGTAACAGTATTATGTCTCAGTAGTGACCTTGAAATCATTTTCTACGGCCACTCGGTAGATAAACCTTCCGCGTCCGTGCGTAACTGCCGCGCACTCGAGGGAGACTAAGATTTCGAAGCGCGTCGTTTCGGCCGTTTTCTATGAAGACATAATACTTTTACTTATTTATACTGTGGCTTTACGCAGCATCTACGCGGCGTCAAAGCCGGTTTGAATGCCAGGAATTAGCAGTGATCTCTTCTGTGATCTTTGCTATCCGCTGCAGATTAAGATTCATACTACGAAAAAATTGAGTACTAACTTGCAGTGATCTATCGGCAGTTGGTATGCATTTTTCAAATTCCAAGGTGAAATATTAAAAAAAAAAAATACTTACATCTTTATTAAGAGGAAGCAGTTTGGATGCCTTGACATCTTCTGTGATTGTAGCTGAGAATAGTAAGTTCTGTCTCTGAGCTGGTAATGCATTGAATATGGTCTCCAGATCATCTTGAAATGATTCACTAAACAGTCTGGAAATAATCATGTTAGTAAGTAGGCTGACTGGTGACATTGCACTCATTGTGTTTTTAATAACAAGAGATTTTTTTTTTTTTCTAATAATTTATTTAAATCTTATTATTTATATTCTTTTTTTTTATTTTTTTATTTGATTTTTATTTAACGGCCAATGGTTAATCCCAAAATTACGGCCACCGCGGTAATTTTGGGATTAACCATTTATATTGGCCATTTTGGTATTAACATTTACCTAAATTCGTAACTGGTATTACTATAAAAAATTAGTAATTTGATATTATTATTAAAATTGGTAATAATGGTTTAATATGACACATAAGCATCGAAAAAAAGATCTGTAAACTGAATTATGTTAATTCTATACTATGGCCATAATTATTTCACCTGTCAGCTTCATCCAGCACCAAATACTTGATCTTTTTCAAACTAAAAGTGTCACATCCCGTTATGTGGTCCGCCAGACGTCCCGGCATAGCCACAACTATGTGGGGACGTTTAGCTAGCTTCAGCGACTCTTCCAATTGATCCGATCCTCCGGTCACGATGCTTACTCTTAGCTTGAGCGGTTGGCCTAGGATGCTGAACTGGTCTGCAATCTGAAAGATGAATTAAAGAAGTTAAGAATAGATTAATAGTTATTTATGCAACTGTTATATAATAAGGGGTATTAAAACACGAATGTGGGTTTAGGGTATGAAAACACGAATGGCCGAGTGTGATAATAGTACCACATGAGTGTTTTAATACCTAATTATTTACAGTTGCATACAAGACTTTATCTACACCCATGATATGAGTCCTATTAAAAAGTTTCTTTGCAATACTAATATCTAACAAAAATGGAGGGATACGACGCCCGTGAATTCGAATATTTCGAATTCGAGTAATAAATGATTTTTTGTTTTAAATTACGGTGCTTTGCTGGTGAATGCGCATGACAATGTTCTTTTTTTGAAATGAGTTGTATTATGAAATTCAGTACAACATTATAACACCCGTTTGGATGACATTATGGTTACTATGACAACATTAAAACAACCAGTGTTTTAATGTTGGCAATAAGCTAAATGTTTCAGAAACTTTTATAGAGGATTTATAGCATGGGTGTAGATAAATACAATAATAGTAGCATTGACCAACAAATCTACTTGTAAAAGTGTCTTAGAAGAGCTAAGGAATATTCTGTTAGGGTTGGTGTCCTTGTGTTATACATATATTAGCGGACCTGGCAGACGTTGTCATGCCCGAACAGCACCACCTACCGGGTTGAATTGTATTTCCAAACCATCCAGGGACCCACTCAAATATACGCACCAGCATTCAAATCAAACCAGCTGTTTAGGTGGAGTTAGGTGATAAACTCACGTACAGAAGAATTAAATACAGGACTCATTTTGAGCATTTGATAAATTGATTAATTTTGTGTATAAAAAATGTTAAAATTCATGGTCTTCCTTTTATTTGTGAAACTATGTTATTTAGCAAAAAATAATCCTTATGATGAAGCATTTCGATCAGTATGATAAAGCTAATATTGTATTCAAGGTACTTTCCCTCCATGTGGCAAATCCATGGGAAGCCCTGTATATAAAGAAGATAAGCATAAAGTATTCAGACTCTTTTTTTAAATTTACCTGATAAGCCAACTCATGTGTGGGAGTTAGGACTAAAGCAAAGATCCCATAGGGGTCCTCAGCCAAATGTTGCAGTATAGGCAGTGCAAATGCAAAGGTTTTGCCAGAACCTGTCTTGGCTGGTCCAATACAGTCTTCGCCAGCTAATATGCGGGATATACAAGCTTTTTGTATTGGTGTTGGACTTCTAATACCTGAAATTTTTAAATGTTTAAGTATTTGATTTTTTTTAACCTTTTCAAAACTGTGCAACCTAAGATTACACACTGACTGACAGACGCAACATTTTTTTTTTTTTTTTGGATCGATTACTTAATTATAACATAACATCACACCATGTTTCCCCTAAGGGTTGGGCAGAGGTGCACCAATAGTACACCCACATACAGTTTACTTATAAGTTATTGATTATTAATTTGTAAAGAGAGCGGCCACTTGTTTTTTCAATTTCTCCAGCGAAAAAGAATTTTTAAGGTGTATTTGTGGGCTTTCAAAAGGTACCTAATGATCTCGAAATTATTTGGTCATAAGTAGACAAGAAAGACAAGCTATGGGGAATTGGTGATACCAATGAAGTCAAGAATTTGCATCTAAAATGTGGTAATATGGTCCGTCAGACCGAATTTTCAGACGAAGGAGATATATGCGCAGATCCAGGGGCACTCTCCTCTCTTCTCTCACTCTCAAAAAGTTGTAATAGCACTGTTATGATTCGCATGAAATAAAGAAACATACCGAGACTAAATAACTGTTTAATAAGCCAGGTCTTGACACCAAGTTCCGCAAACTCTTTTCCATCGTTTTCATTCATTTTTGTTTTCTTTTACTTGCATATTCTTTTAATTAGAATGCTTTTAGTTACTTTATCATGTAAATAGCCACATCGCATTGCACTCCACATGAGTTCCTTGACAATGACAAGACATGTGATTTTGACATTGTCGTTTTAAAAATCGTTCAGAAATTCTTAGAAGTAAAGTGTTCCAAAACAGTTGGAAACAACGTGAATCAAGGTTTTATGTGTATTTGGGCAATTTTTATCCAACGAAGCCAAAGCCACTATGCATCTCATACCTAACGTCCGTCAGTTCAGATGTTTTAATTTCTGACCGTTGTGCTTATATGAACTTTTTCGTTCGGGCAGTACGATGTTACCCTTTAAAAATGTAATAACTAATATTTTTTGTGCTGTCCGCACTGACTCAAATACGGCACGTCAAATCACGCAGTGAGTGCGTGTTTGTTGCTTTTTTTAAATAAATTTTAGTTTTTGTAGTGATACCTCGGTTGTGTGGACTAGTTTCTCCTAAGTTTCAATCTGTTACAGTTATCTGTTTTTTGTCGTTTCTAACTTTAAGTTTTAACCGGTAAGTGTATTTACTGAATAATTAAATGTAAGTAATGTAACTGTTCGCCGTTACTAGGTGCAGGAATATCTAGTGTGTACTTTAGAACTTGCCGGCGTGAAGGGAAATTATAGCTAAAGCTAATATGGCATCGATTCTTCAGACATAAATTTTATGTAGAAATCTATTCAAATTTGTTTAATTATGTGTCATAACATAACTTACGACAACGGGTAGGCAAATAGTTCCAATAAAATAAATTATTATCGATAATCAATATAGGTACCTTATAAATAAAATACACAATAGTGCAAATAGGTACAATATTTGTTCCTCAAAGTTGTGCTTGTACTCTTAGAAAAATTAGAACTCATCAAAATACTCAAAATAATGAGCTAAATGTTTAGCGGAAATAAAGAAATACTCTCTATTCAGATAGCTGCTATCTGGATTCATGATCTATAATAGAGTAAATTAGTGAGGACCTTGAAACTAATAATAAACACTGGATAGTTACATGTTTGGCATCACTATTTCTCTACAATGTTGCTTCTAGCTGGCTCATTTTGAAAGTTCATCATTTTAAATAATTAATTATATAACAGAAAGTGACTTATATGACCCAAAAAATAAAATCAGGGAACATTATTGAGTATAGCAAGATTAACAAGGAAGATACAAAAGCCATGCTGCTGGCCATAAAAAAAAACAATTCCATTTATAAAAAGTTCTTATTAGGTTCTCAATAGAACAAATAAAGTTTAACAAATAAAAGTTTGCTGATTATGAAATAAATTTCACTTTTTTAATACTGTGTTTGATAGAATTATGCATGGTTTATACAAGCCTAGTGACTCAGTTATTGAACCCAGTCAATCACTGCATTTGTATAGACAGACCTGATTTAATGAATGAGCCAGACAGCTTTTGTTTTTGAAAAAAAAAAACTATAGTAGTCTAGTACTAAAACTATAGTACTAATAGTAGTATAGATGAATTCAGTCACACAGGACTGGCTAGGGCAGGGCAGGGGAGGATGCTACTGAGCCGAAAAAATAAACCGATCTGTCCGACTGACCTGCTAGTCAGTGCTGAACTGACTTAAAATAATCATATACACAAGTTCAGTTGCAAGTCAGCACTGGACTGACTGTACTGTCATATTACTTGGCTCGTATAAACCTGCCTTTAAGTTCATTTATGACACTTGCTCATTTTATTGAATGCTGGTAGAGAATCTCATTTAAAAACTATATTTAAGTTAACATAGTATTTTCCAGTCCAGTGACCAGCCATTGCAATATACTGTAAACTTTAACTTCCTCTATTATTACCTTAACAGGGGTCATAAAATGATAATTATTATGTCCAAAAAATCAGTTAAATATGATATTCAATTTACTCCTATAGCTTTGTTATTCTGTACATTTTAAAAATCACACATAATTCAAATATACTCTTAGTCTACACTTGCTGCTGCCCATGATTTCGCCCATATGAACCTTAATTCTATGTTAACTCCTTATAATCCTATGCTATCCTATCTCCTCCTCCAGCTTTTTTGTTTTTTATAATATCAGCTATCTTCCAGTCAAAATCGGTCCAGCCGTCTTGGAGATCAGTTGGAACAAACAAACAGACAGCACTTTCATATTATTTTTGTGCCCTTCTTGTAAAAAGCTGTTATTGTGACATTACAAACAGACACTTCCATTTTATTTATTTGATTAAATAGATATACAGAAAACAGCCTTTGAAAAAAAAGTATGTAGTACAATAACACACTTACCTGTGCCTAAAGAATAGAACAAGGAACAACCAATGACTAATTAACATTTTATAAACAAGAGTAAATACTTAGGTAACAGTGATAAAGTTTGCGCAAGAGATCAAAAGTCAATGTGCCATTTAAGACTTATTGTTTCAAATGAAACCATTAGTAATCACAATAGGAATAAAATAATCACCTATTTCGATATGACTCGGCAAGTTCTTACTTAAGAACTTTTATAGTACAAAAATAAAAAATAATCTGAAAATAATAGATGAAACCCAATATTATATTCTGCCTTCATTTTTTGTTTCATGTTTTTTTACGAGCGACACGCTCCTACTTCGCACGGTTTTTACGACTTGAGAAAACATCGAGATTTCTGAGTTATATGTAACTTTAATATTAACGTATTATAGACATAAACCTTTCGGAATAAATTCTCTAACTAAACTATGGTGAAAACCTCATCAAAATCTGTTGTGTGGTTTTAACACGTGTTGATACTTGAAATTAAATTTCATTTAAGTAAATAAAATAAAATGTCAAGTATCAACACGTGTTATCGCACTATGTAATGTACGGGGATAAACAGACTTGTTTTTTTTCTAATTTCGCGCGTGTTTTCAGTATCACCTTTTGTTAGCCAGACTCTATAGGTAGATGTTGCTGTTGATTTTAATTTCATAGATTGCCTGTATAGTCAAAATACTTGACTTATATTTACATCCACAACTTCTCAAAGTTGTATGTGTGTGTATCAGTTTCGAAGTCAAAATTATATGTATGTGATTATTAGTTACCAATCGAAGTTGAAAGTTTAGGCCGTGCTGTGCCTTGATCGTAAATGTCAGTCGGACAGTTTATCCGATTTTGTAAGTAGGCAGTTGAATGCAGTCGACATTGCAAAGCGCTACTGAACGAAGTCTCAAGTAGCATTCGATCATAGTTGTCCGGAGGGTATTGAACCAGCGACCCTGAACTCAAAACAGCGTAGACGTTACGTATACTTAACTAAAGGTAATGATTGGAGACTAGCGGGCACATATAAATGATCGCTAAGTACATCGAATTCAAGCAGCAGAGTGATCCTCAAATTCTTAATACTGGACATTGTTTTCTGCGATATTTGAGACACCCATTTGTTGATCAGTAGTGGTATTCTGTAAACACCACCACAGAGTACATTATACTATTACCTCACCGTAAAAACTTAGGTGAAGTGAGCTTAAAGCGCCACTGACACTTCACCTGACGCTAGGAATTGACAGATCACTTCACCTAAGTTTTCACGGTGAGGTGTTTACAGAATAGACCGGCTGGTATTGACGATATGACTTCGTCAATTGTTTTCTGCGATATTTGAGACACCCATTTGTTGATCAGTAGTGGTATTCTGTAAACACCTCACTGTAAAAAATTAGGTGAAGTGAGCTTAAAGCGAACTGTCACTTCACCTGACGCTAGGGATTAACAGCTCACTTCACCTAAGTTTTCACGGTGAGGTGTTTACAGAATAGACCGGCTGGTATTGACGAAGTCATACATAGAACTATTTGGTGATAGAGAGGTCTGCATTTCTTGCTACATCAGGATGGCAGCCAGTCGGTTATCTTTCAAATTAGCGGCTCGTGAACATATTCGTGAGAAGTTGGCAGAATCTTTGCGGCGCTGATTTGCTGGGCTTGTTTTCTCCTCCACCTATCGTTATTTTTACTGACAAAGTTTATTCTGTTTATATGTATGTATTTAAGTATATGTGTATTACTATTTATCCTTTTTCGAGTTATCTATCCCTTATGTTGCACCTGTTAGAAAATGCCTCGGGCATTAAGTCCGCCTTTGTACTCTTTTTTTACTTGTGCATAAAGTTTTAATAAAATTAAAATAATTGTCGTCCAAATATTCGATTTTAGTTTTTGAAACGGAGTCCTCCACCTACCTCCATTTCACTCTTCCATACATGGCCATTATATTGGTTGAAGTTCAAAAAGTGCTGAACCTCAGCCTAATTTGATTAACTTAAATAACTTTTGATTTGATTTTAATTGCATTTACATATTATAGATTTTTTCAATGTGTGCTTGACACCTAATGACCGTTTTAACTACGAGATAAATCGTATACGTTGGAGCCTTTTTAGTAACTTTACTTGATTAATGTATTGAATATTTTCTTATGTTCACTATTGCATGTAGCTAATGTCTATTGCGATTATGAGACCTTCTGGACAAAAAATACATCAGATGCACAATAAATGGCCGATTACTCAAAATTGTTATAAATTATAGTCACGAGAGGGATTTTATTTGTCAGTCAAACGAATGCTTATCTAGTCAACATGCATCTTGGAAGAGCACTTAAGATTATATTTGAACAGCTTTAATAATAATAAAACTAGCGCTTTTGTTGTTTTTGCTTCTTCGTGAAATTATAAAGCAGGTGTATGTGCCCTAAGGTATAATGTGGGATTTTAAACAAGTTTACAGATAATTTAAATTCTATAATTTCCTTCCATTCCCATTATGGTCCTGCTAACTTTTCTATTTACAATGTTTCTCTTATTTGCAGGTAAAATGAGTGCCTTAAAGAATGCAGTTTCGTTAGCAGTGAACCAGGGCAAAGTTGGATTAAGGAGCAATGGAAAGTTTGTAAGTATCTAATATTTCATGCATATTCTATAATATTAACAAACGCTACTCACACATGACTCCGTACTAGAATTCTCTTTGTTATGGTATTGTTCATACCGACATAGAATAGCACTACAAAACATTCCTCAAACACACTGAATCTATGCGAATATTTGCATCAGCCTCTGAAGAACTACGTTATAGGTATCTACCGTACTTCGACATAAGTAAGACTTAGATTCATCCTGAATTCAGACTCTATAGTCTAAGTTACGTACTATCAGTTATCTGTCGGTTAGTCGTTGAAAACTATTGACAGAGTAATTTCCTTTGCCACTTTGACGAAACACGTGGTCCAAATATACATCCCTGAGGCAACCCCGATCTCTAGATATTGAGGACTCTAACACTGTAATGTCTTTTTTAAAGCAGAGATATTGCCCATAACTACTTTGAGAAAACCGGCCCCTAAAATCTGGTCTAAAAGCTAAAAGCATTGCAAAACAAAACTGGGGTATTAATGTTAACAAGTCGAATGCATAATTCAACTCGAAGCTAAATTCGTAAAGGCGTGAAACCAATTATGATGTAATTATCAACTGGATTAAAAAGTAACCTTTGTTATCAGATTAATGTGAAATAAGTATGCATGCTCGATTGGAGTGATAACAGAACAAATGGCCTTATTTACATTAGTACATTGTACTTTGGACCCGATGTATAGCGTCAAACGTTTGGATAAAAACACTAGATCCAAGGCTAAAAATAAGCCAAAGTCAGACTCCTGTAACAGCTTAGGTCAAACCAAAGGCCTGCTACGAAGTGCTAATGCATGTAAACGTAAAGGTTTTTTTCACTTGCTTACAACCGTATAGGCTCTGAAAACAAGATAAAACTCGAAACCAAAATGACCACGAAATATAAGTGTCACAAAGCAATTCCAAAGGGTTATGCGTTTTACAGTATTCCGCACGTCAGTCAGTGATAAACTGATAACGAAACCAGTACCTATAGCCTTACATTCTGTTGAAACTCCGTACTACACTAGGCCAGCTCAAGGTCAAAGTGTTACCATAGTCAGTGTGGGGTCTACTGTACACTGTACAGGACTCACAGGTTCTGTTCTGTTCTCAGGTTCTGTCTAGCGTGTTTGCTTCTTTTTTGGAGCAGTCATAGGTTTTGGGCTATTAATAGACTGTGGACCTGTAGTGGATCCACCTAGATATATATCTTAATGGAATTTGACTGTCTGTTATAAAATTAAGTCCTGCTTGATCACGAGACAGGACCTACATTAACATAGAAGCCGTAAAAGCGTTTCATAACGAGTTTTCGCACGATAAGTTCCGTATAATGTGCACTTGGCAACTACTCTGATGACGTCACCGTCACGTGGCTGCAGTGCGCTTGCGCACCATGGAGTGCGTATTGTGTTTTACGGTGTGTGTTATGAAATATAGGTTAGTAGGGATTGTGTTATGAAGGTTATGGTTTAGTAAAACGGCATTTCAAGATTCGTTTCAGCAATTCCTTATTCTTTTTCTGATGCAGTATTGTTTTAAACGTTAAATGCATTTTAGACGCATTTAGCTTCAGTTGACATGGCGCCACTTTGATATCATTGACTTATCCTGCCATTTGCCTGGAAATGCCGATCATTTGACTTTATTTAGTTCGTCCGTAACAACTGATTAAGTGCTCCTATGAGCTTTGGTAAAATAGTCCAACTTTTGAGCAGACCTAAACTACAGGCTTCATTGTGGGGACATTTATGTCACGGTTGTATTCGTTTAATTTCATATGAGGGACTTAAAATAATGTTGTCACATAACATATCTTCTGTTACAATATAGTGTGCACTAGGCTACCAGGAGTAAACAGGAACTGTTTTGTTCTAAAGTAAACAATGCACTTGCCAAATGGTGTGGTTACGGCTGGTAATATTAAACCTAGCGTGCTAAAAATAGCAGATACCTTTGTTTTATTAGTGCGTGGGCTGCCTCAGCTCGATTATTAAGAGTTATTGTGGTCCCTACACCACAATAACTCGGAGACAGTCGGAGTGGCTTTCTAGAAGCATTATTTGTTCAGCTGTTGTTAAAAATCAAATTAACGTCGTGTGAAATATTTGGGCGCTCAGAGACAACTTGTGTTTAGGTGACATGTGTGGCAATTTAGTTTTAAACGCGTAATTATTTCTATCAAAGAATTTACTCATTCTTCTTCTTCATGATGCGCGCTTCGTCAGCTCTCCAACCTGACTCTCAATTCTTTTCTAATCCTTCTAAATACGAAATAGTATTTATCTCATTATACATGCCAAATATTCGTCGACGTAGTTTATCAAATGCAACTGGACAAAACCTACTTGCTGATGCTTATCGAAATTAGACCTTCCTCTGTCAACCCATGGGTGACTATAGTGGGACTTTAGACTGAAGTCTTAGGTCAAGACTTCCTGCTGCCTGCTCATCTTCATCTCATCATCTTCCTGCCCTTGTTACTTGGAGTCTACGCAACACGTTATTTTTCTTCCAGTCTCCCGTCAGTCACTCTATCATTTACTCCTTTGTCTTTCTTTCATATTGACCCTCCGCAATCGATCCATCTTTTCTTTGGTCTTCCTCACCCTCTCTTCCATCCATCAACGTTTATATTCACCACTGTTTTAATTACATGTTATTCATCCCTCCTCATTATCCAGCTGCCTGTTATTGACTGCCATAACAAACATCAATTTTCTAAGTCACCGCTTGAAGACCACATTATATATTAGACGCTTTCACGCCAAAACTACTGAACCGATTTAAATTAAATTTGGTACACAGATAGTCTAGAGCCTGAGAAAGGACATAGGCTACTTTTTATCGACATACCATGCGGGCGAAGCCGCGGGCGGAAGCTATCCTCATATAATTCTAAATAACTCACACAATTTCTTTGATAGCATCAATCAGCCTTATTCAAGATTCTGTAGAAATAAGGAAGTATTATCCTGAACGAATGATTGAAAACAATCAGTTGTTCTCGACTGTCGCGTGGAATCTGCCGATATTTACTGAGTTATCATCATTTGTATTGAACGAGCCAATCAGTCGGCACGCGCTGTCCAGATGATGATGCCTTCATTGTTATTGAGAACTAATATATAGAGGCTCGGGTGTATTGTTGTATGTCGATACAAGGTTCTGTGAGACTGTGACGCTAGACTGGTATTGCTCAGCAAATTAGGCCAGAATAACCATGCTTCTTTCAAAGAAAGAAAATATTGATAACACAAGACGGATTGAAACCCTGCCAGGGTTGCGGGAAAGTCCGTGAGGGATACCGGGACCTTGGCAACAGGCAGCTGAAGGAACACGGGTGGGTTTTAGTCAGTAAAAGTCTGACACGCCCTCCCGCTCCGCCCAGAGCGGGAGAAGTCATTTGATGATTTCCCACACTAAAAAAAAAGACTGATTTAAACACTTGTGGATAATTAATTAATTATATCAATGGTCTCAAATAGTAGAGGAAAGAGTTGAAGCCGTAGCAATGAAATGTGTATCCACACGACAGATTTAGACAGCATAGATTGTCTGACTTGATTTTCTCTATCTGTCACTAGGTCGCATAGATCATAATTATAGGGTAAAATTAAATTCACGGGCATCCTCTTAAGGGGTATATTGCTATCATCATTATGATCAACTTTCACTATGGAAACAAACCTAAAATCGCAAAAATCTGCTGTTCCCTACATTTTCACGAGCTCTGCGAACATAAATGTAGGGAACACCAGTTTTTTTTTCGCGATTTCTGATTTGGTCCTATTGTGAAAGTTGTTCATAATGTACAATGTCCCCTTAAGAGATTTCGTGTATGAAAATATACACCTTATACAGGGTGTAAGGGTAAACACTCTTGTCATTCAAACCATGGGTAGTTGACTTAACCATAAAAATAAATGACCGAGTAACAACAACAAAAAAAAACTTTATTTTCATTAAAAGATTTTAAAAAGTTTCTATGTGACACCGTGCTCGCTAGAGAAACAGCTGACTGACTAAGAGAGGGGTCGCGCTCACGGCCGGTCAGGTCACGCCCCACGCCCCCCACCCGTGTTGAGACGCAAGTTCGTTGACCTAGCGCATCGTTGAAAGGGTTAAATAATCTAGTGGTAAAAAGTGATAAAAAAAAATAGTAATTTTATATTGATTTTACGTTCTATAAATGACACCAAAGCAATGGTTTCAAGGATAACGGTGCTTACCCTAACATCCTGTATGTCTAGCGCACTCTGGACAATCAGCCCGGCTACCAACTAGAGATGGGTAAATTAGTATTCGCATGCATTGTTAGCAAGTGAATTCTCATTTAGCATTTAGCTAATGAAATGTAGTTGCGAAATTCTGTGAAATGCTAAGTGAATTTATTCGTAATTTTTCGTACTTTTATACGGCAGAGCGTCGACGCACGCAACGGTAGATATACTTAAATAGATAATACACGCCAATACATACGCAATAAATACACGCCAGGAGACGTCCTAAGGCGAACGCAATTTTTAATTCGCATATTAACAAAATTCACATACTTCATTACTATCAATTATCGTCATTTTAGCTATTCGCAATTAGCATATCAGTAGCAATTATCACGATAAGGCTCGAGAATTCACATGCTAATGAAATTAATGCAAAATCGCATTAATTGCATTACTAATACCAGCAACAGTACTACAAACTTGCTGACTGGATAATCTTTTTACCACGGCCAATGAACTATAAAAAAAACGTGGCCCATGCCACGCTTTTAGTGTATGACTGACTAAGGTATTGTGCGTGATCACTGCACACACGTGGGTAACACGTATTTAAAAGATGATGCTCGTTTATTGCCGCTGATTTACGAATGTTAGATAAGGCACGATACAGGTTTTTACTGTATAGATATTCAATTGGCAACAAAAAAGAAAATATTTTATCTTACTCGTATGGACTGTCTAATATTTGCTATAGCAAGAATTTTAAGAGAAAGACTCTGTACCTCAGAGGTATACATTTATACAATAGTAACTCCACTTTTTTTGAAAATATGTATTGCTTGCTTGCACCATTCAAATCGCAAGAACCAGTTCTACAAAAAACTTTTTACAAAAAAAAAACAACCGACTTCAAAGAAAACACTAAAAAAGTGAAAAATAACTTTAATTTCGGAAGTCGGTGTCTTTGTTTTTTTGAATTTTGAATTTCCGTTTTTTGCCACCGACTTCCGAAATTACAGTTATTTTTCACTTTTTTTGTGTTTTTGTTGGCAGTCGGTTGTTTTTTTTTTGTAAAAAGTTTTTCGTTGTGGTACCTACCCCACACAAATCCGAATACCACTACTTGCTATGTAAATAACAGTGAAGGAGTTAAACAGGATATCGTCTAGATAAACTAAGTGGGAAAAATACGTAATATTGAAGCTAACTCAAAAACTACGCAAGCAAAGTTAATAAAATTTATAAGAATCATCAAAATCGATTCATAATTGGCGGAGTAATCGCGTAACAAACATACAAAAAAAAAAACATACAGACGAAAGAGAACCTCCTCCGTTTTGAAGAAGTCGGTTAAAAATGGTATACAGAGTAAGTAAGTTAATTTATGTTACAAGGTAAATAGTCTCAAGTCCACAAAATCAGATAAGAATTAACTTTATTGTATTTATAATAATTCATAATAATTCCATCTAACAATAATAAAAAATACTGTTGATATTGTTACAATATCTTTTAAAAAACTATGTCAAAATTGCATTCAAAGTTTCACTCCGCGCACTTTTGCCTGTCCTGTAAAATTCTCGTTTTATCACATAATGTTGTATACCTCTGAGGTACAATCTTGTATTGCGAACAGCTTTAACAGCAACAGATACCTAAACTGAAAACTGTAAGTAATCTTGTACCACGATGAACCTATGAAGAAAATAAAAAATCTCAGAGCTGATCTCAGTGAGAGAAACGAAATACAAACTACAAAGTAATGAAACTTCTGTAAACTTACTTACTTTTTAATGCAAAATAAAAAATATTTCTGTCATTTTATGTTTGAATGACTTACTGTTACATTATTACAAGCTGTTCCACCCAGTTGCATTGAGAAAGTAGGATCGTCGGAATCGACTCCCACGCAATGCAAGACACATCACATCATCATTAATGCTGAAATGAACCTTTTTGGCGCAGCCGTGAGGCACACATTATTGTTAAAACATAATTTTCTCTTTTAATTTTTTGTATATTGTGTTTCACGAACTGTGTCCAAATAAATTATTCTTTCTTTCTTTCTTTCACATTTGTCCGGATTCTGGCATTCTTTATAAAAGAAACCCCTTTGTGGTGGACATTGCTGGCATGATTTTATTATGTACGAGCTAACCCGACTGACGTTTTCCTGTCCAAATCTCAACAGTTCATACAAAAATCCCACAAAAACCGATGTTCAGTTTTTCCCGAATTTGTACATTTTCCGGGAACTTTTCTCAATGTTACGTGACTAAAAACCTAATTCGGACTATTACGAACATTTTAAAACAATAAATAGCCAAATCGGTCCAGCTATTATCAAGTGATGCGCTTACCAACGAACAGTATTTAATTTATATAGATTGGATTAGATATAGATTGGATTGGCCCTAAGTAGGGAAAATTCATGGCAAAAAAAACTAAAATTATCAGTCACGACAACATTTTGGTAAAACATAGAGCCCAGACAGAATTTACAAACAATCGTGTTTAAAATAGAATAATATCATTTGAACGATAGCTATCACCAATTTGATATGATATCACAAAACTGATCCGGTTATATCTAATTTGCAAAGAAACAAATGGTTTTGTGTCTGAATAGATAATATTTAAAAAAAATCCGCAATGAAAAAAACCACAAAAATATTGGCGTGAAAATTCGTAAAGATTAGGGGTTGTATGTATTAAACCTTAAAAAAAAAAGTGAAAACAAAAAAAAACAGTTTGTCAGAAGTGGGATTCGAACCCACGCCCTCAGAGAGGACCAGAACAACTCGTACTCACGTTTAGTAAGCAAGGGAACCTTGAGTCTGGCGCCTTAGACCGCTCGGCCATCCTGACATGCGAATTACCGATAAAAATACTAGCCTGTTTCGGGTCGAAATTTGTTTTAGCGTTTAATATTGTCAGTTACGTATATTTGGCACAGTAGCGTAATAAAGCAAGGAACACTTTGAGCAAATTAAAACATTGGATCATTCATCATCATCCTTTTTTTATGGTGGGACATCTTCAAATGATTTCTCCCAGAGCGGGAGAAATCATTTGAAGATGTCCCACCAGCGGGACAGATTTTTACTGACTAAAACTCATGCCTGACAGCCGCGCCAAATAGGTTCATTTCAGCAATAATACCAGATGCTGTCTGACTCTGATGTTTCAGTTTAAATTACAAAAATATCAAACATTGTACATACTTACCTAATTAATTGTGCATTACTATTGTAAGTACTAAGTATCTATGGTACATAAAAACTAAAACCCAACTACGACTAAAAAGGTATAACCAAGACATCACAGACGGACAAATTAAAAATCCGGAGTCACACGTGTTAGGGCATAAATCGAACAGATTACGTGTGACTCCGGATTTTTAATTTGTCGGTCTGTGGTGGCTTGTTTATACCTTTTAAGTCGTAGTTGAGTTTTAGTTTTTATAACTTTTTTTATTATTATTTTGGGGTTATAATATATATATTTTTGAAATGTGCTCATTAAGCCCTTTTATTTGATACCCAACATGGTACGATTAAACAATCTTTTTTTTTAAGTTCCTGTCTTTATGTCCTCTAGAGGGCGCCTTTTTTAATTTAATGTGACGTCACATAGCCTATAACCAGCGGACGATCAAGACGCTTCCAACGATACCTCGCTTGTCAAATTGTGATGAGTGGTTTAGAAGATATGAGGGAACAGATGAACATACATACATACATACATACCCGTCAAAATCATAACCTTCCTTTTTGCTTCGCCGTAGTCGGGTAAAAATTAGGCTGTAGCACCCTAATTTCTTTGTGTTCTTCTCTTTCTTATCGTTCACTTCCGGACATAGGCTTCTGATCCTTCCATTCATGATGGCAGCAAGATTTAGTAGCTAGCTATTTCTTCATCGTTTTAACCGACGACATATTATATTATTATGTAGACCGTTGGTTACAAAACTCAGTCAATGCCTTGATTTTGGACCGAAGCCACAAAACCTCAGTTAATTTTGCATTTCTAAGGCACACTTCACATTGCAAAATATTATTTCTCGAATCATCTCATCACCTTTGGATATTGCAGGTTGCTCAAGCAAAAAATGCTGCACTACAGGTTAAAATTGCTGTGTAATCTAATAACACGGAAACTAGATTATTCTCACATAAACCAGAACTGATAAATGACTTTGTGTACATATTCTTCTATGTTTTCAATATTACAAGTGCAACTATTTCTGGTGCGCATCGAATACTACGCGCATACGCAGAATGGCAACGTTGCTTGCCAAGTGGAACATTGACCTAGTGTTTTTTTAGTCTGTTAGTACCTACGCCCAACTTCCCATCTTTACATACCAAGCCAAGACCCCTCCGGGCCTCGGAAAGCTCGTTAAGCCGTTGGTCCCGACTGTCATTTGTAGATTCTTTAACAGTTGTTACGGGTCGTCAAAGCCCGAAAGTCTGACAACCAGACTTACCAAGGTTTATCGTATTACTGGGTTGTGGAGGTCAGATAGGCAGTCGCTCCATATAAAATTCTGGTATCCAGCTGCATCTGGTTAGACTGGAAGCCGACCCCAACATAGTTGGGAAAAGACTAGGCAGATGATGAAGTACCTACACCCTACATTAATTTCAAAGTAAGTTTTAGCAGCTTAGTAGAACCCAGAATTCCTTTAAGAATAAACTCGTCCAGACAAGTACTTCCACTAGGTATATAGGTATATATTATATTTCTGCCATAAAGCAGTTAGCAGTCATTTATTGTGTTCCGGTTTGAAGGGTATGGGTGCGCGTGCGCACGGTCTATAGAGGTACCTGTATCTGGTATTGCAAATGTCCATAGGCTGTAGCAATTTATCCTCAGGTAAAGGCCGCTTGTTTCAATCAAAATCATTTATTTCACATAAACCTACACTCGCGACAATCTGAGAAGTCCGTTTTGACGTTTCGTTCTCGTACATGTAATAAAACGTTAAGACTTGAGAATCCGTTTTTAGCAATGTAGATAAGTCGTCGATTACAAACTCTCTAAGTATGTTCAATCGATATGCCTCAAGAATCAGTTTATAAGAAACCAATTTTTTTTTCATCGTTACACAATGCATTTTTATAGCTGTCAAAACGGACTTCTCAGATTGTCGGGAGTGTACATGGGCACATATGACACGTCAGCTACGTGCACGGTTCCAATTGGTCGTTTTCTATGGAGAAGAGCCGGCAAGAACTCCTCGGTTACTCTTTTAATAAAAATAATTGGCTTTTACAATGTTTTTGAAATTACAGGTGTTAATAAGTATGGGTGGACAGTGTTTGCCACTCAATATCGTACATAAAGTAAAAATGTTAAAGCAATTTCTCTCTCTATTTCAAAACGTTTGCTAGCACGGGTAACATTCAAAGATGTAAACTGGACTTTGCCCTCATCAGCACCTGTTATAGACGATTAAAGATAACAACACATAATAAACTATTATTAGTACCGATTATAATTTCCAGTCTACGTACGGTCTAACTTTTCATCGCCCGTCTCGCTCTTGGCCGAGCCGATGACTCGAGTTCGACTGACATTGAACTTGAGCTCGATAGTTTTGCACTATTGTCAGTTACGTGAGCAATTTTTACCCGACTACGGCGAAGAAAAAAGGAGGGTTATGATTTTGACCGGTATGTATGTATGTATGTTCATCTGTTCCCTCCTATCTTCTAAAGCACTCATCACAATTTGACAAATGAGGTATCGTTGGAAGCGTCTTGATTGTCCGCTGGTTATAGGCTATGTGACGACAAATAAAAAATCCGGAGTCACACGTGTTAGGGCATAAATCGAACAGATTACGTGTGACTCCGGATTTTTAATTTGTCTGTCTGTGGGGTCTTGTTTATACTATTTTAGTCGTAGTTGGGTTTTAGTTTTTATATTAAGTACTTAATTTTTACCTTCACAGGTACATACATTATTGGTAATGTAAGAGGAAAGTACCTACGAAATCCACGCGGACGTAGTCGCGGGCCAAGTGCTAGTATTCCTATCCATACTAATATTATAAATTCGAAAGTAACTCTATCTGTATGTCTGTATGTTACCTTTTCACGCCTAAACCACTGAACGGATTTCGAGAAAATTTGGCTAAGGAGATTGATGGCATCCCCGGGAAGGACATAGGCTACTTTTTATCGACATACCACCGGCGGAAGCTAGTATAACATATAGGATAGATGGTGATAGGGGAGAGTCTACCAATGTGAAATGATCTTGATCATCAATCCAGAGGGTGTAGATAAATGGCAATCTCTTTCAAAACAGTTCGTTTTTCTACGACTTTCAAGAGGATTGATTGACGTACAATAAGGCGAGCTCGAGATCAGCTCACAATACCCTATAAGGCGCTCCGTGGCACTATTGACGCTCCTAATCTGCTTGATGTGCTGGTGCGCTTCTTTGTCCCAGAAAGTTACTACCGGGGTAGAAAGCACAGACTGTTTGCCGTGCCTCCAAGTCGAACTGTTGCACGTGTTAAGTCCCCAATTCCTCGCATGCTCGCTGCGTTTAATGATCTCTTGGATTCTAACCCAACAGGCGATCTGTTTGCGGATGGATGGACGAAGATTTTATAAGTATGTCAGAAGTACTGTGAGAGGAATTTATGAAAGTGTGGTTAACCTTTATGTTTTCATTTTTCTTATTTTCTATGTGTTATTTATTGTCTCTTTTATTTTTATAATTTTAGTTACTGTAAATGGTTGCTACAACGGTTGTGGCAACCATTTACAGTAAAAAAATATTAAATAAATAAACGTTTCGGTAGCTCATGTCAATCCCATACGTTTATCTCTTTTTCATTGTCGCTATCACTGATTGCACTTTATAATCAATGCCATGCGATCCACATCGCGCTTCTCAAAAATGCTTGACTTTTTTGGCCATGTCTAGGTCTCCCAAAAACGTAGAATGTTATGGTTCATGTTGAATTTCTGTCACACATAGAAAAGCTGGTACAGTTAGATTGAAACTTAATGGCTTCTCGAAATTTAGCCACTCGCTGCGCAGAACCTCAACCCTCATCCCCGCTGACGCATGAAATTGTTACTGCTCAGCGACTGGCCTCAAGTTCAGAGTTGAATCGAGCTGTAACGTGGAAATAAATCTGCCTTCAGACTGTTTTCGGTGAAGGCCAGGCCACTGCTATCGCGAATTTGTGTAACTGTAATGCTGATAAAAAGTATTTTTATACCTACACCTGTCCATTTATCTATGAGTCACATCTAGTAGCATTTACAATAAATCATGCGATTACAAAAATTCATTCATGATTTCTTTTATTTAAGTACTTATTTTTCTTAAAAAACAACCGACTTCCAAAAAAACACTACAAAGTGAAAAACTACTTTTATTTCGGAAGTCGGTGTCTTTGATTTTGAATTTTCGTTTTTTGCCACCGGCTTTTTTATGTTAAAGTAAATTTTCACTTTTTCACAAAAACTACACAAATTAATCCCATGCTGTGCAGTAAGTAACAGACCTACAGTATAGGGATCTCTAGTGTGTGGTCTTGACTTTTAATCATTATCTCTGTTCCTAATGACCTATTTCTAACCTTAGACACTAAAAATGGGCCGATTCTTTGTATTAGAATTCCTTAGATATGCTTCTCAAAATATATTTATTTCCAGGCGTCGTTCCGCCCGCTGCTATCCTGTGCCCCAGTCGCGATGGTGGCTCTGGACCGCAACGCGCACACGCAAGACATCACCAAAAATATCCAGTACATCAGCAACGATAAGGTCAAGCTGAAGGCAGATCCGGCAACCATGAAGTGAGTAGCTGCTTTTATAGTTTTTATAGTAGCAATTTTTCGGTATGCAATGAAATGTCTATATTTAAAGCTGATCTCGCATTGTATAGGATTTCCGTACAATGAGAGGTCAGCTTATACTGGAAATTATGGCTTGATATGTAGCCACCATGTGTATGTATGTTGGCTAGTATATACCTACATAAGTGGCGGATCCTGTGCAGTTGAACCCGCTACCACCTCGTTGATTGGCTAGTATTTTCACCAAGGCATGGCAGGAGCTAATTGCATAAATAACAGAAGAAATATAAGCAACTTCTCCTATATATCGTAAGTGCTATTCCAGATACAGGGTACAAATATTTATAGGTCATACAAATATTAGTTTTCAGTCTAGTCTTACCGAAGAATATCGTGTTACACAGTAACTTGTGGTTGTGGAGGTCAGGTAGGCAGTGGCTCCATGTTAAATACTGGTATTCAGCTGCATCCGGTTAGACTACACTTACATATTTGGGAGAAGGCTAGGTAGATCATGTCAAACATTACTTTCGTAGGGAAATGAAAAACGAAATTCGAAAGTCAAAACTTATTCAGTTCTACTTTAGCTTGTAACTAGGGCATGAATCTCGGAATCTCGGAATATCGCAATATCGGAATCTCGGAACGCAAGTTCCGATATTACAATTCCGATACTGAGTGATCCAATATCGGAATCGGACAATTTTTCTATAGTTTGAGTTTTAAATTAAATCTATTTTAGATCCTTATGTAGCGCCGAGCGCGAATGCGCGCTACCGTATTCCTGTTGCCAGCTCGCTAAGCATGCGATACAAGAACAATAATAGTGTTATCTGTCTCAATCGGAACGGTCAATTTGGATTTTCCATCTGTAATTTCTCAGTAGCAGTCTAGAGTCTGGATTTCAGCCCGATTGATGGCAATAGGCTTGTCCCCTTTTACATGGAACAGGAGCAAAACTGGTGAAATCTGTGGTGGCTGGTGTACTATAGCCATATTTTTTTTCGAGAGTTGGAAATCATCAAATGACTTCTTCCGCTCTGGGCGGAGCGAAAGGGCGTGTCAGACTTTTACTGACTAAAACCCACGAGCATACGGTGGAGGTATGCTCCACCGTGTCCTCCGGGAGATCCACACAGTGGTGACACCCGGGAGTTGCCTCCCGCCTAATCCTACAGAGGAACCTCCCGGAGCTGCCATGTCCGGTGAGGACCTGCGTCAGGCGGAAGGTGAGGACGCCGTGGCGCCTCTCTAGCCACTCCTCAAAGAGGGGACTTATCGCCGCAATTGTGGCGTGCCCAGCACTGGGTTGCGACAATCGCACTCTCCATGCCGCCATGAGATCCTGCCGCAGCTCTCTCCGCTGTGCAGCGATTTCTCGCGTGGGTGTACTATAGCCTAACACTTCGAAATTACACGCATGATCTTAAGTTACGTTAAGTACCAAAAAGTAACTAAATAGGTGTGAGAATAGGCAATAATATTGAAGGATGATCATAAAATGGCACGTTAAGCAGTTAGTACCGGCTGTCATTCATAGATCTTTGCCAGTCGTTACGGGTAGTCAGAAGTCCAGAAGTCTCAACCAGTCTTTGCAAGGGGTATCGTGTTACCCAGTGTCCCAGTTCCTTGGTTGTGGAAATCAGCTATGCAGTCGCTTTATGTAAATAAATGTAATACTGGTATTTAGCTGTATCCGGTTAGACTGGAAGCCGACCACGACAAAGTTGTGAAAAGCTAGATTGAATGAAATAACAAAAGTTACAAATTAAGTGCATGATAAAATGGGCAGTAATATTGAAAGGATAATCATAAAATCGTACCCACTGCCCTAAATTATGCCCACTGTAATTACTGTATCTACTGATACAGTAATTACAGTGTGCATAATTTAAACAAAATCAACTAATGTTTGAACCAAATGAAAGAATACGATTTAAAATTATTTTTATTGCACTCAATCCAACCTCATACCGAATTTTTGCAATTTATAAAATAAAATGTGCAATTTCTAAAGAAATAACGAAGTTCCGATATTAATATCGGAATTCCGATATTAATATCGGAATTCCGATATTGAGATCTAATATCGGAAATCAGTATCGGAATTGAAAACCTTCCGATATTACATGCCCTACTTGTAACCAATGTGGCCAATATTAACCTCTATACTGGGTGTTAGGGTAGACACCGTTATCCTTGAAACTAGTGGTTTGGTGTCATCTATAATATACTTTTTCTATGGGAGAAAACTTGAAATCGCGAAAAAAAAAACAGCTGTTCCATACCTTTGTGTTCACTTAAATCGACAAAATGTATGGAACAGCTGATTATTTTTTGCGATTTCAAAGTTTGTCCCATAGAAAAAGTATATTATATGTAGATGACACCAAACCACTAGTTTCAAGGATAGCGGTGTCTACCCTAACACCCTTTATATGACAAAAATACATAATAGTACATTTCCTGCAACTTGCAAATACAGTAATAATTTTTTTTAATTACACAAGTTGGCATGTTTATTTGCGGTTGACCATGCCCTATATGAATTAAGCGCTTTAATTCGATTAACAAAACAAAATTTGGTCTTGAAACTTGCTTTAATTTATACACGGTTATTTTTAATCCACTGTTAACCTTTTAAGAGGTGAAAGTTCTCATGATAAAAAACTTTCACTATGGGATCAACTACGAAATGGCAAAAAAAATACATCCGTTTCATACATTTTCATCGGGTAAATATTACATTTTTGTATGAAACAGCTGATATTTTTTCGTTATTTCTACAAAGTGCCAAAATACAAAAAAATAAAAATACATTAAAAACGATAAAAGAAAACACACAGCGAGACAATATTGTCTATGACATACTTTAAAAAATAACGAAATATACAAAGCGCGGTGTGCGTTGCGCCAAATGGGAGTCCAACTCAGCATGTGTCAGGCAAATATACCTGACCTGATATGCCCTCAGGTTACAACATACATATCATCACGCTTTGTTTCCCCGAAGGGTTGGGCAGAGGTGTACCTATGGTCCCACATTTCGCCAGTTAAGTCCCATGTCCCCTCAACCGGGCACAAATCCAGACTCCGGACTGCTACTGAGAAATTCTAAATAGAAAACCCAATAAAACTTTGCCCGACCTGAGAATCGAACCCAGGACCTCATGCTCATCAGCAGCGACCCTTTAACGATCACGATTTATTTTCCTTTGAAAGTCATAGATATCCGATTTTCTCTTCAGACGTTTCTATGTACTCTCACAATGTAGCCAACACGTGATTGTTGTATGTCAAACGTTACGCAATCCTATTGATACGCTGTGATATAATTACACTCCGTTTCTAGTGGTGAATTGGGAGCCAATCGGGGGAGTGGGTCGATTTGACACTTATAAACACTGTGAACTGGTGATCTGTTACTATGTTACATCGTATGATCGAATGCGTCTCGTGAATTCAGGCTACATAAACAATTGAACATCGATGCTTAGATGATGGATGCTAGATAAGGGGGCCAAGTCTACTAATTTACAAACTTGTCAGTGGTCTCACAATGATCAGTTTTTGACAGATTTTGTATGGCTTAACTGTCAAAAACTGATCATTGTGAGACCACTGACACGTTTGTAAATTTGAAGACTTGGCCCCAAGATCGGTTTATACCAAACGAGCGAGTGAACATTCTATTCCCATTCTAGCAAATTCTTGTGATGTAAACAGGGATAGAGCATTCTTTCGTTAGTCTACCCATACGAAAATCTCTTCTTCTGGTTCTATGACCAAACGAGGTCTACACCCACCAAGAAGACCTTCATAATCATCATCATCATAATCAGCCTATAATGTTCCCACTGCTGGGACACAGGCCTCCTCTCTGTGAGAGGGAGCGGGCCGTAATCCACCACGGGGGCCCAGTGCGGGTTGGTAGATGTCATATGTCTTCGAATTTTTGGTTCTAGGACATACCGGTTTCCTCACGATGTTTTCCTTCACCGTTTTGAGAGCAGTGGCCTTGAAGAAGACCTTGCAAAGTTACAAATTCTTCTTTTCTCTAATCAGCACGAACTGTAGGGGGATAGCTCATGTAAATATTAGCCAGTCAAGGTATTAGTGGCGTACAAGGCATTTCAGTACCTGGGTACCGGTTCCAGACAGGCACTGGTACCAAACAAGTACCAGGACGAAATTTGTTTTCTTACTCATTGGTACAGTACCGATACTATTTAGAAATACCAATAGCACAGAGTACAGGTACTACGTCTGGTACCCAGTGCCGTAATTAGCCTTTTATGCGCCCGGTGCGAGCTGCTATAACCGAGCCCTTGAAATATTTTCTAATCATAACCGGTTCTGACAGTAAAATGGATTGTCTATAAAAATAAATCTATCATCCAAAAACTTAGTTTTTGTAAACTTAATTTTAAGTACTTGGTAAAGTTTTGAATAAGGAAGTTCAAATAAATTGCGTTTATAAATTGGGGGGAAAAACGTCTTTAATATTGATAATAGTATTTATTTGTAAGAAGAATATACGCGGACGACGCGACTCCACACGTATAAATAAATAAATAATAGGTATTTTTAGTGGCCCTCCAGCGTCTGCGCCCTGTGCCTGGGCACCGCTGGCACTACTACCTGGTACTACCCTGGTACCGGTATTAAACCAGGGCAATGGTACCAGTTCCCAAAAATATCGGTATTTCAAGACATGCTTGCAAGTTCCTTCTCAACAAAGTAAAATTGGACAGAAAAAGAAGAATGGTTCCGTTTTGATGATGTAGTTTGTGGCCAATTTATGATTGTGATGATCGTACACAGAATAGGACTTGGGTTATTGAGTCAATTTGGTAATTCAGCTGCTGGATGCCTAAATGATGGCCGCCCGCTATGTCGACTATTTGGTAACAGGAAGATGCAATAGGGACATTTTATAACATTTTAAAATCAAAAAATATTTGTTTAAAAAAAAAACAAGTTATAAACGTTTAGCCAGTTACTGGGTATCGTATTACCCAGTTACTGGGTTGTGGAGGTCAGATAGGCAGTCGCTCCATGTAAAATACTGGTATTCAGCTGCATTCGGTTAGACTGAAAGCCGACCCCAACCTAGTTGGGAAAAGGCTAGGCAGATGATGATGAATATCTGCTTCTGAATAATTTGTTTATGTAGATGCAACAATAGATAACAAAGGGCAGTTTCAAACCAAAACGTTGTCGTGACGTTTCTTCATATCATCTGTTGTTTTGTTTCCTTATTGTGCACAAAACAGGAAGCATGACCCTGTGCGTTAACATACATCAATGATAATGTGTATGCGTGTAATTAGAACATTCTTGGTATTCAGTAAAATGTGGTCAGGGTGAAGGAAGGGTCTCCCACATATTACTGGATGACTACCCCCACTTTTTCATGTTTAATGTTGTGTTATGGCCATAGTAAAATTGTATTTTTTTATTAAACTACGATAGAAAATACAATAGACGTGGATATATTTAGTAACCTATTCCGCTTAAGTATTCTTCAAAAAACGCTCTAAGAAATCGATCGACACGTGTTTCACCCTCAACGAGGCATCCTCAGGATGACGATTGACCAGTCGGAATCCAGAAGACGACGTGTTGCCACACTGAGCGTTGGACGCAGACATAAAAGAAAGTAAAAAAATCATACGGTTTGCTGTTGGTCTATACCAGTTGGCTGCTTAATGAATTGATGATGCACCCCAACCTTGGTTTCAGACAGAATAATAAATACATCGAAACATTACCATCTATAAATTAAAGGGAAACCACTAGAATAGCATTTTGCTGTTAATAAAGTCACTAAACATTTTGCACTTTACCAGGTTGGACAAACGGGTCGACAAACCTTTGTGCGTCATGATCAACTGGCTGCTAGCCAGACAGAAGCACGTCATGAAGTACGCCACATTATACCTGGAACAAGGCTTTGACGTGGTCTCCGTATCCTGCACACCATGGCAGCTGATGTGGCCACTGAAGGGAACACAGGTTTGTCACTGCATTCCAAATTAAACTGTATTGCTATCAGCGATAAGGTTGATATTAAAATAAAATGACACCATGTCTTTGTTCCGTAGTCAGTCTATTGTAAACGTTAGCACAAGGTCAATAAGATTGATTCATTAGCAAGTTCAGACTAGTGCATTATGGTAAGTTGTTGTCAAGATTCTGATATTCGAGTGCAGTTATATTCGTTTTAACACCGACGTTTATATTCAACAATGGTGTTTTGGCCAAAAGCCAAATAAATTATTCTAAAAACCTCTTAATTTTGCCGGCTATCCAACGAGCTATGAATGCAATAAAAATATTAAAAATATATATGTTATAGACCAAGTAATAAATAGGGGCATTTTTCATAATGCCCGCGCATTATGAATACGTTACTTAGGGCGAAATAATTAATTATAATTTCAACTTCCTTGTTTATCACATTGCCTCGTCATTATAAAAATATTACCGTGTGGTCTTTAGGCAATCTAATAATACACAGGTATTTAATTATGGTAAAGTCATCATAGGTCAGCAGAGTGTCTATGAATGGAAAGATTTTATTTGATTTTAAATATTGATTTTACGTTTGCAAAAACAATAATAGTAATATAACCTGGTTTTAATTGTGCTGCCCCATAAGTGACTAGCATAATAAAAAATTCCCGGTCAATTTGATAATTTCAATAGTTGTTATCACACTTCCCTCTCATATTGGGCATTTTTCAAACTGCCCGGGCATTTTTTATAATGTCCTTACAATCACTTGGTCCATAACATATATATATTGCTGACAAAGGTAAAATATGACAGACATGTGACAGCTGTTAAAATTAACTAAAATTTTCTCGGGTCTACACCCATCGAGGCAATTAAAGCAATAATATCTTTGTGTATACCAATAAAAAATATAGCACAATTTTTAAAGAGCTTTTGCACCCAATGTAAATTAATTCTTCTGTTATTTTTAATTTCACGTTATCTTGCCGCTCATCTTCAGCTCTTCTCGTTCTCACATCGAGAAGTTACCATGGATTGTTTACTGTACTTGCTGTGCGCCTTTGGAATCTTCCATGCCCATGCTTAGTCTTCTTACATACTCCTTACGTGATAGCAAGCGTGCACCAGTGTCGACCACATCATCACTTACCATCAGGTGAGATAGGGTCAAACGCAAGCCTATCAAATATAAATAATATGCTTTTAATGAAAGAATTAGAGAAATAAAACGTATTTATTGAGACTCATATGATTACTCATAGGAGTATGTTTAGTTTGTGATCTCCCTGTGCGAGTGAACTTCTTGTGAGTTCCTGTGTTTCTAAAAACATGAAAAAAAAAACAAAGTATGTAACAAAAAATTAATTAAAATAAAAACAGAAAGTCCTATATGAAGCCAAAAGGCTCCTATCTCAGCATGATGCTGCGAAATTTAAAAATAAGTGTCGCAGCGCTGGTAGAGAACGTTTATCCAAGAACCTGCTTGAATTTTATTTATTTACTTATTACATTTTTTACACACAGTTTTTTAAATTTATGTATATGTTATTATTTATTATGATTTATTATTGCAAATGTGCGACTGCTGAGCGTGAGGATCTGGGAACAATCCCCAGGTCGGGGAAAATGCTGAAATATTCATGACAATATAACTTACGCAGTACCCGAACGCAAATAGTACGTTAAACTTAAATGAAAGCTCGGTTTAGATCGTCGTATCTTTCACTTAACTGTGTGACACAGGTAAGTGAAAGAGCTCGATGTGTCATATTTACTTCCGGGTACTGTAAATACAGGGTGTTAGGGTAAACACCGTTATCCTTGCAACCAGTGGTTTGGTAGAAAGTAAAATCAATGGATAATTAAATCGACCTTTTACCACAAGAGACACAAGTTCGTTGCCTTATGCGCTAGGGCAACGAACTTGCGTCTTAACACGGGTGGGGGGACGGGACGTGAACTGACCGGCCGCGAGCGCGACCCCTCCCTCAGTCAGCCAGCTGTTTCGCTAGCGAGCACGGTGTCGGATAGAAACATTTTTAAATCTTTTAATGTTTTATTTTTATTTTTTATTGTTACTCGGTCATTTATTTTTATATTTAAGTCAACTACCCATGGTTTGAGTGACAACGGTGTTTACCCTTACACCCTGTATAAATATCAAAGAGAAATTCTTTACTAAGAACGGTTTCCTTTACAGTTGGTGGCTGAAGACCTGATAAAGTTCATGGCTATGAATGAGAACGAGCATCCGCTGGTGGTGCATGGCTTCTCAGTCGGAGGATACATGTGGGGCGAACTCTGTGCCCATGTTATGAAGAATAAGGAGCTGTGAGTTGACTTATACAATATGTAGGGTCAAATTAAAGTAATGCAGTAGACGACAAGGAAACTCCTTGTCGCTACCTACCTTTTTAAATATGTAATGTGTGTTTAAAATTCTAATTCAAATTGGTTAGGGTCAGTTCACACCGAGACGCGAAGCGACGCGCACTTTTTTGTGATCCGATACAATATCGAATTTATTTACTACACAATAAGGTACACGCGCTGCGCATCTCAGCGTACTTTGACACGTGTCAACACTCGCACTGAAATTATACTTTTTCGTGAAGAAAATAAGTTCCATAATTGTTAAAAAGTGCGCGCAGCGCCACGTCGCGGTCTGAGCTGACCCTTATTGACTTGAATAAATTGTTCTTTGCCTTCATAGAATTCTTAACACCAAAACTCGAATTTAATACCTAAAAATTGCGCCGAATAGATCAATGAGGCAAATAAAATTAAAATAAAGTCCGCGCGCGACTGCTAGTCACCGCCTGGCGTATGTGGGAGGTGAGACGGGGGAGGGCGCGATTGACAAAATTGGCAGACTGAGTTAGCTTCGCCTTTGTTTACCTCCACTTTACAATAGAGGTTATCGATTCTGCATTAAATCCTCGACCATCAACAGCAGTTTCTTTAAACTTTTCTCCTCTTATCTTCAGGTATCAGCCCGTAATGGACCGAGTGGTAGCCCAGGTGTGGGACTCAGCAGCCGACATCAGTGAGATCACAATCGGCGTCCCAGCGGCCGTGTTCCCCAAGAACCAAATCATGCAGAAGACACTCCGAGCTTATATGGAGTGAGTAACCATTTAATTTGGCTTCTTAAGTCCTTGCGAACAATATTACATCCTCGTTTTTCGCGTACATCTTTGGGCAAAATGCCATACTAAGATTAGCATAGCATTCGCTAAGCCTGCGTTTCTTCTGAACTACAGCAGTACGTTGTCTCACTGTTATACAGAACGACTTTTGGTAAGTATGAGCGATACCTAAAAATGCAGTTTAAATTATAAAGGGGCTGTATACATTAAATTTAAGATTTTTGCTATAAAGACTACCGCAACCGTGACCACTAAATACTTACCCATCTCTCCACAATTTCATTGCCTACTTTAGGATGCATATTATTGCATATCCGGTACGGCTCTAACCTTCCATATCCTAAGGGCACGTCTTCCCTACCATTATCGCTCCCCCCGGTCACTCCTTGATATGCAATGGTCTCTGTACAAAGTAGCCCCATGAAACACGAGTCTCCATGGGATAGAGTGGATCTTTGGGTACATTCAAGTAATTGAGTCTGGTCAAACCACGCTGGCTTCGGTGCATTTTAGTCATTCATTAAAAAGACTCCCGTGTGAGACTATAACATAATTTCTTAAGTCAATATAAACAGCGATTAACAAAAACCCAGTCCGATACGAACGCAATTACATTACATAAAAGTAAAAAAAAAAAACTGTAAATAAGTGAAAATTCACGTGTTTCGTACCTAAATAACCCCAATTTCATTATAAATTTGCAAATTTTCTGCAGAGGTCATATGTTATGACTTGTAGACACCCACTAGACGAGACGCCCCCCGCGCCCCATGTAACAACCCGGTAAAATTCCCCATTTAAAAAATGCGGCGTATTTTTTTTTTTCCACAAATAAACCACATAAATAGATTCTCAGTGTGATTCTTAACATCACCCTCACGGATCGGATAGGGTTTTTTCACACGCTGTATAATAAAAACTCGTGATAGACTAAACATGAGAGCACTTTAAAACCAACGCTCTGAAGTAAATAAAACACTAAGTTGAAGCTTCAATTTTCAAACAACCTATGCAAGTATGCACACGTTCTTCGCACGTGATGATAATAAAATTGCGTAATTAGATTAAAAAAGAATTCGCGATAACGCTAAATGTTTGACATACAACGGACACCAATATCGGAGATTATTTTACATATTATGCAGTTTAAAATTTTAATCATACGATTACATATATTATATCTGTAATAGGATAATATCAGAGCTTAACATAAATTATGCATGTTGTTATTACGCTCAGTAATGTCGATTTTCAAAGTTCAGTCTGGCTGAGCGTCCAAAGTGCTATTGGTCTGCTGAACACTATTTTATCTCTTACTAGAGACCTGCGGGCCTAAACCGGCCACATTAGCAATTCCTCTAAAAGCAGTTCATTTCCAGAACCCCAGCTGTCATTAGCAATTCCTCTAATTTGACACAAAAGCAATTCATAATACCATTTGTTTATAATTGTGGACCATTTTACGAATCTCCATAGAAAACTGTCAAACTTATTTCGTAATATGAATTGCATGCAGATCATATTATTAATTGTCAGTTTGTGACATTTTAATATGATTCTTTAATTAAGTAGGTATAATATACTAGCGACTCGCTCCTGCTTCCCTCAGTTTTTACAACTTGACAAAACATCGAGATTACTTACATAAATGTAACTTTAATAGTAACGTATTATAAACATGAACGTTCCGGAATAATTTTTTTAAACGAGGTGAAGACCTCATCAAAGTCTGTTGCGTGGTTTACAACAACGCAGACATACAGACAAACACGAAAAGCGACTTTAATTTATAATATGTAATGTATTATACACAATACACATGGACCTTCCGAAATGAGGAAACTGCAGTAAAATCCGTTGCATAGAGTTAGAGGAAAATGCGGTCACACCGCAAGACAAGTAAAGCTACTTATATTTTTTGCTTTTCGCCATTTTGTTTTTTACTTATTATTTTTATTAAGTATTTGTTGTTATAGTGACAATAGAAATACACAATCTGTGAAAAAATCAACTACCTATATAATTCATGAGATATAGCCAGCTGACAGACAGACGGACAGCGGAGGCTTTGTAATTAGGCTCCGTTTTGTACCCTTCGGGTCTAAAAACTAGCTTCTGCCTGCGACTTCCGTCCGCTTGGCTGTCAAGTACCTAAAAATATCGTATGGCACTCGGAAATAGTGTAGCTTTCTGTCAGTGAAAGATGTTTTGTAATTGGTCCAGTACTTTAAGAATTACATCTTACAAACAAACAAGAACAAAAAACTAACTTCTTTATAATATTAGTTAATAATTTAGATAATAATTATGTTTGCTTTTAGAGTTAGAGAAAACAACAAACTTTCTCATTAATTAAAAAATAAAAACAATAGATAAAACATGTGTTCAATGTTCTACAATAATCGTCAATATTATTATGTTACTACTTACAAATATATTAATGTTCTATCAGCCAATATTCAACTCAAGGTCAGCACGCAAATTACGCGACTGACCGCTTTACCGAAGTAAATGACCGAAGAAAACCTTGGAAAACAATTTGACAATTACTGTTGGTACACTATTTAATATGTCGATACTGAGAAATTGATGACAATATTTTTATGAGCTTATGAATAATTTTATCGGATACTAGATTCTGCCCGCGACTTTGTCGACGTTGAAATTTCTAGTTTGATGGCAATAGGCTCGCCCCCTATTACATGGGACTTAAGGTCCTACCCTACCTCTAATTGCTTTGTATGATTCTCCGTTATGCCGAAAATACTGCAGCATTAATTTAGAAATAAATAAATGTTCAACTTTAACATTGATGCTAGGTCCTATGTTTGTCGAAAACAAGATTAGGTACAAAATACAATAGACGTAGATATATTTAGTAACATATTCCGCTTGATTATTCTTCAAGAGTCCAAAAAAAACCCTGTAAGAAATCGACACGTGTTTGACCTCTCAACGAGGCATCCTCAGGATGACGATTGACCAATTGCAAACCAGAACGCGACGTGTTACCACACCGAGCGCTGGACGCAAAGATATATTAACATATTAACACGTCGCGTTCTGGTTTGCAATTGGTCAATCGTCATCCTGAGGATGCCTCGTTGAGAGGTGAAACACGTGTCGATTTCTTACAGGGTTTTTTGAGGACTCTTGAAGAATAGTCAAGCGGAATAGGTTACTAAATATATCTACATCTATTGTATTTTATAATGGATTTCCGCAGGGTCGCGCCTGAATCAATTAACTATCTTAAGATTAGGTACATAAAATTTTCTCTATAAAAAAAAAATCCAAAGTTACCTCTTAACCGAACTATAAACCGCTGGTATTAAAAAAATACATCAAATTAGATCATCAAATTTGCATAATAACTGAACGAAGTATAAAGCAGGTATTACCATTTTTTTTACCTTAAAAAGCAATTACCTAAACAATTCGAGGCTTGAGAGTCGCCAGCATCTTATTCCGACCGCGGGTATTATGGTGCGAGCGAGATAAAATGTAGGTGTACTGTAGGTACTTACACCTCTGCCCAATCCTTCGGGGAAACAAGGCGTGATGTTATGTTAAGTTAATCCGATCAGGATAATTGTTAGTAGCGAAAATAAATAACATTTTACAGGCAGTAAACTACTCAGAAATTATGTTACTTAAACAAATGCGTCAGTAGGTAGGTAGCATGTTATCAAACTCATTACGCGCTATATTTGCTTAACAGCGCAGTTTCAGTTGAAATATACAGGGTTTTAGGGTAGACACCGTTATCCTTGAAACTAGTGGTTTGGTGTCATCTATAATATACTTTTTCTACGGGACTAAATTTGAAATCGCAAAAAAAAAAATCTGCTGTTCCATAAATTTTGTCGATTTAAGTGAACACAAATGTATGGAACAGCTGATTTATTTTTCGCGATTTCATCGTTGGTCCCATAGAAAAAGTGTATTAGAGATGACACCAAACCACTAGTTTCAAGGATAACGGTATCTACTGTGTCAACCCTAACACCCAGTATACTGCACGCTATTTTTGTCATACTGCGATCTTGACGTTTACAGATTCGTAGCTTCATTAACATTTTATGTAATGTTCAAAATGTTGACCATTTATTTTTTATAAATGTGATAAATTTGAAAGAAGATTTGTTATGCCAATAACTTTCGTAATACCGAATTAGTAAAGTCTTACTAAGGGGTAACTTTCGTAATACCGAATTACTAAAGTCTTACTAAGGGGTATCGTATTACCCAGTAACTGGGTTGTGGAGGTCAGATAGGCAGTCCCACCATGTAAAATACTGGTATTCAGCTGCATCCGGTTACTGGACTGGAAGCCGACCCCAACATAGTTGGGAAAAGGCTGGGCAGATGAATACCGAAATGGTAAAAAGCTAAAGCTATTAACTGTTCATGCTGTCGCTTATCAAATTCCTTAATTAATTATAAAGAACCTTAATCAGACTTAATAAGGTCCAATTTATAACATCCACAAGATTTTCATCGTTCACACACAGACGTTATACTACATTATCAATCCCAGACAGTTAGATGGTGTTTTATTTATAACGAAGTGATTATTTCATATACAATGTAAGTTCCATATTTTATAGATAAGAAATATCTTGTTTCCTAGGCAGACACATGACGTAAATCTATACAATATCTACAGTAATATTATCCACTCTAAACGTCTAAGGATACCATAATATCCTAAAAAAAGTCGAAGGAGAAGATTTGTGATTTTGTTTGTTGTTCAATAAACTCAAAAACTACCAATTTTAAAAATTCTGTCTCTAGTAGAATGCTATATTATCACTGAGTAATATTACATGAGAAAGACTATCCTAACTTCCTAACTAATATTATAAATGCGAAAGTGAGTTTGTTTATTTGTTCATTACGCTTTCACGTTTAAACAGCTGGATGGATTTAAATGAAATTTGACACATGTCATGGGTAGACCATGACCTGGAATAGGACATAGGATACTTTTTATCCCGATATTCCACCACGGGACCGAGATTTACGCTGGTGACTGCGGGGCGCAGCTAGTCATTTATAAAGAAAAGCGGGCGAAGTAGGCTGGTGGAAGATAGTTATAAATACAACTTTGCATCGGATTTTGATTCGGTTTTCACCATCATTTAGAAAATTTATTTCGGTATGTTTATGTGTATAATACATTATTATTAAACTTACATAAATATAATAAAAAAATCCCGATATTTTGTAAAGTTGTAAAAATCTTGAGAAGCATCTGTTCGCTAATAAAATATGAACCCAGTGTTTCTAACTTACTAGTTTATGCATGTTACTGTTAACGTTCAATATATTACCTCAAATTGCTAAGCATGATCTTCCGTTATATCGAGAATACTGCAGCATTCATTTCGAAATAAATATTAAACAAAAAAAGTAAAAGAAAAATCGAAAAGTAAAGTTCGAAAACACGATTCCATAAAATTTTGCTCTATAGAAAAAAAAAGCTACCTCAAAACTAAACAATAAACCGCTGGTATCCAAAAAATACTTCAAATTAGATCATCTTTGCATAATAGCTGAACTAAACTAACTTCTTCTTTTCGTGTGGTTAGCAACTAACCTGGTGTCAGAGTTTTAAAGCCGCCCTTGGGTTTCTGACTTGGCTTCACACGCATGCCGTCGAGAAATATCTCTCAGGCATGCCAGTTTCCTCACGATTTTTTCCTCCACTGAACTAACTATAAAGCAGGTACTTACTTAAAAAAAAATTAAATTACCATTATTTTCGCTGTAAAAAGAATTACCTTGGAGCCTTCTCCCCGGCTCTCAGTCTCGCACTCCCTCGTTTGCAAGCAGTATCGTGCGAGCGAGATAAGGGAGTGAATTTGAGCTGAAGTATTATGGACTCTTAAATTATAAAAATTAAAGTAATAAAAACTAAAACCCAACTACGACTAAAAAGGTATAAACAAGACATCACAGACAGACAAATAAAAAATCCGGAGTCACACGTAATCTGTTCGATTTATGCCCTAACACGTGTGACTCCGGATTTTTTATTTGTCTGTCTGTGGGGTCTTGTTTATACTTTTTTAGTCGTAGTCAAGACGCTTCCAACGATACCTCATTTGTCAAACTGTGATGAGTGGTTTAGAAGATAGGAGGGAACAGATGAACATACATACATACCGGTCAAAATCATAACCCTCCTTTTTTCTTCGCCGTAGTCGGGTAAAAATTAACTGATATCGGCGACCACGCCAAAAATATATACATTTTGATGAAGTCCAAAGTCCGTTGCGACCGACGTCACCTTTCACGGTAATCGTTCATCGACAACTTTCGAACAAAGTTATCTTGGATGTGGCTGTGCGACTGGCCTATGAGCAAAACTTATTATAATCTCACGTGTCATCATCTGCCTAGCCTTTTACCAACTATGTTGGGGTCGGCTTCCAGTCTAACCGAATGCAGCTGAATACCAGTATTTTACATTGAGCGACTGCCTCCACCACCCAGAAACTGGGTAATACGATATCTCTTGGTAAGACTGGTTGTCAGACTGTCGGGCTTCTGTCGACCCGTAACGACTGTCAAAGATGCACAAATGACAGCGGGGACTGCTATCCGAGGCACAGAGGAGTCTCGGCCCTCTGTGCCTCGGAAAGCACGTTAAGCCGTTGGTCTTAAACATGGTCCCCCATCCACGAACCAACCCCGGCAAGCGTAGCTTAACCTGATGGATCGACCCGTGCAACTGTTATTACGTAACCACGAGCTCCTCATTATAATCTCACGTGTACACGGGTAAAGATTATTATAGCGAAAAAATCGACCTATGATGACAATGCTAATACTAGAACAGTTTCCTTACATAATTATTAAACTATACACGTTCATTCATAGCCACTTCCGAGTGACCATATAGCGTGCTTAGTTCATGTGTTCAGATGCGTTTGTTTTGTTTGATAACTGCATTCTCCAGTCTAAGGCTTCCAATATATCAATTGACGGGGTCCGCTAGGGCCGATGTCTGCTGGAAAGTCCGAAAGGGATACCGGGACCTTGGCAACAGGCAACTGAAGGAACACGGGTGGGTTTTAGTCAGTAAAAGTCTGACACGCCCTCCCGCTCCGCCCAAAACGGGAGGACGTGTCAATTGGTGATTTCCCAATCTCAACAAAAAAAAAAAAGGCTTCCAATATATGACGCCGGAGCAGAATCGGCCCTGGACCGCATTTCTGTATACGAATGAATATCGCCCGCGCCCCGCACAGGCGCCCCGCGTAGATTTTACATTTTTATTCTAAATTGTTCCGAAATCTTTTCATCTTTTTATGGAATAGTTCTCAGGGAACAAATCGAACTAAGAGAGATGTATTGATGATTTTAAGTCTGTAAATACATTATCTGTTATATCGCGAATCATATTTAGATCTACATACAACCTGATACTGACCTGCAAATTGCAAAAAAACGTAAGAAAATTTGAATTTCGCGGGCTACCCTAGCGCATCCACCTTAACCCCTTATTTGCCAAATAGTGTTATAGTGGTCTACAGCCAATTAATAAAAATAAAAGTTATAAAACTTAACCCAACTACGACAAAAAAGTCGGTATAAACAAGATATCACAGACAACAAATTAACAATCCAGAATCACACATGATAAATCAAACTGATTACGTGTGACTCCGGATTTTTTATGTGACGTCACATAGCCTATAACCAGCGGCCGATCAAGTCGCTTCCAACGATACCTCATTTGTCAAATTGTGAAGAGTATTTTAGAACATAAACATAGATACAATTGATAAACCACCTTCAAAATTATTTAACAAGCATACTAAAACCAACATTTTCCACTTTCTAGGTACCACATGAAGACTTTCCACGACGCAGCCACATCTCACTACATCAGGTCCTCACAACTGTTCCACACCAACCTGTGCCACGCGCCAGCACTGTTCCTACTGTCGCGCAGTGATCCCGTCGGCGCCGAGAGAAGCAATCGCAGCGTGCATGACAGCTGGGTTCAGATGGGCATCAAGGTAATTTTTCTGTAGCTAGTAGATTTTTGTCTTGCGGAGCTCCTGGCTAAGTAATAACAGCCGCACGGGTCGCTTAACCTGATAGATTCAGGTTAAGCTACGCTTGCCAGGGTTGATCCGTAGATACATGATCATCGTTTCATACCGAGACTCCTCCGTGTCTCAGACAGCACGTTAAGCCATTCGTCCCGGCTGTCATTTGTGGATCTTTGAAAGTGTTTGCGGGCCGTCAGAAGCCCGAAAGTCTGACAACCAGTCTTACTAAGTGGTACCGTATTACCCAGTAACTGGGTTGTGTAGGTCATATAGGCAGTCGCTTCATGTAAAATACTGGTATTCAGCTGCATCCGGTTAGACTGGAACATACTGTAGTTACAATTATAGCATGATTAATCCCCAATTTATACCAAAATAATTTTATTATTTTAGCTAATATTCTCTTTTCTTCTATCCACAGTGCACCTGGAAGTGCTGGGACCGTTCCCCCCACGTGCAGCACTACACCAAGCACCCCAAGGAGTACGTGGCGGCGCTGTACGAACATCTGGATGCTTACGGACTCGTCTCGCAGCCCGAGAAGATGAGGATGAGGTTATAAGTGTAAGGTCTATTGAACTATGTAGTTAGATGGGTCAGTTTCTGAACGGTTAGTTGACCCTTGTGATGCGAGCTGAAGTATTGGAAAAAAAATATAATGCAATCTGTCAAAAATACTATCAATTTATCAACATTTTTGACAAGTTTGACAGATTGCGCCTTGATTGTGAACGTTTTTTAAGTACGAGAATTAGCCAACAGGTATCGAGTTTTATGCCGCCCATTGGCCTCTTGGCTTCACATGCCGGCGAGAAATATCTCTCAGGCATGCCGGTTTCCTCACGATGTTTTCCTTCACCGTTTTAAGCAAGTTCTTTGCGAATATAAAGGTAAAAAAGAGGCTAAAACTATAATAATCTAATGCATCTGCTCACATCACAAGGGACTTAGTGCTGTCATAGGGTCAGTTCACACCGAGACGCGACACGACGCGCACTTTTTTATGATTCGATACAATATCGTATTTATTTATTACACAATAAGGTACACGCGCTGCGCAGCACCGCGGATCTCAGCGTACTTTGACACGTGTCAACACTCGCACTGAAATTATACCTTTTCGTGAAGAAAATAAGTTTGATATTGTTAAAAAGTGCGCGCACCGTCGCGTCGCTTCACGCCGCGATCTGAACTGACCCATAGGCTTAACGTTTTGAAACCATTCTGGAAATGACCTGTACGTAGTTAAAAGCCCTGTCGTTCTACATTTGGCTTGACCGAATTGGGTGAATAATAATCGGATACGAACTACAATATCTTACTGTTACACTCCGGTTAAAAATACCCCCGAGACCGTGTATAAATTAATTTGAACGCAATATAGCTTGGGGATTGAAATCCGTGAAGAGATATTACAGCCTAAATACGGGCAGTACTACAAAATAAATAAGCAATGAGAGACGTTTGGTTCCCGAATGATATAACTTTATGATTTAAAATTAGGGATGCTCCGTGCTTTGACCGCATGCGGGCAGCGAACATAATTATGTAACGATGAACTTAAAATATCTCATAATAAAGGCAGTTTGAACTGCCTTTGCAATGTTAAAAAAAAAATTATTGTTGGCGGTTTTGAATAAAGATTACATCGGTCACCAATGCCACAGTATAATAAAGTAACAGTATTACGTCTCGGCAGGGAACTTGAAATAATTCCTACGGCCGCTCGGTAGATAAACCTTCGCGTCCGTGTGTAACTGCCGCGCAGTCGAGACCGTTGCTTACTGATACACAAAGATTTCGAAGCGTGTCATTTCGGCCGTTTTCTATGACGATATAATACTGTTACTTATTTATACTGTGCCAATGACTTACTACTATTATGAATCGTTTGAAGGACACTGAACGAGGCACAATAGAAGTTTTATTGTTATTACGTCTGGGGGCGTTAAGTGTTAAAATGAGCAGCGGTTTGTGAATTTTTGTTAGCGATTAACTACTACTAAAGCCTAGTTTACACGGGTAAAGTAGTCTACACATTAGTAAAAGGAATTGAATAAATTAATTATAACAAGTCGCTAACTATAATGCAAGCATATTTAATAATTTTATCGTTCATATAAAGTAAATTTAACCCTCGGGAGAATACTTTTAAAATATAGGTAATGCTCGAGCTTTTGTTTTAACAAGCTCATGCAATAAGCTTTTTATAAGCTAAGCTAAAAATAATGGCGAAATTACTCGTATATTTCCTAAGACAAATAAAAATCTTCTTAGCCAATAAAATGGGAACATTGGTTTGTTGACAATTTGATATTGAATGAAGAATATTGGATTGTTGTAGTTTTGTTGTGTTGCTGGCAACACTGAGTGACAGTGTTGCTAGTTTTTATGTTTTTTTGATGGATTTGTTTAAAAACGCATTGGTGTATTGAATCAACTGATATTTTTAAACTCGTTAAATATGATGTTTTGTCTCGCTTCGTCATTTAATTTCAACTATGAAAATGAGAGGGATGTAACACTTTTTACGAAATCTAACATTAAAACACTTGACAGTTGTTAAGTATTTCTTTTGTTACTTTAGCTTGACTCGACTTCGACTTGCAGGGTGCGTTTACATTAGCAGAGTTATTAGTTTAGTTCGAGTACTAATAGTAGTATAAATGTCAATCTTAGTTTTTACTAGTTTGTTATGTTTTTTACAGAACTCGACTGCCGCACTCTACTAACCACTCGACCAATGTAAACTTAGCTTTAAGGAACACTAACTCCTTTTTCTTTAATACGTATTTTGTCAGTTCCTAAATTAATTAAAAACAACTATTGTCGATTACATGAATTTTACAAAGTTGTAAATCAGGTCTAAAGTATTAGAGCGAAGATTTATATCATGTTTAGTTAATAAGATTTTTTACATTATAGTTTTAGTTTAAGAGAATATGCACTGTAGTTTAATATATTATTATAGAAAATACACTTTTATAAAAACTTTCGGCGTTTGATTTTTGTATAAATAAGGAAATTATATATATAAAAAAAAAAAAATTGTTTGAAATATTAATTGAATAAACAAGGATAATGAGATCATAAAATATATTTCAATGTTTGATTTGAACAGCGATTATGCTGTGGTAAAAATGTTAGCCAGTCAGTATTTGAAAAAACCGGCCATGTGCGGTTTCGCCCACGAAAGGTTCCACACACAGGTAGTACAATATTTTGCAAAATACGCGGAAAACAACACGTATGTTGTATGGGGACCCCTTTAATTTTTAACTTTACTAAAAAAAATTGTTGTGTAAGTAAGTATTCTATAGAAATGTAGCGCTTCCGAAGCGAAAAAAAACGGGCTGTGCGTGTCGAACCACGCACAATGAAGGGTTCCGTAGTTGGGATGAATATCCCAATAACAAACATTTTAGTTGAACAAATTGCTCTCCCATACGGAATGTATGGGACAACATGTTTTTGAAACTGCAAATGTTGGTCGATCGTTACTCCGTAACGACCCTACTTTGCTGGGCTAGTTTTCCTTTTTACCCGCCTACGGCGAAGAAAAAAGGAGGGTTATGATTTTGACCAGTATGTATGTATGTTCATCTGTTCCCTCATATCTTCTAAACGACTCATCAAAATTTTACAAATTAAGTATCGTTGGAAGCGTCTTGATCGTCCGCTGGTTATAGGCTGGGGATAGTGACGTCACATTAAATTAAAAATGGCGCCCTCTACAGTACATAAAGTCAGGAACTTAAAAAAATAAATTGTTTAATCGTACCATGTTAGGTATCAAATAGAAGGGCTTAATGAGCACATTACAAAAAGATATATATTATAAACACAAAAGAATTAAAAAAAAATTTAAGTAATAAAAACTAAAACCCAACTACGACTAAAAAGGTATAAACAAGACACCACAGACAGACAAATTAAAAATCCGGAGTCACACGTAATCTGTTCGATGTATCCCTAACACGTGTGACTCCGGATTTTTAATTTGTCTGTCTGTGGTGTCTTGTTTATACCTTTTTAGTCGTAGTTGGGTTTTAGTTTTTATAACTTTAATTTTAATTCACATATATTATAGCCGTGATTTTTTTCACATATCCAATACCATTCATTTAGACTTTGTGTTTGAAGAGGTCTTTCAAGAACATGTTTTGCCATATTCGGGGTTCACTGGGCACGATCAATTCTGCCTTCTGCACGATAATGCTCGCCCACACGGCATTACAAAATTGCAGTGGCCAGCACGTAGTCCGGACTTAAACCCAATACAGCATATCTGGGCAATGTTCAATAGAAAGATTAAGTCCACCTCCAATCCGCCAGAAACTCTAAACCAACTTAGAAATGCGGCACTGGCCGCTTGGGAAGACATACTGCAAGTTGATATCAGAAACATCATTCAAGGCTAGGCTAGAGGAGGAAACACTGATATTAAAACGTAGAGACATTTAAGAAATTTGGTACTTTTTAGGGTTCCGTACCCTAAGGGTAAAACGAGACCCTATTACTAAGGCTCCGCTGTTTGTCTGTCTGTCTGTCTTATCACCAGGCTGTATCTCATGAACCGTGATAGTTAGACAGTTGAAATGTTCACAGATAATGTATTTCTGTTGCCGCCATAACAACAAACACTAAAAAACAGAATAAAATGAATATTTAAGGGGGCTCCCATATAATAAACGTGATTTTTTTTGCTCGTTTTTGCTCGATATTGATAACGGCAACAGGTAGACGCTTAAAATATTCACAGAATATTGAAATATATTTTCACTTTAAAAAAAAGTAATTTAATTAAAATAAAACAAATATTTAAGGGGGGCTCCCATACAACAGACATGATGTTTTTGCCGTTTTATAGATAGTGGAACGGAACCCTTCATGCGCGAGTCCGACTCGCACTTGGCCGGTTTTTAAATTTTATAGTGTTTTTAAATTGATAGTACAAAATGTTTTCTCACACTCTCACTTTATACGGGAGAGAAAATTTAAATAATTGTTTCCCAGAAAGCTGGAGCGGCAGAGACGGGCCCATCCCTTGGCCACCTCGACCACCTGATTTAACTCCTGTGGATTTTTTCGAATTCGACGGCTAGGTCAAAATAAGAATCCAAGACGACGGCTGCGAAAATTTTCGTGATGGACCGAAAGAAAAAAAAAAAAGAATAATTGTTTATTCTGCACAAACAAAAAAAGACAAAATAATACAAAAGTAGCCAAAAGCCTCGTATTCAACCAATAAAAAAAGGTATCGTATCGATCGTCGTTGGTATCGTTTTAATGGTGTCTCGAGGGAACTTACTTTACTCTATGGAGCAGGGTTGCCAATTTGTGGGGATTTCCCCAAACTGTCGGGAATCTAAGACGATTGGGGAATATGTGGGGAATTTGGGATTTTCAAATTTTACCAATTCAATCCAATATTACATTATAATCAAACATCATTCTACTACATACTCGGATAAGGATCACTCATCCAGTAAATTCCTGTCAACATTTTTTTTGCATGGTAATGTTACGTTAATTTCAACGAATTTTACTTAACTTACTACTACAGGACTAAAACTTAATGTACTGAATTTGTCATGCTGTTGCATTTTTTCTTGAAAAGCAGAGCCACCGTGAACTGCAATCTTAAACTGGTCATGCAGTACCTACGCTACGAATCTACGATACGTCAGATACGTGAACGGTGAACATGAACGTGATAAGACCGGGTCCTTGTTTTGTTTTTCAATTTGAATGCATTTGAAAAGTTATAACTTTAGCTAACTGGTTTCTCTTCGCTTTGTGGATGATTGAAAATTTGATTCTGAAACCTATTTTGAGGTTAAATTATTTTCAATTGTGTATTTTTGTTGATTTGTTGTTTAAAACGAGTTCATTGAAATAATTTTGTGGGGAATCAGGATTTTGCTCTCCCCAAATTCGGGGATTTTCATCAATGATTTTGGGGAATTTGGAAAATAGACATTGGCAACCCTGCTATGGAGGGAACTAAAGCCGATACTCGGCACTCGGCGGAAACTCGGCAGTTCATAGTCTGTGCGGTAGTTCATGATAGAGCTATCTCCGACACGGACGTTTGTATCATCTCAGAAAATGACGGACTGCAGATTACTCGTTTCATAAAGTTTTCCATGACTTTTTCACAGAGATGTACGCTGTATCTCACCGATGACGATAAGTGTGTAATATGAAATGGTTAATGAATTTCGTTGCTGACCGTACCAACATTTAAAAATCGCCAGTCATTGAGGCAATCTAATTGCACGCGCAAAAAACATAATATGTCTACGGTTGCCCATCCAAGTTGGTTGGGCAACCTGATACTAACTAGAAGATACTATCTAGATGCATGATACTATCTAGAAGAGAATGAACTTACCTAATTACCTACTGTTATTATGATGAGTCACGCGGGACACGATAGTGGATACCCCGATTACCCTGTATAAAACATGCTGAAGTGAAGTTTCGAGAAATGGTAAAAGGATACATGAACTACATAATATTGACAATATTTTAACTGGCATTGTAAGTCTATGGCTATAAAGCGGGCATAAATCAGCCAATTAAATAGTGCAATACATAAAAGTAATTTATAGCTGGATCGCCCTAGTAAACCCTGTAAAGAATAACTTTCCTAATGCAATTCAAATTCTCCACTGATTATTTTAACGTAGTTAGTTCTATTTTTGAAGCCGGCCTTATTAGTGCATTCATTACAATACAACTACAGATACAACGCCAAACTTAACGTGAACTACGCTACAATTAACAATAACATAAAAACTTTTTACAAAAAAAAAAACAACCGACTTCCAAAAAAAACACTAAAAAAGTGAAAAATAACTTTAATTTCGGAAGTCGGTGTCTTTGCTTTTCAATTTCCGTTTTTTGCCACCGACTTCCGACTTTTCTTTAAAGTTATTTTTCACTTTTTTTGAGTTTTTTTTGGTAGTCAAGTCGGTTGTTTTTTTTTTTGTAAAATGTTTTTATTTTTCACTTTTTAGTTGTGGTACCTACCCCACACAAATCCGAATCCACTACCTGCTATGTAAATAACAGTGAAGGAGTCAAACAGGATATCATCTAGATAAACTACGTGGAAAAAATACGTAATATTGAACCTAACTCAAAAATTACGCAAGCAAAGTTAATAAAATTTATATGGGACCACCTCGGAAGCATGACCTACCAAACAAAAAAAGAATCATCAAAATCGATTCATAATTGGAGGAGTAATCGCGTAACAAACATACAAAAAAAAAAAAAAAACAGACGAATTGAGAACCTCCTCCTTTTTGAAGAAGTCGGTTAAAAACACAGTCAATTGCCCATCCCACATACCGAGCAACATCAATACATCTTTCACAACTGCATAACTGGAAGCAATTTTAGACATTTCGGCTTCCTCATATTAATGTATCCTTGAGCTGATTTTGGCAGCGCCGCATTAGTTTACACGCGGCTAGCGTGCTCGACACACGTCTGCATACCAAGGAGCATTAACCCATTTTCAGGTCATCGTTTTGCATAAATAAGTGACATTTAGAACTATTTTTGACTGTACGGATGTTTTTGTGTGGTTTATTAGAAGTGAAAGTGTTTTAAATTGTGCTGGATTTAAGGTACGTGATTTTTTTAAAGTGTTTTGTAGATATAATACAACATTATGCATGCGTTGTTTGTTATTCCAGTTAAGCATATGCGGTACAAAGGTTAGAGAAAGTATATAATAATGTAAGTAAGTATATATATACAAGGTGGAGAAGACAATACGACAAAAAATAAAACTCCGTATATCTAATGACGTTTTCGGTCTACATACAAAAAAATAATCAAATATATCCAATAGTTTAGTTACGATAGCTAGTCAAAGATCGGCAAATCCCATAGTCGGCCCATCACTACTATATAGTTTCTTTGAAAGAAATACTTTTTTTAATTTCCATGTTAGGATTTATTTGATAGTTCCAAAATACTCTTATGCATTAGTATTGCCGGTGTTTTCATTTATTGTTGTATTGTCGTCTCCACATTGTATATAATTATATTTTTACTTTATATTTTTCGTCTGCCGGTTTACGGTAGCATAATAATAACAATTTGTTTATTGATGATGTAAACATTTGATAACCGCTTATCATTTTCTTTATCAGTCATCGCTTACAGTACAACCCATGTGAATGAGGTCGGCAATTTTAGTGGCAACTGTTGATTAAATACACAGGTTGATTCATGTTCGCTCTCTTTTACCACCTCTGGGTTGGCACTACCCACCAGATAATTTAAAATGCGACATAATTTTTATGGAATTATCCGTCAGATAGTTTAACTGGGAGGCGGGTGGTTGATTTAAATGTGATTGTACTAAAGGTACGCTTCTGCCTAACCCTTCGGGGATTAGAGGCGTGATGTTATGTTATGATTTATCTGAGTCTTAAGTAGAAGTGAAACAGGGACATTAATGTTATTGACTAATAGGCGACCTCTCTTGTAGAACTGGAATTTTAGAACATTTTAACTACTGATAAGGTATAACTTTAGCAAATTCTATGTTGTAAGAAAATAAAGTTGTTGCATAAATACTTCGATACTCTATTAATATTTAATAATATTAATCAGAACAACAATTACAACGAGTCTCTAATAATATCTTAATAAATAATTGATGAATAAAATATATATTTAAAATTAAGAACATAATATAAATGAAATATAATTATAATTTTAAATCAATACCTAAGTATATGTAAAAAAAAAAAATTTGGTGATTATTATTTAACAATATTTAATTAATAATCACGTCGTCCAAAACATTTGACCCAAAATAATGTCTGGGAAGACTGTTTATTTGTTCTGGGTTATGATATTATTAGTCCCAGAAGTAAGTTGTTCAGTTTGACCCAAACGGCTGAATGGATTTGGATGAAATTTGTCACAAGGATAGACTTGGACCTGAATTAGGACATAGGTACTTTTTATCCCGGTAGTACATTCCTGTTTGGTAGTTTCCGACATTCACGCGGGCATAACCATAAATCATGACTTTGCCTTCTGTTATCGATGTCTGAATGAAATGAGCTCCAGTTTTGTAGCCGACTTGAATACTAGTGACTCACAATTACAAATTAATTGACCTATATTCGATAGCATTGTAGTCACAATCAGTCATTTAAAAGCAAGTCTTGAAACTGAAAATAAATAACGTATTTTTATCGTAAAAAAACACAGGAAGTAATGATTAATGATGGCAATGTATGATGATCATCAGCATTACCTGAATATACATAATAAAAACTTTTTACAAAAAAAAAACAACCGACTTCCAAAAAAAACACTAAAAAACTGAATGATAACTTTAATTTCGGAAGTCTTTGCTTTTCAATTTTCGTTTTTTGTAAAAAGTTTTTATCTTTCACTTTTTAGTTGTGGTACCTACCCCACACAAATCCGAATACCACTACCTGCTATGTAAATAACAGTGAAGGAGTGAAACAGGATATCGTCTAGATAAACTAAGTGGGAAAAATACGTAATATTGAAGCTAACTCAAAAATTACGCAAGCAAAGTTAATAAAATTTATATGGGACCACCTCGGAAGCATGACCTACCAAACAAAAAAAGAATCATCAAAATCGATTCATAATTGGCGGAGTAACCGCGTAACAAAAATAGATTAAAAAAATAAAAATAACATACAGACGAATTGAGAACCTCCTCCATTTTGAAGAAGTCGGTTAAAAATGATTCTGTATGTCTGTTTGAGGAAAACTGCTTGACAGATTTTGCATAGTGCATTTAAAAAATACTTACCTACTTACTGTACGAATGTTATAATATCATTGACGTATGTATAATAATACAGCGATAGAACTTGGTTCCAAAATGACATTCAAGCTGTTGCTTGAATGTCATTTTGGAACATATTGCAATTGCATGTTCATATTGCAATTGTCAATTTTTACGTGATTAATACGTGCATTGATGCGCAAATGCATCGTCTACCAAATGAACTGATTGCCAATAATACGCACCATGCCATAGGGACCCATTAAACTTATTTATTTATGTACCTTCCCACTTAAGCACTTACTTACTAGTTATTAGTAATAATTATGCATTTATTATTTGTTTGATATTTCTAGGTCGCGGGTCGCTATGGAGGCGTTTTGGTTGCGGACTGCAGTTTCCGTAGCCGCCAACCACGGAAAAAGATTCATCTGTTGTAAGAATGTAAGTAAAGTCTCTTCGTACGTCTTATAGAACTACAAAATATACTTATACTTGAGAAAGTTTTCGACCAACACATACCTACATACATACATATATGTGCTGCGGTATTTGTTTATTTTTTCCCAAATATCGTAGAATTATGCTGAGATAGGAGTTTTTGGACAGGTTTTCTTTTATTTATTTATTTATTCACAAGGCAACTACCACAGGTAACAATCACATTATATCACTACGTTCACATTATAGGTTTCGATCTGATTATCACCCAAAGCGTAATCGTACATCGTGTTTTCCTGATACACGTTGTTTTATTTTATTACTTGTTTTATTGATTTTGTTAGTTTTAATGATTGTTTTTATTGTTATATTTCCTGTAAGTGTCCCAAATAAAATTATTTTCTTTCTTTCTTTTTTTCTTTCTTTCATACATATAAAACTCACGCCTTCTTCCCATGAGGGTAGGAGAAACGAAAGAACGCCACCTGCTACGCTCCTTACATATTACTTTTGCTTCGTTTACGTTCAATTATCGACCAATACAGAGTCTAATAAAAATCCGTACGCAACAAACGCGTTTGCAGTTGGACGTGGAGTTGCGTATCAGCCCACGTGATACAACACAATAAAATTATTGTGAAGGTCACGGTCGTCCTGTCCTTCAGACCCATATGTATGCGCATGCGGGTCCTAATTGTCATAACGGGGAGCCTTTCGACAGAGGGTTGATTTACGTTACCCCTCAATACGTAGCGATATAAATGTAGGGTGGTTCCCAGCTAATTAAATTACTTAAATCGATATAAATGAAAAAGTATTCACAATAGGTTCGAGGTTGTAAATACAATCGATTTTAAATTTTCGTATTCAGGTTAGCCAGCGCAGTGTCCCACAAAACGAGTAAAAAAAATTAAAACAGAGACTGCTAAGGACAGGATTGATCGTGAATTCGACTCTCGAGCTAAGCAATGTGGTAGTCCGTCCATTTAAAGGGCTAAATCTGAGTCAGCGCGTAGCTACTTCGGTTTAAAGCATCAATATACATCGATAGATGATGTCTAAGTAAACGTAGTATGGTCAGGCATAAGATTTCTACCAACGGAATCCATAAAATTCTTCCCTTTTGCAGGTCGCTTCCCGTCCGCTGTTATCATGCGTTCCCGTGGCGACGATGTCGGTGGATCGCGGTGCGCACACACAGAATATACATCAGAACATGGTATACATCAGCAATGATAAAGTCAAGTTAAAAGCAGATCCTACCACTATGAAGTAAGTTATATTTACGAAAAATTCGCGTATAATTTATAGAAATACTCCCCAGGTAGAGAGTACCTAATATCTAGTTTATACTCTACCTAAACCACTTTAAGCAGAACTAAGTTACATGATAACTAATGATAAGACTAAGTTATTTTAAAACTTATTCATATTTTTTTCAGATTAAACCAGAACATAGACAAGCCACTATGCATAATAATGAACTGGATGATGGCCAAACCTAACCATGTTGAAAAATACGCTAAACTCTACTTAGATCATGGATTTGACGTGGTTTCCGTGTCCTGTTCACCTTGGCAGCTGATGTGGCCAGTGACAGGATCCCAGGTATGTTTGAACACCTTTCTGACGACATAATGGGTTAAGACCAAAGATGAGAGCCGAACCGTTTCGTAAGATGACCTTAGGATTGCTGAAACTATTGATTGTGTTGTAGACCTAGGTAGGTACTAAACCTACCTAGCTCTACAACCCATCGTTTCGTCAACCTTCAAGTCTGATATAATAACCATACCATACCTACCACCATACCATCAACCACCATAGGTACTACCAACCACCATACCATACCACCAACCACCATAGTTACTACCAACCACCATACCATCAACCACCATAGGTACTACCAACCACCATACCATCAACCACCATAGGTACTACCAACCATCATATACCACCAACCACCATAGGTACTACCAACCACCATACCATCAACCACCATAGGTACTACCAACCATCATATACCACCAACCACCATAGGTACTACCAACCCCCATACCATCAACCACCATAGGTACTACCAACCATCATATACCACCAACCACCATAGGTACTACCAACCACCATACCATCAACCACCATAGGTACTACCAACCACCAACCACCATACCATCAACCACCATAGGTACTACCAACCACCAACCACCATAGGTACTACCAACCACCAACCACCGTACCATCAATCATCACACCACCAACCACTGTACCATCAACTACCATATCACCAACCACCATACCATACGACCATCCACCAACCACCATATCACCAACCACCATCCACCAACCATCGTACCATGTCATACCATACCACCATCCACTATACCACCGACCACCATACCATACCACCAACCACCATACCGCCACATTCCTTATCTTGCCGCTTAACTCTTTCAGACGATTTACGTATAGCGCTAATATAAAACGCCTGTTTTAAAGCCTGTCTGATACGCATACTGTGGAAAATTTAAATTTATCTATCAGATTCATGAAACAGGTGTTTTTCCGGTTGTTTTTGAACTATTTCAGACTTTGGCACATAATAAAATTATCCATTATCCGATTTCAATTACATCCTGTATTACTAAATCACGACATTTTCGTTTAAATTCAGGTAATCGCAGAAAGACTGCTGAAGTTCATGGAGGTGAACAGTCAGAACCCGCTGGTCATTCACGGTTTCTCCGTCGGCGCGTATGTGTGGGCAGAGCTCTTAGTACACGCAGTGAATGATAAGAAACAGTAAGTTGAAGTAAAAATTTATTAGAACCTGGTAACTTTAACCCGGTTTCATCCCGTAGCAAAAATATTAGAAATCTGTCTGTTAAACATACAATACACAGAGTCCGTATACTATTTACATGACGGCTGTCATAGCGCAACAGATTGTTGCTATGGATACTGGGCCATACTTTAGACACAAGTTCAAGTGTAAGTAGTAAGTGAGAAGAAAGAAAGAAAAAAAGTTGCCGTTGGTGCCGGCTGTCATTTGTGGATCTTTGACAGTCATTATGGGTCGTCAGAAAAACGTCGACGTCGACTGGTTTTCAGCCCAAAAGTCTGACAACCAGTCTTACCAAGGGGTATCGTATTACCCAGTTACTGGGTTGTGGAGATCAGACAGGCAGTCGCTCGATGTAAAATACTGGTATTCAGCTGCATCCGGTTAGACTGGAAGCCGACCCCAACATAGTTGGGAAAAGGCTAGGCAGATTGACTTTAGACACACAAATAACAGTATTAATAATAAATTATTTATAATAAATTACCAAGAGATTGGAAAGATTTAAATGCTTTGCTGTTTAAGAAGAGACTACGTATATTTTTGATAGATAAAACGTACTAAAGTGTGACTGAGTTCCTATCTGAAAAAAAAAATTGTTGACTTTTTTATTATTCGATTTATGTATATATAAGGAACTCTAATTTTATTGAATAATGATTAATTTAATAATAATTGATCTAATGATAGATAATAATTTGATGTAACTATAATATAACTATGACAATAATTTGATATAAATGATAATATACAATAATAATAATTTGTCGTAAATATTTGCATGCTGAATGGCAAAATATGGCTGATCTTTCTCAAACTCAAACTCAAAGCATTTATTTCAAATAAACCAATTACAGGTACTTTTGAATTGTCAAGGGGTCGGTCAGTCAAAAAAATGAAGCTAGTTGCCCATTCCAAAGCGTAGTAGGTTCCTATGGCGAAGAACGGGCAAGAAACTCCACAGACACTCTTTTAAATCAAAATTTTGTTACAATATATTGGTTACATCATTCATTTGAAATTAAACATGTCAGAACAATGTAAAAAAGAAAAAAAAAGAGACGTGCACGTTAAAAGCGTCCGTAAAGAAAAAAAACAATTCAAAAATTAAAATAACTTAATTTCTACTGTACTAACACCTATTGATGTATCATCTACCCGTATTTGCAAAAATAAAATTATTCTTATTCTTATTACGTCTTCATAGAAAACGGCCGAAATGACGCGGGCTCTCAGTCGAAATCTCAGTCTGGCGTTACGCACGGACGCAGGTTTATCTACCGATCGGCCGTAGGTAATTATTTCAAGGGCAGTGCCGAGACATAATACTGTTACTTTGTTATACTGTGGTTTAGATTTCACTCACTGAAAGTGACACATGAAACATGGTTATCCACTTTCTACTACGACGCAGCATAGAAAGAGTTATGCATACGATTTTAATGAATAGTGTATGGAGGTTCGATGGTAAATCAAAACGCAGCCAAGTGCGAGTCGGACTCTCTAACGAAGGGTTCCGTACCGTACAATATAAAAAAAAAACACTTTTCACATATTATTAATTGTTGTTATAACACCCATAGTAGTAGGCACTCTGCGAAATTTCAAGTATCTACCTATTACGGTTCGAAATATACAGCCCTGTGACGGACAGACAGCGAAGCCTAAGGGCCGGCGCACATCTGGCGAGGCGCGAGCCAAACAAATATCGACCTTGAATCAGTTGAAATAAAGTTGAAAATAAATAAACTTCCATTAGCTCGAGAGCGTGTCTAAGCGGAAAGAGGAGCGCATCTCAGGTTATTCATTCTCAACTTTATTTTTAGGCTGGCAACGTTGATATTTGTTTGGCAGTAACAACCGCGCCTCGCCAGGTGTGTGCCGGCCCTTAGTGTTACGGTGCCATTGGCACCCTTTGGGTTGGACGGAACCCTTAAAACCACCGAATCAGTGATGCGATATTAGGACAATTATTTAATAGAATAAAAAATAAAATGGTTGCCTTTATTCCCAGATTCCAGCCAGTATTGGACCGCATAGCTTCTCAAGTGTGGGACTCTGGTGCGGACATCCACGAGATTCCGGTCGGCTTTCCCAGCGCCGTGTTCCCGCGCAACAAATTCTTACAAGAGCTCTTCAGGAGTTATATTAAGTGAGTACCTTATGGCTTAGGTACAGTCAACAAAAGGTTAACCAGACAAAATATACCGGCCGCTTTAACTAGCCGCCCGATGGGCATATATACAAGATTCCAACATCAATCGTTGGGCAGTTGTCCGCCAGACACAACACCTGTCTGGTCGGAGGATCCTCCCTTTACCCCATACCTCTAAACATCTGGCATGGCCACAATCAGGGATTTTAGTTTTGATAACACAAAAATATTGTCACTAATTAGTCGAAATTTGTCGCCAAATATCAGAATTTGTCGGTCACTGGTTCTAAAGTTATAAGGGTTTATAAGTGGCCGATCTGGGGAGCATCTCCTCAGCTTGGCCCGATTTGAATCTCAAAAGCTAGGGCATCTAGCGACGATCTGTTTTCTCCCAAATTTTATCGCTAAATCGAAGAGTTTGAGCTCTTGGACTATAACTTAAAAATTGAATACTTTATGTTTGGGACGCTTTAAATTTCATACTAATTATGCTGAACTTGTTGAACGTAAATGCAACAAGAAACTTTGATAAAAACCCCATCTGCGTAAATTCTGATGATAATGTATCCACTAACAATAATTTGTGATTTAGTAGTCATTGTTTAAATGCGACTTGTCTTGAAGTAGCATACTTATTGAATGTTCGGCTAACAACTGACCTCATTGGATGGTCGGCTAACAATTAACAAGTCTAGCAACTAGGACAGCATGATCGACGCATTTATGTTAATAATAAACCTATACTTATAATTGCTTTGTTACCCGACTGCGCGACAGAAAAGATAGGGATATGTTTTTCATGCGTATGCCATATGCACTTTTATGGTGTGTGGTGGCCCAGTGGTAACGACCCCGATTTACGAGTTGTAAGTCGTGTGTATGTATTTTAATGTGGGATTCTTTATAATATATACCTTCGAAGCTGGATGAATTTTAATACATGATTGTGTCTCTCGACTCGTCTGGGTCGCGCGATGGTTACAGGTTATTATGAAATCAAAATGGTGGATTTTAGACGTCAATAAGTAAGGTTTTGAAGATTTTTTTTGTACCGTGACCATTTGATTTCTGAAATAAAGGGCTTAAGGAGACGATTCCAAAAATATAACACACTAAGGGCTGATTTCATCAAAGTCAGATATCTTTTATCCGTGGAATAAAATTGTCGTCTGACAGTTTTCGTATGGAAAATTTGTCAAAAATTCAACATTCGCCCTAAGAGATATAGAATAAAAATAAAACAAAAAAGCCGATTGTAACTAAAACTCACTTTTCGAGCTGTTTGATGGAGTTGGTGGCATTAAATCGGAGATTTAACTAAAATACTGCCACTGTCCGTAGATTTGTGCTATAAGTTCGCCCTCTTCAATTTAACTGGCGAAATGTCGGTTTTCCAAACACCTCAGCCGATCTAATAGAATACAGCCTTGAATTTACATGATTTTCCCACTTCTCCAGAACCCATATGAAAGCCTTCCACAACGTAGCGACGAAACATTACATGAGAGCAACAGAGGTGTTCCATGAAACGCCCTGCAGAGCCCCAGGGCTCTTCCTGGTGTCCAAAACTGACCTCGTAGGTGCTGAGAAGAGGAGTAGAAGCGTTCACGACTCTTGGGTTAGGAGTGGGATGAAGGTAACATACTTTTTTTTAAACCTACTTATTTATAAGCTTCCTTAGTAGTTGGCTGCGTCATAGGTTTGTGGTTGTAAGCACAACTGCTGAGTCTGAGGGTTTAAACCCCGGGTCGAGCGAATCAGAGACCGGTTAATGGTAGTAGGTTCCTATTACATGGGAGTTCTAAAAACATAACCGGGAAAATGAGGGTACACTACTAAACTCTGCCTACCCCTTAGGGGTGATGTCATGCTGTAAATCTGTAATCGTAGACTGGGTGGAAGTCTTTCAAGTATCGAGTAAATAGGTTCCTTTCAGGCAAACGCGTGTACCATCTTCATCTGCATTATCGTGTACCATCGGGTGAGATATCGGTCAAACCTGGTATTAATTTTCTTTGAATAACTATTAACTTCAAACATTATTATGACCACAGTGCAACTTCAAATGCTGGGACAAGTCACCGCACGTACTGCACTACATCAAACACCCTGAGGAATACAAACAAGTGTTGTACTCACACCTGGACGAATGCGGACTACTCAAAAAGTTATAGTAAACACGACTAGAGCGAGACTGTCATACATGTCGGAGTGACAGAGGTGACGCTATGAATCATATTTACGGCCGATAGTGTACTATAGTCGTTGCGGTTTAGCATGACAATCGCGGTCATTGACCCACCTACATTTTCTAAAATTTCCAGTGGAATATGATTCAAAATTAGGAGCTGAATGCCTGTTAAGTTGCGGAGGGTTGTCCCTTACACCCTGTATAGTATTTTGCCTGCAATAAAAGACTATTCATTTTATTTTTATTTAATAAACTGAAATAATGACCGTTAATGCCCTGAATCAATATTAAGGTGTATCTTTTCATACACGAAATCTCTTAAGGGGTCATTGTACTCATCATTATATACAACTTTCAGCATGGGACCAACCCTGAAATCGCGAAATTATAATCAGCTGTTCCCTACATTTGGCGAACTATGCGAACATAAATGTAGAGAACAGCAGATTTTTTTCGTGACACCTTATATACAATGTGGAGACGACAATACGACAAAAAATAAAACTCCGTATATCTAATGACGTTCTCGGTCTACATACAAAAAATTAATAAAATATATCCAATAGTTTAGATACGATAGCTAGTGAAAGACCTGCAAATCCCATAGTCGGCCCATCACTACTATTTAGTTTGTTTGAAAAAATGACTTTTTTAATTTTGATGTTAGGATTTATTTGATAATTCCAAAATACTCTTATGCATTAGTATTGCCAGTGTTTTCATTTATTGTTGTATTGTCGTCTCCACATTGTATATCGTGAAGTTCAACATGTTCCAGTAACGAAAAACGATTCATAGTTTATTGTTTGGATTTCTACGGAGATATTAGGGAAAGGGCAATGACCGATGACTATTGCCATACTTAAACGTGACAAATAGTAGGAGAGTTTTCAAGTCACTTGTGAAACGGTGTCTATGAGACAATTTAAGATAATGTGAACTTGGGATTGGGACGTTTCGCGCAAATATTCGCGTTTTGTAGCCTGGTAGCCAACACAAAATGTACCCTATTTCCGTTCAAAAAAAGTACAATATTTATTAGCGGAATATCGCGAATGTTTGTGGAAATATGCTAAGTCCAGTATCACCCCACCACCGCGTAATAAAGCTTATATTTGGACAAGAGACGTTGTTCAAGGGCACAATACGGCCGAATGAATCATGACCGGCCCGAAGTTCGCGCAGAAGGCTACGCATTAACATGTTTCTGGAACCAAATAATGGAGACATGAGCCGAGTGTGAGTGAGGGAACATGCGCGAAAGTTCGGAGAGCCTATGTTCAGACCGGCCGTATTGTAAATAGCATTTATTTCAAGTCATAACATATTTATCATCAGTCATTTTCCTAAGAAAACCATTGAATATTTTTAATAAATAATTAATTAAGGAAACCTTTTGTTAACTAATGGTATTTTTGTTATTTTGTAAGGTTTTTTAATACAAATTAAATAAAAAATGTACTTAAACCTGGCTGTTTTTTTTAAGGCATGTATTTAATCGAACCTCAAATAATTCCCATTTTGAACCGGTTTGGTTGAGGTATCTTAGCTGCGACCAACACTCGGCGTGGCAACACTTCGTGTTCGGGTTCGTGACTGGTCAATCGTCATCTTGAGGATGCCTCGTTGAGAGATGAAACACGTCGATTTCTTACAGGCTTTTTTTATTCAGGGTTTGGGGGACTCTTGGTGAAGAGGAAATGGTTACTTAATATACCTACGTCTATTGTATTTTATAATGGATTTCCGTAAAGTCACGCCAGAATAAATTAACAACCAAGAAATAAGTTGTAAGCAAAAGTATAATTCGCTTAAAATTATTTACAACAGTGTAATGATCACGTAATATAATATTATCGTAAGTTATCGCGTAGGTAGAGCAACCCCAAAACATTTTCACACACTTCTTCATTACAACAAGCGATCAAACTTCGATCTATTATGGTTCTTATTCCTCTTCTTAGTAGGATTCTTATTAATCTTCTGTTTCGGACCCTTTATCCTCTCTTTCGCCGCCATCTTGAGAATCTGGGATCTCTTGCTCTGCTTTTTCTCTGTTTTGACAGTTTGTCTATGGATTTCGGCCTGAGCTTTTAGTTTATGGTTGGTCCTCATTTTGTGTTGTGAACCTTCTTTCGCTGTTAGACCGGTGAATTCACCATATTCGAAATCTCTGGGTTTTCTGACAAACTGTCCAGGTTCATTCCTACGCGGACCTTGATTCCTGTTGTTCTTATTAAATCTGTTATTAGGTCCGCCTTGGTTTCTGTTAAATCTGTCTTGTCCTTGAATTTGATTGTCATTGTTAAATCTATTTTGACCTTGTATTTGGTTATTTTTGTTAAATCTGTCTTGTCCTTGATTTTGATTATCATTGTTAAATCTGTTTTGGCCTCGATTTTGTTTATTTTTGTTAAATCTATCATTACCTTGGTTTTGATTATTTTTATTAAATCTGCCTTGCGCTTGATTATTTTTGTTATTAAATCTGTTACCTCCTTCATTTTGATTATAATTATTAGAACCATCCCCTTCTTGATTATCATTCTTATTAAACTTATTCAGTTTTCCAAATTTCCTTCTCTTAGCGTAACTTTCGTCTGGCGCTATTTCTGGCTTCCGTTTCCTGTTTTTCTTGTCTGTGTTGGAGTTGTCTCCGCCATTTTGGTTTGCTAGAGGGTTATTGGCTATGGATTTCTCTAATCTTTTCTTTCTTGCGTTCAACGCTGTTCTGTCTTCTATTGAGAATGAGACGATGGGTCTCTGTGAAAAAAATAAAAAATAAATATGAAATCTACAAGATAATCGGAACTGTGAAATGAGGAATGGCATCATCTGCTTAGCCTCATCCCAACTATCTTAGAGTCGGCTTCCAGCCTACCGAATGTAGTCGAATACCAGTATTTTACATGGAGCGACTGCCCATCTGACTTGATCTGACCTCCACAACCCAGTTACTAGATAATAACCCCTTGGTAAGACTGGTTGTCAGACTTTCGGACTTCTGACGACCCGTAACGACTGTCAAAGATCCATGAATGAACAACGGCTTAACGTGCTCTCCGAGGCACATAAATAAACTTTTAATGAATTAATTGTTTAACATTAAACCAAGAATACTTACGTTATTCTTATCAAATATTTCAGGATTGTTGTTAAGTTTTCTGAGACACGCCAGAGCGTCTTCATGTCGCGTGAACATTACGAAACCGTAGCCTTTTGACCTGCAAAAATAATGGTTAGATTAGCTATTGAACTTACCAGCAATAACATCATTCGTCCATCTATAAGGTATGATATGATTGGCAAAGAATCGTGGCAAGTGCAGTCATAAAACGTGTGAGTAGGACAGTGAGTATTTAGTACCATTTCTTGAAACTCAGTCTCGTGTCAACTCGCTCCTACTTTTTATGACCGCTGGTGTCAAATCCTAACCTAACTATAATATCATAAAAGCGAAAGTGAGTTTGTTTGCTTGTTTGATATGCTTTCACGCTAAAACGGCTGACCGGATTTGGATGAAATTTGGTGCAGGGGTAGACTACTTGGAATAGGACATAAGATACTTTTTATCCCGATATTCCTATGAGATTTACACGGGTGCAGCCGCGGGGCGCAGCTAGTAAGCTTATAATTTCTTAACCTTTTAACCGCCCGACTTTATATCGGTGGTCGTGCCCCCAGCGCCTGGCATCGAAAAATAGAAAAATAAATACCGTCAACAATGATGATGTGCAATGCGTAATTAAATAAAAAAAATGTTTAAACGAGTGTCGTAAATATACGACTCTGGCTAAATGGACACGACAATATTTGTCGGATAAATCCGACGTAAGCTGTTAAAAGGTTAAAGATTAAAATATACTCACGGATGCTTCCCGTCGTTCCCCGTAGGAGTCCTCAAGTCCCTCATGACGCGGCACTCGGTGACGGTGGCTCGCTTGTCCGCGGCCGTGACGCACACTCGACGCAGTTTCGCGTCATCGAAGTGCGCTGGTAGGTTTGATACTACCAGGCGGTATCGTGATACAAATCTAGAAACAAATATGAGTAATAAATTACATTGGGCATTCCGTAATCGTCCATGAAATTAGAGTCGGCCTTCATAGGAAAGGTTTTCATAAACCTTGATCAGACTTAGAACCTTTTCATTTTATGAGAAAACTTCGTCTTTTAAAACGCATAGCACAATTTCCTTCAGTTTCTGAAAGCTTATTGAATTTAATCTGTGGTTTTCTACTTTGATTAGCGTTTCAGAAATGGGCCATCACTGCAAAAAAAAAACAACCGGCCATGTGCGACTCGATCTCGCACACGAAGGGTTCCGTACCACCGTACACTAAACACTACAGTCTATCCAAATCCTTTTTTCCAATAGATGTTGTTTCCACATAAACAAATATCAACTTTATGCTTCGTGTAAATTAAATAGATTATGCTTAATGTAAAGTAAATACATATATTGACCTGAACTACTGAAAAAGTTAAAAAGCAAATTAAACTTTATGAGTGTGTTTTAAAGAAGATTTTCCAAAAACATATATTTGTTTACATGTTTGGAAACAAAATCTCGAACGCAGTTGTTTTTTTTTTACATTCTTTATTAAAAAAACATGTTTCTAAAATCAAAATCAAAATATTTTATTTCACATAAGCCTACATGGGCACTTATGAAACGTCAGAAGCTAGGTGCACGGTTCCAATTGGTCGTTTCCTATGGAGAAGAGCCGGCAAGAAACTCCACGGTTACTCTTTTAAAAATAATTGGCTTTACAATATTTTCGATTAATGTGTGTTAATAGTTATGGGCGGACAGTGTAGGCCTTTCAAAAAGTTTCAGGTAGGTTAGGCTAAGCCTACAATATTCTTGTGTGGGGACTCCCTTTAATTTCTAACTTTATTATTTTTTTGTTATAGCCGGAATAGAAATACAAAATCTGTGAAAATTTCAACTGTCTACCTATTACAGTTCATGAGATACAGCCCACTGACAGACAGCGGTGACTTAGTAATTCCTTTGGAAAAGTGCAGCTCCCAAAAATTGGCATACATAATCAGCCTATAATGTTCCCACTGCTGGGACACAGGCCTCCTCTCTGGGAGAGGGAGCGGGCCGTAATCTACCACGCGGGCCCAGTGCGGGTTGGTAGATGTCACATGTCTTCGAAATTTTTGTTCTAGGTCATGCCGGTTCCTCACGATGTTTTCCTTCACCGTTTTGAGAGCAGTGGCGATGAAATAATTTACACAAAGCAAAGCGCCTGTCAGGGTTCGAACCTACAACTCGTAAGTCGTGGCCGTTACCACTGGACCACCACTGCTCACTGGACCACCACTGCAAATTGGCATATTATCGCATAAAATAATGCCAACCTGTTAAGATTCTTCAACATCTGTGTTTTGCTCCGTTCTAACGTGAGTCGCTTCGCCATGTCGGAGGCTGACACGCTGACCGCTGCCTTGGTGCCCGCTACTACCACTGTAAACATCATATTGATGAGCCTAAGCATTTATTTTCCTTCATACTTAATCTTAGACATCACTGAAAACCGGTAAATGAAAATATCGTATTGTATTGTAATGATTATAATTATGTAAAGCCATATTTGTTACGGTCGCGAATCATATTTTAATCAACATGCAACCTGACACTGACCTGCAAATTGCAAAAAAACGTAAGATTGAAGAGAACTTCGTTCCAAAAAAAATGGGTATTCTTATATACAGGGTGTAAGGGACAGCCCTCCGCAGACAGATGGGATGAATTCAGAATATCATACTAAGACGACCGGTACATGAAATTATTTCAGGAACGTTATGGGAATCCAATAAACCTGATTTGTATGATTACCTCACGAGCAATGTATCATCCAGGTAGCCGCACTCCCCGTGTCAGGGTGGCGCGCTCGAGTATTATGACATCCATTGCTGTATTTTTTATTTTAGCTGTTTTATTTACATAAATGGAGTGTTGCGTACAGAGAATGTAATTTTACATTGAAATAAAGGCATACAACAGAAAAAAAAAACGATTAAAAAAAATTAAAACTTTCCTGAGAAAATTTTCGTTGGATATGATTCATAATAAGGAGGTTCCCCCTTTGCGGAGGGCTGTCCCTTACACCCTGTATATGATAAAGGAGATCTCTCGTGTAGTCTAATTTGATGCAGCCCGAAAACTTGACAAGTTTAGAGATAAAACCGAAAATGTATTAAAAGGGGTGTTAGACGTGCGAGCAAGTCCGCGTACTTATGGCTCGGCAAGCTTACTCGCCCGTGTGTCATGCTAAGTACGCGAACTTTAAAACCGCCGAGTAAGGTCGTCGGCGATCCAACAGGTTCGAAATTTTGCTCGTAGCCCGCCTAGGCTCGTCGTCTTCACCGCCGCGAGCCGCGAGCCAATTTGACAATTAAATTTTAAGCAAGCTTCACGTGTGTCACCGACGGCGAGTCGAGTAAGGTCGCGAACTATAAGTACGTTCGTACTTAAAGTCTAGAGAAGGGTTGTGACAGGTTAAACACGATATCTGTTATCACTATTACTGTGACAAAAAAATAACAGATCCAAATATCTGTTATTAAATCACAGCCTGTTATTTTTGTACGGACTATAAATACGTATTTAAATCTCAATCGAATATCTTGTTTATTTCTTTTAGTTTAAAGTCGAAAATCGTATCTATCTATAATTAAATAACAGCCTGTTATTTTTGTGCGGATGATAAATACGTATTTAAATCTCAATTGGATATGCTCTTTATTTCTTTTCGTTAAAGTCGAAAATATATCCGAAGTTTTAACAGTAACAGCCGCGCGCGCACAGTCCAGAGGATCTGTTATTGTAAGTAACAGATATGTTTTATTGTTAGGAACAATTTGTTATCTGCTATTTTTTTATATCTGTTATTTTTATCTGTGACGACAAATACGCCTCATTCCTACGCTCGTCTATCACCCACTTTAGAATCTGTCTATGACAATGCAAGAATTAAAAAAAAAATTGTATAACATACCTCCTTCCTTAACCAGGTACAGGTTTCTATTGTCTTTAGCTTCCTTGGTGTTCCCTTTCTGCAAGTTCTCCCTCTTGAGCGCCGGCTTCACCTGCAGCGTCTGACCTTCCAACTTGAGCTGGTCTGCTGGTAACGATAGGAAGGTTTCCGCGTGTTCTTTGTCCTGCAATCAACATGACAAACATCGAAATTTCTTTATTATACACTATATTAACTAACAAAGAGCGTTCCCGTTCCATACAAGCAAAAAAAAAAATACAATTTTGTTTTTTTTTTTTAAATATAAGTTGTAAAATATTCACAAAATTATTAAATTGATACGTAAACAAAACACTCTGTACACGCACACTTGTATGTGACCGTAGCAAGACAAGTGTGACAAGTGTGCGTGTGCAGTGCGTTTCCGTATCGATTTAATATTTTTTGTGAATATTTTACTATAAAATAAACTCTTTTTTTTAATGGTAATATTTTTTTTACCATGTATAGACGGTATCCTATTGCAGGTTAGCGGGAACGCCCTTCGATAAATAACATGCTGTATCTGAGTTTATATTAATGTTTTATAGACTATGAACCTTCCGGAATAAATTCACAATGATGGTGGAAACCGCAGCAAGATCCGTTTTAATTTAGAAGCACAACGCGGTTACATAAACAGACAAAAACACGAATTTGAATCCTTACTAATGTTATAAATTCGAAAGTAACTCTGTCTGTCTGTATGTTACATTTTCACGCTTAAACTACTGAACGGATTTCGACAAAATTTGGAAAATAGTTAGATGGCACCCTGGGAAAGGACATAGGATACTTTGTACCGACATACCGCGCGAGCGAACCCACGGGCGGAAGCTAGTTTAGAAAAAATAATATGTAAAGATATAGAAGTAGGATAACATCACGGCGGTATGGCTGTATTTGAAGAGGGTAGGCAGAGGATTTACTCACAGCAAACTTGACGAAGCCGGATCCTTTAGAGTGTTCAGTCATGTGATCGACGCACACGAGCGCGTATTTGACGGGACCCACCGTCTCCGCGAACTGGCGCAGCTGATCGTTGTCCACGCTGAACGGAATGTTCCTAATGAACACTGTGCACCCGTCTTCTGCGTCGTTCAGTTTTATGCTGAAAATACATAGTTTTATATAAATAAATTAAGAAATATACAGGGTGTAAGGGTAAACACCGTTTTCACTGAAACCATGGGTAGTTGACTTAAATATTAAAATAAATGACCGAGTAACAACAAAAAAACGTTATTTTCATTAAAAGATTTTTTAAAGACATTGTGTTCGCTAGTGAAACAGCTGACTGACTGAGAGAGGGGTCGCGCTCGCGGCCGGTCAGGTCACGTCCCGCACGCCTCGCCCGTTTAGAGACGCAAGTTCGTTCCCCTGCCCATAGGGTGAAAGGGTGAAAAACTCTTAGGGTAAAAAGTATATTTTCTTAAAAAAAAAAAAAACCTTTTTTTATTGATTTAAATTCTATAAATGAAACCAAACCACTGGTTTCAAGGATAACGGCGTTTACCCTAACACCCAGTATATATTTTAAGATGTACACACGCCGAAAGAACTGGTAAATTCGTGAAAAAAAAAAAAAGTTACGCAATTTTCAAATCATTGCTTGCATTCATAATATAAAGTACAATTGCATTCCGCGTCTGTATATTTTCAGTATAAGCTGACCTGGCATTGTACGGAAATCCTATACAATGCGAGCTCAGCATAAACTGGAAATTTATGGCCTGATGTGTAGCCATCTGACCGTTTCAGGGGTATACATATACAGGGTGTTTCAGTAATAAATATGTGTAATTATTTTAAACCTCGTTAACTGTACTGATGTAAAATTTTATGAGCTATTCTGAATTGAATTATGCAAAATGCAATTCCTCAGTTATAAGGCGCATTTCACACGGGTTGCACGTGCCTTATTGAAAGTACTTTGAAGCCGTTGTTTAATGTTGTTATATAATGTTATTTAAACAAAAAAGCATTTCAGAAATTTCTTAGTAGGTACCTTTACATAAAACATTCTAACTACATTTGTCATTAAGAATTAAAACTAACCGCTGATACTCTGGTTTCACTTCATCCTCTGGTTCATCCTCATCCACTTCATCATCGTCTTCATCATCATCATCATCTTCTTCATCACTGTCCTCCTCCTCATCATCATCTTCATCCGATCCATTTTTGATGTCATCTTTATCATCATCTTCATCCAATCCATTTTTGACCTCAGCTTTATCGTCATCATCATCGCTTTCAGAATCACTGCCCTCTTCATCCGACTCTGCATCTGAATCACCTTGAAAGGAAGAAAATACTTATAAATAGTAAATAAGCAAAAATGGTGGTTAACGGCCACGCCTTACGAGTCGTAGGTCGTAGGTTCGAACCCTGACAGGCGCTTTACTTTGTGTAAATTATTTCATCGCCACTGCTCTCAAAAACGGTGAAGGAAGACAAACCGGCATGTCCTAGAACCAAAAATTCGAAGACATGTGACATGTACCAACCCGCACTGGGCTGCGTGGCCTGTGTCCCAGCAGTGGGAACATGATAGGCTGATTATGCTAAGCAAAAATGACCATTTTAAAATTTGTGGTAGAATTTTGTTTACTTTCATCAATTTTTCGGGATAACCGAAAAATCGATCAACTCAAGAGTAACGGCTTTGTGCGAAATTTTCACAGATTATGTATTTCTGTTGCCGCTATAACAACAAATACTAAAAAATAAAATATAATAAAATAAATATTTATAGGGTCTCCCATAAAACGTGATTGTTTTGCCGTTTTTATACATAATGGTAAGGAACCCTTCGTGTGCGATTCCGACTCACACTTGGCCGGTTTTTTATACTATGTGCTTAAATGGCATGAAAAGAAGAAAACACTCACTCTCACTCTTAATCTCATCCTTAACATCTTCGCTGCTCACATTCAAAGGAGGCTTGTCATCATCATCGCTGTCCGACTCTTCCTTCTTGATATTCTCTTCAATTTCCATCTGTTGGTTGACTACGTGCTGCATGTACTTGTTCTTGGCTACTGCCCAATCCACTGATATTGGACGACCTGTAAAATAATAATTTAGACCTTGATAATAGTCATAATCATATCATGGAGAGAGCCCAGTAGAGGGACAGCTTAAGCTAGAAAAAAAAAACGAAGTCCAGGAATAGGAAAATTACATTTAAATTAGCGCATAGATAATTTTCTATCATTTCAAAATGCAATTTTCTTTCTTTCTTAATTAATCTGCTGGCTTTTAGTTACTAAATAGTTTGATAAAATTATGTTTTATTTGATCCCAAATAAATTGGGAAAAGGGCAACAGGATGATGATTTTAGTTGAAAGTTGGCATTTATTCGTTTTCATAATCATATACTTAGCAGTTCACTACTTGAAATCACCTCTTATTTAAGAAAGAAAATAAATTTAATTAAGAATTCCTAAAATTTTCTTGTGAGTGAGGAATCACTTCTAATAACATTTTTACATCAAAACACTTACCTAAGAATGGCTTCATATTAGTGTTCAGCAAAGCCTTTTTAGCCATTGGTACATTTTTGAAATGTACAAAAGCACAGCCCACTAGTTTTCCATCTGGCTTCTTTAACAATTTCACCTCTAATATATCGCCATAAGACGCAAAATGCTCTTTTAGTGTTTCTTCTGTGGCTTTGAATGACACGTTACGGATTATAAGACGCGCATTGCGGTTCACTCTCTCTTTCTTTTGTTTTTCCTCTGTCTGCTTCTCTGTGCTTTCTGGTTTCTCTTCTGTAAAATAAAGAGGTTGCAGTATGTTACATTTTATTTATGAATTGTGTAGTAATAATTATAATTGTGAGGATCTAAAAGGTGCGGATCAAAGTTTTTGCTCATGGGGCCAAAGTTTTTCTCTGAGGGAATGTGCCCCCTTTTCAGTTTCTTTCTTCAAGGATGGATGACTACAATTAATCTATCTTAGTAATATAACATGTACTTATACAAAGTAAAAATAAAATACAGGTTATAGAACTATGTTTATGTATAATTTAGAGATTTAGACTCGGCTTAGTCAAAGCCTGGGGGGGGGGAGTAACTTAACCATAATTGTCTGTAGTAACAAAATATGTTGCTAAAATAACTCACTCTTAAAAGGTTTCTGATCATCTTCAGAGTTGACACTATCAAACCTTTGTCTTGCATTTTTGTTTTCCATGTTCTGTACATATGCTTTCTTAGATACGGCGAAAGCCACATGGATGGGGCGATCTGAAAGATAACAATTAAAAGTGTAATTATTTGGAGCCTATAAACTGGGCCTGATTGGGTTGGTGCACGCACCTACCCAATTGGTGGTAAAAGTTTGTTCGTCGATGTATGACACCCTGTATTATACAAACTGGCCATAAATATTATCGTTGAAGTTAATTGAATCTTAAACTTCAGATTTTGGCATGGGGAAGATTTACTTATTTCAACACAGAAAAAATTACATGCCTAATCATAATCTTACCTAAAAATGGCTTCTTATTGGTACCAGCAATAGCCTTCTCAGCCATAGCAACATCAGCAAAATGCACAAATCCGCACCCAACCAGCTTCCCATCAGGTTTCTTCAACAAGTTAACTTCTTGCACCGTTCCATACTTCTCAAAATGCTCTTTTAAAGCTTTGTTGGTTGCTTTGAAAGATATATTCCTGACGATAATCCTGCCATTGCGTTCTGCGGGCTCTTTGTTAGCTTTAGCGTCGTTAACACCCGAGTAAAACTCGTCGTCCATTTGACCCATCTTCTTCAGTGTCTGCGTATAGATTCTCGCAAAGGAAAGGCAAGAATCCGAAGTATCGTCTCGGTAAAAATTCACGTGGTGCACCAAAACATAACCTTTATTTTATAATGATGTTTACGGTTCAAAGTACTATGAATAGGAATAAGCGTTTAATATTAATTAATAACTGAATTGTTAAGGACGTAAATTGACTTTTATTATATTAAATTGCCGATTATTTTCTGTAATGATTCGAGGCGCAATGCGCATTGACTTTGACATTTTATTTATCTTTGAAAATTGTGACATTGACTTATTTGACATTTACAGTTACTGTTCGTTGACGGTTCGTGGTACGTACGGAACATGAACTAATGGTTCCAGCTCCCAAAAAATTATCACTTGGCATCCAATGCAATGCATTTCTTTTCCTTCAAGAGAGAACTTGATAAGAAGAAGATATGAAGACTCTGCTCGTTCTGCTTAAAGTATTTTTGAAATAAAGAGACTATTATTTTTTATCAACGTATTCGTAAAACGTAACCCAATATCTCTAATCAGAAAAACCGATGTTTTCCGATATTTTCGTTTCCGCGTTTGAAGTTGTTGTTTTTTCACGTCTTATTTCGATGATCAAATACAATACTTTTTTTTTTGTTATAAGTGGCCTAAAGTAAAAGTTCTGCTTTTAAAACAAAGACAAAATCAGCTGTGGATCTGACGGAGCTGTCATGATGACATGTTGATGATAAATGTCAAAACATTTTTAACCTCTTCGTCGTAAAATATTATTTATTTTATCATTCATTCTTCGGTAAAATGAATACCCGAAACATATTCAGGATGTGTAACAAACTCCTGGTTCAAAAAACAATATCCAGAGGATCTGGTTTCAAAGTGGTTAAACGTCCAGACCCAAAAACTTTGAAAATGCCTGCGCCGGGTACGGCTCCAAGCATAATGGAAATAATAAAAGAAAAAATAAGACTTAACGGTCCTGTAACTGTGGCTGAATATATGCATATTGTTGTTACTAACCCAACTGAAGGATATTATATGAAAAAGGAAGTAATTGGAGAGGGTGGTGATTTTGTTACGTCGCCTGAAATTAGTCAACTGTTTGGAGAAATATTGGGGATTTGGTTCTATGCTGAGACTCAGAAAATGGGCCCTGGGAAGCCTCTGCAAATCGTCGAACTTGGGCCTGGCAAAGCAACATTGTTGTTAGATATTTTAAGAGTAAGTACCCAAACCATTTAATAAATTCTGCTATTTATTTTAGAAGCACTCTGGATACCTTTTAGTTTTTAATATGATGATTTTTTAAATCAGACTGCTGCCTTAATTGATTATGTGCACCTTTTCGAACTCAACCTTTTCAAATGAAGTTGTAATTAATTAAATTTGTTTCTAGGTGCTCAATCGGCTAGGCTACAAAGCTCCTGACTTGAGCCTCCACTTAGTGGAAATCTCTTCAACAATGCAATCAGTTCAAGCAAACCGACTGTGTATATCTCATAGAGAAGTTGATATTGAACTGCCACATAACTATGAAGTAAGTTTAATAAAATTCTGCTGTCTTTAATGTATTGCAATTAATAAAAATAGTGTTTTAGTTATTGTTGAGTGTGGTAGTGGCTATAAGACTAGGGGAATTCCGAGGAAATTATAGACTGATGGACTTTGTGCTGTGAAAGATAATATTGCTGAAAAGAAGGTGACTACCAAGATGACAACTACAAATTGTGCGCATTAATATGGCACCTGGGTCGGAACTCAATACTCCCCCAGCTACCCCCGCCGTCGCCATGCGGGGGGAGATACAATCGTCTTTGAGCCAGGTGCCATGTTAATACGCACGGGTTGTACTAGAGAAGTATGGAAGAAAAATACATGTTGCATTGACCCCAAATAAATTGGGATAAGGGCAGGAGAATGATGATGATGATGACTATTTTAATCTGTGTTATTGTTAATCTGTTACTTAAAAAAGCCGCAAATGAAACCTGTAACAAATTTTAACACAAAACAAGTTACTGTGTATAAAGAAAAATATTCTGGCTGTAATACACAACCCAGCCTTTCTTTTGCTGTGCCCACAGTCTAGTTCTGGGCCGCTACTAATTAACATATTAACTGATAAGCCCTGACCGCTGCTCTTATTCTTTTTGACCATCTATTGTGGCAGTTTGTTATGATAACACCTATTTGCTATGTTGAAGATACTGAGTAATGTGAAACGTGTTCATATAATTTTTAATTTTAATTTCTAGGGTGAAACAGTGAGTGGTATCAAGGTGTACTGGTACAATGACCTGAAGAAAGTGCCCAATAACTTCTCTTGGTATATTGCACATGAGTTCTTTGATGTACTGCCTATACATAAGTTTGAAGTAAGTGACCATTACTTTTAGAATACAATTTCATTTTGAAGTAAAAATATTGTTAGGTGCACAGTATTTAATGTAGGTATATTATAATTATTCATAGTTTTTATTAGGTATATTTATATCCACATATTTAAATAAATATTTCTTTATTCCACAATTTTCGTTACTGCACCTACCACTGTTTGTCTCTGTATCACCCAAAGGTTGACTGGTAGAAAATGCCTATGGCATTAAGTCCGCCTCTGTTCATTTGTGTGCTTAATATTAAATAAATAAATATTAAAGTTCACTCATTTTATTCTTGAAATATGCACGGAGCTACCATCTGTCAGTAAGCACCTATTATTCAATGGGAATATAAAATAAAATATTCGTGTTTTTTTTTTAATTCACGTTTATTAAATTGTTTTGTAAAACCTTCCAGAAAACTGACAAGGGCTGGCGAGAACTCCTAATAGACTTAGACGGACAAGACAAACTTTACTACAGAATAACCGCAGAAGAGACCACCTCTTCCAAGTCACTCATTAGGCCACCTTTAGATTCTGGTGACAGAACGGAGCTTGAGATCAGTGCCCGAAGTCTGGGACTAGCAAGACAACTGGCCACGAGAGTGGATAAGTATGGTGGTATAGCCCTTATTGCGGATTATGGACATGAAGGAGAAAAGGGGGACACTTTTAGGGTAAGTAATGCAATTTAGGGTTTGAAATAAAATAATTAATATGGCTTTCATTTAAGATTGTGAATTTGTGATTCTTTATGTTTCACCCTATTTTCATAGTTTCTCTTTACCACCCTTGTTTCTTCCTCTATTTTTTTTTATTAAAGACGTGAAGAATATGAACAGACAAATACTTATTATTATTTACAGGCTTTCCACAAGCACAAAGTGGTGAATCCTCTAGAAAATCCTGGCAAGTGTGATCTGACAGCTGATGTGGACTTCTCGCAACTAAGGATTGCAGCATCTAAGACTCCATCTAGTGAGAACTATGCCTTGGTCATGGGCCCTGTCAAGCAGAGAGAATTCCTAGAGAGATGTCAAGCTGAAGCTAGGCTTAAGGTGAGAAACTATCGCGATGTTGGAAAAAAAAAACAATTACAGGGTCCCTCTATCCTATTTTCTGCAGAAATTCCCGCGCAAATTGGGTACTGAATATGCAACACCTACATAATATCAAATCTTGGTATACCAATTTCTATATAGTCAAACTGCAGAAAAATAAAAGCGTGTTAAAAACTAAAAGTTGTAAATTTTACTCATTTTTGGGGACAACTCGCCCTTGACCAAAAAAATAAGTATGACAAAATTGTTTTCTTGAAAAATGAGGTAATGGTTCCAGGTACTCATGGATAATGCAAAGTCAGATGAAGACCGAGAAAAAATAAAGAAGGCCTATGAAATGCTTGTAGATCCTGTGAAGATGGGAGAAAGATTCAAGTTCATGGCTTTTTATCCTTCAGCAATGGCGGAGATGCTAAATAACTACCCTCCTTTGGGATTTTCAACTCCTCCTAAGTCCTAATTAGCACTTTTTAAAATACTTTATTATTTATATGAATTTCAATAGTAGGTATGTAGTTAAATATCTGTAAAAGATTTTTGTAGGTATATTATGTTTATTAAATGATTTAAGTATTTGTTTCCTAAGTGTTTCTTTTATAAATCAAGCCAATATTTTGTAACGAGGGCGACTCGCAGATGGTGTGAATCGCGGCCGAGTCTTAACCCAACCCATCAAAAAAGTGCTATAGGTACTTCCTAAAATCCATTTCGTCTTTTTCTCAATATTTCGTTAACAAAACGCAAAGATTTACTTTGCATTTTATGTACAACTAGCTGCACCCTGCGGTTTCACCCGTATAAATTACCATCCCGTGGGAATCTTCATCCAAATCCGTTCAGCCGTTGTAGCGTGAAAGCGTAACAAACAAACTCACTTTTGCATTTATAATATTAATTAGGATAGGATAAGATGTGTACCCAGTACACCTATGTATTTGCAGCCCGCTTTGATATGTTAACTGCTAACGATGCTTCGCTTCGATATGTTTAAACTGCTAAAGGTGACCCCACTCTGTTAGAAAGATAAGAACTAACGCACGGTAGTAAAGTGAGCAATAACTACGACGGGCTGCACAGTGGGGCCTCGTATTAAAGGACAAACCATTAGGTATTCCATTAATAACCAATAGAAAATTAGAATGTTCAGAATCAAATCAGTAATACCCCACGCCATGTGGCCCAGAACAAAGCGGTAATGTAATAATCAAATTTATTGTAATAAATTACTGTTGATTGCATGCATTAAGGTGCTTTAGCTTTATATTGCAAAGAAATAAGAATTTATTTACTGTAAGAAATCAATTCGGTAAGTCAAAAAACCGATAAGTTAAACCTGACGGTTAACACCGGTTATTGTTGTATTACGCACTAGCACAATCGGTTCTCTCGATCTCGCGATCTCGCTCGTTCAGGCATCCGTCGATTGATTCGCGTATTTTTATTTTTATTGTTTAGAAAAAAGGCACAATCATATTTTCTAATCATCACCGTGTAATTATAAATATATTCAATATATTATAGTGATTTATTGGGTGCAAAACATTCGATAGTTATCTTTGTTTCGTCAATTCATTGCTGTATATTCATCGGACTGTGATGAAATGTCAAAAATTTTCGTGGATTGGTGCCAATGGTCATGAAATTTTTCTGCCGTGAAAATTTTGTGATGAAAGTGCATTTGTAAACTGTTGATATTGTTGAATTTTGAGCAGTTGGTGTGTTATTGTGCGCTTCACAGCGGTACTTTGGTTGTGACGGTTGCATGATTTAACACATTTAGAGAAAGTGAAGGTATGTACAATAATGATTCGTTTCTTTTGTTGTGGCTGTATAAGTGTACATAATCAATTGCACAGCATCGTGAGATTGGTTAGTTTTTCTAATCATGCGAAACCGTAGCATATTTTTTTAGTTCGTTGTGATCCATCAGTCGTTTCACAAATCTGCGCATTCCCCATTGTTCCGTGCGAACAAATGTAAATATTTACGAATATCTTGCAGACAATGGTCTGTATTGATAAATGAGATTCATTAAAGTATTTTTTAATAAGAATTTACGAACTCGCTTAGGCATATATCAAGTCACGGAATGTTCTATACTTGTATTCTGTATAATATCAATCAATGAAATAGCCATCTAACTGCTTTCCGTTGCTTAGTAAAAGCTGTAAAATATTTTACTCAACAAGAACTGGTAAATGTTGTATTCATAAAACTAACAAAATGTCCTTAAAAGTTGGAGAATTTCATCCATTTAAAATCATCCATAATCAATTTTGTGCAATGAATGAAGACTAAAAAAAAATATCTTACTACAGCTATCGTAGACTGATCATCACTTGAAATAATTGCCCACAGTCACTGTACTTCTAAACTAAACTCCAATACTTGTTTTGCTGGTTTTCCTTTTAAAATTGTGCTTTGTCATGTCCAGGTGCATACAATCAAGTATTGTTAATGTCTTCACTGTTCACAATATAAATTATTTTAATAAGCCATTTTTTTTTATACACCCATTGTAGGGCGAAGACCTTCCACTCACCTTCCATATTTTTCTATCTACTCAGTGGCGTGCCTAGGGGTCAAAATCAGGGCAAACAGACAGGTTTTTTACGATTTAAAAAAATACCCAAGTGAGCGATTTACGGATTTTCTGTTGTTCATGGTAACACTATTATTATATAGTGTTATTTTTCTTTTTTAATTGATAGGATTAATTTTGAAGGCAAGCCGGGCTTTTGGTCTTCTATGGAAGGAACGCCACTGTATCTACTAAGCTACTAACAAACAGTCTTTGTAGGAATTTATCAAAATAAATAAAATTTGATATATGACTTTAGTAGTAAACTTATGTGGGTATATTGTTTTACTATTTATACATTTAATTATTTCATGACATGTGCAATTGGAGTGATCAAATACAATGCAATATTAAAACATGATTTTCCTCTTAGATTATTAACACGTGGCAAGTATTGATTTATGCACTAGTAGTTTATGTTGTAGTCTGATAGGCAGTTGCTCCATGTTAAATACTGGTAGTTACTTGCATCTGGTTAGACTGGAAGCTGACCCCAACATAGTTAGAAAGTTACTTCATGTTGTAGTGCATTGCATGTCTTTTATTTAATTAATTAAAATGTTTCGAATCGAATTGAATTATATCTGTCAAAAATACCTCTAAATTACCTACTTTTTTGACATCATTGATTGTACTAGATTTTGAACATTTCAACTATGGACTTCACTTCAGGGTTCATCTCTGATCTCTTCCTTCATGTACTAACACCCATATACGTGAGAAAATAATGAAGCAATGGTGATAATATTTACACAAAGTAAAGTGCCTGTCTGGGTTTGAACCCACAACCTACAACTCGTAAGTCGGGCCTGTTACCATTGCGCCACCACTACTCTTTAACTAATAGACACTATGTAAGAAGAAAAAGAAAATCTTAACATATAATAAAAATTCGAAAGTGAGTTTGTTTTGTTATGCTTTCACGCTAAAACGGCTGAACAGATTTGTATGAAATTTGGCACATGGGTAGACCATGACCTGGAGATGGAAATAGGTAATTCATAAATTAAAAAAATACTACCATATATAAATAATCATCATATTTATAAACATCCTTTTATGAAGCACAAGTGACATGAAGGAAGTGGAATTTCAAGTTTGTATTATTATCTAAAATGTGATGTCATCACAATATCATTATGTTGAATAACAATGCACTATGTTTAAAAACAATGTTACATTAGCAAGATTATTCTAACTCTTATAATTATCTCATTGCATTCATGATAATTTTACTCACAAATAACAAGTTTTTTATTTCTTTTGTGAGAGCTAAAAATTCCTAATTTGTGGGTATTAAAATATTAAGTATACTTTACCTTATTATTTTCAACTTTTACTTTTCATGTATACATATATTACTGTACGAATACTGTTATGTCATTTAATACAATACAAAAAACTGAAGTGAAAGACTATTGAATGTCAATATAAATACAGCCTTGAAATATATACTTTGCTATTGTTAAATACAATTGAATGTGCAACTTATCTATAAAACGATTGAGTATATAATCAGTTGCATTTATACTCCTCAAGAATTGTTAATGAACTTACATCTTTGACTTTGGGTTTTGTTAGGTCGCACGGGTAATGACCGTAACTTGTAACCTAATAATAATGTGTATTAAGACTTGAGGCAAATATATCATCAGGTAACAAGTTTTTTTTCATACATAATAAGTAGGTAGGTATATGAATAATACAGACTTGTTTGCTATTATATTTTATTTAATTAATAAGTGAATAATGAAAAATGTTGCTCAATGATTATGATGCACCAAGAGTGCTGGCTTATTTTGAGAGATATTAAAAAACTGCATAGTGTAGGAATTGAAATTGAGAAGACATGTTCTTTAGAGAATGTTGGTAACTCCCACTACTTTCTGGATGTAGATGTGGTAGAGGTCCCTGAAGCTTGGACATTAGGTTCAAAATTCAAATACTCGTTTATAAAATCATTTTCTCGCGATATAGTGAATGGTAAATCTGACCTAAAAAAATTGAATTTACTTAGCTTAAAAACAAATACAGGAATCTTATTTGATTCCCTGTATTTCACGGTAACAGGTTCTCGGTTCGGTTCGGTTCTTTCTTGCGGTATTGCGCTTGAAGATACACCGGGTACGGTGGGGTTCACGGCAACACACGGCACCGCACCGAGCCTTGTGTTTCGAACTCTTGCAAACGGTGTTTTTTATACGCGTGTTCCGTGCAACGTACAGCGCGTCAACGACGCGTTTTCTGCCTTGAAGCAGCACTCCTTGCATGTGTTACGCGTATACGCGAATTCACGGCTCATAAAGTAAACGCCGCGTGCTTAGACCATTAGTTTCTAGACTCCTATGGAACCTTTTGATTGAATTAACAATTTTGAACCCCATATGATGTATTGCATCTGTTACGATAGTTGTTATGCCGCACGTTTACTTGTAGATTAAACAATTGTAAAACGATATACTTAAACAGTAAGCCTGTATATTTTTCTCTTTAGGTACCATCGCGGACACCGGCGGTGAACCACTTTTCAACCTTATTAATAAACCTCCTCTAACTGTCACTAACGAGACACAATAGAATTTTAAGTTGGGCGACTAAGGGGCATATGGGTGAAAAGTCGTTCACCGCAAATGTCCGCCGTTGTACATAAAATCTAGACAGTTCCCTCAGACGAACATTTGTTGGTCTGGGGTGTTAGTATTAGAACCTGCTTCTGAACTTGAAAGTAAAACAACATACCTACTGCGAACTGTGATCATCAGATACGATTGCGAAAACCTGACCACCATTGCTGAGACCATATTTTATTTAGCTTTTGGAATTCCCGGACGAATTGAACATGGATTTACATCGAAGCATTTCTAGCCTACCTCACTCGTACCACGAAGGGTTTTCATAAAAATTGACGCGGCTAATCTGTTAGGCTCTGGAGTAATAAATAGATTCTCCTCATTCAATTAGTAACGCTTGGGATTTGCAAATTAGTTTATGATGGAGTTGTGGACGTATCGCAATCCATAGTTTAATTTGAGTATTTGTTATCGTGAAATACCTACAAGTTGGTGACACGCGACTGAGATACGATGACTGTCCCCAAAATGGTACGGATGCGGACCCGGACTCAGTCTAATTTTCTGAATAAGATATACAGGCAAAAAAAGAGAAGATTATTAGAAACACAATAAGTTCATTCATGATAAAGAAAAAAAGGAAATACATAAGAAAAATCAGTCATTCGAGGATTTTTGACAGTCGGTACGGGTCTTCAGAAGCCCGAAAGTCTGACAACCAGTCTTACCAAGGGGTATCGTATTACCCAGTTATTGGGTTGTGGAGGTCAGATAGGCAGTCGCTCCATGTAAAATACTGGTATTCAGCTGCATCCGGTTAGACTGAAAGCTGACTCCAAGTTAGTTGTTAGTTAGTTGAGAAAAGACTAGGCAGATTTATTGACATCAGAAAAATCAACTAACACTATGGAATTTAGTCCAATGGCGCTAGATCGGGCTGGATTGTCTTAGTTTCGTTTACAGTCGAGTCCCGACACCACCACCTAGCATCCTCGGTTTGGGACATCTCTACCTAACCGTAAGAAGCCAAGATATTATCATCCGGCCTTTATGTCTTTGCTAAACAAATAATCCACTTTCGCTTCGCACATTACGGTATTCAAAAATATCTCAAAGCAAATAAAAATTTGAAAAGCATACAGAAGTCTACATATTATTAATACACATTCCAGGTCATTGACTCGTAGATTTTATCATGTAAATCTGACACAAATTACTGTGTTAGTATCATACAAAGCAATTTCTAAAGTACGATGCCCGTTTGAGGTCATACGCACAGTACTGCTCATGAATTTTTACAATTATTTACAAGACCTAAGTTTGAATTTGCCTTCGCGTTTTAGTTTAAAAAAAGGTTTGCAGTTATCAGCAAGCCAGGTGATAAAACATTTTTATTTTTACTAGCTTCCGCCCGCGGCTTCGCACGCGTGGTATGTAGATAAAAAGTAGCCTATGTCCTTCCCCGGGAAGCATCTATCCCCTTGCCAAATTTAATCGCAATCCGTTCAGTGGTTTAGGCGTGAAAAGGTAACATACAGACAGACAGAGTTACTTTCGAATTTATAATATTAGTATGGATGTTAATAAAAACACTTGGTCGTTATCTCGCATAAATTAGTTAATATGAATGACTTTACCAGAAACACATGACAGACTTGGGAATTGAACTACGAAAATGGACGAAGTTTTCCGAAGATAGGTGGTACTGATGATCATCGTTCATAAATTACCCTCGTTAGCCTGAATTCCACAGGCAATCGAATTTGTTTCAACCACCATCAGTAGCGTGACTAAAGAACCAAAATACTGTCCTTCTATATTAGATCTTTGCAGAATTCTCTTTGACTGTTATTTTTAGTGGTAATTGAGAGGTCTACGTGGACCTAAGAAAATAACTGGATCGACCCTTATCAAATTAAGATCAAATAACATCGTCGTAATAATCAAAGTAGTTTAAAATAATAACGCTGGGAATATTCATAACGAAAACTGACATTGAATTCGAAAAACCCCTTTCCCGTTCCACCCTTCGCAACAATCAGTAGTAGATGTGTCTATAATATCGCACGCTGAGAACGAAAGTGACTCAAGTCAAAATTTACGATTTTTGGGAATTGAATAAAATGTGTTCGACTCATTGAACATTTTCTATTCTTTCTAGAATAACTTTTTAATATGAAAACGAAAGTTACGAATTTCTTTTGTATAATATTATTCGGCTTTATCACTTTAAATATACGTATATAAAAATTTAAAAAAAATATTTTTTCTGTATAAAATAACTTTTGGAAAAAATAGGTCACTTTATTATTAGAAATGAGTTCATGAGTTTAACTCATGCCTTAATAAATAAGTGACCGAATTTGATTTATGTCACCTAGGTTGTTAATATTACAAATAAGAAAATGACCTATACCATAAATTGTTCACTTTATGATGATAAATTGTAGCAAAACTTGCGCCAACAAATCGGCACTAAACTGACGAAAAGTGTAATCGGTCGCTATGGTACTAAATATGACACGTTCAGCTACATCCACTCGCGGTGCAGTACTGATTGCGTCCCTTGCACTCTGGTGCGGGGTGTGTGAAGCGCTCAAAAACAAAGAGACCGAAAAGCCCTCTATCCCTCTCTGACCATTAATGGGCTGTTTTTTAATATAAGTGTGATAAAGTGTACTTTTTTGAGTAATTTTGTATATTTAACTCATTTTACCAAAATGTTGAGATAGGTCACTTTCGTTCTCAGCGTGCGATATGTATACTGGTAAAAGTTTTACAAGCTCTGTGGAGGCCAAGGTTCATACAGACAACACACCGCCTATACCTCAAATTTCTTAGCATCATCCTCCGTTATTCCGAAAATACTGCAGCATTAATTTTGAAATAAATATATCTATTTATGTTAAAGTTGAGGATCGATGCTAGGTCCTATGTTTGACGAAAACACGATTACATAAAAATTTCTCTATAGAAAAAAAATCCAGAGTTACCTCTAAACCGAACTATAAACCGCTGGTATTTAAAAATACTTCAAATTAGATCATAAAACTTTGCATAATAACTGAACTAACTATAAAGCGGGTCTTTTGTTTTTTAATTACCATTATTTTCACCGTAAAAAGCAATTACCTAAACTATTCGAGGCTAGAGAGCCACCAGCACCGCACTCCGTCTCGCTCTCACTCAGTTAAAATCTGAGGCAGGGTACGGCCTTAAAACGCTTGGTTTAGAAGCATGTAATTTTATTTGTATACAACGAGATTTCCTTTTATAACGAAAGTGAGCAAGGAAATAGGAGATTAAAGTTTTATGGAAGTTCGTCATTTTGCCGATGGCAAATCCATCGGGTACACGGCTTGTACCGTAGCACAGATATGTCGATGTTTTCAAATAGGTACATTAAAGGCACTTTTGAACGTCAGAAACAAAGAAATAGAACGATTCTAGTCCAAAGACCAAATCTACTATTAATGTATTTGTTATGGACCAAGTCAAACTGTCCGGGCATTATTTATAATGTCCGGGCAGCAATATATATGTTATGGACCAAGTGATAAATACGGGCATTTTTCATAATGCCCGCGCATTATGAATAATGACAAGCTACTTAGGGCAAAATAATAAATTATAATTTGAACTTCCTTATTTATCACATTGCCTCGTCATTATAAATATTGCCCTGTGGTCTTTGGGCAATCTGATAATACACAGGTATTTTGCACGGGGTGCGGGTATCGCGCGGGGTGGGGGCTCGCATTTCGGAGCCGCGCCCGCTCCAGTCCGACCAGTCAGTTTTAACAACAGTTTAACATTTAATTATGGTAAAGTCATCATAGGTCAGCAGAGTGTCTATGAATGGAAATATTTTATTTGATTTTAAATATTGATTCTGAAATGAAGAGATCCGTAGGAGAACCAAGGTAACCGATATGTCCGACATAGCCCGAAGTATTGCCAAACTTAAGTGGCAGAATGCCAACTTTCAAGTAGAGTTCGATTAAAATGAGTGAGTGTATTGATGAGTGCTCAGTGAGTGAGTGTTATTTTACTTTATATTTAATTTGATGTAACCTAACTTAACTGTTTCCTTTTACAAAAGCGATTCACTTCTGGCACATCGCCGTTCGCTGCCGCGGCACGCTCGCTTCGCTCACTCGGCTCGTGCGTTGTTAGTCATACTCTAACCTAACCTAACCTATCGTAACCTAAGATTGAAATGTTCGACAAATGATAAATGTTGTCATACTCTAACCTAACCTAACATATCGTAACCTAAGATTGAAATGTAAAATCTGGTTTTAATTATACTGCCCCATAGGTGACTAGCGTTATAAAAAATGCCCGGTCAATTTGATTATTTCAATAGTTGTTATCACATTGCCCTCTCATATTGGGCATTTTTCAAACTGCCCGGGCATTTTTCATAATGTCCTAATAATCACTTGGTCCATAACATATATATATCTTATGCACCAAGATTGTAAGGGCATTATAAAAAATGCCCGGGCAGTTTGAAAAATGCCCAATATGAGAGGGCAGTATGATAACAACTATTAAAATAATCTATAGAAATAATCAAATCGACCGGGCATTTTTTGTTATGATAGTCAAGTATGGGGCAGTACAATTTAAAAACCAGGTTTTATTACTATTATTTTGATTTCAAACGTAGAATCAATATTTAAAATCAAATAAAATCTTTCCATTCATAGACACTCTGCTGACCTATGATGACTAAGGAAGTTCAAATTATAATTAATTATTTCGCCCTAAGTAGCTTGTCATTATTCATAATGCGCGGGCATTATGAAAAATGCCCGTATTTATTACTTGGTCCATAACATATTCACTGATAGACAACGCACCGCCTAAGCCGCTGGGTCTAGTTGCATAAAATGTTGCGCAAAAGTCCTTTTATAACGAAGGATTTTTGAAAATTCACCCCCTAAATGTGTAAAATAGGGGTTGAAAGTTGTTATGGAATTTAGACATTCTGCCGATGGGAAATATTCCAGTCGGGTCCACGTTACCAACAATAGTTACTGATTTTTCTGCGTATTTCAGGGTGTTGGCGATTGGTGATCACCGGACATGAGCTCCCCGCCCCCCGTACAGTTGGAGGTGGAGGTTGGCGATGAGTCTATGGAGGACGACGCTGCCGACATGATTCCAGCTGACAGGTAAGATCATGGAAGGGCCTCTTTTAAGCACGTTGTCTGAGCCAACGCAAATACACGCAAATCAAACGGCAAACCTCGCAAACAGGCCCTGTATAGGAGGGACCCTATACGTTGGCCGAGCGGCGGGCACGCCCAACGTATAGGGTCCCTCCTATACGTTGGGCGAGCGCGCCGCTTTAGTCCTACTATGAGTCAAAAGTCTTTTCTAAAGAAACAGCTCCAGATTTTCCAAGAAATCCACCACTAATATCTGAAAGACTACAGTCTGGTTATTATTCTTACAGACTAATTTGACAGGAGCAAATGTCAAACTCCAAATTGAAAAAACAAAGAACAATCACTTGAAATGTCAAATTAGTCTACGAGATTAAGAAACAGACTTTACTATAATATCGGGCGGGAATCTTCCTATTGTGGGGAAAGCCCTGTTCTGACGAATCCTTCTCCGATTTCCCGGCAACTTCAATAGTAATTTCCGAGAAGAAAAACGCTATTTCCTGGCAACCGTGCACAAAAATATAAAAACTTCAAATAAAGAAAAGGATCGAGCAAACATTACTACGCTCGCTTAGAGCGGATTGGTGATTTCAGACCATTATAATTATGTAAATTTTCTAAAGTATAAGCCAAATTTTATATATATTAAGCCTGATTTTAGAATTTATTGTAATTTGATTAAACTACTGCTAAGTTTACTAGTAGACGTTTTTCGAGACGCGCGACAAATTCGGTATTCGATTCGTCTTCCGCACCCCATTTTGGCATTGGCTCACCGACTGATTTATTGGACTTCTACTTATATCGTTTTTATCCAGTATTGTTTTGTTTCCAAGTGTAGCCTTTCATGATAAATGCACATCGAAACTTTCATACAACATTATCCTTTGACATAACATCGTGTGCGTGTGTGGACACAGCACAGTCCTGACCGATTGGCAGGACACCGGATAAGACAAAACACAAAGAAAATTGGAAACGTATGGAGAAGACTGTAGCGTGTAGAAGGTAGTACCTACCGCTAATGACAATTCTCTGCGAGATCATTTAATCCATGTTTTAACAAACAGAATAAATAACGATACTTCTAAAACTAGACATTTAGTGAAATTAAAATTCTGATAAATAAATACATAATAATAAAATAGTAACGAAGTTTAAACTGTGCATTGAATATTTTTGAAAAAGTAACTGCTACGACGTCTGGGAATGAGTCTCATGCCAAAATATAGTTTTTAGATTTTTTGTCTGTTTGTCTGGTCTGTTCCAGAACGGATTTGAATGAAATTAGCACAAAGATAGTATATATTAGGGTAATTTTAATCCCGGTCCCGTGGGATACTTTCTGACATCCACGCGAGTGATGCCGCGATCAAAAGCTAGTGTAAAATTTAATAAAGGATCCGCCTTATTAATAAAGTATTCTTACAAAACTTGTTTAGACTGGTCTGGATAAAAAAAAAGTATCTATCGTTCTGGTTTATATATAATTTGTAATCGTTGCAACTAATCAGTGTTTGAGAAGACTGTGGGCTGTGCTTGGAAACAGTGTGTATAAAGTTTTTAGGTTATGTTTAGTGTTTAATTATGTGGTTTTTCAAGCGCTGGTAATTATAATTATCTTATCTATCTTTTATCTATAAATATAAAAAAAAACAATTGCTGCGCGTGTTTCGCAAAACTCGACAGAGGGTCGACCGATTTGTTTTTTTTTTTGTTTTGTTGCCTCGATACTGGGTTGGTTTATTAAAAACCCACAGGAAAAGCCGAAAAAGTTAAAAGTCGCGTCGCGCGACGAGTCGCGCCAGTTTGTTTGAGCCTTATTAGTCCGAATTAAGGCTCTTACCATAGAGATATAATTTAGTATAATCTCTATGGCTCTTACTTATAGGCGCCACTAGCCGCGCGACCACGACGCCCGCGCCGCCGCCGCATTGTTCGCCGTGAAAATGAACTGAAATTGTCTTGATAAAGTCGCTTCGCGCTGTCGCGTCGCGCCTATTTGTGGGAGCCTTTAGGTATTATGGAAAGAAGAATTGGAAAAGTTTCCCAGAAACGTTCTTTTTTCCATGGGAATTTTGTATGAGTTATTGAAAGGACAAGACAGCATCCGTTGGCTAGCCAGTCTAAAATGAAAATGGCTTGTACGCCTGTGTTTGCAGATAAACTCATTCATTCATGACAATGGCAAGTTTATATTTCGTGCGGAACAAATGCCGTCTGACTCTGACTTCCGGAAGTCTGCTGAAAGCCAGACGTTACGTTGCATCTAATTGTGTGCCAATTAATTCTACGCAAATTATTGGTATGCATTGGTTGAAATAGATTCCGAATTCAATATCGTTGATAGTTTTAGAGAAGATAAAAAAAACTGATGGAGTGATAATATCAACTTGATTCTGATAAAAAACTCTCGTAATAAAAAAATCCTATTACAATTTACCAATTTATTATTATTACAATTTGCCTGGCTTTGCCAAAACAAAAAACACTTCGATATTTACAGTACAAATGTTGAACCTATCAAAAAAATTGTAAAATAAACCTAATCATTTAATTAAACCAGGTCCTCTGGCAGACTATCAAATCATTTAAATGGGTCGCGGATAAAGCCGTTTCTACGGTTCAAGCACCCCTGTAGCCAACAAATAGTACGCGTTGACGAAGTTGTCTGTTTCCAGAAATATACGAGTAGATTTAATTTGTGGTGCAAGTAGGATGTAGCCTGGTGAAATATGTATAGTTTCTGATTGGCTGAAGGCGATGATTTATTTGTTATACTTCATTGAGTTTCCTATGCAAATGCATATCAGAAACGCTCAACTTTATTATAGATTTAAAGCGAATAAACCAAAGGATTTAATTATTTTTCATTAATTTTTTTTTTTTAATTCCTTTTCGACAGCAAATTTTAATATTTATCTACATCCAAGAATAAATCAACATAGTAAGAATAATGAGGGACAATTAAAATTTCATGAAACATGCCCGGGGTTCCCTTAGCGTGTTGTTGGATACTCGAAATACTAAGAAGCTAATTTTGTTTATGACCACGACTCGACTGATGATGACTAAAGCAACGACCAACTCATTATTATTTTGAAAAAGGTCGTTTGTTTACGTAGATTTTTCATAAATAAGTATGTATAATTTTATTTATGATATAAAGAAGATAGAGACATAAAGATTGCTATTAAGTATGTATTAGGAAATACATTAATGTAATGAATCTCACCTTGGAAAAGAGAACGAATAAAGGTAGTCCCCAAAATAGACTGATCTTTAACAAGTAGTGTCAGCAACTCATTATGGATAAATTAAAAAATAATTCATTAATCAATCAAAATATTTTATTTCACAAAGGTAAACCTACATGGGCACATATGAAATGTCAGAAGCTAGGTGCATGATTTCAATTGGTCGTTTCCAATTGAGTAAAACCGGCAAGGATCTGGCTTTTACATGTTTTCAAATTACAGTGTTACAGGTATGGGAGTTCAAATTACAGGTATGGGAGGACAGTGTAGGTCTGTTAATAAGAACCATGAAAATATTATGGAAAATAAATTCAGCTTTGATTGTGAAACTGTATCGCAATATATTGTGTTTCTTCTAACTATTGTTACTCCAATTTACTATTGACTGCAAAAACTTATACTTCAAAATGCTGTACTTACATGACTTTTAGGATCAAGGTGGTGGCAGGCAATAGACCAGTACCCAGTACCATACCTTTTGCCCACGACTTCGCCTGCATGTACACTTGACAATTCAAAAGTACCTGTAATAGGTTTATTTGAAATAAATGGTTTGAGTTTGAAATAAATGTCCTTCTCCAGGTCTCATGCTAAATAGTTGTCAAATTTCGTAATGATCGGTTCACTAGCTCAGGGGCACAACAGACTGAGAAAATTATAGATTTAACAGCAAGTTGAGCATGAATAAGCACTTCGTGGTATTTTGCATATACTACGATAATGACAGCCTCATTGGCCTAGTGGTCCCAAACTCTACTTCTGTGCATGAGGTCCTGGGTTCGATTCCCAGTTCGGGCAGTGTTATTTGGTTTTTTCCATCTGGAATTACTCAGCAGCAGACCGGGGTTCTGGATTTATGCCCGGTTGATGGTAATAGGCACACCCCCTTTTACATGGGACTTAACTGGTGAAATGTGGGTGCACCTCTGCGTAACCCTCAGGGGAATACAGGCGTGATGTTATGTACAATAATGTTTTAATAAGTCATTAATTAGAGATGCGACGGTATTGCTTTGACGTTATTGATACGAATAAAATATACACCGTAAACGCTATTATGATAACAGGTGCGATATCAAATGCATCACGAATGTTCAATTAACATTAAATTATTATTAAACTAGAATGGAAAGTTACTTTTATTTTTAACCAAGCAATATTTTTTTTATATCATCTGCCTAGCCTCTTTCCAACTATGTTGGGGTCGGCTTCCAGTCTAACCAGATGCCCCTATCTGACCTCCATAACCCAGTCACTGGGTAATACGATACCCCTTATTAAGACTGGTTGTCAGACTTTTGGGCTTCTGACGACCCGTAACGACTGTCAAAGATCTACAAATGACAGCCGGGACCACCCGAGTCACGAAGAGGTCTCGATTTGTAATGGATGTTCACCCATCCACGAATCGCCCTCGGCAAGCGTAGCTTAACCTTCGATCGACTTGTGCGGCTGCTATTATTTAGCCATGAGTTTTTATGATATGGAATAGCGAGAAATTCTAAAATCGTTTTATTCACAATAATTCCGATTTTAGAATTAACTGTGTTAACGCTTTTATACTAGGTACTTTTCATTAATTCCCAATTCTGTCATGGCGTCATGTGGGATTCTGTCACGATGACTTGACATTTCGAGCCAAAAGGGTGAGCACTGAGTAATAAATACTCGCTACATGGATGACATCATTCTAGTGAAAGGGGAAGTGCTGTACTGTTCACCTTGGCATGCCTTTCAGGTAATCCGAGTCATTGTCTTGCAGAGTCACTATACATAGAAGGTTTTGCCCTCTACTTCATTCATGCAGTTTTTACTTTGCTTTTTACAGAAAAAATACTTACTAAGAAATATTTGAGAATTTCCAATTTGTTTTTCATGAATGTAATAATTTAATAAATCTAGACAAAATACCATAATATTATGACATCTAATTATTAATTGTTTTTAGGAATCTTTTGACTTTTTGAGTATGAATGTGTGCGGCAAAGAAACGATGGATGGATTATGTGAAAGATAATAAGACTAGAAAGGGGGTTACCACTGAGATGACGACTATAGAGAACTATGGAAGAAGAAGGCATGCTGTGCCGTTTCCAAATAAATTGGGATATTTGGCAGGAGAACGCAACTTCGGTATCTATTTCAGCATAAGCATAATCATAATCAGGCTATAATGTTCCCGCTTTTGAGACACAGGCCTCCTCTCTTCGAGGGGGAGTGGGGCTGTAATCTAACACGCGGGCCCAGTGCGGGTAGGTAGGTAATTAGGTATCTACACTCGCGACAATCAAGGAAGTCCGTTTTGACGTTTCGTTCTCGTACATGTATTCAAACGTTAAGCCCTGAGAATCAGTTTTTAGCAATGTAGCTAAGTCGTCGATTACAATCTAAGTATGTTCAATCGTATGTCTCGAGAATTTGTTTATAAGAAACAATTTTTTTTTTTCATCGCTACACAAAGCATTTTTATAGCTGTCAAAACGGACTTCTTTCAGATTGTCGCGAGTCTACTTATTTTCATTCAAAACCAAACAGTTGTTATGTTTATTCGGAAAGCATTTCTTTACGTAATCTCACCTTGAATATTTAAATAATCGACCGCGATGATATTGATTTTACGAGGACATCGTAACAGAAACACAGATGATAAAGATAAAGATACATGATACTGATTAGATAACTTTAATTTCCGACGTTTCCTGCTTCTGATAAATGCAGCCTTCATTGGTATTTTGTTTACGTTTTTTTTTTCCGAAGATTATTTTTTAGTGTTCTTCTACTAGTGTCTAAGTTTACATATACTGTGATTTTTTTCTTAGTCATTTTTCGTACGTTCAAAAAATTTCTTACGTCGAGATTGTGTTGTTATTTTGGAGATGGATTTAAATGAGTGTAGTGATGAAGGTAAAGCAGGTGAATCGACTTCAGGGATTGTGTGGGTTCATAAGATATCGCGTTCCTATCTCCGTTTCGTGTCACTATGTTATAATAAGGGACAAGATTCTGCTTTGATGAACTGGGATGACAGCAGGTATTCGATTTATTTAAATTTTATTAATGTGTGTTTTCCTGGTTCGATCACAAGATAAAAGGTAGAGACCCGCTGTCATTGAAAAAAGGTCTTCAAATATATTATGTTAAATTCAGTAAACTGGAAGTTTTCCCATTTATAAGCATTTTTGGTTTGGTACACGCGAAATAATACTTGTGATAAAATGATTTAAGGGGGATGCGCAAAGGGGCCCGCGAAATTCTAATTTTCTTTCGTTTTTTGCAATTTGCTGGTCACTATCAGGTTGTATGTTGATCTAAATATTATTTGCGACTGTAACAAATATGGATTTACAGAATTAAATAAACACTAGCTGCGCCCCGCGGTCTCGATCCCGTGGGAATATCGGGATAAAAAGTATCCTATGTCCTATTCTAGGTCATGGTCTACCCCTGTGCCAAATTTCATCAAACCCGTTCAGCCGTTTTAGCGTGAAAGCGTAACAAACAAACTCACTTTTCGCATTTATAATATTAGGGTAGTAATTCCCCGAATGAACTCCATAAAGAAGACACCTAATGCTTCTAAAACTGTGGAGGAGTGGGTCACGATTTCCCGAAGTTCACTTGTACAAAATAATTGTTTGCCCGAATTATCGTTCGACCGATGAACCGTTAGTGAAAATATAAACATTTTACAAAAAAAAAAACAACCGACTTCCAAAAAAAACACAAAAAAGCCGATTTTTTTCCAAATCCATCCACCCAGCATCCAGCATTCGTGATTGAGTAACAAACATCCAAACACACAAACTTTCACATTTATAATATTAGTAGGAAGTAGGATTAGTAGGAGTCAGCAAAAGAAAATATAAATTGAATTTCGCGGGCCACCTAAGCGCATCCACCTTAAATAAATATCCTTTGACAAAAATATGTAAACTACAGCTGGATGCACAACAAAATAATTTAAAGAATGTCATAAATTAATGAGTGTTGATACAGTAATGGCCACGGTATCATTCCATATTGTGTTGTATTTGTCATTCAATGTCATACAATGTGTGACTATGATGTTGATCACGATCGTCTAGAATTGATTGTGCCGTTAATTTTGCACGATCTGTAAACCAATGATGTTGTTGTACTTACTTTGATCTAGTAGTCAAAATTACTGACAGTTCATCTCACAGCCCAGGGTTCCCTCTAATATAGTCATTCGTAGAGACCCCTTAAATATCTCCAATGCTATCAATCTCACTTTATTGAAAGAATAAGTATTTATTCAACAAGAACATTGTTGAATTTATCTTAATATCTATTTGACATTGTATACCTACAATTTGGTTTCAAGTCTATAATAGTGGCTTTTGTGGACATTTTAATTGTTTAGATTTGTTACAGTTGTAATAGCAATCATGTCATTTGGTTTGAATAGGTCTTTATTTTTATTATCACTTATCTCTTGTATAGATTCTTTTTCATCTTGTGAATGTGAGAACGATGTAGGCTTAGTGGACTGTAGTAGATTTGTTGAACATTTTCTATTTTGTTAAGTACTTACCTGGTACTTTTTGAAAGGCCTACACTGTCCTCCCATACCTAATAACACTGTAATTCGAAAATATTGTAACAGCCAATTATTTTTAAAAGAGTAACCGTGGAATTTCTTGCCGGCTCTTCTCCATAGGAAACGACCAATTGGAACCGTGCACACCTAGCTTCTGACGTTTCATAAGTGCCCATGTAGGTTTATGTGAAATAAAATATTTTGATTTTGATTTTGTTGTAGTGACAAAAATTGAAAAGAGTTTGCTTAGATCGAGAGTTGAGAGTATGCTTGAAAGGCGATTAACAAAAGTTTTACAAGGCAGATGTCAGTAAACGCCCTCTGAAGAACTAAACTGACCTGATTGGTGATGTTCTTCAGACGGCGTGCGTTTATGACTAGAGGCCCTAGACGTGACATTCTATCAGCGATAACGATTATGGAAAAGGAAAAAATGTATAAGACTGACATAAGCTATCGAAAAGCTTATTTCAATCTTGTTGAAAGTCGTTGTGGAAATAAGAAACGCTTTCGAAGCGATGGTCACTTGTCTAGGCCCTCAGATGTATGAACGTAATCGAAGCAAAAGGAGTATGTGACGACCCTTGCTGGAGCTCTATAGCTTCTGCCGAACCCCATGGGAAAAAACGTGGGTTTCTCGCACCCTGGTCTTCTCCAATCATCGCCCCAATGTCTGGTCTTGGCTTCTGGGGGGTCTCTCAGCCTTCCCAATGTCTATATGGTTATCCTGAATTTCTGACTTTGCAAAAAAGTGTTCCTTTAATCAAAGAGTGCATTGACATACAATAACGAACTGTCTGACTTTTTTGTGGCGCCAAGTTTTTAGGTGACCTCGAGAACCCGTGCCATAAATAATTAATCTTTCGGACCTGGCATATTGTATAATTACTTATCTTGTTTAAAACTGGCCAGTTCTAGCACGTGCTAAAAAACAGGTTTCTAGCTAGCTAGCTAACTGAATAAATCATGTTTTTTTTCCTGATTCAAAACTATTTTGTTAAGGGGCATGCGCTTAGGTAGCCCGCGAAATTATATTTTTCTTACGTTTTTTTACCCGACTACGGCGAAGAAAAAAGGAGTGTTATGATTTTGACCGGTATGTATGTATTATGTTCATCTGTTCCCTCCTATCTTCTACACCACTCATCACAATTTGACAAATGAGGTATCGTTGGAAGCGTTTTGATCGTACGCTGGTTATAGGCTATGTGACATTAAATAAAAAATGGCGCCCTCTAGAGGACATAAAGTAGGGAACTCAAAAAAAAAATTGTTTAATCGTACCATGTTGGGTATCAATTGAAAGGGCTTAATGAAACATTTAAAAAAAAATAGAATTATAACTGCAAAAGAATTTAAAAAAAATTAAAATAATAAAAACTAAAACCCAACTACGACTAAAAAGGTATAACCAAGACACCACATACAGACAAATTAAAAATCCGGAGTCACACGTAATCTATTCGATTTATGTGTGACTCCGGATTTTTAATTTGTCTGTCTGTGGTGTCTTGTTTATACCTTTTTGCTATTTGCAGGTCAGTATCAGGTTGTATGTTGATCTAAATATGATTTGCGGCCGTAACAAATATGGATTTACAGAATCATAACCATTAGAATCAGCAATACAACTCCCTAAGTTCGTATAAGTGCCAAATGTCATGATTTCATGAAATAGTCATTCAATGCACTTACATGAACATAGAGTCCACCTCTGCTCACCCCTTCTTAGAAAACAGGCGTGATTTTACGTTGTGTTATTGTTATCTTTCACTATCGGAGGAGCTCGTGGCTAAGTAATAACAGCCGCACGGGTCGATCCATCAGGTTAAGCTACGCTTGCCGGGGTTGGTCCGTGGAAGGGTGACCATCTTTAGATACCGAGACTCCTCTGTGCCTCGGAAAACACGTTAAGCCGTTGGTCCCGGCTGTCATTTGTGGATCTTTGACAGTCGTTACGAGTCGTCAGAAGCCCGAAAGTCTGACAACCAGTCTAACCAAGGGGTATCTTATTACCCAGTTACTGGGTTGTGGAGGTCAGATAGGCAGTCGCTCCATGTAAAATACTGGTATTCAGCTGCATCCGGTTAGACTGGAAGCCGACCCCAACATAGTTGGGAGAAGGCTAGGCAGATTGGATTGTTATCTTTCATTAATTATGAAGTCATCGAAGTAAAGTATTACATCTTTACAACACGAGCGTAATATTAAGTATTATCGTTTACGTTTGCCTGCTTTAATTGTTACGATAATAGTGGAATAGCTCACAATGCAATTCAGGGTTTCCACTCAATAGTATTTATTACTAGCTTCCGGCCGCGGCTTCGCCCGCGTGATATGTCGATAAAAAGTAGCCTATGTCCTTTCTCAGGCTCTAGACTATCTGTGTACCAAATTTAATTTAAATCGGTTCAGTAGTTTTGGCGCGAAAGCGCGATAGACAGACAGAGTTACTTTCGTATTTATAATATTAAGTAAAGATTCATATTATTTCAATGCTGTATGCATGCTCATTTATATTTATTTGTAATAACAAACGGAGTGCCTTTTCATCAATATAAATATACAACATTATTTTTTCTTTATGCTAAACCCGAAAAAGGTTCGCGAAAAAAAAATCAGTTCTTCCATACATTTGTGTTTACTGAAATCGACAAAATGTATGAAACAGCAGATTTTTTTTTTTTGCGATTTCAAGGTTGGTCCCATAGAAAAAGTTGTTCAAAATGATGAGTACAATGACCCCTTTTCGGGTTTAGCATAAAGAAAAAATAATGTTGTATAAGATCTTCAGATTCTGTTTAACATCAGGCGTGGAGATAACGTGTCGACTGACTGGTAATGACGTCACACACTATTTCACTTGAATCGATGCTGTTAATATTGAACCTCGTTGCATTGATTGACCCACATCTATTTACTTATCTGTTGACATGTGTTCACAGACTATAAGTAGACTTTGACACGGAAATTATAGTATAATTTTTGTTTGGAATTTAATCAGGTTGATGATAAAATGTAAGACTTAAACATAAAGCTAGAAATTATCTCATAACTTAAGGGAAGAGAAAATCGATAGTAAAGTATTCTAAATGTTATTCCAGTGTATTCTCTGCATAATATGTATGTAGGAAGGAACCCGTCCAACCCGTTTAGCTTTTATTATCCAAACTTGCTTTTAAAATATAAGTTTGTATTACCATAATTACCAGAACATCAAGGTTTAATAGTAAACTTATTTTCATATATTTATTTTCTTTCTTATAATATATTAAATTTTTTTAATATTTTAATAAAAGCATTTAAAAAATACATAAAAAAATATAAAACATAGTACCCTACCGGTATCGGGAACAGGGTCCAAGCTACCGGTAGGCTACTTACAATTTTTTTATGCTTATTGAAATTATTATAATATTTAAAAATGTAATCTATACTTTTTTTTTTTATGTCATTTATGTAATAAAGGAAATCATAATAAAATCTTTATTTCAGACAATATTACAGTCCATTATTTAAAAAAAAGTAAAGAACAACTAGCAATAACTATTTTGTACTTCATTAGTAGCTAGCTATCAATGATCTGAAGAAACAATGAAATCTATTTTTGCAAACACTTGAATAAGTTGTTCAAAAGACATGATCGCTTCGCGTGAATACATTTTATTAATAACATTGATTGCAATCGAGACAAAGAACCCACTTGTCTCAATTAGGCACCTGTCCCACGGTTGACGAGGCAGCGACTAGCTATCAGCGATTTTCTCGCTCCAGAAGTGTAAGTAAATAATCAGCCATCCCATTATAGAGATATAATTACAGTAGTAATATACTCTAAGCATCCCATCCATTTGGGTCGAGTAGTTATTGTATAGTTGATCATTTTTCCGCGATTACGTCGCGTATTCCGCAGAGCCTAAAGACTAGTCTTCAATTAGTGCGTCCCGCCAGTCATGGCTTACGGAGCCGAAACGTGGACACTCACGGTACGGCTGGTCCATAAATTCAAGGTCGCTCAGCGAGCTATGGAACGAGCTATGCTTAGAGTATCTCTGAGGGATACAATCCGGAATGAGGTAATCCGGCAGAGAACCAAAGTTGTTGACATAGCTCACAGAATAAACAAGCTGAATTTGCAATGGGCCGGCCATATTAGCCGTAGAACCAATGACCGTTGGGGTAGACGTGTTCTTAAGTGGAGACCGCGAATCGGCAAACGTAAGGTAGGACGCCCTCAGGCTAGGTGGAGCGACGATCTTCGCAGGGTGGCTGGCAGCAGCTGGATGAGAGGTGCCGAGAATCGAGTTGAATGGTGTGCAATTGAAGAGGCCTATGTCCAGCAGTGGACTGCTATAGGCTGATGATTATTATGATGACGATGTGTGTCCCATGGAGAAAGTTGCCCTTAAATTTCACCACACCTATATGATACATACTGTATATTACTAGCCGTGACTGTTCTCGTTCACACCGCCGCCGGCGAGTACTCGTTTGTCGCAGCGATAAGAGCTATAAAAGAGAGTACTCGCTCAGCGAGGCTCGCTTGGCGAGCAGAATTCTCGCAGCTATTGGTAAGTTGTTACATACCAGCGAGTAATAGTTTTAGGTCATGGCGCACTCGATGCTCGTTGCTCGTCAACTCGTTTTGACCCAATCTCTGCCTAGCTTTTTCCCAACTTTGTTGGGGTCCAGTCTAATTGGATGCAGCTGAATACCAGTATTTTACATGGAGCGACTGCCTATCTGACCTCCATAACCCAGCCACATAGCATAATCACCACTGGGTAATACAATACCCCTTGGTAAGTCTGGTTGTCAGACTTTCGGGCTTCTGACGACCCGTAACGACTGTCAAAGATCTACGAATGACAACCGGGAACAACGGCTTAATACTAACTTTAAAACCCTCGCAAGTGCCATTCCATTTTTGAACCAACAATCTTATTTCCGCAAAGTAATTAATTAAAAGCAACCTCCACTGTATAAGGAATACTGCATTATTGCCAGCCTTCGCATTTATTAGATTCCCCATAGACTCAGCTACATAGGTGTGTGTGTATCATACTTAGGGTTGCCGACTTTTTTTTAATATCAAATATAGTATTTTGCTTATACAAATTATTGCAGAAGGCGAAAAAAAAAATTGTAAAGAAGTATTACCTAGCCTACTTATTGTGTATTATTTTAAACGTATAATTGTTTTAAAGTAAAGGAGTTTAAAAAAAAATTATAATTGTCACACTTTTTGCAACTGAATTGCGTTTTTTTTGCAACTGAATCTTCATCAGTAGAACTTTTATGCATAAAATAATCAGCTTCGTAACTGTGATGAAACTTATGAAAATATTGGTGCAAAGTGAAAAATTTACGTTCGGTGACATATGCCTTTTTTCAACTTCATATTAAAAATCTGTGCAAAAACAAGTGACTTCATGATTCCTAAGAAGGCTTGAAGAATGAGCTAGACTCTAAGCTTTCATAATCAAATAAAAAAAGTAGTACTTAATGTGGCTACTTTGGCTAAAATCGGCTTTCAAAGACAACGAGGTGGATTCTTAAAATTAGGCAACTGCCAAAAAAAATTTCTTTGGCCATTTTCTCGTTCCTAAGGACAGGTCGAAAACTCTCAAAAAATCAGAAGAAAAAAAACATAACTCGAAAACTATGAAAAATCGATACCCCCCGATTCCACGACACGAGGACCAATGTTTTTTTTGGACTTCAATGTTCCGGCCTCTCTTTATAATAGGGTTGACAACCCTAATCATTCTATACATGCACCATCAACGTGTATGGTGCTGGAAAATCATTTGATTAAACTAGAGCGGGGCTGAACTTAGAATGCATATTGTACATTTTCTATGGAATCTATTTTTTACCTAGGCTATTGTTTTTCTGCTGAATGCTTCGTTTTGTTTACTAAGGCAGTACATAGTTAGAATATTCTTTATTGTGTACTACATAATTATTGAGGACAAGCCGTATGCCGGATGGGATTTCACATCGGCAAAAATAACGAACTTCCATACAAACTTTCATTCTATATTCCCTTTAAGGGGATATATCCCCTATTTATCCCTTTAAGGGGGCGAATTTTCGAAAATCGTTTATTAAATAAAGAATTCTTGTGCAAAATTCCATGCAACAAGACCCAGCTGTTTAGGCAGTGCGTTGTCTGTCAGTGAGTGAATGAATGAATGAATTTAATTAAAATTTAATTTACTAGATCATTTTTTTTTTTCTCAGACACTTTTGGTCTCAGACTGATGATTCACAATCCCAACTATGTAGTTTATTAGTGATGACATTTGGAAACTTCTTCATCAGGTATCAATGCTGCTCTATTGCTGAACATTTAGTGATCTAAGTTTATCTTGTTCTAAGTGTATCTTTTACGATGTTTTCCTTCACCGATGACAGTGACATCACTGTCACTCACTCATCATGTCATCACTGTGTGTGGTGAAGGAAAACATCGTAAAACCTGCGGGCCTATTCTGTAAAATCTCACCGTGGAACTTGGTGAAGTGAGCTGTCATTCCATCTGGTGCTATACAGGGATTGTCACTATTGACAGCTCACTTCACCTAAGTTTTCACGGTGAGGTTTATATACAGCGTATAACAAAAACCCTGTTCGATCCGAAAGGGGCACATAGGTACTGCAATAACATTACCAGAAAAAAAAACAATAAAAAATAAAAAAGGTTATTGCAATTTGAAATTCACATTTTTAGTACCTAAATTACTTTTTTATTGTGATTTCATTATAAATTAGCAAATTTTCTGTAGAGGTCATATGTTATGACTAGTGATAGGAATAGGTAGTGCCTATTTGCCTAAACTTCGAAGAACAGAGACAAGAAACGGAGACTTCCTTAGGACTAAATTTTTTCCGGGACATCTGTCCCGAAATTCGGGACAACACTTTTAAATACATTAAAAAAATATGTTATTTGGAATAAGTAATTCGTCTGTATTTACCTAAAGTTTGCGACTAGACATAACATAACAAATAACATTCACAGTCGTTACAACCATAAAATTTTCAGTTTTTTTTTTTTGAAGATTATTTTGTTAATGGCTTGTTGATCTTAATACTATGAATCACAATGTTTGTATAAGGAGCCGTACACGTTTCGAAGTAAATATCTTCTTTCTAGCTCACTCTCGGCTACGTTTAATGAGATTTCTAAAGTTCAAATGTATAATTGAAAAAAAAAAATACATTTTGTCTTTAAAATAATAAAACGGTAATCATCAAGATCTCTATCAAAACCGAACAGTTCACTATTCAAACTGATTGTCCTAAATATAGAGCAGCGCGGTTAATTTGTATTTTGATTTGAGTTAAAATTGCATCACTCAACGTCAGTAAAATAAATATGACATAGATAGATAAACAGAAATTTGTAACTTAAGTTTTTTCCGTCTGTACATTTTGTTTCATGCTTTCCAATTACGTCATATTTAAAAAATAATATAAGTTTACACATATTTTACAACAATATTCTATGTGTTTTATTTTTCCTTTAGAGCCCATAGAGTATAAGTTATTATTATGGAGTTGTAAATTATAAATGTTATGTCTAGTCGCAATCTTTAGGTAAATATAGACGAATTACTTATTCCAAATAACATATTTTTTTAATGTATTTAAAAGTGTTGTCCCGAATTTCGGGACAGATGTCCCGGAAAAAATGTAGTCCTGAGGAAGTCTCGTCTCTGTTCTTCGAAGTTTAGGCAAATAGGCACTACCTATTCCTATCACTGGTTATGACTTGTAGATCCCCGCTAGACGACGGCCGCCCGCGCCCCCATGTAATAACCCGGTAAATATCCCCATTGAAAAAACATTTATTTTTCTTTTATAAAATATTACCAGATAAATAGATTTTCAGTAAGAAAGAAGATATGATTCTTAACAACACCTTCACGGATCGGCAAGGTTTTTGTTACACGCTGTAGAATAGATATTAGATCGACTGGACTAATTAATATTATTTGAAAAATAAGAAGTCACTTTCACCCACGTTCATCTTTCACTGGCAGAATAAATAAAGGCTTTAAAAAGGACTTATTTTATGTTTAAGCGGATAATTCCCAAGTTGAATATACGATAATTTATTGCCTCCCGTAATTTCGTAGCTAATTCAAAGTTGGAAAATGTTTTATTACGCCCACCTTGCTAGTACCTAACGATAACGTATCTTCGTCCATTACACGCTTTAAGACTTTAATAGCACCGCATTATATAAACATGAGTTCGAGTGAAATGGCCGATAGTGATTTATTGTGTAGGTATAGAAAATATACACAATTTGTAGAGAGCGTGTTGTGTTATTGGGAAAGCACTTTGAGTTTGGTTCAGGGCCGACTTTAACCTAAAGGAGGCTCTGCTGGGCACTTTGGGATACTAGGGCTCTTATAGCACCTCGCCCGGGATAAGTTAGGTTTTCTTTTGACAGCCTCTAAGCTACAACGCTGGCAGGAACAAGGGGGCCCCATGGATCGCGTGGCCCTGGGCACTTGCCCTTGCATTGAGTCAATGCATAGGTGCTCAAACGGAATACTTCAAAATACTATATGTAAGTTACGTCACCTACTATGAGCATGCGTTCAAATATGGCACTCCACACATGCAAACGTCATCATTTATGAGTCAGTGGGTTATCTTAGAGCCAGGCATAACAAAGTAGGTATAGTATTATCTTGATTTATTGAATTAATGTAGACTATATGCCGCTAATTATTCCAGGCATAGATGCATAGATACGTGTATCTGTGAGAGAGAGCGAGACAATACTATTCAAATATCATTATATATAAACTGAAACGATGACCATCTTTTGAAGCGGTCGGGTGTATTTAAATCTTTTTTGTGGCTGCATAGAGAATCTGCAGAGGCCCTAGTGTGAGTTTCTTTTAACTATATCGATTTTACGCATCGACCACGTTCGGCGTTCCGATTGGCACTTCGATGGCCTTCAATGGTGACGGGCCAATTGGAGCGCCAAAGGCGGTCGATGCGTTAAGTCGAGATAGTTAAAATAAACTCACACTAGGGCCTCTGGTCTATTTTGTAAACATCTCACTGTGAAAACTTATGAGAAGTGAGCTGTCGTTTACCCGTTACTAGGGATTGACACTATTGACAGCTCACTTCACCTAAGTTTTCACGATGAGATTTTTACAGAATAGGTTGGCTCATCGGCTGTTCTACTTTACGTAGGTAAAAAAAAATGAAAAAAAAGGCCATGTCAAGAGAATGTTGTGCAGCAACTTCCTTCTACGCGCTAAAGACTTATGGGAAAATAAATTATGAATCATTGTAAAATGTTACAAACTGACATAATAAAATGATCTGCGTGCAAACAGTATTCTATGGAGAATCGTAAAATAGTCCACAAATTATGAATTGCTTTTGTGTCAAATTAGAGGAATTGCTAATGATAGTTGGGAATTTAGGAACTGAATTTATTTCAGAGGAATTGCTAATGTGGCCGTTTAAGGTCCCCTGAATTCTGTTGATCCAAATCCGTTTAAGATTGCATTTATTGCTCAGATTGTGGGAAGTTTACTATCGTTAGCGGTCTTTGAGGACGCTCCTACTCCCTTTACCTAGCCTCCCTCGTCTTTACCGACGCTCGCTTCTCCAACAATTAGAACTCTCGCAACATTACTCTAACCACCAGCACTAAACGCCATAATCATATCGACAAGAATATCCAAATACATTGCAACATTCCACGAGCCGTTCCGGTGTGAACTACAACCTTCGCTGAATGAGTTCAGTGTCAGGCCCAAGGTCTTAGGGAACAGGTAGTGATGCTGAAGTGGATGCTGGCAATACGCCAGTAGCCGTTGTCTTACTTGCCTATACAAATATGGACGTTATGTGTAGGGTGATAAAGTTCGAAGTAGGTTGATGAAGGTGGTTGACCGAGTTTTTCTGGTTAATGATCTAGTCTAGATTCAAGCGATAGGTTTGTTTAGATTTGTTTAGTCATCTTGACACAAAGTTGTCTACTATGTATTTGCTGATACGAATTGTGTGAAGTATCAAATTGATTAACGTCATAGTTTTATGAAAAAAAAAATGTTGATTTGCATTTGTTTTTATTTAGGGAAATATTTTATTGATCCTATAAAAACTTATCAACTTTCTTATGATGTACGCTCTTTTAAATTATAGTAACCATATTTAACAACCTGGCCCCTTAAAAAATAGACGTAGATATTATTTAGTAACCTATTCCTTAATTATTCCTCAAGAGTCATAAAAAACCCTGTAATAAATCGACATGCGTTTCACCTCTGAACGAGGCATCCTCAGGATAACGATTGACCAGTCGCGAAACCGAACACGACGTGTTGCCACGCCGAGTGCTGGACGCTGAGCCCCTTCTCAAAGTTGTTTTTCTGGCCCTTTCTAAAAGTTGGTCCCACTAATTCTACCCCGACCAAATGGATTAGGTTAGATAATATAGTGAACAAACGCGCTGCATCTAAGTTCGTTGCATTAAATTGACTACTTATTTAGTACTTAAGACAACAAAATGATAAGTACTTGGGGGGTTCGATTAATTAAGTACATGCCTTTTGTTTACGTCATCAATCGTATATCAATGTTATTCTGCCTAAACTGGAAACAAGCTGGGGGCTTAAAACAGTCACTTTGGCAGAATCATAATAGGAAAATATAATCAATCATCGTAAAATGTCACAAACTGACAATTCATAATAATGATCTGCGTGCGATTCATATAGATAGATAGATTAAACGTTTATTTGGTGCATACAAAAGACAACACATCATACAAAAGCACGGTTAAATAATAATAGCTACAAAGTGCCAAAATACAAAAAAAAAACAATAAAAGAAAACTAGACACAGCTAGACAATACTGTCTATGACATACTTTAAAAAATAACGAAATATACAAAGCGCATATTACGAAATAATTCATCTGTTTGACAATTTTCTATGGAGATTCGTAAAATGTTCCAAATAATATGAATTGCTATTGTATTAAATTAGAGGAATTGCTAATGGCAGCTGGAAATTCAGGAAATTAAATGTTTTTAGAGGAATTGCTAATGTGACCGTTTTAGGCCCACTGAGCTGAGCTGATGCTTAAATTGATCTCTGAAATGAACTGTTAAATATTTTTATGATGACGAAATGATCTGACAAATAACTAAACATGTTAAAAGAATATTAATTGTGCAATGAGTTTAACAATCGTACCAATGTAAACATTTATATTAGCCAACCAATTCTATAGTCTTAAATAAAAACACGCATTGACTGCATGTACGACGCGCAGAGACAAATAGCTCGGTGTATTTTGGATCCGACCGATCTAAGAAAATCACGAATATTTAGATTTTCTCATCGTGATTATGTTGGCGAGCTGAAGTTTACGCTGCGTAGGTTAATGACATCTTTAGATAAATCAGCAGTTATAGAGGTTTAGAATTAGGATTTACGATTTATGTGGTGATCTCAGTCACAGACATAAGATTGTCAGTAACGGTGATGAGTCAGAATTTTGAAAATATTATTGTTAGTTGTCTGAAGTGGCATCATCATCTGCTTAGCCATTTCCCAAACAATGTTGGGGTCGTTTTCCAGTCTAGCCGGATGCAGCTGAATACCTGTATTTTACATGGAGAGACTGCCTATCTGACCTCCACAACCCAGTAACTGGGTAATACGATATCCCTTGGTAAGACTGGTTATCAGACTTTCGAGCTTTTGAAGACCCGTAACAACTGTCAAGGATCTACAAATGGCAGCCGGGATCAACGGCTTAATGCGCTTTCCGAGGCACCGAGGAGTCTCGGTATGTAAAGATAGTGACCCATCCACGGACCAGCCCCGGCAAGCGTAGCTTAACCTGATAGATCGACCCGTGAGGCTGTTATTACTTAGCCACGAGCTCCTTAGTTGTCTGAAGTGTATCACAGAGATTTTTACAGAATAGACCAACCCTGCTCTTCTATTTCATTCCCACATGTAAGGGATAATAGTATTGAGTTATTATACGTAACGGAAAAGGACAAAGTTATACTATTTCCGTCTCTCACCAATCAATAAAGGAGTACCTAAGTAATCAAAACTGTAACGAAAAGTGGCCATTCTATCGAAAACCTTATCGAAAAATGTCTCGGTCCAGTTTGCTTAATGTGTGTTAAGTAAAATGGACCAATGAAGATACCGAAATAAACAGTATGTACGTAATTAAATAAACCTAAGATCTAGAATTCTAGATACGAAAAATTCGTCCATGGCCAATTACTTATATTCAGCCTCCAAGCCGTGTCAGTATGTTTATCCGTTGCTTTCTCAGAAACTAGGCTGTGTAAAATAGTTGTTTTTTCTCGACTATAAATCCATTTGTCCCCTTTCTGTAATAGTCTCCCAGTTTCTTTAAGTGTTTTGTATTTTTATCCGACTGCGAAAGAATGTGGGGTAATGTGTTAGGTACAGATTTATAATATTTTTTTCGTTTTAATAATAATCGTCGATCGAATTGAAAGAACCAGCCTATTATTATTCCACAAAGGCTCTAAATGAGAGAAAACTCGATTAGTATTGGATCGATTTCGATTTGGGGTGTGGAACAGTCACTCGGAAATAGAAAAGGAATGTATTGAAAACTTCCTCATAGATACTAGAAAGGAAAACCGATTTTTAAATACGCGGATTATTCGATTGATGTCGAGGTGAGTTAAAGCTATAGTAGTCGCGTTTTGGCATAGCAATAGCGGTCATTGCCCTTTCCATAAAATCTCTCCGTAGGAACACAAACAATAAACTATGTATGGTTTTGGTTATTGGAACATGTTGAAGATCTCGATAGGTATTGTTAACGGACATAAGCTCAGTTTTATAAATAAAAAAACCGGCCAAATGCATGTCGACCATGCACAATGAAGGGTTCCGTAGTTGGGATGAATTTAATAAATAAACAAACTTAGCATTGTAGTTGAAAAACTTTTTTACAACTGCAAATTTAAGTTGGTCGATTATTACTTGGTATCTTGTGGAGTCTACGTAGCGGTTATAGTTTTCCTTTTTAATTTCGTTATATACTGTTATGGACCAAGTGATTATTAGGGCATTATAAAAAATGCCCGGGCAGTTTGAAAAATGCCCAATATGAGAGGGTAGTATGATAAAAATTATTGAAATAATCAAATCGACCGGGCATTTTTTATTATGCTAGTCACCTTTGGGGCAGCACAATTAAAAGCAGGTTTTATTACTATTATTTTGATTTCAAACGTAGAATCAATATTTAAAATCAAATAAAATATTTCCATTCATAGACACTCTGCTGACCTATGATGACTTTACCATATTTAAATATCTGTGTATTATTAGATTGCCCAAAGACCACACAGTAATATTTATAATGACGAGGCAATGTGATAAATAAGGAAGTTAAAATTATTATTAACTAGCTGCGCCCCGCGGTTTCACCCGCGTAAGTCTCGATCCCGTGGGAATATTGGGATAAAAAGTATCCTATGTGTTAATCCAGGTTATAAACTACCTGTTTGCGTGATTGAGTAACAAACATCCAAACACACAAACTTTCACATTTATAATATTAGTAGGATTAGTAGGATAGTACGATTATTTTGCCCTAAGTAGCTTGACATTATTCATAATGCGCGGGCATTATGAAAAATGCCCGTATTTATTACTTGGTCCATAACTTATATACTACTGCCGTGAATTTTTTCACATATCCAAACCCAACCATTTAGCTGGTAGGAGGGGGGGGACAGTTGGCTCTAACAAAAATTTGCACTTTAAAGCTTAATATTCCGCAAACGGATCCCTGAATACACAAATGGTTTTCACAAACTCACATTATTTTTAAACGACCTTTCCAACGACACCTCATACTATGGGAATGACGAGAAAAAAAAAAAACATCCACACTTTACGTATAGGGTAACAAAATATTTTTTAAGATTTTTTTACCACTTTGTCGGCGTCGTTTATATGTCCATACCAAATTACAGCTTTCTACTACCAACGGTCTCTGAGCTAACCCGCGGACAGACGGACAAGGCGAAACTATAAGGGTTCCTTGTTGACTACGGAACCCCAAAAAAAATGCTAGTACATTTTGGTGGGTCAACGACCGCTATTGTCATGCTAAAACCACACGACTATATTGTATTTTGGTTATGGCACTTGCACCCTTATTGCGTAATACACGAAACAGATTGTTATGATCAATTGCCTCAAGTGCTAAAAAAAAAAATGTTGTTGAACTTTCAAAAATCGTTTACGAAAATGTGTTACGAAATTAGATAGCTGCTTTATCTTTGTGTGGTCCAACGATAATATTACTTAGCACATCTATAAGCTGTTTGCCTGGATAGAAAGCGACTCTTATTTAAACTACGATGGAAAGTGAACCAACCCGTACGCAGAAAACAAGATTATTCTAAAACCTACCTAGAAATTTAGATAAGAAAACTTATCTCAACATACCCACGTCATTCTACTTTATTATTAGATAGTATTGGTATGACAGTATGTGTGGACTGTGGAGCGATCTCGGAAACTACTAGACTGATTCTGAAGATTATTTCCGGTGGGAATAATGTTCTCGTTTTCAAATAGACGTACGGTACTTAATATATTTTTATAACTGGGTTTATAGCGATAAATTGAGGCCTGGAATTCATATACATAACATCACGCCTGTAATACTTGAAGGGTTAGGCAGAGGTGTCCCTACAACCCGTGCGCATTAACATGGCACCTGGCTCCGAACTCAATACTCCCCCCGCTACCCGCGCCGCGCCCCGCTGTTGCCGTGCGGGGTGGCGGGGGGAGTTACAAACGTCATTGAGCCAGGTGCCATGTTAATGCGCACGGGTTCTATAGTAACACCGACATTTCGCTAGATATGTTTTTAGTCCCTTGTAATATTGCCATTAACCAGGCAATAATCTTGACTCCGGGCTGCTACTGAGAAATTCCTGATGGAAAAACCCAATAACAATCTGCCCGACCTGAGAATAGAACCCAGAACCTAATGCTTAGCAGTACCTCTTGCGACCACCGAAAAACCATTGCTGGCCGCGTTCCACTACAATAGACATCATCATCTGTCTAGCCTTTTCCCAAACAAGTTGGGGTCGGCTTCCAGTCTAACCGGATGCAGCTGAATACCAGTATTTTACATGCAACGACTGCCTAGCTGACCTCCACAACCCAGTAACTGGGTAAAACGATACCCCTTGGCAAGACTGGTTGTCAGACTTTCCAGAAGCTCGAAAGTCTGACGACCCGTAACGACTGTCAAAGATACACAAATGACATTCGGGACCAACGGCTTAACGTGCTTCCCGAGGCACGGAGGAGTATCGATATGTAAAGATGGTCACCCATCCACGGACCAACCCCGGCAAGCGTAGCTTAACCTGATGGATCGACCCGCGCGGCTGTTATTACTTAGCCACGAGCTCCTCCACTACAATAGACGTACAGGCGTAACCCAAATACTCATCACCTTCTTGCCCTTAAATCAATAATAGTTTTCGGCTGAGCAGCATATCATCTTCCCTGATCTTCTCTATCAGCCGTCATCTCAGTATTCACCCTATTTCGACCCATATCCTCGCACAATAGTTGTGTGGATATCCGTTTTCATGGTCTATGGACATGTGATGCGAAGGAATGAGAAAAATGTCATCAGGAAACTTTTGAGTATGAATGTGGATGTCTATAAAAGTAGGGGAAGACCAAAGAAACGATGGATGGACTGTGTGAAAGATGATATGGCTAGAAAGGGGGTGACTACCGAGACGACGACTAATAGAGATGCATGGAAGAAAAACACATGTTGCACCGACGCTAAATAAATTGGGAGACGGATAAGAGCATGACAATGATGATCGTTTTTCACACAATAATGTATTCTTTGTTCCTTCGGTCTTCCCCTATTGTAATTGCCTCATACAGTAACCATTTCGTGTAATGAGAACCCTGCCTTTACTTCACCCAAAGCAACAATAGCATTAAAGAGAATTTGTCTCATCAGATTTAGTTGGAATCTGGAGTATTGAGATTTATTTAGACAAGTCAGTCCAGCTCATGTGTACTAAAATAACAGTGTGCTTCATGCATATACACATAATAATTTATTCTATAGACGCGCAGTTTCGTAACTTGTACTCTACGTAACAAAACCGGCCAAGTGAGAGTCGGACTCGCGCACGAAGGGTTCCGTACCATTATCTATAAAACGACAAAAAAACACGTTTGTTGATTTTATTCTGTTTTTTAGTATTTGTTATAGCGGCAACAGAAATACATCATCTGTGAAAATTTCAACTGTCTACCTATCACGGTTCATGAGATACAGCCTGGTGACAGACGGATAGAATAGGGTTCCGTTTTACCCTTTGGGACGTTATAGCTCCCAAATGGATGATCCTATTTCAATGCTATTTCATATTATGTGTTTGAAAACATACCTATTTAATTAGAATGGTCGTGTAGTCATATTAATGCCGTGCCCACAATTTGTTGTAGACACTACTTTTATGTGTTATTTACACGGCATTAGTGCGTGCCAATTGGATTGCCATCCCTGCCTTATGTATGGGATGGTCATGCTCTGTCTGCAATGGATGTTTACAGGTCGATATATGACCGACGATTTAATTAGTAAACGGAATGACCGTTTAGGCCTACACTGTCCTCCCATAACTATTAACATTGTAAATCGAAAATATTGTAAAGCCAATTATTTTTAAAAGAGTAACCGTGGAGTTTCTTGCCGGCTCTTCTCTATAGGAAACGACCAATTGGAACCGTGCACCTAGCTTCTGACGTTTCATAAGTGCCCATGTAGGTTTATGTGAAATAAAATATTTTGATTTTGATTTTTGAGACCTATTGGTCGTGGCAACATAATAATAGCCGCTCGGGTTGATCGCAGGCTAAAGCTTGCCGCGGTCGGTTCGTGGATGGGTGACCATCCATTACATAATGAGACCTTGGAAATCACGTTAACCTGTTGGTCCCGGCTGTCATTGGTAGATATTTGGCATTCGTTACGGGTTGTCAGGAGCCGGACAAAAGAAGTCGGACTACCAGTCTTAAGCACGGGGTATTGTGTTACCCAGTAACTGGGTTGTGGAGGTCAGATAGGCAGTCGCTCCATGTAAAATACTGGTATTCAGCTGCATCCGGTTAGACTGCATAAAGTTGGGCAGATGATGTGTATATTTTGTTAGACTATGACGCCTCGTTTACTATACCCCATTTGAAATAAGATTAGACACTAAAACAAACCCTTTTACAGTACGTTCAACCGATTTTGACTTCTATACCGTAGGCATAAGGATAGCATTAAAAGCAAAAAAAGTTACACAATACCAACTATCTACTGCGGCCGCTATTTGTCATGCCACCAACGCAATAGAATTCAAAATCGGTCGAACGGAATGTAAAAAAGGCTTATCTATACGTCTAATCTTATTTCAAATTGAGTTTAGAAGAGAGCGGTCACTACGAGTTCCTAGAATTGTCCAAAAGCGCCGCGCGGTCCTACAACATTAGTTTTTTTTTAATGCTAAACCCGGAAAGGGGTCATTTTACTCATCATTTTGAACAACTTTTTCTATGGGACCAACTTTAAAAAAAATCAGCCGTTCCATACATTTTGTCGATTTAAGTGAACACAAATGTATGGAACAGCTGTTTGTTTTTTTTTCGCGATTTCAAGTTTGTTGATAACCTGGTATTACTACAGCAGGAAGTCAACACTGACCCCAACGTTGGGAAAGGCTAGGCAGAGGTAGCCCGGTCATTAAACCTATTCTGTGACAATGGCCGAGTTCGTTGTATTTTATTGCAAAGCTATGATTAATCGTTTAACTAGCCTGATTAGCATTACTTGAATAAAGTACATAATTAAAAAGATCTGGAAACAATAGGAAGGTGACTCCATAGTACAGTTATACGGCTCGGAAAATGAGGCTAGCCGCTGCGCAGTAACGAATTCATATGTCAGCGGGGGTGAGGGGTAGGGTATTGCGCAGCGAGTAGCTAACTTCCGAGCCGCCATTTAGTTTGAATCGAACTGTAACAGCAATAACCTGTGGGTTAATTGCGTAACACACTGGCAATGGAAATGTCTGCATATATTAGGTACCTACATACTCCCGCCCAAATTCATAGGTGTCGATTTTCGTCTACTGTCCGCCAGTCATTGACTGTCCAAAATTGACTATATTCCTCATTCCAAAAGCAGTGATCCTGAATTTGAGGTTTATGGAAGGTTATTGTTTTTGTATCAATTGTATGCTCTCATAACCCTGGTCCAATCGACATAGGAAAAACAAAAAAAAAAATTGAAGTTCCGTGGGCTGCAAGGCAACAAATATTCAAATAAATTTTCTACACAATGATTACCGCTCAAATTCTGTCGCCCAATAATGAAAAATGCATCGAGTCATTTGGCAAAATGACTCATGTAAAGAAACCATTAACTCACAGGTCGTGAGGACAAGGAACTTTGAACTTTATGTGCAAACGAATAAATGTCATATTGCACATTTACATTTGTATTGTTTTTATTTGTTCTTGATCTTTATTCTTGTTTAGATTTTTTTTATATATAGAACGGATTCGCGTGATGGCGCGTTGCCAGGTTTTTAGACAGTATACTGTTTACTACCGTAGCGAAAGGTCGCTACGTTTTTCTTCTATATTTAAAAAAGTTTTTCTTTCGTTCGGTATTTGTCATAAAATAAAATAAAATAGATCAATGTCGCGAGTTTGGAAGACGGAAAAAAATGCTGTGCTAACGTTTGTTTTTGTGATAAATTCACCTTATTATTAAAACAAAACTATATATTATGATAAGTTGATAACTGTCCCCTCAAAATCAGTTCAAGACTTCGACTTATCAAACACCAAAGTCCAATACCAAATGACGTCAAAATCTAAAGCTAATAGAAAAAAATTGAACTAATAAAAGTGCATTAGTGACAAAGTGACAATGTGTGACAGGTTCACGTTGCCCGGGCGAGCTGATGCTGTAGTGGAGCTATGGAGGTCCAGGATGGAGGAAGGTGCCCTGGCACCAGCGCACTTCTTGGACCACTGGAGGGTCACTGTTCCCAGGATATACTCTCCGCAACCCAACAGGACTTGTCTAGGTTAGTATGAAAATTATGATTTATTTTTCTATGGTATTTTGTTACAAATGAGCAGGCAATATATGTAATAGTCAGTGGTAAGCGCTGTCTATGGAGATCTGCTGATATCAGAGGCATCAATCATATCTATGATGCTTTTTTATAAATAACTAGCTGCCCCCCGCGGTTTCAACCCGCGTTAGTCTCGATCCCGTGGGAATATCGGGATAAAAAGTATCCTATGTCCTATTCTAGGTCATGGTCTACCCCCTGTACCAAATTTCATCAAATCCGTTCAGCCGTTTTAGCGTGAAAGCGTAACAAACAAACTCACTTTTCGCATTTATAATATTAGTTAGGATTTTGGTAGTATGAGCTCCATAAAGAAGACACCTAATGCTTCTAAAACTGTGGAGGAGTGGGTCACGATTTCCCGAAGTTCACTTGTACAAAATAATTGTTTGCCCGAATTATCGTTCGACCGATGAACTGTTAGTGAAAATAAAGAGGAATTCTAATTCTGATAAGTGATTCTCATGTTAGTGGTAAGCTTATTAAAGGACAGACAAACACTGCGTTTTATCATTAAGTAAGGACAAGCCAGGTGCCCGAAGGGACCATCAGCAACAATTTTCATACCCTATTCAACCCCATTGGTGGCTGAATGTGCGGGCCGACAGGCAATTGCTCCATGTATAAAACTGGTCCAGCTGCATCCGGTTAGACTGGAGGCCGACTCCAACGTGGTTGGAAAAAGCCTGGGCAGATGATGATGAAAAGGGGCTGAATTTTCAAAAAACCTTCCTCTCACCTTCGTTATATAAGGAACTCTTGCGCAAAACTTCATGGTTCTAGTGCAGACCCAGCGGTTTAGGCTGTGCGTTGTCTGTCAGTAAATGAATGAATTTAAGATTTTTATTAAGTAGATCACAAGTTATTATCGGTGCTGTTATCCCCGTTGCTCTGATTTACATTTCTTTTTATCAGACTTTATTTAGATAATGCTTCTAAAGGCTTATTCAAGGTAATCTGTTGTGAATTTGTGATATCTCATGTCGAATGAATTGATTTGGTGTTATTAATATGTTCAACAAATCACAACTGATAAAAAAAAACAATTGACAGCAGATTTACTTCAGAAATCGGGGTAAGTGGTCTCGAGCTCTCTTTGAATTTCCTCTGAGTAATGCTAAAATAATATCACCGAAATTTCAGTTCCATCAGATAGCGCCAAAGCGGTAAAAAAAATCGTAATTTTTTTTAAATGTTATCTTACACTTTACCTACACTTAAAGTGTGGATGATGATTTGATTTTTTTTGTCGTCAATCCCATGGTGTGGGGTATCGTTGGAAAGGTCGTTTAAAAACAATGTGAGTTGGTTAAAACCATTTTTGGATTCAGGAATCCGTTTGCGGAATATTAAGCTTTAAAGAGCTAATTTTTGTTAGAGCCAAGTGTGCCAGCGAAATGGTTGGGTTTGGATATGTGAAAAAATTCACGGCAGTAGTACATATAACGAAATTAAAAGGAAAACTATCACCGCTACGGCTCCACAAGTTACCGAGTAATAATCGAATAATTTGCAGAGAACAAGTTTTTCAACTACAATGTTAAGTTTGTTTTATAAATTCATCCCAACTACGGAACCCTTCATTGTGCATGGTGCGTCATGTACTTGGCCGGTTTTTTTTACTTGTAGTGAAATGTAAAATCAATGAAAAGTGGGTATGTGTGCTGCCACTGCTGCACGGAACAATTTTTTCGGTTGTTTTGTGAGTGTATAACATATCTGTTAATATAATATCATTGGTATTAGGTACACACACTGAACAAGGAAAATATAGTGTCTGTGGTTTAGGGGGCAGGTCTTTATTTAAGGATATCCTCCTTGTATCATTTTCCTTAAAGGTTAAGGTCGTTCAATTCATATGTACCTACTTTCTGAGTTTATCTTGAACATTACTGACAGCGGAAAACATCGTGACGTAGGGTAATTTCGTAACACACATAAAATGACAATTGATTGAAATCCCCTTCATTTTGATAGTTCTACCATGTTTATTGCGTTGCTGACGTTGTTGAAAACAAACGCAAATGGATTAGTAATGGCTGTAAAACCCTTGGATTGTGACCCGTCCTGAGCAGGTGTGGTGATCAATGCTCGATGCTCGTACCTCCTACAGTGGTACACCGGCCAAGTGCGAGTTGGACTCGTGCACGAAGGTCCGTACCATTATCTATAAAAACGGCAAAAAAAATCACGTTTGTTGTATGGGAGTCCCCTTAAATATTTATTGTATTCTGTTTTTTAGTATTTGTTGTTATAGCGGCAACAGATATACATCATCTGTGAAAATTTCAACTGTCTAGCTATCACGGTTCATGAGATAGCCTGGTGACAGACGGACAGACTGACAGCGGAGCCTTAGTAATAGGGTCCCGTTTTACTCTTTGGGTACGGAACCCTAATAAGCTGGTAATCTGGTATTATTATAATATTAAGAAGGTCGTCTCCACGGATCTCTTATTGAATCTTATAATATCAAAACGCATGTGAGTGTGAGTGCGACTAAAAGATCGTTGAATATAAATATTAATGGATGGAGACAAAGAGGAAGGCCGAAGAAAAGATGATGATATTGAAAAGAGGATGGATTGTATGAGGAATGATATGAAAGAAAAAGGAGTGAATGATAGCTTGATGGTTGAAATACAGAATGGAAGAAGAAAACATTTTGCGCTGACCGCAAAGTAGCATGGGAAACATATTACAAAAAGTTATAAAACTTAAACCCAACTACTACAAAAAAGTCAATCAAAAAAACTTTTTACAAAAAAAAAAAAACAACCGACTACCAAAAAAAACACTAAAAAACGTGAAAAATTACTTAAATTTCGGAAGTCGGTGTCTTTGCTTTTCAATTTCCGTTATTTGCCACCGACTTCCGAAATTAAAGTTATTTTTCACTGTTTTTTTTTACAGTCGGTTGTTTTTTTTTTTGTAAAATGTTTTTATTTTTAACTTTTTAGTTGTGGTACCTACCCCACACAAATCCGAATACCACTACCTGCTATGTAAATAACAGTGAAGGAGTGAAACAGGATATCGTCTAGATAAACTAAGTGGGAAAAATACGTAATATTGAAGCTAACTCAAAAATTACGCAAGCAAAGTTAATAAAATTTATATGGAAAACCTCTGAAGCATGACCTACCAAACAAAAAAAGAATCGTAATTGGCGGAGTAATCGCGTAACAAACACACAAAAAAAAAAAAAAACATTCTGACGAATTGAGAACCTCCTCCTTTTTGAAGAAGTCGGTTAAAAGGTATAAAGAAGACATCACTGACAGACGAATTATAAATCAAACAGATACGTGTGACTCCGGATTTTTATTTTGTCTGTCTGTGATGTCTTGTTTATACGACTTTTTTGTCGTAGTATAGTAGTGTCGTAGGTTAAAATGTACTATGTCACCTGCAAAACCGGTAGTAAATCATAGAGAATTAATCATCAATCCTAAAGAACAAAGATGCTAGCATTAAATTTTTGCATTCATAGTTTCATACAAATGTTGTAATGAATTTTCACTCCACTGATTTTAGTCCACATTATTGCACCTACTGTGAGTGTGACTAGTGTACCAAATAAACAATTGTATAAACATTGCAGCATTTTTACACAACTTTACTTTTACTAGGTTAACGTGTTCGTATATTAAAATTGATTGTTTTTTCTGCGTAAAGAATGTGGATTTGTGGAAGAAACTAAATAAAGAATGCTTTTGTGTTGGGGTCAATATACTTAATCGTAAGCGAAGATAATTAGCTATATGGATAAGAATACCCACTAAAGTTGTTGAATTTAAATACTGGGTAACCTATAGTTCAAGTAATAAACAGTTAATGATTTACTGATCTATAGAATTGATTTTGAATGAGGAAAGATTTTTTTTTTACATAACAAGTCATCACGTCTGTAACAGTGAACTGAATCATCATCATCTGCCTAGCCTTTTCCTCATTATGTTGGTCGGCTTCCAGTCTAACTGGATACTACCAGTGTTTTACATCGAGCGACTGCGTATCTGAGCTCTTCAACCCAGTTACTGGGTAACACGATACCCCGTAGTTTTATATTATCTAAATATTTATCTTTAAACCAGCCGTGTGCACGATCGGATTTCCTATCGGCTAAAATGACGAAGTTCTATACAAACTTAACATGCAGTTTTCAAATATTTTACCCTTTAACATTCCAGACTGGTCCTTCGACGAGGACCTAGCAGCCAAGCTGCTGATCCAGCCTCTGGAGCAGTTCGTGTGGGGCAACAGCGATGGGTCACAGCCTCCACTTCCACGCCGGTCCACGCTATGTGGCCGAGTGTTCAAGCAGGGCGATCCAGCTTACAGCTGTCGAGAATGCGGTTAGTATTTCAGAAGAGATGATTGATTCTTGCTGGATTTATTCTGTCTTCAGATCTTAGAAAAGAGGTTTTGATCTGTGAGTTGGGGCGGCATCTACATCGCCACATGCGAACTACGGATCAAAGACCTGACGTCACACGACATCCAGACGTTACACAAAAATCCTGCATCGCGTAATTGGGGTTTACCTCGCGAGCGACATATATGTATACAACTTTCCGACTTCAACCGTCGGGCAGTTGCCAGACACCCATCTGGTCGGACGATCCTCCCTTTTCTATAGAGGATGAGTGACATTTACACCCTGTTCCTCATACATCTAAATTTGTGACCTCGACGTGATACGGCGATCGAAAGTACATCTAATAGTACTTTTTGTTTTCGGCCACCAATGAATTCGCAAAATCGTTCGTGTATCACTTCATGGGCATCCGGCTAGGTTCTAGTATTTAAATACCAGAAACCTGTGATCCTAAATCAAGAATTGGCTGCCTTTACTGAACTGGCAACTTAATCAATTTTAAACAATTCTTCAAAAACCTTTTTAGGTCCATGTATCGTTTCCCACATCTTCCTAAATACTTTATCAGCGAAGTGCTGCATTATATCCTATTTCTTCAGGCATGGACAACACTTGCGTGCTCTGCGTGGAATGCTTCAAGGTGTCTGCCCATCGGCACCACAAGTACAAGATGGGCCAGTCCAGCGGCGGCGGCTGCTGCGACTGCGGCGACACAGAGGCGTGGAAGAGAGATCCCTTCTGTCAGCTACACGCCGTAAGTAACACATTACAGACCGTAGCCAGTACCTCCAGCGCGAGTACAAGATATTCAAGTTTATCTATTTCACTTTAACCAGAACGATTTCTTTAAAAATATTTAATTTGGGACACGCACAGGATACAAACAGTAAAAAAGGAGAATTAAAACTAATAAAGTAAACATATTTTCAAATAAACGAACACAAAAAAAAAATTACAACTTGTGCGAGGCCAAAAAGGCGATTACGATATTTAAAAAGAAATAAATATAAATACCGCAGCGCTGGTTGATTGCTGTAACATTCTGGATTCTCATTAGTGATTTGAATGAGTAGATTCATGGACGATGGGCCTATCTCTAAGATTAGTCAATCTGCCTGCCTTTTCCCAACTTTGTTGGGGTCGGCTTCCAGTCTAACCGGATGCAGCTGAATATACCAGTATTTTACATGGAGTGACTGCCTATCTGAACTCCACAACCCAGTAACTGGGTATTACGATACCCGTTGGTAAAACTGGTTGTCAGACTTTCGGGCTTCTGACGACCCGTAACGACTGTCAAAGATCCACGAATGACAGCCGGGGCTAACGGTTTAACGTACTTTCCGAGCAACGGAGGAATTTCGGTATGTAAAGATCCACAGACCAACCCCGGCAAGCGTAGCTTAACCTGATGGGTCGACCCGTGCGGCTGTTATTACTTAGCCACGAGCTCCTCCTAACTCTTCCTATCTTTAAGATTAGTAATAAAAGAAGATGCAGAATCGGCTCAAACACCATTCGTTCAGTCTTATGAATACAAACTTCTCTTCTTACAGGCATCAGAAGACGATAATCAAGCGGAAGCGACTATCAAACCGGATGTAATAGAACGCATGAAGATCGTCGCCTCAGTCTGCTTAACATACTGCCTGAGATTACTTACACACGACCATGCGCCTGGGCTACCTAATGATCTAAGGTAAGTTTCATTATTACCAGATTTTCTTTGTTTCGATACGGAATTAATAGATTATGGCTGGATATAATCAGTATTTTTTTATAAGGAAGCGCATGCGCCTTTTCTCTTAGTACTATATACAAAAAAAAAAAGCATATAAAAAGAAATCTCTTGCGTTAAAAATGGTCGTGTTATACGCTCGATGCAGTGGGCCTAGTACGAACGCGCAGAGTAAACATAACTACCTAACCAAACGGCCTAATAGCACTAAGGGCGAATTCGACCAAACTTTTATCCCTACTTTAAGTGTAATCCATCGAATAAATCTTAAATTTTTGACAGATTTTCTATACAAACACTGTCAGACGTCAATTTTATTCCCCGAATAAAAGACCTGGCTTTGGTTAAATCATCCCTAAGGCGTATATTTGAACCATAGAAAACCATTACAGATTTTGCATTTAAACAACACGCGTCATTCATTCCATTTTATACCTTATTGCAACGATATAAGAGTCACATGACGTGCGATCGACTATTCGGGCTTTATCCTCTATAAAGCTCTAACCACTCTTTCCTCATAATATATCTTGTGTTCTTTTTTTATGTACGTGTTTCTATGACCGCCTCGTTGGTCCAGTGGTCGCAAGCGCTACTGCTGAGCATGAGGTCCTGGGTTCGATTCCCAGGTCGGGCAAAGTTTTATTGGGTTTTTCCATTAGGAATTTCTCAGCAGCAGCCCAGAGTCTGGATTAGTGCCCGTTTGATGGCAATAGGCTCGCCCCTATTACATGGGACTTAAACATAACTGGCGAAATGTGGGTGTACTATACAGGGTGAAATTGTATTCTTTTTAATCTTGTTAAGGGGTCATTGTACTCATCAATATGCACACCTTTCACCAAACCCGAAATGTGAAAAATAAAATTGCTGTTCCCTACATTTATGTTCACATAGCTAGTCAAAATGTAGGGAACAGCTGATTTTTGTTTCGCTATTTCAGGGTTGGTCCCGTAGTGAAAGTCACCTCTGCCCAACCGTTTGGGGATTACCGGCGTGATGTTATGTTTTCTATGACAATTAAACATTTTTGAAGTGAAAACTTCTTTATGCGCTAACTGAACCGTCACGCTCGGATCGATAACGCTGAATTCGGTATACTCGGCTCCAGCATGTCGGTGACGCTGAATTCGGTATACTCGGCTCCAGCATGTCGGTGACGCTGAATTCGGTATACTCGGCTCCAGCATGTTGGTGACGCTGAATTCGGTATACTCGGCTGCAGCATGTCGGTGACGCTGAATTCGGTATACTCGGCTGCAGCATGTCGGTGACGCTCAATACGGTATACTCGGCTCCAGCATGTCGGTGACGCTGAATTCGGTATACTCGACTCCAGCATGTCGGTTACGCTGAATTCTGTATACTCGGTTCCAGCATGTCGGTGACGCTGAATTCGGTATACTCGGCTGCAGCATGTCGGTGACGCTGAATTCGGTATACTCGGCTCATATAAGTTTTCCCTTGTATCGTGTGATCATAAGCACACACCATTTTTTTTTCTTTCTTTCCTTTCCTTACAATAATAGTAGTGAAATGTTATAATAAGAAAAATAGTACGATATATCCTTCCAGGCTGAAAGACGCTGAGAGGGATCTACTACAGATTCTGGACCAGCCTGACTGCTACTGCACAGTTCTGTATAACGACGAGACGCACACATTTGATCAGGTATGAAATTGACATTTTTAACCGACTTCAAAAAGGAGGAGGTTTTCATTTTTTTTTGCTTGAGATGTGGTCCCATATAAATTTTATTAACTTTCCTTGAATAGTTTTTGAGTTAGCTTCATTATTACGTATTTTACCCACTTTCTATCTATGGAAGATGATTAAAGTTACTCCGTCACTGTTATTTACATAGAAGGTGGTGGTATTTGAATTTGTGTGGGGTAGGTACTAAAAAGTGTAAAATAAAAACAACCAGCTTCCAAAAAAAACACTAAATAGCGAAAAATAACTTTAATTTCGGAAGTTGGTATCTTTGGTTTTCAATTTTCGTTTTTCGTTGGCAAGTTTTAGAAAGAACAACATTAAAGGCATCATTATAAAATAATTCGAAAATATTGGCCTAGTGATTACACTTTTTTTTTTTTTTGTGGTTGGGACATCATCAAATGACTTCTCCCGCTCTGGGCGGAGCGGAAGGGCGTGTCAGACTTTTACTGACTAAAACCCACCCGTGTTCCTTCAGTTGCCTGTTGCCAAGGTCCCGGTATCCCTTTCGGACATTCCCGCAACCCTGCCAGGACTGGTTATCACCCTGAAATTTCATCCCTAAACTTATAACTACTCAATTTTTTTGTGTGTGACCAATAACTTACATGGTTAATTTTTTTCAGGTCATAACAACCTTAGTAAGAGTAACAAAATGCAACCAACGTGATTCGTTGGAACTTGTGAGTCTGATCGACCGCGAAGGAAGAGCGCTCGTCAAATGTAACTCTTTCCAAGTATGTGATAAACTGAAGACGGATATCGAGATGTAAGTGTTTGCTTGTGTGATATTAAAGTAGTATTTGGTCTAAGGGTCAGTTCATACCGACACGCAAAGCGACGCGCACTTTTTATGATCCGATCTCAGACCAAATAAAAACCCAAGACAGACCGCTGCGAATAATACAGTGAAGCATGCCAAAACTACGCCACCGCTCTGTGCATACACGCTCAAACACACATTTACAATCAAACTACACCAAAATATGTGCACACATGTTTACGAAACCGGCCTCACGTCACTGATGACAGCGCTCTATCTTGGTTTTTTATTTGGTCTGAGGATCCGATACAATATCGAATTTATTTACTACACAATAAGGTACACGCGCTGCGCATCTCAGCGTTCTTTGACACGTGTCAACCCTCGCACTGAAATTATACCTTTTCGTGAAGAAAATAAGTTCGATAATTGTTAAAAAGTGCGCGCAGCGTCGCGTCGCTTCACGTCATGGTCTGAGCTGACCCTAAGATTGGCCTGAAATCGACTTAAACCGAGATCTATAAACGTTACTTACCATGTGCTTTGGCTTAGACATGTTCTCTCAAGTTGTCTCTACCTTACACTTGTAGTTTAGTTGGCGCCTGATCTCTCTCTGGTCTTGCCGGATTGCCGTCCCATCGGACCATGAGTGAGGGAAGAGAGAGTGCAGGTGCACTCTAATAACTCCACGCGAGAGATATTATAGCACTAATAATGCACTATATATCTCCCGCGTTGAAGGCGTGTCTCCGTTGAGATTGACCGCTATGGCCGAAATTCGGTCTGGAGGACTATAGATAGATAGTTTGACAGCTGTGCGACGATGATATGAGTACCGCATAGCCGAAGTACCCGCTAAGACACGTTTCTAGATTTCTGCGTATTATTTGGTCTTACATCGAACAAGCCTTATCTGCTCTTTCGTAATTTATTTTTCTTTTAAGGGTTCCGTACCCGTGAGGTTTCCTAACGGAACCCTGTTACTAAGCCTCCGCTGTCCGTCCGTCCGTCTGTCTGTCTGTGGGCTGTGTCTCATGAACTACGGTTCATGAGACACAGCCCATAGAAAATTATAGATTTACAGATTACATGTATCAAAGATGTGCATTTCTATTGCCGCTATAACAACAAATAATAAAAATGTAATAAAGTTAATTATCAAAGGAGGTAAGAAACCTATACAAGAAACGTGTTTATTTCGGCGTTTTTTGCTCGATCTTAATACGGGGCGGAACCCTTTGTGTTCGAGTCCAACTCGCACTTGGCCGCATTATTTCAGTCTAAAAAAATAACGAATGCTTATCACTAATTGTTATATTAATTATATTTTCACATTGTCAGACGCGGCATTGTGAAAAAAAAAAAAAACTGTCTGCTAAGGTGAATTATTTCCATATCCCCACTCCTACTAATTCTATTAACCTTCGCATAGTATTTACGTGATTGCACGGCAGGGGTAGTCAAGCTATGAGCCATACAAAAGACCCTATAATAGGGATAAAACAGTTTTTTTTATTTTTTTATGCGGTCGCCGGTCGTAACTTACGCAAGCCCTTAAACACTCAAAACACCTGTTCTATTTTTTAAATCTATCCCCGTGCTATCACGTACGTGCTTAACAAACTATCCGCTATCTCCCTTACTCGTGCTGGTGTGGGGTGATGTGAACGTATGTGCTCAGCTGTACGGCGATGTTCGAAAGGTTCACGTCGCGCCACGGACCGAGCCTCAAGGTGCTGGTCATGCACGCGCACGTCATCGCGCATCAGACCTTCGCGATGAAGCTGCTGCATTGGTGAGTTTACTTTTAAATTGTTATCTAATTTAGCTTGAGAATCAGCACCTTTTTATTGTCAAAGTTAAAAAAAGACTGCCCCTAAATCTTACTCTTCATCACTTCCTCGTGTTTGAAGACCGGATCTATGAACATTGTTCCGCAAGAATCACTTTATAGCATCATTATATGTCAGGTATCAGGTGGAAGTATACAGGCTTGAAAAAAAGGTTAATTTTTGGTAGAATACTGACGGTCAATACTGAGGGGGAATGTCCTGTGTTCGAAGCTCTCGTTGTTCAAAGTGGCAAATTCAATGTTAGTCTCGCGGTGCATCGTCGAAACTTTGCTGCGGAGACGCAGCGCCTGCGCTTGACTTGAATCTAGTGAACAATGACCTGCGGCCGAAATTTTAAAAATTTTGGAAGTGGCCTTTGCCTACCTATAAAATGACCGAAATAAAAGATATTTGTTAGCTTGTGGCGGTATCTATATCGCCACATGCGAACTACGCGTCAAAGACCTGACGTCACACAAAAATCCTGCATCGCGCAATTAAAGTTTACCGTGCAATGGACATACACAAGAACCCAACATCAATCGTCCGGCAGTTGCCCGCCAGACACAACACCAGTCTGGTGGATGAGTGAACTTTACATTCCTGTTCCTCATACCCCTAAAAGCTTGTAAAATTTCCCTCTCAGGCTCCAAAATTTCGTGAGCCAAGAGCCCAGCCTGCGCCTGGCCGTGAGCCAGGTGGCGCTGGGCGAGGACGTGTGGGGCGCCAGCAACTCGCTGGGCGGCGGCGGCGGCGTCGCGTGCGGCGTCATGCAGAACGACTCGCGCATGTGGAAGGCGGCGCGCACGGCCTGGCACCGCCTGCTCATAGCCACCACGCTCATGGACTACACCACCAAGAGAACCATGGCCATTTTATTCACCAAGAACTATGGTGAGTTTTCTTTCATTAATGGCAAAAGCGGCCTTAAATCCTGCATCGCGCAAGCAGGGTTTACCACGTGTCTAGCATATACAACATTAGATTTTGTTTACCCTAAACCCGAAAAGAGATCATTGTACTCATCATTTTGAACAACTTTTTCTATGGGATCAACCTTGAAATCGCGAAAAAAATATCATCTGTTCCACACATTTGTGTTCACTTAAATCGACAAAATGTATGGAAAAGCAGTTTTTTTTTTAAACAAAACTTTTGTTGTGTACAACTTCCTGACAGCAATCGTCGGGCAGTAGCCCACCAGACAACACCCGTCTGGTTGGAGGATCCTCCCTTTTCTATGGAGGATGAGTGACACAGTTTACACCCTGTTCTTCCTAACTCTATATAATTTTCTACAATACAGAAAGTCATGAATTCATGATGTTTAAAGAGCCTACATAAATTGTATCGCAACAATTTGTTATAAACAAACACGAGATCTGAATCACACAAGTAATCAATAGATGGAGACAAGTTTTTACATCATACTACGTTTAGGATTCAAAACTTTACCTTCATTATATTTTCCATTTGTTCCCAGGTTCAATCCTCAAGGACTTCATCCGAGATGACCACGACCATTCGTTCTCCATTTCGTCACTATCTGTCCAACTGTACACGACGCCGACTCTTGCGCATCATCTGATCGCGAAGCACGATGCCTTGTTCGTCGTCATGAATACGTTTGTCAGCGAGTGTAATAGGCGGTGTAATAATGTGAGTAGGAATACACTGTTTTAGCAATACTTATGTCTCCAAAATTTTCTTACAAGAAGTTCAAATTGCCCAATTCTTTTATTATTTCATAAAATCAAGACATTTGAGGATTCCGGTTTTTTTGCAAATTGCTGTGTTGATCATAATTCAATTCCCGGCAATTATGATAAAATAATTACTTACCAAATTTCAAAACATCAATATAGCTCTCGAAATTATTTTGTACTAGGTGCGCCCTGCGGTTTTACCAGCATAAGTCTCGATCCCGCGGGAATATCGGGATTAAAGGTATTCTATTTCATACTCAAGTTCATGGTCTACCCATGTGCCAAATTTCATCCAAAACCGTTCATCTGTTTTAGCGTGAAAGCATAACAAACGAACAAACTCACTTTTATAATATTAAAGTTAGGATGGAAATAAGAATATTTCGTGAAAATATGACGTTATGCAGCAACTTTAATATCGAAAGCTAAAATGTTTTAAATAATTACAATCTAGATCCACAACCAAAGAAATTACGTATTTAATACTAACTAATATTATAAATGCGAACCTAACTTAATATTATAAATGCGAAAGTGAGTTTGTTTGTTTGTTATGCTTTCACGCTAAAACGGCTGAATGGATTAGGATGAAATTTGGCACAGGGCTAGACCATAACCTGGAATAGGACATAGGATACTTTTTATCCCGATATTCCCACGGGATCGAGACTTACGCGGGTGAAACCGCGGGGCGCACCGAGTAGCAGATTTTTTCTTCATTACTTAGGTCACCACATATAACAACTTTTATAATAAACATTCTCCAACAGGGCCGGCTGGAGTTCGATCGCTCCCACGTCCCAATGGCGTTCAAACGCGCCCAATTCATCTTATACGATGTGAAGTACCTCCTGAGCTCAGTACCCGCCACCTTCGACGATGACCTTCGCAAAGGGTTCATGCATGGCATCTCTCTGATGCTGAACCTGCTGGTGATGATGCAGGGGATGGACTCTGTTGTGAGACAGGTAGGAATTTGTTTAAGGAAGATCTCTTGCAGGCACCTTGTACACGCCCAAAAGCTTGGCTTGTCCTAATAACAAACTTAGCATCACGTATCAATCAATAGCAAGTAAGCAGGTCATCGTCATCTGTCTGTCCTTGTCACACGTTACTTGGAGTCAGGACTTTGAATAATTCCTTGAATTTTCACTTATGGTTATAGTTAGATGCAGAGAGGAGCTCGTGGCTAAGTAATAACAGCCGCACGGGTCGATCCATCAGTTTAAGCTACGCTTGCCGGGGTTGTTCCGTGGATAGGTGACCATCTTTACATACCGAGACTCCTCCGTGTCTCGGAAAGCACGTAAAGTCGTTGGTCCCGGCTGTCATTCGTGGGTCTTTGACAGTCGTTACGGGTCGTCAGAAGCCCGTAGTCTGACAACCAGTCTTACCAATGGGTATCGTATTACCCAGTTGCTCGGTTGTGGAGATCTGATAGGCAGTCACTCCATGTAAAATACTGGTATTCAGCTGCATCTGGTTAGACTGGAAGCCGACCCTAACATAGATAGCACAGGTTCAACCTAGTTCAGGCAAATACGCAACTGTGCTCTATTTTAAATTGTTATGGTATTTATTGTAAACGTGTACCTTTTTATAAATAAAATTATAAAATAAAATAGATGGGAAAGGCTAGGCAGATTGATTGGTTATAGTTAGTTTGATGCAGTCCATGGTTATTCATTGTTGTCATGTTACTGCAGTAGTGTTGTCTCAAAATAGTGTTTATCAAACTCAAAGCATTTATTTCAAATAAACCATTTACAGACACTTTTGAATTGTCAAGGAGTTGGTCAGTCAGAAAATCCTATGGAAGAAGAACGGGCAAGAAACTCCATGGACACTCTTTTAAACCAAAATAATTATGTTAGAAAGTTACAGTTACTAACCACCTTATTCATAAACGCTGCTTAAAGTTAAGTTATGAATTAGCAACTGTTTAACCATACATTTTCGACGTTTATACGCCGCTTTAATTTTAAAGACGTTTATGAATAAGAGGGTAAGTATTTAACTTTGATATTGCTACTATAACATTGTCCTCATATTTCTTTATTCTCATCAGGTCGGCCAGCACATGGAATATGAACCGGAATGGGAATCTGCATTCAATCTTCACGTAAAGCTGGCACATAGCATCACGCTATCGTTAGAATGGTGTGCGGCAGAGAAAGCATTAGCGACAGCCGTGTACCGCATGGCGCTGAGGAAGCATGCTGAGACGTACACGCCGTCGGCTAAGGTTGTGAGAGGTGAGTAGTCACGAAGACATTTTTATTGCAGATTTTGTCTTAATATCTTTAGAAACCAATCCTACTAATATTATAAATGTGAAACTTTGTGTGTTTGGATGTTTGTTACTCAAGCACGCAAAAACGGCTGAATGGATTTGGATGAAATTTGGCAAACAGATAGTTTATAACCTCGATTAACACATAGGATACTTTTTATCCCGATATTCCTACGGGTTTGGGACTTACGCGGGTGAAACCGCGGGGCGCAGCTAGTAGCTCATAAAAGTAATTTGTTCCCCAGAACTCGGCAACCAGATTGCGTCAGTGATCCCGTACGATGTGTCGACGGAGCCCGTGTCCATCCACCGGCCGCTGTCGCGCTACGTGGCCGGCCTGCACCTGCTGCTGCACGCGCACGGCCTGGCCTACCACAGCCGCGAGTTCGAGCGGCAGGACCGGCCCAAGCCCACGCCCGACCAGCTCATAGGTAACACACTACATGTACTACGTGGCCGGCCTGCACCTGCTGCTGCACGCGCACGGCCTGGCCTACCACAGCCGCGAGTTCGAGCGGCAGGACCGGCCCAAGCCCACGCCCGACCAGCTCATAGGTAACACACTACATGTACTACGTGGCCGGCCTGCACCTGCTGCTGCACGCGCACGGCCTGGCCTACCACAGCCGCGAGTTCGAGCGGCAGGACCGGCCCAAGCCCACGCCCGACCAGCTCATAGGTAACACACTACATGTACTACGTGGCCGGCCTGCACCTGCTGCTGCACGCGCACGGCCTGGCCTACCACAGCCGCGAGTTCGAGCGGCAGGACCGGCCCAAGCCCACGCCCGACCAGCTCATAGGTAACACACTACATGTACTACGTGGCCGGCCTGCACCTGCTGCTGCACGCGCACGGCCTGGCCTACCACAGCCGCGAGTTCGAGCGGCAGGACCGGCCCAAGCCCACGCCCGACCAGCTCATAGGTAACACACTACATGTACTACGTGGCCGGCCTGCACCTGCTGCTGCACGCGCACGGCCTGGCCTACCACAGCCGCGAGTTCGAGCGGCAGGACCGGCCCAAGCCCACGCCCGACCAGCTCATAGGTAACACACTACATGTACTACGTGGCCGGCCTGCACCTGCTGCTGCACGCGCACGGCCTGGCCTACCACAGCCGCGAGTTCGAGCGGCAGGACCGGCCCAAGCCCACGCCCGACCAGCTCATAGGTAACACACTACATGTACTACGTGGCCGGCCTGCACCTGCTGCTGCACGCGCACGGCCTGGCCTACCACAGCCGCGAGTTCGAGCGGCAGGACCGGCCCAAGCCCACGCCCGACCAGCTCATAGGTAACACACTACATGTACTACGTGGCCGGCCTGCACCTGCTGCTGCACGCGCACGGCCTGGCCTACCACAGCCGCGAGTTCGAGCGGCAGGACCGGCCCAAGCCCACGCCCGACCAGCTCATAGGTAACACACTACATGTACTACGTGGCCGGCCTGCACCTGCTGCTGCACGCGCACGGCCTGGCCTACCACAGCCGCGAGTTCGAGCGGCAGGACCGGCCCAAGCCCACGCCCGACCAGCTCATAGGTAACACACTACATGTACTACGTGGCCGGCCTGCACCTGCTGCTGCACGCGCACGGCCTGGCCTACCACAGCCGCGAGTTCGAGCGGCAGGACCGGCCCAAGCCCACGCCCGACCAGCTCATAGGTAACACACTACATGTACTACGTGGCCGGCCTGCACCTGCTGCTGCACGCGCACGGCCTGGCCTACCACAGCCGCGAGTTCGAGCGGCAGGACCGGCCCAAGCCCACGCCCGACCAGCTCATAGGTAACACACTACATTTCACTACATTTTTTTGATTTTATCGTGTTTAGATATCGGTAGATATCACTTCTGCGAAGTTTCGACAAAACAAAACTGATTATTGAAACTGACATTTCACACTGCGGTTGATGACTCAAACAAAAACACCAAATCGATGTTGACCTCTAACTTACCAAACTCTGTGTCCTCAGAGCCAGTCCTCGAAACCATGGCCATGATAGGCCAAGTGCACGCCGGCATGTGGCGCCGGAACGGCTTCGCGCTCATCAACCAGCTGTACTTCTACCAGAACGTCAAGTGCCGCGCCGAGATGTTGGACAGAGATGTTGTGATGCTGCAGGTAAACACCATAGTATATTACAAACCTGACCATAAAGCTGCTCCCCTCTCTTCCCCGCTCCAGTGGAGAGGTAGTCTGATAGAAAAGGGGACCTAAAACGGCCACATTAGCAATTCCTCTAAAAGCAAATCATTTCCTGAATTCTCAGCTGTCATTAGCAATTCCTCTAATTTGACACAAAAGCAATTAATAATTTGTGGACCATTTTACGAATCTCCATAGAAAACTGTCAAACAGATGAATTATTTCTTAATATGAATTTCACGCAGATCATAATATGAATTGTCAGTTCGCGAAATTGTGCGATGATTCTTAATATTTTGCTATTATTATTCTGCGAAAGGGACTGTTCTCAGCCCGTGCACGTCGGCATAGCATTGCTCAAAACCCAGAGTTTTGTTAATGTTTATAAATAATGGGGTAAATGTAACAATATTTTACTAACTTATTTATGTTTACTCTGTGAATTTGTAATACGTACATACACTTTAAGCGTTCTTCCCGGGGCGGTAGGCAGAAACTACAGAAGGAGTATGTAAGGATCGTTCCTTACATACTCCTTTTACTTCATTTATAAGTAGAATAATCTGGGTGAAAAGTGTGTGTAAAGTTGCAAGCAAAAAGCTACCATAAAATTATAGCTAACCTAACAATATATTATTCACCAACAGATCGGTGCCTCCCTAATCGAGAGCAACGAGTTTATCATCCACGTTCTGAACAAGTTCAACCTATTGGACTGGGCGGCTCCTGACTTCGAACAGCGCGCCATTGAAGACGACACGCTGAGGCATACTATTAGCATGCTGGAGGAGTTCCTAGGACTGCTTATTACTAGTAAGTTCTTTATAATTCTTCTTCGCTTGTATTGGCACGAGGATTATGATAATAGCTCATGCTGCGGTGCAAATATTAGGCTGCTAAACAAGTTGCAACAGTTTGATTACTCATCATTATGAAACTTTGAAGAACAGTGGTGACCCAGGGGTAACGACCTCCTGTCGGGGTTGCGGGAATGTCCGAAAGGGGTACTGGGACCTTGGCAACAGGCAACTGGAGGAACATGGGTGGGTTTTAGTCAGTAAAAGTCTGACACGCCCTTCCGCTCCAAAGAGAGCGGGAAAAGTCATTAAAAAAAAGGGGTAACGACCTCAAATTACGAGTTGTAGGTCGTGTGTTCGAACCCAGTCAGGCGCTTTAGTTTGGCAAATAATTTCATCACCCCTGCTCTCAAAACGGTGAAGGAAAACATCGTGAGGAAACCTAAATCCTAAAACATATGATATCTATCAACCCGCACTGGGCCCGCGTGGTAGATTATTCCTTCTAGAAGACTCTTTCCTTAGACTCTCTCCTTGTATAAACTCAATCTCTCCTTTGTATTATATAATTGCACAGGTGTGAGTACTATGTACTATAGAGCTACCATTTACCGGGTATTTTGTCTTTCATTGACTTGAATGTGCCCTGGCGGCTGGGAATGTCATGCTCACTCAAATGTCTCGCTGATGGTGGCGTATGTGTTGGATCATTTAGCTCCCTTCAAAATGGTTGAGCTGAATGGTGCTGATCCATGCGTCATGTTCGTGAACGGGCGCCGTCAGTTGTGACTGGTCATCTCTTAGCTGCCATGGCTTATTTTAATTTTTGAATTGTTCTTATTTTATAATTGCGGACGCTTTTAACGTGCTTTCTACATTGTTCTCAAATGTATAATTTCAACATGAATGATGTAACCATTATATTGTAACAATATTTTGATTTAAAAGAGTGTCCGTGGAGTTTCTTGCCCGTTCTTCTCCATAGGTACCTACTACGCTTTGGAATGGGCAACTAGCTTCATATTTCTGACTGACTGACTCCTTGACAATTCAAAAGTGCCTGTAAATGGTTTAATTGAAATAAATGCTTTGAGTTTTTGAGTTTTGAGACTCGAGGCCTGTGTCCCAACAGTGGGAACATTATATGCTGAATATGCTATGAAACTGTTAGTCCGGGAACAACTTTAAGTATGGGGTGGCTGCAGTATTTTTTTTCACGATTTCATAGTAGTTCCTATAGTACAAGTTGTTTATAATGTTGAGTACAACGATCCCCTATGAGCTTTTCAGTTATTTCAATTACACCTTGTATATCAGTTACAGAAGACGATGCACAAAAAGTTTAAATTAAAATAAAATGCTGGTATTTTAGAGGTATGAGGAAAAGGGTGTAAAGTTCACTCATCCACTATAGAAAAGGGTGGATCGTCCGACCAGACGTGTGTTGTGTCTGGCGGGCAACTGCCCAACGCGGTAAACTCTAATTGCGCGATGCAGAATTTTTGTGTGACGTCATGATTTTGTGTGCCGTCAGGTATTTGATGCGTTGTTCGCATGTGGCGATGTAGATGCCGCCATAGTATTATCGTTTGTGCGTTGATGTTTTTAACTAACTATTGCCTACTTCCAGTCTACGGCTCCCGCTATATGCCCGGTGTAGGTGAGGTTACCAACGACGACCGCACCATGAAGGAAATCGTACAAATGCTCTGCGTCAAGCCTATGCCGCACTCTGAACTGAACAGGTTTGTTATTACGTTGTACTGTTCTAAAATTAATTTCAATACAAATACTCGGTCACATTTAACAAACTTAGCTAATGAGAGAGAAGTTCTGTCCCCTCTGTGATGTCTTAAAACCAAATTACATAAAAGGTGTTATTATGTAGTGATAATACATATTTTATAGGTACTACCTGCGTTCCGTCGATAAACCCACATACGTCACGATTCCGTGGGAATATCGGGATAAAAAGTATCCTATGTCCTTTTCCAGGTCATGGTCTACCCATGTGCCAAATTTCATCCAAATCCGTTCCGTGAAAGCGTAAAAAACAAACAAACTCACTATGCATAATATTAGTTAGGATATGCTTATATGATTTAAAATGAAATTTGGGTGTACTAAATACGCCTCTGTCTACCCCTTAAAGGAATTAAGGCATATTTTTTATTTTATTAGTTAGATTTTATTAACTTCGTACTGTAAATGTATTTGGATAATGTAATGTGGCAAAATATTTGAAATCTTTCTAAAGACTTCAAATATTCTTCTACGTAACTACTTAAATGACAAGACGTTTGTGCTAAATAACTGAATTTTTCCCTGCTCCCAGATCACTACCAGAAGACCAGCTCCACGAGACAGGTCTAGAAGCCGTAATCCACGAAGTAGCGGACTTCATCAAACCGACCGGGGGTAACAATCGCGGCGTTTACAAGTTGAAACCTCATCTCTACGACGAATACGACACGTTCTTCTACCACTACACGAGGGAGGAGCTGTCCAGGAGTGAGGAGGAACAGAGGACGAGGAGGAAGGCGGCTGGTGAGTTGCCGCGTGCCAACAAATACAATCGTTTTATTAGTGACTTGCTTAATAACTCGAATCAATGTCATCCATCAAAGTTAAGTTCGGCTCATCAGCTTCAACATTATTGCAGTCGTTTTACAAGACCTAAAATTCATGAAAAAGAAAATTGTTGTTTATTTATTTTTTACGAACATTACCTTGTTCTATGTTAATTTAAACTGGCTAAGATACCTCTGTCCTGTACTATATCACGAACGGACTTCGTCTGCGATCCAGGGTGAAAAGTAGCCTATATCCTTCCCCAGGTCATGGTCTACCCATGTGCCAATTTTCATCCAAGTCTATTCAGCTGTTTTAGCGTGAAAGCGTAACAAACAAACTCATTTTAGCATTTATAATATTAGTTAGCATGTAGCGTCATTGAGAAGTTACTAAAAACCTTGCAAACTGGTCGGCGGTTAGGTCAGATGTGAAGGCATATGTTTGTCGTAAGGCTTATTTAAACTTCGGAAATCTTTCACACTTTTTATTATACCTCACCATGCTGCTTAACTATGTCCTCTCAATTCCAGGTCTCCCCGAATGCTGCCCACCTCCGAATCTACCGAAGCTGTCGCCTCCATTCCGCCTGTTAGCCAATCTGTTACAAAGTGACTCGGTTCACCACGTGCTAAAGACTGTGCTCGAGAGAGCGCTGGACCTTAGGGCCAGGTCGTTCTCAGAGACGCAAGTGCATAAAGTAAGGATTGAGTGTTCTACTGATTTCCTCCTTAGTTTTGGTTTCGATAGTATTAGTAAAGCGTTGGTTCTAAAAGTTGGCAACGTCGTAAATAACTGTACAATATTTACCTGTTTTGATTATTTTGGCAATATTACTGTATGGAACTATGAAATATCGCTAACTAACTAACTAGAATACTAATATTGAATTGCAATTATAACACTGAATTTAAGTTGTAACCAGTTTTAGGTGTAAAAAAGGCATTTGGAAAGTTAAAAATATAAATATTCGGTGTTACGATATTATTTATTGCATTTCATAATCAAAAAAATACAATAGACGTAGATATATTTAGTAACCTATTCCGCTTGACTATTCTTCAAGAGTCCTAAAAAACCCGAAAAAAACCGAGCGCTGGACGCAAAGACCTTTGCGTCCAGCGCTCGGTGTGGTAACACGTCGCGTTCTGGTTTCCAATTGGTCAATCGTCATCCTGCGGATGCCTCGTTGAGAGGTGAAACACGTCGATTTCTTACAGGGTTTTTTACGACTCTTGAAGAATAATCAAGCGGAATAGGTTACTAAATATATATACGTCTATTGTATTTTATAATGGATTTCCGCAGGGTCGCGCCTGAATCAATTAACTATTTCATAATCAATATTTTAGTCCACTAGTATATTTCATATTTACGTGCAGTAATATTGCCAAATTAATCAAAACAGCAAAATATTTGACATCTATTTGCGATGTTTCCCACTTTCAGAATAAACGCTCTTAACTTGACTGGGATATATGCCCAGAAAAATTAAATCTGAAGCTTCACAAAACATCAAATTTTAGTAGCAATCTCATTTCAGCGACTATCAATGTCAAAAACTTATATATTATGTATCTGTCTCATTCCCATTTATGTATCTTATTATAGTCTGTCTTGTTTTGTGATAAAATCATGTCTTTTCTTTCGGCCTCTTAAAATAATAGAGATTTTTATTCATTCAGGCCCTGCACTTAATGGGCTACGCGCTACGCGACGAAGAAAGCGGTCACTACGAGTTCCTACAGTTCTCTGAAAGCGCCGCGCGGTCTGGTATCCTGGCGTTACTGCAGAAGTTAGTCGTCAGTCCCAGGGTAGACGCCCACAGGCACCTAGCCAGATGGGTGCTCAATAAGATGAAGTGAGTGTAATAACACTGTGGGATATTATGAGTCAGTCAGGCACATTCAGCCCTGTTACCAAATTGTTGCCTGGACTCGTTGTCCTGTTGCCAAAAAGGTATGGTGCTACCTTCCTGTATAGCTCTGTCTCTCTCTCCTCTCACACCAGAACAGTGTTGGCTCCAATACGCCACAATACGGCTCCTGTCTCAAAAATCTAGCTCAATTTTTACACATATTCCCTCTGACTACCTAATATTTGTTTTTTTTTATAGGACTTTGCTGGGCCAAAATGACGAAATCGGTGACGGTGACAGTATGGAGACTGATCAGGAAGAGAAACCTGCTTCCGATGAGGCTGCTGGTACGTAGATAGATAAAAGGTTTATTTGGTGCACACAAAAGACATTGCGCAACATAGAAAAGCACGGTTAAATAATAACTAATTACATAAATAAATAACTACAAGGTGCCATTATACAAAAAAAACCAATAAAGAAAACAAGACACTGTGATGACAATATTGTATATTTTGGGCTTTCTGGCCTCCTAAAACAGAAAATATGACAACTTTAAAAAAAAAATGTGCATCCCTGATGGTCACATGTTCGCGTTGGCAACAACAGTATTCGCAGTGTGTTCGCAGATAAGTGTTATTCCCCGATGTTGAATTTTAATTTTATTTGTTAATCTGCGTCTGTACCTACTAACACTAGATGTTAAGTCAAATTGTCACTAACCTATAAATAAATTATTTATGTATTTGACAAAATAGTAACATGATGGGTGATACTGGCTGGCTTTCGCAAATCCACGTCAAAGCGCGTATTTTGCGTTCGGGTGGGAAATGGCTTATTTGATCCACCCCAGCTCCTCCAAGAAGGCCATCAACGCCTTGGTGTTACTGAAAATCTCACGTAGGGTACCTGGGTTACCGAAGTACTTTGCCCTGTATGTAGCGAGTAGCGACCACCGGGCAGTGTAGCAGCACATGAATTACTGTCTCGTCTCTTAACATGATACAAATGTTGTTTCTCAGAAGCGGAAAAGTCTCGGCGTGCGAAACTAGCGGCAGAGCGTCGCGCCAAGCTGATGGCTCAGATGAAGGCGCAAATGAACAACTTTATATCTAACAACGCTACGCTGTTCGAGGAGACCACTACTGAGGTAAATAACGTATCGTATGTCTAAAAATACTGGGATTCTTCCAAGTATTTACTCATTGTATTGTTTTGATTTTTACCGACTTTCAAAAAGTAAGAGGTTTCGCTGGGACAACTACTTTCGAGTCATAAATAGGTAGACTTTTCACTTGGTATAGTTTTCCATAGGTCCGGTCAGTAAGGCCTTTTATTTTTGTTTGATTAAAAACTAAGGGTCAGTTCAGACCGCGACGTGAAGCGACGCGACGATGCGCGCACTTTTTAACAATTATCGAACTTATTTTCTTCACGAAAAGGTATAATTTCAGTGCGAGGGTTGACACGTGTCAAAGTACGGTGAGATCCGCGGTGCTGCGCAGCGCGTGTACCTTATTGTGTAGTTAATAAATTCGATATGGTATCGGATCATTAAAAAGTGCGCGTCGTGTCGCGTCTCGGTGTGAACTGACCCTTACTGACCCGATGGACGGTGTCCTGTCAACATTTCGATCTAAAGAAACAGCTCTTTCAGTTTTTCCCGAGTGACCCAATGTTTTGGGCAACTTTTCCAAATTTCTGTCCATAAAAACCTATTTCGGATTATTACGAACATTTTAAAACATAAAATTGCCAAATTGGTCCAGCCGTTCTCTAGTTACATGCTTACCAACGAACAGCATTTTATATAGAAGAAGATATCAACCAATAAGAATAGTCATCAAACTTTGAAACCACATAAAAGAGAAACAACGTATTGAATAAAACAAAAACTAAAAATCGTATGTCGTTCTGGCCATATTCCAATTTATTTGGAACCCGGCACAGCATTTTCTCTGTCTTCCAAACTTCTGTGTATTTTGCTCTGCCTGTAAAGTTTTGTAGAATGAACGTTAATTTTAGCGTCCAATCCCATCGACTCCGTGGCGCAACGGTAGCGCGTCTGACTCCAGATCAGAAGGTTGCGTGTTCAAATCACGTCGGGGTCAAATGTCTTTTTTTGATTCTCCTGGATGCATTATATTTTTGTTTGGTTTGCTTTGTTTAAAACTTCAATATTATTTATATTATTTTTAGTTCTTAGTTGCTATTTAAATTATCGATTCAAATACGATATTCTTGTCTTGAAGTATCACTGAAAACTGTAAATGAAAGTAGGTGGTTAACACCAAATTTTATGGGCTATATTTACTTGAGCCACTCCCAAAGGGTCCTCTGGAGAATATCCGCTAAAACTCTCCTGGTTTCATTCTTTGTAAACATGTTTAAAAGCAGTATGTGCACTCTCTTTTCATTGCTTTCATTGGAGTTTTAAAATAAACTGGCGAAGCTGACTGTACCTTTTTGACAATTTAAATTCTGTGCCTATTTAAAACCCTGAACGTGAAAATAAACTTTTTCGTCTGACTGCGACATCGTAGCTCCGAAACGGATGGAGCAATTTCAATACAATTTTAAGTAAATAAGTTTACTTGGTATGCCCAGATGGCAGGATGAGCTGGACTCCTTTTTAAAGGATTGGCTCGCAATAGCAGGAGATCGGAAAACGTAGAAAGAGGGAAGGGAAGTCTTTGCCCTGCAGTGGGACAACGCAGGCTTAAAATAATAATAAATTTGAACTTAGATACTGACCCCGTCAGCACCTCAAACAAATAAAGAGTCGTGCAGCTTTTATAACCTATTATTTTGAACAGGTCACGGCAGAGGAAGAGGAGTTACGGCCACTGTACTGCGGTGCAGCTTTAGGAGTGTGGGGCGGAGGAGTGCCCGAACCTCCGCGCGTCTGTATCATGTGCCAGGAAGAGGTATGTATCTTGAATTAGAAGAAAATATTACCTTTTATTTCGCCTGCTTTGAGGTTATTTAAATAATTTTTTTTAGCTCCGTTAGCATCAGCGCCCATGTTTATAAATACGCCCCGTGGTTTCACCCGCGTCAGTCTCAATTCCGTGGGAATATTGGGATGAAAAGTATCCTATGTCCGATTCCAGGTCATGGTCTACCCATGTGCTAAATTTAATCCAAATCCGTTCAGCCGTTTTAGCGTGAAAGCATAACAAACAAACAAACTCACTTTCGCATTTATAATATTATTTAAAAAGTAGGATAATCTGAGAATATACATGATGAGATTAGTCGTCAATACCAGAGACAAAGTCGAAGCTAAATCATTTGCTTCAATAGTAAAAAATATAAACCATTGAAAAACACTCTTGAGAAGTATGGACAAGAAATTCCATAGTGTAATCTTTTAAAATGTTTTACAATATTTTTTATACATCAGTTATACAGCGTGCCTCTTTAATGGTGACATTAATTTAACACACGTATTAGATTTCGTGTATTCGTTATAGGAAAATATTTAATTTTACAACGTTATTATTTATTGATTTATTAACAATTTTCTAAACTAGCATCTTGGATCAGTGCCCTACACATTATCCTTTATTTATTTAACTCAAAAATCATCTCCCCCCAGGCTCGCGTAGACATCAGAACTGAACCCCTAGTCCTAGTCGCGTTCGTGCAACAGTCAAGCGTTCTAAACCGTCTCCGTCGCGGGGGCTGCGGCCGAATACCGGAGCACTGGCGCTCCAGCTGGCTGCCCGCAGGCCTAGGGCTCCAGCCGCACGTGTCCAGCTGTGGACACGCGCTACACGCCGCCTGCTGGAGGAACTATGTGGACAATGTGCAGGATAAGGAGAATAGGAGGTGGGTGGGGTGATACCTTGAAAGATAAGATAGAATGTAAAATCTTACCATTTCTGGTAAATGAACTGCCTGAATCTTTATTTCGAGTAAGTCTTTGTTAAATTGCTTTTAACTTTTTTTATTTTCACTGGTAAGTAATGCTTTTTCGGGGAAAGTTTATGGATAAACTTGCCGTTTTGCCTTACAATTTGTGATTTAAAAAAGCATTTGAGCAAAACCGTATACTTTTGATCTCCGACTTAATTCTGTGAACGCTGAGTACACTTCAAAACAAATTTTATTTAACCTAATGTTTGATCTTGTAACTCGGTAATTTGAAATGTAATAAGATTATTATTATTATTTCCACAGACCCTACCGTGGCCGCCAACCAGCCGCTTTCGACGTCGAAAAGAAAGAATACCTGTGTCCCCTCTGCGAGCGCCTGTGCAACACGGCGCTCCCGCTCCTGGCCGCGCCCGCCATGCCCGCGGGCACGCCGCCCCCTTTAACCGAAGAAAATTACAACGAATCTGTGAACATGATCCTTAAGTTAAAACACCAAGTTAGCTCTGAAGCTCTGCATATATGCACGGAATTCTGTGAAGAAATGCACTGCCAGGCCAGAGCGAGGAGTGTGGGAGCAATGTCGTCAGATATGGAGGACGGCGAGTCGGCCGATGAAACGGAAGTGTACGTCTCTACTCATGCTGAGAATTTGTTGAAGCAGGACTTTTTAGTACACTTTGAAGGGGAGATTCCGCCTTATAATGATATGACTAAGGCGCTGATTGAGGATTTTGCTAATGTGAGTATGATTTTAATACCATTTTCTTGAATTAAAAGTCGCTTTGTTCCATGTTAGGTTTTAAGACTCGTTGGTCTAGTGTTCGCAAGCAATTCTGTTGGGCCTGGTTCTGGGTTCGATTCCCAGGCCGAGCAAAATGTTATTGGGTTTTTCTATCAGGAATTTCTCAGTAGCAGCTCGGAGTCTGGATTTGTGCCCGGTTGATGGCAATAAGCTCGCTCCCTTTTATATGGGACTTAAACATAATTTATGAAATGTCGGTGTACTGTAGCTACAGCTCTGTCTTACCCTTCAGGGATAACAGGCGTGATGTTATAATAAAACTTAGTTGGACTTGTTTAACAAAATTTTGAGGAGTTTGTGTAAGTCTGTGTGGGCCTGTGTTCACCATTTGGTCTAAAAAGTAATACATTAAGTCATTCTTGAATAACAAACTGACCATTTATGCTAATGGTTCGTCCTATACAACATATTCAGAGCCTATTTTACAATGTTCAAAATTGTGCTAGAATAGATTTTGTATGAAAATTATCTGCCAGATTCGTTTATCATAATGTATTAGAGACGTGTGAAAAAAGAAGTAGCCTCTTGTTTTCTTTGTATTCGATACGTAATACTGCGACCTAATTGCGAAACACACTTCGAATCACAATCCAAGAGTTGAAGGATACTGCTTAACCATTGCTTCATAGGTTTTGCAAAATTCGTCTGCTCAACACCACAAATAACGCAATGGACGTGGGTGAACTGTCAAAATGAACCTATTGCGATCTATTGTCATTTTATGTGTGTTGCGCAGCTACCCTGCTGGTCAGAATAAATCGATTGTTATTTTTTTCGTTTGAACGCGGGCAATTTTTATGAAATCTATATTTATCATTCAATTGCTTTTACAGATTCTTCCAATCACCGAATACGGGGGCATGGTGTCAAGTGCCGCCCTCTACCGGTCCACATCCTATACAATATTCAGTACCAACGCCGTATTACATGCAGAAAAACGGCCGTTATTAGGGGACCTCCCTGCCAGACATAGAGACACGCTACAAGCGCTGATCCGATTATCGGCGTCCTTACCAGCCGTTTGGGCGTCACCCAAACACCTTTCACACCACGCCTTAAGTACTTTGAATACTTTAGAAAGTACGTCGCCCTTGACTCATGAACCATTTGGAACTCTTGTTTCCTTAGTACTATCAGCTCCAGCTTTATTCTGCAAAGTCGCTACTCCAGCGAGGCCGACAAATCTAGCAAAGCAAATAACTCTACAATGTTTTAGAGCCACCCTTGCTAGAGCGTTACTGGTCACTGATGTTACTTCTTGCAAGAGCGAACCAATGGAAGGGCAGGAAGACTTCAAAAACCCTGATTTAGAAAACCTCTTACCATTCATAAAGGAACTGCGCAAAGGAGTATTAGAGGACAATTTGAACCCCCTAGAAGTATGGCAAGCAGTTAAAAGTCAATGTCACACTTTCCTCCGCTGCTGTTGCTTATTCTTCCACTTTTTAAGTGACATTAGTTCTCCTTCAGAATTAGCAGTTGTTAATGGAGATACATGGGAAAGTATGTGTGGGTACTTAGGCATGCCAATGACTTACAAGGAATTAGTAGATACTCCGTTCGCTAAAAAGAAGATATCCGAATGGGTGGGACTGTCGACGGAATGGTTCAGTGGTGAGATCCCCGCCCATGTGGTGACGGAGCCCAAGGAACCACCGAAACTGATCAATCTGCCTGATGATTTTTCGGAACTCATGAATTTGGTGTCCGAGTTCTCGTGCCCTAATTCGGAACGGGAGGATAGTAAGAAGCCTACTATGTGTTTGGTGTGTGGGCAGATTCTGTGCTCACAGAGTTATTGCTGTCAAGCTGATATACCAAAGGTAGGTTTATTTAAACTCATTATCTCATAACCCTATCCTATACTAAATCTAACTAATATTATAAACGCGAAAGTTAATAAGTATGGATGGATGGATGGATGTTTGTTACTCTTTCACGTAAAAACTACCGAATGGATTTCGATGAATTTTGGCAAACAGATAGTTTATAACCTAGATTAACACATAGGATACTGTTTATCGCGATATTCCCACGGGATCGAGACTTACGCGGGTGAAACCGCGGGGCGCAGCTAGTAAGCAATATTTGTAATTTGTACATAAGGTTAAAAAAAAATCTTCTATTCCCTACATTTATTTATTTATTTATAGAAGAGAGCAGTGATGGCCCAGTGGTAACGGCCACGACTTACGAGTCGTAGGTCGTAGGTTCGAACCCTGACAGGCGCTTTACTTTGTGTAAATTATTATTTCATCGCCACTGCTCTCAAAACGGTGAAGGAAAACATCGTGAGGAAACCGGCATGTCCTAGAACCAAAAATTCGAAGACGTGTGACATCTACCAACCCGCACTGGGCCTGCGTGGTGGATTACGGCCCACTCCCTCTCAAAAGAGAGGAGGCCTGTGTTCCCAGCAGTGGGAACATTATAGGCTGATTATGATAGGGGAACCAACTGCTATAACAGATAAATAACAATTATATTATAATAAATATATAGCCAATTACAGGGTTCTCACGGTTAAACACTGAAAAAGTAGTAGAAATCTTATCTTATACTTACAAGCACGATAGAAAAGAATATAATATGTACATATATACGTATAATGTAAGGTACAATAAGCACTATGCAGTTTAAAAAAAGTCAGCGTTCAGCCGATTGCGTGCAGAATAGGATTCGGAGTCGATGTCGCTTACATAAATGATAAAAAGCAACGGACCCATCAAGGAACCTTGAGGAACACCACGAGGAGCTGAAACCCAGCTCGACATGTAGTTACTGATAACGACAGCTTGAGATCTGTTTTCAAGGTATAAAGTAAACCAACGAAGTGTATCTCCTCTGATACCGTTGTTAAAAAGCTTTGTTTTAAGGATATTGTGGTCAATTCTATCAAAAGCCTTACTTTAATCTGTGTAAACGACGTCGACTTGTCCATTCTGTCAGTCAGAAAGTCATTAAGCATATTTCTGTCAGTCAGAAAGTCAGTGAGCATTCAGTATGCGAATATGCATACTTTGTGAAAATGTAGGGAACAGCTGGTTCTTTTTTCGCGATTTCGGTTTTGGTCTCATAGTGAAAGTTGTCCAAAATGATGAGTACAATGACCCTTTTTCGAGTTAAGCTTAAACAAAAACTAATGTTGTATATATTTGTAATCACGTTCTCGTTAATGGTTCTAAAAATTTCGATGATAGTTGCAATATAGGGGTTTACGGGGGAAAAATCGATCTAAGGTCTCATATCTGGGAAAATTCTTTTCTCTATTGTCACAGCCTCGGGAATGTGTTACGTTGGTAATATTGGTATACCTGGACGATATGGTTACCTATTTTCACCAGAGCAGAGCTCGGTTGACCAAATAACTAAAACAACGATCGTTTATACGTGTCAGCTTGTTTTGGGATATCTCCACAGTCAGTATGAAGTCGAACGCATATGCAAACCAACTTATTTTATTTATTTATTTATATATACTTTATTGTACACCAGAAAATACATAGCGAAAATAAATTGAACACTACAAAACATACAATGGGCGGCCTTATCGCTTTCTGCGATCTCTTCCAGGCAACCTTAACTTACAAAGTTGTCAAACTACGTCACCCACCTTATGCCTTTTCCTTTCATCAGACGAGTCGCGGAAGTGAAGTGCAGCGCGTGGGCGCGGTGGTGGCGCACTGCGTGTCGTGCGGCGGCGGCGCCGGCGTGTTCATGCGCGTGCGCGACTGCGAGCTGCTGCTGCTGGCCGCGCCCGCGCGCGGGGCCAAGCTGCCGGCGCCCTACCTCGACTCCTATGGGGAGACTGACCAGGTGAGTCTGTTCATGCGCGTGCGCGACTGCGAGCTGCTGCTGCTGGCCGCGCCCGCGCGCGGGGCCAAGCTGCCGGCGCCCTACCTCGACTCCTATGGGGAGACTGACCAGGTGAGTCTGTTCATGCGCGTGCGCGACTGCGAGCTGCTGCTGCTGGCCGCGCCCGCGCGCGGGGCCAAGCTGCCGGCGCCCTACCTCGACTCCTATGGGGAGACTGACCAGGTGAGTCTGTTCATGCGCGTGCGCGACTGCGAGCTGCTGCTGCTGGCCGAGTTTCGTATTTAAAATTAACTAAAATATCAGTAAATATGTCGAGCTTCCCGTTTTGAAAAGAGAAACCCCTATAACCTCTGCCATGGCTAGACGTTTGACCATCTTGCAGGTTTGCTACGATGTTTCCAATCTATTTTGCTCGGCGTTGGATATTCGTAGCAAGTTTAAATTTTTCTGCAAGTGCTGTAACATTATCTTGACCTAGCTCCTTGTTTATAACGAATCTATTTGGTTTTATGTATTTTTGACCCAACTGTATCAAATTAATACCTAAAATATCTTAATTCCATTCCTCAGGGTCTCCGCCGCGGCAACCCGCTCCACCTGTGCCCTTCGCGCTACTCAACACTCCGCATGCAGTGGCTCTCACACGGCTTACACGAACGAATCGCGCGCGCCCTCGACACCAACGTTCTCGTCACCACAACATGGCAGAACTTGTGATACGCGCGTATTCTCGCCGACCTGTCACTGCTACAGACGCTCGTCAATAACACTCGCTACACTAGAGAATAGCTCAACAACTCGTTGATATGTTGAGCTAAATCGTTGCCACTACGTAGCTAGCTTATCACTGCTGCAGAAGCTTGTCACAACATTCGCTTCAATAGGGAGTAGCTCAACAACTCGCGAGCAACACTAGATGGCAATGTTGAGCTGTGACTATAACTCTCGTCCATCATTCATCATCGCCACATATTAGAGTTTGTTATGTGCGTACTTACTCGCATACTTGTCACTGCTACAGACATTAGGAAAAAGCTCAAAAACTCAATGATAGATGGCAACTATTTACAACTCGGAAAATTTAAATCTGAGTTTGATCTGCGATTCATGCATTAAATGGTAGAACTGATAACTAGGTTTTCCTGCGGCTTTGCTCGCGTGCTCTTAGAAAAATACTCGATCGAACATCGTACAAAATTATGTGTACATAAAATCAGGATATTATGAAAGATGTGTCCGTGTCCATACAGCAATTATCATCCCATTACGAGGCTGTAATACATTATAAATGGTCACAAGATCCCAAAATCTCGGATTCTCAAATCGAATCGAATTTGATTCAAATAAGTGTCAACGTGACATCAAGTCGAATCAAATCCGAAACGATCTAAAAAAAATATTTTGCATAAGCCCTGCCAATATTATTATTATTCATCGACAGGCAACCTATGCCCACAAGGTGTCACATAAATATCCCAACTTGTCCGGAAATGGTCCTTTTTGCCCGAAGATGGCCCGTTTTGCCCAACGCTGGGCCAGTGGTATGAATAACCAACAGTGTTATCAAATAGTGTTAATTTGGCACAAAGACAATCTAGTTGTAATCACTGTGATTTTCTTTTAAATATGATGTGTTTTTGAATTACTAACCAATGATTTTTGATGATTATAGATCTAACATAGATTTTAAATTGTGTTGATTGATCCCTTTATTCATATTAATAAATTATCATTGTAAAACTGAGAGAATGAATAACGTAACTATTTTTTTTTTCTTTGCTATATAAATCTTGAATTGTATGGAGGCTCATTGGCCTAGTGGTCGCAAGCTCTTCTGCTGAGCATGAGGGTCGATTCCCGGGTCGGGGTAAAGTGTTATTTGGTTTTTCCATCTGGAATTTCTCAGTACTATTGATTGGATATGGATTTGTGCCCGGTTGATGGCAATAGGCTCGTCCCTATTACATGGGACTTAAATATAACTGGCGAAATGTGGGTGTACTATAGGTACACCTCTGCCTACCTCTTCGGGGAATACAGGCGTGATGTTATCTATGGAGAAGACTCGTCAAGCATTTTAAGATAAAAAATCTCATTTTAATGAAAAATACGCAGGATTTCGTAAAAAGCGTTTCCGACATAATATGATCTATTTTTATGAATAAAGGGTCAATAATGTATGTTATGAAAATAAAATAATGTGTACACGATTTTGAATGGTATTTAAATTAAAATATGTCCCGATCCATAGATATAGTAACAATGACTTCTGGATTCAGAAAAACTTATCAATTTCCATTTTTTTTTTAATTCAATTGCAAATTTTTATGCACCCGCCACACAAGTTGAGAAAATATTTCCTGGAGGAATAAAAATTGATAAGGTTTTCAGAAAATAGGAGGTACTAAACCGCTACCCATAAAAATATTTTTAGATTATACATTCGCACATTAACGTAGTTTTACTGAAATAGTTTTGAAACTTGCAATACTAATTAATAATTATCAACTTTAAATTACATTATCATCAAGTAAACTTTTAGAATGTGGAACAATTTAAAAAAAAAAACACACTTTGTGGGACACTAAAGGTCGATTCACACATATCAGTGAAGTCACAGATACGACACAGTACCGGCACAGTGCAAAATATTCTTTCATACATTGTCTATGAGCGCATCCCCACTTGCCAGTGTCTCGGTGTCAGTGGGTGGTGATCGATGGCTTCACTGATATGTGTGAATCGACCTTAAACGCCCCCAGACGTAATAACAATAAAACTTATGTCTCGTTCAGTGTAATATTGCTTTAAACTATTGTGTATTCAATTCAATAAGCAATAGAATTGCTCCGCAGGCCTTAACATTACGTTCATAGAAATAACACCAGAAAACAGAGATCAAGATATATATTTTTACAGAATTTTTCATGAACATAAATGTCACTTGAGTTTGTAAGAGCAAGACAAACTAACAGCTTGAAATTAGAATTATTGTCTTTGAAGATTGCACTAAGGCTCTGAAATAGTGCCTAGTTTTACACTAGTGCACTATCTCGGCATTTTTGTTCACTAGCTTGCTAGACTAGTTTAGACTGCGAGAAATACTGTGCTTTAAGAGGATAGGGTCGGTCCCCTCTCCATACAAACGCTCTCGCCTGTTTTCTTTCTGATTTTACAGTAAAATAAATAACAACTAGTTCCATGCCCCTATGTTTTCCGTTTTGATGATACATCATCTGTAGAAGCACTAGATCCCTCAGAAAATGCACAAAATTGCCTGTTTAGACCGCTGTCATCAGGGGCCTATTGTACAAATTTGACAACTATTAATGAAAAAGTAAACATAGGGGCTCAGTTAATATCCTTCTTAATCAATTTATAAAATATCTTTCAAATTAGTTCAATATTGGAGGAGGAAATAGACGAGAGCCGAACCTCGAATTATGACTTTTTTATGGAGAAAAGACCGACCCTATGTCCTCTTAACTCTTAACACTTTGCAGGACACTAAAGGCCCTCAGACGTAATAACAACAAGACTTCTAGTGTCTCGTTGAATGTCCTTCAACCGACACATCATTATTATTATTACCTAGCTCAGAAAAAAAAAACAATCGAATACAATAGTTATACAATATTTCTAATACTAAGCTCTATAGAATGCCACGGGATGACTTTCAAAGTGTTTTCGTTGCCGGGACAACGTGGCAATAACACGCACCTAATTCTATATCCCCACTATTAACTGTAACATTATCATAATTTAGTTCCTAACTAGTTAACACATTTCGGGACACTGAACTCCCCCAGAAGTAGTAACAATTAAACCTCTATAGTGTCCCGTCCTGTGTCCTTCAACCAATTAACTACATATAATATTTACACCCGGTTTCTGAATGTCTCATGCCAAGTGATATGATGGGTTGTCTTTCCGTTCAACCAATCACTACAGTTGCCAAGATATTTGATAGCTTGTTTGTCATCTAACAGAAACCGCGTGTAAATCTTAGTGCAATCATTAAAATAATTGTGTGTCCGTGTTTTCTCTTACTTTTAGATAGGTTTATGTAAATTTAATGTTCTTTCTAGATAGTATTCTTCATAAATTAATACTTTAAAAAGATTCCTAACACAATAGACTTCATAGTACGTTGCAGCTTTGGTTTTTAAGCACTTTTCAAAAATCTTTATAATACATCAACCGCCAGGGGTGAACAGAAATATATCTAATTTTTTTTTAGATTTCTGGCTCCCCTTTTAATGTTCTTAGAAGAATTCCCCGCCCACTAACCAAAAGCGATCGTCGCGTTCAAATGTCACTTTTTGTTCGAAATTTCGGAAGGCGCCCTCTATTGGCGCGATAACGCGATCCGGTTCGCCGAAAAAAATGTGACATGAATGCGACGATCGCTTTTAGTTAGGATGCGGCCTTAGGCTAACAAAGAATTAGCGATGGAAGATCTAGCAATGTGCAAGTTATTGCAATATTGAGATTAATGTACTAGCTACTATTATAATTTGATGGTTTATTCCCGCCATTTTCGAGTTCGAATCGAATCGAATTCGTATCCGACACAATTTCAATTCGATTTAAAACTCAAAAATGTTGAGACTAACCCGCCTGGTTTATCAATATAATAGTATTAACAATTTTCAAATATTTAACTTGACTTTGCTGTGAATAAAACAGACGCTTTGCTGTTTGTATATATATTTATGTGATATATTAAATCTATGATTAGTCGCCCGTAGGTCAGAATTGGAGGAATGTGGTTTTTGAAGATTTGAATTATAGGTTTGTTGTTCGTGAAGGTAACTCATCTACGGGCCTTTTAATTGGAAGTTCACACATTTGACTTGTATTTTTAAATACTGACGCGCAATATTGTTTTTAAATCTAGAGTATTGTGTGTTGATTAGTAGCATCGCTTTTTATTAAAATAAAAATGTATAACTTTTGAGCATTGTCACATGTAGCTAGAAAATAAATCTACTTAATCTACATGTATGTAGGATTTTCCTAAAATTATGTCAGCATATAATTAAGAGATTTTAAAATCACGTAAAATAACACTTTGCGGGACACTAAACGCCCCCAGATTCATTTAAAATAAAGCGTGTCTCGTGCACTGCAGTGTCCTGCAACCGATTAATGTTACAAAATCAACACACGACATGTTTGTTGCCGATCGTCATCTCATGAGAATAACACGGTTTTTATTATAATTATGCCAAAGACATTTTCTTATAATAAAAACGTGGATCTCCTGGCAACGAATATGTAAAGTTAGTTCTACTTTATAAAGCCAAGAAAGAAAAAAGATTTATTTATTTATTTTCTTTCTTTTCTTTTTGTCGCAGTCTGCGTGACGTCACTGCTCTAATCCGTTAATTATCTAGTATTACAAGTGTTTCGGCTAGTTCCCTAATGTATGGGGCTCCGTCTATGGTTGTACCTTACGGCGAATGCTGTCTATGTTCTCTTATTAATTAAATTAATATAATTGAGATGAAATTATTGTGTGGTTTTATTTATATATTTGCATACACCTATCAAAAATATATGACAGGCATACTATTAGCCACATAAGAGCACACTCTTGTAACCAATAGCCGTCAAAAACAGAAATGGTCACTCTAACCAAAATCGATAGAGGAATAATTATAAATATAAGTAAGTATATAAATATAATATTATAATGCTACCCGGCGGCATACAATTAGATTTTCCGAACCTGCTCAACATTGATTCGACTGCTAAAGTTGTCTTTAGCAAATATCAGACGGGACACTTTTTTTTAATTTTGAAGTTTCGGTAGGTACCTCAAAAGGTATAACGGGACTTTATAGTCCGTCTTTTTTGACTCAAGAAAAAGGGGTTTTGACTTAACCCAACGCGTGTGTTGTTTATTTGATACTTCACTACATGCACCGTTTCATGTAGTATTGTGGTCAAACTTCATATAGGTAAGTTTGAAGGCGCTGTTAACTTCAAATTATCATGACCGTGCAGTTAACTGAACAATCTTTATTGCTCTTCAAAAATATAAATGAATAGTGAAATAAGGTTATTAAATCACTTGTTATTCTGATTAAAAATGAAAACTAACAAAAAAAAGACATCAAAATTCAAAAAGTAACATTTGACCCCGACGTGATTTGAACACGCAACCTTCTGATCTGGAGTCAGACGCGCTACCGTTGCGCCACGGAGTCGTTGCAATTGGACGCCAAAATTACCAATCGTTTTCTGTAGGTAGTACCTCTATAAATGTATTTTCTTTCTTTCACAATATCCAGCATCTGTAATTTTTTAAACGGTTAACAGTATAAGATATATACAATAAGTAAGTATAAGAGGTTAAGATGTTGTTATAAGTTTAAGATATGTGAACTTTATATACATCTTCCAGAGAAGTCATAAATCTTTGTTTACTATACAGTAAGTACCCCTAATAGTACCTAATCATCATCATCAGCCTATAGCAGTCCACTGCTGGACATAGGCCTCTTCAATTTCACGCCATTCAGATCGGTTCCTGGCAACTCTCATCCAGCTGCTACCAGCCACCCTGCGACGATCGTCGCTCCATCTAGCCTGAGGGCGCCCTACCTTACGTTTTCCGATTCGCGGTCTTCACTTTTTAACCGTATTCTTCAAAAAGGAGGAGGTTCTCAATTCGTTTTTTTTTTTTGTGTGTGTTTTACGTGATAACTCCGTCACTTATGAATCCATTTTGATGATTCTTTTTGTGTTTGGTAGGTCAATGGTTCAAGGTGGTCCCATATAAATTTTACTAACTTTTTTAAACATGACTCAAACCTACCGACCAACCTATAATTTAGTAACATCAATTAATTATTGTGTAGACTAGGTTGTTTTTTTTTTTTGTTGTCTCAAACTTACCATGGTACCACAGACCGCAAATCAAAAGATATTGAGCGCAGGAACACTTTTGCTAGACATGGACCCAGAGAGTACATTTTTAAATGGGCCTTTTCCAGATTGTCCCAGTCATTTGGTTCTTCACTCATCCCGTTCAACTCGGGAGGCGTTCCACGTTAGGTCCTTCAGTAAATATTGCCAGCCCATTGCAAGCTTAGCTTACTAACTCTACAACCTATTTCGGATAAAATACTGTTTGCTGTCGCTACCTACACCACATTCTACTTTATATCATGCTAGTTGCACACACTATGGGCGGCAGTGTCTTACAAATTGCATAATCAGCGTATAATGTTCCTACTGCTGGGAGTCACGCCTCTTCTCTGTGAGAGGGAGTTAGAAGTTGCGCTCAGGGGAAATGGAGAGGAGGCTCTGAGGCGGCCGGCTGGTCATACATTTCTTGACTTTTAGAGGAATACAGGATAGTTAGGTTGATATTGACACATCAGTGTCATCGAGAAAGACGATAACTGCTGAAGTTAGGCCTCCCCAAGTGTCGCTAGTACTACGTCGATCCGTGTCTACTAGGTAAAAATAAATGGCCAAAAATAACAACGTAAAACGATTTATTTAATATCTCAATGATTTCACGTAATCTGTCTAATTCTTATAGTGCTATTCTTATATAAAAATAAATTAAATATTAGGTAGGTACACAACTTTATTATTTTCACAAAATTTATTTAAATTCATTGGTATCTATTTAAATGTCATTTCCGCATATTCTCACATTTTCAACAGGTCTACTCCCTCTACTGTTTTTAAATAAGGCTTGAATTACATTGTTTATTTGCTAATCCACAGCACATGCTATAAATACTTAAGGTGGATGCATAGACAGGCCTCGCCATACATTTTTGAGGTGTTGTAATCTCCGTAAATAAACTGTTTCTGCAGAATAAAAGCAAGTATAATGAGACTTTATAATGTATTATGTTCGCATAACGCCAAAATTTTATAAAAAAAACAGTATTTCTAGGAGAATTAGACCCAATAAAAAACGAAAAATCTTTACATGTGTGAGTGACCTGAATCGCGCCATCTAACAGAAATTTAAAGAACCACCGAGAAAGAGTTATTTGCTGTTGTCTTACGAGTTTACGTTCGGTAAACATTTATAATAGATGGCGTTCGAAAATTCGAACAAGCCCCAAGGTTACACGTCGAGTAGGTAGGTAACGCGGCGATGCGACGATGCCATTCATACGCACCCCGCATTGTTGCCAAATTGCTCCAGTGAGTCTTGACAACTTGCGAATCGTTTCCAAAATTGTGTTTCTAGAAAGTTAGCGCCGGCGCGCGGGTTTGCCCGCGGGTTTTACATTTTATGATTGATAAAATGTTTTTTATTAGGGAATGAGAAAGAATGCTAGAAAGTGAAAAAAAATATCTGCGATCTGCATTTGGTTCACACAGATACAATACTAATGTAATTATTGTAATATCTACTTTAAATATAAAGTACCTAAAGATTTAAAAATCTTTCTACTGTATGTAAGTAGGTACTGATAATACATTTTATGACACGGTTAGGTACTAATTCATTGGTTTGGGTTGAATAAAATCAGAGAATAGAAGTTCATGTAAACTTAGGGTATACCTAAATCAGGCGATCAGCGTAGGCAAATTTACCTTTTTTTTTTTTCTAATATCCTACCTACCTACGCAATGGTGACACGTAGGTACTACTTACATCTATTGATTGAATCATATTTAATTTACGTGAAACCATCAAGATAAGTGAATACACAGACAAACCACATTGATTTTTCATAACAATTGCACATTTTAGTATTATTAGCACAAGTCAAAGTGCGTCGAGATAAATTGGTCTTGCCATCTAAGAAGTTTACCAAGAAAAAGGGGAAATAAAACATAGGGCAGTATTTTAGTAGTAAGTTGTAGGATGTACTGATATTTAAAACGATTAATGATATAGGTACAGCAGTGGTGGCTCTGACTTACAAGTGAGAGCCACCACTGCTGTACATCATTCATTTATGGTTTCGGGGTTTTTAACTGTCAGCGAAATGACGTTCTCAAAATGGTAGCTGTAGTTCCAATTTCGCTCGTCTGAACAGCTAAGTAAGTAGTAAGCACCATTCAGGTTTAGAATTGGTGACTGGGGCTACTACTGAGAACCATTCATACGAGTGCCATCCGTGAAAGAGTTTTTATTTAAAAGTGAAGTGTTTTTGTGTTTTATTGACGGTAAGTGTTATTTTTATGTACAAAGGATGCTTTTCTGCTTGAAGGTGATACAGAGTTATATTATAATAGTAATTACCCTTAGAACTTAAAAAAGTGTAAGATTTAGAAGAGGAAATACAAAATCAAACGTTAGCAACACTCGTTGATTGTCATCACATCACATACCTACCTACTCTAAATTTCAAATATTTCCCCCTAATAGGGACGTCAATTCTCTCTAAAAACTCACTTTGCCTGTCCCAGAGGGACGAAAGGAACAAAAAAAAACTCTCTGAAAAAGATCCGTTACTGAATTGATTCGAAAGGAAATATGAAAAATCGATTCACAAATAAAGAAATGATTTTCCAAAAATCAATCATTCGTTTTCGATGAAATTCGCAATGTAAAAAATCCGTATTTTTACGCAAAAGGATTTGCACTGGATATGCTTCGTAATTTTCCCGCCACCACAATTCTTAACAATTCAAACAAACAAAAAACTGATGTTCTAGGGTGAAATATCGATTCCCTGTATCGATTCAGTACTATATATCGATTTGAAAAAACGTTTTTATTTGTTCCAAAAAATCGATTCTTTGCTCAATCGATCTCAGATTGACATCTCTATTTCGTCTGTTCTCATGTTCTGTCAGTTGTTTTGCAAATTTTCACACAGCTTGACAGCTTGATTGATGGTGACAAATGGTGGTGTTATTTCTGACTAATACAAATTTCTTGAAGCATTTCATAATTACGATACTTTTGCTGTTGTGTTTAATTATTCTTTTTGATTACAGATTGAATTGCAACTCTGCCTAAGTTGAATCCGACTAATAAACTTGCCTATATACGACATATTATTATGTATTCAGGGCCGCGAAAATCACGGAAAAAAGTGCAAGCAACATTGAAAAGACATCATGGAAATTCTTCTAATGATTTTTAGTGAGTAAATCAGATTCCCATAAGATTTCGAATCAGATTTACGTGAATGTACCTATGAGTGTATTTGATACTCGTTGGCCCGTGATGTACCTAATGTTTTCGTTTGCCGTTGGTTTGCCAATAAAGTAGGATTTAGCTACTGTAAAATAAATGTTCCTCTCTTTTTCAACCGATTTCCAAAAAGTAGGAGGTTATCAATTCGACTGTTTGTCCACCGATTTCTCAGCTAATTGTAGACCGATTTTCAAAATTCTTTGTCAAAGTTTTTTGTCACAAATGAGGACCTGATAATGGAATCCCAGGGAAATTGAGGGAAAACCTCAAATTTTATTGGCATTTTCAAAGTTTTTTGTTGTTTTTAGAAGTCGGTTGTATTTTTTTCAAAAAAGATTTTTTCTCTTCCTATGTTTTAATATTTATATTTTATTTAAGATTTTAGGTAATACGAAACTCCCTCTGTATGGACGAAATATTTTGAGGCCTAAATTGATGAAATTGACACTAGTAGCGCGAAAGATTATTGTTCATAATAGCAGTCAGCCAGGTTCAATGGCTGATGATTTAAGGAATAGTCCACTTCATGTATTTGGACAGCATGAAAATTGTAAGGAATATTACTGTTCAGTGAAGCAATTACCACCTGACGAGAATAAACAGCAAGACAACCAAGTAGAAATCCTTAGAAATACAGCACCAGAGGTCTGGGCTCTTATTTATGCTGCAAATGAAAAAATTGCTTTGAAAGCTGGACGGTTGTCTAACGAGACAACAAACGTTGCAGAGAATTTTATGAGTGTCATTAATAAATTTAACTGTGGAAAACGACTCAGTCTTGGAAAAGGAGGCTCTTATCAGCGGTGTGTTCATGTAGCAGGTAAATAAGTTTTTTTATAGATATTTTAAAACAATATATGAAATCTCTAGCAACCCCCATGATCTATGACTTCTTCTCTTCATAATATAAGAGGTTTTTCTCAACTTATAGAACTTTCAATGGTCATCAATGAAAGCTTAGGTTGCAAACAGACATGTATGTGACTATGATTTGGTTTTTCAGGATTGTCTCATTCTGTAGGACATAAATGGCATCAAACTGAATGGAAAAAGAAGACAACACAGAGCCCTGGATAATATTTTAAAAAATATGTCCATCAAAAACAGAGAAGTAGATTGCGCCAACAGAAAATGACTCGAAAACAGCTTTTTACTGAAAAGACTAAAACTCAACCTGATAAGGACTATGGCCCAGAAGCAAGTGTCCCTGTCGACATTAATGAGGTAGAATTAAAACGGCTCTGTGAATTGAGATTGCTTAAATTCCAAGAAGATACACAAAAAATAGTACTAATTGAAAACCAGACTGTGGGTCAACATGATAATGAAAAGTATCTCTCATACAGATCTGACCATCTCACAGCAAGTCAGTTTGGAATGGTAAGATATCAGCCATCCTCTTATTGTTTCTTACTTTCTAAGAAGCCACAGCTCAAGCCAGTACAAGAATTATGATTGTCACTTTGTTCATTTTAGGTTTGCAAACGTCGTAATGCCACACCATGTCACAATCATGTGAAATGCATTCTCTACAAAAATAATATTTGTACTAAAGATATGATGTATGGACAACAAAATGAACATGTTGCAAAGAGCATGTTTATGCAACAATATGGCAAAATTGTCAGGCCATCAGGTCTATTTATGGATGAAGACTTTAGATTCTTAGCAGCTAGCCCTGATGGTAAGATTATTCAATAATAAAAATATACAAATAACTAGCTTTTGCCTGTGATTCCGCCCCCTTGGATTTTGTGTGTCGCGTGGATTTTTTAATTTGGTTCAGTGGGCCTAAAAACTGTTCTTTTTTACAGGTATTATAGAAGCAGAAAATAATATTGTAGAAATAAAATGTTTTCCCTCCTTGAAAAGGAAATCTCAAAATATTAGAGAAGCATCAGAAAATAGAAATTTTCCTATTCATTTGGAAAATGATGTTTTAGTTATGAACAAAAAGCATAATTATTATTATCAAGTAAGTAACAAAGATCATTATTTCTTGGTTCATGTATGTATAAATATAATGTATTTCTTGGATTGTTTCTCAGCTATTATTATTTTGATTCTAGGTCCAGGGTCAATTGCGAATTACCAAAATGAGTAAATGTTACTTCATTTGCTTTATATCTGTCACCCAACCATTGACTGTCATAGAAGTTAACCGGGATGAGGAATTTATCAACGCTATGATGCCGAAGTTGGTAACGTTTTTCAAAACATGTGTACTGCCGGAAATTATTTTGAGACGAGTTGAGAAAAATGCTAAATGTCTAGACATCAAGGAATTAAAAGGTATGAAAAATATAAGTCTTACTCATTGCCTAACTTATTCCTCAGGTTTCTGAGGTGTGGGTTCAGTAAGAATAGTCTAACAAAACTGTGTAAATTCATTTGTTGCAGCGAAAACTGTGTCTCCCAGCAATTGATTCAGATCGCACGGAAATGATATAAATGGAGGTGAAAAATGACAAGCAGAAGATTGATACTGCGCGACGACGGCGGCGCAGCAAAAAGTAGCGTGTAGAAGAGAAGATATTTTATTATAGTATTTTTTATGTATCTTTGTATGGTGGTACGAGTCGATGGTTCGAATCCAAGCCGACACTTTGCTTTATGTAAATTATTTCATCACCACTGTTCAGAGGAGGCCTGAGTCTCAGCAGTGGGAACATTATAGACTAATTATTATGCTATTTTTGTACGTAGCGATGTATAGTTTATGTTATTTGTTAGTTTATAAGATTTTTCAGTGTACATATGTTTCACTCATGTATTTAGGTACCAGCCAAACAATTCAATTGTAAAAGAATATTTATTGTTCAAAGTTGTATAATAAGTGGGTATTCTTGAAACATAAATGTTATGGTTAGCTAGTAACCACTTGTGTGTTGTTGTGTAAGATACTTACACTTACGTGTGATGTTACATAAATTGTAATCTACGTACATAATTCTTTCTAATACTAAATTCAGAATCATAATTGTAAATATCAAAATATTGAAAAAAGTATGTTATCTTTGTGTGGTGGTACGAGTCGATGGTTCGAATCCAACCAGAAAATATTTAGGTAAATGCAGTGAGCGTAAATAAAACGATATTTGTATGAAAATATTAACCATAGATAAATATTATTAATGTATAGTAAGATACAATAAAACGCTTTACAATTGAATACATAATCTTTTATTTATTTAGTACAGGTCACAATTCATTTACACGTTAGGTACTATTTAGGTTCAGTCACATTACAACAACCTATATAGGTACAATATACCTTTATTACCCAAAATAATTTATCTGAATAATTTGTTATGGTGAAAAGGTATCTGATATCGAGCCTAGAAACAAAAGTAAGCATATCCCAATAATTATATTATTAAGAAATAGATTGGAACATAACAATCCTCTAGTAATTTAAAGTATGCTTAATTAGTAAATTAATATTTGTTTTCAGTCTTTGCTATAATGTAAGGATATTCATCTTATAAATAATTTGGTCCTCTTTCTTTAAATTAACGCCATCTGGACATTTTAATTTCCAACCATGTTTGAATAAAACGACATCTAGTGGAGTCGGAAGTTACTACTATTTACTTTGCATGTGTGTGTAAAGAGTAAATTCATGCGGCTAAATCATTATTACGTTCTAATCTTTGTATGATACCAGTTAACAAGCACAGTGATGATCTTAAAAAATCAAGTTAATGCCCTAGGTTTCGCTAAGAATAAAGTTGTTTATTAAAAACTTCTATGTTAGGTGTAAAAATTGAAAATGTTCGAAATTGTGGATGTGTCGCCATCTAGCGGCAAAATGGCAGTGAGATCATCTAGGGATCCACCTTAACTAATTTAATTGAATAATTTGATTATATATAAAGGTAAAAATATTGAATATTTATGTAAGTAATAGACGACAAAATATGGAAGATAAAATACTGTTACATAATTTAATATAAATTTTATTATTACTAGAAGTTGACTTATTTTACCACCACTTCACAGTTTAGAACTATTTTATTGCAATATTGATAACCAAATTGGCACAAGGTTAGTTTAAAACAGGCATATTTACTTTGGCAGGCAGATTTTATGAAAATTGGTGTTTCATTAAGAGGATGATGAAAATTAGCTGCCTTAATAAAAGTTAAATTTAAAATTTTAAAAACCCCCGACAAAAACAAAGCATTTAAAAAGTAAAAAAATAATATGTATTGGCCCTTTAAGTTTAAAATAAAAGTTGTAGGTAATATTTTGATCCAAGCGTCGTCGCGTCGGGGGACGGCTAATGAAAACGCCAACATACACTAGGAATAATGAATATATGCTATTGTAGAAAGGATAGCTGCTGTTAATTTCCTATTTTCATGAGCCGTCCCCCGACGCGACGACGCTTGGATCAAAATATTACCTACAACTTTTATTTTAAACTTAAAGGGCCAATACATATTATTTTTTTACTTTTTAAATGCTTTGTTTTTGTCGGGGGTTTTTAAAATTTTAAATTTAACTTTTATTTCCAGCTTTTTAAATTTCATATTATATTACTAGTAGAAACGCTACGATCAATACGCGGCTCGCCGAAATCTGCGTAGCTGTACGTACTTTTACCACAGTGAAGCTAGTTACTAATTAAGTCTCATTTCTCTTTCCTACTCTATCATCAGACACTGATCACCATCCATCTGTAACCTATTTTTTGAGACCTTACCAATGAGTCCAAACACGATACCTCTGCTGTAAGTTGGTGAGGGAGTTGGGTATCCTGCATCCAGGTGATGCTGCAGCATCAGTTCCATGTTACTATATTCTTCTAATTCATCATTGATGTAACAGACTTCTAAATTTCCAATCGATTAGACCTGCGAAAGATGCTCACATCCATTCATCAACTAGAAAAGAGCTGATAATCTTCAAACGGCTGAACCGATTTTCTTGAATCATAGCTAAGAACACTCTCGATCAACTCACCTTTCAAACAAAACAAAAAAAAAACAAAATCGGTTCAGCCGTTTGGCAGCTACGATGGAACAGACAGACACACAGATACACAGATACACAGATACACAGATACACAGACACACAGATACACACGTTAAACTTATAACACCCCTCTTTTTCAGTCGGGGGTTAAAAATGACAAGGATGATGTAAATGAGGTCTTAAATTGATAGAGATCTAATTTTACACTTCTTCGAAAAAATACATATAATATACATAAAAAAATAAAAAATATGTATGTATTAAATAAAATAAATATAAAATGCCTGTGACGTAAATCTTCAAAGTAAATATTACGTAAGATTCAGACTTGTGTATTAATTTAGGATGACGGACAAACTGAACTAAATTATTACATCGCAGCAACAATGAAATATTAATTATTTTGGATATAAAACCGGTCAAGTGCGTGTCGGTTAAACGGTTCCGTAGTTGGAATGAATATTTACGCATGCACAGTGATTTAACCGACAGAAAGAACTATGAAAAACAAAGTTATTTCTGCAGTTGTAGTCAAAACTATCCCATATCTCACTATTTATTGACTGAAATAGTAATAGTAAAATCACGTAGAAACATCATATTCTTTTTAATTAGGTCCAACATTATGGGATCCAAAGTTTTAATCCGTCAGTTTGTAGGTACATCCATGGGGAGTGCCACTATTTTTTTTTTATCTCTCTTCATCATTGTTTAGCAGTGCACAGAATACAACTTTCCAGTTTTCATCGATAATAGTCCGAGAGAAATGGCTGTGTGACATCCGGACGGACAGACGGACCTGACGAAATTATAAGGGTTCGTTTTTGCCAATTGGCTACGGAAACCCAAAAATGGAATGCTTGATAATTTGTAAATTAAAAATCTATTAATTATTAAAATGAACACAACCAAGGTTTATTTTACTATGATTTAAAAGTTAATTTAAAAAAAATAGTAGTTGATTTTAAGATCGATTTCAACAAATAGTCTAATCTTATAAAATAATATTTGTTCATTATTAAGTCGGAACTAAATTTAAAAAAATCGGAAGTACTATTAATGTAGGTACCAGTTGAGGCACTTAACTGACTTATATCGATATTATCGTACATGGTAAGGCCGGACGTGCAGATGCAGATTCTGAATTCAGAAAGTGTATGATCTGGAAAATTCAGAAACTGAAACCAGTACGTTCAGAATTGCATACGTACTACTTAATGGGTGGCCCAGAATTTGGCTACGAGTTTGGCGTCAGCAGCGTCACGCGACACGATATTAAGTACCCCTTTGTTTGCGGGACAGTACCACATTTACACTCCAGGAAACAAAAAAGTATGATTTTGAAGTTTCGCTAGTCAATTTAATTTGACTCTGATTTTTTTTTTGCGTGGTTTGCAAACTATGGTCCTACGAAAACCTACGTTGATTACTAGTCACATTTTTATGATATGACATGATACCGTCTGGTGGATTCTCAATGCTCGGCTCAATACCGAGAGTTTAAAATCCAGTGCCGCCATGAAAATCGTCCGGGTGAACCTGGGCTTCAGATTTTCTTAAGAAGACCGTACAAGGCAAAAAAATGGCATAGCTTTTAATAATTTAAATAGCTTAATTCTCTGTCGTGGTAAGTTTGGTCATGGATGTTAGACGGAATTGTTTTGTATCGAGTACATTGCGCAGTTGCTATGAGGTGCGTGGTTTAGCTGCATAGACAGCTGTCATTGGAACTCGTGGACCGCTTCTGTCGCTGAAGATTTACTAAGCCTGGCCCGTTTTCTCCCTGAAAATGGAATATTATTTCAGTTAATGAAAAAAGATAAAATATTATGAAAAAAATCGTAAACGAAGCGAAAGGAGTATGTCGTCGCGGTCTGTGATTTCTGCCTACCCATTATGAAAATTGATTTGTTCCATTGTATGACGTTTTCATGAAATCATGACATTTGAGGCCAATTCTAACTTATGGAGTTGTATTGCTGATTCTAATTCTGTAAATCCATATTTGTTACGGTCGCGAATAATATTTTAATCAACATACAACCTGACATTGACCGACAAATTGCAAAAAATGTAACAAAATTTGAATTTCGCGGGCTACCTTATTGCTAGTGTAGAGAATGTAGAGCTACACGATTACTGACAAATACTTGCACAGCTTGCACTGACTGCGTGGTTCTTTCCTCAAAGACCAGACACTTGGTCATCATGTGAGTCTGGCCTTTAAAAGAGACTTTGACCCTTTTTGTTTTTTGAGGGTGGGAAATCTACAAATGACTTCTCCCGCTCTGGGCGGAGCGGAAGGGCTTGTCAGACTTTTGCTGACCAAAACACACCCGTGTTCCTTCAGTTGCCTGTTGCCATGGTCCCGGTATCCCTTTCGGACTTTCCCGCAACCCTGGCAGGCCGAGACTTTGACCTTGGAGTTTGTTTCGCCATTTCTTCTCAAGGATATTTTTTTTATAGCTTTGTTTTTCATTTGACGTGTAAAAGTGATTCCGATATTCTATTTACAGAATTTTCATTTATTTTTATACCTGACTACGGCGAAGCAACAAGGAATTATTTCATAAAAAGCTTTTTACAAAAAAAAAAAACAACCGACTTCCAAAAAAACACTAAAAACGTGAAAAATAACTTTAATTTCGGAAGTAGTTGTCTTTGCTTTTCAATTTTCGTTTTTTGCCACCGACTTTTTTCCGACGGAAAAGTTTTTATTTTTCACTTTTTAGTTGTGGTACCTACCCCACACAAATTCGAATACCACTACCTGCTATATAAATAACAGTGACGGAGTCAAACAATATATCGTCTACATACACTAAGTGAGAAAAATACGTAATTATTGAAGCTAACTCAAAAACTACGCAAGCAAAGTTAATAAAATTTATACGGGACCACCTCTGAAGCATGACCTACCAAACAAAAAAATAATCATCAAAATCGATTCATAATTGGCGGAGTAATCGAGTAACATAAAAAAAAAAAAAAAACAACAGACGAATTGAGAACCTCCTCCTTTTTGCAGAAGTCGGTTAAAAATAACGGGCGAAATGTGGCTGTGTGAACCGTGCTGGGAATATAGACATGATGTTACTAAACGATCTTACCTCTACACTGACCACCCTTAGAGGCTGTTTGGAGTACAACTTGTGCGCCAATGTCATGAAAATAGACTCCACGTTGTCACATTCAGAGTCTAATAATGCTGATGTTTCAAATAGCTGGAAAGAGAAAATTATATATATAATATTTATTTCTGAGGGTGCTACTAAAAAATTCCAGATGAAGAAACCCAATAACAGAGCTAGAGTCTAGATTTGTCCCTGGATAATGGCAATAGGCTCGCCCCCATAGTACATAGGTATTAAACATAACGGGCGAAATGTGTTTAAGCCCGTTTGTACACGACACGATTTCTTTGCAACAAGCCTCCAATATAACACTGACGACCATTCGTTATAAAAGCAATTTACGCATACAAAACTCAGATCTATGACAGGATGACTCATAGCTATGAGTGTTCCAATTCCATCGTATGCTGTGACGGCCTTGATAAGGCCACTGATAAACCTATTGCAAAATGATATATTTTTCAATAACGTCAATGATTGTGAATTTTATGTCTACTCTGTTTTGATGCGGTATTTTTACATAATATTATTAATATAATATTATATTATATTATCTGAGGTGCAGTGGTGGCCCAGTGGTAACGGCCACGACTTACGAGTTGTAGGTCGTAGGTTCGAACCCTGACAATATAAATTATTTCATCGCCACTGCTCTCAAAACGGTGAAGGAAAACATCGTGAGGAAACCGGCATGTCCTAGAACCAAAAATTCGAAGACATGTGACATCTACCAACCCGCACTGGGCCCGCGTGGTGGATTACGGCCCGCTCCCTCTCACAGAGAGGAGGCCTGTGTCCCAGCAGTGGGAACATTATAAGCTGATTATGCTATGCTATGCTTTTATTATCTATTTCCTTGCTGAAGAATAGCCTTGCTGTCTCGCTAATAGTTTTACAATAGCCCTTCTGACTTCCAATTCTGAATGTGATGTGTTTGCGGAGTAAAATATAATTATGCGTATACTGGTGTTCTGTGAGAGAAAGTGTGGAAGGACTCCAACTCTACTGTTCCATGTTAGGTTTAAAATTATATGCAACATAATTATTGTATTTATTTTTATGTTAGTTAATGTAATTGATGTTGTCCGGCTAGGTCTAGTCCCCTAAAGGGGGGTAAATAGGGGATGAAAGTTTGTATGGAAGTCCGTAATATTTGCCGAAAACTTACAGGCATTCCATACTTATCAGCGAGCCTCTGAGCATATGTCGTGGCTAGTCGAGACTCCGGCGTCCCGCAGTCACACTTATTACCGACCAGAACTCTTGGAGCTCTCATCAGACCATGTGACTCTACCTCTTGCATCCAACTGGCTATTGACTGCAAATAAAAGAGAAAGTCTTTAAGATACAAAGGTTTAAAGAAACTTAAAAATTGTACTATAGCGGCGAGTACGTACCGAGTGCATGTTTATACATGCCGAGTAGGCAAGCGTGTCAGTGCGGGGAAGCGCGGCACTCGATGACGTGTTTACACGTACAGTTCGATTCGAATTTAATGGCGACTCGGAACATAAGGCGAGTCCCTGTGCAGTTACAATTTGATGTGTCAGGGGATGATGGGTGGTGTACTGCGCAGCGAGTAGCTAACTTCCGAGCCGCCTTTAAGTTTGAATCAAACTATATCGAGCACTCCGCCACTGAGACACTGAGAGAACTGTCTCGCCCATCTACTCGGTACGTGTGATCAAGGCATTTAGTGAAGATGCAGTAATTATTAGCCCAACACAGTTTGCAAATACAAACTAACTCATACCAATCTTCTGTTGGTGCTGTGTTATTGCGAACTGTAGCAGCACATACCAAATAATACCAGCCTACCATTATCCCATTGCAGGGAAACGGCCTTAGTAATAACAGCCGCACCGGGTCGATCAGTTTAAGCTACTCTTACCGAGGTTGGTCTGTGGATGGATGACCATCGTTACATACCGAGACTCCTCCGTGGCTCGAAAAGCACGTTAAGACGTTGGTCCCGGCTGTCATTCGTGGTTCTTTGACAGACATTAAGGGTCGTCAGAAGCCTGAAAATCTGACAACCAGTCTTACCAAGGGTTATTGTATTACCCAATTACTGAGTTGTGGAGGTCAGATAGGTAGTCGCTCCATGTAAAATACCGGTATTCAGCTGCATCCCAGTAGACTGAAAGCCGAACCGAACATAGTTGGGAAAAGGCTAGACAGATTGATTGGCCTCTTGTCATATAGGAAAGGCACAAGCATTGATCACATTGTAGCAGCATAATATTTACAAATCAGTTGTTTTAATTTGTTTAAAGAAATTCTCACATGAAACGTCTCAGGTTTGGTGACATCATAAACAATGACTACTGCATGGACGTTCCTGTAGTAATGCTGCACCATAGATTTTCGGAACCGCTCCTGACCTGCAGTGTCCCATAGTTGAAGCTAAAATCGATACAACATAAATTATTTTAATTAATTATTTTATATTATTTCAATACCTTTGTGTAAAATGAACCAAAATAATATTTTGTAAATGATGCATTGACAAAATGATAAACCAATTAGTTTTTAGAGATCCTGCTGACATACAATTATTTAGTGGGACAAGATTTGCGGGGTAGCATAATTATATAAGTACTATATCTATTGGTAGCCTACTCTGCGATTTAGTTGGCTAAATTATAAATGTAAATCTGCAGTCTCTCTTTGTCTATTTCTCAAATGTTTAAAAATACTTTGAGATAATAATCATGATCTAAATATTGCCCGTGATAAAGCCAGATGAAATGAGAGGAGCTGGCAATATTTTTTGTTAAAGTGGCCCAGTAAAAATATCTTCCGTGCTTCTAATAATTTCCATTATGATGTGAGTAATTTTAGAATTGACATGCTTTTTTAGAACTAGACCCTGGTATTAGTCTTCAGGTAGACTTTAGGATTCATTTCACTGAAGCATGCATTCTGATGTAAAAGGGCATTTACTCTATAATATGGAGTTGTGTAGCCTAGTTTTAGACTTTCCCTTGTCTCTAGGTCAGAAATATAGCTTCTATAGAAAGATTAACGTCATATTTTACGAAAGTAACGGTAATTGGAAAAAAATAACTTGTTCTAGGATATTTCGATCAGGAAATTTAGAGGTACTTTAATTTCGTATATATTTGTGGAAGTTACCTTTATATCTTCGCCACCAATTTTTATATTTCTTTCTCTAAAATCGACACCGATTGTTGCCTCAGATTTATCTAAAAACTGGCCTTCGCAAAAGCGATAAGTTAGGCAAGTTTTGCCAACGCCTGAATCCCCTAACACTATTATTTTAAACACTTTCTTCTGTTTCAATCCTGGTATTTGATTACTTGGGGCATCCGACATTGTTTTGAGTTTTTAATTTACGTTATTAATAAGGTTAATAATCTCATGTAATAATCAAACATCAATAATATTTTGAAACATTGTTTGCGTTATCAGTGAATAGACTCCGAACAAATTAAAGAGTTATTCAATCGCTGTCACCGCTTCTCAAGTTTGCCTGTGACAAACAGAGACAGGTAGAGTTCTCTTCAACTTTTTTGTTTAGCAAGCTTAGACAAAGTTTTCAAGTGCACAGATACAAAATGTTGACAATAAAATGTTTAAATGTTGCCAGTATTGCCACCTTCATGTTTTATTGGTAGTTTATTTGACTCAAAAAAATTTCTTCATTGAACATCCCATGTAATGTAACATTCATGGGTATTTTTCAATTCGATGCTCGATTCGAGGCTCGTCGACTATTATATGGCGCTATGTGTATGTACCTAGTAAAGGTACATCTGCCTAAACTATTTAGAGGTATGAAGAACAGGGTGTAAAGATCGCTCATCAAACTTCAAAGGGAGGATCCTCCGCCCAGACGGGTGTCGTGTCGCTAATTTGGTGAACCTGAACATGAACGTCAACGCAGCCTTTGGGCAACTCTTCAGCGTGACTTCATCATCATCATCATCGCTCCCGCAAGCTTCACTTTGCTTTCGGGAAAAACAAATATTATGAATTTTAGACGAAATGTTTGTCACGTGAGATTTTTTTTGTAAATTTCGTCATCGTCAACTACATCCAACATCCCACACTGTATGTCATAGGCAGCCTGTCTCTGTTTGTGTCAATAGAAAAAAAACACCAATAAAAAAATCGGAAGTCGGTGGCAAAAAACGAAAATTGAAAAGCAGACTTCCGAAATTAAAGTTATTTTTCACTTCTTTGTCGGTTGTTTTTTTTTTTGTAAAATGTTTTTATTTTTCTCTTTACAGTTGTGGTACCTACCTACCCCACACAAATTCGAATATCACTACCGGTTTACTAATGTTAAGCATAAAATAGATTGTCATAATTTACATCGGCATAACGAAATTCAGCATAATGATCATTACGCATAATATTATTAGGCATAAATGTTTTGCCATAATCTTAATTACCATAAATACTGTTGGCATAATAATAATGCAGCATAATTTTATAAAGCATAATGTTATAAACGCATAATGATATTTACACAAAATGTTCTTAGGAATAAAAATAATAAATCCAAATATAACTCTCTCCTTTGGTTTTGTATTTTTGGTTTTTGCCACAGACTTTCGAAATTTAAGTTATTTTACACTATAAGTAGTGCTTTTATTTCTCGCTTTTTTGTAGGTCAGTTTGTAATTTATCTAAGTTACACTAGCCTAACTTCAACTACTCACCACCTTTACAAAATATTGCTTTTTCCGATGCATGGACGTAAATCGTTGAGGAGTTCTCCCATCACCCTACTTCACCATCAGCTCCACTTCACCATATCCATTGCGACGAGCATAAATTGCTTGGCAACCATATTAAAATAATCGAATCACAACCCGTGAATTAATGAGTAGTTCCGGTGGCAATCTGTGGTCTTCATCATCGGTTCCACTTCACCAAATGGTGCTTTCCCAGAGTAACTTATCGAGTTATAATAAAAAATAGAATTTTGCAAATATACGACGTATGCCCGAACAAACATAAAAAAACCTCCAAATTGATAACCTCCTTCTTTTAGAAGTCGGTTGAAAAACAAACATGTTCGCGGCTCAGGGGTGGCCCAAGGGCCACCTCCGCCGCACCTCCACCTAATCCAATAGAGTAATTCCCAAATTATAACGAATAAATATTATAAAAATTATGCAACTCCAAATTATGCTAAAACAAATTAGACCAAATGACAATAATGCTAACCTTAGCATTATGCCAAGGTATTATTATGCTACTAAAAGTTATGGGAAAACGTTATGCCAAACAATATTATGGCTAAAAGTTTTATGTCAAGAGGGGGTTTCCCATCACTACCTGCCATGTAAATAACAGTGACGGAGTCACATAGAACATCGTCTACATATTATTATACTAAGTGGGAAAAATACGTATTATTGAAGCTAACTCAAAATGGGACCACCTCGGGAGTAGGTACCTATAAAATTTGAAACTAAAAAAGATTTTTTTAAATCGTTTCACAATTGACGAAAATATCGATCAAGATACACAAAAAAAAAACACATTCGTACGTACTTAGAACCTCTTTTATGGAAGTCGGTTAAAAATATAAAAAACTCACAAAAAAACATTCGGTCAAAGTTTTATTTTCGAGTTGCCTGAGCTTTTGCTCAGTAATCATTAAAAAATGAAACAACAAAAAAATGAACTCATTATAAATGTTTGTTCTAAAAAAAGAATAAATGATAGTAGTTATTTCCAAAACAAACATGGCAATAATTAACGGTAGATTTTTTATTCATAGTAGTTTTTTAGAAATGTCGGACGGATGGTCGACGAGTGATGGTTCGCGGCTACAGTGACGTTTAGTTACAAAATTTATTCTAAATTATACAATTTAGGGCGTTATTTGTTACATTAACAATTACTTTTATAGTGGATGACCTTATTCGAAATAAAGTTTCGTTGAATACCGGTATCTTTGTTAGGATTAGTGCATAACCTCTCCCTTTGGACAATCTATAATCTTTCTCGTTAATTGAAGCTAAAAATTCTTTAGCTCGTGATAAATGAAAGTGTTGTTTACATTCCGTGAAGTGCATGGTGTGCAAATTCTACGCGTTGTGTGTACGGAACTATCGGTGATCGGTAAATTGCGGTGAAAATGTGCAAACGAGTAGCTTTGTGTTTAAAATGTGTGTAAATTCGTGTAATCCAATTACAAAGTGTATTTGTTGTATTTGTGCTGGAATGTTGCCGTAGGAGTGCAATGTCCAGGCTCGTCGACTACTTCGTTATTGTGGGTTTCGACCACGAGAAGGAGAGTAAGTAAAAAAACTTCTTAGATGTACCTACATACATACTTAATTATTCTGATCACATACCATCATACGGGCCTATGTGGCGCGAAAAAACTAACAGGTTTCTAAAGCAACAGGCTGAATAAATATAGATTTTTGCGTAAAATTGGTGTTAATTATTAATTATGACAAGAAGTTGATTACACAATATTTTATCAACAATTTTACAATTATTTTATCTTTAAAATCTTGTGTTACGCAATTATATAAATTCTTATCAGATTTTTGTAGTCAACAAAATATTATTTTATTATTAAAACAATGAATCGGAAATTCTAATGAAACATAATGCTTTATTTATGCAAATGAAAACCGTAATTATATCGACATAACTCAGTAATAGTTTTAGTAACTATTTGAATAAATTAACAAAATTATGAGCAAACTTTCTCAACTTTTCATTCGTACATTGTACAATCTCATTAAAATTTACCATATTTGTTAATAACAATAGTAAAATGATAAGTGGTGATAAGGCTGCAAATGCTACTAGAACCTGTTTAAATGTAATATTTTGTACTGATTTATCTCTCTCGTTGTACTAGGTGTACTATAAAGAAATATAAGACCTCCTATTGACCAGAGTCTGGATTTGTGCCCAGTTGATGGCAATAGGCTTGCCCCTATTACTTACATGGGACTTAAAAATAACTGGTGAAATGTGGGTGTACCTCAGTCTTACCCTTTGAGGAAAACAGGCATGATGTTATGTTTTTGTGTATAAGTGATATGTATCTTTTAAGATTGATTTATTTTAATATAAAATGGCCAAGGCTAATTACTTTAGTTAAAGACAAAGACATGAACACAATTTTAAAGTACAATAACAAAAGTATACAACTACTTGACAGTCGTCTCACAATACTCCAGAAATACTGACAAGATCTTTTTCCATTCATCCAGAAAAAATCACAGTCAGGCTTAGCAAGCAAGCAACGGTTCGACTCTGAGGCACTTAATATCATAAGCAGTTTGCTAGACATCGATTTCTCCATATTTGGTTTTTAAAACCAGTTTTTTCTGCCTTGATTCACATTAGGCTATTGCATTAATTAATCTTATTACATGAAATGTTTTAAGCATACTGAAAAACATGATCTTGAAATACAAATCAAACAAACAGCTGAAACCAGGCTTATGTTTCACTAACTTTAAAGAGTCTGCCGCTGGTCATACAGCATTCTAACAAAACTTGCTCATCCAACTAACTAAACCAAATGACAGTTTCATAAAATATCTAACGTCATACATAGGATTATAATAATAATAGCTCTTCCATAGTTCTAGGTAACCACTTTAGCCACCCAAATCCATAGTCCAATATCTTTGCAATAGTCCCACCACCTGGAGGTTGTCTTTGGGTGCACTTTTATACAGGAAAATAAGCGTCAGTTAGTGCCTCATTTAACTAAAAGCATCTTACAGGCCTCTGTGAGTTGGCTTCGGCCCCTCATAAGCCTACGCTCGAGATATGTCAAAGACATTTTTAATAATAATTAAACATGCATTGTTTAATTTAATACCTACCATTCCTGACCATTGAATGAAGACTACCAACTGATACTGGACCCCTATTCAACAATTACTATAGTTAGTTATGTAAAACATGAGTCATCAAGTTCATTGACAGTATATACTTATCTGTGCTCTGTTTTTACCCGACTACGGCGAAGCAAAAAGGAGGGTTATGATGATATTAAAAAGGGTACTAGCTATCAGCTGCGGCTTCGCCCGCGTGCATGTCGGAAATTAACCCACGGGAACGTACTAAGATAAAAAGCATAGCTACCTTTTGGCCAAAATTATAAAAATAGTTTCGTGAAAATGAGACAAACAAAACGTCGTCTTTCTTTTGTATATTGTCGGGAAGATAAAGAAAGAGTAACTTACATTTATTTATCAAAGACTAAAGGCTCGTGCAGACTGGCGCGATACCTAACGCGTTCGCGGGCGTGACAAGGGTCGCGCTGCCTGTCGCGCCCACGATATCGCGCTAGTCTGCATGAGGTTTATAAGGCGCATAACTTAAACTGCTAATGCATGCATGCATGTATTTTTTTGGCATCAATGCTGAAATGAACCTTTTTGGCGCAGCCCTGAGGCACACATTATTGTTATAACATTACTTTCTCTTTTTTTTTTTTTTTGTATGTTGTGTTTCACGAACTGTGTCCAAATAAATGTTATTCTTTCTTTCTTTTCTAATAAAAAAATCTTATTGTTATAAATTAGCAGGAATGTGGCGCTCACGGCTGCGCCAAATAGGCCCACTTCAGCTAAACTAGTGCCTGACACTGGTTTTGAACTGGACTTGAAGTGTGAGGTGTCGGATGTAAAATAATTAAGGAGATACCTGACTACTTAACGTTCAAAAAAGTTTTGTACACCTAGGCGCCTAAAGCAAGAACAACAATGGTGCCGATTCTGTTGTTCACAAACTAAACTAAATTTAAGTTCAGTGCATCTTTTTCTTTCTATTTCATTAAGAAAATGACAGAAGATAAATTTTAGTTTAGTCCTGTCAAACTGTCAGTACTCCATAAAAGTTTAGACTCGATTAAAAACTTGCCTACTAAAATTACGTCAATTTACGTCAGGCGCTGATCACAGACAGGACTAAACTATAAAAACATTTTACAAAAAAAAAAAAAGTGAAAAATAACTTTAATATCGGAAGTCGGTGTCTTTGCTTTTCAATTTCCGTTTTTTGCCACCGACTTCCGAAATTAAAGTTATTTTTCACTTTTTTAGTGTTTTTTTGGAAGTCGGTTGTTTTTTTTTTTGTAAAATGTTCTTATTTTTCACTTTTTAGTTGTGGTACCTACCCCACACAAATCCGAATACCACTACCTGCTATGTAAATAACAGTGAAGGAGTCAAACAGGATATCGTCTAGATAAACTAAGTGGGAAAAATACGTAATATTGAAGCTAACTCAAAAATGAAGCAATCAAAGTTAATAAAATTTATATGGGACCACCTCGGAAGCATGACCTACCAAACAAAAAAAGAATCATCAAAATCGATTCATAATTGGCGGAGTAATCGCGTAACAAACATACAAAAAAAAAAAAAAACACGAATTGAGAACCTCCTCCTTTTTGAAGAAGTCGGTTAAAAATTAATCTTCTGTCCTTTTCATAATGAAATAGAAAGAAAAAGATGCACTGAACTTAATTTTAGTTTAGTTTGTGAACAACAGAATCGGCACCTATGTCTAACACTAACAAACATTTTCTTGAGCGCGCGTCAATACCAAATTCATTCGGCCTTGGGCTGCGTTCACGTTAAATTGTCAGTCAGAACACTCAGAACTGATCTTATTGTATTGATTTATTTATTGGCCTATGACGCGGTTCGGTCAGTCACTTTGGAACCACTTTGTAGTAATTAAATTGTTATTTTTTGGCGCTAAATCAATGAGAATTCGCTGTTTGGTTTAGTATTTTTAAGATAAATGTAAATCTTCGTCTCGGGTAGGTATCGGCCTCGGGTATAACATTGTGCGCATGAAAATGTTTTCCAGTCAGCAAGTTGCTAACGGGGCTGAATGACGTATTTAAATACACTCGTGGAAGTCATTTACTTAATTATCGTATTTGTTGTAGTAAGTCAAAAGTCCCTATTGTTCGATTTCATTGATCGTTTTTAGGGTTCCGTAGTAAACAAGGAACCCTTATAGTTTCGCCATGTCCGTCTGTCCGTCTGACCGCGGCTTAGCTCAGCGACCGTTGGTACTAGAAAGCTGTAATTTGGTATGGATATTATAAACGACGCCGACAAAGTGGTAAAATAAATTTTTTTAGGGTACTCTACACGTAAAGTGGATATGGTTTTTTTTTTCTCGTCAATCCCATAGTGTGGGGTATCGTTGGAAAGTTCGTTTAAAAATAATGTGAGTTTGTTAAAACCATTTTTGCATTCAGTTATCCGTTTGCGGAATATTAAGCTTTAAAGTGCTAATTTTTGTTAGAGCCAAGTGTCCCCCCCCCCTGCCAGCTAAATGGTTGGGTTTGGAAATGTGAAAAAATTCACGGTAGTAGTATATATAACGAAATTAAAAGGAAAACTATCACCGCTACGTAGGCTACACAAGTTACCGAGTAATAATCGACCAACTTAAATTTGCAGTTGTAAAAACATGTTCTGTCATACATTCTGTATCGGAGAACAAGTTTTTCAATTACAATGTTAAGTTTATAAATTCATCCCAACTACGGAACCCTTCATTGTGCATGGTACGACATGCACTTGGCCGGTTTTTATTAAACACTCGGCGTTGGCCGCAAAATCGTCTGCGATCCAGGATGAAAAGTAACCTATGTCCTTCTCCAGGTCATAGTCTACCCATGTGCCAAATTTCATCGAAATCTGTTCAGCCGTTTAGCGTGAAAGCATAACAAAGACTCGCATTTCGTTCGCGTGTATGTCGGAAAATATCCCACACACGGGAACGTACTACCGGGATTTAAAGTATCATATGTGTTAATCCAGGTTATAAACTATCTGTGTGCCAAATTTTATCCAAATCCGGTCAGCCTTTTTTGCGCCAGTCCGGAAAATACATCCAGGCAAACAGACAAACGGACAAAAGTTCTTTGTTACTATTTTATTATACCTATTTAAATCTGGTAACACCACCTGGTGCCGAAACCAGGGAACAAAATAAAATTTTGAAATGAGAGTAAACAATAAAGGCTTGTGCAAACTGGCGCGACAGGTAGCAACACTCTTGTCGCGCCTGTTTGTGGGAGCCTTTATTCTTACAGTCATCCGTACATCGCCCTAAAACCGCCTTGGTATGCTTTTGGTCATTATACCTACCTCATGAAGATTACAGTTTACAACTACTACATCATTCTCATGATGATCAGTATTGACTACTCATACCATATATAATAATGAAGTCATCTGGCCATTTGTTGTAATATACATATATGTATCCTCATAATAATGTTTTCCTTCTGAATCTTTAACCAGTGATAAAAATTACAATAACGAATTGGCACGCATCCGCATACTTCACTTACAATTTTATTTTTTATTTTGCATAATTATTTATTTTTAGTAAAGTAGGTATGTTATTGTCATAGACACCACATTCCATCACCACCGTATATTTTCATTGTTTTAACTACAAAGGTTCATAGAGTTAACTCAGGCAATGAAAATTCCATACGGTTTCAGTAGCCCCCATGTTTGAGTTCTGAATACCTACATATAAAATGTTGATTATCAACCTGCGAAACCTTTTATGTTATGAAATGAAACTGTTGAATGGTAAATTTTACAACATACGTATACCTCATTTTTTATTCATAGCTCGTTTATTCTGGGTGATGAAAAGAGGCCCTATAGTGCTTTGGGTAATATAAAGGCTCGTGCAGACAGGCGCGACTTGTCGCGAAACACGACACCGGTAATTGTTCCACCGGTAGTTGTTTGAAGTTTTCTCAGAAATTGTTTTGTTAAAGTCGCGCCGCGCCTGTTTGTTCCGAGCCTTAACAGGTTAATGTATATAATATCATGCTAGCTTTTGCCCGCGTTGGTGAAGTCAGACTTCCCACGGGCACGTACTACCGCCGCCGCCGGGATAAAAGTATTCTATGGCCGTATGTCCACCGCATCGTGAACGGGACGTCAACGAGAACGAGAAGACGACGCCGAAGTAGCAACAGACCTTTAATATGGCTGCGTAATCTCGTTTCTCGTTGTCTATCCTTGTGCCAATTTTCATCCAAATCCGTTAAGCCGTAAAAAGGTCTCTTTCGGATTTGTAATATTATTATGGAATCTTTACACGTAAAACTGTTTTGGCGTGATTTTGCAATATAACTATAGAAAATGAGGATAAAAAGAACCAAAGTGTAATAAACACAATAGTATTGTCTCTCCTTTTCACTTTAATCCATCCAAAGGTTGTCTGTAAAAGATCGCTTTTAGCGATAAGACCGCCCATTGTGTCACCCTATGTAAAATTCCTACATTTAAATCTGTATTTTTTATGGTGTACATAATAAAGACTATTCTATTCTAAACACATGCTAACAAATACATACAATGTAGTGCAATCCCGCAAATGTGGGGATGGGTAAGTAAACGCTAAGTGTGCGGTTATAGTGGCGCGGGGCGGGCAGCGAGAGCGGGTGGCGGGTCAAGCGGAAAACGCACATTTCCATGGATGAACACAGTAGCAGCGGGGCGATTGAGCGGTTCGGACGTACCTCGTGCGATATTGGAAATAATTATGTCAGAATATTTGGAGCTAGTGCTTGTACAAAGTGGGACCTTTTTTTTTTTCTAAAAGCAATGGCCACGATATCAATAGTGATCGGTATATACATGGAGAATTTTATACTTTATACGAAAGCCTGCGAAGTCGATTCGAATCACTAGAATTCCACAAAGGTGAGCCAATACGGAGCTTATTAAATCTTCAGTCGTCAGCGGCATGTCCGAACAATTCGAGCGGGAAACGCATACTGACTTGTGTCCACCCGCCCCGCTCGCAACACCCGCTTGTCCCGCTACGATTCCCGCTCACCCGCCCCGCCCGCACTTGGTGCACCTTACTCAAAAACTGTGTTTGCGTTACCCGTCAGCGGATTCCGCTGTCCGCACCGCTGCCACTGTAATTTCACACTAACATAGCGCTGGCAGAATACCCGCTTGCGTTTTACAGCTGAATTCGTGTTTTATTACGCACCGCCCTGCTTTAATTACTACTTACTCCATAGAAATTGTTCGTTGTAATGTTTATACTCAAATATAAACGGGTACTGACTCGTTGGTCTAGTGGTCGAAAGCGCTACTACTGAGCTTGAGGTCCTGGGTTTGATCTCGGGTCGGGCAAGGTGTTATTGAGTTTTTCCATCTAGAATTTTTCGGTAGCAGCTCGGAGCTTGGATTTGTGCCCTGTATCAACAGGCAATAGGCTCGCCCCCTATTACAATAACTGAAAAAGGTATACCTCTGACCAGGGAATACAGGACAGGCGTAATGACGACCAATATACACGGAATTTCTAGCTCTGGTTTCTTTTAAAAATCTTTAAATACAGCGTTACCGATGCTTTCCTAATTTCGGGGCCTAATGTCTCCGCGCGTAGCCTATTCGCCCAGATACTTGAGTAGACATCTCCCGCGATACCATGTTGCCGGCTGGCTATCACCATCGCATGAGGTCTATACATGATATGAAAGAAGATGACTCCATCACGAATCTATTTACAATATACCTACATCAATCTGGCTAGCCTTTTCCCAATTTTGTTGGGGTCGGCTTCCAGTCTAACCGGATGCAGCTGAATACCAGTAATTTACATGGAGCGACTGCCTATCTGACCTCCACAACCCAGTAACTAGGTAATACGATACCCCTTGGTTATACTGGTTGTCAGACTTTCGGGCTTCTGACGACTCGTAACGACTGTCAAAGATCCACAAATGACAGCCGGGACCAACGGCTTAACGTGCTTTCCGAGGCACGGAGGACTCTCGATATGTGAAAGTGGTCACCCATCCACGGACCAACCCCGGCAAGCGTAGCTTAACCTGATGGATCGACCCGAGCGGCTGTTATTACTTAGCCACGAGCTCAAAATCAAGAGCTTACAATATATCTACATACATACATAAATTCATAAATTCACGCCTTTTTTCCATGGGGGTAGGCAGAAACTTGCTTCGTTTACGTTCATACATCTAGTCATACACGTACTTCGGTTGCGAATACTACGGACCTGACCTTTCAATATGGCTCGTAGAAAGAACAAGCTTCTATGTTCCATAAGTACATTGTATAGGCACGTGCCTGTTGCTCGTTGGAACACACGAATCATAGTGTCGTTGAGGGCTCCGAAAATAGTACACTAATGAACTTCGACCGCCAGTAATTGATGTGATTGACCTATTTCACGGGCCGGCGCGCCCCAAAACATGTAATTATGTTTACGAAGTATCGAACGCCCTTATTAAAGATGGACGTCTTATTAACCTTATTTTTTGTAATATTTTGGGTTGATACAGGATTATAGAGGGAGAAGAGATACCGCACAAATAAATTGGGGATATGGGTCCCGTTTTACTCTTTGGGTACGGAATCCTAAAAATGCAAACCCCAAAAATTATTCAAGGGGTAAGGCTCTTACATACTGGCGCGACTTGTCGCGCGACGCGAATTTTAACAAAACAATTCCTGAGAAAACTTTACGGCGAACAATGCAGCGGAGTCGGTCGCGCCAGTATTTAAGAGCTTTTTGCTACTCTGGTATAACATGATATTTGGTCGAATCCGCCCTAAATAGCCAGAATTGGGCTAACAAATGCAAAAATATTTTTTCGAATCTGACTGGTACCTAGTTCTAGAGATTAGCGCGTTCAAACAAACAAACAACTCTTCAGCCTTAGTATTAGTATACATTTGTCATTAGATTCTGTACCAGGTATACAGAAACCGAGAGACATTGTTTATTCAGGGTAGTAGTCTCGAATTTAGTTTGTAACCCAATTAAATTAACATCAGTTTCAAAACGGTGAGTTAGAAACAGGGGGCAGCCCTAAGTTCATTATAAAATTATTAACATGTTAATGAGAAGAACGAACGGCCATTTCGGGGCATTCTGTAGGGATTTTGTTACGGTAAACGATACGTGGCATTAACCCCTTTGTGGCTCGGGCAAACTGGCGCGATTGGCAGTGCAACCCCTGTCGCACCTGCTATAATTATCGCGCCTGTTTGTGGGAGCCTTTATTTATAAACTTTGTTTAGAGTTATGAGACGTTTTAACGTCAAAAATGTATGGTTTAATAGTCGCAATCATTACTTAACTCTAGGCAACGTTTGCAAAGAAACTCCTAAATGTTAAAATTTAAATCACGATTCTTCATCTTTGATGAATCATGAAGCTTTTTTCTTTGGCGTATATAATACATTAAGCACACAAATGTCCAGAGGCGGACTTAATGCCATAGGCATTTTATACCAGTCAACCTTTGGTTGATGCAGAGACAAACAGTGGTAGGTGCAATAACTACAAATAACAATAACTACAAATAAAGAAATGGTTTTGTTAAAGTCGCGCCGCGCCTGTTTGTTGGGAGCTTTAATGCTATACAGGTACCTATTTAAGTACCTAATATTGTAAGGAACCTATTTAGTTTTGTCCTTCATCTTTTGTATTCTAAATTCAATTTCCTCATAGCTTTAAATGTACAAAACAGATGTATTATCTACCCACGGCAGCTCTGGGCGTTTTGTGATTGGCTTCGTTTAGCTAGACTGAATCGCAGGCTAAAAATATTTTATTGATTTTCGACATATCAGTGCTATTCTGATATTGTCTGTGTCAGGTGGACTTTGCAAATGTTTTCGCATTATTCAAACTATTCACAATTAGACATTTGTAAGATACTTGGAAACGGTACTCGTTATTAAATCTGGGACACTATGACGACGCTTAGCTTTAAGAAGTGGGTTGTAATGTAAACAAGAAATGACTATGTATTATTCTGAGTAGCAGTTCTGATGAGGATGTTCTTGTGAAGAGAGCACCTTTGGCAATCCTTAAAACTTCGCTAACCCATCTTCAAGAGTTTTTTATCAGTTCGAGGACGGATAGTGATCATGTGGTTGGAAAAACAAAAACCTTTGGTCTTAACACACATTTTTATAATATTAGAATGGATTGAGACGAGAGAAATTAAACTCAATTTTACTGGGAACGCAATCAACGTCAGAGATACTTCAAATTCTCCTCACCTCGTTATCATCAACAACTGTGAAGCAATAAATTTAATCACGTGTAAAAATAATCACGACTGATATCGTGATTATTTTTACACGATTCTCAAAGGTCAAGAACTACTTTGATACGGTGTGCTGGTTATTTCGAATCTGCCGGAGTAGACTTTGAATTTTGTTTATCTATTCCTGTATACATACCGGATTTAACGAATTCTGCATAAAGGCTCGTACAAACGTACTCGTACTGCGACAAGAGTCGCATCCGCGATAGCCTTAAGGTAATTTCGTAACGTCTTGTTTTTTCAGATTTTTATCTGTCTTATATCGATAGTAACTATAATCAAGACAGCACGCTTAGCATGACCACAATAGAAACAGGTTTTGTCGACGGAAGAATAGACAAAATGACAGATAATCTAATCAATCTGTCATTTGTCTATTCTTACGTCGACAAACCGTAGAAAACCCTTTCTATGGCACGTGTGCAGCACATGTAAATAATGGTGTACATAATAAAGAGTATTCTATTTATTAGCCTACTAGCTGCGCCCCGCGTAACTCTCGATCTCATGGGAATAAAGGGATAAAAAGTATCCTATGTCCTATTCCAGATCATGGTCTACCCCTGGGCCGATTTTTATTCAAATCCGTTCAGCCATTTTAGCGTGAAACCGTAACAAACAAACTCACTTTCGCATTTATAATATTAGTTAAGAAGTTAGGATTTAAGTACCTAACATGTTAGTTAAATTGCTACTCTGCCTATGAATCAACTGCTTTCTGCTAAGCTAGCCTGAGTCAGCAAGGGGATGGAAAGTAGATCAATTTATGGCTTCGGTTGACCCTTCACGGTGCGCCAATACCGGCAGCGCATGAATGTGTAAATTGATTGATTGCCTAACAACTTTGTCTTATATTATGTGACAGAGCAATGAACTACATGGCAATCGTCCAGAAGTATTAGCATAACGATAAAAACTCAAAGGCTTCATAGAATTTCGATGATAAACTAAGATTATTTTTGCTAAAAGTCTGTAGTACAGTCCTAAAAAAAAAATCTAGAAATAAACATATCGTCTGGCAACTGACTGCAACTAAAGAATTTCATTAATTTACTCTCAGTAGTTACCACCATTTTACTACGATCAAACGCTAAAAAGTAGTTGATGAAGTATGCAGTACTGAAACTATGTGCGCAGTTACTATAACGAATTCCATTACTATGCTGTTTTAGCTATGAATCAGCTCATTATTGACCCGTGTGTTCCTTCTGACTCAGCCCGGGAGTGGACGGGTAGTTTTAAAGCCTCGTGCAAACTGGCGCGATATCGCGATATCGCGTCTGTTTGTGGGAGCCTTAAGGTGGCATAAAACGTACAGCATCTACTACATAATATAAAACTTAAGTCGTTTTTCGTGTCCGTCTGTGTGACTGCTTATTTCTCCTGAACTACACAATGGATTTTGATGCGGTTTTCACCATGGTGGTGAAAACCGCAGAGTAAGAGCATTTACTCCTGAAGGGTTATATGTAAAACATTACTATTTAACATATATTTAGCTCAGAAATCTTGATGGTTTTGACATGTCATCACTTCACTATTGTTGCACCCGTGCGAAGCCGGGTCAGGTCGCTAGTAGATTATAATGCTACAATAGTACAAAATAATGTCAAAATACATGCTAGTTTCGGGAATCATTGTTATAGGATTGGTCCATTCTCGCTTTACAGGTCGGTAGACCCATACCACATTTAGGAGTGCAAAAGATTAACAGTTGAATAAGTTCCTTGTGAAGGAGAGCTCAAGAGTCAAGGATTATTAAAATGAAAAGTATGTGTGTGTGTGTGTAATTGTATTTTTCAATGAATAAGGGATAGCCGTCATCTCCCAAATAAAAAAAGTCATACACCAAAACGACTAGGATTCTGTATTGTGATTCATGGACCTGTCGAACTCGAAACGACAGACACTGTCGCATGTGGTCGAATTCAAAACACATTTAAATAATATAAGAACGCTAAAACTATATACCCCAAATAAACAAGCGAACACTAAAATCATTGTACGATCCATGGACGCCAGTCACGTAACCTTTACCATTAAAATACCACAACAAGTTCAACAATAGTGCATTTTTTGCCCATTTCCTAGTTGCTATCTGACATCAGTATTACGCCACCGTTCGCACGACTGCTCTTGTGAGTCATGCCACAAAATGATGTGCAGAAAAACAACAGAGGCCCTAGTGTGAGTTTCTTTTAACCATCTGGACTTTACGCATCGACCGCGTTCGGCGCTCCGATTGGCCCTTCACCAGTGAAGGCCAGTGAAGGGCCAATCGGAGTGCCGAACGCGGTCTATGCGTAAAGTCGAGATAATTATAAGAAACTCGCACTAGGGCCCCTTTAGCATATATTTTGCTGATGGAACTTAGTCGAAAAACATGGACTACAGCCGAATGTAGTGTTGTTTGAGGACCTGTAGTGGTATTCTGTAAAAATTTCACCGTTAAAACTTAGGTGAAGTCAGCTGTCACTCCACCTGACGTTAGGGATTGACAGCTCACTTCAACTAAGTTTTCACGGTAAGGTATTTATAGAATAGACCGACTTATTTCCTACTGTGCTGTTCCGCATATCATTGGTTTTAATTTTGCTGCGGCTGCCGATGATGGCGTCCGGGTGAGGTCCAGGAACCCTGAAAATCCAGAATTAGATAAAAAATTAACAAGATTGGCTACTTCTGCTTGATTGCTGACTTCTGATTAAGTAGCGAAGTTTAGACCGGCGGCGCTTGACTATTGAAATACTTTACCAAGTCCCCAGCAGAAAGTCCTAAATCTTTTCAGCAGCTGAACTGTCAACAATTTTCTCAAAACATGTTTAATAATCCTATAGATCCCTATTAGCATAGTAACCTTCTGAACTTCTTTCTCCATGAACCGTGTGACTAATGTCAGATCGAGAAGCGAAGCGATATTATTGCAGTTTCGTTTCAATGTCAATTATTTAATTGAAGAGTGATTCATTTTGTTTTCATATCACTTTCATCTTCATACATGCTATTGTTATGTCTGTGTCATGAATGGAATGCTCGATTTGTCATTCTTTACGTTTTCCTGATTTGTTATTAACATAAGTATGTAGCATTATAGTGGGACCACAGTAATTCTATTCAAATTCAATTGCAGTGTTTAATCAGCATAGTTCGCTCTATTGCGCGCACGCAGCACACGCAGATTCCTTTGTTTCGTGTAACGTTGTGTAGTTTATTGTTATGTGCTATTAACACGAGCGCAATTCATGGCTGGACACAGGCCTCTCCAATTTCTGTGGTCATTACTAGTGTTGGCGACTTTAGGACCAGGAATGCAAAATTTAAAAGAGTGTCCGTGGAGTTTCTTGCCAGTCTCTTCTCCATAGGTTACCTACTTCGCTTTGGAATGGACAACTAGCTTCATCTTTATATCTGATAAACTCCTTGACAATTCAAAAGTGCCTGTAATTGGTTTAATTAAAATACCTAAATGGTTTGAGTTTGCTGTTATGGCTGTGGTGCTATATGTATATGCTTGGTTAATTTACCGTGTCTCTTCTTAGCGTGTCGAAGGCATTCTAAATTGTGTATGCCTACTTGCCTAGAACTTAGCTACGACTAGCATTTTCTTGTAACGTACTGGTACAAGTTCATTTAAAACTTTATTGCGGCTCGGAAGTTAGCTTCTCGCTGCGCAGTACCCCACCCCTCACCCCCGCTAACACATTAAATTGTTATTGCGCAGCGACTCGCCTCATATTCCGAGCCGTTATTTTGGATTGAACTTGTATCAGACAACGTCCGGGTGATGACGAGTGTCCCATCGTTTGGATCGAAACAGCCCCACATTTGCCGTCTGGGCTAATATTGTCTATAAATCTCCAAAATCTTTGTTGGTTGGTTATCACTCTTTGTCAGCTTGGTAAACAGCATCGGGAACCTACGGCTCACTCAAAAACTTTATACAAGTTTATTATTATTTCCTACTAGCTTCCGCCCGCGTGGTATCTCGATAAAAAGTAGCCTGTGTCCTTTCTCAGGCTCTAGACTATCTGTCTACCAAATTTCATTTAAATCGGTTCAGAAGTTTTGGCGTGAAAGCGCGACAGACAGACAGACTGAGTTACTTTCGCATTTATAATATTAGTTAGGATTGGCGATGATATCAGAGGCATTATGTATGATTTCGGGCACTGAGATATAGGTACAAGCAAAAAATGTCCCAAAACGATACTTTACCACGACGATTGAACATGTACCTTTAGAAAACTGAAGTAAGTATTGTACTGGTTCGTTTCCGTATCGATTACAAATGTTTTCCTGAAGCGATGTAATAAGTACTCACATGTTTCCTTAAGCCATTACAAAATGCTTAGCATTGTTAGAGTAAACGTTAATTGATGTAATTAACCGTGAATTTGCATACGATTGTGAAGGCCGAGTGAAACATTGATAACGGGTGGTAATTGGTTATTCATTTTGACATTGATATGCTTTGAAAGTTCGAGTAATAGGTGTGTAGGTTTTTATCTTTAATTTGACTCTTAAAACATTTGGTCAGGCCAAATGTTTTAGGAGTCATCAGCTTATTGCAAGGCGATGTGTCGAGTCAAACTTCGGACCACCTCGCCCCTTGAGGATCCACGGGCTCTGATCTAGTTCGAAACATGAATATTAACGATTTGTTTCCAGCAGGAAAGTTATACTATGAAAACTTCATCTGCCTAGCCTTTTAACCTTATTTGAATAAATGTCTTTTATATTGGGGTCGGCTTCTTCCAGTCTAACCGGATGCAGCTAAATACCAGTATTTTACATGGAGCGACTGCTTATCTGACCTCCACAACCCAGTAACTTGGTAATACGATACCCCTTGAAAGACTGGTTGTCAGACTTTCGGGTTTATGACGGCCCGTAACGACTGTCAAACAAAATGACAGGCGGGACCAACGGCTTAACGTGCTTTGCGAGACACGGAGGAGTCTCGGTATCTAAAGATCGTCACCCATCCACGGAACAACCCCGGCAAGCGTAGCTTAACATGATGGGTCGACCCGTGTGGCTGTTATTACTTAGCCACCAGCTCCTCCGAAAGTTTTACTATGAAAACAACTTACGTAATTATATTACTAAAATCAATTTCTCCTTAATCCTTCAACTGCGTAGTAAAGAGATGGTGTAGAACACCTGAACACGTAGAACCGGCTGCGTGGCCTCTAAGCATAAAAAGACCAGTTAGCCTTCCAGCTATGCAATGTTGAAACATAATACATTCAGTATCTACTATCTACAGTTAGGAGTCTATGCAGTTCTATGCTTTCACAAATAGGTACAAGCACTTGGTATTAAATCGTTAACTTTTATTACTTAATCCTCTTTGCGATTCGAATATGAAATGGAAGTGCCGTGCTTCGCAAGTTAGATTGGCGCTGTACCGCTATGAAGGTACATCTTACAGCAAGGTATGAATAACTTAACAGAAAATAAGAAGAGAAAATGTGATAATAACCTGTCCCTATTTCCCTAAAAAGTTGCTATCTTTATGGGTAAAAACAAACGACATTTCTTCCACAAAAATTCGCTATACTTAAACCTTTTTACGCCAAATCTCCTTTCTTGTCGTTAAACTCGTGTGTTATCCAGTTGTAGCGGTTTCATCGCTTTAGTCAGCACAGTTTTTGTCCTTTGCCTTTGAACAAGTGAGTACAATGTTCAGTGGAGCGATTATGATAAAAAAAAACATTGTTCGTTACACGTAATCTGAGCGTGTAGCGTGGTTGACACTAAAGTACAAATGATGCGAAGAAATGGATGGCCGTTGGTTTGTTTATGGATCATTTGAGAAAACGGTTGGTAGATTTTATCGAGAGTGTATGGATAGTGTGAGTGTGTGATGTGATGAGCAATGGATTCTAGCTAGTTAAGTTCTTTTAACTTAACAGACAGCTGTGCTGCTGGGGAGTTTATTGCGCCACTTCTTCTTCCCAGCTAAAGCACTAGGACATGATGAAGGGCGGGCGTTTTGGGGGACTGTTTTATGTAATTTCGATTTTCGACGAATCTGCTACGGAAATGACACGCTATTTCGTATATTATGCCGCCTGGGTTGGATGAATTGGCGGCAGGTGACGGGAATCATTTGAAACTTTAGAAATCCCGTTCGAGGAAGGTCATATTCCGCTACTCGTATAGGATTCGCGTAGCGGAACATGACACGAGTCAGTACAATTGAACTACAGCGGTTTAGATGCTATGATTTCGCGACAGAGGTGTGATACCGGCGTTATTAAACAACCAGCCCGCGTGGTATGTCGATAAAAAGTAGCCTATGTCCTTCTCCAAAGTTTATAGTATCCCCATACCAAATTTAATCCAAATCCTTTCAGCCGTTTTAGCGTGAAAGCGTAACAAACTAACTTTCGCATTAATAAGTTAGGATAGGATGATTACAAGAACTGGGCATGGTGAATAAGTCGTGCTGCGCCAATACCAAGTCAATTGGGATAAGGGCAGGAGATATACATTTGTAATAGTATAACCAGCATAAAGCGTGACTTGCCAAGCCAATGGCGATTAATTGGCGAACAAGACTAGAATATTTTCACCGGGCAAAATTAACACTTACAGTTAAATTGAACCTTAAATAGTAATAAAAGCAAACTGTCAGTTTGACTTTATTGCAATTATGTCACACACGCACCTGCGATGATGCCTTGAACTTTTGGCTCGGAACCAGCTGAACTGAACTATACATGTGAAGGGCTCATAACTCAACATGCGGTTCAAATGCCAGGCGATTGTGTGTTACTCTAATGTAAATTATTGTAGTAGTTTGTATTGTACATGATAAACCGGTCGACTTGTAAATGTTGTTGACATACAGCAAATTAAAGCGTGCTAGAGAACTTTAATCAATAAATAAACAGTTTGACGCTATCGTTTGTTATTGACTGGGAATAGCTATGTTTATTATGTCTGTGCTGTTTTGTTTAACGCTTGCTAATCTACACACTATATCGTGTTTGTCTGTACGTCGCGCGTTGTTCTTCTAAACAACACAACAAATATTGATGAGGTGTTCACCGTCGTTCAGAGAATTTATTCCGGAAGGTTTATGTGTATAATACGTTAATATTAAAGTTACATATCACTAAGAAATCTTCATGTTTTGTCGAGTCGTAAAAATCGTGCGATGCAGTAGAGGGTCGCTAGCACATATTATAAACTAGCTTCCGCCCGCGGCTTCGCCCGCGTAGTATGTCGATAAAAAGTAGCCTATGTCCTATTCCAGGTCATAGTCTACCCATGTGCCAAATTTCCTCCATATCCGTTTAGCCGTTTCAGCGTGAAAGCGTAACAAACAAACAAACTCACTTTCGCATTTATAATATTAGTTAGGATTAGTTAGGATTAAAGTCGGTTTTCGTACGTGTTTGTATGACCGCTTAGATCTTCTCGACTGCACAATGAATTTTGATGCGGTTTTTATTATCTTTTAGAGAATTTATTCGGGGAGGTTTATGTATGTGTACATTATGCATTAATATTTAACTAAGATCACAGCAATCTCGATCTTTTGATTACTTCTCGCCATTGCAGTCGTGCAATGCAGGGGCGGGTCGGTAGTACAAATACAGCTTTCTTGAACCACTCAATCTGCCTAGCCTTTCCCTAACTATGTTGGGATTAGCTTCCAGTCTAACCGGATGCACCTAAATACCAGTATTTTACATCGAGTGACTGCCTATCTGACCTCCGCAACCCAGTTACTAGGTAACACGATAACCTTAGAGACTAGTTGTCAGACTTTCGGGCTTCTGACTACCCGTAACTGTCAAAGATGTACGAATGACATCTGGTACCAACGGCTTAACGTGCTTTCCGAGGCACGGAGGGGTCTCGATATGTAATGGATGGTCACCCATCTAAGAACCGATCGCGGCAAGCGTGGCTTAACCTTCGATCGACCCGTGCGACTGTTAATATTTAGCCACGTGGCTCTAATGTGTGTTACCACTACAATATCCAAAAGAACAAAATCAATACATGACATAGAATGACATCACATATCGCAGTTATGATGGCGATGACGTAATTCAAGAAAACAACGCCTGCTTTAAATACGTCTAGACGCGTGCATTTTAATTAAGCTTGTAAGGCCTTAACGGTAATAAATTCTTTATTAAATTGTTTAAACGGAACTTTTTTTCTATTTTGATTAGTGTGCGCAGTTCCACAATGGGCGTTTGGTTGTTCGTAACACTCCACCTAGATGTAGTGTCAAAAATTTTGAATGGATTTTCTTGGATGGTTTGGTCTTGTAGAGAGGATGAATGAAAGCCGACTAACACTACTATTTACATGGCAGATGTGAGTGGAGACTGGAGATGCCCGGAGGGGACGCCCTAGACGAACATATAGAGATCTTATTGATGTTCTTCAGAAAGTTCAGGTGCGTATTCGCAATCGGCACTCAAAAAATATATATGCGTCAGGCTGTCGAAAGGCTTCGAGTAGTCCATAAACACCAGGTGTCCAGGCCGTAGGATATATTTTATGTTAACAAGAAATTTCACGCGGACGAAATTGTAGGCAGAAACTGGTTTATTTATATAAATACATTCCAACAAATTCCATTATGTAACTGCGTAACAGGTAGCCACATAAAAGGCCCAAAACTTATCAAAAAGCCACTCAGAAGGACGTTAGTACTTAATATAGTTAAATAATTTGAAAACCGCCTGCCAAAAACGTGACGAGCATTAAAAATGGCGGCCTCGAATCCCTGAACTCGCAATGAATACGAAATGAACTTTGCCGTACATTTTTTCGTCGGAATTCCAGTTATTTGCGAATGTTTGATCAGTCCTTCCAATTGGGCTTGTTCCGACAAAAGTATCAATAAATATTCAAGGGTTCCTTGGATGTGAAACACCTTATTTATTCCAGAGACTGTGAAAAGGGAGTTGTTTGCATAAGAGGTCTCGAAACACCAAATTAGAAGTTTCAGGGGACCACTTAAGCGTCGCTCTACAAAATACCTTGCGATTAAAACCAAAAGTAAAAAAAAAAATCTGCCTAGCCTTTTCCCAACTATGTTGGGGTCGGCTTCCAGCCTAACCGGATGCAGCTGAATACCAGTATTTTACATGGAGCGACTGCCTATCTGACCTCCACAACCCAGTAACTGGGTAATACGATACCCCTTGGTTAGACTGGTTGTCCGACTTTCGGGCTTCTGACGACTCGTAACGACTGTCAAATATCCACAAATGACAGCCGGGACCAAAGGCTTAACGTGCTTTCCGAGGCACGGAGGAGTCTCGATATGTGTAAATGGTCACCCATCCACGGACCAACCCCGGCAAGCGTAGCTTAACCTGATGGATCGACCCGAGCGGCTGTTATTACTTAGCCACGAGCTCCTCCATTAAAATCAAAAGTAATTGATTCAAATTAGGCTAAGAATCAGTACTTTTTGAATGTCAAAATTATATAAGAAAGTCCTCCAAAACGCCCGCCCTTCACCACCTCCTAGAGCTTTAGTGGCGCAGCGTACTCCCCAGCAGGACAGCTGTCTAAATTAGAAGATTCTGATTCTATCCGATGCATCCAGCATATTTTATTTCTCATGCAAATTAGAACCGGACGGAAAAGCCGAAAATAAACCATCTTTTATTCATAAGTCTCGAATGACCTGCTAAATACCACTTAAATAAATTACAACGGGAAATATTTTCTGCCTGAAACGACTACGGAATTGAAAAGCTATTCGTTACTCGGTTGAGTGGAAAGCAGTCGTGTTCAATGAAGTGTTACATGGATTCCGGAGCTTTCGGGAAATATGGAATAGTTCTGTACACAACTGACCTGGCCCTGCTTTGTACAGTTTTTACGACTTGACAAAACACCGAGATTTCTTATAATGTACCTAATTTTAATATTGATGTGTTACGCACATAACTACATCTTCCGGAATAAAGTCTCTAAATGGTGGTGAAAACTGCATTAAAATCCATGGCGTAGATAGAAAGACCAACGCGAACACAGACAGACAGAATCGAAAGATATTGGACTGGACCTTTGCCGAATTAAATGTCTTAATTTTCTATGTACGTAATCTTTCAGCTCTGATTATTTGTAGAACATGGTTCGTTTGATTTTTAGTGCTTTCGGTGGCCAAATATTTTATGATGGTTATCGAAATTGGTCGGCCATATAGGGAAGTTGCCAGGCGCCTTGAATTTGTGGTTGTAACATCAAATTTTATTATGATATTATTGTCTTTAACTTTAGTTCATTCAATGTCCTTTATGCGGTCTGCCAAAATGTCTTTTCTTTGGTATTGTTCGTGGAATCGTTAAGTTCTGAGTTGACCTGCACAATTACTGACTGGACGTCCACGGATACGTCCTGTGTGTGGTGCTTTACTCAAAAGACGCCAATCTTCATGGTCCTCACATGATCTGACCAAGTACATATGTCTTGATTTTAAAAGAAATTTCTGTGTTTATTTCGGCCTTTCTTCTCAGAGAATAGTCGAATAGGAAACGACAACCTCATCTGGTTTTTGAAATATGATTGACCAACCTACTTACAGAAATAAAATCATTTAACATTTGTTCTAAAACATCACCAACCTGCATCTTATCACACGAACTTAAGAGTTTATAAGAACTTCGTAAAGTAAATTACCACTGGCTTTACATTCAAAACAAACAACTAAGTAACGCTATCTCCAGGTTTCCAGGAAGGCTTGTTTAATTAGAATTTATGGTATCATTTGACCGCGTCCTTGACCCAGCTGAGACGACTCGGCAAAGAACAGGCTTCTATATTTAGTCCACGCATAATAGGAGACGTAAAAAAGACAACGGTCCCTAGGCAATGCTTGTGAGGCGAAGCTTTTTAACCGACTCCTTCAAAACGGAGGTTCTCAATTCATCTGTGTTTTTTTTTGTGTTTGTTTCGCGATTACTCCGCAAAATATGAATCGATATTGATGATTATTTTTTGTTTGTTATGTCAAGCTTCAGAGGTGGTCCCATATACATTTTAATAACTTTGCTTGTGTAGTTTTTGAGTTAGCTTTAATATTACGTATTTTTCCCACTTAGTATATGTGGACGATGTTCTATGTGACTCCGTCACTGTTATTTACATAGCAGCAGTGGTATTCGAATGTGTTTGGTCATTTGGTGTAGGTACCACAACTAAAAAGACCAAAATTTTTTTTTTACGAAAACAGTAGCAAAACTGAATATTAACTTTAATTTCGGAAGTCGGTGGCAAAAAACGAAAATTGAAAAGCAAAGACACCGACTTCCGAAATTAAAGTTACCTATTTTTCACGTTTTTTTTAGTGTATTTTTTTGAAGTCGATTGTTTTTTTTTCTAAGTTTTTTACGACTCAACCAATGAGAGTTTTGGTTTGACCTATGATGGATAACATTAAAAAGAGCTTTGGTCAGCTCGGCCATATTGTTTTCGTATATACTAAGGATCTAGAATTCTAGATTATCCAGTTTTTATCTTTAAAGATGGAGTAGGTATCTGCTTGCTGTGTTAAGATTTTTATGCCTTATACAATATTAAATAGTGGAAGGCTTGACCCAGCACATATGACGAGAGGACTCTCGTTACTTCAGAAGTTTCAGTGAATAATGGAAGTCATTATCTGAATTTGGGAAAGATAGCCAATAATTGAAATAGATAACTTTGGTTATTACAAATTGGTTAATCAACACCACAGCATGAGCTCATGTTTAGACTCTTTAAAGATTCAAGGAAAACGACAAAAACACTTTGTTTTTGACGTAGTACAGTCCGTGAACTTGATTGAATAGTAACTGTGACAAGATATCCGACTTGTCAGCCAACTATAATAGTACAACTTTCTCTCAGGAGGCTTTTTGACTTGAACAGCATATTAATCAGCTGATGTATTATGTTTTACGTTTCGCAGATGAGGATATAAGAAATGGGTGAAAGTTGACATAAAAACTTAAATTCTACTAATAAAATGACAAGTTTTAAAATGTTAGATTTTATACGAACTATGGCAGTATTGCTGTTGTTGTCTTGCTGAATTTGTATGACATCGTTCAGGCGTTTTGCTCGACTGCTTTAAGTAGAGTCATGAATATCTAATTTATACTTTCTATCAAAGAAATAAATATGTATAAATAGACAGTCAAAGTTGTGAACTCTTCTAAAAAATAGCGTCCAACCGTTGGCCGCTAAATTCACTCACACTAGAAAAGGACAATGACTGGACAATGACGTGGCGCGAGTGAAAGATTTAGCTGTCACGCACACCAGTATAACAAAGTTGGTTTGTTTGTTTTAGTTCTTTTGCAGCGCCGCACTATCTATCTAGACATAAATAATCAAAGTTTTCAATTATTTCTTGTCCGGAATGCCAGTGAGGATCTGCGAAGTTTCACTTGAAGCAATGATTTCTTTTAACTTATAAAAATAGTTAGAAGGGAAATGATTAAGGTGGTTTAATTCCGGTCTTCAGAACTTTTTGACGTTCCTTGTAAGGTCCCGTTTTATATTATTTGGAATTTGAATATTAAACTCTCATAGTCTTGCTTTATTTAGATCCTAAAATTAACATAAAATCAAGGCTAAGGCTGAGAGCCGCGTGCGTGCGGCTGTTATATTACTTAGCCACGAGCTCCTACAAAAGCTCCTCCCGCGTTAATAAAAATGACGTCGAGCTCCTAAAGTAATTAAAAATGACAGCCCCTAAAATGCCTTTGCCACCACTTTCCAAGTGTTTGGGGTAAATATTATTTCTCTATTAACGCCTTCAATTCACAATAACGAAATTAACATACTCATTATCATTAAAAACAAACCTAGTTTCTCCAAAAGTGAAGTTGCCAGGTGGCATTCTATGGTATGTATTGACATTTGTTATAGAAATTCTAGCGTGTGTTGTTAGTATGACCGTTCCACATTCATTGTCCCGACGACACACAATCATTGTTGATCTGCTGAACGCACGACAACTAGTGTTGGACGTAGAGGGACGGGTCATCCAGAAACATCGATAGTATAAGTCAATGTGCCGATGATGTGGACTCCAATAATGACTCAACTCCGGCTATCGCAGTCCACTGCTAGACATAGGCCTCTTCCAAAAATATAAAAAAAAAAATTGATTAAATCACAATTATAACACCTTTACAGACATACTTTTAGGGGTTATGAGGAACAGGGTGTAAAGATCACTCATCCACCGTAGAAAAGGGAGGATCCTCCAACCAGACAGGTGTTGTGTCTGGCGGGCAACTGCCCAACAATTGATGAACCTTCTGACGAATCTTGTATATACAAGATTCCGACATCAATCGTTGGTCAGTATATGTATACGTCTATCGCGCGGTAAACTCTTAATTACGCGATACAGGATTTATGTGACGTCAGGTGTTTTGATGCGTAGTTCGCATTTGGCGATGTAGATGCCACCACATACAACTCATACAAGTCGATGTTATAAATTTCATGTCTAAATCTACACTAAATTACCTAAATACAATGTCCTGTAAGCAAATATGTGATTTTCAATACTTTTGCCACTGATACAATTTAAGCAATATTTTTAATCGTTCGATTACTTCAACTATCGATACACGAACGGCTCGTCACTTCACTACCTCATGCTCGGCGTCCTACTACACAACAACACAATATGTGTGGCGAACCGTTATTTTGCATAAATATAACAGCGATTACATTGTTCTTAGGGCTAAGAACCGGAACCCCTTTCTACGAAGAGTTAAGTCAAAATAATGATGGCGTAGTTTTTCTATTTACATAACATAACATCAATCCTGTATACCCCGAAGGGTCAGGCAGAGTTATACCTACATATGTAGTACACCCATATTTCGCCAGTTATCTTTAAGTTCCGTAGATAGATGTATAGAAGGATAGTTAGGATTTGTGAAAACTTTTCTTTTTTTCGATTTTATTATGCTCAAAAATCAATCTACCTAGCCTTTTCCCAACTATGTTGGGGTCGGCTTCCAGTCTAACCGGATGCAGCTGAATACCAGTATTTTACATGGAGCGACTGCCTATCTGACCTCCACAACCCTGTAACTGGGTAATACGATACCCCTTGGTTAGACTGGTTGTCAGACTTTCGGGCTTCTGACGACTCGACGACTGTCAAAGATCCACAAATGACAGCCGGGACCAACGGCTTAACGTGCTTTCCGAGGCACGGAGGAGTCTCAATATGTGAAAATGGTCACCCATCCACGGACGAGCCGGTGGAGCCTGCCCTATCTTATTGTAGTCATAGTCTTCGCACTGACTGTTTTGGTCGAAAATGTCCCGTCGCTTTTTTAATCGGCGGATGCTTTTTGGGATGGTAAGAAATTTGTGAAAACTAATATTATAAATGCGAAAGTGAGTTTGTTTGTTACGCTTTCACGCTAAAACGGCTGAACGAGCTAGAATGAAATTTGGCCCATTTGGCAACTTTTTTTCCTGGATCGTAGACGAAGTCTCGAGCAACAGCTAGTAATCCAATAATGTTATCTCTTCATTATATTAGTTTATATATAACTAAGCTCATCTAAATATGTATTGTTTCAGGGGGCGGTCTGAACAGCGGCGTAGTCCTTCAGCGATTTCCTGAGATCAATTGGGAAGACACACCCTTTCACGACGGAATAGGATGGGTACGTAAAGAACATTCAATTTTCTTATGTTTCAAGCCGTGTACCTACCCGATGGAATTTTCCATCGGCGAAAATGACGACGAATTTCGTCACGTAATGAATTTACAAAATTATACAGTGTAGCATCGACCCGCAACCTGTTACTACGAATTCAGTATGATTCTGAACCCGCGTTGAAATTATTCGCCGGTTACCGCTTCACTGTTGATTGGCCGTTAGAAGGCCGATAATAATTAAAATTCTATTGTCTCTCGTTAGTGACAGTTGGAGGTTCATTAAAAAAAGCTGTCAGTGTCAATATTCCACAACAATCATGACACTGACAGCTCTTGCACGCGATCATTGGTGAAACTAGGCCTTAGCACGAAGAACATTTTCAGAGGTGGAACTCTGACTGGGTCTAATTGGTACACAGTGTGTATGCAAAAGAAGCCGCGGTCTAAACATTGTCATATAGGTATTAATAGGGGGTCAATCTGTCTAGCCTTTTCCCAACTATGTTGGGGTCGGCTTCCAGTTTAACCGGATGCAGCTGAATACCAGTATTTTACATGGAGCGACTGCCTATCTGACCTCCACAACCCAGTAACTGGGTAATACGATACCCCTTGGTTAGACTGGTTGTCAGACTTTTGGGCTTCTGACGACTCGTAACGACTGTCAAAGATCCACAAATGACAGCCGGGACCAACGGCTTAACGTGCTTTCCGAGGCACGGAGGAGTCTCGATATGTGTAAATGGTCACCCATCCACGGACGAACCCCGGCAAGCGTAGCTTAACCTGATGGATCGACCCGAGTGGCTGTTATTACTTAGCCTCGAGCTCCTCCTATTAATAGAGGGTGTGCATGAATTAAAAAAAAACAAAAAAACATAGTTTACATGGCCAAATGACATTTTAAAAAAAATCGACGGCAAAAAAGCAATAAGCAGTACTTAAAAAAAAAATAGCTAACCGACCCGGGCTATTTAAACGCCTTCCATTTGGCGCTTGGTTTGGAGACGTCACAGTATATGACAACAAACATACAACATCAAGTCAATGTCAAACACACCTACAAAACAGATTTATTAGGAATAATAAATATTAATATTTTTCTTTATTTTTTATCTATTACTAGATTTGTATATTAGCTATTCTGCTTTCATATTATTTTCACATGGGGGGACGTCATTACGTCATTCGCGAGGTTTTTGCTGAAAATCAGCGCTGTTGACGATAGGTTCGTCTGAAGTCACGGCATTAAGCTGAGCAATGACCTATTCTTGCACAAATGCGACGCACAGCTTATTGTTCTTGTTTATTGTTGTTTTAAAGATGGATAATTTTCCACTCAGTAATTGGCATTTCGTTTAATTTGTGATTGTTTTGTTTGTTTTCATTTGGTAATGTCACAACACATTACGTAAGTAAATTGTCTTTGGCCTCTCATACACAGATAACTATTTATTGCTCTCATCAAGCAATAGACTACTACTAGAATAGCAATTGTCAAATTTGTATAATTTTCTGTTTTAAATATGAGGCTTTTGGCTAGTTTGTACATATAGTGAATGTCACTCATTATTTTGTATTGTGCGTTTAGTTTGTGCAGAATAAACAATTTTTCTTTCTTTCTTTTTTTTTCTTTCTATTTTGATGACATTTTGATTGTTGTCATAGATTGTTAAGTCACATTCGCTCTGACCAATAGCGTCGCTTTTCAAGTATTTGGATTTCCCACAGTTTTATGGCACTTGAAAAAAAATAATTTCACTCCCAAAAAGAAATTTTATTAAAAAATATTGATAGAGGCATAATTCTGAAGTAATATAGTTTATAAAAAAAAATACTTGGCTCTTATTTGAATCACATGCATATTCCCTATTAAAGCCTTAATTCTCTTACTTTTGGAACCGAAACCCAAAGTCAATTAATTAAAGCAATCGAATTTCCAATTAACTTATTGCTATCAGTGAATGCGCCGTTTAACTCAGAAAAAGTGTGAAAGCATTTAGTGAACAATGTATTGTGCTGTCGCAGACTTTACAATTGACGGCTAATATCTGTTTAGTACACCACACTTTGATTATATCATGCTATTGTTTGTCAACGCTTGTCATTGGCAACACATCATTAATTATACGAAACGTCTGTTGCTGTGCAACAAAGGGGAGCAAGTACAATCAATCTACCTAGCCCAACTATGTTGGGGTCGGCTTCCACTCTAACCGGATGCAGCTGAATACCAGTATTTTACATAGAGAGAGCGACTGCCTATCTGATCTCCACAACTCAGTAACACGGTAATACGATACCCCTTGGTAAGACTGGTTGTCAGACTTTCGGGCTTCTGACGACCCGTAACGACTGTCAAAGATCCATGAATGACAGCCGGGACCAAAGGCTTAAGGTGATTTCCGAGTCACCGAGGACACACGCCCAAAGAAATTTAAACACCCTGTACCCACTTCGCCAGTAATTTTGTAAAATTAAAAATCATTTATTAAAACTAGGTTTGGATCACCACTTTTTGAACGTCAAAATTACATAAGACAGTCCCCCAAATAGCTTGCTCTTTACCATTTCCTAGCGCTTCAGCTGGGAAGAAGTGGCGCAACAACCTCCCACCAAAAAAAACCATATGTCACCAGTCTTAACCGTATGTCTGGTATGTTGATCCTGAATTCAGTAATTTCCCTGTTAACTATATGCCGTGCCCTGCCTTATTATCCAAGTATTCAAAAATATTATGCACGTGTCTGGGGCAATACACCCTGTTTAGTACCCGTAGCCATAATTAATGTCGCCTAAACATTCAATCGTAGACATAATATCGTCCTTACAATCTAATATCCCACGAATCACGCTTATACCTTGTCAACACAACACACAACGTCATGAATTATTAAACACGTGTCTGGCTTCTGTTTCAGATAGCTGTCTAGATTTTACACATATCCAGCTGCTAACTAACCGTGTCTGTAAGAAAAAGTTGTCTGGCTTAAATGTAGTAGAATTTTTGTAGAGACAATGTTTGGTGTTTATTACTGGTGATGGTGGCTAAGAAATAACAGACACGCGGGTCAATCCATCTGGTTAAATTACGCTTGCCGGGGTTGGTACGTGGATGCGTGACCATCTTTACATACCGAGACTCCTCCGTGCCTCGGGAAGCACGTTAAGCCGTTGGTCCCGGCTGTCATTTGTGGATCTTTGACAGTCGTTACGGGTCGTCAGAAGCCCGAAAGTCTGACAACCAGTCTTACCATGGGGTATCGTATTACTCAGTTATTTGGTTTTGGAGGTCAGATAGGCAGTCGCTCCATGTAAAACACTGGTATTCAGCTGCATCCGGTTAAAGTGGAAGCCGACCCCAACATAATTGTGAAAAGGCTAGGCAGATTGTTTTTTTACTAGTGATGGTGTATTTTCCCCACAGTTCACTCATCGTTTTTATGGTCTTTCTTTCCCCACTCTTATATCCATACTGAAATTATTTATTTATAGGCACTTTTGTCAAAGGAGTCGATTATTCAGAAATGTAGCCCATTCCAAAGCGTAGTAGGTTCCAATTCCAATGGAGAAGAACGGGCAAGAAACTCCACGGACACTCTTTTGAATTATAATTATTGTTACAAAATATTAGTTACATCATTAATGTTGACCTCAAAACTTTCCTTACGATGTGACAAACGATTTCCAGTTAGTTTTCTTTACCTCCTAGGTTTTTTTATGATAAAAATCTGATAATGTCGTTCCTTCTCAATATAAAGAAGCAGGAAAGAATCTATCACTGTCAGCACGGCTGTCTTATATAAATGTAGTCTTCTATCTTGATTTGAAGGAAATGAAGGCTGAATTATCAACAGCGCTTGTTGGTTAGTTTTTTAAGTTTCCATGGGAAATTAAAATGGCTCTATCGTAAATATATATTTTACGTTGATAGTTTGATAAGATTGTTTCCTATGTAATTGGTATGTGGCGGTATCTACATCGCCACATGCGAACTACGCATCAAAGACCTGACGTCAGACAGACGTCACATAAATCCTGCATCGCGCAATTAAAGTTTACCGTGCAGTGGACATATATACGAGAACCCAACATCAATCGTTGGGCAGTTGCCCGCCAGACACAACACCCGTCTGGTTGGAGGATCCTCCCTTTTCTATGGTGGATGAGTGAACTTTACACCCTGTTCCTCATGCCCCTAAATTGGTGACCCCGAATATGACCGTCAACGCAGCCTTCGTGCAACTACTCCAGCGTGACGTCATCATCATCACTCCCGCAAGCTTTCAGTGAGGCGAGTCAAACAGCCAAACCAACACCCGAGGCGTCAACGGGAATCCTGACCACCAGCATGCAGCGAACGCGCATTCCTGGTCATCACCCTCAGCCTCATCACCCCGACCCACTGGGGAATCACCTCAATCACCTCATAACCCCGACCCACTGGGGAATGACCGCAATCACCTCAATCACCTCATCACCCCGACCCACTGGGGAATCACCGCAATCACCTCAATCACACAATCAATAACACAATCCTCAATCACAACCGCCGCAAACAGTTCCGACCCACCGCGAACAATGCGGCACCCGGTTCCGACTCACTGGAACCACAACTGGCACTGGCAAGCATCGCAAGATACAAGACTCAGCCCACTATCGACCTCCGGTCTCCGGAGGGGAGTGATGTGGCGGTATCTACATCGCCTCATGCGAACTACGCATCAAAGACCTGACGTCAGACAGACGTCACATAAATCCTGCATCGCGCAATTAAAGTTTACCGTGCAGTGGACATATATACGAGAACCCAACATCAATCGTTGGGCAGTTGCCCGCCAGACACAACACCCGTCTGGTTGGAGGATCCTCCCTTTTCTATGGTGGATGAGTGAACTTTACACCCTGTTCCTCATGCCCCTAAAGGTATTTCCGGAGTAGGTAATATTCATGTGTGGTAAAACCACCAGGCTTAATACAGCAGTGATAGCCTAGTGGTGTGACCGTCAGACTGCCCAGTCATAGGTCTCGAGTTCGTTGTTTGAGTTTATCCTGGTCCTCTAACGTACACATAAGTATCGGATACTCGTGGATGCCTTCACCATTTTAGTATAGAGATGGTTTGTAAGCTGTAACAGGTTAAACACGATATCTGTTATCACTGTTATTGTGACAAAAAAATCACAGATCCAAATATCTGTTATTAAATCTCAGGCTGTTATTTTTGTACGGACGATAAATACGCAGCCTGTTATTTTAGTACGGAATATCTTCTTTATTTCTTTTGGTTTCAAGTCGAAAATCATATCCGAAGTTTTAACAGTAACAGCCGCGGTAACAGTCAGTGAGGATTTGTGATTTTAAGTAACGGATATTTTTTAACGTTAGGAACAATTGCTATCTGCTATTTTTTAATATCTCATCCTTATATAAATATTACCCGTCTCTCCACTAGTCCATTGCTTACTCAAGGATGCATATCCGGTAGGCTCGCAAATCCCCCCCTATCCCGACGGGCACAGTTTTCCCTACCATTACTCGCGCCCTCCGGTCTACTTCTTGATATGCAATGCCCTCTGAAACCACATGAACCATGAGGCTCCAGGGGCTAGTGCAAATCCTGGGGTTCATTCGATTTATCGAGTCTGGTTAAGCCACGCTGGAGTCGGTGCATTTCATTAATTCATTCATCTGTGATTTCTATCTGTGCCATAAATACGCCTCACTCATATTTTAGTATAGTGAACCACCATCTTCATAAATCCCATTCAAAGTCACGTTACACAGATACTTCTTGACTAAGTTAATGGTGCACCCGTATTTATATTAACACTTCATTAACGTTATCATCACGTAGCAATACAGTCAAGGACGGTTTATACAGCATCTAACAAAAACCCTGTCCCATCCGAAAAGGGGGGGGCAATGTATAACGAAAATTTTTTTTTACTTTATATAAGAAAGTAACAAAGTGCTATTTAAATTCACGTTTTTAGTACCAAAATTACCACAATCCATACTTATATTTTAAATTTGAAAGTAACTCTATCTGTCTGTCTGTCTGTATGTTACTTTTTCACGCTTAAACCACTGAACTGATTTCGACAAAATTTGGCAAGGAGATAGATAGCAGCCTGGGGACGGACGTAGGCTACGTTTTATCGACATACCACGCATGCGAAGCCGCGGGCAGCCAAGCTAGTTTCATTATAAATTAGCAAATTTTCTACAGAGGTCATAAGTTATGGCTTGTAGACACCCGCTAAACGACGGCCGCCCGCGCATGGGGCGCGAAAGTAACTCTGTCTGTCTTTCTGTGTGTTACCTTTTCACGCCTAAACCACTGAACTGACTTCGACAAAATTTGGCAAGGAGATAGATGGCAGCCTGGGGACGGACGTAGGCTACGTTTTATCGACATACCACGCATACGAAGCCGCGGGCGTAAGCTAGTTTCATTATAAATTAGCAAATCTACAGAGGTCATAAGTTATGACTTGTAGACACCCGCTAAACGACGGCCGCCCGCGCCCCATGTATATACACGCGTTAAAATTCCCCATTGAAAAAAAAAACACGGCGAATTTTTTTTTTTTGAAAAAAAAAAACATAAATAGACTCTCAGTATGATTCTTAACAATACCCTAACGATTCGGACAGGGTTTTTTTACACGCTGTATAGTGTATTGCAAATCATAAGTACTTTAGATTAGCATTTTTAGAAACAATAGATTTCCTTGTTACTTCACAGATACACGGTGGAGCCCTTGGGAGTATACTGAACAATATTAGAGGAAACATAATATTCAGAATCTATGTAACGGTATCATCCACTGTCATTTTAGAGTCTATCTCCTCTTTTTGGGTAATAAATGGTAGAATCCGTTTTGACTTGCCTCGTTGATCTAGTGGTAGCAAGTGCTACTGCTGAGAATGAGGTCCTGGGTTCAAGTCCCGGGTCGGATTCAAGTGTTATTGGGATTTTCCATCGGGAATTTTTCAGATATAGCCAGACTGGAACTTGTACCCGATGGCAATAGGCTCGCCCCTTATTGGATAGGACTTAAACATAACTGGCGAAATGTGGGTGTACTATTAGGTACACCTCAGCCTAACCCTACGGGGATTACAGGCGTGATGTTATGGTATCCGTTTTAAATGATCAATCAATCTGCCTAGCCTTATCCCAACTATGTTGGGGTCGGCTTCCAGTCTAACCGGATGCAGCTAAATACCAGTATTTTACACGGAGCGACTGCCTATCTGACCTCCACGACCCAGTAACTGGGTAATACGATACCCCTTGGTAAGACTGGTTGTCAAACTTTCGGGCTTCTGACGACCCGTAACGATTGTCAAAGATCCACAAAAGACAGCCGGGACCAACGGCTTAACGTGCTTTCCGAGGCACGGAGGAGTCTCGGTATGTATAGATGGTCACCCATCTACAGACCAACCCCGGCAAGCGTAGCTTAACCTGATGGATCGACCAGTGCGGCTGTTATTACTTAGCCATGAGTATGATCACTTACTTATAAATTAAGTACACTTTTCACCATTTCTAAGTCTATTAATAAATCTCACTCCAAAACATTCACAAATAGCAAACGGTTCTCAACCAAGACGAATTTAAGTGGAAGAGTAACGATATTCGCTGAAAGGCTCAAAGAAACTGTTACTAGGCAAGTAGGCACTCTCAATTGTTACAGCTTGTACGAAGAAATACCCTTTTCGCCAATAACCGCCTTTATTATGCACGCTGTAGTTGTAAAAGACGTGGAAAGTGGGAATTTTAGAAAGGTTGAATAGAAATAGTAAATGGTTTCCTTCACTGATAGAAAGATTTATTGAGGGAAACTATTTTCTATAGAGGAAATTAGACTTTTGGTTTAAAATAAGCAAATATTAATTTATAACAAGCTAAAAAGTAGAATATGGCCCCATTTAAGGTGGACCCGCAGTTGTAGCCCGCGAAATTCAAATTAGACTTTTGGTTTAAAATAAGCACATATTAATTTATAACAAGCTAAAAAGTAGAATATGGCCCCATTTAAGGTGGACCCGCAGTTGTAGCCCGCGAAATTCAAATTAGACTTTTGGTTTAAAATAAGCACATATTAATTTATAACAAGCTAAAAAGTAGAATATGGCCCCATTTAAGGTGGACCCGCAGTTGTAGCCCGCGAAATTCAAATTTTCTTAAGTTTTTTGCTATTCAGTGTCAGGTTGTATCTTGATCTAAATATGATTAGCAACTGAGATGTATTTACAGAATTATAATCATTAGCATCATAAATATGTGGTGGTATCTACATCGCCGCATGCGGACTACGCATCAAAGACCTGACGTGACGTCACACAAAAATCCTGACGTCACATAAATCCTGCATCGCGCAATTAAAGTTTGCCGGGCAATGGACATATATATAAGAACCCGACATTAATCATTGGGCAGGTGCCCGCCAGACAACACCCGTCTGGTCGGACGATCCTCCCTTTTCTATGGTGGATGAGTCAACTTTACACCCTGTTCGTCATACCCCTAAAAATACATCTCTCTGAGTATAATTTGTTCATTTGGTCAATTACCACGTATCTAATTACTAAAACATTTATTTTAAATCATCTGTTTCGAGCCTTTGCCCTGACCTGTCTTTTCCATATCATTATCAATCCATGAGTTCACATACGTCAATATCGCACATTCTGCGACATTTCGTTCCTAGAATCCATTCAAATCGCAATACCATTAAACCATTCATTAAACATCGGCCATCGGAATCGATTACAATGAAGACACGTCTACATAACCAACACCAGTTCGTAGAATGTTCCAGCAATAATTCCAGTTCAACAAATGTCGTGGAAGGACCGAAGTTCACTCCAGTAATTGAAACGAAGGATCCCTCTTCGATTGATTGTTGAGCCTTCAATAAATAGAGACCTTTCAAACTGTATTTGTTCGTTACACTTTGTAACAAAGCCTGGGGGAAGCTTCTTGGAGAAGAATCGATGGAGCGTACTGCAATGTTTTGAGATGAAAGCTAATATTTGTAGACCAATTTTTGAGATGATGACTATGTTTTGGATGGCCAATTTTTGTTTGTGACTTCCGTTGCATCGCGGGATGGTTCTAAAAGTTCACAGATTAAGATTCCAACAATTAGACTGAACAAGATCATCACATTTAAACCGCGTTCTTCTTCGTTTTCGTGTGGCTTGTGACTCTGGTGTAGAGTTTTATGCCGCCCATGGGCCTCTGACTTGGCTTTACATGCCGTCGAGAAATTGTTGTTTCCAACTCACTTTAGACATTAGCAGAATAGTCAACATCGGCTTTGCTTGCCATTTATTACAAAAAAAATAGAATAGTATCCTGCCTTTAGCGTTTACTGCTGCTAATTAATCAGTGGAATAACAAGTCTTCGTAACCTAGACTTGACCTACTTCGACTTCACAAAATCTTTAACCTTAACGTTTTCTGCCGCAGTTCTGTCAGCCGCAAGGATGGTCCCTCTCGACGGAACGTATAGAGCCTCGGTTCTACGTGTCCGTACTAACGGACGTGGACGCGAACCGCCATTACTGTGCCTGTCTCTGCTTCAACGAGACCGTCGCCATCACACCCACCAAGCCTGCAGACGAGGTATGTGACTTTTTTATTAACTAATGAATATGTTACGAAAGTGCTATCATGTTAATACGCTGAAAACAAACATATAAAACAGGCCTTAGGAAGGTTCCCAAATGGAATTGGCAACTTCGGATGGTGCACTCAATGCTTTTCGATTGTTTTATTAGCATACAAAATAAACCTTGTGTAGTTGGGATAAGGCAAGGCAGTAAGTTTGATTACTGAAACCTCGTTACTTTTGTTTATGGTAGCTACAGCTAGTGAGGTAGACAGTTAAGATTTGGGACAGCATCTACTTACTCTATTTACAATAACCGCACCTAAAATGATTGTACGTGCTTTCAATAGTACCTGGTCGACCGAGCCCTGCTCGGGTATACCAACGTTGTATCACATTCCCGAGGCTGTGAAAATATAGAAAACGAATTTTCCCAGATATTTCCAGATATTTCGCCCCAATAAACCCCTATATTGCAACTTTAGTCGAAATCGTTAGAGCAGTTTACGAAAACGTGATTTAAAAAACAAAAAAATATATAGGTATATACAAAATATTGCTCATTTAATAGTATAGATAGGATAACATGAAAGTAATAATCCACCACGTACTGCACCTAAGTATCTATTTCTAGGGACTTCCTTTACTATAATTGACAATGACCCAATCTGAGCCTACATTAATCGCACTGACCGGGTGACATTGGTCCACGCCAACGCTGGACGTTTCCGTTACTGATACTGATGCGGTGGATATAACTACTGGAAGTATTACACATGTGACGCCCTTAACACATGTAAAACATGTGTTAAATCAGGATAATCAAATGGTAGTTGGTTTCCAAGAAACAATAGATCTAGAATGAATTTCATAGATAAAGGTATATGATTCTGAACAACGCTGTACGGCAGTCCTGTCGCGTCACTACTGGTCCCCATACATTTGCTGCGTGACATTGCCTCGTCAGTGATGCCAATTGGAATCTAATTTCATATAAACCTATAGAAAATGTATGGGGACCAAACTGACGCGGCAGCACTGCTACGTGCAGCGTTGGTCAGAATCATATACCTTTATCTTTCTATATCTATAATTGTTTCTGGGAAACCAACTACCATTTGATTATCCTGATTTAACACATGTTTTACATGTGTTAAGGGGGGCGTCACATGTGTAATACTTCGCGAGCAGCATTGTTCGGAATCATAACTTAAGGGTATTTTTCCTCCAAGGTTGCGGGAAAGTCCGAAAGGGATACCGGGACCTTGGCCACAAGCAATTGAAGGAACACGGGTGGGTTTTAGTCAGTAGATATCTGACACGCGCTTCCGCTCTGCCCAGAGCGGGAGAAGTCATTTGATGATTTCCCACCAAGGGAATTTTTCCTAGTAAGAATCGGCTATAAAATCCAATCTATTATGAAAGCACCTACGCTAATATTCCTGGAACAAATAAACCCATAACTACATCACGACTTACTCGAAGGTATGCAAGAGCTATGCGAAAGCTATACTAAGGTATGTTGACTATTTAGCTTGCAGAACGGTTATAGATACGAGTAGGTAGTCGCAATTAAATAATACATTGGCTAATAGCTCTTAACTATTACTATTTGTCGCAAAACAATGATATCTTGCGATTAATCTACTGATAACGCCATACAATTTGACTCGAATAAGTGACTCATATTCTCTCGACTCGATTGGATAGATAAGTAAACTAAAATCAAGAAGAGGAAAAATGTGTCTGCTCGTCAAAAACAGTTCGGAAACGATGTACTTGGAGCACATCAATGAGAGGAAGTAATGAAAAAAAAAATCAACTGATTATAACCAAAGGTACTGAAGACATTACATGTGGTAGTAACAGCTTATTCGGAAGATCTTTCGAGGAACGTTGTTGTCTATAATGCTCAATGTACTCCCATTAATTAACAAGTCCTTAGTAGATTCCGGACGCGCCATTCCGCTAGAATGATCTTGTATGATGCGAAAATGAGGCAAAGGGGTTAATAATCCCTTAATGCTGCCACGTGTCTACCTTACATAATATCAAAATGTGTTTAGGGTGGTGCTAATAAGCGAATGATATCTTAATACATGACGGATTAATAGTAGATACTAGGACGATGACGACGGATTAAAAGTACGGAGTAGAAGGCAACGTATGTGCGAAGTCATATATTATGTCGATAATCTAAATCTTATAGTGATAGTCTTAGAAATCTTTGATGGGGTTTGCCAAATAAAGGAAAACAAAGAAGAATATTTGATTAAACATAGAATATTCAAAACTAACAATATAATCGTATCAAATGAGAATGACTGAAATGAAAACCATTCGGTCAGGGTTGCGGGAAAGTCCGAAAGGGATACCGGGACCTTGGCAACAGGCAACTGAAGGAACACGGGTGGCTTTTAGTCAGTAGAAGTCTGACACGCCCTCCCGCTCTGCCCAGAGTCATTCGATGATTTACCACACGCAAAAAAAAAAGTGCAGCGCTGCACCCAGCTACACGTATCCACGATCTGAAGAAGGCGGCTAGCATAGACTGGAAGCAGAAGGCGAGAAATTGAAGGAATTGGGAGTTGCGGTTCAAGTTGGGAGAAGCCTATGTGGAATTGCGGTTTAGGCCTCTGCCAAGGTAGTGTATAAGCCGAATTGATTGATTGATTCGTTGGCTTTTAAATAGCACCAAAGCAATCTAGACTTGATGAAGCAATGAGACCTCTAGACGGCACAGGGAAAAAAATACTATGTCAGATGAGTTGCGCCCAGTAGGTGGCCAGAGTAACTCGGTAACGCACATTCTAGCTGACCAATCCTGAGACCATGATGATAAACCAAAAAGGCATTCTCCAGAAACATCTCCTTGGGCCAAATAACATAAACGACCTCTCACAGGGCACCCACCACGGGTAACCTCAATTAATATTGAAGCGTTTTCAGAAAAAATAAGTCCAATCTCCAAAAACTGTGCTACAATGCATTTAAACTTTGAAACAAGGAACGGAAGATGAGATAAAGACGTTAATATAACTCATTTACAGACTTACTCTTGAAATGTTTACACGTACGTGATTGACGAGTGCATTCGGTATACGGCATTGCTTTCTTTGAATGTGGTCTCAGTTTATTTTTATGGCGCGTTTCCGGCGTTTGTTGCGTTCTGTTTGAAGCTATAATTTATACAGTAACAGCTTTAGTGGTTTGTGGTACGGGTAATTACTGCTTAATGTAGTTTACTGTAGTGGATTGGCGAACTTTTTGTTGACACGTGGACTGTTTCCTTATGAATCTAACGAGATTGTCTAATCTAATAATTATATATTCTAATTGATGATTCTTATGTTAGGAAAAAATATGCTACTAAGACGGGTTTCCGAAAAAAAAAACGAAATAGAAATCTGGACGAAACAGATACAACGATGGAGCAATGATGTCTCCGTGATTAGATTCCACTTTATCAGTGGAATCTTTACTCCTAGTATGTCTAAGAAACTGAATTCAAAGTTGAATATTTCATACCATGATTTAAAATTCACAAGCACGGGACATAATATACTTGATTATTCATCATCACCATCATTTCAGCCGTAAGACGTCTACTGCTGAACCGGTAGACGTGGCGGTGCTTGGGGGAGGCCTATCCTAAGCACCGCCACGTCTACCGGTTCTGTACTTTCGCATCCAGATATTCATTCCCTTTCTCTCCGTTGTGGGCTTCCGGTATACTTACATGGTATTCGTTTATCGATGGATATTAAACCCAGCTTTGACCAAAATCCGTCAGATTATTGAATATTTTTCATACCGAAGCGTCGCTTACATAACGCCAGTGTCAACGGTATAATATTACCTTTGACGCGTTGCGGTTAACCGAACACTGCCTTTGAGGACATGTTTATACGTTGTACTTGCAAGCATTTTTTAGATAATATAAAATATGATGAAGAAAATTGCAGATAAAATTCATAACATACTGTTGCTTTATCATTCTATTCTATTGAACCCTGCTTCGATCGTTAGTCTGTATTCCTTTGCAATATTATTTTCCATGTCCCTGAAGATTTTTCTTAATTTTCATTCCTTTCTTTTTATCTTACTTTTTATGCCCATTATCCTGACAATTTCTGGAAAATTATCTATATCTAGCAGAGACTCGACAATATTATCAAAGGGCTATGAATTGAAAACCAATTCAATTCAGACTGCATTTATATAAACAAATGTATTATTGAGCAATGATTTAAACGTCCTTAAGCAAGTAATTTATAACGCATAAACCATGATAGCTTTAACCTCAATAGGAATGTATTAGCTCAGGTTGGACAGATGTATTAAGATTGTTCCAATTCTGTGTTGTTGCCTGTGGGCTTGTTCGTTTGTGTTACTGATATGCAGGCTAGCTCCGGTTTAAAATGTTTAGAGACAGTTAGTATAAATCATAATGTCATACTAAGCTGCTGTAATTATAAAAGTAGGTGTATGGCGGTCCTGCCTAATTAAGAGTTCGCATTTCATATGAAAGAGTCCCATATACTAAAGCTGCAAATACACGTGCCTGTAACTTGCAAGATACTATGCAAGTAGCTTGCATGTCATTGTAACATTGACCAATCAGAAGACAGATGTGTCAATGGCATGCAAGCTACTTGCATACTTTTGTTCAAGTTACAGGCATGGGTATTTGCGGCTTACAGGTAAGAAAGCCATGCTTGAAATGGTTCATGACTTTTGGAAAATCAGGGCTTCAATCCAAATCCTCACGCAAATAGCTATTAACATCGAGATTCGTAACCAATCCTGGAAACTAGAAAGCCTTCATGCCTACACGAATTATATAAACAGAAATATTTGGAACTAATTCCGCATTTCGCCGAGATAAGTAAAATTGGAATTGCGACTCATCTAAGATGACTCCGCAACTACGCTTTTCGGGATTTATTATTCGACGAACTAAGCAAAATATTCTTACAAAACGTAATTTCTCATTCGGAACATAATGACCTAAAGTAACGACTTACGCAATCTCAAAAAAAATCGTCATACAACACAAAACAGCCATCTGCCAATGTTGCTTATGATGATAACGACCCTAATTGCCTTTCTGATTCATGTATTGCATTATCGACCTTGGGTTTCTTTATTTAAAGACTAAAATTAGAGATGTGGTCACTAATGACGGCTGTAGAACACATTCTCGTCACGGCAGGCAATCTGTTGGCGAATGAACCCTGGGCGTGAGTCATCCTTTATGTCTAGGTCGTGGTTCATAGGTTTCCCGAAGGAATTTCGGGTGATGATTGTTTTCAATAAAAGTAGCTACTGATTCATCTGTGATAGTTTTTACTCCTGTTGTTTTTCCTCTAGTGTGAAATGTTTGTGGTGGTACTTATGTGGTTAAGAGGGGAATAATAAAGATCTTATCTTTTAATTATGATGTTGATTAAAGAATACATACTAAGTCTTGCTTTTAATTTTTAGCATCGATAAACAATATAGACACAAACGAAATGAGACCATTCGAACGGCAATACGGCCATAAATTGATTTGCGTAAATTAATCACACATTCACACAGCAGGCTTCCCATAGGTAATTGTCTAATTGATTCTATAAAGACGTTTTACCATTTTATCATCTAACTAAATGAATATCGTTCCATCTTCGCCCATGTGTCCCAACAATAGGTACGAGGATCCACATTATTGTTCGGAAGCCGTAACGCATCAGCGACATAACGTCAAGGTTGATAGATAACCCAAATGCTACGCGACTGTGTCAGGCAAAACACGAATATTTTACAAAAACTTACATATAAACGAAACGTAGTTTTTAAGAAGAAATATTACATTGATATACTTTTCTAAATTAACCGTAGAGACATGAATGGGAATACATACGATGACTTACCGCATCGTTTCGACGCGGTTCACAATTTTCCTTATAAAAATATTGCGATGTTATGGAGTCATAAAACACTAGGGAATTGACACTAAAATATGAGAAGCCTGGATATATGTCTTATACTAGGAATGGCGTGTTTGATGTAAAGAGTATGTCAGTTGCACTAATAAAGTTCTAGTCATACTTAAGACGAAAATTAAAGGTGAATAGTTGGTTGACATAGTTCATGATTAATGCTTGACGTGATCTAAAAACAATGATTACGAATCCGAACTTTCTGAATCGATTGCAATAAATGAACCTGGTATGGATTGGATCTGAATAAGTCTGGAATTGTCCGGTTGATTGCAATAGGCTCGCCCTCTATCACATGGGACTTAAACATAATTGGCAAAATGTGAGTATACTATAGTTAAACCTCATCTAACCCTCCGGGGAACACAGGCGTGATGTCATGTTATATGTATTTGTTAAATGAAGTGGCGTTAGACTGTATTGATCTAGTTTTTTTTTTTAATTTTAGCCTACACTGTCCCATTGCTGTGCAAAGGCTTCCTCCAAATCTTTTCAAACATCCTTTTTCAGGGCCACCTTGAATCAACCCTTGCGATACGTCATAGGAAATTCAATATAGCGGAAGCTGGGTGTCATATTGTGAAACATTTGTAGTTAATTTTTTCCGTGCTTCAGTATTATTTCTCTAATAGTCAAATGCCTTCGGAATGTCACAATGTCGTGACTGAGCTCCATTTCTTGCAGATGAAAATGCCTCCTTTCATTTGAACAGCCCCAAGGCTTCAAGTCATTAGCGTGGGCAGAATAAGTTCGCTGACGATTGTTTATTATTGTACTTTAATATGATCGAGTGTGGTTACTAAGTGGTCATCTGTTTTGTGAGATACATAGTTGTACATGGAACACAATTTGTTATTAAGTGGAAGTGTAGTTGTTCCATTTTAAGGAGTACCCAAAGGACGGATAATGAGTCCGGTGCAATCTTATCAAGTCGGTACAGCTGCCCGTGAAATAGACAATATCAAGAGCATAGCTGATTTCATGTTTCTTGCAAAGTTCGATGCTATCTTTGGACCTAAGATTTACGAACAATCCTATTCGCTCAAATCTAAAGGTACCCCTTATACATCTGAGTATGACATACTCGTAATTGTGTATTTACTTTGCAATCAGACCATGCAAGTTTTTTCTGTAGTTGACAGCACAAATCTACATCTCAACGTGATTTATTATAAGGCGATAGGGAATATCACTTAATAGACAACCGTAAATTAAGCTTAAACTGAACATAACATTACATAACAGTCATAATCTCTAATCCACGTGTGAATATGACATGGGTCCGAAACATGAGGAAGGTAACACAATATTCATTTTTAGCAACAAAAGAGCAGGATACAAAGTTGGTTTATCCTTTTGGGATACTAGCATGTTGAAACATCTCTATATAGAAACACAAGAAGGGTTCCGCAGCACAAGGCAAAAAACGCTTGTTTTATTTTCATTATTTGTTTTTTAGGGTTCCGTAGTCAACAAGGAACCCTTATAGTTTCGCCATGTCCGTTCGCCGCGGCTTAGCTCAGAGCCCGTTGGTACTAGAAAGCTGTAATTTGGTATGGATATACATATAAACGACTCCGACAAAGTGGTAAAAAAAAACACGTAAAGAGGGGATGGATTTTTTTTTCTCGTCAATCCCATGGTGTGGGGTATCGTTGGAAAGGTTGTTTAAAAATAATGTGAGTTTGTAAAAATCATTTTTGGATTCAGTTATCCATTTGCGGAATATTAAGCTTTAAAGTGCTAATTTTTGTTAGAGCCAAGTGTGTCCCCCCCCCCCCCGCCAGCTAAATGGTTGGGTTTGGATATGTGAAAACATTCACGGCAGTAGTATATATAACGAAATTAAAAGGAAAACTATCACCGCTACATAGGCTCCACAAGTTACCGAGTAATAATCGACCAACTTAAATTTGCAGTTGTAAAAACATGTTCTCCCATGCATTCTGTATCGGAGAACAAGTTTTTCAACTACAATGTTAAGTTTGTTTTATAAATTCATCCCAACTACGGAACCCTTCATTGTGCATGGTACGACATGCACTTGGCCGGTTTTGTATATGTGTATTTGTATACGGGCATAGTAGTACATACTCTGAGTCTCTGACGTCAATTTCAAGAGTCTACCTATTGCGGTTCAAAAGCTCTATGACAGACGGACAGCGGAGCCTTAGTGATGATAGGGTTCAGTTGGCACACTTGGCACCCTTTGGGTACGCAACCCTAAAACACAATAAGTTGTACTTTACAAGGTGAACAACCAAGATAACTTGCTACCGAAACTTTGGTTAGTTTAAGTGGCGGGTTTAGGAATATATTCAAAGCGAAACTAAGTTACGGTCGGTACGGGTAGGATGATAGAAGAAACAACTTTTGGGTCTAAAGAACATAAAATAAGCGAACGGAGTTTTGTTTTGGGTTGGAACTTGATAGTAGTTTTTTTAATGAAAAGTATATGTGTGCAGTTATTTTAGGGTTAAATTTTTTGGTCTTTGGGAACTAACGAATGAAGAATGAATATGTTGTACCAACAATGGATATGTTCATTTTAACCAAAAAATCTCGTCTATTATCGAACCTATAAAAAAGCTATTCATTATCTTTCAAGAACTCCATCAACCCATCCCCTCATCATAATTTACGACTAAACAGTTACGCAGTAGCCAGTCAACCATTCGTCTACTTGCCTATATCGGGAATACATTTAACAGCAACTTTCCCTTCCCCGGTTCCCGGTACCAGACCGCCCCTGATCATAAAAATGACCTATAAATAATACGACGCTGCAGAAACCATTCACTGATCCACGGTTATTAATAACTGGTGAAATTATTGGACCATGAAGGACTGGTTGGAACTTGGAAGTATGTAATTGTCTAGTGATGTAATGGAAAGAGGTTTTATTGATGGTAAGATACCTGTAGAGGAAGTCGGCGATATAATACAATTTCGCATTGAAACTGGATTTGTTGGATACTTCATTCTAAATGAACCTGTTCAACATTAATATTTAGATTTAAAAAATCGGTTTTCCAAAACGATAAACAGAACTATTTGGCGTTTTACATAAACAGCCTTTTACCCAAACACTCACTTCTTTCACGAAAACACTACGACTTTTTATTATCATGAATTAGCATATAAAACATATTATCTTGTTTTTTTTTTGTTAGATATTCATCAATTTCTAGCTTCCTTGCACGGTGAACCTCGCTATTTCAGACATAGACAGAATACAACAAGATTACTTACAGAAGCCCAACTTCCTACAAAAACTGAAACCTAACCACGAATGCCCTTAGTTCTATATTACTACTATCTATCACTACACTAAGTAAGCTCTTAGAAGTTCGACCGCTTTATTGAATTTAGAAGATATTGATGCCATTTTGCCATAACCACCACATTTCTCAGCCACATTCCTCTGAACTACACACTGTACAATTTTGCAAGGATCCTGCAGTTAGCACATTGCAAATACCACTTCATGCATTATCATCTTCGTGCCCTTGTCCCATGTCACTTGTGGTTGGCGCAACATGTGTTCTTCTTCCATTTCCCCTATCAACCGTCACGCTATCATTCACTCCCTTCTCTTTCATAAAATTCCTATACACAATCCATCTATCTTTTTTATGGCCTTCCTCTCCTTCTCTATCCTCAACATCAACATTTATATTCATAACTCTTTTAGTCACATGCGTTTCATATCTCCTCATCACATGCCCATGTCAAGCCAAACGATTTCCTTTCAACTTTTCTGTTACAGGCACCACTTTCAAATTATGTTCCCTACAAATTGCAAGGACTGAACCTATTCCACCTTCTCTACCTTATAACATCAAGCCACTTGAGCCACAGTTTCTTATTACCGGTCACGCACGCATGCATGCAGGGGACGTTGGAGTACATTTTTTACCTTCTGCCTCGAAAGGGCGGAAGGGAATAATCAAAGTAGGCAGGTGCGTGCGCTATTTTGTTAGGGGAAACTTGTAACTTTTGTATACGAGTGTTTGTAGATATTGTTTGTTAGGAGTAGTTTTTGTTATTTTGCGCATGTTTAAGTGTATAATATGTTAGAGTGCTAGCAATTGGTTGCTTGAGACTGTTACTTCCTTACTTTTTACTATCAATGTGAAAAATTGGTCACCTCGTTCCATTATTAGATGTGGACCAGAGTTAAGGAACTTTGCGATGAGTGTTTTCTTAAAAATGCATAGTCGCATGGTCGATTTGCTTTAGTTCATGGAGGTTTTGTGCGGCAAGTGTAGCTAACCCAGCACCTCCAACTACATACACTGGAATAAATACTGACACATTCTAGTTGTAAAACGTAACGTTAAGAAATTGTAATGATAGTATAGTATTTACGAGAGAGATTGTGCACTTCCCCGCAATAAAGTATACGAACCTTGTGATTACTGTAGATGCTAACGGCTAATAGCAGGAAAGGGTAATAAACGATAAAACTGAAGGAAGAAAACGAGGAAAAAGTATAAATCGAAGAAGGAAATAAATCATATCAAATCATGTAAGATAGTAGGATAAGGAATCTGTAGTAAAGTAACAGAATATTTTATAGGAGATAAAGGTCAACAGTTAGTAGTGGAGATAATTGTAAAAGTCGATTCAGAGGCCCTAGATAAACATTCTGATCATTCATTGACATTCTATCAGCGATAACGATGAAGGAAAAGGCAAAATGTATAGGACTGACATAAGCCGAAAAGCTTATGTCAATTCTGTTGAAAATCGTTGTAGAAATACGAAACGCTTTCGAAGGGATTGTCACTTGTCTAGGCCCTCTGATCCCTATCTAACAACATGATTCATAGTTGAGTGAGCCAATCAGACAACTGACGATTCCATAGCTTGATTTTTTCTTACAATAAAATTAAAAGTCGTTCATTCAAATTATTCAAATTATAATTATATGAATAATAAAGGTATGGGTAGGTAAATATGTAGACAACAACAAACTATCAGATCTATTTGTACTGATAAATCAATCTCCCAATACCCACTTTGCCCACCCCAAATCGTGGAGCTATAACAGATACGTGACTTGATGCATTGAGCATTTCCTTGTGTACAATGTTTGTGGCTTATATAGACATGGATTTTAGCGTGGATTTCTGAGAAGAAGTTTCAGAATATATATTTTTCATTAGCATAGTGAGTAAATTTTCGCACATCATCGTTTTCTTTGGCTTTTTTAAACTTTTATTTGAGCTTATCTTATTGCTCGGTTTTACAAATTGGACAAACGTCTGTAAGATTGAATTTAAGGTGGTAATTGTGAATGGGTTTTATTTTTAAAGTTTCCATACTTATCATCCGGAAGTCGGATGGCCTTTTTTACAGCATATTGACTACGACCACTATGCTGTTGATTTACTCATCGTATAAGTTATTTTCATCTAATATTTATAGTATAGTAGCTCATATTTGTGTTATTTCTTTTTCTGCTTTTATGGTATTGGCAGAGATCCAAGTAGTACAAATTCTTAAGTGATCCGTTTGAGTGATGTGCCGAGTTACCGACAAATTCTTGTGAGTTAAACATCGCGCAATATTAGAAATGCACTGTGGGAGAATGTCATCACTATTATAAAACAAAGTCCTCCGCCGCGTCTGTCTCTTGTCTGTTCGCGATAAACTTAAATACTAGTGCACCGATTTTCATGCTGTTTTCACCAATGGATAGAGTGGTTCTCGAGGAAGGTTTTAGCATATAATAACCGACATCCACGTGGGCGAAGTCGCGGGCATCAGCTAGTAAAACTTACAAAGCATAGTATATGTAAAGCATTGAAAGTTTTTCAAAAACACATAACTTGTCTAATTTGATATCGTAATAACAACCAATATAGCGGTTTGCAATACTTATCATTAAAGATGTACTGTGATGTAGCGTAGAGAAGGTTGGAGCAGTAGGACCAGTCTGAATAATACAGTGTAACAAGCTCGCTGACCCCTTGAAGCTAAACCAAGGAAAAAACGCTGCTGTGGTTCGAGATTAATATCTTAATACCCATTGAAATAGCCTTCATTAATGGAGGAGGCTTAAGTTCCGACTTATATTAACCACAGCCTGAGCTATTCTGAAGTTCGTGCCATTAAGGGAGAGGGAGTAGTTACTAGTGCTCAATTAATCTTGAAAGTAATCTTGATGCGGTCTACTTTTCGTATTCATCTCCATTCATTCCGTAACATAACGTACTACACCGCTTTACATGTCTTGATCAAAACTCCAGACTAAGGCAGTACTTGTGGCTAACTAATAACAGCCGCACGGGTCGATCAATCAGGTTAAGCTACGCTTGCTGCGGTTGGTCCGGGGATGGGTGACCATCGTGCCTCGGAAAGTACGTTACGCCGTTGGTCCCGGTTGTCATTTGTAGATCTTTGACAGTTGTTACGGGTCGTCAGAAGGCCGAAAGTCTGACAAACAGTCTTACCAAGGGGTATCGTATTACGTTGTGGTCGTTGTGGAGATCCGATAGGCAATCGCTCCATGTAAAATACTGGTATTCAGCTGCATCCGGTTAGACTGGAAGCCGACCCCCAACATAGATGGGAAACGGCTAGACCGATGATGATGAGTAGGGCAGTACGGCCTTCTGTGCCTCCTTGTTATACGACAATAGTCTGCACACGCAAGGGCCGGAGATACGCGTCGCTCCCCACTGCATCAGACGTAAATTTACATAATGTTCGATGTAAATATACGGCCTAACGTCCGTACGTGTTTATACGAATAATATGCCGGCGAATTGTGAACTGGTCGAGTATAAACATCAGGTTAGATAAGGATAGACAGTTTATTAGATTAGGTTTTGTTTATTAGGGGTCTAGTAGGTGGATAGATAAATATGAGGGTGGCTGAGAAATTCGCTGGATGCGAGAAGCACAGAGGGCCTAGACAAATGACAATCGCTTCGAAAGCGTTTCGAATTTCTACAACGACTTTCAACAGGATTGACATAAGCTTTTCGATAGCTTAAGTCAGTCTCATACATTTTTGCCTTTTCTATCATCGTTATCGCTGATAGAATGTCACTTTGTCTAGGGCTACAGGACTTGTCGATGTGGCGATGCTTGGGGGAGGCCTACATCAGCAGTGGAGGTCTTTGAAATGATGAGGTGGCAAGATAGTTCGAAATACAATTTCGGTAATTTTTCGCCAAAAGCAATAGTTGAGACTGCGAAATCATCCAATCGCGACGAGCGAAAAGTTCTCAGTTGTTTTTTTTTTCTTGAGCGTCTTACGTTTTTTTTTTACGTTTATCTGCCTTTATTTTGTTTTTGAAATAATTTAATGGATAATGTGATATAAGGATATTAAATTCTTTATTGTAGTTTTTTATCAAACATTTTATATCGCATTTGAAAGATAATTTTCTAGTTTTGATAAGTACTGGTTTTCCAGTTACTGTTCAGGAATTTCTAGTTTTTATTAAAAGGTGTGCCTATTGCGAATGGATTCAAAGTAATATTCTAAATATTGCTGCCACCTTGTGCCAAGATACAACTTGTCAAGCTAATTATTACACGGATATGTTTTTCATCTACACTCTTCGCGCCCCTTAGCTTACCCTCCTATTGTTGTGCAAAGGGCTTTAGTGTTCAACTGTCAGATGTCAGATGTGATGAAGGGTCCTTAAACACTCCTTGTTCTCTAATGGATGGCTTGGCAAATATTATGGTTCACGTTGTAACCCATACGGAACTATGTAGGTATAAAGTAGTAATGAAAGAAGGCTATATTCCTTAGGAGTGGTAAAGCGTAGACGAAATACATAATATCGAAGGAGAACGCATAACACAACATCATGCTGTATTCCTCGAAGGGTCAGGCAGATGAGGCAGGGGAGTTAGGTACTTATAGTAAACCCACATTTCGCCAGTTATGTTTATGTCCCATGAAATAGGGGGCGAGCGCATTGCCAGCGACCGGGCACAAATCCAGACTCCAGGCTGCTACTAAGAAATTCCAGGTGGAAAAACCCAATAACACTGCCCAACCCGAGAATCGAACCCTAGGACCTCGTACTCAGCAATAGCTCTGACAACCACTACACCAACGAGACAGAGAAGGAGAATGAGGGCCAACATGAATGCTAATTCACTTCAATCATCCGCGCAGTCAGCAACAGAGAGCGCACGAAGTAAAGTTCGCGATAACGCGACAATGTGGCCCCTGCATATTGAATCATAGCTGTGTAGTTTGGACATGTATGATCCAATAGAGCTGCAAAGAGTATAAAGATTGGAAAAGTTACCTAGAAATAACATATTAGTTCAATTTCAACAGTTGTTCTGAGGGTATCGTTTAGCGACCTTCTACTAATTTGTGAGGTAAATAAAAAGTCAGGTCATTGAGCTGTTGGGTAACTCTGTTGACATTGACACTTGGGCAAGCTTTTGTCAATGAAGCTAGTTTAGGGTTCATTGCCAAGGTCTATTCTGTTTGGAGAAGTATAGAACTTTTTGTTGGAAATACACAGTTTATTTTTTTTATGCGAAATTGGCCAGCTCTTAACCTCAATCTTTATTTATTGACTACTAGCTTCCGCCCACGGCTTCGCCCGCGTGGTATGTCGATAAAAAGAAGACTATCTGTGTACCAAATTTCATTTAAATCGGTTCAGTAGTTTTGGCGTGCAAGCGCAACTGACAGACAGACAGAGTTACTTTCGCATTTATAATATTACTAAGGATGGTGAGATTGTGGACTCGAATTCATTAGGTATAACTCAAAGTAAGAAAAGGGACTTATTCGATTTTTGGGACAGGTACGAGGTCCCATTTTAATATTTTTTCTAAATTAAATTTCAGTGGTCTGGGTGATCAATGCTAAGCGGTTCGTCTATGAATTCCATGATGGCGCATGAAAGCTACGGAGCAACTTATGCAGACTTTAACTATAGAGTTCTAGACTCTAGATCTCTAGATTCTAGAGTATTCTAGCTAGAGTGATCTCGTTGCTTTGTATACGAGGCGTATCGTCCATAGAGCAATCTACTCTCAATCTAATCTTATATCTATCTCAACGTAAAATTCTCTCGTAGAAGTTTTACATCTGTTTAAATTAATTGATAAAAATATCCGCAAACATCTTGAGTTGTGTAATTCGATCACAAACAATTTCTCTGTCGTTCACATCCGGTGTTCGCTCGTAGACATGCACATGTGTTTCGTTTGTAGGTGGCGGATAGATAGCGATAAACACATCGCGCATCTGTGTAGCCGTTGGTAGCCTAAAGTAGTAAGTGCAACTATTCCTGCTAGCCTCGAATTACGTCGACGGTATTATTTATATTTAAACTAGCTCTTGCCCGCGACTCTTTTTGCGATTCATGATGAAAAGTAGCCTATGTCCTTCTCTAGGTCAAGGTGTGCCAAATTTCAACTAAATCCGTCCAGCCGTATTAGCGTGAAAGCGGTTACAAACAAACAAACTCACTTTCGCATTAATAATATTAGCTAGGATAAGGATTTAGGTGAAATTCTGTTAAAGACCACACCAACTTCATGGACAGCTGTGATGACAAGATACAGTATGTTTTAACACCGCATCGGACTTTACGAATAAGCCTATAGATCCATCATCATAATTTCCACGTCATTATCATCCACTACTGGACATGGGGCACTCCCTAAAACCCAAACCCTCCCCCTCCTGCTATGGATTATTCATCGCGAAATCTGCAGTTCTGCCCACAATTTGCCAGCTTCAAAATTAATTAATCATAACAGTACTTACGACCTTATTCCACTGAGGGTGCGAAGAGTGTGTGTAGTTCGGCGGATGGGTTCAACGACCTTGCGCCTAAGACGGAATTGTTCGACAAATGTGCGGAGCGCGTAATATCTGTAATGTGATGGATGCGGTATGTAGGTCGCGTATTGTGACCCATTGTGTGAGGAGTCGCGTACTTGGCAATGGTTTTGTGGATGTGTCTTTATTAAGATTACTAGACGTCTGTGATGAGACTTATGCTAGGAGTTGGATGGAACGGCTTTTGCACAACAAATTGTTGCGCTCTGTTGCCTGTGATAGGATCAATCTTGTTTCGAATCAAGTCAATCTGCCTAGCCTTTTCCCAACTGTGTTGGGGTCGGCTTCCAGTTAAATTCCAGTATTTCACATGAAGCGACTGCCTATCTGGGCTCCACAACCCAGTTACTGGGTAACACGATACACCTTGGTGAGACTGATTTACATTTTCGGGCTTCTGACTACCAGGCACGGAGGGATCTTGATATGTTATAAATGGTCACCCATCCACGGACCGACCTCGGCAAGCGTAGCTTAACCTACGATCGACCATAAAGTATGAGCGAATTAGAAATTAGGATAGGATATCATTTTTTTCAAACATTAATCCGGTTAAATAAACCTGCCTGATTGTACGCACTACAAACTTATAGCTGACTCTTATTGCTGTTGTTTCCATTAAATTATTACAGCTATATACACAGGGCTACACATCGAGCATACATACATTTCCAGTATGAGCTGATCTCGCATTGTATGGAAACCCTATACAATGCGAGATCAGCATAAAATGGAAATGTATAGCTTGATGTGTAGCCGTGTGTACTATGTAGACGTAATTCAAAGTTATATATATGTTGTAAGTTCATTACGTTTCTTCAACTTAATCATACTTTGTAGCTCTTTATGACGTTCATGGGAACTTACGGGAAGTCTACAATTATCGTAGTCTATGAATCGACGTCTTTATGAACACAGCAATTACTTTTTATACGCCATACAATGAACACAGTTGCAAGCCTCCTCCATTTATTACGGCATGTAATGTGTAATAGCTCCCAGTTTTTTGTCCATAGATTTAATTGAACTGATCTTGGTGAGGCCCTCTTTGTGCCACGGGTGAGGAAATTAACTGTCGGTATGGATATAATTGTTACGATAGTTTAATCTGCTTCAAATGTTCCTGAGCCTATGGGAACTAATTTTTTGGAGAGAAATGGTGTAATTTTTCCCTGCTCGTGATGTAGAATTTTACTAATCTATTCTGCTTTTCCTCAAGAGGCATAAAAAAACCTGTAAGAAATCCACCTGTTCCACTTCTCAATAAGGCAGGCATCTTCAGGATGACGATTGACCAGTCGCGAACCAGAACACGACGTGTTACCACGCCGAGCGCTGGACGCAGAAACGTCCGAGAAACCGTTTACAATTTAACGAATTATTTTGCGATAGTTTATAATCTATCCACGGGAAACCGACAAATTGTGAACTGGTATCAAACTTGCTTGCGAGGTAACGCTTCTTGCGCTAATACTAAATAGCCTGGCTAGCTGCCAGCAACTTGGAACGCGATCGCCGGCCGCTGCCGCGACACAGCTCGCTTCGCTCGCTCGCCTCACGCGCGATCGTTTCACTAAGTTCTCAATTTTTGGACAGTTTATAATCTAACGGAAATAATACCGATAGATTATAAAGTAACGGTTCCCACATCTTACGGTGACATATACAAGGTCAGATAGACGTAATGGATATCGATATACAATATACTACATACTAGGTACAGTTTGTCTGTGCTATTTTCCCTTTGTGATGATTTCTAACCTTTCATCATTATTATTAGCATCATCCTTCTGCCCATAAGCCGAATTATTTGGCCTCGGCACGAATTTTAAATTGTTAAATAAGTAGGTTATACGATAAGTTCAAATATTTTTGATCAATTAATCAACTGAATTGATTTTGATAAGTTTAAACGAACTTTGCTCTTGTACAAAGATAATGACTTTTCATCTTGAAAATTAAAAACACGGTTAAATAAACGTGGTGCATAAAGTCTGCCCAACGAAAGTTGATCCAGAAAATACGCGCCAAATTTTAAAAAGCAAGACTGTTGGCTCCTGTACATAGTGCGATAACATGTTGATACTTGAAATTTTATTTTATTTAAATGAAATTAAATTGCAATTATCAACACGAATTATCGCACTATGCTTAGGGACAAACAGAGGAGCTCGTGGCTAAGTAATAAGAGCCGCGCGGGTCGATCCATCAGGTTAAGCTACGCTTGCCGGGGTTGGTCCGTGGATGGGTGACCATGTTTACATGTCGAGACTCCTCTGTGCCTCGGAAAGCACGTTAAGCCATTGGTCCTGGCTGTCATTCGTGGATCTTTGACAGTCGTTACGAGTCGTCAGAAGCCCGAAAGTCTGACAACTAGTCTTACCAAGGGGTATCGTATTACCCAGTCACTGGGTTGTGGAGGTCAGATAGGCAGTCGCTCCATGTAAAATACTGGTATTCAGCTGCATCCGGTTAAACTGGAAGCCGACCCCAACATAGTTAGGAAAAGGCTAGGCAGATTGATTGTTTAGGGACAAACAGTCTTGTTTTTTTTAAATTACGCGCGTGATTTCAGGAAAAACTTTCGGTGGCCAGACTCTAACTGTGTTAACACTAGTTAGAAATCTGGTGTAACATATAAACTAGGCGTAAAATTGGGTTCATAAAAGTAAAACAAACCACTTTGATTTTACACAGGTCTGGTGTGCATATTTGCATACCATGATGGATGGCTGTTTGAAAAGCACCGATCCGATCAAGCTATTTCACCTTCGAATTTATTTACTGAAAGATTTAAATTGTTTACCTGATATATCAGCTATTATACAGTATCAAAAATTGAGGAGCATAAGGTCGTAAGTACGTCACAACTCACATGCATAATGGTAGGTATTAAAATAATTGGGTCGCCTGGCGCCCCCGATGCGACAGAGTCTAGACTAGATTAAAAAAAAAAAACATTGTTCTACAAATTGAGTATTTATAGTCTTATGTGTTTGGCGACATAATTTTAACGTCGCAGTTACGACATTGTATAGATGCTAATTTGGAAGTTACAAGCTTCAAGCTCTAGGACGTAACGTTAAATTAGTTCGCATCTGAACATGGGCCTCTAATAGAAGTGTTCAAGCGACCTTCACGACCTAGTAGCTTGTCAAAAGCATATTCTTCTACCAATCTCGTTTGGCTTTCCATCTAATTGTGAAAATTTGTTCGTTCGTGTCTCGTAAGGCTGGTATCACGCCGCCCGTAGCCGCCATGGCCGCAATTGGCCTAGAATATTTTCATGGGAATAGCTGACATTCTGAATACGCCCCCACGGTATCTCAGAAAAACTCTGTATACATTTTTGAAAAAACCGGTTAGCCAATCACCGACGTCCTATTTCAATATCTACAATTACTCACATCCAGCACTATATTAATTACCGCCCTGAAAAGTTTGTTTACAAGCAAAATCGTGTAAGTAAACTAAGCTTTGATAGCAGGAAGCGCTGCCGGCTGGCGACGGCCGAATCATGTACTGCTTAGCAATCTATTTTGAACTTTATGTTTAAGTGTTAAAATTACTAATAGTGTACAGCGATATGTTTGAGACGCTTTAGTGCATTAAGGTCTTAAGTCCAAAAGTAATGAAGTTCGAAATTGTGCACACAGAAAACGTGTCAGACAGGCTCGTCAACCGATTGTAAACCATTTGTTTGAGGTTATAGAGTTGAAGATGGAGTGTAGATATATTGATAATAGTTGGTGTACCCGCATTTGAAGCAAGGAAACATGATACGGAATTGGTTTCGTGATTAAAATGTGTTTGGACGTCTCGATATCTCTTTAAATCGAGATTTCGATTGCTTAATTTACTGATTTACGTTTGCGTTGCTTTGTACACATCAAGCTATACATTTCCAACTCCAGATCTCGCATTGTATAGGATTTCCGTACAATGCGAGGTCAGCTTATACTGAAAATGTAATAGCTTGATGTGTAGCCGTGTGTACACACGTTTCCTTTTAATTATTTTTAACGGATTAGTTTTATTTTTTTACGTTAGTATTGGACTAGATATTGTACATTTGGCGACTATCTATCTGACTCTCCACAACCCAGTACTGGAGAACACGATATACCTGGCAAGCCTGGGTCAGACTTTCGGGCTTCTGACTACCTGTAAAGACTGTCATAGATCTACGAATGACATCATCTGATTAAAGTAAACCGATTCAATAGTACAGAAAGAAATATGAAGAGTATACTAAGATAATTGAGTTAAACTTGGCAAAGATACTAAGTCCAAAAGTAGTGCGTAAGACTAAAATATTACACCATGTATAAGGCTTAACCCCGGAAAATATTCGGCTATGTTCGACTACTTCCCGATTCACTCGAGGTTTACTTTAATCTCTTACGTAATTTATAGTAATATTGTGTCTGGCTGGAATAAGTTGGTTTGAACGTATGAGCGAATCCTGATACAGACAATGCGGAAATGGGCTATCTATAGTTTTCTAAAATCATTAAAGAATGAAACATGTTGAAGTTGGTTCAGCAAAAAAAAGGGCATAGCCTTTGGAGTCCTTCTGTTCTGCTGACTGGTGGAAGGTTTTTGATTCTTTCATTTGAACCACCCCTAAACTTAAACCTGGTTCCACCAAATGAAAAGGTCAAGGTGAAGAAGAGAGAGATTCGTGGTATTGCTACTGCTTCTTTGAATTACCATGGCAATATACCCCAATGCGATCTGCCTGCCCCCATGGGAAAAAGGCGTGATTTTATGTAAGTGTGTGTCACTGTGTGTATGTAAACCGGCCACACATAACAGGATATAAAGCGCTTATTTAAATACTAAATTCTCAAATTCTGCCGCAGTTGCACTAAACCACGTCCGCTTTATTTACACATTTATCGAATGAATGCAGTTAATTAGGCAATCAATACAGTGTCTGTTTGATCATTAGCACGTTGTTCACACCAACGTGTGTATTGGGGAATTGTTTTCTAATATATGTATGGATTACAACATATCCCGACATAGTCCGAAATATTTACAAAATTAAGTGGCAGGGCACATTGCTCGCAGAACACAATGGCCGATGGGGCCGAAAGGTTCTGGAGTGGCGACCACGTGCCGGAAGACGTAGCGTTGGAAGGAACACAAGGTGGACCGATGACCTGGTGACGGCCGCGGGAATCCGCTGGATGCGAGAAGCACAGAACCGGTCAAAGTGGCCGTGCTTGGGGGAGACCTATGTCCAGCTGTGGACTTCTTTCGGCTGAAATGATGAAGATGTATGAATTTATGTAGAAATGTAGTAATTGTAGAATCCTGTGAATCCCGTATTCAAGCTCATCACCACACACAACATCTTGTGCAGGCACGCTTCACTTGTGAACTGACTGTTGACATTAGTGACAGCTACCTCACTACTGTTGCGATACTGCATGACATAGTGTTTACATACCTATTAAATAGATACACTACAGTAGCAAAAAATTGTGGACAGGGAACTGGCTAAATATTAACAGAACTGCCCATCACCCAAAAATGAGAAGGACAACGAAAAAGAAAATGGCGCTTATTGTATAGCACTGGTTTTACCGACAGAAAAGACAATCCTTCCTTTACAATCGAGAATGAGGAAATTTTCTTCCCGTTCCTCATACATACCTCCAAACAGGCCGATGACCTAAGAAGATAAGAAGTTATACTAAATAATAGGCATTTCTAGAATGCAGTCCCGGTCACCCAGGCTGATAAACTAGACAACCTAGATGCAGAAGGCGGAAGAAGGAAATTTATGTACAGCAGGGAACTGCAATTAATTGATCTGATTGATTCATTGGTACCTACTGTTTTTGCTATCTCAAGGGGATATCTGCTGGTTGGTTATCAGAGGGATTAGACAAGTGGCAATCGGTTCGAAAGCGTTTCGTTTTTCTACAATGACTTTCAACAGGATTGACATAAGCTTTTCGATAGCTTATGTCAGTCCTATACATTTTTGCCTTTTCCATCATCGTTATCGCTGATAGAATGTCACTTCGTCTAGGGCCTCAGTAAAGAAAGCGATGGCGACAATCAATTTATAAGGCGTCATTGCGAACAAAGTTGTTCCTGGTTTTAATTTTTAAATTTTCATTAAATAACAAAAGTGTATCCCAAACAAAGCGAAAGCCTTCGCGCTTCAAACAATTAATCCATTATCTTGAGATGAAACAATAATTTATAACGGAAACAGCGAGGGATTTAAAAGGAAATATTTAAGATGTTAAAACGCTTGAAAGATTCGAACAACGCCAAATCCCAGAGCACGGATGAGTGGCCGCCCCTCATCGTGTAAAGGTCACTTCAGATCTCGTTGCGTTCAAACAGAACTGGAGTCTGTCCTATGTAACTAGAGGTATTGGTTGTGTGAATTCATGGTACTTTTCTTGATTTTTTGGGACACCATTAAGGACGTACCCTACCTCAAATTGCTTACCATGATCCTCCGCTATGCCGAAAATACTGCAGAATTAATTTTACTTTTTCTACAGAAATAAATATATAATATTATGTTAAAGTTGAGGATTGATGCTAGGTCCTATGTTTGGCGAAAACACGATTACATAAAATTTTCTCTATAGAAAAAAAATCCAAAGTTACCTATACCGAACTATAAACCGCTGGTATTCAAAAAAATACTTCAAATTAGATCATGAAACTTTACATAATAATTGAACTAACTAAAGCAGGTCTTATATTTTTTAAATTACCATTATTTTCACCGTAAAAAGCACTTACCTAATCTTTTCGAGGCTTGAGAGCCGCTAGCTCCCCACTCCGTCTCGCTCTCACTCAGGTCGTGAGTAGTATGGTGCGAGTGAGATAAAATCTGAGGTAGGGTACGGCATTAAATTGAAGAAAGAGTCCAACAGGACATTCAATCTGAATATCTATCCAATTTGCCCTGGACCTAATCCTACTTTTGTTCTTCGGTTTCTCTCATACGGTTTCTGCTCTAAACCACAAACATCCGCTTTCTTTAAAGCGAAGAAAAACAAAGGGAAGGAAATCTTTAAATTGTGAATCCTCGGAAATAGGACACACGGTTTCCTGATTCTACATAAACAGTGCTCCGAGACGGAATCCGGGTCAAATCTCAAAGGGAGACAAAGCCATATAAGACAAAGCAATGCGAATGTTCCCTGCCAAGTACACACACATAATAAAAATAGGAGAAACGACTTTTGAACTGGGAACATGAATATTCTTTGCTGTTAACCTAACACTGGTCTTTGCATAAAATCTTTAAAGTAGTAAAGGTAAATAAACACTTTAAAGTAGTAAAGAAAGGTAAGTAAGTAGTAAGAAGCAAGTTATCTTTAAAGAGATTGCAATCATATGCTAGCAAGTGCTAGATTTCCGTATGTAGTATTATATACCATCCAGTTTCCAAAATAGCTCAGAATAATCCTCGAATAAGCCAAGCCCGTCTGATATGACTGTGAACAATTGGATACTTATTGAGGGACTCCGCTCCCGCAAACGTGCGAAGAGTCTTGAAATGTTTAATCAGGTTATTTATTTGGTAGAAGCTGTAGCTTTTAAGGAAGAAACTGACATAATTGCAACAACAATGAAGAGAAAATTGGAACGATGCAGGAAGTCTTTATTAAAAATATTGAAACATAGGAGATTTGTTTGAAAATGGTGAAAACAACGAAGATAACATGCCATAACAATGCTTCCCAAGTGATACTCTTGAAACAGAAACGGAAAATCTTTCTAAAGTATAATATTTAGTTCTTGTTTACTCGTACCGATAAAACTTTAGTGTTTTAGATCGTTCACGCTACCAAATATCTACGATTTGATTCCGATGCAATATTCATATTTTATACTGAACGTGCCAATTTCCGTCGCCGTGGAAAACTCAATTTTCTACTAGTCTTATTCGATCACCGTCGAAATTTCGCTTATACGGGGAACCTAGATTGACGTTTATAGCAATCGCGCACGATTTTGGTGTATTTAGACTTTTGGAGCTTAGATTGAGCCCGAAAATACGGGTTCATACCACGATATATTATTATTCCTACTAAATAAAAAAAATCTGCTTAGCTTTTTCCCAACTATGTAAGGGTCGGCTTCCAGTATAACTGGATGCAGATAAATACCAGTATTTTACTTGGAGCGACTGCCTATCTGACCACCCAGTTCACACACAACCATCCATAGTCACCAACACAACCAACCAACCCATCCATCCATCCATCCTTCCATCCCCACCCATCTCTATTTCTACTCCACAATCAGAACATTAATTCACAGTTTTTATTTGGCTGTTATTCTAAAATGGCGTAATTTACAGCTGCCTAATATTTGCCGACAGCATGACATGTGTACAAATAACTGCACAGTCCACATTAGTACCGACAATTCCGCATGTGTGGTCGGGCCTTATTTATGTAATATTTACTCTGAAATTATTTATGTATAGTTGGTATATAAATCATGCTTTTCATCATAAACTAAGTAAGCAAAGCAAGTGAAGCCAAAAAACAGTTTGGTTCAGAATTTGTGGGAAAACTTTGATTTAAAGTAGGAAAGTTTCCTCTTGAGCGGGTTTAATGGTAAAATAATAGCTAGAATAAAGCTTGTTGATAAATCAGGATTTAAAAATCCGAATAATCTATATTAGAGACCAATTCAAAACTGGCTAACAACGCACCTTGCTCCATTGAACCTTATAGGTAAACCATTAGTTAACGATTTAGGTGTAGGATACACCCTGCCAGGGTTAAGGGAAAGTCCGAAAGGGATACCGGGACCTTGGCAACAGGCAACTGAAGGAACACGGGTGGGTTTTAGTCAGTAAAAGTCTGACATGCCCTTCCGCTCCGCCCAAAGCGGGAGAAGTCATTTGACGATTACCAAAATGCAAAAAAAAAAAAAAAAAAGGTGTAGGATACAAATCAACACCTTGTCTTGCTTCGACTCAGGATCGAATTTTTCTTGCCTCATACATCGGTTCATCATTCCCATCTTTGAAAAAGGCACCTTATACCATTCAGCACAAGTTTGCGACTAAAAGTCGCAATACCCAATCAAAGTCATCATTATTACGATTGCGTCGCTTCCGCGTCGCCGGCGGAAGCGTCGGGTCTCGATGGTATCACGGACTAGTCGCATCTGTATTCCAAATTACGTATGAAGCTAATCTATTCGTGAATGTAATGAGTTGATAAATCCATCTTGATTAGGTATGTGTGGGGATTAATCTTGTCGAATGTCAACAGTCGGGATCTGTTTGATACTCATGAATATGTAACACACTCTTGTTTGTTGTCAAGGGGATAAGATTGCTTTCAGAAGCAATACTTTCAGAAGAATAAATGGTTTATACACTCCTTTGCAAAAAAAACGGGCACCTTACAGTCATTGGCGTTTCTATGGATAATATTAATATTTTACTATGTCATTAGCATAAATGACTAGTAATTTCTTATTATCAATGAGAGTATAGTTTTTAGGGTTCCGTACCCAAAGGGTAAAACGGGACCCTATTACTAAGGCTCCGCTGTCTGTCTGTCTGTCTGTCTGTCCGTCCGTCTGTCACCAGGCTGTATCTCATGAACCGTGATAGTCAGACAGTTGAAATTTTCACAGATGATGTATTTCTGCTGCCGCTATAACAACAAATACTAAAAAACAGAATAAAACAAATATTTAAGGGGGCTCACGTACAACAAACGTGATTTTTTTGCCGTTTTTGTAGACAATGGTACGGAACCTTTCGTGCGCGAGTCCGACTCGCACTTGGCCGGTTTTTTGGCTATAACTCTTCCAGCAGCGCTAAAATTTGACTAACTCTTATTGCTTTTTCTGCCATTACAATCGACACAAAGATATCTGTTTTAAGTCACAATAAGGCTGGATTAGGCGACAAAAATAAATTATTCTACTAAAAATAACGAGAAGTTAGTTTTAGTTGCCTCATAACCTTTTAACAGCAAATCCGCGACAAGTAAATAAAAAGTCATAGACTGAAACTTTATTGTTTAAAAAAAAAGTTTCGTATTTAGAATTAACTTTTTTCATACCCGGACTCTTTATTAATTGCCAGTAACATAGTTTGTCTATTAAAACCTCTTTACAACTAAATGATTACCAATAATGTAGAAAAATCAAAACCGCCCGTTTTTTTTGCAAAGGTGTGTAGTATGTTTGAGCTTATCTAAACCCCATTTGAAATAAGATTAGGCATTAAAACAACCCTTTTGCAACCGATTTTGACTTCTATACCGTAGGCATAAGGATAGCATTAAAAGCAAAAAAGTTACACAATGTCAACTATCTACTGCGGCTGCCATTTGTCATGCCACCAACGCAATAGAATTCTAAATCGGTTGAACGGAATGTAAAAAAGGCTTATCTATACGTCTAATCTTATTTCAAATGGAGTATAGGTGATTACTGACATTGGTGAAGGGACAACATCATTTGAAAACCTGGGATTACCTATAGCTAATATAAATAAGTCCAGGCAAACCCATCTCGAGCAAGCGTCGTGATCAATGCTCTTGCCTTCTTTGTATGTGAGAGAGGAGAGAGGAGAGGCCTTTGCTATGCAGTGGGAAAATAATAAGTTGGTATTTTATGAAATGCTTTCGAAGCAAACATTGTGGAATGCTTTTCTGTTGAGCTCCTTAAGCTCTGAGTTGAGCTCCTCGGTTACTGACAAATGCTTGCACTGACTGGACAGGTCCACCTAAATCTGTGTGGTTCTTTCCTCAAAAACCCATGTCAGACATTTATCTACATGGTCCTCATGCCTGACCAAGATTATGTCTGGACCTTAAAAAAGACTGCGACCTCTGAGTTTCTTTCGGCCTTTCTTCTCAGTGTAGTCAGATAGGAAACGCCGACCTCATCAAGCTTATTTTTTTTTTAAATATGAAGTGTAAAAGTGATTCCGATATCCTATTTACAGAATAAACAATTTCAATACAGCCAAGGTCTCAAGTCTTCCAAATCATCTTTGGAGTAGGTTTTACCGCCGTCCTTTGGTTCCAAACGTCAGCTCTGACTGTTGGAAGTCTTTATGTTTTCTATTCATGACCCTAAAACCTAAGAAGATTCATCTTCCTTATAGTAGGAGTCCACAAATTATCTGTGACACGAGGGTCTGTTTTTATGGCTGTAGTTATCGGGTTAATACGCTGACATTCCAGTTTATTTTCTTTACCAAATTGCTTGTCTATTTCCGGCATTGCTCGCATAGTCCGCATTTCGCGAATTCCTTTTATTTTAAGCATCCATCTTTAAATAGCTCAACTACGTGCCTGCCATAGAACTGCCATTACTTCGAAGCTAAATAACGAGTAAACCGATAATGGGCATGATTCCTCAAATCCTCATAGCATTACTTCTGCGAATTTACTTTATAAGAAGCCGGTGCAAGCACACAATGGTTCCGTTCAATTTCAAACGATAATGCATTCGATTGGCTGGTATCAACGACGAATAGTACAGAAGGTTGGTTCCATACATTGAGCGAAAATGCGCGCACACATACACACGTTTCACTCTACAGCGAGTGCAAGTGTACTCGCGACTGGAATTACTGAGATCGCCATACGTACGCGTCTGTGTGCTGGCGCCAGTTTCCGCTTGTTGATAGAGCCGAACTTCTGTAACAGCACTATTCTGTGGCAATGGTTCGCATCGTCGTCAAGTGCGATAAGCGATGAGGGTCGAAGAATCGATTGTGCTCGAGAGTTATCGATAGGCTCCACGACCTTCGTTTGTGAGGACATATTTTGCATAGCAATTAAGATATTGAGATAGGGAGGTATCTTTAAAAGTGCCATACATGTTATTATCTGAGAATAATGTTGTGCATGCTGTGCTTTTCTTTAAGAAATGAGGCGCTTAGACTTAAGTGTCCAATGTTGTAAAATAATGGTGTACCTACCATTGTACCTACTCATTTACAAGAAGTCTTTTTATCATGATTATTATATGAGGGTCGATGTTGTTTGACACAGTTTTGCGGTTGACATGGTTTCTTTGCACAAATGCCTTACCTGTAAGTATCTGTATCGCTGTAAATGAAAAATGGTCTCTTGATATCTTTATCCGCCAGCTGTTTCTGTTATTATCATCTATACTCCATTTGAAATAAGATTAGACATTTAAATAAACCTTTTTTTACTGTCCGTTCAACAGATTTTGACTTCTATTGCGTTGGTGATATGACAAATGGCAGCTGCAGTAGACAGTTTGTATTTTTTGCTTTTAATGCCATCCTTATGCCTACGGTATAGAAGTCAAAATCAGTTGAACGAAGTGTTTTACACTTCGTTCAAAGGTTTGTTTAAATGTATAATCTTATTTCAAATGGAGTATAGGTCATTACTGACATTGGTGAAGGAAAAACATCATTTGAAAACCTGGGATTACCTATAGCTAATATAAATAAGTCCAGGCAAACCCATCTCGAGCAAGCGTCGTGATCAATGCTCTTGCCTTCTTTGTATGTGAGAGAGGAGAGAGGAGAGGCCTTTGCTATGCAGTGGGAAAATAATAAGTTGGTATTTTATGAAATGCTTTCGAAGCAAACATTGTGGAATGCTTTTCTGTTGAGCTCCTTAAGCTCTGAGTTGAGCTCCTCGGTTACTGACAAATGCTTGCACTGACTGGACAGGTCCACCTAAATCTGTGTGGTTCTTTCCTCAAAAACCCATGTCAGACATTTATCTACATGGTCCTCATGCCTGACCAAGATTATGTCTGGACCTTAAAAGAGACTGCGACCTCTGAGTTTCTTTCGGCCTTTCTTCTCAGTGTAGTCAGATAGGAAACGCCGACCTCATCAAGCTTATTTTTTTTCACAAATGCCTTACCTGTAAGTATCTGTATCGCTGTAAATGAAAAATGGTCTCTTGATATCTTTATCCGCCAGCTGTTTCTGTTATTATCATCTATGCTCCTATTGAAATAAGATTAGACATTTAAATAAACCTTTTTTTACTGTCCGTTCAACAGATTTTGACTTCTTCTGCAAAATCAGTTGAACGAAGTGTTTTACACTTCGTTCAAAGGTTTGTTTAAATGTATAATCTTATTTCAAATGGAGTATAGCTACGAAGATTATTAATGTCATCTCCTAAATTTCCTAACGATTTCAAAATCAATAAACCAGAATCAAACTAAATTGAAATTGAAGCAGCTAGTCAACTACAGTTTATATAAAATGTTGTTTACTAGCTGTCGAAAGCTATCATACAACAAAATGAGATTCTGTCTCCGACCCCACCCTGTTATGATTTGAGGGAGCCGACGTAGGGCGCCATCAAAAATGCTCATTTTACAGTCTAATATCACGTCATTTTTGCCATAATCCCGGCCAAGCTAAGGCGCCGTTTATGCTCGTTTTATCGCAGTTCAGATGTCTTGACCGAGTTTTTTTCAATAATTTAAGTTAAAACTTCTATAGACGCGTTGAGCGATTCTTGGTAGGGGCAAATCTTATGGGTGACGTGTTGCGCTTGGCCAGCAGTTAAAGCACATCTATACAAATACTAGCTTCCGCCCGCGTGTTATGTCGATAAAAAGTAGCCTATGTCCTTTCTCAGGCTCTAGACTATCTGTGTACCAAATTTCATTTTAATCGGTTCAGTAGGTTTGGCGTGAAAGCGCGACAGACAGACAGACGGACAGACAGTTACTTTCGCATTTATAATATTAGTAAGGATTATTAATTTTAAGTTTTTTTTAGGATATTATCATTGTGGTCTTTGACAATTCAAAATGGTTTAATTGAAATAAATGCTTTCAGTTAGAGTTTGTGGATTAATTTTTATTTTCACGATCAGGATATAGAATTAGAACTATGATGAGCATTAAAGATACGTAACAGTACATTTTTGCAAATAGTCAACCGGAACAAGTCTTGACTTTCGGTACAATGAGTGTTCGCTATTCGCTCTTTGATATTCAGAGACACAATCTACAATCTCCTTTATTTACGGCGATCTTTAAATGTCTCTTTCGCTTGTTCACAGGACGAAGAATCTTTAGAATCGACGCGGCCGGTACCAAATATCACCCACCACAGCATCATGTACGCTCCCAAATGCCTCGTCATCGTGTCGAGGCAGGACTACATCGATACCTTCAGAGTGAGTACTAACTGTTTTGTTTTGCTTGTCTCTGACCTGGGAGTCACAGGCTGGCTAGTTTGATAAGTCAGAACCTGAGGGCCTATACAAGTGACAATCGCTTCGAAAGCGTTTAGTATTTCTACAACGACTTTCAACAGGATTGACATAAGCTTTTTGATAAAGTCAAAGTCAAATAATTTATTTCAAATAGGCACATAAAAGGCACTTTTGAACGTCAAAAACGAGAAATAGAACTGATTCTAGTTGCCCCTTCCAAAAGGTAGTTTTCGTATGGAGAAGAATGGGCAAGAAAATCCACCGTTACTCTTTTAAAAAGATAGCTTATGTCAGTCCTATACATTTTTGCCTTTTCCATCATCGTTGTCGCTGATAGAATGTCACTTTGTCTAGGGCCTCTTATAGGTCGGTAGCAAGGCACCTAGTCTTAAACTGCATGTAACCGTTGTTGTTGGACAAAGGCCCTTACTCTCTCCTTACTTTTTCGGAATGAAAACTGGAAGGAAATTCAGGATGCATTTAATACCTCAGCATCAAATCAAAATGAAGACAAAGTATGGTATATAAATCGCATAAGATTTTTTTCGTCCTAGTTTGCTAAAGAAATTGACTGCACGGAAGAATTCTCAAATGCAACTTTACGCTGTCAAGTCTCGTAGCGTATCTTTAAACATGGAGTGCCTGCTGATGTTTTATTGTTAATCATCTTCTTTCATCATCAGCTCTTATCTTAATTTATTTGGGGTGGGTGCAGCATGTATTCTTCCATACCTCTCTATTATTTCATCTTCTTTATTATGTTGAAAAGTTGGAGTTGGAGGAGCTCGTGGCTAAGTAATAACAGCCGCACGGGTCGGCCATCAGGTTAAGCTACGCTTGCCGGGGTTGGTCTGTGGATGGGTGACATGCATGCATGCATGCTCCTCCGTGCCTCGGAAAGCACGTTAAGCCGTTGGTCCCGGCTGTCATTCGTGGATCTTTTTGACAGTCGTTACAGGTCTTTAGAAGCCCGAAAGTCTGACAATCAGTCTTACCAAGTGGTATCGTATTGCCCGGTTACTGGGTTGTGGAGGTCAGATAGGCAGTCGCTCCATCTAAAATACTGGTATTCAGCTGCATCCGGTTAGACTGGCAGACCGACCACAACATACTTGGGTAATGGCTAGGCAGATTGATTGACTTTTTTATTATGTTGATAAGTTATAAAACCCATAATCCATTAATTTCAGAACTGCCTCGGTATAATCTACACAGTATGGGTGGAGAACCTTGGCGTGCCTCTAGAGACGTTGGTCGGTAACCTGGTGGGCGGCGTGCTGGTGCCGGGCGCGGGCGGGCCGCAGGTGCGCTTCAGCATCGGCGCCGGCGACCGCCAGGCGCTGCAGCCGCCCGCCGCGCCGCCCATGCCTGTTACACACACCGCCGTCTACATGCTGCTGAGGCTTCTGGGTGAGTGAGAACTCGTAGAGAATTTAGTCTGAGACCTGATGACTGCCAGGTGCTGCAGTCGCCCAAGCCTGTTTCTCATATCGCTGTTTATATGGTGCGGAGGAGCTCGTGGCTAAATAATAACAGCCGCACGGGTCGATCCATCAGGTTAAGCTACGCTTGCCGGGGTTGGTCCGTGGATGGGTGACCATCTTTACGTATCGGAACTCCTCCGTGCCTCGGAAAGCACGTTAAGCCGTTGGTCCCGGCTGTCATTAGTGGTACTTTGACAGTCCGACTGTCAAAGTACCACTAATGACAGCCGGGACCAACGGCTTAACGTCAGAAGCCCGAAAGTCTTACCAAGGGGTATCGTATTACCCAGTCAGTAACTGGGTTGTGGAGGTCACATAGGCAGTCGCTCCATGTAAAATACTGGTATTCAGCTGCATCCGGTTAGACTGGAAGCCTCAACATACTTGGGAAAAGGCTAGACAGATGAAGATGATGTTGCTGAGACTACTGGGTATGTGAGAATTCCTAAGAGCTCATCATGGTTGTGACCCAACAGACGTCGCACAGAAAACGTCTGAAACGACGGTCTGACGAAAAAGAACCGGAAAACTGTCTGGAATGCGGCCTGCCCCACCCGCTTACCATCACAGGTCCTGTATCTGATTAATATTTGCGTTTAGTCGTTTGATTCTGCATACCAAAGTCGCCGCTTTTTCTGTTACCGATTAAATGACCACGGTAGCTATATTATACTAGCTGCGCCCCGCGGTTTCACCCGCGTAAGTCTCGATCCCGTGGGAATATCGTGATAAAAAGTATCCTATGTGGTAATCCAGGTTATAAACTATCTGCTTGCCAAATTTCATCCAAATCCATTCAGCCGTTTTTGCGTGATTGAGTAACAAACATCCAAACACACAAACACACAAACTCACAAACACACAAACTTTCACATTTATAATATTAGTAGGATAGTATGATAAATCTTGACACGTGGGTTGTTTACAGTTCTTTAGTAAGCCAGTATTCAGTAAACAATACAATACGATCTTGTTTGTTTAATACTTGATTATTATCCATAAACACCATGCAAGAGGCTTCTGCGTGTGAGTCAAACATTAATAATTACGCTTTTGTTCTCATTCTAACACAAACTTTTACATTCCAGGAATCCACAACTCGGTCACCCTATGGTGCGCCGTGATGAGCGAGCACAAAGTCCTGCTGGTCTCCTTAGCAGCAGCCCGTTTAGCAGCCGCTTGCAGAGCCCTAGCGGCTCTCATGTTCCCCTTTAGATATGCTCATGTATACATACCCTTACTACCGGCGGGGTTGGCAGAAGTCCTGGCTACTCCAACGCCGTTCCTGATCGGAGTGCATTCCAGTTTGAAGGAGGAGGTTTCGGAACTGGTGAGTTAATTTAAAGTATGACTCCTGTTTCTGACTGGATTGACAAATGCTCTGGAACTGGTTTCTTTGCCAGTGTCTTTAAAGTTAATCTGCGAGGTCTTGCTACGTATTGTGCTTAAATTTATCTTTCTTTGCTTTATTTTCACCAGTCTGCCAGAGACTGAACGAAAGAAGAAAGATCTACTTCTTTCGATTGAGTTCATTGATTCAGGCGTGACTTTGCAGAAATCCATTATAAAAAAATACAATAGACGTAACCGGCCGATGTGTGTGCCGGCCGTAGCCGGGCGAAGTTGCTCACTCTGCGTCCAGCGCGAGCGCTCAATAACGTGGCAACACGTCGTGTTCGGGTTCGCGACTGGTCAATCGTCATCCTGAGGATGCCTCGTTGAGAGGTGAAGCACGTGTCGATTTCTTACAGGGTTTTTTATGACTCTTGAGGAATATTTAAGCGGAATAGGTTACTAAAATATGTCTATGTCTATTGTATTTTTTTTTCTTTTGAGAGTTTCTCTCATTATTTTATCGAAACTTTTCAACTCGAATTAACCAACTCGTGTCTTCCTACCATTCCAGTTAGACGTAATAGTAGCAGACTTAGACGTGGGGTCTCTCCACATACCAGCTGGCGTGAACATCCCCCGTCCAGAAGGCAAGCTCCTCGCCTCTCTCCAAGAAGCCTTAGCGTTAGTACTGCAGCCGGAGCTTCGGTCTGCAGACTCGGCCTTTGCCCCCCCGCCGCCGGCGTCTTCACCGCCGCATATGCTAGATAAGGAGATCAGGGCTGTGTTCATGAGGACGTTAGCGAAACTGTTGCAGGGGTATAGGTATGTTGAGATGATTTTCTGACTTTTATAGAATTACCTGGTTCCTAAATTATAACACTTGAATAAAAAATTGGTAAAAAGTGAAGTTTGAAAAGTATAAAGGATTGGAAAGATTTTTGAGCTAATGGGCCATTCAAATACCTGGCTCGAAATGCGATCACAAATAATATCGACGGGACATAATCATAAGTCTCAGATTTAAGATTATGAAGCCCATGGGAGTTTTGTCCCATTTCGTTTCCATAAATAGGGATGACGCCTGGACCAAATAGTTTTTTACAACTATTTGTTCCGTCAAACAGATAATAAAAAGATATTTTTTGCTTTATCATAATTAATTATTAATAAAAATTACTGAGATAAAATACATTAAAGTTGGGGTGTGGCTCGCTACGTCACAACTAAATATAAAATCTACATAGGCGTGATAACTATGCTACATTTTAACACAATGTATCGCCGTAATCTTTGGATTACTTTCGTAAAAAAAAAACGGGTCCAATATTTTTTATTATTATTTATTATTAAAAAAAAAAGTCAACCCTATTACAGAAAACATAATACAAATTAATGTTTTTTTATTTTATTATACACACATCTCTCTACTACTAATTCATAATCTGTGTTTTCAGACACTGCCTCACAATAATCCGCATCCACCCATCTCCAGTCCTGACCTTCCATAAGATGGGTTTCTTAGGAGCTCGCGGCCTGTCGCAGTGTCAGTTTGCAGTGAGACTACTGGACTCCATGTTCTTTAACGGACTGGTCGCAGAAAGAGGCCCGCCATGGCGAGCCACCGATATATGGGACGAGCTTGTGCAGTAAGTCATCATCACCATCTGTCTAACCTTTTTCCAATTCCCAATGTTGGGGTCGGCTTCCAGTCTAACCGACTGCAGCTGAATACTAGTATTTTACATGGAGCGACTACCTATCTGACCTTCACAATCCAAATCAAGTTGTAACAAAGCGTCGAGTGTTGTGCTTATAGTTTAGTTCGTGAAAGGGTGACACATGAGAGCGGCTCGATGTTTTGTTACAAGTAAATGCTCTAGTCTATACCCACCTTTTGTAGGACATTCGGGCTTGTGCTCACTGCACATACTGTATGCGGTTTTTATTTAATTCTTCAAAGGCGTTCCAGAGTATTGGTTTTTTAGGAAACTGCGGACTCACGCGGCGCAGTGTCAGTTTGCAGTAAGACTACTTGAGTCTCTGCTCTTTAACGGACTGGTCCCTGGACCGCCGAGTACCTACATACAATAATTAGTACTCCAACATTTAATCAGTAAAAGGGGGCAAGACTATTCTCATTAATAGGGGAACAGCCGCAGGATCCCGCGCTCGACAATGCGATGGCGACTGTCAAAATAAGTCGTTTAAGGCCCTACCCAACCTCAAATTTTGTCTCGCTCGCACCATACTACTCGCGGCCTGAGTAATAGCGACACGCAGTGGGGTACTGGCGGCTCTCAAGCCTCGAATAGTTTAGGTAATTGCTTTTTACAGTGAAAATAATGGTACATAATAAAAAAAACATAAGACCTGCTCAGTTATTATGCAAAGTTTTATGATCTAATTTGAAGTATTTTTTGAATACCAGAGCGGTTTATAGTTCGGTTTAGAGGTAACTTTGGATTCTTTTTCTATCGAAAAATCTATTTAATCGTGTTTTCGCCAAATATAGGACCTAGCATCAATCCTTGACTTTAACATATCTTTATTTCAAAATTAATGCTGCAGTATTTTCGGCATAACGGAGGATAATGCTAAGCAATTTGAGGTAGGGTAGGACCTTAATAGTCAACTGTTAATACCGCAGTATGTGTAGTGAAAATAACAATCTTCAATTTCTCTCATCCAAATCTATTTTTTGTATATTTCAGAAACCTTCCGGAGCAAAATCGACTCGAGTCTCTGAACCCAGAACTGGAGTTGCAGCATTTACAAGACTTGGCGATGCAGTTGCATCTCAATGAAAATCCAAATCCACAGGTATACATTGAATCCTTACTAATATTATAAATGCGAAAGTAACTCTGTCTGTCTGTCGCGCTTTCAAGCCAAAACTACTGAACCGATTTAAATGAAATTTGGTACACAGATAGTCTAGAGCTTGAGAAACGACATATGCTACTTTTTATCGACATACTACGCGGGCGGAAGCTAGTATTTGAATATTTGTGTATTTCCATTCTACTGATTGGAAAACTAAATATTCAGAGTAAGACAAGCCAAATAATATAATTTCATAAGACTTATACTTCCATCCCTTAGACCCTATGCTCTAGGGCACCTAGGGCCTAGGGGGTCTAAGTTTGAACCCGTAACATTGGAGCTTTCAAGTCGCCGTAATTAAAGGTTCTCTTAGGACCCTAAATCGTCCCTTGAATACAGTAAATAACCAATACGTGTTGGGATTAAAATTGCATTTTGGTTACTGCTTTCTTAATAATCTGTTGCATAAGCATAATCACCCTATAATGTTCCCACGGCTGGGACACAGGCCTAAATAATCTGTTGGTTGAATGAATATTGAACAATAAATATCTGTGTTCCAGGCTAGTGATGGGTTAATTAGCATACGCATTCAATTATAGCAAGTGAATTCCAATTTAGCATTTAGCAAATGAAATGTAGTTGCGAAATTCTGTGAAATGCTAAGTGAATTTATTCGTAATTATACGTCAGAGCGTCGACGCACGCAGCGGTAGATATTCTTAAATAGATAATACATGCCAATATGTACGCAATAAATACACGCCAGGAGACGTCCTAAGGAGAACGCGAAACTTTTTAATTCGCATATTAAAAACATTCATATACTTCATTATTATCAATTACCGTCATATTAGCAATTAGCATAGCAATAGCAATTACCATGCTAAGACTCAAGAATTCACATGCTAATGAAATTAATGCAAAATCGCATTAATTGCCATTACTATTCCAGGCATTCCAGCAGCGCATCTTACGGCCACCAGAGGGCGCGTCCTCTCGTATCCACCAGCCTCCGCTACCGCCATTAGATGCCGCGCGAGTCAGAGATGTCATGAGAGAAGTTGCGCAGAGAAGCGCTACGAATCCCAAGTTAGTATCTGTACATATGGAAAAACATTTAATAATAAAATTTCTGAGGCCCCGCCCCGTTTGTAGAGTTCACATTTGCTCAGCAATACAGCTCGCAACGGCGCGGCGGCTACCCAGCGTCCCGCCACCGTACAGTGCGCCTGCTATTCTTGCGCGGTCGCGATTTCCCGCGACTATGTGTATTGTCGCCGCCACGGGGTCTCAGACACGATAAAACCCAAGTCAACTGTTTCATTCAACCCATGTACTGCTGTACGCAACACATATTATAAATTAATTAAAGTAGCTTTTCGTGTTTGTCATGTTCGCGTTGTTTTTCTAAACCACGCAACAGATTTTGATGAGGTTTTTAGCATAGTTTAGAGAATTTATTCTGGAAGGTTTATGCATATAATAGGTTAATATTAAAGTTACATATAACTAAGAAATCTCGATGTTTTGTCAAGTCTTATAAACCGTGCGAACCAGGTGCGGGTTGCTAGTTGAAGAATAAAACAGAAGTAAGTAGTAATAGCAATCACGTCATTTGGTTTAAATAGGTTTTTTTTAATTATTTGTCTTTTATATAGATTCTTTTCTATTTTGTGAATGTGAGAACGTTGTAGGTTTATTTGACTGTAGATTTATTGAACATCTTCCATTTTGTAAAGTACCTGGTACTTACTTGTTGAAAGGCCTACGTTGTCCTCCCACACTAACACTTTAATTTAAAAATATTGTAACAGCCAATTATTTTTAAAAGAGTAACCGTGGAGTTTCTTGCCGGCTCTTCTCCATAGGAAACGACCAATTTGTACCGTTTCATAAGTGCCCATATAGGTTTATGTGAAATAAACAATTTTGATTTTGAAGAGGAACTAATGGAAGTACTGTCACCGCGTTCAGTTCTGTCAATGTGTGTGTAAGCGCACAAGACGAAAGGTGAAACTCGAAGGCGTGTGTGTGTTTGTGTTATGTGCTGACGCTACTCGTCTTCACGCACACACGGGGCCGAAGTTTCATGTGGACAAAATCGCGGGCACAAGCTAGTAAATAAGTAACCAGCGCTGGGGCTCTGTCTCGCATAGGGTCACAGCATTATGCTGAGCGATGGCCGTTTTGCGTGAATGTGACGCATATTTTCCACCAACTTGTTATTTTCGTATATTTGTACTTTATTAGCGTCATGTTTGCCGCAAATTAACGTATTTTCTTTCTTTTCTTTCCTTCTTAATAAAGGAGATCATTCATTTATTTTCCAAACAAAAAAAAATATATATTCCGTTAGAACATGTTATTCTCTTCGCTTTTCACTATTAGAGCAAATCTGTAGTGCAATTCCCTGCGCTGTTATACGATTTTGAAAAATACTGTTCTCAGTATGTTTTAGTTACAATAATTAATAGTAATCTAATTAAAGTAATAGCTTGTAGTAATAAAAAATGAAGAGACAAACGTACTCTTTCGGAATTTAGCTTTTTTTTTGTTTGGCCGGCACTTTCACAATTATAGCCCAAAAATGTATGGACGGTGAATGATGTCCTTTATGACGTTTCTTTCCAGGTTGACAGCTCTCCGCCCGCCACAGGCCCGCATAGTCCCGCCGGCCGCGCCGCCCACTGGCGCTGCGGACTACGGACATCTACTGCTTACTAACTCAGCTAGGAGATTAGAGGTATGTGTGACGGGCGACCCATCACTTTTCCCAAGCGATTCTGCACCGTAAAGCTTTACGCATAAATATCAAAATCGAAGAAGCGTGTGCAATTGATAGGTTTTGTGGTCAGTGAATGGGAATGGGCTCAAAATGCTATTTAATAATCATCGAATAGGATATTTCTGCGAGACGTTTTTCGAAACGGACGTTTTGCGTTAATAACTTTTTATTATGGACCCGCGACTTCATGTGCGATCCCGGATGAACAGTACACTATTATGTCCTTCTCTAGGTCATAGTCTACTCATGTGCCAAATTTAATCCAAATCCGTTCAGCCATTTTAGCGTGAATGCGTGACAAACAAAAAAAATCCGTTTAATTGAAATTTAGGTGTAAGTCTTTATATCTTCTGACTTCGTTACGCTCACTGAATTGGACAAGAAAAGACATCCGCATACTTGTAGCTTCATACCTAACATGCGGAGTGCGCCTTCTGTAAATTTCTGTGTACGTACTAAAATTAAAGAAATAAGATCGTTTTACTTTGCGCAGGTCCTACGCTCCTGCATAGCAGCGATATTCGAGTGTCGCTACGCAGACGCGCGCAAGTCGCTCCCGGGCGTGGTGCGCGCGCTGCGGGCGGCCGGCGCGCGCGCCGCGCTCGTGCGCGACCTGGCCGCGCGACTGCCCAGCAACAAGCACTTGCTACATCATCACCAGTTCGAGTTGGTGGTCAGGTAAGTCATTTATTTATTTAAGTGTACATTCTCAACATTACAGATTAAAAGTTTTAACCAAAGGCGTTGTAAAGTGAAATTTACAAACTTAAGTCTACATATCATAAATTAAACTTTCATACTGCAGGTTATAACTTATATGCTTGATAGTTTTTCCATACATAAACTGTCAGACGGCAATTTTATTCCACGGATAAAAGATAGACTTTGATAAATTTTAAGGTAAGTATATATATATATATATATATATATATGTGTCGGAGATCGTCAGAATTTATTCCATTAGAATCAGACATCATGTGGGCAGAAGATGGGTTTCGTGCAATGAAAACACACTGGGTGCGATACACGGCGTTTATTAAAATTACAAAATAACACTTTAGCCACAAATTACAATAAATAACAATAACCTAAAGCCAAACGAAACGTAGGACAGTTCTTAGTCTGGAAGGTCTATTCTCCAGGACGGTCAGCAGGCAAGCGAGCTCGCCCTGGCGCCTCTCCAACAGCTAGGCTCCGTCGTAGCACGAAGATAGCCGCGTGTTAGTGCTGCCACCACTCGCGTCATGTGCCGCGCTTCGTTTAGCGACCATACTGATGACCGTATCCGAGATATATATATATATATATATATATATATATATATATATATTATAACCCCAAAAAAATTAAATAAAAATAAAAGTTATATAAAACTAAAACCCAACTACAACAAAAAGTCACCTAAAAATATGTAAACAAGACATCACAGACAAAAATAAAGTATCCGGAGTCACACGCAATCTGTCCGATTTATGCCCTACATCGTGTGCTTCCCATTGTCCTTTCCAAATATCATTAATCATCGTCATAGTCGTCCTCCTCTTCGCGTTGCTTCTCAAATTGCACGAGCCAACGGGAGCAAGATAGTCTCTGGCCATTGTTCGTAACGTAACCGTGAACGTCGAACTTCCCGTACACAGCCGTATCTTTCACCTGACTATAGTCTATGACGTAATCATCGATTTTGAATTCTCCCTGAAAATAAATTGTACAATATTTCAGTAGCTAATCTCGGCGGAGCTCGTGACTAAGTAATAACAGCCGCACGCATAGGTGAAAGGGTGAAATACTCGAGTGGTAAAATGTAATTTAAAAAAAAATCGTAATTTTCCATTGATTTTACTTTCTAAAAATGTCACCAAACCACTGGTTTCAAGGATAAGGGTGTGTACCCTAACACCCTTTATATGTAGAGATAGATTATTTTTACCTTTGGTATAGGGCAGTCTGGAGGATCGATGTTTGCCTTTGTAAGGACATCTTGCCAGTTATTGCCTACATATTTTTTGGCCATGTTACAGAAACTCTCGTCAGTTATCTGATGATAAAATTTGAAGCCGCCATCCACCTCCTTGTCTGCAATTATTTCTACCTGAAAACATTTAAAACTATTTTATTTTAATCACTGATTCCGATGTAATTCAATCAATCAATCTGCCTAGTCTTTTCCCATCAATGTTGGGGTAGACTTCCAGTCTAACCGGATGCAGCTGAATACCAGTATTTTACATGGAGCGACTGCCTATCTGACCTCCACAACCCAGTAACTGGGTAATACGATAGCCCGTAGTAAGACTGGTTGTCAGACTTTCGGGCTTCTGACGACCCGTAACGACTGTCAAAGATCCACGTTTGACAGCCGGGACCAACGGCTTAACGTGCTTTCCGAGGCACGGAGGAGTCTCGGTATGTAAAGATGGTCACCCATCCACAGACCAACCTCCGCAAGCGTAGCTTAACCTGATGGATCGACCCGTGCGGCTGTTACTACTTAACCACGAGCTCCTCTCTGATTCCGATATAATTCCTGCCAAATAATTATCCCGTATTGCCACGAACTATACTCTTAAGAATTTCATATCATGGTTAGAATATTAGCCAGCCAGCAAATTGAATGGGCAAAAATTTCTAGGTGGCTGTCACATTTCCTTTTGCGCTAAATTCTACCTCATAATACTGCGGTACTACCCCAGGTCTGTCCCTGGCTTAAAACTTACGCCGTATGTGACATTGAGTTCTCTGTCGAGGTCAGCATGAAAGCTGAAAGCATCATGGGTTCGATTGATTTTCTTCCGAGTAATGTCCATAGGTACGTTATACTGCTCCGGTTCCTCGCACTGCAAGAGGTTTAGCACTAACCATCGTCCTTTACCCTAGAAGTAAAAAAGAAGAAAAACATAATTAGAAAAAAGACAAACTATTTTTCTTTCACACATTTGGGGCTTGCAACACAAATCACTAATAGTAGATTATTCACCAAAGGAATCAAGTAGTGTCATAATAATGTCATTCTCACTACATATATTGAATCCGACGCGTAACGAAGGATTCTAGCGCTCAGTGCAACCAGGGAGTTCAGAGTCCTGAGTGTAGCGAGGCATCTAAGCTCGCCCAAGATGAAGTCATAATCCTTATTACCACAAAACCGTGTTTATCATTTGTTAAGCCTAAACACCTTTTAACCATGACATTTCTGTATGGAGTTTGACCTAAAACTGACACTAAACACCCGTTGAATAAGTGTCTTAAGGTGAAATGGTTCCAAAGCAGATGTTTTGACACGTTTCGACTTCACGCAAAATCAATGTTTCTCTCAAAATACAACGTATTTGTATATTTTTTTATGATTACCAAAATTGAAGAGTGTCTTTAGTGAAGTATGAGGCCCGAAACACGATTGACCAAACTTTCCTCGATACAAAAAAACCGCAAAGTTTCCTTAAAATCTTCTTTTTTTGTTACAACCGTTAAGAGAAAAACCTATTCTATTCGATTGTTATCTAAGCAATAGTAATAAAATGTTGTCTACGTGTTCACTATTAAATACTTTAAGGGATTATGGACTTATTTTTCTATATAAACACAAATAAAATTTTAAAATTAAATATTTGTAAACATAGTGCAATAGAATTACAAGCGGGCGGGGCGCCGCCCCCGGCTCCCGTCAGTCGCTACCACGATACCACTTCGCCTTAAGTTTTTGTGGTAAGGCCCAATATATGTTCATTCCCAAGGAGAATAAAAAGTAATTCGATTCTGGAAAATACAGTTTTAATTTTGTATACTTATTCTAAAAATACTAGAAATAATAATAATCATAGCATAATAATTCTAACAATAAGTTTGTCCAAATTACCATCATATTTCCAAAAAGCGAAAAATATCTCCCCGAATACTCGAATCGAATTATTAGTCTTTGAAATTAAATTTTTCCTGCAATTTTTTGCCAAGTTGACGAAACCTGTGTTTTATCAGATATTTTTTAAATATATTTATCGCTTTGTCTGTGCTAGGCCAAACTTTATTGATTGGCGATGCAAGCGGAACTTGTGGAAGCCAATAATATTTAATTATTAAATACATAAAACAGACATACCAGCATGTCTTCATTTCCATAACCTTTCACCAACAAACTAGTACAGCATACAAAAAACAACACAATCCACATTGTTGTGCTAACTATGCCTACGATGCAATACAACGTAGCTTGTTTGCGGAGCGTTAAATAAAGCCCATATCACATGTCAAAAGACCATAATGATTGTATCTGTAAGTATGTTTAGAAACGACCAGCTTGTAACGAGTTGGTAATTTTTTAGATTTTTCGATAGTTAACTATTGTTCATGATTGATCGTTGATAAATTGATTGTTGAAGCAATTCACATAATTAACTGGAAATATACTGCAACTCTGTACTGGCCAGTCTATCTATACTAACAAAGCTGAAGAGTTTGTTTTTTCGTTTGAAAGCGATAATCGCTATCTGTAACTACCAGTAGGGTTTGAAAATTTATTTACAATGCATGTGCTCGAAAAGAGCGTTTTCAAAGCAGCCAAATTGTGTGGGAAGTGCCACTTTTTCGCACTAGTGCTTTTTACTTTTCAGTTTTTTGAAAAGGGACGAGGACGGACCGCCGTGTGCGGTCAACCCCCGTCCGTCAGGAACGAAGTTACTTAGCAATAAAATTAATACCTACTACTTCATTAAACGTGTTATTAAATTTCAATATACGTATATTTTATAAAGCATGTGTTCGAAAAAAGAAGTTTCTTTTTACTCCACGTGCCATTTCGCCATGCGTCGCGGGTAGAAGCTAGTCCATCACAAAAAGTAAGTTCGAGTCTCATTTCCTACGAAATGTATGGTAAAAGTTTAATAAAATAAAACAATTGATAAGGTAATCTTTTGTGCTTATTATTGCGAAAAAACGTGATACATTAATATTTAAAAAAAGATTAAGTAACACACTGAAATTTGTGTATAAAACATAATAGAAGTAAAACAACCAAAATCATCTACATAAAGCTTTGCAAACATGGGTGGTACCATAGATATCCGGACATATGCCTTCTATCTATATTTGTTCAAGTTTCGCCACTTTTTCCCCACTCCCGAAACTCACACAAAAGCAAAATAAATAGATACGCACGCACACAACTAAACATGCTTCACACATTTGTTGCTACTTATTGCACACATGCTCAAAAGGTACGCACACAAGCAACTCTAGCCTCAACTAGGGATGAGGGTTAGATATAAATATTTGATCGATAAAAACCGGATATCAATGATGAAAACCGACTGCAAAAAAGAGAAGTGTTTTTGGGCGTATTTAGACGTAATTAAAACCAAATTAAGTAAAATCTAATTTATAATTCAAGTCATATAAAACTGAAATAAAATGCATAAAAATAACACCTCTACAAAAAAAAACGGCTGAAATAATTAGATCGAAGTGCAAAATATGTACTATGTTTTTTCAAAATTTTTATTTGCCGTGTTATTTACCAATAAAACAAGTGTTACGCTTCTATAAATTTCTCCCCTCTTAAAATTTCCATACCGGGGGCCTTACATGATAAGCGATTCTTAAGGAGTAAACAAACTCAATAATATTATTTTACTAGCTGTGCCCCGCAGTTTCACCTGCGTAGGTCGATCACGGTCCCGTGGGAATATAGGGATAAAACGTATCCTATGTCCTATTCCAGGTCATGGTCTAGTGCCCATCCTCTCCTCTCTAGAGTAGGGAAAGTCGCGGCGGCGCGGCGGCGGCGCCCGGCGCGTGTCGAACGGTTCGCGTATTGCATTTTTATACTCGGGATAACTTCAAAATTAAATGACCGATTCGAATGGATTAAAAAGTATTTTACTGATACATAAATACCCTTGATGTTAAAACTATTTATTTGAATAAGAGTTAATATTATGTAGCATTGAGTAAGCATTAATTTCGAACAAATTTGATTAGCATAAAAAAGGTTATAGTGAGTCAATCTTAAAAGATAGACGTGTTGTCGCGGACTTTTTTTGAGAACTTTTAAAGAGGATCAATTCCATCATACATAATATTTGCGTAACTTAAACTGTTTACGTAGCGCACGAAACGGAAGCTCTCAAAAAGGTTTTCTCCCGTTTTTGCAACTTTTTCATGTATGCTCCGCTCCTATTGGTCGTAGTGTGGCATGATGTTATATAGCCTTTACCTTCCTCGTAAAATGGACTATCCAACAACAAAAAGAATTGTTCAATGCCAACCAGTAGTTCCTGAGATTAGCGCGTTCAAAAAAATAAACAAACTCTTCAGATTTATAATAATATATAAAATTAATTAATTTAGATTAATTAGCAAATGTTGGTATATTATATAAATCCGTAAGGACAACTAACAATTATCGATATCCATATCTCAGCGCTGCACACCACTAATGCATCGTTTTGAAATGTCATAATTAAATGTTTGTAAAATCCTTAAATATTATAATGAATGCTTTGATTTTTTACTTATCGGTGGTAGGACACGCCACTTGTCTTAAGGTTTGTTGTAATTGTCCTATTTTTGCAAATGAGCATGGTACAATTAGCATTTTGTAAAAATACGAAATGACAGTGACACGTTTCGATGGAAACATAGAATACACGGTGCGCAATGTCGTCAGGTGCATATACACCCAGGTTGGCCAAGGTCAGGCGACATGTACTTCGCCTCCAAGCCTCGATATCCGTGGGTGGTACAGTCTTACCTCCTTACTAATAAACGTTGTATAGCGTCTGTATAGCTTCTATACACAGTGCTTTGTCTTCTTCTTTCGAAAGTCAAATGACTAACGACTGAAAAGAGAAATCGGTGTGTAACTATTCACTTGATATAATACGTTTATTAGTAAGGAAGGTAGAGTGTATAATTACAAAGGTCATGTAGTACAGACATGTTTTTTATTATTTAAAGTAGGTACAATTATTTATCGGCGTCATTTTAATGAGTTTAAAACAAACTATCAGGGTCACAGGGGTCCAACCCCATAAACTAGGGGATGGAATTTTGTATGAGACTTTTGTATGAAATTTGATATTGAATTTGAAATTTGAAATTTGAGACTCCTTGTTATAAATATTAATACATATTTCAGGATTTTTTGTAAATCACCCCCCACGCTTCAGGGGGCCTAAAACGGACACATTAGCAATTCCTGTAAAAGCGATTCGTTTCCTGAATTTCCAGCTGTCATTAGCAATTCCTCTAATTTGAGACAAAAGCAATTCATAATGTGTGGACTATTTTATGATTCTCCATAGAAAACTGTCTAAACAGATGAATTATTTCGTAATATGAATTGCACGCAGATCATATTATGAATTGTCAGTTTGTGACATATTACGATAATTCATAATATTTTCCTATTATGATGCTGCCAAAGCGGCCGTTTTAAGCCCACAGATCTCATGTAGAGCCATAGCCAAGCTTCTAACTCTACACGCCCTAATTTCACAAACGCTACAGCTTAGTCAAATTATGTGGCTTGGCCGTTTCCGGCCCGATCGTATCTACATGAAAAATAATTAACTAAATGAATGAATTATTAACTATTGTATTACAGGAAAGTAATGAACAGTGAATCAATTTTTCATCTTACGCCCTGTGATTGTGACGGTAGCGAAACGGCCACGCCACATATTTTGACTAATTAAATTAAATACACGTCCAACTTGATGCTCGCCCATGCTCGAGCTTGCAGGATGCGTGTTCGAATATTTAATTTTGCAATGTACGGAATTGTCATAAGATTAATTTTTCACACCAAGAGCAGAGCAGAGCATTTTCTGAAACCGCTGACCCTAAAGCGTATTTTTAACCGACTTCTTCAAAAAGGAGGAGGTTCTCAATTCGTATGTTTTTTTTTTTTTTTTTTTTTTTGTATGTTTGTTACTCGATTACTTCGCCAATTATGAATCGATTTTGATGATTCTTTTTTTGTTTGGTAGGTCATGCTTCCGAGGTGGTCCCATATAAATTTTATTAACTTTGCTTGCGTAATTTTTGAGTTAGCTTCAATATTACGTATTTTTCCCACTTAGTTTATCTAGACGATATCCTGTTTGACTCCTTCACTGTTATTTAGATAGCAGGTAGTGGTATTCGGATTTGAGTGGGGTAGGTACCCCAACTAAAAAGTGAAAAATAAAAACTTTTTACAAAAAAAAAACAACTGACTTCCAAAAAAAACACTAAAAAAGTGAAAAATAACTTTAATTTCGGAAGTCGGTGGCAAAAAACGAAAACTGAAAAGCAAAGACACAGACTTCCGAAATTAAAGTTATTTTTCACTTTTTTAGTGTTTTTTTTGGAAGTCGGTTGTTTTTTTTTTGTAAAAAGTTTTTTTATAATTAATAACTTTATCGCATAAAATTGACATAATAATTCGCAAAACCTCTTGTCAACGTTATACCGAGTATAAGTCTTATCTTGCGAATAAATGTTGAATTTTTGACAGTTTTTCCATACAAAAAGTGTCGGAAGCAATTTTATTCCACGGATAAAATCAGATCTTAGTCGTAAAAAAATGAAGTGAACCATATGAAATAATTTATGCTTGTTTAATTGTCTTTCATCCATCTTCTCTCAAAATCTTAAACGTTCAAGAAAGGCTTTGCAATTCTTAGTGTGTTGATTGATTCAAGCGTGGCATGCCGGAAATCTATTATAAAATACAACAGATGTAGATATATTTAGTAACCTATTCCGCTTAACTATTCCCCAAGCAAGAGTCATAAAAAACCCTGTAAGAAATCGACACGTGTTTCACCTCTCTACGAGGCATCCTCAGGATGACGATTGACCAGTCGCGAACCCGAATACGACGTGCTGCCAACTTGCCACGCCGAGCGCTGGACGCAGAGAATTCTTACTGTGTTACGCAATTACCCCGCAGGTTATAGGAGGGCAATCCCTAACTCCTTTGGAAAACGAAATATTACGATAACGATTTTGACCGGTATGTATATATGTTTGTATGTATTTATGTTTATGTGTTCCCTTATAACTTCTAAACTACTCATCATAATTTGACAAATGAGGTATCGTTGAAGCGTCTTGATCGTCCGCTGGCTATAGGCTGTGTGAACAAAACATTTTTTTTTAAATAATGCCTTGGTAGTGGCTTTATGTCTGCTAGAGGGCGTCATATTCAATTTAATGTGAGGTCACACAGCCTAATCAAATTAAAGGGCTTAATTAGCTCATTTCAAATATATATATATTATAACCCCAAAAAATTTAAATAAAAATAAAAGTTATATAAAACTAAAACCAAACTACGACAAAAAGTCAACTAAAAAGATGTAAACAAGACTTCACAGACAAAACTAAAAAATCCGGAGCTCTGCATCATTAATAATCATCTTTATCCTCGTCGCAGTCGTCCTCTTCGTGTAGCTTCTCAAATTGCACGAGCCAACGGGAGCAAGCTAGTCTCTGGTCACTGTACGTAACGTAAATGTGAATTTCGTACTTCCCGTACACACCCGTCTCTTTTACCTGACTATAGTCTATGACGAAATCATCGATTTTGAATTCTCCCTGAAAATAAATAGTACTATATTTTAGTAGCTAATCTGTGTAAACGGATCATTGGTTGGTTGAATTTTGTGTGATTATTTGTTATAGGTCCGAAATAAAGGCTCGTGCAAACAGGCGCGATATCGCAGGCGCGACAGGCGCAGGCGGTACCTTTGTCGACAAAGGTACCGCTGCCTGTCGCGCCTGCGATATCGCGCCTGTTTGTACGAGCCTTAAAAATTCGAACTTTGTCTTATGTGACATTACCACCCATAAATCTGAACGCAATAAGACGCCCTACATAAAGTGACATTCTATCAGTGATAACGATGATGGAAGAGGCAAAAATGTTTAGGACTGACTTATGGGATCGAAAGGTTATGGCAATCCTGTTGAAAGTCCTAAAAAAGCGAAACGGTTTCGAAGCGATTGTCACTTGTCTAGGCCCTCAGGAAATCTGAACCGTGTTCAAGAAATATCAGTGCCATTCATCAGTCAAGTGGTAATAAATAATTGTGTTTGTTGAACATTTTAGCGTTTGTACCACTTAGATAATCCCATAAACTAGCAACATAAGCATAAAGCCTCGTATTCATGGTAAACATTTGTTTAGCAACAAAGTTGAATCAACGTGTTGCGGAGTTGCTGTCAAGATGTTGCTGGCACACTGCGTGTTGCAGAGTTGATAGCGTCATGTTGACAAGCTCTCGCCCGACAAGCGTAAACATCAGTTTATCAACAAATGTTGATGTGTGTGGACGTGATTGCAACTGTTTATAAACATGACGGTAGCACAACTACACTACTTCCTAGGCGCACAACAACACTACTTCCTCGCAACATTTTAACGCAGACTGGCGTGTGTGGACAACCTGTATTGATTTAAACATAGTTGCTAGCAATATTCTTGCCGCTCACCAACAATGTTGATCAACTGTTCCTAAACAAATGTTTACCATGAATACGGGGCTTAACTCTCAAGATAAACAACTTTGTCATTTTTACAATAATTACAGAGCGTTGAGTGAGTCGGGTTGGCGCCGCGAAAGGCGTTAATGATAAATGATTTATTTCTGTAAGTGGGATTGTACAAACACTTTTACGCGTCAATCACATTTTTTTAAACTAGATGAGGTCGGCGTTTCCTATCTGACTACTCTAAGAAGAAAGGCCGAAACAAACTCAAAGGCCACAGTCTCTTTTTAAGTCCAGACATAATCTTGGTCAGATAGTGGTTCTGTTGTCAATAGGGGCAATTAATATAAACCTGACAGCAAAAAATTGCGGTTAACGTTAACCAGCTCGCAAGCCGGGTTTCGGTAATTTATTAACTTCAAACAACAAAACAGCTGCTGTTTTAACTTACCGTTAATTGTAATTATTTAATCGATGATGAATGTTCCGTATAAAATGTTACAAACCCATGTAGATTGGTGTCTGAAATGGTCTTTTGAGGAAAGAACCACACAGATTGAGTGGACCTGTCCAGTCAGTGCACGCATTTGTCAGTATTCGTGCAGCTCAACTCAGAATTTAAGGAGCTCAACGATTTGACGAACAATACCAAAGAAAGGAAATTTGGGTAGGCCGCATATATTACTCAAACTGCCAGACCAAGATTAATTAAAAACTTACTTAGGAAAAACAAATAATAAAAAACCAAAGAAAAAAAAAATATCCGCATAGTCTTCACATTCACAATAATAAAAAATAAAAAAATATATATAATACTTTACTAAGTAAATACTCATGTATATATAAATGTCATTCATGTCAATGTGAATTTAAAAACGTTGAGACGTCACTCTCATACAGTACTGCACGCTTAGCATGACCGCCATAGAAAAGGGTTTTGTCGACGGAAGAATAGACAAAATGACAGATTTTAATTGTGCCTCTGTCATTTTGCTATTCTTCCGTCGACAAAACCCGTTTCTACGGTGGTCATGCTACGCGTGATGGTCAGTGCAGTACGGAGCCGGATTGCAGCGAGACTAGTTAATTCTAGTTAATTCCCACGGGTTGTAGGTATAGAGATACTTACGTTGCGTCGGCGCATAGAGCAAGCGGACAGCTGATAGGTACGCATGTATGAACCCGCTACGCGCCGGCGGCGGTGCATGACTATAAAGGCTCCCACAAACAGGCGCGACGCGACTTAACAAAACAATTTCTGAGAAAACTTCACGGCGATCAATGCGGAGGTGTCGCGCCAGTATGTAAGGGCCTTAAAATCAGTTTCAACGTAAACATTTTTCGTAAACGATAAGTTTATTTTTTATTACTAAGACTTTTATTAACTGAATGATGAACTCGTTTAAGTTTATTTTGTCAAAGTTGGCGCACTGGTATTTTTATTTCCAGTATAAATACGTTTCCTGGATAAATGTAGATAGATTATTATTACCTTTGGTATAGGGCAGTCTGGAGGATCAATGTTTGCCTTTGTAAGGAAGTCTTGCCAGTTGTTGCCCACATATTTTTTGACCATGTTACAGAAACTCTCGTCCATTATCTGTTGATAAAATTTGTAGCCGCCATCCACCTCCTTGCTTACCATTATATCTATCTGAAAACATTTGAAACCTTTTTATTTTATTCCTGCCAAATAAAATTCATTCGCTAAATTCTACCTTAAAATACTTCGGTACTACCCCAGGTCTGTCCCTGGCTTAAAACTTACGCCGTACGTGACATCAAATTCTCTGTCGAGGTCAGCATGAAAGCTGAAAGCATCGTGGGTTCGGTTGATCTTCTTCCGAGTAATCTCCGTAGGTACGTCATACTGCTCCGGTTCCTCGCACTGCAAGAGATTTAGTACGATCCATCGTCCATTACCCTAGAAGTGAAAAAGGAGAAAAACATAATTAGGAAAAAGAAAAATCATTTGTTGTAATTTTATATTCACACATTTGGGGCCCACTTGCAACACAAATCACCAATAGTAGATTATACACCAAAGGGATAAAGTAGTGTCTTATGTCACTACATATATTGAATCCGGAGCGTAACGAAGGATTCTAGATTGAGTGCAGCGAAGCATCTAAGCTCGCCCAAAGACGAAGTAGTTAATAATTAAATACATAAAAAAGACATACCAGCATCACTTCATTTCCTAAACCAACAAAGTAGTGCAGCTTACAAAAAACAACACGATCAACATTGTTGTTTTGCTAACTATACCTATGATACAATACAACGTAGCTTGTTTGCGCAGCGTTAAATAAAGCCCATATCACATGTCAAAAGAGCATAATGATTGTATCTGTAAGTATGTTTAGAAACGACCAGCTTGTAAAAGTGTTGGTAATTATTTAGATTTTTCGATAGTTAACTATTGTTCATGATTGATCGTTGATAAATTGTTTATTGAAACTCACATAATTAAGTAGAAATATACTGTAACGCTGTACTGGACAGTCTATCTATACAAATATAATAAAGCTGAAGAGTTTTTTTTTTTTTTCATTTTTCCATTTGCAAAACTCGTAGGGCTCGTGTAGGCTTTGATGTAAACCAGCCGTGATTTGTTTGGTAGCAAGTTTTTTACTATATCGGCCGCCATCTCTTTAATAAACTCAGGTGTGGTATTGTCTTGTTTACCAAAATATTGTTTTCCATAATCGTCCTCAGTCATAATATTTACTTGCCCTATTATCATTTATACTAATAACGTTTGTCATATCAACTTATTAGTCATAACTTTTATTTGCCATAAAATTTGTTGCCATAATAACATGTGTCGTACATAATCGATACTTGACATAAATAATTGGTAGAAAGTACCTATTTTTTGTATAGCCCTAGTTGTGTATAGATTATTAGTCCTAAAAATTTGCAAAAAATTAGGTTATAGTGACAAAAACGCATCGCTGTAAATCCGACTCCACGTAGTCATGTATGCCCTACCCCTAGAGTGTAATTTAAAATCGCGGAGGGGCGAGGCGGCGCGCGAGTTGAAGAGCAGGTGGTTGTAACGCTCGCCGCCGCAGCTGAGGCTGGCCGGCCAAGCCGGCCAAAGTGGTAAAAAAAAAATCGTAAACATTTGTTTTAGAGTACCTCCCCTACATTTAATGTGGGGATGGTTTTTTTTTCTCGTCTATATCATGTTGTGGGGTATCGTGAAAACCATTTTTGGATTCAGGGATCCGTTTGCGAAATATTAAGCTTTAAAGTGCTAATTTTTGTTAGAGTCAGGGGTCCCCCCCCCCCTGCCAGCTAAATGGTTGGTTTTGGATATGTGAAAAAATTCACGGCAGTAGTATATATGACGAAATGAAAAGGAAAACCATCACCGCTACGTAGGCTCCACAAGTGACCGAGTAATAATCGACCAACTTAAATTTGCAGTTGCAAAAACATGTTCTCCCATACAGAATGTAAGTTAAGTTTGTTGGATAAATTCATCCCAACTACGGAATCCTTCATTGTGCGTGGTTCGACATGCACTTGGCGGGTTTTTATTCACTTTCAGTGAATAAAATAAGCTTTTTAGAGGGGTAATGGTATAATAGTACATTGTGATACAATAATGATCAATGCGCACGCGTTTCATACGACGTTTTTCAACACACTTGCGAGGAAAAATAGACTTGTTGTAAGAACATAAGCTACAATAACGTAATTAGGTATTAAGGTACCTAATACATTTAGATTGTTAAAGTTCAACTCCTTTCTTGCCAGGTAACGACTATCCGTAGCTTCTTTTATTTTAAAAAACGTTAACAAATATTTATGGAAAATGGCGCGTTGGTATTGTTTTTCCGCAGGTGTAAATAAAGGCACTTGGAAAACCGCTAAACAGCCTATGAAATAAACACAAATTAATGTACTGAAATCTTGCGTATTCAAAACATTATTAAGGTAAATATGTAGAGAAAAATATATAAGGAATTTCATGAAATTTTGTTTTCAAATATAATATTTTATTTATTTACACAGAAGGTATAAAAAGGCATGAAGTCTCTTTGATGAGATTTAAAAAAGCGCAAATCTCTGCTCTTATAATAATGCTCATTTAATCAAACGGATAGTTCATACTAATTCCATGTATAGTATCCCACTGACCTGCCCGTATGTTTTTTTATTTTCATAACTTTACGCCCATTGTTTGCTTATGCTATTAAAAAGCTTCACCAAAGTCAAGTTATATGAAATATGTATGATAGGTTAGTTAATTAGTAAGTACTATCGTGGCAACATCAAATACCATGTTGCCATGATAGTACTTACCAATTCCATACCTACTGCCATGTCATTATTCCGACTAGTAAATAGTTATCTGTGGCGCACATCACCGCACTAGTGCGGTTATAAAAAGTAAAAAGCACGCGTTCTTGATACACTGTATTATGAACCTAAAAGCGGTTCAATAAGAGCCACTTTACGAGCAAGGGTGTTGAAAAATAAATTTTACTTTATTTCAGTAGCTAATCCGTGTAAACAGATAGTTGGAAAGATATTATAAGTTGAATTTTGTGCGATTGTTTGTTGTATAAAAACCGGCCAAGTGCGTGTCGTAGCACGTACAATGAAGGGTTCCGTAGGTGGGATGAATTTATACCAAAAACAAACTTAATATTGTAGTTGAGCCTACTTAGCTGTGATTTTTTGATAGTTTTCCTTTTATTTCGTTATACAAGGCTGGCCCAAAATAACGGTGACGGTGAATAGGTTTTATGAATCATTTTATCAATTTTATACGTGAATTAAATCAGGTTATAAATGATAAAAATACACTTTATTTTATACAAGAATCCCTATTTGTCGTCAAAATTACCTCCTTAAGCGCGGATGCATAGAGACAAATGCTTGGTTAAACAAAATAAAAAATCTTCACTTCATCAAATTAGGAACATCGTATTCTTTTACAAACAAAATAACACTTTGGGCGAATTTCACAAAACTTTTATACCGAGTTTAAGAGCCCCCGCACATTATGGCCAGTCGCCGCTACTAAACGCGACCACCAGTGGTTCAGTGAGACTACTACACGCCGCCACCAGTGGCAGCCACTGGTGGTTGGATGCGGCATTCAGTGGCTGCCACTTGCGGCGGTTGTTCAAGTGTACTCGACAGACGCGGGAGCGGGGAGAAGCCGGCGCACAGTGGGTCGAAACTATGATTTTAGTGACTTAGGGCTCAACTTTGCTTTTTCACTTTTTTTTTTTTGCGGATGGGTAGAGCTCATTAACCTCAATAATAATTGTTCTGATGTATTTTTTCCTAAACTTTATACTTTGGGTAGAAAAATGTGTTTTGTTATTTTTTTGTATGGAGCGGCTCAAATAAACTTAAATTCCTGCTAAGTAGCGTGTGATCCCGCGTTGAAACTTTATTTTTAATATACCTTGTCTGGTCTATTATCATTTGATGCTATAAACAAATGCATAAAGTTGCAACTCTGCCAAATAAATGGATCGAAAAAAATGAAAAAATACATAGAATAAAAAGCTTCATTTTTTACTTTCGTAAGTTATTTTAAGTTAAATTTGATATGGAATAGTAAGTAAAAGCACGTAATAATACACATAATTACTTAGCAACTAACAACAATACATTTAAAAGGTCCCTAATTAGCTTAAATTTACTAATACTACATATATTAGTAAATTTAAGCTAATTAGGGACCTTTATTTAAAAATGTGGATATGAAATCAATTAATTTCTATTTGTGTGTTTAATTACTGTAATTAGCTTAACCTTTTACCTTATAAAAAAACAATGTTTTTCACTTTTAGTCATTACTGTAATATTAATTAGGATAATTAGTTAATGAGGGTAGTAGAAAAATTAGTAAACATTGTTTGTCACTGGATTCTGGAAGTATAAAATGACCATAATTTATTATATACTAACTAGTGTTCGTTTATTCGTACTACTACTAACATCTCGTGATTCTGATCGTCCCTTTTTCGTTATAATGGATAATTTAGTTAACAATTTAGATTTATTTATGATTTTAAGAGAGCAGGTCAAGTCACTGTCGGATAGTCAAAAATTCTTTCAATTCCTACAACATAAAATAAACGTGACCGAAGAGAACAGTGTTGAGCTCCAAAAATTCTGTACGCGCTTTTGTTCAAATATAAGTGCAAGATGGGAACGAAGTAGTCGCACGTTAGCACAGTTTGTAAGAAAAAATGGTGATTGGTTGGAACGTGCAATAAACTGGCCCGAAGGAATGATACCTGAAGCTGTGAACACTGAACAGGAAAGGCTCGAGATTTGTAATACTGAAGATGTCGAAAATCTACCACCATCTACTACAGAAGCTTCGACATCTACATTTACACCTCGAAAACCTTTCGAGGAATTGGGCTCCAGGCAAAAACGAAGACGCGTTGATCAAATTAACCAATCGCTTTCGTTATCCCCGGATGAACTTAAAGCTACTACAATTGCTAGTTTAAGAAACACCGGAAATGAGGATGTAGGAAAAATTATGAACCATTTACTAAATCACCCCGAAGATCTAGAAAAAGTTAAAGAGTGTTTAAGTACAAGTAAACCGAAAAGTAGTACATATTCACCCGATAAGGCACTGTCTTTATTAGTTTCACTTAAATTAAGTAAGTGGCAGTATATAAGCCTAAGAGAAGCAGCAAGTGAAAATAGGTCTGATTTATACCCTTCTTATTATAAAATAAAACAAGCGAAGGCAAAATGTTATCCAGGGAAAGAAGACATAATTATAACTGAAGAAGGAGCTGCTATTAAACTGCAAGCTTTACTCAACTTGACGGTATCTAGGCTTTTAGAAGTGATTACTTTAGATTTGGATTCGCCAACTGAGTTACTGCTAATAAGCAAATGGGGTTTTGATGGAGCCTCAGGTCAAAGTAATTATAAACAAAAGACTGAAGCAGAGTTTGATGACTCAACTATCTTCATGGCCAGTCTAGTTCCTATAAGGCTTCAACAATGTGATGGAACAATTGTTTGGGAAAACGATCGACCCTCATCAACTTTCTATTGCCGTCCGATAATGTTCAAATTTACCAAAGAAACGCAGTCAACAGTGGTAACTATAAAAGCTAGCATAACCGAAGAAATAGAAAGACTTCAGCCAATCAAGTTCAATCAAGTTGAAGTTAAGCATCAATTGCACTTGACGATGATAGACGGCAAAATATCGTCATATTTGTCAGACACATCTTCAGCTGTCTGTGATATCTGCAAAGCAAAACCGTCAGAGATGAACAATTTAGAGTCACTTGCTCAAAAAGAGAACAACGAAGAAGTGTTCCAGTATGGAATGTCATCTTTACATGCCTGGATAAGAAGCATGGAGTGCTTACTTCATATCGGTAAATATAATTTTATTAGTTCATAATTTTTTTCACGTTATATAGTTACTTGTGAGATTTTTATTTAAGTGATATTTCTTTTTGTTTGCAGCTTATCGTTTGGACTTCAAAAAATGGAGTTGCAGGGGCGATGACAAAGAAAAAATGTCACTCAGAAAGAGCGCTATACAGCAAGCGTTTAAGAAAGAATGCGGTTTACTTATTGACGTAGTCAAGCAAGGAGTAGGCACAACCAATGATGGCAATACTGCCAGAAGATTTTTTAGGGATGCAGAAACAACAGCTCGCATAACAGGAATAGATAAAGATTTAATAGAAAGGTTTCATGTGATTCTTCAGACGGTTGCATCTGGAGAGAGCGTGGATCTTTCTCAGTTTTCCGAATTTTGTAGAGATACTGCACAATTGTACGTTCACTTATATCCCTGGTATTATATGCCTTCCAGTATACATAAATTGTTAGTACATGGGAGTGATATAATTAAGCACTTTGGTGCCATACCTATAGGTAAACTGTCGGAAGAGGCAGCGGAAGCTCGTAATAAAGATTTCCGGAAATATAGAGAGAGTCATTCTAGAAAGGTAAGTAGAACGGCGACAAATGAGGATATTATACACAATCTTCTTTTGTCTTCTGATCCAAAGATCACAAGTCTTAAGACCTCGAATGGTGAAACAAAATATAATGGTTCTCTCTCCAAAAGTCAAAGAGCTTCTGCTGATTTTTCCCACAGAATCCGATATAGATTTTATTGATGTAGATAATTTACAAGATAGTCATAGCGATAGTGAATAAGATTTTTTGGTAGTTTGTAAGTTTCTTGTTTTTTTTATTAGTTTATAAATGTCAAACTCATAATTGAAAGGAAATAGTAATGTTTGATGTTGTTTATAGTTAGTTTTTAGTTTGCTTGTGTTAGTTGTAGTAATGTTAGTTTACCTTTACTAATTTGTATTATTATGTACCTATCTTTACTTACTATTCAGTATTAAATCTAACTTAAAATAACATTTCATAAACATGTTAAAGTCATTAAAACAAAGAAATTGAAATTCATAGATCCCTAATTAGCTTAAATTTACTACTACTACATATATTAGTAAATTTAAGCTAATTAGGGACCTTTTAAATGTATTATGATTAGTGTGATTAGCTTTAAATTTACTACTACTACATATATTAGTAAATTTAAGCTAATTAGGGACCTTTTAAATGTATTATGATTAGTGTGATTAGCTTTAAATTTACTAATACTACATATATTAGTAAATTTGAGCTAATTAGGGACCTTTTAAATGTATTATGATTAGTGTGATTAGCTTAAATTTACAAATTTACTAATACTACATATATTAGTAAATTTAAGCTAATTAGGGACCTTTTAAATGTATTGTTGTTAGTTGTTAAGTAACTATGTGTATTATTACGTGCTTTTACTTACTATTCCATATCAAATTTAACTTAAAAGAACTTACGAAAGTAAAAAATGTAGCTTTTTATTCGATATATTTGTTCATTTTTTTCGATCCATTTATTTGGCAGAGTTGCAACTTTATGCACACGTTAATAGCATCAAATGATAATAGACTAGACAAGGTATATGAAAAATAAAGTTTCAACGCGGGATCACACGCTACTTAGCAGGAATTTAAGGTTATTTGATCCGCTCCATACAAAAAAATAACAAAACACATTTTTCTACCCAAAGTATAAAGTTTAGGAAAAAATACATCAGAACAATTATTGTTGAGGTTAATGAGCTCTATCCATCCACATGAAGAAAAAAGTAAAAAAGCAAAGTTGAGCCCTAAGTCACTAAAATCATAGTTTCGACCCACTGTGCGGCGGGGAGAAGCCGGCGACTGTGGCCGTGTGTGCGCGCGAGTCGAACGACAAAACGCGGCCACAAAGTAGCTCAATGTGCGGGGGCTCTAAAGGCTCCGACAAACAGGCGCGACGCGACAACACCGTGCTGTCCATAACAAAACAATTTCTGAGAAAACTTGAAGAAGAAGTGAACCAAATGAAATAATTTATACTTGTATAATTGTCTTTCATCCATCTTCTCTTAAAATCTTAACGTTCAAGAAAGGCTTTGCAATTCTTAGTATTTGAATTGATTCAGGAGTGAATTTCCGAAAATCTATTATAAAATAAAATAGACGTAGATCTATTAAGTATCCCGCTTAACTATTCTCTCTAACTCAAGCAAAAGTCATAAAAAAACTTGTGAGAAATCGTGTTTTACCTCTCAACGAGGCATTCTCAGGATGACGATTGACCAGTCGCGAACCCGATCGCGACGTGTTGCCCACTTGCCACGCCGAGCGATGGACGCAGAGAATTCTTAGTGTGTTACGCAATTACCCCGCAGGTTGTAGGAGGACAATCCCTAACTCTTTTGGAAAACGAAATATTTGAGAGAGCCCTACAATAATACAAACCTGGTTTTATGTAACAAGGGGGGTATAGGTAGATTTTACTTTTCATCAATTGTTTGATATCAGGCTTGATTGCAGAGAGTTGAAGTCGCATGTCAGGTTCAGCATCCACTCTATTGCTGTATTTTGTTTTTTATAGTATGTCGACTTGAGAATCCTGTTTCTCACAGTTTGTAACTTCGGTCTTAGTTCAAATAGTAGCCTTGTTATAGATTTACGCCGCATCTCACTTCTGTATGGAGCATTAGCATTTTATGTTTGCTGTGATCTTCACACGACAAAAATCGGAACTGTAGTGCACAAGTTTTGATGAAATTCATTATTTTACCGCTTCCTCAAGAACTAATTTTAGTTGATTCTGCTAAAGCCCCACTTCTGTAAACCAAAATGTAACCGGAAACCATAAACGCTATTTTTCAGATGTTGCTCTGGGACTAAGTTTCATTTTTGTAATCGTAGGAGCTTTAGCAGTATCAGGAATAAAAAAACATGTTTTACAAAAAAAAAAAAAAAAAACGAGTTCCCAAAAAACACTTCGGAAGTCGGTTGCTATGGTTTTGAATATATTTTTTTTGCCACTGAATTTCACCGAAGTCGGTTGTATTTTTTGTAAGAAAGGTTTAATTTTTCACAGTGGGTCAGTTTGTAATTTATCTTAGTTACAATAGTCGAATGTCAACTGCTCATCACCTTTTAAGAAATATTGTTTTTTCCGATGGCGGGATGTTAATCGTTGAGGAGTTCTCCTGTTACTTCACCATCAGCTCCACTTCACCATATTTATGCAATGTGACGAGATAAATTGCTTGGCAACCATATTAAAGTAATGGAACCGCAACCTTATTATTAAGTAGTTAAAAAACAAAACAGCTGCTCCGTACATTTTGACGAGCTATGCGAACATAAATGTACTGAACAGCTGTTTTTTTTTCGCGATTTCATATTTGTTCCCATAGTAAAAGTTGTTCATAATGATGAGTACAATGACTCCTTAAGAGGTTGCTGGTGTTTTACCAATAACCCTGTATATGACGGAGTTATGCCCGAATAAATATTAAAAAAAAAAAAAAACATCCGAATTGATAAACTCTTACTTTTAGACGTCGGTTAAATTCCAAAATATTGTAAAAGCTAATTATTTTTTATTAAAAGAGTAATCGTGGAGTTTCTTGCCGGCTCGTTTCCATAGTAAACGACCAACTGGAACCTTGCTTCTGACGTTTCATAAGTGCCCATGTAGGCTTATGTGAAATAAAATACTTTGATTTTTTAAAGTAAAGCGCCTTGTTGTAGTCCCATTGTATCCTGTACAGAAACGTGATTGAGCAAATGCCACCCAATCTAAAATTAGTTCTTGAGGAAACTGGACTCCGCAAAGCCTCTGTGGGGGCTCCGCGAAAATACTGGTTACAATGAACCAGTATTTTCGTGGAGCCCCCACAGAGGCATTGCGGTCAATTTAAATTCGTTAGCGAAACTCCACCACTTGTGATGGGTCTAATATCTAAACATGATAAAACAGATACAAATAAGTCCATGTTTTGTGGGTCATACAGACCGTGGGATTTTCACCCGACTACGGCGTAGCAAAAAGTAGGGTTATGATTTTGACCGGTATGTATGTACGTTTGTATGTTTGTATGTCTGTATGTTCATGTGTTCCCTCATAACTTCTAAACTACTCATCATAATTTGACAAATGAGGTATCGTTGAAGCGTCTTGATCGTCTGCTCGCTGGTTATAGGCTACGTGACCTCACATTAAATGAAAATTAAAGTGCATTCTAGAGGATAAAAACACATAAAATAAAATTTAAAAAAAGTTTGATTCCTGTATGGTATCAAATGAAACGGCGCAAATAGCACATTTCAAAAATATATTTTATTATTACACCAAAAAAAATTAAATAAAAATAAAAGTTATAAAACTACGACAAAAGGTCAACTAATAGAAAGATGTAAAAAAGACTTCACAGACAGAAAAATAAAAATCCGGAGTCACACGTAATCTGTTCGATTGATCCTCCAACGTGTGACTCCCAATGTCCTTTCCAAATATCATTAATAATCATCATCCTCGTCGTCTTCCTCTTCGTGTAGCTTGTCAAATTGCATGAGCCAACGGGAGCAAGCTACTCTCTGGCCATTGTACGTAATGTAACTGTAAACGTCGAACTTCCCGTACATAGCCGTATCTCTCAACTCACTGAAGTCTATGACGTAATCATCGATTTTGAATTCTCCCTGAAAATAAATAGTACAATATTTCAGTAGCTAAACTGTGTTATAGAAGTCAACATCGGTTGAACGGACTGTATAAAGTTTTGTTTAAATGTAAAGAAAGAAAGAAAGAAAATTTGTTTATTCTGCTAAAACTAAATGCACAATACAAAATAATGAGTGACATTCACTATATGTACAAATTAGCCAAAAGCCTCATATATCAAACAGAAAATTATAAAAGTTTGACAATTGCTATTCTAGTATGGTCTATTGCTTGATGAGAGCAATAAACAGTTATCTGTGGATGAGAGGCCAAAGACCACTTGCGTAATGCAATGTCTAATCTTAATTCAAATGGAGTATAGTTAATTCGCACGGGTTGTAGGTACATAGAGTTATCAATGTTGCGTCGGCGTCGACGCGGCGTATGACCATAGAATCAGTTTCAAAGTAAACTTTTTTCGTAAACGATAACTTTATTTTTTATTACTAAGACTTTTATTAACTGATGAACTCGTTTATTCGTTAAGTTTATTTTGTCAAAGTTTGCGCACTGGTTACTTTTTTTCCCTGTAAGTATATAAATATGGATAGATTATTATTACCTTTGGTATAGGGCAGTCTGGAGGATCAATGTTTGCGTTTGTAAGGAGGTCATGCCAGTTTTTACCTATATATTTTTTGGACATGATACAGAAACTCTGGCCAATTATCTCATGATACAATTTGTAGCCGCCATCCACCTCCTTGTATGCAACCAATTCAATCTGAAAACATTTGAAACCATTTTATTTTAACGAATTACTGATTTCGATGTAATTCCTGCCAAACGATTATCCCGTATTGCCACGAACTATACAACATTATTTTTTCTTTATGCTAAACCGCGAAATAAAAAATCATAGATACAAAAAATCGCGAAAAAAAAATCAGCTGTTCCCTACATTTTGTCGATTTCAGTGAACACAAATGTAGGGAACAGCTGATTTTTTTTTCGCGACTTGAAGTTTGGTCCCATAGAAAAAGTTGTTCGAAATGATGAGTACAATGACCCCTTTTCGGGCTTAGCATATAGACAAAATAATGTTGTATAATACTCATATGAATTTCATGTCATGGTTAGAATATTAGGCAGCCAGCAAATTGAATGGTCAACAATTTCTAGGCGGCTGTTACATTTTCTTTTGCGCTAAATTCTACCTCATAATGCTGCGGTACTACCCCAGGTCTGTCCCTGGCTTCAAACTTACGCCGTACGTGACATCAAATTCTCTGTCGAAGTCAGCGTGAAAGCTGAAAGCATCGTGGGTTCGGTTGATTTTCTTCCGAGTAATGTCCATAGGTATGTGATACTGCTCCGGTTCCTCGCACTGTAAGAGGTTTAGCACGTACCATCGTCCTTTACCCTAGAAGTAAAAAATAAGAAAAACATAATTAGAAAAAAGACAAACTATTTTTCATTCACACATTTGGGGCTTGCAACACAAATCACTAATAGTAGATTATTCACCAAAGGAATAAAGTAGTTTCTAATGTCACTCTCAGTACATATATTGAATCCGGAGCGTAACGAAGGATTATAGTGCTCAGTGCAACCAGGGAGTTCAGAGTCCTGAGTGTAGCGAGGCATCTAAGTTCGCACAAGATGAAGACATAATCCTTATATTGACATAAAACTGACATTAAATACTCATTGAACAAGTTTCTAAGTTTTTGTGGTAAAGCCCAATATATCTTCATTCCCAAGGAAAATAAAAAGCAAATCAATTCTTGAAAATACAGTTTTAATATCGTATATTCTTAAAATACTAGCAATAATAATAAGCATGCCATAATAATTTTAATAATAAGCATGTCGAAATTACCATCATATTTCCAAAACTGGCAACATAAATAATAGTATTAAAAATTGAAATATTTTCTGGGAAGTGCCTTTTTTTCAGTATTCCAGTAATAAAGTCATAAAGTACTACCCGAAACAGAACTAGTAAGATTAGGTTTAATATTTTTAATCGCAAAAAAGGTTAGGTTAGAACTGTGACCTACGCCGTGCTAAAAACGACTAGAATATGCAGCAAAACATATTTTAGTTAGGGTTAGTTAGTTTGGGTTCCGAATACTGGTAGGGTTATTAAAAACGCCGCGCCGCCGGTGTCCATTATGGGAGCCGGCGGTTCCGGCAGCCGATGTTTTTATCTCGCCTGCCGGCAGTAATGTCATTGCCGGTTCCCAATGGCGTTATTTTTGGAAGTCGACGCCGGCGGCGGAGGCGCTCCCTATTTCCTGCAATGTTTTGCCAAGTAACGAAAGCTGTGGTGCGTTTTCAAATATTATCAGTTATTTCTTTAATATAATTATATTTATGGCTTTGTCTGTGCCAAACTTTATTGATTGGCGATGCAAGCGGAACTTGTGGAAGCCAATAATATTTAGTTGATAAATACATAAAAAGTACTTACCAGCCAGATGTTTTCAGTTCCATAACCTTTTACCAACAAACTAGTACAGGTTACAAAAAACAACACAATCCACATTGTTGTTTTGCTAACTATACCTACGATACAATACAACGTAGCTTGTTTGCGGAGCGTTAAATAAAGCCCATATCACATGTCAAAAGAGCATAATGATTGTATCTGTAAGTATGTTTAGAAACGACCAGCTTGTAACGAGTTGGTAATTATTTAGATTTTTCGATAGTTAACTATTGTTCATGATTGATCGTTGATAAATTGTTTATTGAAGCAATTCTCATAATTACGTGGAAATATACTGCAACGCTGTACTGGCCAGTCTATCTATACTAACATAATTAAGCTAAAGAGTTTGTTTTTTCGTTTGAAAGCGCGAAATCTCTGTAACTACCAGTAGGGTTTGAAAAATTATTTACAATGCATGTGCTCGAAAAGGACGTTTTAAAGCAGCCAAATTGTGCGGAAACTAGTGCTTTTTTCTCTCCACGCGCCATTTCGCCACGAGTCGGAGTCGCGGGTAGAAGCTAGTCCATCACAAAAAGTAAGTTCGAGTATCATTTCTATGTATGGGAAAAGTTTGTTAAAATAAAACAATTGATAAGGTAATCTTTTCTGCTTATTATTGCGAAAATACGTGATACATTAATATTTAAAAAAAGATTCAGTAAGACAGTGGAATTTATATAAAATATAATAAAAGACCCTAGGTGGCACACCCGTAAGCCAAAATACATGGTACAAGTACATCCCCGGTCATTCCGCGGTTAAACCTTTGCAAACATGGGTACACAATGCTTTGTCTTCTTTTTTCGAAAGAAAATTACTAACGAGTGAAAGAGACAAATCCGTGTGTAACTACATATTCACCTGATATAATACTTAGTAAGGAAGTTAGAGTATATAATTACAAAGGGTATGTAGTACAGACATGTTTTTATCTAAAGGTACAATTATTTATCGGTGTCATTTTAATGAGTTTAAAACAACTAGGGCCATAGGGGTCCAACCCCTTCCGGACAGGGTTGCGGGAAAGTCTGAAAGGGATACCGGGATCTAGGCAACAGGCAACTTAAGGAACACGGGTGGGTTTTAGTCAGTAAAAGTCCGAAAATCCCTCCCGCTCCGCCCAGAGTGCGAGAAGTCATTTGAAGAATTAAAAACCGCAAAAAAAAAAATGGGTCCAACCCCTTAAACTAGAGGATGGAATTTTGTATGAGACTACCGCAAATTTTAATGCTAGAGGTCTGAAATTTGATATAGGGACTCCTTGTTATAAATAATAAAATACATATTTCAGGACTTTAAAAAAAAATCATCACCCACCCTTTAAATTAGGGTGTGGAAGTTGGTATAAAAATAATAAAACACAAATTTCAGGATTTTAAAAAAAACCACCCCCTCCCCTTTAAATTAGGGGGTGGAAGTTGGTATGGGTTTCCCCTTAAAAAAATAATTTCATACTATACTCCATTTGAAATAAGATTAGACATTTAAACAAACCTTTTTACAGTCCGTTCAACCGATTTTGACTTCTATACCGTAGGCATAAGGATGGCATTAAAAGCAAAAAAGTATTGCACAATAGCAACTGTCTACTGCAGCTGCCATTTGTCGTTCCACCAACGCAATAGAAGTCAAAATCGGTTGAACGGACTGTGAAAAAGGCTTTTTTAAATGTCTAATCTTATTTCAAATGGAGTATAGAGATCTGAAAATTATGTAACTACACATAATAACGACTTCTTATGACACATTAAAAAACCGGCGAAGTGCGAGTAGGACTCGCGCACGAAGGGTTCCGTACCATTAGCTATAAAAACAGCAAAAAAATGTTTTTTTTGCCCTTAAATATTAATTTTATTCTGTTTTATAGTATTTGTTGTTATAGCGGCAACAGAAATATATCATCTGTGAAAATATTTCAACTGTCTAGCTATCACGGTTCATGAGATACAGCCTGGTGACAGACGGACAGACAGCGGAGCCTTAGTAATAGGGTCCCGTTATACCCTTTGGGTACGGAACCATAAAAAATAGATGTTTTAGGTTTTTTTTTAAATCAGTCCTCAACCCCTTAAATTAGGAGATTAAAGTTTATATGGGGTTTCGTCAGGTTACAGAATATTACTACATTAGTATAGGTACTTATATTATACGAATAAAGATAATGGGCTATGAAAAAAGGGAAACCTCAGATGTGCCATACAAAATATATAATAATGATCAGTTTTTGACAGATATGCCATACAAAATCTGTCAAAAACTGATCATTGTGAGACCACTGACACGTTTGTAAATTAGTAGACTTGGCCCCCTGATAACTTTTTGACAGTGCGAGCCATATGGTCTTGGCATATTGAGGTTTTCGTGCACTGTTACTAGCACAAACATACACCACAGACAGAACTCACCGCGCGTCTGCCTATTCAACTACGTATGTTTGCCGCACTACTCACTACACACAACACAGCACAGACGTGACTCGCGCGGTGACTCAGCGAGTCGGCGAGCACGTGACTCGCTGACACACTCACAGCACGTTTCTGGTCACAAGCCTCATTCGTGGTAGCACAGTGTGCTAGCACACTTTGTAAAAAGAATGCCTCCCACGATCCTCTTTTTAAAAAGGTGTGCTACCCATCTCTAACGACCAGCCAGCCATGAAAGGTTGGTTGGACTGATGACTTTAACATTTTAAAATAGGGGTGAGGCGTATTTGTCGTAACAGAGAAATAACAGATATTAAAAAATAATAGATAACAATTGTTCCTAACAATAAAACATACCTTTTACATAAAATAACAGATCCTCAAGACTGTTACCGCGACTGTTACTGTTAATACATTATAACAATCCCCACACAGACTGTTACCGCGGCTGTTACTTACGTATTGATCGTCCGTAGAAAAATAACAGGCTGTTATTTAATAACAGATAGATACGAGTATCGACTTTAAAGCAAAAGAGATAAAGAAGATATTCAATTGAGATTTAAATACGTATTTATCGTCCGTACAAAAATAACATGATTGTGAATAATATGTGAAAAAAATTCACCAAAATGAAGAAAGTACATAATCACCAAAAATGAAGAAGACAAGGTCCTGTCGACCTTGTCGTCCACTCGTCTTGGAGCTGCTGAATTTGTTCCACATCGCCACAACGCTTAAACAGTTATGGGTTGGGGTAGGATTTGCGCCACTGGCAAAACTCCCCTAGTTTTTGTAGAAAAGGGTATCAAAATCAACCAAGAAACTACCGACGAGACATTCTTGAAAATGTGCTTCTGACAATTCCACACATTGCAATAATTTGACAAATGAGGAAGCTTCTTGGTCGTTGGAAGCTTCTTGGTCGCTGCTGGTAATAGGCTATGTGACCACATTAAATTGAATATGGCGACCTCTTGGGGACGGAAAATCCATGTTTGGTATCAAATGAAAGGGCTTAAATTGCACATTTCAAAAATATATATATTATTACACCAAAAAAATTTAAATAAAAATAAAAGTTATAAAACTAAAACCCAACTACGACTAAAAGACGTAAACAAGACTTCACAGAGAGAAAAATAAAAAATCCGGAGTCACACGTAATCTGTTCGATTTATATCCAACGTGTGACTCCCAATGTCCTTTCCAAATATCATAAATAATCGTTGCAGTCGTCCTCTTCGTGTAGCTTCTCAAATTGCACGAGCCAACGGGAGCAAGCTAGTCTCTGGTCACTGTACGTAACGTAAATGTGAATTTCGTACTTCCCGTACACACCCGTCTCTTTCACCTGACTATAGTCTATGACAAAATCATCGATTTTGAATTCTCCCTGAAAATAAATAGTACAATATTTTAGTAGCTAATCTGTGTAAACGGATCATTGGTTGGTTGAATTTTGTGTGATTTTTTTGTGCGATACCTTTGTCGACAAAGGTACCGCTGCCTGTCGCGCCTGTTTGTACGAGCCTTAAAAATTCGAACTTTGTCCTATGTGACATTACCACCAATAAAACTGAACGCAATAAGACGCCCTACATAAAGTGACATTCTATCAGTGATAACGATGATGGAAGAGGCAAAAATGTTTAGGACTGACTTATGGTATCGAAAGGTTATGGCAATCCTGTTGAAAGTCTTAAAAAAGCGAAACGGTTTCGAAGCGATTGTCACTTGTCTAGGCCCTCAGGAAATCTGAACCGTGTTCAAGAAATATCAGTGCCATTCATCAGTCAAGTGGTAATAAATAATTGTGTTTGTTGAACATTTTAGCGTTTGTACCACTTAGATAATCCCATAAACTAGCAACATAAGCATAACTCTCAAGATAAACAACTTTGTCATTTTTACAATAATTACAGAGCGTTGAGTGAGTCGGGTTGGCGCCGCGAAAGGCGTTAATGATAAATGATTTATTTCTGTAAGTGTGGTTCGACATGCACTTGGCCGGTTTTGCTTATGCTATTAAAAAGCTTCACCAAAGTCAAGTTATATTAAATATGTATGATAGGTTAGTTAATTAGTAAGTACTATCGTGGCAACATCAAATACCATGTTGCCATGATAGTACTTACTATTTCCATACCTACTGCCATGTCATTCCGACTAGTAAATAGTTATCTGTGGCGCACATTACCGCACTAGTGCGGTAATAAAAAGTAAAAAGCACGCGTTCTTGATACACTGCATTATGAACCTAAAAGCGGTTCAATAAGAGCCACTTTACGAGCAAGTGTGTTGAAAAATAAATTGTACTTTATTTCAGTAGCTAATCCGTGTAAACAGATGATTGGAAAGATATAAGTTGAATTTTGTGTTATTGTTTGTTGTATAAAAACCGGCCAAGTGCGTGTCGGACCACGTACAATGGAGGGTTCCGTAGGTGGGATGAATTTATTCCAAGAACAAACTTAATATTGTAGTTGAGCCTACTTAGCTGTGATTTTTTGATAGTTTTCCTTTTATTTCGTTATACAAGGCTGGCCCAAAATAACGGTGACGGTGAAGAGGTTTTACGAATTATTTTATCAATTTTATACGTGAATTAAATCAGGTTATAAATGATAAAAATACACTTTATTTTATACAAGAATCCCTATTTGTCGTCAAAATTACCTCCTTAAGCGCGGATGCATAGAGACAAATGCTTGGTTAAACAAAATACAAAATCTTCACTTCATCAAATTAGGAACATCGTATTCTTTTACAAACAAAATAACACTTTGGGCGAATTTTACAAAACTTTTATACCGAGTTTAAGAGCCCCCGCATATTATGGCCACCAGTCGCCGCTACTAAACGCGACCACCAGTGGTTCAGTGAGACTACTACACGCCGCCACCAGTGGCAGCCACTGGTGGTTGGATGCGGCCTTCAGTGGCTGCCACTTGCGGCGGTTGTTCAAGTGTACTCGACAGACGCGGGAGCGGGGAGAAGCCGGCGGGGAGAAGCCGGCGACTGTGGCCGTGTGTGCGCGCGAGTCGAACGACAAAACGCGGCCACAAAGTAGCTCAATGTGCGGGGGCTCTAAAGGCTCCCACAAATAGGCGCGACGCGACAGCACCGTGCTGTCGCGTCGCGCGGCACGACGCCACTATAACAAAACCATTTCTGAGAAAACTTGAAGAAGAAGTGCACCAAATGAAATAATTTATACTTGAGTAATTGTCTTTCATCCATCTTCTCTTAAAATCTTAACGTTCAAGAAAGGCTTTGCAATTCTTAGTATGTTGATTGATTCAGGCGTGAATTTCCGAAAATCCATTATAAAATAAAATAGACGTAGATCTATTAAGTAACCCGCTTAACTATTCTCCCTAACTCAAGCAAGAGTCTTAAAAAAGCCTGTAAGAAATCGTGTTTTATCTCTCAACGTGGCATCCTCAGGATGACGATTGACCAGTCGCGAACCCGATCACGACGTGTTGCCAACTTGCCACGCCGAGCGCTGGACGCAGAGAATTCTTAGTGTGTTACGCAATTACCCCGCAGGTTGTAGGAGGACAATCCCTAACTCTTTTGGAAAATGAAATATTTGAAAGAGCCCTACAATAATAAAAACCTGGTTTTATGTAACAAGGGGGGTATAGGTATATTATACTTTTCATCAATTGTTTGATGTTAGGCTTGATTGCAGAGAGTTGAAGTCGCATGTCAGGTTCAGCATCCACTCTATTGCGGTATTTTGTTTTTTATAGCTGCATATGTCGAGTTGAGAATACTGTTTCTCACAGTTTGTAACTTCGGTTTAAGTTCAAGTATTAGCCTTGTTACAGATTTGCGCCGCATCTCACTTCTGTATGGACCATTAGCATTTTATGTTTGCTGTGATCTTCACGAAATTGTTTGTTTTGACGAAATTCATTATTTTTACCGCTTCCTCAAGAACTAATTTTAGTTGATTCCGCTAATGCCGTGTCTACAAATGTAATCGGAAACTACAATCGCAATTTTTTCAGATGTTGCATAAATTGTTCCACTGGGGCTAGTTTCATTTTTGTAATTGTAGGAGCTCGAGCAGTATCAGGAATTAAAAAAAAATATTACAAAAAAAAAAAACAGCTGCTCCGTACATTTTGACGAGTTATGCGAACATAAATGTACTGAACAGCTGTTTTTTTTTTCGCGATTTCATATTTGTTCCCATAGTAAAAGTTGTTCATAATGATGAGTACAATGACTCCTTAAGAGGTTGCTGGTGTTTTACCAATAACCCTGTATATGACGGAGTTATGCACGAAGAAACATAAAAAAAAAATATAAACATCCGAATTGATAAACTCCTACTTTTAGACGTCGGTTAAATTCGAAAATATTGTAGAAGCCAATATTTTTTTATTAAATGAGTAATTAAGGAGTTTCTTGCCGGCTCGTCTCCATAGGAAACGACCAATTGGGACCGTGCACCTAGCTTCTGACGTTTCATAAGTGCCCATGTAGGCTTATGTGAAATAAAATATTTTGGTTTTTAATAGTAAAGCGCCTTGTTGTAGTCCCATTGTATCCTGTACAGAAACGTGATTGAGCAAATGCCGCCCAATCTAATATTAGTTCTTGAGGAAACTGGACTCCGCAAAGCCTCTGTGAGGCTCCGCGAAAATACTGGTCACAATGAACCAGTATTTTCGTGGAGCCCCCACAGAGGCATTGCGGTCAATTTAAATTAGTTAGCGAAACTCCACCACTTGTGATGGGTCTAATATCTAAACATGATAAAACAGAAACAAATAATTCCATGTTTTGTGGGTCATGCAGACCGTGGGATTTTTACCCGACTAAGGCGAAGCAAAAAGGAGGGTTATGATTTTGACCGGTATGTATGTACGTTTGTATGTATGTATGTATGTTCATGTGTTCCCTCATAACTTCTAAACTACTCATCATAATTTGACAAATGAGGTATCGTTGAAGCGTCTTGATCGTGCGCTCGCTGGTTATAGGCTATGTGACCTCACATTAAATGAAAATTAAAGCGCATTCTAGAGGACAAAAACACATAATGAAACGGCGCAAATAGCACATTTCAAAAATATATTTTATTATTACACCAAAAAAAATTAAATAAAAATAAAAGTTATAAAACTAAAACCCAACTACGACAAAAGGTCAACTAATAGAAAGATTTAAAAAAGACTTCACAGACAGAAAAATAAAAATCCGGAGTCACACGTAATCTGTTCGATTGATCCTCCAACGTGTGACTCCCAATGTCCTTTCCAAATATCATTAATAATCATCATCCTCGTCTTCCTCTTCGTGTAGCTTGTCAAATTGCATGAGCCAACGGGAGCAAGCTACTCTCTGGCCAATGTACGTAATGTAAATGTTAACGTCGAACTTCCCGTACATAGCCGTATCTTTCAACTGACTGTAGTCTATGACGTAATCATCGATTTTGAATTCTCCCTGAAAATAAATAGTACAGTATTTCAGTAGCTAAACTGTGTTATAGAAGTCAAAATCGGTTGAACGGACTGTATAAAGTTTTGTTTAAATGTTTAATCTTAATTCAAATGGAGTATAGTTAATTCGCACGGCTTGTAGGTACATAGACTTATCAATGTTGCGTCGGCGTCGACCATAGAATCAAATCAAGTTTCAAAGTAAACATTTTTCGTAAACGATAACTTTATTTTTTATTACTAAGACTTTTATTAACTGATGAACTCGTTTATTCGTTTATTTTTATTTTGTCAAAGTTTGCGCACTGGTTACTTGTTTTCCTGTAAGTATATTGATATGGATAGATTATTATTACCTTTGGTATAGGGCAGTCTGGAGGATCAATGTTTGCCTTTGTAAGGACGTCATGCCAGTTGTTGCCTATATATTTTTTGGCCATGATACAGAAACTCTGGCCAATTATCTCATGATACAATTTGTAGCCGCCATCCACCTCCTTGTATGCAACTATTTCTATCTGAAAACATTTGAAACCATTTTATTTTAAGGAATCACTGATTTCGATGTAATTCCTGCCAAATGATTATCCCGTATTGCCACGAACTATACAATATTTTTTCTTTATGCTAAACCCGAAAAGGGGTCATTGTAGTCATCATTTCGAACAACTTGTTCTATGGGACCAACCTTGAAGTCGCGAAAAAAAAATCAGCTGTTCCATACATTTGTGTTCACTGAAATCGACAAAATGTAGGGAACAGCTGATTTTTTTTTCGCGATTTCAATGTTGGTCCCATAGAAAAAGTTGTTCAAAATGATGAGTACAATGACCCCTTTTCGGGCTTAGCATAAAGAAAAAATAATGTTGTATAATACTCATATGAATTTCATGTCATGGTTAGAATATTAGCCAGCCAGCAAATTGAATGGTCAACAATTTCTAGGCGGCTGGCAAATTTTCTTTTGCGTTAAATTCTACCTCATAATACTGCGGTTCTACCCCAGGTCTGTCCCTGGCTTAAAACTTACGCCGTACTTGACATCGAATACTCTGTCGAGGTCAGCTTGAAGGCTGAAAACATCGTGGGTTCGGTTGATTTTCTTCCGAGTAATGTCCAGAAATACGTAATACTGGTCCGGTTCCTCGCACTGCAAGAGGTTTACCACGTACCATCGTCCTTTACCCTAGAAGTAAAAAAGAAGAAAAACATAATTAGAAAAACGACAAACTATTTTTCATTCACACATTTGGGGCCCACTTGCAACACAAATCACTAATAGTAGATTATTCGCAAAGGGATAAAGTAGTGTCTTATGTCACTACATATTTTGAATCTGGAGCGTAACGAAGGATTCTAGCGCTCACTGCTTCGAGGGAGTTTAGAGTCCTGGCGAGCGAGCGAGGCATCTAAGCTCGCCCAAGACGAAGTCATAATAATTATCTTCATTCCCAAGGAGAATAAAAACCTATTCTATACTGGAAAATACAGTTTTAATATTGAATATTCTAAAAATACTAGTGAAATCATATCAATTCTTACAATAAGCATCTCCGAATTACCATCATATTTCCAAAACTGGCAACACAAATATCTTCCCGAATACTTGAATCAAAATAATAGTCTTTTAAATTGAAATATTTCCTGCAATGTTTTGCCAAGTAACGAAACTGTGGTGCGATTTCAAATATTATCAGTTATCTACAACGATGGCGACATTACTTTAACACACTTATACGATTTCGCGTATTCGTTTTATGAAAATATTTGAATTTAATTAAACGTTATTATTTATTGATTTATATTCAATTTTCTAAATTACCATCCTGGAGCAACTGTACTTAAAGAACTATAGCGAAGAGGTCATTTGCCGGGGTCACGTATCATATGTAGGCGAATAGAAGGAAAGCCGCGCAATTTCTTAGAAATTATGCGAACAAACGATCTTACCGATTGAACGTAAGCCAGCTGATAGGTAGTTTCATGAATGAATCTTTTACACAGAGTGATCTTAATTTTGGTTATGTTTTTTTTATTTGGTTTGTGGCGGTATCTACATCGCCACATGCGAACTACTCATCAAAGACCTGACGTCAGACAGACGTCACATAAATCCTGCATCGCGCAATTAAAGTTTACCGTGCAGTGGACATATATACAAGAACCCAACATCAATCGTTGGGCAGTTGCCCGCCAGACACAACACCCGTCTGGTCGGAGGATCCTCCCTTTTCTATGGTGGATGAGTGAACTTTACACCCTGTTCCTCATACGCTTAAAAGTTTGGTGAAATTTTAATTTTTCAATTTACGAATTATTTTATTTTATTATAATTTTTATGTTTACTGGCCACTAGCCCTACCCGTGTGTTAAATTAATGTCGCCATTGTAGCAGCACGTTGTATAAGTACTAATATTATAAAGAGGAAAGATTTTTTTGTTTGTTTGTACCGAATAGGCTCCGAAACTACTGGACCGATTATAACATTTTTTTGACGTGAAAATTATCAGGAAGTAACAGGCAATAATTTTTTTAACAAAGATTGGTTACATTCGTACATCATATCATCAAGGGTATCATGTATCACGAGTATAAAATGCAATACACGAACCGTTTGAATCCCGCCGCCGCGAAGTTCCTACTCTAGAGGATGAAATTTGGCACATGGGTAGACCATGACCTGGAATAGGACATAGGCTACGTTTAATCCCTATACAGGGACAGCTAATTTTTAGGGTTCCGTACCCAAAGGGTAAAACGGGACCCGCTGTCCGTCCGTCTGTCTGTGTGATGTATTTGCCGCTATTACAAAAAATATTAAAAAAACAGAATAAAATAAATATTTAAGGGGCTCCTACAACAAACGTGATTTTTTTGCCGTTTTTATGGATAATGATACGGAAACCTTCGTTCGCGAGTCCGACTCGGTTTTTTAAATATAGTTCCTTATCGATTTGTCCGTGCTAGGCCAAAATTTATCCGTCTTTTAGTGATTGACGATGCAAGCGGGCCTAATAATTATTGTTATAGTAAGGCCCAACTTGTGGAAGCCAACAATATTGAATTATTAAATAAATAAAATAAAGACATACCAGCATGTCTTCATTTCCTAAACCTTCCACCAACAAAGTAGTGCAGCTTACAAAAAACAACACGATCAACATTGTTGTTTTGCTAACTATACCTACGATACAATACAACGTAGCTTGTTTTCGCAGCGTTAAATAAAGCCCATATCACATGTCAAAAGACCATAATGATTGTATCTGTAAGTATTTTTAGAAACCACTGGGTCGTAACGTGTTGGTAATTATTTAGATTTTTCGATAGATAACTATTGTTCATGATTGATCGTTGATAAATTGTTTATTGAAGCAATTCTCATAATTACGTGGAAAAAAATACTGCAACGCTGTACTGGCCAGTCTATCTATACTAATACTAGCAACCCGCCCCGGCTCCGCACGGGTAGCAGAGCATATAATTATGCCTAATTCTTTTTGACGTGAAATCGTCTTCACTCGGAGTACTGGTAGTAAGTTCAATATTTCTGACCGTCAAAAACATGTAAGGATTAATTCGTCTACTCGTCCTACATGCCTATGGCCCATTTAGGACGTCTTGCAGAAATTCAAAATAAATGTGTAGTCGTCCTAAATGGGCCGTATGCTTGTAGGACGAGTTGACGAATTACTCCATGTAAGATATAACTAAAAGAATGCTAAAGTAATGGAAATCAAATATTTACGAATTTGACAAAGGACTACTAGGCACTAAAGAGATAAGTACAAGAAACATATGCGTAAAAAAACAACGGAATTCGATTGTTTCTTGTGTAAAAAAAAAAACGTTTTTACCCGACTGCCAAGGAAGGGTTATGTTATTGGCACGTATCTTGTATGCATATTTGTTTGTAAATTTATTTTTGGTTTTGAGTTGATTTCCCATTGACATCACACCCGTAACTCGTATCAATAAGCCCGGCTGCGTATTGCCAGACTATATATTACCACAGACATCCATAGTCTGTGCTGGACCACTTGGTGCTCGTTACACTAAAGAGCAAAATTTATTTCAACACAGACATTCTCTGGATTCATATATACATTATGCTCGTAATTTCCAAAGCGAACTGCAGCGTAGGGTAGTGAAACACATATTATGTAAAAAAATAAAACACATTTTTAACGGAACAATGTTTATTATTTAAAAATAAATGAAATTGGTTCATTTTGCAAAAGCAAATTTTTTTTTTTTTAATATCCACGTTGCCAGGGCCAAATAAATTAGGGCTGAGTAAGTAGCAGATGACCCCACCTATCCACCATTTTCGTATGTTCAACGTTCTGCCAAACTGTATGTAAAAAAATTAAACACATTTGTAACGGAACAATGTTTACTATTTATAAATAAATGAAATTGGTTCAGTAATGAGTTTTTCATTACTCATTACTGAACCAATTTCCATCCAGAAGTCACTCCATGTCAAAGCGTGTAAAAGTCGCTCCATGTAAAATACTGGTATTCAGCTGCATCCGGTTAGACTGGAAGTCATGGCAGATTGACACGTTTTCACGAAACTCTGCAGTGCGGGCTCGAACTGCGCCTAACTCAATGTTTTCTGTCGTTTTCTGTTGCGTCGATCGTGTGGGTTAGATTAAAGGCTCGTGCAGATAGGCGCGACTCGACATCCCGGCTGAAATATTTCCATGAAGTTTTCATAGACTTTTTTCTGCCAAAGTTGCGTCGCGCCTGTCTGTGGGAGCCATCCTTAAATTCTTTATTTAACATATAGCATTATTTTTCTCTTTCCAACTCCCTCTATATTTCGTTTATCGTCTATCAACCTTTTTATATGAGATTAGTCATATTAATAAATCGATTAAAAATAAATTATGTGTCTCTGACGGGGGAGAGTGGGGGTTAACTAACCCTCCCCTCTCCCCAAGACCCTATATCGAGGCGGCACGTTTCTAAACTTAAACCGTTTTTAGGATGTACGTATAAGCCTGTAGGGTGTAGAACGTTAATTTTATGTTTCTCTTACGGTTTACGCGGTGCGAACCAGTGAAGCTCCCAAGTCGGCATGATGTTTTCCGACATCTTCAACAATCATCGTCAGTGTAAATTGGCTGAAATATTCAGCCAATTTACACTTAACCTAAATGAATTATACACTTAATACTTCCTCATGAATCACTCCGTCGATTGGTGAAAACCGTCGAAGGTAGAAGTTAGTCTATCACAAAATATAGGTAAGTTCGAGTCTCATTTCTCACTAATATTAGTATTTAAAAAACTACTTAATATCAATATTTAAAAAAGATAAAGTAAGACAGTAGAATTTGTGTATAACAAAAAAAAACACAAAAATTGAGAAAACTTACTACTTTAATTTCGGAAGTTTAAGCTTTTCAATTCTCGTTTTTTGCAACTGACTTCCGAAATTAAAGTTATTTTTCAGTTTTTTTTGTTTTTTTTTTGTTAAAAGATTTTATTTTTAACCGACTTCTTCAAAAAAGAGGAGGTTCTCAATTCGTCTGTATGTTTTTTTTTTTTGTATGTTTTTTATTCGATTACTCCGCCAATTATGAATCGATTTTGATGATTCTTTTTTTGTATGGTAGGTCATGCTTCCGAGGTGGTCCCATATAAATTGTATTAATTTTGCTTGCGTAGTTTGAGTTAGCTTCAATATTACGTATTTTCCCCACTTAGTTTATCTAGATCATGATGTTTTCATTTACTCCTTCACTGTTATTTACATCAGCTAGTGGTATTCGAATTTGTGTGGGGTAGGCACCTTCCCAGGTTACTTTTTAGTTGTGGTACCTACCTACCCCACCCAAATTATACCACTACAAGTACCAGCTATGTAAATAACAGTGACGGAGTCAAATAATATATCGTCTACATAGACTAAGTGGGAAATAATACGTTATATTGAAGCTTACTCAAAAACAAACTACGCTAGCAAAGTAAATAAAATTTATATGGGACCACCTCTGAAGCATGACCTATCAAACAATAAAATAATCATCAAAATCGATTCATAATTGTCGGAATAATCGCGTAACATAAAAAAAAAAAAAAAACATTCTGACGAATTGAGAACCTCCTCCTTTTTGAAGAAGTCGGTTAAAAAGTGATAAAAATTAAAACAACCAAAATTATTTATAGCTTTGCAAACATGGGACATCTTTTTATTATTTAAAGCAGGTACAATTATTTATCGGCGTCATTTTAATAGGTTTAAACAAATTATCAGGGTCACAGGAAACGTTTGTAGGCTGACAATGTTGCTATTTGTAGTGTGCGAAAAATAAACGATTTATCTTTCATTCCAAATATCATAATTAATCATCATCGCCATAGTCGTCCTCCTCTTCGCGATGCCTCTCAAATTGCGCGAGCCAACGGGTGCAACTGATTCTCCGGCCCATATAGGTAACGAAAATTTCAGTGTCGTACTTACCGTATAAACCCGAATTTGTAATCTGCCGATAGTCTAAGACAAAGTCATCGCAGATGAATGCTCCCTAACAATAAATTGTACTTTATTTCGGTAGCTAATCTGTGTAAACAGATCATTGGAAAGATATTCTAAGTTGAATTTTGTGTTATTGTTTCTTATATAAAAACCGGCCAAGTGTGTGTCGTACCACGTAAAATATACAAGATAGCCCTGTAGTGTTGGGCTCGTTGGATTTGTGACGGTTATTTAAACAAATTCTAATGCAAAAAAAATTACAAAATAAAATAAGTAAAAATCTTTTTAAGAACAAGCTTTGAATTAACTAAAGGCGATAAGCCTTTAGTTAATTCAAAGCTTGTTCTTTTAATTTTTTAACTTTTAATTTTTAATTTACTGTAAGAGGGACATTTACGCCTCAAGCTTTTAAGAAAAAATTAAAGTTCCATGTTTACGTAAGTTTTATTTAGAACTTTTAAGTTCATTCAAAGTTTGTTCTTAAAAAGATTTTAACTTATATTTACTATGTTGATCGATTATTACCACTATATATAGGGCAATCTGGAGGATCGATGTTTGCCTTTGCGAGCAATGGATGCCAGATGTTGCCTATATATTTTTTGAGGTTTTCACAGATATTCACTTCTACAGTTAAATGTGAATGAAATTTGAAGCCGCCATCCACATCCTTTTTACTATTATTTCCATCTGAAAACATTTGAAAGCATTTAATGTTACCGAATCACTGATTGGGATGCGATTCCTGCCAAATCTCGTAAAAATCTCGTAAATCTCGTACTACTCTACCGTACTATACTTAAAAGAATTAGCCAGTCAGCAACGTGGTAGAGGGCCTTGGTTTAAGTTTAAGCCGCTATCAGACGCTTCAGCTTTTTGTTGATTTCTGCCTTGCACTCGAACTGAAGGGTCTGAACACAAAATTAATCGATCCAAGGATGTTCGATTTTGGCACTCGGCATCTTTCACCTCCCTACCAATTTATCGAAAATTTTATGAAAGTAACAGATGCACATTCATTCCTATACAATGTTGTCGGCTACGTGTGAACGTGGAATGAACTGTAGACTTATTCAAATCGAATGGTCAAAAATTTCCAGGCGGCTATCACAAATTTATTGTACTTTATAATTCTGCCCTCTGGTCTGTCTCTGGCATAAAACTTACGCCGTACGAGTTATTCATTTCTCTGTCGAAGTCAGCGTGAAAACTGAAAGCATCGTGGGTTCGGTTGATTTTCTTCCGAGTAATCTCCATAGGTACGTCATACTGGTCTTGTTTCTCGCACTCCATGACGCTTAGCACTAACCATCGTCCGTTGCCGTAGAAGTAAAAAAAAAAAATGAGAAACAATCATTTGTTGACATATTTCGTTCACACATTTGGGCCCACTTGCAACCTAAGATCAAATAAAAAATCAAGACAGAATGCTGCGAACAATACAGTGAAGCATGCCAAAACTACACCATCGCTCTGTGCATAGATGCTGACACGCACACATTTACAACCATTTACAATCAAACAACACCAAAATATGTGCACACATGTTTACGAAACCGGCCACACGTCACTGTTGACAGCGCTCTATCTTGGTTTTTTATTTGTCCTGAGCTTGCAAAAACTTTTTTTTTTTACTTTATAAAGCAGGGGTTCCGAAACTTATTTTGTCTACTGCCCACTTTGAGAATAAATTATTTTTTGCGCCCCCATTTTTTCCCCTACTTAAAAACCACTATGACCTCAAATAAAATTAATTATTGTGAGCTATATTAGCTGAGATTAAACATTCATTCTAAACGAGACTTACTTGAGACCTGAGCGCAGTAGGTAGTACACAACGGCGCTCAGGTTTCAAGGTAATTCTTACGGGCTACACCTGCCAGTGAGAATGATTATTGAAACGCAACTTTATAGTATTCAGATAGAGTATATTTTATTCAAAATAAAAAAACATAATCGATTCTAATATAAAAACTAATGTGAAGGATGAATCTGATGCTGTTTAAGTTTGTTGATATCAGGGTCCAATTTACTCATGGACAGCAGCAAGTCGCCACGTTCGGTAACATGCACATGATTTCTCTTTTTAGTAAGCAGAGCTGCCACACCACTAAATCCACGTTCACACAAATATGACGATGGGAATGCTGTCAAGGATCATTGAACGACTGACCACAATCCAGTGTACATTATTGTGGGATCGGTTTTTGTAGCCAAAATATTAATTAATAGTTGATGTTCACAAGTTGTAGTCGAGATCTCAGTCGGTGTCTAAGAGTCCTTCTAGATTAAATTACAAATCGCCCCCCAAGCCTCCACATAACTACCCCATATTTTTTTCTAGGTCTCTTATCGCCCCCCTTTAGGCCTGCAGCGCCCACAAGGGGGCGTTATCGCCCACTTTGGGAAAGGCTGTTATAAAGCGATAAAGTAGTGTCTTATGTCACTAAATTGCATCCGGATCCGGAGCGCAATTACGGACTGAGTGTAGGAGTGCAGCGATAGATTTAAGCCGGTCCAACACGAAGACTTCTTCATTCCCAAGGAGAATAAAAAGCAATTGAATACTTGATTATACAGGGTGTAAGGGTAAACACCGTTGTCACTCAAACCATGGGTAGTTGACTTAAATATAATAATAAATGACTGAGTCACAACAAAAAAAAACATTATTTTCATTAAAATATTTTAAAAAGTTTCTATCCGACACCATCCGCAAATTCATGGATATGCGCCCGAGGTCGCCGCCCCTCCTACCTACCTACACAACACATGAATAAATGAGACCTTAGTTCGTTGCCCCAGCGCGTATAGTGAAACACTAGTGGCAAAATGAAGATTTTCATTTTTTTTTAAAGATGTAATTTTCCATTGATTTTACGTTCTACATATAAATGAAACCAAACCACTGGTTTCAAGGATAACTGTGTTTACCCAAACAACCTGTATTTTTTCTGAAAGTTTCCTTCGAATTTTTGAGGTCCACATTCACACATTATTGACCAGCGGGCATATTATTACCCGGCTAGACGCTTGGGTTATATTGAATTACTAGGTTAGGTTTGCATGACCGTATAAATTGACATTGTCGAGCAGGTGCTGTGACATTTAGCGCTAAGCGAATCTAAAACACAGTTCTGTTTCTGTTAATCGTTTGAAGTTGACAACTACAGGGTTCTGAATACTGGAAGGGTCTCTATAAATTCCGCGCCGCCGGTGTCCATTATGGGAGAAGGCGGTGACATTACTGCCGGCAGCCGAGATTAAAAACATCGGCTGCCGGCAGTAATGTCACTGCCAGTTCCCAATGGCGTTATTTTTGGGAGCCGGCGCCGGCAGCGGAGGCACTCCCTAATTCAGAATAATTCTAACAATAAGTTTGTCCAAATTACCATCATATTTCCAAAACTCGCAAAAAATATCTCCCCGAATACTCGAATCGAATTAGTAGTCTTTGAAATTAAATTTTTCCTGTCCAATTTGACGAAAGCTGTGTTTTATCAGATATTTTTTAAATATATTTATCGCTTTGTCTGTGCTAGGCCAAACTTTATTGATTGGCGATGCAAGCGGAACTTCTGGAAGCCAAATATATGTAATTATTAAATACATAAAAAAAGACATACCAGCATCACTTCATTTCCAAAACCAACAAACTAGTACAGCATACAAAAAACACCACAATCCACATTGTTGTTTTGCTAACTATACCTACGATACAATACAACGTAGCTTGTTTGCGGAGCGTTAAATAAAGCCCATATCACATGTCAAAAGAGCATAATGATTGTATCTGTAAGTATGTTTAGAAACGACCAGCTTGTAACGAGTTGGTAATAATTTAGATATTTCGATAGTTAACTATTGTTTTGTTCATGATTGATCGTTGATAAATTGTTTATTGAAGCAATTCACATAATTATGTGGAAAAATACTGCAACGCTGTACTGGCCAGTCTATCTTTACTAATACTAGCAACCCGCCCCGGCTCCGCACGGGTAGCAGAGCATATAATTATGCTTAATTCTTTCTGACGTGTTTAAATCGTCTTCACTCGGAGTACTGGTAGTATGTTCAATATTTCTGACCGTCAAAAACATGTAAGGATTAATTCGTCTACTCGTCCTACATGCCTGCCTATGGCCCATTTAGGACGTCTTGCAGAAAATCAAAATAAATGTGCAGTCGTCCTAAATGGGCCGTAGGCATGTAGGACGGACAGGCGGGACGCGACTCTGGCAGAACAATTTCCATGAAAACTTCACGGAAATATTTCTGCCTTTAATCCAAAAATTCTATATTTAACATATAGCATTCTTTTTCTCTTTCCACCTCCCTCTATATTTCATATATCAAGCTTTTTATATGAGATTTTTCATATTAAAACTTCATTTAAAAATAAATCATGTAGTTATCTCCGACGGGGGGAGAGTGGGGGTTAACTAATCCTCCCCCCGCCCCCTCCCCAACGCCCTATATCGAGACTACACTACATATTATAAAACAAAGTCCTCCGCCGCGTCTGTTTGTCTGTCTGTTCGCGATAAACTCAAAAACTACAGCACCGATTTTCATGCTTTTTTTACCAATGGATAGAGTGGTTCTCGAGGAAGGTTTTAGCATACAGGGTGTTAGGGTAGACACCGTTATCCTTGAAACTACTGGTTTGGTGTCATCTATAATATACTTTTTCTATGGGACCAACCTTGAAATCGCGAACAAAATATCAGCTGTTCCATACATTTGTGTTCACTTAAATCGACAAAATGTATGGAACAGCTGTTTTTTTTTTTTGCGATTTCTAATTTGGTCCCATTGAAAAAGTATATTATAGATGACACCAAACCACTAGTTTCAAGGATAACGGTGTCTACCCTAACGCCCTGTATAATAACCGATGTCCACTAGGGCGAAGCCGCGCGGCATCAGCTAGTACCTAATAAATCAAGAGATAGATACAAATAAAATATCTCGATTTAGCACACGAGGTGGTCGACATGTGGAATGTGAGCTCGGCTATCATTGTGTCGTAACGGCGAATGGCTTGATGGCCGAAAGCCTAGACCAACATCTCTCGAGGCTCTCGTTAGGCGGTTGGATCAAGGGCCTGATTCAGAAGGTAGTACTCCTTGTTACGGCTCGCGTTGTTCCTGTCTCTGCAACCCTAAGCACCGGTAGCTTGGACCCTGCTCCCGACACCAGCTGACCTCTACTTTTTTATATTTTTTAATGTTTTTTATTAATAATTTTTATCTTAAGAAATATTTAAAATTGTAAATAGGTAAGAAGACAATATAAATACTCGAACGAAATCATTATCACGCTGACAACAGCCAAACGGTAAAAGTAGGCTTGACTTAAACAAAAAAATTACCAAGTCTATATAGTTTGTGATAGCGGAAAAAAAAAGTGTAACTTGAACATATTTCTCAGAACGTCGTTGTTTCCAAAACACGTTTTGAAAAAAAAATCTCGACTCAAATTAACGGTAAACTAACCTTTGAGTCTTAATCCAAAATATCTGTATTAAATATCAACCTACGTTGGTGTTTTAATTAATAACAAGAACGTCTTATTTGAATGTAGAACTTGGTTGTTTTTAATTTTCGATTATTCAACTCATTTTTGAATAAATCGATAATTGCTTCATATTTTGCAATAAATTCCAAGCGTTATGTCATCCCGCTTCTGTTTCTTTTCTATGCAAGCCGACGGTGACCGCGGTTTATCTGTTGTCAGCGTCTTAACCTGAACGATAAGTTTATTTTTGACAATTAATCATCGCTGTGATCAGTATGTTTATCCAAGTTGATATAAGCTTTTGCGCAGGCGACCTTCCTTTTTCCTAACGTAATGTATAGGTGGCCCATGTAATGTCCGTAAATACCTATTGGCTTCATCTCCGTGTAGTCCATCACGAAGTTCCATTGGACCCTGCAATTTTTAAATAGATTGTCAAGAAAGTATAGGATTTCTGCCGTAATCTTACCGAAGTTTAGCATGGGCATAGCTTGGGCATCCGCGTAAGGGGCTGTCCATACAGAAGAGACGTGAGGCGAGGACGGGATGCAGACGCGGCAATTTGTATGCAGATCTAAAAGCGACGCGCCTGCGTCTTGACTTTTCTATACGTTTTGTGCCAGGTGAAGTCTGCGTCCCGTCTCACGTCTCTTCTGTGTGGCTCGCGCCTAAGGTAGATTTTAGCACGCACGAAACGCGTAATATTGCCATGAATGAGAAGCCAGATGCCATGTATGGTAGCCTGATAGCCGGGATAACATTACTGCTTTTGATTGACAACAACCGCGATATATAGCGTGCCGCAACAATGGCGACATTAATGTAACACACGTATGATTTCGCGTTTTCGTGAAAATATTTGAATTTCATTAAACGTTATTATTTATTGATTTATTTAAAATTTTCTAAATTACCACCCTGGAGCCAAGCTCAACCCTTCGGGGAAACAGAGCGTGATTTTATGTTATTTTGTAATAATTAGGTATTATTATTGAAATCTGGTTTTCTGAGTTTACAGTTTTTGCTGATTGTGAAGGAAAAACATCGTGATGAAACCTGGGCTTATAGTTAACTATACCTACTCCATTTGTAATAAGATTAGACGTATAGATAAGTCTTTTTTACATTCCGTTCAACCGATTTTGAATTCTATTGCGTTGGTGGCATGTCAAATGGCAGCCGCAGTAGTTGGTATTGTGTAACTTTTTTTGCTTTTAATGCTATCCTTATGCCTACGGTATAGAAGTCAAAATTGGTTGAACGGAATGTAAAAGGGTTTGTTTTAGTGTCTAATCTTATTTCAAATGGGGGGTATTGCTTCCGCCCGCGGCTTCGCCCGCGTATTATGTCGATGAAAGTATAGAACTTCTATACCGTATACCGTTCTATAGTGTAATTTAATTAAATGTTCATTGGGTATTTCACAATGAGTTTAATAAAGTTACTATAACTAAACACGGTTTACAAACAATAAGTATGATTATGATGATTATAATTTGACGCTTAAGTGATGCGGTTGGTGGTTAGTGACCTACTGTTGATTTCTGAGTTCGAACTATGGCGGGTTTTAGAGTCACGCTGAGTCACGCTGCGCGTCGGCGCTGACGGCCTAATATGTATGATTATCGCACTCGTCAGCGCGAGCTGCGCTGAGTGCGATAATCATACATATTGGGCCGTCAACGCCGACGCTCAGCGTGACTCTAAAACCCGCCTAAGGGACGTGTGAGTCGTGTGACGTCATAGGTACTTGAGTTCGCAAGTTTGTCTGCATGTGTGGGTTACATACCACTATAAAAGTATGTCCTTCCTCAGGATGCCATCTATCTCCTTGCCAAATTTTATCGAAATCCGTTCAGTGGTTTAGGCTTGAAAAGGTAATATACAGCCAGACGGACAGACCGACAGACAGACTTGCTTTCGAATTTATAATATTAGTATGGACTAAGGTGTAGACTTTGTGAAGTTAGGGCTTGTAGAGTTAGGGCGTGTAGAGTTAGAAGCTTGGCTCTACATGAGATCGGATCTTTTTGACAATGCGAGCCATCATAAATGGTCTCGTTTTGGCAACATTTTACATGAAAATGTCTTTGGTGGGATTAGATTTAACTTAAACTTACACCGTACGTGAAATTAACGTCTCTATCGAGGTCCACGATTACGTCGAAGGCGTCATGAGTGCGGTTGATCTTCTTCCGGTAAAATTCTACTCGTAACTCATACTTCTCCGTATCTTCGCACTGCATGAGGTTTTCTAGTAACCATTGTCCTATTCCCTAGAAAAAAAAAACAATTATAAGAAAGAAAAAAATCATGTGTTGTGATATTTCATTCACACATTTAGGCCTACTTGCACCACTTACCACTAAAGCTCAAAACACACACAAGGCGGGTGCGGGGCGAGAGCGAGTCGGGTCGTTTTCATCGCGTGAGCCGCGCTGTTCATCGTGTTGACACAGAGTCGGGCGCGGGGCGACAGCGGGTCAGGCGCAGTCGTACTTTGACAGGCGGCAGCGGTTGCAGTTTGAAAATGTCGGGTGATTCGGACACGGACGAAGAATTATTATTTTAAAAAGAAGAGCGCAAAAAAGGAAAAGGTTGTAGGTTCATGACATTAATAAACAAGGACATCAATAATTATGGAGAATATCATCAACTTTGCAGAGAATAAGAAACGGACGACGAACGGTTTTATGAATATTTCCACATGTCTAGGGCAAATTTTGAACATTTAGATATTAAACTGAGTGCAAAAATATACAAACCCGATACAAATTGGCTTGCAAATAGAACTGTTTTAAGTAAAGAAGAAATGAACATATTGGCGCATGAAATGAATTTTTTTACTCAGTTTGAATTTCCTAAGTTTTTATGGTGACATTTTTACAGAATAGCACAACCGCTCCCGCCCCGCGGTGTCAGTGGTGGCGGGCGCGGCTCTCGCTCCGCGCCCGACCCGCGCACGCGTTCTGGGTGTTGACGTCCATATAATTCCTTGAATTACAATTTATGATACCCGCCGTACTCCCGCGCCCGATTCGCTCCCGCCCCGCACCCGCCTTGTGTGTGTTTTGAGCTTAATAGTAGATTATTCAACAAACGGATAAAGCAGTGTCTTATGTCACTGAATACCGAGCGTAACGAAGGATTCTAGCTCTCTCGTGAGCGCTGAGAGAAGCGAGGGAGTTCCGACTAGAATCCTGAGTGCAGCGAGTGGTCAAGCTCGTTCACCTTATTCCTGAGGAGAACTCTACTTTTCAGTTTCTGCGAGGTCATTCATGGCTGCGAGGTTGAAAAGCAATTCGATACTCGTTTTTTTTTTTTGTAAAAGTTTTCTTGTCTACGAATAGTACGAATGTTTAGTTTAGACTCCAAATTCAAATCGCATTATTGACTAGGGGGCGGGGGTGATAGTGAAATTCAGAACATATTATTTCCCGGCTAGACGCTAGGGCTATAATGACTTACTAGTTTATTTAGGTTTGCATCATAATTATATAAATTGTCATTGTCGAGCAGGTGCTGTGAAAATACATTTAGCGCTAAGCGAATCTACAACACAGGTTTAGCGCTTAATTTATTACCCGACTGCCCCAGAAGGAGGGTAATGTTTTGTTCGAGAGTATGTATGTATGTTTGTATGTATGTATGTTTGTATGTATGTATGTTTGTATGTATGTATGTCTATTTCTTTGGCACGCTCTGTAGCTTGAACTGCTTGATGGATTTTAACATACGAGGTGTCGTTAGGTTCGTCTTAATTGTGGGAGTGACATAGGCTATATATTTTTTAATATATTTCATCTGCAAATAGAAAAAAAACGGAGGGGAAGGTTTCTTTTTTTTAAATAAATTATTACAATATTGGTATAAAATAAAAGCTAGTAATGAGTTTATTCCAAATATTTAAAAAAAAAAACAAATTATTTAAAAAAACAAAAAACCCGACTGTAAGGTATTGCAGGCGGGGACAAACTAATAACCTGAAATATGGTGTAACTTTTGTTTGTCCCCGACTGTAATACCTTACAAAAAACGAAGTTCAATGCTTGTTTTTCTCCTTTCGGTTTTAGGTTCTTGCAGTCGGGTTTTTTGTTTTTTTAGTGATTGGTGATGGTGATGCAAGCGGGCCTTATTGTGGTAGCCAATAAAGTTTAATTTATACAAGAAAAAAGAAAACATACCAGAATCTCATAATATCCTAAATCTCATAATATCCTCACCAACAAACTAGTAAAGCTTACGAAAAACAACAAAATCCACATTGTTGTTTTGCTAAGTACACCTAGAACACAATTTCAAATGATTAATAATGAAGTACAATATAAAATAGCAGATTGGAGGATGATCCCGAAACTAGACGCTTTTCCTGTAACTGAAGCTTGTTTGCGGAGCGTTAAATAAAGCTAGATAAGTTGGAAAGTTAAATATCACATGTCAAAAGAGCATATTGATTGTATCTGTAAGTATGTTTAGAAACGACTAGCTCGTAACGTGTTGGTAATTATTTAGATTTTTCGATAGACAATTTTTTTCATCTGTTCACGATTGATGAAAAATTGTTAATTGAAGCAAATCACATAATTATGTAGAAATATACTGCAACCCTGTACTGGACTGTAAAACGGATACAGAGCCTATTGCTATACATACAGAGAAAGACTAAGGGTCAGTCAACGCTCGCACTGAAATTATACCTTTTCGTGAAGAAAATAAGTTCGATAATTGTTAAAAAGTGCGCTTCACGTCGCGTCGCTTCACGTCGCGGTCTGGACTGACAATTTTTTTTTTTTTTTTTGTTTGGGAAATCATCATATGACTTCTCCCGCTCCGGGCGGAGCGGAAGGGCGTGTCAGACTCTTACTGACTAAAACCCACCCGTGTTCCTTCGGTTGCCTGTTGCTAGGGTCCCGGTATCCCTTTCGGACTATTCCGCAACCCTGGCAGGAGTGACCCTAAGCATTATGTGATCGCACGGTGTAGATTAGTGATTGGAGACCATTAAGCTATATAGAGTCTTATTTCCATATTAATAAAGAACATAATCGCGGTGCACCAAGGCATGCAATCAATTGCCTTCATAAACACGATTGTGCTTTATAAATAGGTACAAGCCGTGTGTATTGTACCGAAGGAATGAGATTTTTCATACAAACTGTATTTCCCCTTTTCACCATAAAAGGGGTCATTTTGAAAAATCGTTTATCACGTTTGGGTAATAATGAATGATACTCGATGTGATGCGACTTACGGAAATCTATAATAACTGCGGTTCCCCAGTAAGATATTATATTCATGAGTAATTTAAAATAATACTATTCATGGCAAATAATACATTTTTCTTGTCTGTTTCGTAACTGAAGAGTTTTTATACTTCCAATGAAATAAATTGTATAACAGATAATTTATAAAAAATAAAAAAAAATCTTCTTCGTCGCCGTTTGCATTAAATGTGCATGCGCTTACACACATACATAATTATTTGTGCATACTTAAGAAAATAATAATATAAAAACAAAAAGAAAAAGTTTGTAAGTATATCCGTAAGGATTCTAGTTAGGACACAATGTATGATACTGGTAGGGTTGCCAACCCTACTATACACATAAGTACCCACTGTAATAATATTACCAGAAAAAAAAAACTGGTAAAATAATAAAATACAATAGACGTAGATATATTTAGTAACCAATTCCGCTTGACTATTTTTCAATTTTTCAAGAGTCCTAAAAATCAAATCGCCCGTCACCCCCACTTATATAGGATTGCTGCTCGTGGGGGTGACGGGCGATTTGATTCACTTTGCGTCCAGCGCTCGGTGTGGTAACACGTCGCGTTCTGGTTTGCAATTGGTCAATCGTCATCCTGAGGATGCCTCGTTGAGAGGTGAAACACGTGTCGATTTCTTACATGGTTTTTTAGGACTTTTGAAGAATAGTCAAGCGGAATTGGTTACTAAATATATCTACGTCTATTGTATTTTATAATGGATTTCCGCAAAGTCACGCCTGAATCAATTAACTATGGTAAAATAATTGCAAAAAGAAAAAAAAAAAATGACCTCTGTAGAAAATTTGGGGTAATTCTGTTACTAAAAATGTGAATTTCAAATTGCAATAACTTTTTTATTTCCAATAATATATTATTTTATTTTCGTTAATGTTATTGCAGTACCCCTTTAGGATAGCACAGGGTTTTCGTTACCTACATACTGTATAGGTCAGTAACATCATCAAGCCTCGTCGCTCTCATCCTCGTCTCGTTGATCGAAGTTAACATTTACTTTTACGCATAAGATTTTCTGTTCTTTTGTCGAAAAGTCGACGACAGCTTCAAACGTTCCGTAAACACCAGTTTTTGGCAGCTGCCTGTAGTCCATCACGAAATCAGTGATGCTTATTAGACCCTGTAATATTAAAAAACGGTCAAGAAGTACGGTCAAAATGTTACACTTTTTCGGTTTATCTCTCATTCGCCACAGAGTATAACGTGCGATAAAGAACTTCGTATAAAAAAAAAACCCTAAAAAGTGAAAAATAACTTTAATTTCGATAGTCTTTGGTTTTGAATATTCGTTTGTTGCCATCGACTTCCAATTAAAGTTATTTTTCATTATTTCGTGTTTTTTTTATTAAATTGGGTTGTTTTTTTTTAATTAATTTTTTTCACTTTTTAGTTGGTAGGTACCTACCCCACAATTTCGAATACCTGTCATGTAAATAACAGTGACGGGATCTTAAAACATCGTCCATATAGGCTCAGTGGAAAAAATACGTAAGTAATATTGAAACTAACTCAAACACTACGCAAGCAAAGTTAATATTTATATGGGACCACCTCTGAAGCATAACCTACCAAAATGAATCAAGAATCACCAAAATTAATTCGTAATTGGCGGAGTAATCCCGTAACAAACACACATCGCAAACTTGGGTAACTGCTACAGCCTTTTCCCAACTCTGTTGGGGTCGGCTTCTAGTCTCACCGGATGCAGCTGAATACCAGTATTTTACATGGAGCGACTGCTTATCTGACCTCCACAACCCAGTTACTGGGTAACACGATACCCCTTGGTAAGACTGGTTGTCAGACCTTCTGACGACCCGTAACAACTGTCAAAGATCTACAAATGACAGCCGGGACCAACGGCTTAACGTGCTTTCCGAGGCACGGAGGAGTCTCGGTATGTAAAGATTGTCACCCGTCCACGGACCAACCCCGGCAAGCGTAGCTTAAGAGCGCTATTACAAAATCGAAGTGCACAGATTTAGGTAAATTTGACGGCGCGGATGCGCTTGTGTGCGTCTAGTGAGGTACGCTACGGAACATGCAAACCAATAGGCGGCAGACGCGACGAACAAACAAACTTGATCCTTTCCACATTACTGAAATAAATCAAATTACTATTATTTATAGTTCGTGAAATTTTACTTGTATCGATGAATGTCATTACCTCGAATGGCTTATCTATTGAGTTACGATAGGGTCATAACAATTTACGTGAATTTTAATTTATATTTTATACCACTAAACCGGCAAACTAGCATGCAACTACTGCTACTGGTAACATGTAACAGCAGTTACCGCGGCATAAAGACGCTTGTAATGCCAGAAGCATCACTTGCGAACGCGTACGCAAGTGATGCTTCTGACATCACCAAATGATGTGCAGGCAGGATTTGTGGAATGCACAATGAAATGCGATGTATTTAATTGACTTTGTAATCAGTTTTAGCACAGAAATGTTTTTTTGTAAAAAAAGGATTAATCTAGTGAGGGCGCGTGCGAAAGAAACTGGTTAAGAGAAGTAGGTACTGGCAGTTGCCAATTTTCAATACTTATTGTAATTTATTCAGCAGGTAATAATACAATGGTGCCGATTCTCTTGTACACCGAACTAAACTATCACAAATTCCTTACTTTTGTCTATGAGAATCTAATAGCTATTCTGCCAAAAGAAATCTCTAAAGGAGATTGCCCAGAATCAAAACCGCTCTATAGTGTAAGAGTATGGCCATAAAAATATACTCATAAATTATAAAATATTTTTTTAGCTTTTCTTAGTTAATTTGATCAAAATCGTATGTGGGGTTAATAGTTTGTATTTAATTAGTTAGTTAATCGATTATATGGCGTATTTTGGTGAAAGCTGTGTTGCCAATTTTTAGAACTTCCCTAATCGGTCTTATCGGATCACGAGCGGATGATGAGTTTTAAAAATAATTTTAATCATGACATTTTTCCTCGTTATTAATATTCTAACTTTTTATTAAAATAATACTACTCTACTTATTCAAATCTTTCTTTAGGTGGCAAACAAATCACTTATGGTCAGGATGATTTAAATTAATTGTTGATAACACTGTCGCGGGAAATGTGAAAGGTAAACTGTCAAAAGCGTCACTGTCAAATAAATCATCGTGTTGTTGTTGTGCTAATAAATAATTTATAATTGCGTTGTGTGAGTGTCCAGTGGATTTTGGATTGTGTAGAACGTTTTTACAACTACGGTCCTCTGTGCAGTAAATCAACAACGATTTCGTTAAAATGTCACGCTGTGTGAACTGTTCCCTTTCTTTGGTACAACCTCTACCCCGTCGCCAAGTCGGGGAGGCAACGGATGTAATCGTCAGAATTTTACAATCCTGGATTATTCCAGCAACGGTTAGTTCCCCTACATTTTAGTTAATAGGGCTACATTTAATTCTGTAGCTGATATTACAGCCTATTATTGCAATTGTTTGGTGGGTAATCGGACAGTGGGATGCTGTGCTCACGTTATGACCATTTTGTGGTATCTTAGTTGGGCTCAATTTAGGTCTGTTGTGGCTCCGTTTTTAGACGACATATTTTATGAATACGATAGTAATATAGACTAATAAATAATATAATAATAAACATCTGTCGGGCATGCCACCGACCGGGAGAATCAATCCGACACATTATCTCCGGGTGTTCTCGTCTAGCTAACGGAGAGTACTTGCACAGACACAACCTTGTAGCCAGGATTATCCATCACCAACTTGCTCTGGAATACAGCCTTGTGGAATCGGAAGTGCTGTACTACAGGTATGTGCCCGACCCAGTTCTCGAAAATGGAAATATCATATTGTACTGGGATCGATCCATCATCACTGACAGGACTATTGTTACCAATAAGCCTGATATAGTGGTGGTGAATCGAACAGAGCGGTGCGCAATGATCATTGACATAACGGTCCCGCATGACGGAAACCTCCAGAAGGCCGAAAAAGATAAACAAATCCAAGTATCTTGACTTGGCTCACGAGGTTGTCGACATGTGAGATGTGGACTCTGCGATCATTGTGCCGATAGTCGTATCAGCCAATGGCTAATACGACTATCGGCAATATGCTAAGAGCCTCTACCAACACCTATATAGGCTGGGTTAAGGGCCTGGTTCAGAAAGCGATACTCCTGGACACGGTCCGTATTGGCCGGTAGCTTGGACCCTGTTCCCGATACCGGTGGGCTACTATTTTTTATATTTTTTATAATCTAATAATTTAAAAAATATAATTTATATGTAAATAATAGATTAATAAAACTATTTCATTCCTATATTCAATCATTTTTATTTTCTACTTCCTACAAGTGCAAAACTACATTTGGCACCTACCTATATAATATTATTTATTTGGGATCATTAATTGATTTGTTAGAACTATTTTCTGTTGCATATCTATATAAATTCAAATCATAATGATGTAAAGGAATGCGTTTTTTAGTGGAAGATTTGTTACAAAACTAACCTTAAAACTGAACAGAAAATCAAAGAACCCCACAAAATAAATGGATTGTTTGTATTTTCTTTGAGACTACGACATCACCCCTCTTTTATATCCAATTTATGCTGTCATACAAAATTGTTTGATGCGCAACGGCGCTCCGTAGATTGGGCATTTTCCTTTAAAAAATATTTAGACACAACTAAAATCGAATTTGTTTGCCCTACCCCGGGATTTTTTTTTGAGCCGGAGGCGCGCATGTTCGGCAGCCTCGACGTGTTTTATATGGAATTTTTCACTTTTTGTATGGAAAATATAAAAAAAAATACCTACATGTTGAGTATTAGGGGTTTATGGGATTTATAAAGGGGGTTGAAATTTTCATTATTTTTGCGATAGTACCCACCATTTTCGAGATATAAGCAAAACAAAATAAAAAAAGTACTATTTTGCAACTGTAGTCGAGGGGTTTGAATTATCTATTAAACCGGGAAAAACGCTCTCCTCATAAAACTTTATTCATGTGGCAACATTTTCTGGTTCCAGAAATCATTATCTTTGTAAACTTTTAGTGGGTATTCAGAACCAGTCCACACTGCAAATAAACACACATTTTTATTGTAGGTATATTATGTTCATTTTCTATATATTCAAATTAGAGTATCAGTGGAAAATATTGATCAATTTCCATTACTCATAATATTTTTTTTTGAGATTACGCGGCGCACACGTGCGCCTGTGTGCGCCGCGTATCAGCGGGTGATACGTCCTCCCTCAGGAAGCGCTTGGCGCGGACTGAAGCTAAACTCCGCGCGTCCCGAGATTTATATTGATTTTTAGCATTGCATACAACAATTGTTTAAAAATATTATTTTACTCTAAAAAAGTCTAATTTTTTTTTTAAGCATGGTGACATTATGACCTTTTTTAGTAAATACTTTGTTTAAATTTGAAATGTATATTCATAGATAAAAAATATAATTTCGGACGATAAATTATCAATATCTATCTGTTTTACGGAATTATTTTTGGTGCATTACTGAATGAAACATAAAAAAATTACTTATGCGCTCCAAAGTTCAAGATATAGTTGTACCATGGACATTATTATAAATGATTAAATTACTATATCTTCGATGTAACAACGCGTCAAAAGACGCCCTAAAGTTAAATTTTATGAAACAGCCTTGCAAAGACAAGGTTTTTACTGATTTATGTAGAGAAATTGTTTTTTTTTTTAATGCTCTCCCAAGATAAATAATCAAACTTTCTCAGGCACATTTTTTTTAAATTTTGAGGCTATATCTAAACCTTAATCACACGTAAAAAATCGATTAAAACGCTCAAATTCAAGAAAATTTGTAATAGCCCTCTTAACCTGATGGTTTGACCCGTGCGGCTGTTATCACTTAACCAGGAGCTCCTCCTACCTCTGAAATTATAATACTCACGGGTACTAAGGGACAGTCGGGAGGATCAATGTTGGCCATAGTGAGGGCTCGCTCCACGTTTTTCTTCGCGTGTTTCATAAGGAAGTTGCAGCCACAATCGTCGGACATCGTCTGGAAGTACTTGAAGCCGCCGTCGACTAATTGATATATGTCTATTTTCACCTGTAAAATGTATAGCGGTGGACAATAGTGGACATGTATACTGTATAGTGTATGTAGATAGCTTCATCAACTATACTCCATTTGAAATAAGATTAAATAAACATTTTACAGTTCGTTCAACCGATTTTGACTTCTATTGCGTTGGTAGTATGACAATGTGTAACCTTTTTTTGCTTTTAATGCCATCCTTAAGCCTACGGTATAGAAGTCAAAATCGGTTGAACGGACTGTAAAAAGGTCTGTTTAAACGTCTAATCTAATTTCAAATGGAGTACATAGAGGTACCCCAGCAAAAGACACGCAAGTTCAAATCTGACATAATACGTACCAACAAATATTAGAAGTTATTCAGATCGTGACATGAGTCGCCACGGTGCGACTTCCGAAGAGGAGAGCGGCGCGGGAACATTCAAGCGCCGCCCCGCGCCACAAGACGCACCGCCATACGTCGTGGCCTTGGTCTTTAAGGGGGATGCGATAAGGTAGCCCGCGAAATTCAAATTTTCTTACGTTTTTTGCAATTTGCAGGTCAGTGTCAGGTTCTATTTTGATCTAAATATGATTCGCGACCGTAACAAATATAGCTTTACAGAATTATAATCATTAGAATCAGCAATACAACTCCATAAGTTCATATAAGTGCCAAATGTCATGATTTCATGAAATAGTCATTCAATACAGTTACATGAACTTAGAGAGTTGTGTTGCTAATTCTAATGATTATAATTCTGTAAATCTATATTTCTTACGGACACAAATAATATTTAGATCAACATACAACCTGATACTGACCTGCAAATTGCAAAAAACGTAAGAAAATTTGAATTTCGCAGGCTACCCTGAAGCTGCCTTAAGCCACGGTGCGATTTAATTGCCTGTAGCATACATTATGTTGAAACAACAAAAAAAATTGCACCGTCTGAACAATGTTTAGCCAATACAGGTCATTTGTTGCCTCAATTTAATGTATGCCACAGGTAAGAAATTTAGCATAATCAGCGTATAATGTTCCCACTGCTGGGACACAGGCCTCCTCTCTACGACAGAGTGGGCTGTAATCGACCACGCGGTAAGAAACTTGCTAAATGGGGCTTTAGACTTACGGCTATCCTACAATCGACGACTCTCTTGAGGTCCACGTGTACACCAAAGCAGTCGTGAGTACGGTTGATCTTCTTGCGAGTCATGTCTGTGACCATCTCGTACTGCTCCGGGTTATCACAGGGCCCTATGTTTTGAACCAACCATTGTCCTGTACCCTGAAACATTTACACTAATATTTTAGCAGATAAATCTACATCTACACTAAAAAAAGTTGAAGAGTTTGCATTTGTTTGAACGCGCTAATCTCGGGAACTCCGAACTACCACTCGGATTTGAAAAATTATTTTTGCATTTCATAGCCTAAAATTGGAATAAGTCTTACTTAGAAAGATGTTTTAATCATTTTATAATGATTATAATTCTGTAAATACTTATATTTTTTATGGTCGATAAATTGCAAAAGAAGTAAGACAATTAGAACTTCGCGGGCTACCATTGCGGAGTCACCTTAAATGCATAGGGTCCTTCAAAAACTTACAAGTATGAGACCACGCCAACTAAACACACCCGGAATGCACAAGCCGACCACCACAAGCCAGAAATTTTTTAACATTCTTCCTCGACTTCAAAGAATACAACAAATGATGGGTTTGCACGGCTTTAAATACAAATACATCATGACATGTCGAATGAACATTTTGATCGTATCAATAAAAAAATAATTAAATTAATAACATTAAAATTGTTGACATTTACAATTTGATTATACGTTTTGGTGTTTTCATTGTTCTCTGTTTCACGCTATCGAAAAATTATAAATTTTATTATTATTACATATTATAAATTAAAGTCGCTTTTCGTGTTTGTCTGTATGTCCGCGTTGTTCTTCTAAACCACGAAACAGATTTTGATGAGGTTTTCACCATCGTTTAGAGAATTTATTCCGGAAGGTTTATGTGTATAATATTAAAGTCATTCGTAGTCTTTGACAGTCGTTACCGGTTTGGCAGAAGCCCGAAAGTCTGTCAACCAGTCTTTCCAAGGGGTATCGTATTGCCCAGTTACTGGGTTGTGGAGGTCAGATAGGCAGTCCCTCCATGTAAAATACTGGTATTCAGCTGCATCCGGTTAGACTAGAAGCCGACCCCAACATAGTTGGGAAAAGGCTAGGCAGATTTATGCAGACTAGAGCTATCCTGGATAACATGACAGAACATGACTGACTGGTTATTCTAAGCAAGCGTGTTCCATGCGCAACCATGTCAAGTAAATGACATTTATTACTCACGGGTTATAAGGGGCAGTCTGGAGGATCAACTTTGGCCAAAGTCGAAGCTCGCCTCACGTTTTCATCTGCGTTCTCCTTGAACCACGTGCAGACAGAATCGTGCTTCAATGTTTGGTGGTACTTGAAACCGCCGTCGACTTCTTGGTAACGTTCTATTTCTACCTGTAATATTATAATATTTCATCTATATAAGGGTGAACTTTTATTCATGGGCATCCTCTTAAGCCAGGGTTGCCGGGAAAGTCCGAAAGGGATACCGGGACCTTGGTAATAGGCAACTGAAGGAACACGGGTGGGTTTTAGTTCGTAAAAGTCCGACACGCCCAGCTCCGCCAAGAGCGGGAGAAAAGAATTGATGATTTACCACCCTCAAAAAAAAAAAACAAAAAAAGTGTCATTATGAACAACTTTCAGTATGGGACCAACACTGAAAAAGCCAAAACATTAACTGTTAATAAATTTGTAATAGTTTTTTTTTTTGCGTTTTCCTTGACTTTAAGAATGTAGACGAAATCTTTGTTATGAAAGCCGCTTTGCTTTGGCTATCATCATCATCAATTCAGCCGAAAGTAGTCCACTGCTGGACATAAGCCTCCCCCAAGCCCCGACCTTCGACCGGTTCTTTGCTTCTTTAAGTGGCAGGATCTTGGGTAACCATGGGGCTTTTTAATTGTCAACAAACTTAAATCAATTAAATCTAGGAAGTCACACAAGTCTACCATTAGCTATTCACTCGTTTTTCCTATAAACGTTTTTCTTTTGTTTTTTTCTTACACTAGTCTACGAAGAGCCATTTGTCAGTGACTCAGTGTAATTTTACCTGAAAGTATTAACTTACGGCGTACGTGACATTCAACTCTCTATCGAGCTCAACACTTATGTCTAAACAGTTATGGGTTCTGTTTATCTTCTTGCTCTTGATTACAATCATAATCTCTGTTCCGGGTTCTCACATGTATGTATTTTCAGAACCAACCGTCGTCCTGAACCCTGAAATCAGTAATTTCTTTTTTCGATCATTCGGACCGCGAGAAAACGAAATCCAACACCGTTGGATCGGTTCACTAATGAATAATTTTTTAATTTTGTGTTTAGACGTTTCACTTTGCAGAAGAGATGCCGAACGCACTTAAGAGGAAATAGGGTTGGTCCTCTGTCCATACAAACGCTCTCGCTTATTTTCTCTCTGGTTTATGACCTTAGAGCAATGTTTTTTTTACAGTAAAATAAATATCAACTAGTTATATGCCCCTATGTTGTCCGTTTTGATGATACAGAAAATCCTCAAAATTGCCTGTTTAGACCGCTGTCGTCAGAGGCCTATTGTACAAATTTGACAACTACTAATGAAGAAAGAAAAACATAGGGGCACAGTAAATATCCTTCCTAAAATATAAATATCCTTTACAAAATTATATGCCCCTATGTTTTCCGTTTGATGATACAGAAAATCCTCAAAATTGCCTGTTTAGACCGCTGACATCAGAGGCCTATTGTACAAATTTGACAACTACTAATGAAGAAAGAAAAACATAGGGGCACATTAAATATCCTTCCTAAAATATAAATATCCTTTACAAAATATCTTTCAAATTGGTCCAATATTGGAGGAGGAAATAGACGAGAGCCGAACCTCGAATTATGACTTTATGTATGGAGAAAAGACTGACCCTATTTCCTCTTAAGACAAGGCACTTGAACATTGCAGCGGGACGAGCAGCTCCATAGTCTTTTTAAATCGTTAAAACTCAAGATACTTTACAAACGTCCAAGTAGGATACCACCCCAATTAGTTACGAATGGAATACACACGCAGACCACCAAAACAACAAAAAGTTCCACATTCTGACAGGACGACGAATGGTGGATATGCTCGGCTTTAAATATACATTCATACAATACCATGTCAAATGAACATTGTGATCGTATCTCTTGAGTAAATTAATAACATTTGTCAACATTTACCAGTTGATAATGTTTCATATTTTATTGTTCAGTGTTTTTTTGCGGCAAGATATTTATAATCTATAGCAATCAGTTACCAGCACCACACGTTTTGTGGTTATTTCGAGTCTACCTACAGACTCGGAGGTTTTCGTACATGTAACCACTTTTCAGACTAACAAACCAATGCCAAGCTCGGGCCAGTTCTTCGGTGGGTTCACGCGTAGAGATGGGTTGTAACAGGTTAAACACGATATCTGTTATCACTGTGACTGTGACAAAAAAATCACAGCTCCAAATATCTGTTATTAAATCACAGCCTGTTATTTTTGCACGGACGATAAATACGCAGCCCGTTATTTTTGTACGGACGATAAATACGTATTTAAATCTCAATCGAATGTCTTCTTTATTTCTTTTGGTTTAAAGTCGAAAATCGTATCCGAAGTTTTAACAGTAACAGCCGCGGTAACTGTTGAGGAGCTGTGATTTTAAGTAAGAGATATTTTTTATCGTCAGGAGCAACTGTTATCTGCTATTTTTTAATATCTGTGATTTCTATCTGTGACGATAAATATGCCTCACTCCTAGTTCACGGACCATTCTTTACATCTTGAGGCGGCAGTCGCTCCATGTAAATGCAGTTTTTTTTTTTAATAAATGATGTACAAGTTCCTTAAACTAGGCACACAATTAGACCTCTGGGGTCCGTCTTAGCATGCCATGGCCTGAGATTTGATCAACGCGCTACGTTATAATCGAGTTGATGTAATGGTCTTTCAACTTACGCTTTATATTTTTACTATTCATTGAGTCTCTAATGTCTACAGGTATTTGGTTTAGTAAATTGGGTATTATGAAAGAAGCGGAACGCCTGCCATATAAGTCACTTTGGCACTTGAAGTGATTTTGATTTGGCTTGTCGTGTATTCACATCATATTTTACTGGAATTTGAATACCTCTGTTATCAAAGTGATCTATGAGGAACATATACTCAGTGCGCGCCAGAACAGGTAATACTTTGCAATGTTTAAATAACCCCGTGTAGTTGTCTTGGTATTTCTTTTTTACATAGTTTTTAGTTGCTTTATGCAAAACTGGAAGTGGTCTCGGTGTCGGCCTAAGATCGGACGAGACCTGGCTTCCGACCGCGATGATTCGTATTGATAATTGAAAAGACACGTTTCGTTTTTGTATGGGACTCCGGCCACAACATGTACACTTTGTATAACCTGGAAAACGAACCCCTGAATACAATTAAGGCATTTTTTTTTCATAATATCTGATATTTTTTAGGCACTAATTATACTGAAAATGTTTGACGTTATACGACCATCGACAGCCAGCCATGACGGATTGGTTGGACAGATGACGTTTACATTTAAAAAAATAGGGGTGAGGCGTATGTATCGTAACAGATAGCAATAACAGATATAAAAAAATAACAGATAAAAATTGTTCCTAACAACAAACCACACCTGTTACATAAAATAACAGATCCGCGGCCTTTACTGTTAATACATTATAACAATCCCCACACAGACTGTTACCGTGGCTGTTACTTACGTATTTATCGTCCGTAACAGGCTGTTGTTTAATAATAGATAGATACGTTATCGACTTTAAACCAAAAGAGATACAGATGATATTCAATTGAGATTTAAATACGTATTCGTCAAATCGTCAAAGATGTGATGTCAAATACCAATAGACAATGTTTGAATTTTTCGTCCAGAAGTACCTACAAATCTATAACCCTCGTTTTTTTTTTTAAATCATGAGTCACACTTTATAATTCATCAAAAAAGTTGTTTTTAAGGTAGCTATCTTATTATCTTATCTTAATAGCAGAGAAATACATGCCTTTCGTATTTATTTAAATAACGCCTACGTGATTTTATTATGTTTAAATGTAACATGACTTCTGGACGAAAGCATAGTGCAAGTAAGACGACGCCATGATCAATAGAATATGGCAATAATTTGATAAACTATTATTTTTTGTGCCAACGAAATCAGGGGAATATTCAGGAAAGAATATTTTTCCTCAATTCGTGTATTTTTTTTCCTTTTTGTTCATTAGCGTACACTTTATGGCCGAAAATGAAACTTGTCTCTTAATTACATTTAAATTAAATAAAACAAGTATCAACACGGGTTATCGCAATATGTACAGGGATAAACAGTCGCATATTACTACCCCTGAGCGAATTTTCATAACAAGTTTTTTATATGTTAAGACCATAGAGATATAATATAGTATAGAGAGCGCGTATTGCACAAATCGCTTAGTGCACATCGTAGACAAGTGAGCTATAGATACTTATATTGATAAGTGTATGACAGATAGGGATGTGCAATGACGTGCCAATCGGCAACGAGCCATCAATAAGGTTTGTCGATAAGCTGTGTGTGATCGTTATATTGTAGGTTGTGTTTAGTCATAATTATATTTATAGATACTATTTTATTAATGATAACACTCCGTTTTTTTAGTTTTACACGAGTATTCTTGTTGTTTATTCTGTTTTTTACTAAATTTACATAGAACAAACAAACTAAGAACATATAGGCTTATAAATATAGACTCAATTAAATGAATCATCCATTTTAATATTTTATTCTTGATTTAATTTACTTTTTTGTAATTGTTCAAAATCAATTAAACAGTTTAGATGTGATATCGTAACATTCCATACTTTACGTTTACGCTATAATACTTTCGCATTACAAATATTAGAAAGTATATCGTACAAAAGTCACATTCAATTTATTTATAACAAAATAAAGATTATAAGATTATGAGAATTTTTATTTATATTTGTACTAATTTTGCAGTAAATACATTGCTTCTTAACTACTACCTAAGTGTTTCGCTAAGGGACTGGTCAAGCAATGTAAACGATACTTCACGTAAGCGTTAGCTCGCTTAGTACAGGGCGCCGCTTGCGACACGTTAGTGATGTGCTCGTTTCTTCTTTCTAACGTAGGCTATCGAAAATAATGTCGATTGTCGTATGAATTTATATTACTATTAAAGTTTATTCTTCAATTTGTCAACCGCGCTGAGATATGGATATCGATAATTGTTACTTGTTGTTACGGATTTATTTAATATTTTTTTTTTACATTTGCTTATTAATATAAAATAATATTATTGGAGTTTACTCATTAAGAATCCATTTTCATATAAGGCCCCCGGTATGGAAATTTTATGAGGAGTGAAATTTATAGAAGTGTAGCACTTGTATTATTCGTAAAAAAATACATATTTCACACCAAGTTGAGGCTAGAGTTGCAGATACAGCGACTGAACACTTGTGTGTGTTCAGTCGCTGTATCTATACTTGCTAATGCCTGCCCCTTTTGAGCATGAACACACAAGTGTTCAGTCGCAGTATCTATACTTTTTAATGCCCGCCCCTTTTGAGCATGCGCAATAAGTACCACCAACAATGTGTTACGCATATTTTTTTGAGTACGCCTGGAAAAAGCATCGTGTGTGCCGTATCTATTTCGATGTTTAAGTGAAGAATAAGGTTTATTATTGATTGTAGAGTACGTTCTGATTTAATGTGAATGTGTTGTTGTGACCTTCGGGTACGTGAACTCAGTCGCCCGCGCCGTAATATGTTACGATAGCTATTCGGGGGTGAGGTAAGCTTTGATACCTACGGAGCTTGAAATAACACGGCCTTAATCGCGACATCAGTGGCGTTCTTCTGGTCCTCAGAAGTGTTTCAAACCAATGTTATACATACACCTTCCATAGAGAGGTACAGTGAACCATCACAGATATGATCTCTCCTAATAATCATCTACCTAGCCTTTTCCCAATTGTGTTGGGGTCTGCTTCCAGTCTTAACGGGTGCAACTGAATGCACGTATTTTAATTGGAGCGACTGCCTATCTGACCTCCAAACCCCAGTTAACACGATACTGGTTGAACTGTAAGACTTGTAAGACTGGTTGCCGCAACGACTGTCAAAGATAAAATAAGAATGACAGCTGGGACCAACGTCTTTACGTGCTTTCTGAGACTCGGAAGACTCGGTATGTAATGGATGGTCACCCCTCCACGGACTGACCTCGGCAAGCATAGCTTAACCTTTGATCGATCCGTGCGGCTGTTGTTACTTAACCACAAGACCTCTCTTATCAGAATCAATTAAATAAGACTATATATACCTAAAATATTAGCATTCAGACAGCCTCTTCAAGTTTGTACTCTGTTTTTGTGGCATCCAGGTGACATGGTAAAGTGTAGTTACGTCTTTTTTTTCTTGTCCTATAGTGTGTCCCACTGCTGGACAAAGGCCTCCCCTTTTTCCTTCCAAATCTCTCTGTTTTGTGCGATTTCTGGCCATGTTGGCCCCGCAAACATTATTAGAACATGATTAGATCGTCACACCACCTTTGCCGCGGTCTACCTCGACGGCGATGTCCTCCTTTAGACGTCCAGTGAGTAACGTCATTTACGGGAAAAAAAATTCACTCTGCGTCCGGCGGTCGGCGTGGAAACACGTCGTTTTCGGATTCGCGACAAGTCAATTGTCATCCCCCGTTGAGAAGTGAAACACGTGGCGATTTCTTACAGGGTTTTTTATGACTCTTTAGGAATAATTAATGGAAATAGGTTACTAAATATGTCTACGTCTATATTTTTATGTAATTTTTTGTAATGTGCGTTTAGTTTGTGCAGAATAAACAATTTTTTCTCCTTCTTTCTTTCTTCTCTGTTTTAAAATCAAAATCAATAGTCATTTATTCAAACTAGGCTGAGCATCAGTACTTTTCGAACGTCTCAATAACATAAGACAGTCCCCCAAAACGCCCACCCTTCACCACTTCCTAGTGTTTTAGCTGGGAAGAAGAAGTGGCGCAAGAAACTCCACAGCAGCACAGCTGTCTGTTTAGTTAGAAAGTAAGTGATGGCAGTCTGGCCCACTAGTCCTCGATGCGTTTGACAATCTTCCTAGCACTTTTTAATGGTCTTCCATAGTTCATCACTGGGCACTGACTTTGCTATTGACTCTAGGCCGTGTTCAATAAGCTCTGGAAGTGGACAAAGACGATGGTCAACGCCATAAAATAAAAGATTTTTTGTATATTTGAAAACTTGTTCACTGTTATTTGAATGTAGTTAATATTTTACAAGTTCTGTTTATATTACAGTTTTTTTTTATGAACAACTAGCTGCGCCCGCGGTTTCACCCACATAAGTCTCGATTCCGTGGGAATATCGGGATAAAAACAACGTCCACTATGAGACCAAACCTGAAATCGCAAAAAAAATCAGCTGTTCTCTACAATTTGACATGTTATGCGAACATAATGTATGGAACGACTGATATTTTTTTCGCGATTTCAGGTTTGGTCCCATAGTGAAAGTTGTTCATAATGATGAGTAGGTATAATGACCCCTTAAGAGGATTAAAACGAATAAAATTATAATAATAAAATTTCACCTTGAATTTATTCTACAGATAAAAGTTTTCTTTCGATTTAAATTCAGTTGATTTCTCCACTTGTTACTGCGGATAATCCCTTTAATTTAGAATAAATCTTTATTTTTTCTTTCTATTCATCATCACAATCATCATCGTCTTCTTCCACAACTTCCTTGAACTCTACATGCATCTCCAGGCATGCAACCTCCTCGGTTCCTCTCAGTATGAAAGCCTGGGCGCAGTAGTCGCCGTATAATCCATCTTCGGGTAGTTCGTTGTAGTCGAATACGTAGTCGCTGATGTGGTACTCTCCCTGGGAACGAGGAAGAATGATGTTGGGATTAATTTCACTTGGATATGATTTTTCAATCGTCAGAAACTTTTATCTGATGCTGGGGCCACACTAACGGCCAACGTCAATACCCATCAATGCCATAAACAACTCGGTAATTATTCCGTTAATTATAGCGATAAATTGAGTGGCCACATTTGAACGGTCAACTTACAACTTCCAGTTACTTTATAATTAGCAGTTACAGCTATTGTATCATGTAAGCGGGCACGCCCTTTGTGCCTGGAGTTTGTTGCGCCACTTCTTCCCAGCTAAAGCACTAGGAAGTGGTGAAGGGTTTTGGGGGACTGTCTTATGTAATTTTTGGCGTTCGAAAAGTGCTGATTCTCAGCCTAGTTTAAATAAATGACTTTTGATTTGATTTCATTCAACGTCAATGCTCATTTGCCGCCACTCGAGTTGTCGCCTAACGTCAAACGCCATTGTGAATACCGAGATGCGATAGGATTGGCTACACCTACGGTTAACGACAATCATCGCGATAGTCGACGGCGTTTTCCGTTGGTGCGACCCCAGCATGAGGGATACATAGCAGCTAAATTCTAGCCTCATATTTACCGCCTGATCTCTCTCTGGTCGTGTCGGATTGCCGTCCCATCGGGGAGTGAGTGCGCCTGTTTCTGCGCACACATTTGTGCACAATAATATACTCCAGCGCCGAAAGCTAGTCTACGTTGAGATTGACCGCCGTGGCCGGAATACGGTCTGGAGGACTATACAGGGTTATTGGTAAAACACCAACTTAAGGAGTCATTGTACTCATAATTATGAACAACTATGGTCGACTACCATCCTATAATACCACTTATTGTTTTTAGAAGTCTAAGTTTAGAAGTTTGAAGTTTAGAAGTTTTAGAAGTTTAGTATTGTTGCATAGTTTAAAGGGACTACCAAAGCGTTTAGAAGAAATCAATACCTCTGCTACAGGAAATTCAGGCGGGTCGATGCCAGCAATTTCCATGATAGCCTTTAAGTTGTTCTCGGCGTACTTTTTGGCAAAGTTGATGAAGCAGTCGTCGGCTAGTACCTGGTACTGCTTGCATCCTCCGTCCACGTATTTGCATATGTCTATGCGGACCTGGAAAATTACATGTCTTTTTTAGGTAGGGCATTCAAGATCGACCTATAACCATTCGAAAGTTATCGAATATATCTCTTATCTCGTTTAGGTAAGGTATAAAATCGAAGAAGGTAAGGTATAATTTTTAGCGGTTTAGTTATTACACCTACCACTGTTTTGTCTCTGCATTACCCAAAGGTTGACTGGTAGAAAATGCCTATGGCATTAAGTCCGCCTCTGTACATTTGTGTGTGTATTAAATAAATAAATATAATTCTCATTTATACTTATTGCAATGAGATAAGAGTTACATTTAAATGACTTATTAATGGTTTTACGCCATTAAAATTTGACCGTGAATGCGCTGCCTCCTTTACAGTTCGTGCGTAAATGTGGCTTTAGAGATGATGACAGTTTCTTTTTCGATTATCTTATTTTACTGTCTTTGTTAAAATAACATTATTTATACCATTCCCCCTCTAAAAAGCTTATTTTATTCACTGAAAACAGTGAATAAAAAGCACTTTTAGTCACTGTTTTGGTGTTTGAATTTAGAACACATCAATATATTCGAACTCCATCTCAATGCTGTACAACCTCCTTGAGAAAAAATACTCGATACAAACTCCGATGTGATTGGTTGACATTTTCGACAAGGAGTTTAGCATTAGAATAAAAACTGTTTTGTGTTCTTTGCGGTCATTAGTAATTTGGCGCTATTTCAAATACTGTAAGTTGTATGAACACACAGTTTAGTGTTACTTCATAATAAATCGATTGAAAATGCATTCAAGTTATGAAGAAGATGTGTTAACACCCGAGTTTATGAAAGAGAGGGCGGCCAATATAGTAGAAAAATTGCTACCCATCAAATCACGACTGGTTTACATCAAAGCCTACGATGAGTTTTGCAAATGGGAAAATGAAAATCAAGTTTCTGGAACATTTTCAGAGTCTGTTTTCCTAACTTATTTTAATGAGTTTTTGAAGAAAAAGAAGTCATCGACATTTTGGAGTACGTATCCTATGCTACGGTGTACTATAAAAACAAGGCATAGCATTGATATAATAACATAATCGAAGTTGCTAGTTCTTTTTCTCGTAGTCATGGTATAAAGTATAGTATGCAACTCTTTAATAAAACGGATTTATATCGTGGGCCATGAATCACTCGCGTCGCTCAGGATTCTAACACTTGAATCACACGCTACGGTCGTGATTCAATCGTTAGAATTCTTCACTTGCTCGTGATGCATCTATGGCCCTCGCTTTAAATCCGTCCTTGATTCACTAATTGCATAATATACTATTGTTCGATCATTTCTAATATTAGTAATTTCTAATATTCTGGAATGTTCAAAAAAGTTTGCTGTCCAAATCTGTGTTTTTTTTTTATTTTTTTTATATCTGTTGGGAAATCATGATTAGATTTTTTTTAATGAGCTTGCTTGAATAAAAAACCTGTAGCGCGGTTGGAAAAGTCATGGGCTATCGCATGATTATTCCAACCGTGGCTTCTATTTGTCACTGAACTGCACCTAAACGGCTGAACCGATTTTGATATTCTGTATGTGTTTGAGTGGGCTGGATGGTTTAGATTCACAATTGGACAACGTCTGCCCGATCAGATCGTTTGTTTATAAAATGTTTTTAATATTGAAAAGATTATAAACCCACTCCAAATTCTTCAGTCCATGCTTCTTCCAACTTTATATCTGCGTTGAAGCAGTCGTGTGTCCTGTTTATTTTTTTCTGTGTGACGTCGAACTGGAATATGTGTAGCTCGTCCTCACATTGCGTGATGTAATTGACATGCCACAGGCCAGGACCCTGAAAAAAAAAACGTCCATTCTAATCCTTACTTCCTAACTAATTTACTAATTTTATTAATTTAGTATTTTTACTAATTTACTAATTAACTAATTTTACTACTTTACTCATTTTACTAATTTACTCATTTTACTAATTTACTAATTTTACTAATTTACTCATTTTACTAATATTTACTAATTTTACTAATTTTTACTAATATACTTATATATAATATACTAATATTATAAATGCGAAAGTAACTCTGTCTTTCTGTCTGTCGCGCTTTCACGCCAAAACTACTGAACCGATTTAAATGAAATTTGATACACAGATAGTCTTAGAGCCTGAGAAATACATAGGCATAACTACTTTTTATCGACATACCACGCGGGCGAAGCCGCGGGCGGAAGCTACCCGAGACACCAGGTGGCATACCCGTAAACCAAAATACACGGTACAAGTACATCCCCGGTCATGCCGCGGTTGCGAAAGTAACTCTGTCCGTATCTATTACCTTTTCACGCCTTAACGATTGAACGGATTTGTACACAAATAGACCATGACCTGGGGGTAGGACTTTTAATCCCGGTAGTACAATCCCGTGGGATAATTTCCGTTCTTCCTCGCGGGTGGAGCCGCGGGCAAAACCTAGTGCAAAATTAATATGGCTGCGTGTGAAGCTTTCTGATTGGCAAAAAGACAATTTCAAGATATTTGTCACATCAGATGATTATCAAACGATATTATTACTAATTAACGTGCTTCCGAAATACGCAGAGATCTCGGTAAGATGGTCGCCCATTCTCGGACCGACCGCGGCAAGCTTGGCTAACCCTGATCGCTCGACCCGTGCGGCTGTTATTACTTAGCCACGAGACATGAGCTCCTCGATATAAATAAGAAAAAGGGTGTTGAAGTCTTACTATGTCTCCCGTACCGAACACCAGTGGAAAGACACAACATAGGACCCCACATAGTACGCACAATTTCAACATAGCACTGTTTGTAATAGACGTTTTAGTACACTGTGATTTTCAACCAATCGAACCCAATATATAATATCTCAATTGTATAAACATGTCATGTTTAGTGGCCATATTGATAGTATCGAATGGCGTGATGAGCTTCGGTGTAAATCATGATACACATCGTTATAAATTTACATTATTTTCAATCGGTACCTTGTCAATTGAATATTATCTTGTAGTTAGTAGTGCAAGGTTATTATTTTGATATAAATTCTATTGCCCGCGGCTTCGCTCGCGTGGAGGTCGAAAATTATCCTACCGGAACGTACTACTGGTATAAAAAGTTTCCTATGTCCTAATACAGGTCATGGTGTAACTATGTGTCAATATTCATCATTTTTTTTAAATCCGTACAATTCATTCCAAATCCGTTCAACCGTTTCCGTGAAAGTGAAAACACAAACTCACTTTCGCATTTATAATATTATAAGTTGGGATTTTGAAGGATTGCTCGATTGGTGGCTTCACTCAGTAAAGCAACCGCGAAAGCAGTAAACATTACTGTGTTCACATAACAATACAAGCTGCCTATGACAAGTGGTACTTAACGTGAAAAAAAATCCGATGATTATACGTTTCAAAAGGTACTTTTATATAGAAAAGTTTTCAAAAAGTACAGTTCTATTCCGCTTCCGTATACAGGGTGTTAGGGTAAACGCCGTTATCCTTGAAACCAGTGGTTTGGTGTCATTTATAGAACGTAAAATCAATGGAAAATTACGAGTTTCTTTTTCTTTTTTTTAAATTACCTTTTACCACTCGAATATTTCACCCTTTCACCTATGCGCTAAGGCAACGAACTTACGTCTCAACACGGGTGGGGGTCGCAGAACGTGACCAGACCGGCCGCGAGCGCGACCCCTCCCTCAGTCAGTCAGCTGTTTCGCTAAAAATCTTTTAATGAAAATAACGTTTTTGTTTGGTGTTACTCGGTCATTTATTTTTATATTTAAGTCAACACATGGTTTGAGTGATAACGGTGTTCACCCTTAAACCCTGTTTAATGGCCGGTCGGAACATGAGGCGAGTCGCTGCGATCAAGCAATCTCTGTAAGCACTTTGATGAATGGTCTGACATATACCCGTTATTAGGTGTATCTGTATTGCTGTTAACTCCTAAATTTGTTTCGTATCTCCATCGATATTTCGGTACCTATCGCCTATCGCAAACGAAAGGAGACTTGCATACGATCCTTTACCCACTTGGCTATAACAAAATATAACTATGTGTGGTGATTAAATGAACTCCGTGTGTTACTTGTTAAATACTAGCGACCTGCTCCTGCTTCGCATCGTTTCTACAACTTGACAAAACATTGAGATTTCTTAGTTACCTATATGTAACTTTAATATTAACGTATTGTACACATAAACCTTCCGGAATACATTCTCTAAACGATGGTGAAAACCTCATCAAAGTCTGTTGCGTAGTTTAGAGAAACAACGCGGAAATTCAAACAAACACGAAATTGACTTTAATTTATAAATTACTAGCTGCGCCCAGCGGTTTCACCCGCGTAGGTCTCGATCCCGTGGGAAAATCGGGATAAAAAGTATCCTATGTCCTATTCCAGGTCATGGTCTACCCCTGTGCTAAATTTCATCCAAATCCGTTCAGCCGTTTTAGCGTGAAAGCGTAACAAACAAACAAACAAACTCACTTTCGCATTTATAATATTAGTTAGGATGTACTTATAGATGATTTTTCGGAATCTTTTAAAAAACAACTTCGTGCGGTGAATGGTGATCCATTCGCCGGTCATTATTGTGTCCTCACGTAAAAAGAACGCTAAGCGACAGTGCAGAAGATGTGTCTGCGCACGGGTACTGTCGCGTTCTAAAGTACTAGGCTATTGTTTTATTATATAAGTGTAATTGTTTTATTCTAGAATCATAATACGTACTTTAGTAGCTACTTAGTACTTTAGAATAGGCTGCAATCGAAAAATCCGTCAGTGCGCAGGTAAAACGGCCAGCGTTCTTTTTACGTGACGGGATCTATACAGCCAGTCGTGTACGGTCAATAAATTAATTCATCCCAACTACCCCTTCATTGTGCATGGTTCGACACGCACTTTGCCGGTTTTTTTTTAAGTTAGGGCTGTGAAAATGTATGCTTTTTGGAACAAATAAAGAGTTACGTGTTTCAACGTTTTTCTAAAATCATCCCTCAAGAGAGATCCCCCTTGAAGAGAGTCACGCAAAAATGTCAATAATAAGTAAGTAAGTAAGTGAGTATTTTAAAATCAAGATGGTCAGGCCATATGAGGACCATGTAGATTAGAGAGAGAGTGGACCTGTCCAGTCAGTGCAAGCATATTTTGTCAGTAGGTAATAGTGGAACTCAGCTCAGAACTTAAGGAGCTCAACGACTCGACGAACAATACCAAAGAAAGGACATTTGGGTAGGCCGCATAAAGTTCTCAAATTGCCAGACCATCATTAAAAATAACAGAACGAAAAAATATAAGAATAAAAACAAAATAAACATCCATATAGTCCTCACATTCACAATAATACAATACTTTACAAAGTAATCATGTCATTTTGTATACGTATAATATTCAATAATGTCAATCTATATATATAAAAATGAAACCCGTTTTCCGTTGTCACGACATAACATGAAAACGGCTTGACCGATTTGGCTTATTTATTTTTTTGTAGTTTTCTAATACTCTGTACAAGGTTCTTACGGAAACAAATATTAAGAAAATCTCTCAGAAAGATTGAAAAATATACATTTAATTTTGCATATTGATGATCTAGACAATCACCTATTGATCGCCACGATATCACTGCAAGGGTGTTCAAATGAAATTAAAATCACTCATGGATTTCATTGTTAAGCATCGCGTGTTCAGCGAGACGCGCTGTTGGATGTACTCAGTTGAGTGGCAAAAACGCGGATTGCCAAATGCACATATCCTCATTTGGTTAGTTGAGAGGATAAGACCAAATGAAATTGATAATGTGATATCAGCAGAAATTCCCGATAATAATGAAGACTCACTGTTACATGAGGTTATTACAAAAAATATGATACATGGTCGATGTGGAATATTAAATCCCATTTCTCCGTGTATGGTTGAAGGAAAATGTTCAAAACGCTACCCAAAACAATTAGTAGCAGAAACTATTACTGGAAATGATGGATATCCACTTTATCGCCGCCGATCCATTGATGACAATGGAAAGACAACAATAGTCAAAGTAAATCGACAAGACATTGAAGTTGATAATCGTTGGGTTGTTCCGTTTTCGTAGGTAGGTAGGTACGGTAGGTAAGGTAGGTAGGGTAAGTAGGTAGGTTGCTAGGTAGGTAGGGTAGGTAGGGTAGGTACGTACGGTAGGTAAGGTAGGTAGGGTAAGTAGGTAGGTTGCTAGGTAGGTAGGGTAGGTAGGGTAGGTAGGGTAGGTAGGTAAGGTAGGTAGGGTAAGTAGGTAGGTTGCTAGGTAGGTAGGGTAGGTAGGGTAGGTAGGGTAGGTAGGGTAGGTAGGGTAGGTAGGGTAGGTAGGGTGGGTAGGGTAGGTAGGGTGGGTAGGGTAGGTAGGGTGGGTAGGGTAGGTAGGGTGGGTAGGGTAGGTAGGGTGGGTAGGGTAGGTAGGGTGGGTAGGGTAGGTAGGGTGGGTAGGGTAGGTAGGGTGGGTAGGGTAGGTAGGGTGGGTAGGGTAGGTAGGGTGGGTAGGGTAGGTAGGGTGGGTAGGGTAGGTAGGGTGGGTAGGGTAGGTAGGGTGGGTAGGGTGGGTAGGGTGGGTAGGGTAGGTAGGGTGGGTAGGGTAGGTAGGGTGGGTAGGGTAGGTAGGGTAGGTAGGGTAGGTAGGGTAGGTAGGGTAGGTAGGGTGGGTAGGGTAGGTAGGGTGGGTAGGGTAGGTAGGGTGGGTAGGGTAGGTAGGGTGGGTAGGGTAGGTAGGGTGGGTAGGGTAGGTAGGGTGGGTAGGGTAGGTAGGGTGGGTAGGGTAGGTAGGGTGGGTAGGGTAGGTAGGGTGGGTTAGGTAGGTAGGGTAGGTAGGGCAGGTAGGGTAGGTAGGGCAGGTAGGGTAGGTAGGGCAGGTAGGGTAGGTAGGGCAGGTAGGGTAGGTAGGGCAGGTAGGGTAGGTAGGGCAGGTAGGGTAGGTAGGGCAGGTAGGGTAGGTAGGGCAGGTAGGGTAGGTAGGGCAGGTAGGGTAGGTAGGGCAGGTAGGGTAGGTAGGGTAGGTAGGGTAGGTAGGTAAGGTAGGTAGGTAAGGTAGGTAGGGGTTGGGAGGTAGGGTAAGTTGGTTGGGTAGGTAGATATGTTGGTAGGTGTAGGGAGGTAGGTGTAAGTAAGTAGGTGTAGGTAGGCAGGTATATAGAGTAGGTAGAGGGCAGGTAGGTAGGGTAGGTAGGTGGTGTACGTGCGCCGTAGATAAGTACTACTACCCGTGCGAAGCCGGGGCGGGCAGCTAGTTTGTATATAAAACTGGTAGGTATATTTTGATGATTTTCCATAATACTTATTCAAAATGTCACAATGCTTAGCAGAGCGAGCAGCTCAATCCCATGCTTTTTGTCTTCTAAATAATCTGAAATTTTATAGTACCCTTTTTTACAAAGTTTGGTTTTAATACAGCTTTTAAATCGTTTAATGGGTAAGTTTCGAATGTCAATATGATTAAAATATGATTCGCAACCGTAGCAAATAGTAGCTTTACAGAATAATAACCATTAGATACAGGAATACTATAATAATAAAATACCCTCACACATAAAAAATTTAAACTCATTTTATCAAAACTCAATTAGCTCAATTTGTTATTGCGAACAATAAGTCTCCTCAAACATGAATACCTACATTAGATTTTTGTATTAACGACGAATTGAGAATAAATTCTTTAAACCTTTAAATATTAATCCTCAAATGTTATGATTTCATGAAATAGTAATTCTATAGGATTAGGATTATGAACTCGGAGAGTTGTATTATTAAAATTATTATTATTCTATAAATAAATATTTGATACAACTGCGACTCATTATTTAGATCAACATAAAACTTGATACTGACCTGTAAAAAGCAAAAAACATAAGAAAATTTTAATTTCGCAGGCTCCCCCAAAGCTTTCGCCTTAGTTTCCATCGTCCATACAATATGCTATAGTTTTTTCATTAATCTTTCCGGCAGTTTCATACTGCTGTCCATACTATCCACACTATCTATCTATCACCACAATATAAATATGGACTATCACTAATATACAATAAAGTTACTGGCTGTCTCATGTCTGTTACTTTTACGCCGTAACGCCTAGGTCGCCTAGACAGACCACGTGGGTTATGGGACATAGGATACTTTTATCCCGGTAGCACATTCCCGTGGGATAATTTCCGACATCCACGCGGGCGAAGCCGCGGGCAAAAGCTAGTAATTAATAATTATTAAAACCTAAAATGCAGAGACTATATAGGGAATACACTTTACTCCATTTGAATTAAGACATTTAAACAAACCTTTTTACAGTCCGTTCAACCGATTTTGACTTCTATACCGTAGGCATAGGGATGGTATTAAAGGCAAAAAAAATACACAATACCAACTGTCTACTGCAGCTGCAGCAGCTGCCATTTGTCATGCTACCAACGCAATAGAAGTCAAAATCGGTTGAACGGACTGTAAAAAAATGTCTAATCTTATTTCAAATGGCGTATAGTTAAACAGTAAACTATAGAGCTATAAATCCAATTATTTATTAACTTGAATAATATAATCTTGCTCAGTTATATCTTCAATCTATTTCTTTTCATCTTCTTCTTCCTCAACCTTCTTAAACTCCATTCGGGCCTCCAAGCAACCCACTTTATCGTCTCCTTGTAAAACAAAAATCTTTACATTGAAAATTCCAAACATGCTAATAGTAGGCTCGTTGCTAAAAGCGAAACTTTCTATGTCGTATTCTCCCTGTGAAAAATAAAAGCAATGTTATCAGCATAATATGGGTAAAATGTCGTAACGAGGTGTTCCTCCAAAGATTTATGCATAATCAGCCTATAATGTTCCCACTGCTGGGACATAAGCCTGCTCTTTGTGAGAGGGAGTGGGCCGTAATCCATCACGCGGGCCCAGTGCGGGTTGGTGGAAGTTTGTCTTCAAAGATTTGTGTTTGGGTACACATTTTGATAGAATGCTACAAAGATCTTTTGGCGCCCGAATAACATGGACATTGTTGGTAAACATTTGTGAAATTGTCACTGAAATTGTATTTTAAAAACAAAATGGCGGCTTTAGTTCCAATTTTGATCACGCACCAAAAGATCCTAGTAGGTACCGCTATAATGGGGAGTTTGTTTATTACTTTTGTTCGTTGCTGAAAACTTTACCACAAGGTGGCGCTAATAGTTTTATCTCGTCACCGGTCACTATTTTTTTAATGTAAACAACTGTCAATGCATGATCATCGATGACAATTAAATGAAATGAGTGTTTATTCTGAAAGTTGGCTGTTTTGATTAATTTGGCAATATTACTGTATGGAAAGTATGAAATATCGTAAATTAACTTACTATAATATAAATAATGAATTGCAGTAAATAATATCGTAAGACCGAATATTTAGTTTTACTTGTTAAAAAGGATTTGGAAACTTTCCAACTCCACTTTGCCTTTTTCACCTAAAACCGGTTACAACTTAAATTCAGTGTTATACTTAATTGCAATTCATTATTAATTTCCTAGTAAGTTAATTAGCGATATTTCATATTTACATACAGTAATATTGCCAAAATAATCAAAACAGGTAAATATTGTACAGTTATTTGCGACGTTGCCAACTTTCAGATTAAACGCACATAAGAACAATCATTCCTATGTAAGGCGTCTGATAGCGGCCAAACTTATGTTTCCAATTGAATTTGATCCAAAACTATACCTTTGGTATGGGCATCTCTGGCGGGTCTACGTTAGCGGCCTTCAAGCAATCTGTGATGCTGCCCTTTGCGTATGTTTCAAAGAAGTCTATCAAACAATCGTCTAGTAGCACATGGGAATTTTTGCAGCTGTCGTCCTCGATCTTGCAAATTTCTAAGCGGACCTGGTCAATAGAAAAGTAAACATTATTATTGAATTTTGTGACACTAGGAACTATATTGGTTAGTTAGGAAGAAATTGGACCCCACAGATCTTGGAACTTTGCACTCAAAGCAAATACTCGGTAGCTTTTTGGTATGGCTGGTCTTTTTCTCCGATGTATATCTGTTTGTTTATCGTTGACCGCTTATATTTTGACTGGTTTCAGTAAAAACCGTAATTAAGTTAAAATGTGTTTTCTCGATTAAAAATCACACAACATAATCAGCAAAATAAAAAAAATGACCGACCGATGTGAAAAGGAAGGTTCTATGTAAAGGACTAAGGGCGGCGCGAGCATGTCGGTGACGCGATTTCATTAGTTTACCCCCTACCAAAAAACGCTCAACGCGCCTAAAGAAGTTTTCACTTCAATAAAAGTTAAATTTAAAATTTAAAAAACCCCCGACAAAAACATAGCATTTAAAAAGTAAACAAATAATATGTATTGGCCCTTTAAGTTTAATATAAAAGTTGTAGGTAATATTTTGGTCCAAGCGTCGTCGCGTCGGGGGACGGCTCATGAAAATAGGAAATTAACAGCAGCTATCCTTTCTACAATAGCATATATTCATTATGCCTAGTGTATGTTGGCGTTTTCATTAGCCGTCCCCCGACGCGACGACGCTTGGATCAAAATATTACCTACAACTTTTATATTAAACTTAAAGGGCCAATACATATTATTTGTTTACTTTTTAAATGCTATGTTTTTGTCGGGGGTTTTTTAAATTTTAAATTTAACTTTTATTTCCAGATTTATAAATTTCATATTATATTACTAGTAGAAACGCTATGATCAACCCGCGGCTCGCCGAAATCTGAGTAGCTGTACGTACTTTTGCCACAGTGAAGCTAGTTCCTAATTTAGTCTCATTTCTCTTTCCTACTCCATCATCAGACCCTGATCACCATCCATCTGTAACCTATTTTTTGAGACCTTTTCAATGAGCCCAAACACGATACCTCTGCTGTAAGTTGGTGAGGGAGTTGGGTATCCTGCATCCAGGTGATGCTGCAGCATCAGTTCAAGGTTACTATATTCTTCTAATATCATTGAAGTAACAGAATTCTAAATTTCCAATCGATTAGCCCTGTGAAAGATGCTCAAATCCATTCATCAACTAGAAAAGAGCTGATAATTTTCAAATGGCTGAACCGATTTTCTTGAATAATAGCTAAGAACACTCTCGATCAAGTCACCTTTCAAACAAAACAAAAAAAAACAAAATCGGTTCAGCGGTTTGGCAGCTACGATGGAACAGACAGACACACAGATACACAGATACACACGTTAAACTTATAACACCCCTCTTTTTCAGTCGGGGGTTAAAAATGAATAAAAATGTGTATTTATTCCACGCAGCATGAGCATTTAGTGTGAACAATTAGCTATTAATTTACCTACTACCTGAAGGCCAATTCTCTAGCTTAAAAAAATAATAAACATACGAACATACAAACATACATACTCTCGAAAAACATTACGTTTTCATTAAAAACATTACATTAAAAACGTTCAAATTCAAGTCAAATTTGTCAAAAATGTTAGTAATTTTGACAATTGCGAATGCGAACGTTCTTAAAAAATACGGAAATTGCCCCTCTGTTCAAAAGTAGTCCATGCCTTGTATAACTATCTCTTTTGTTCACTGTGCCTACTGATTATTTAATAACATACTCCAAAAGAATCGTCAAAGTCTTCATCAAATACAATATGTCCTTTAAATCCGTCATGGGTCTCGTTAATCTTCATCAGGGCCATATCAAACTTGAACTTGTAGCCATCCTCCTCACATTTGCTCATGGATATCCCTTCCCAGATTCCATTTCCCTGTAAACAAAGAATTGAACAATTAGGTATGGATAGAAAGAAAATACATTTATTCAGCACAGACTGAAAGGCACACAATATCTAACTCTAAACTTAAAACTAATATTATAAACGCGAAAATTTTGTAAGTATGGATGGATGGATGGATGTTTGTTACTCTTTCACGCAAAAATTACTAAACGGATTTGGATAAAATTTGGCACACAGATAGTTTATAACCTTAATTAACACATTGATATTCCCACGGGATCGTGCCTTACGCGGGTGAAACTCGGGGCGCAGCTAGTACAAATATACAGAAGATAACAGAATAAAATATAAAAATAAATAAAACAAGTGTAAAAGTGCGATGTAGGACATTATCAGGGGAGTGTGCCTCACGGCTGCGCCAAAAAGGTCCAGTTCTGCAAAAATGCCAGACAACTATTATAAGTGCTGGTTTTCAACCGGTCCCGAAAGCGTGAGGTGACGGATGATTGAGTTTTAATAACAGCTTTGGAAAATCATCTAGGATATGAAAATGTTCACAATTGCGGAGGAATGGAGCAAAAGGAAAAAGTTTTTGGTATGAATGTGGATGGTTATAAGAGTAGGGGAAGGCCAAAGAAACGATTACGTTGCGAATTACCGTAATCAGCGATTTTTCACACCAAAAATAAAAGTCGTTTCCCAGCAATTAATTTTGTGCAATGTTACTTATTTTGAAGTACAGAATGCGTAGTTGGCGGCTGTGATGGGTCTTTTTACACCCTGTAGATTGCCTTCCACATGCTTTCTCCAAGTTGTCCTTTAAACTAGATAGCAACGTTCTAAGGCTTCCTGTACACGACGCCGAAACCGCACCGTCGCCGGACCGAGATTTTATGTCTACGAATGAATATCGCCCATGCTTTGCACCGCCGCCGCTCCGGGGCGCCGCGTAATCCTTTTTTTTTTTGACGATGGGAAATGGTCAAATGACTTCTCCCGCTCTGGGCGGAGCGGAAGGGCGTGTCAGACTTTTACTGACTAAAACCCACCCGTGTTCCTTCAGTTGCCTGCTGCCATGGTCCCGGCATCCCTTTCGGACTTTCCCGCAACCATGGCAGGGCGCCGCGTACTCCTAAGATATCTTTTCTGTTTTTTTTTTCATCTTGCGATCCGTTGCCGGCGTCGTTGCGGCTCCTGTGATGTACAGGAAGCGTCGGGGTGAGAGAATAGTCGTTATTTCAGACTTGGCTAAGCCAAGCGTTAATGAAATACCAAGTTGTGGACAAACTGATACATGCAATGCACCTGATAAATTTTCTTACTGAAACTTCAGACACGGAAAAAAAAACTAAAATTTTAAAAACAAAATAATATTGAGTAAAATCCTTACAGAATTTTTCGCGTATACCAAAGTGACCCAGACACACAGTGCGGTACTTAATTCCAACGCTTTCGACATTTCACTAGTTGGTATTACAATCTCCTTGCTTCCTTTATTAGGGCAAATATATAGATATACCTAATATAAAATTATATGTTCTGAGGCTATAATTATTGTTATCTGATGGCGTGATATGAAACATTGTGGTTACAGAAACAATGCAGTTTTCCGTTTTATATTTTGTACGTTATCATCATCATGAATTACGCCTTATTTACCGATTCTTAAGTATACTTGGCAAAAGTGTTAGGTATACAAGCAGATGAAACATCGCAGCGTTGTGTGGTTATGGTCTGTTCCAATAGTATCTGATGAAAGTGTAAACAAACCCTGTTCAGTTAAACTTCTTACGCAATCACTCACTTAGTAACACATTCACTTGTATTTCAGATTTCAACATTAGATTTTTTGATTGTAATTGTAAAATCATTGACGATAATTGAGGTTATAAAATTTACCTCAATTGTCAAATGAAAATTAAGGTGATTTAAAATTAGAATTTATATAATTAATCAAATCAAAGCACTCATTTTGTAAGTGGCACTACAGAATGGCATGCACAGGTTCGTTATTTTATCCATTTGTTTACATTTTCATCAGATACTTTTCGAAAATACTATACAGTCTTTGTTGCTTCTGAGAAAAGATGACATTAGACTTGCTTGCGTATTTATTTATTTTGCCTACTGTACATATTTGTTTCTACGTCTTCAATGTATCTCTCTCCGTATTGTTCATTATTTAACAGCTCATCTGCGTAGAACAAAATTTTTTACTTAGTTAAATGTTTTTACCTTGGATGTCCTTGTTTTTAGTTTCCGTGTGGAGTATCATGCAACCTTTTGTCACTTCCGGTTCAGTAATGTTCCACTAGTAGGTATAGTGAACGATGTAATCGGTGTATCTAGGCAATCGATCGAGTCACACTATGATTTATGAGTTTATTTTTATGGTGGTGGTTTTTTTTTTTTTTTTGCAGCATTTTTGTTGCTATCCTCTTTTTTCTTCTGCCTAACACAGTTTAAGTTTAAAGGTCTGAATGGGAAATACTTAATTGACACTCTAAAAACTTTTAGAGCTTCTAATGGTGATCGCCTTTTTTCGATCCTCTTAAAACTTACCGATCGTCTAATAATGATTGCTTTTTTTTAAATAAATGAGCCTCTTATTAACATTCTGACCTTTTTGCGGTAACCAAGCTGGCAGCAGAATGATCTTAAATTCATCTCAAGGTTCAGATTTTATTTGGTAGAATCCAAATGCCCACTAGAAAGGAATGTCCTCATATAGGGATGGAATGAACATAACCTTAAATATGTATTTATTTATGTTTTTTAAACAATTTTCTCTCTTATTGTTACAGGCTAATTAACTGCGCGCTTCAATCAGCGACAGCCTTGGATGAGCACACGATCGCAGCCGCCATGCTGCCGCTAGCCACAGCCTACTGTAGGAAACTGTGCACCGGAGTCATACAGTACGCCTACATGTGCATCCAGGTAGGCTATGGTCTATATCATAATGTACTGCGCTACAGTGCGCTGCACGAGCACATGTGAAGCGTAGTCGTAAGTGATAATCAATCTGCCTAGCCTTTTCGCAACTATGCTGGCATCGGCTTCCAGTTTAACCGGATTAAGCTGAATACCAGTATTTTACATTGAGCCTATCTGACCTCTACAATCCAGTAACTGGGTAATACGATGACTCTTGGTTGTCAGACTGGTTGTCAGACTTTCGGGCTTCAGACGACTCGTAACGACTGTCAAAGATCTACGAATGACAGCCGGGACCAACGGCTTAATGTGCTTTCCGAGGCATGGAGGAGTCTGTAAAGATGGTCAGCCATCTACGGACCAACCCCGGCAAGCGTAGCTTAACCTGATCGATCGACCCGTGCCTTCCCGTGAGTTTCAAGTGTAATGTATGAAATGTGGGTGTACTTTTTTAAATGAATAAATTGATACAAATTCTATTAACTCAGGAACATCCAGTATGGACAAGCCAGCAGTTTTGGGAGGCAGCCTTCTACCAAGACGTGCAGAGAGACATCAAAGCTTTATACCTTCCCAACCCTTCACTTCACCAGCGAGTGCCCAGCCCAAGGTAAGGGCCTGATAGATTTATGCAGAAGAAATGACAAACTAGCTACCTTCTGACAAAGAATATCTTTTAATCCAAGTATACCTTCACCACTACATTCTCTGTTTTGTGACCAATTCCAAATGCTGGTATGTCATGATCAGTCCTCATAGAGACAGGCTGACAACGAAGTGTTCCTATAAGGCAGTATAAGGATTCGGTTTTTCCATATGTGGTACGGATTCGGAACCCTAAAAAAACAAAATACGCGTCAACTTGAGAACGTCCCCCTTTTTTTCGTCGGTTATTAAATTGACCTCGTGTGTTTGACCACTTATTAAAATGTCAATCATCTGTCCAACAATGTTTTAATGCGTGTCTTGTTTCAGAGATGACGAGGAATACATATCGCTGTTAAAAGCACAAGAACCAAGCGCTTTGGAGATCGCGGCCGAACAGATGAGGCTATGGCCCAGTTTACCTCCAGGTAAAACAAAACTTAATATATTTTTTTTTTTTTTTATGGTGACGCTTGGAAATTTTCACTTCAAAAGTAATGGCTATGTCATGTTGTCTAACTTTATTATGGATTAGGTGCTGCCCCCGTGCTCCCTTATTCTTTTTCTATAAATAAAAGTAGCTCAGTTACTCCTTATAACATCCGCCAGTGAAAGTCCCTTCAAAATCGGTCCAGCCGTTTCGGAGATGAGAGCTGGAACAAAAAGACAGAAATTTCATTTCATTTCATTTGGTAAAAAGCTGTTATTTTAATATTACAAACAGACACTTCAGTTTTATTTATTTGCATAGATATATATTCATACTTTGGCAGGTAATATTCTCCAAAATCTTCTCAAGAAACACCTAATATAATCAAGTATGTTTATCTATCTCCCACAGAAAAACAACGTGAATTAATAGCAAGCGAAGAATCAACACTATACAGCCAAGCCATACACTACGCAAACCGGATGGTTTACCTTCTACTGCCGCTAGAGGGCGCCGGTAGACGCGCTGACGTCAGAGGCGATGACGCCGATAGAGCCAGCAATAGTATTACTAACAGGTAAGTTAGGGTGACTTATCCCATGTTACTAGAAAAGATGTAGACCAGAGAGTAGTCCACACCATACATATTATTGTCGGGGACAGTTGCCTTGTTCTACCACAGATTAGCACAGATAATTCACTCGGCAAAATCATTTATAAAAAAGCGACTCTTGCTACGATACAACAAAGTGCAATTCAGGTCATGCAATACAGGAGAGCAGTGGTGGCCCAGTGGTAACGGCCACGACTTACGAGTCGTAGGTCGTAGGTTCGAACCCTGACAGCCGCTTTACTTTGTGTAAATTATTTCATCGCCACTGCTCTCAAAACGGTGAAGGAAAACATCGTGAGGAAACCGGCATGTCCTAGAACCAAAAATTCGAGCACATGTGACATCTACCAACCCGCACTGGGCCCGCGTGGTAGATTACGGCCCACTCCCTCTCACAGAGAGGAGACCTGTGTCCCAGCAGTGGGAACATTATAGGCTGATTATGCAGGTCGCACAGCGCTAATTACCAACAGTTATATTCACCTAGAAGTTGCCTCTCTTTCTATCGCTTAAATCTTATATCTTCTGACTACGTTACGGTCACTAAATTGGACCGATAAGACGAGCCCGCCGCGTACTTGTAGTTTCATAACTAAAATGCGAAGTGCGTCTTGTGTACTATTCTGTGGTCCTGCTTTGAAGTGTATGGAAGCCGGTGATTACCGGCGCACGGGGCTACTTTAGCTAAGCCCAGGTGCCGTATTATGAAGTATTAATGCCACCATTTTTCCAGTGTGAGAGAGTGACGGAGCTAGACAAGGCCGCTAGCACCATCCCGTTTTCGCAGTGGAATAATGATGGCATTAATACTTCATAATAAAACCCCAGATCTGGGAATTTTTACCGAATAATACTTTGTAAGCAGGAAAGATGCTACTCCTGAAATAAACTTTACCCTTGTTGAGTCCGAGCTACATTGTTTCGTGTAATTGGTGGTGAATGACTAAGGTGCTGGACTTAGACTGTTCCCAATTAATCATAATCATAATAATCATAATCGTCATTTATTGCATTCATGTAGTTTACAAGTTGTTAAGGTATATAGGTTCCATAAATCCAATATAAATTGCGTTTCTTTCAACACCGGTTCTCCGTTTACCGCATCGATTCTTAACTTATCTTTCTTTAGGTTTAACCGCCTCCGTGGTTTAGTGGTTAGACCACCTGTCTTACCCAGAGGTCCCGGGTTAAATTCCCAGTGGGGGTAAAATTTTCTGCTCAGTTTGGTTGGTGGTAGGGCTTGTTCCAAGTCCGCCTGACTCTATCACCATCTTATCTAAGTCTGTCGCCATAACAAGAATGTTGACAGCATTATTGTGTTTCGGCAGTTCGAGGTAAGATAGCCTGTTCCTCTGTGGTTGAGGATTTCGGGTGAAGCTGGCTTCCACCATCGGCCTGATGATCACTTACCATCAGAGATTGCCCGTTGTGAATAAAATAAAATGTATTTAGTTCTACTAACCTGATAATGACTAACCATGAAAATGTTCTGTGCAGTGTCGCAGAATCGGATAGTGTGGACGCGGAGTCTGGTTTCGAGGAGGCTGACCCTGGAGAAGCTGGCAACAACGTCATCAAGATGGTCTCTAGATTTGTAGATAAAGTAAGTTAAAAGCATTATTTACCTGACTAATTACTGTTTCTATCGGCAGGTCAATTTAAAGAATAGAATACTCTTTATTATGGAAACCATACAAATACCAGATATAAATGTAAAAATTTTACATATCTTATCAGTTGTAACAGTTTAGAAAAATGACAAAAATGTGCGGTCAATGGTCAGTCTTATCGCTAAAAGCGATCCTTCACGGACAACTTTTGTATGCATTAAAGGGAGAAGGAGAGACAATACTGCAGTTAGTCAAGATTCACTGTCTTTTTCTGTAATTTTTTAGTTCCCTAAAATTAGAAATGGTGCCAGTATAGACAAGCACAAAAGTAGTGAAAGTGTCCAATAGCACAGATTAATACAGATGGTACACTCCGCAAAATCATTTAAATAAAAAGCGACTCTTGCTACGACACATTAAAGTGAAATTTAGGTCGCACAGCGCTAATTACCAACAGTTATATTTACCTAGAAATTGCCTCTCTTTCTATCGCTCCGCAAAATCATTTAAATAAAAAGCGACTCTTGCTACGACACATTAAAGTGCAATTTAGGTCGCACAGCGCTAATTACCAACAGTTATATTTACCTAGAAATTGCCTCTCTTTCTATCGCTCCGCAAAATCATTTAAATAAAAAGCGACTCTTGCTACGACACATTAAAGTGCAATTTAGGTCGCACAGCGCTAATTACCAACAGTTATATTTACCTAGAAATTGCCTCTCTTTCTATCGCTCCGCAAAATCATTTAAATAAAAAGCGACTCTTGCTACGACACATTAAAGTGCAATTTAGGTCGCACAGCGCTAATTACCAACAGTTATATTTACCTAGAAATTGCCTCTCTTTCTATCGCTCCGCAAAATCATTTAAATAAAAAGCGACTCTTGCTACGACACATTAAAGTGCAATTTAGGTCGCACAGCGCTAATTACCAACAGTTATATTTACCTAGAAATTGCCTCTCTTTCTATCGCTCCGCAAAATCATTTAAATAAAAAGCGACTCTTGCTACGACACATTACAGTGCAATTTAGGTCGCACAGCGCTAATTACCAACAGTTATATTTACCTAGAAATTGCCTCTCTTTCTATCGCGTAACTCTTATATCTTCTGAATACGTTACGCTCACTGAACGCTACTTAAGCTTCATACCTAAAATGCGGAGTGAGAATAAAAAATCATTCAATATGAATACAAAGTATTCAATAGAAATGTTATGTTTTTTTGTGAATACCATTGAAAGAGTTCGAATTTCTCCAAATTCAATAAGCAAAGTATTAAAATGTCGCGTATTTGTTGTCAGGTATGCACTGAAGGCGGTGTAACAGCCGACCACGTGCGCTGCCTGCACCAGATGATCCCAGGGATCGTGCACATGCACCTCGAGACCTTGGACGCCGTAGCCCGCGAGAGCAGACGCCTGCCGCCGGTGCAGAAGGTAAGATTGAATTCCCATATCAACACGGCCTTCGATAATAGCTATAAAATGACTGATGAAGTAATCAACTATTATTCGAATACACAGCGAAATTGAGTTTTGTTCGCTTTCACGCTAAAACGGCTGAACGGATTTGGATGAATTTTGGCACATGGGTAGACCATGACTTGGAATAGCACATAGGATACTTTTTATCCCGATATTCCCACGGGATAGAGACTTACGCGGGTGAAACTGCGGGGCGCAGCTAGTCTTAGATAATTTACATCTATTGTCACTTAATCAACTATCTACTTTAGCGTTATGTAGTCTTTAAGTTGATTTTTGAATGTCAGTTTGTAATAAAAAGGATTTAAATTTAAAAATCAGTTGGAATAAAATTTGAATTTTGTCTTGTGTGATATTGATATTATCGGAGATTCTTAATTCAAATATTATCAGTAAGGTATTCAATATTACTTTCTTATGAAGTTGTTGTATTTGAGAGCATTTCACAAAGTTACAATTTAGGTGTCCACACTCTTCTGCCAGGGTTGCGGGAAAGTCCGAAAGGGATACCGGGACCTTGGCAACAGGCAACTGAAAAAACACGGTTGGGTTTTAGTTAGTAAAAGTCTGACACGCCCTTCCGCTCCGCCCAGAGCGGGAGAAGTCATTTGATGACTTTACAAATTCAAAAAAAAAAAGTGTCCCCACTCTTCCTATTCACACTATAGTTGCAGCCAAATAAGGTTGCAATAGCGGTCATTGCCCTTTCCTTTATAATTCCTTCATAGGAAACGTAACGACAAAACGTCAACGTTTGAAATTACGAATGCAGAATCCTAACATCCTTTCATCCAGATAAAAATACTGTATTCGAGGGATAGACACTGAACGCGAGCGAAGCCGCGGACAAAGGCTAGTAAGAAATAAAGGTCAACGACCGCTATTGTCTCCCTATTTGACACCAACTATACATTAATTTTCTTCATTCTAGCGCCTCTCCGGCATTTTTCGAAAGTCTTTCATAAAATCACGCAAGCATTAATATGCTTGCCCCCGACGGCGCGACGAGACGAGACCTACACAAGACAACAAACGAATATGGAATTAATAAAGTACTTAATAAGGTACATATTTCCGTGAAATATTTAGGGTGGTTCGGGTACTTCATGTGTATGTAGCTTTCATTTGTCTCGTCCTGTCGCGTCGCCAATGTCACTAATATAAAGTGCATGCCGTCTTATCTTTAACATTTTAGGGATACATAACTTTTCAGTGCTGACTACGAGAACACTGCAATTTGAAAATATACAGGGTGAAATTTTATTCTACTACTAATTATGGGGCCAACCTTAAAATCGAGAAAAAAAAGCATATTATTTTTTCGCGATTTCAGGGTTGTGGTCCCATTTTGAAAGTTGTTCATAGTGATAAGTATAATGACCCCTTCAGAGGATGCCCACGAATTTTCCCCTATATAAATTATTCCAGTAGACCCACTCACCGTCATCATTTTTATCTGGCATTCTTCCCGGTTTTGTGCGGCTTTCGTCCAGTTGGTACCATCTTAGATCATCGAGAAATGCAGTGGCAATGGTGCTCGTTTAGTTCTGCAGTACTTGGGCGACCGAGGTCTGCTCTGGTGAACATAGAGAATGCTCATTTTAATTGTATCGGATAGTTCATACAAATTCCATGTATAGTACGTACTAATTCCATGCTGCCATGTCATCATTCTTAGGTAGCCATCTTGTTTTAAACTTTGGGCGACCGAGCAACTGCTTGGGCGAAAATAGAGAAATAAAAAAAATCCCAGATATGAGACCTAGATCGATTTTTCGCCTCCGTAAACCCCTATATTGCAACTTTCATCGGAATCGTTAGAGCCGTTTTCGAGAACGTGATTACATATACAAGGTGGAGACGACATAACGACAAAAAATAAAACTCCGTATATCTAATGACGTTCTCGGTCTACATACAAAAAATTAATCAAATATATCCAATAGTTTAGTTACGATAGCTAGTCAAAGATCGGCAAACCCCATAGTCGGCCCATCACTACTATTTAGTTTATTTGAAAAAATTACTTTGATAGTTTTATTTGATAGTTCCAAAATACTCTTATGCATTGGTATTGCCGATGTTTTCATTTATTGTTGTTTTGTCGTCTCCACATTTTATATACAAATAATATATATTGCTCATTTAATAGTATAGGATATTGATAAATGTATGCTATTTGTTCGCGTTTCGCGTTTGATAGGTAAACGTCTGATTACATTAGGCATCTATACATATTATAAATTAAAGTCGCTTTTCGTGTTCCTCTGTATGTCCGCATTGTTCTTCTAAACCACGCAACAGATTTTGATGAGGTTTTCACCATCGTTTATAGAATTTATTTTGGAAGGTTTATGTGTATAAAACGTTTACTAAGAACTCTCGATCTTTTGTCAAGTCATAAAAACGGTGCGGTGCAGGAGTGGGTCGCTAGTGATTTTATAAAAAGGGAAGTTAAAATAAAAGTGCATGGTCTTCAACTTTATGCTGCACGTCTGGGATAAATAATCAAAATTATAACCATATGGGTCATTGTATGGGTACATAATCTACCTCTTCACTCTTCTAACTACTCCATTTATTGTTCCAGCCGCGCATAATAGCGCCAGCATTAGTACCCGGAGAGACGGTATCGGTGCCAGCCTTACGCGCCTACCTCGTCAGCGACGGTCGTAACACTGCGCTGTTGCCAGCTGAAGGCGCATTGTTTCTTACTAACTACAGACTCGTGTTTAAAGGCACGCCTACTGATCCGTATGGTGAGTTACATAGCATAACATACATACAACATATTCGTGAGATGTTGGCAGAATCTTTGCGGCGCTGATTAGCTGGGCTTGTTTTCTCCTTCACCTATCGTTATTTCTCCTGACAAAGTTTATTCTGTTTATATGTATGTATTTAAGTATATATGTATTACTATTTATCCTTTTTCGAGTTATCTATCCCTTATGTTGCACCTGCCATGTTTGTCTCTACATCACCCTAAGGTTGACTGGTAGAAAATGCCTCAGGCATTAAGTCCGCCTTTGTACAGTATTTTTTTTTACTTGTGCATAAAGTTTTAATAAATAAATAAATAGCATAATCAGCCTATAATGTTCCTCCTGCTGGGACATAAGCCTCCTCTAGGGGGAGCCGTAATCCACCACGCGGGATCAGTGCGGGTGGATGTCACATGTCTACTTCTTTTTGATATAATTTGTCACAGAGCTCCCACTAAGACCGAGATCTATAGAGTGAACGTTGACTTTACTTTAGCTAAGTATCTTAGCTTTACATACGAAAATGAACCTTATTTGTATCAGGCTAATGTTAATATTCATTTGAAACGCCTGACAGGGCTCCCGCTAAGACCGAGATCTATAAAGCGAACGTTGACTTTACTTTAGCTAAGTACCTTCTTATCTTACCTTTACATACGAAACTGAACCTTATTAGTATTCGTATGAAAAGTTTGATCAGTCGCTTATTGGAATATGCACATTAAATTCTTACGAATTGGGTTAATTTTCGTATGAAACGCTACATTACTTAGCTTAAGTAATGTCTAAGTTCGCCCTATAGCCTCAGCCGAAGCTGACTCTACGGGGCCAACACGGATGATTTAATGGCGTCCGAAAATTGACGTGGTTTTGATAATTCGGTCGTATATGGCCGCTAAAAATACTAGGAGAACAGAGGCCCAGGCAGAGGAAAAGGCAAAATGTATAGGACTGACATAAGCTATCGAAAATCTTATGTCAAATTGAAAGTCGTTGAAGAAATACGAAACGCTTTCGAAGCGATTGTCACTTGTCTAGGCCCTCAGAGGCCCTAGACAAAGTGACATTCTATCAGCGATAACGATGACGGAAAAGGCAAAAATGTATAAGACGACATAAGCTATCGAAAAGCTTATGTCAATCCTGTTGAAAGTCATTTTAGAAATACGAAACGATTTCGAAGCGATTGTCACTTGTCTAGGCCCTCAGGGACCTTAATTTGTCGACTATTTTATTTTTTACCGAAAATCTCTAACTGTTTATTTCCTTTTTCTCAACAGCCTGTGAACAGACAGTGGTCCGTTCATTCCCGTTATGCTCCCTCACTCGGGAGAAGCAAGTCCGCACGCACTACCTACCACACTTGGAGCAGTCACTGCAAGAAGGACTGCAGTTGAGATCTGCCACCTTCCAGCTCATTAAGGTAAAACAAAACCTTCTCTTTGCTGTCTCGCAGTCGGGTAAAAATATCAACGTCATTCAGCCGTCTCTTAAGGGCGTACCCTACCTCAAATTGCTTAGCTTGATCCTCCGTTATGCCGAAAATACTGCAGCATTAATTTTGTAATAAATATATGTTAAAATTGAGGATTGATGCTAGGTCCTATGTTAAACTCCAAAGTTACCTCTAAACCGAACTATATACCGATGGTATACAAAAAATACTTCGAATTACATCATGAAACTTTGCATAATAACTGAACTAACTTTATTTTCACCGTAAAAAGCAATTACCTAAACTATTCGAGGCTTGAGAGCCGCCACCACCCCACTCCTTCTCGCTCTCACTCAGGTCGCGAGTAGTATGGTGCGAGCGAGATAAAATTTGAGGTTGGGTAGGCCCGTAATTGTGAGATTGTGACAGATTTGCTATACAAAATCTGTCAAAAGCTGACAATGGCGAGACCGTTGAGCCGTTTGATTTACAAACGTCTCAACCACGGATATCGAGGGATATGGCTTGGAGGCGTGGTACATGTCGCCTGACCTTGGCCAACCTGGGTGTATATGCGCCTGACGACGGTGCGCACCGTGTATTCTATGTTTCCATCGAAACGTGTCACTGTCATTTCGTATTTTTACAAAATGCCGAATTGTTCCGTGCTTATTTGCAAAAATAGGATTACAACAAACCTTAAAACAAGTGGCGTGTCCTACCACCGATAAGTAAAAAATCAAAGCATTCATTATAATTGTTAAGGATTTTATAAATATTTAATTGTGACATTTCAAAACGGATGCATTAGTGGTGTGCAGCGCTGAGATATGGATATCGATAATTGTTAGTTGTTCTTACGGATTTATATAATATACTAACATTTGCTAATTAATCTATAATAATTAATTTTATAATATAAAGCTGAAGAGTTTGTTTGTTTGTTTGAACGCGCTAATCTCAGGAAGTACTGGCTGGCATTGAAAAAAATTTTTTGTGTTGGATTGTCCATTTAACGAGGAAGGTAATAGGCTATATAACATCACGCTACACTACGACCAATAGGAGCGGAGCATACACGAAAAAGTTGCAAAAACGGGAGAAATCTTTTTGAGAGCTTCCGTTGCGTACGCTACGTACCCAGTTTAAGTTACGCAAATATCATGTATGATGGAATTGTTCCTCTTTAAAAGTTCTCAAAAAAAGTCCGCGACAGCACGTCTATCTTTTAAGATTGACTCACTATAACCTTTTTTATGCGAATCAAATTTGTCCGAAATTAATGCTTTATTTCCGAAGGAGTTTTAGCAATATAATATTAACTCTTATTCAAATAAATAGTTTTAACATCCAGGGTATTTATGTATCAGTAAAATACTTTTTAATTCATTCGAATCGGTCATTTAATTTTGAAGTTATCACTAGTATAAAAATGCAATACGCAAACTGTTCGACGCCGGGCGCCGCCGCCGCGCCGCCGCGACTTTCCCTACTCTAGAGAGGAAAGAAAGAAAGAAAGAAAGAAAGAAAATACATTTATTCAGCACAGACTAAAAGTCACACAATATACATAATATACAGCAGATAAAAAAATAAAAATAAAGAAACAAATAAGAAGGAGGATGGTCACTCGAGTAGACCCTGACCTGGAATAGGACATAGGATACGTTTTATCCCTATATTCCCACGGGACCGTGATCGACCTACGCGGGTGAAATTGCGGGGCACAGCTAGTATAAAATAATATTATTGGAGTTTGTTTACTCCTTAAGAATCGATTTTCATATAAGGCCCCCGGAATAGATATTTTATGAGGAGAAAAATTTACACAAGCGTAACACTTGTTTTATTCGTAAATAACACGGATAAAAATGTTGAAAAAACATCGTATATATTTTACACTTCGATCTAGTTATTTCAGCCGTTTTTTTTGTTGAGGTGTTATTTTTATGCATTTTATTTCAGTTTTAAATGACTTTTGAATTATAAATTAGATTTTAATTACGTCAAAATACACCCAAAAATACTTCTGTTTTTTGCAGTCGGTTTTCATCATAGATATCCTGTTTTCATCGATCAAATATTTATATCAATCCCTCAACCCTAGTTGAGGCTAGAGTTGCTTGTGTGCGTACAGTCGCTGTATCTATACTTTCTAATGCCCGCCCCTTTTGAGCATGTGTGCATTAATTACAAAAAAAGGTGTTACGCATATTTGCTTGTGTGAGTGCGATAAAAGCACAATGTGTGCAGTATGTATTGCTTTTGCTTCGGATATCTATGGTCTCAACGGTCTCGCCATTGTCAGCTTGCTAGGCTAGTAGACTTGCCCCCAGTAGTGGACTTCCTTGGCTGAATGGGTTAATAAGCATTTGTAATTATAAAAGTGACAATACAGTATCGTTTAATGTGTGTGCGGCAGGTGGCGCTCGACGAGGAAGTGAGCAGCGAGGCAGTGGAAGCGTTCCGCAAGCAGCTGGCGCGACTGCGCCACCCCGAGCACGCGCTGCTGCACTTCGCGCTCGCGCCGCGCTCGCAGCCGCCGCCCAAGCACAGCCAGCCCAAGCATCACACGCTCAAGTGCGTACGAGTTACATTTATGGAGAAAAAAATTGAACAACGAGCGAAAAAGACTAAATATATCAATTAATGAAAATACTAAAGAAACCTAAATTTAAATAAGTAACCATGACCAGTGTATTTGAACAGTACAGCATTTTCGATTTATCTCGAAGAAGGTTGTCAAAATAATGCTTGAATTTCCAAGCATGTTTGAGAAAAAAATATTTAAACATGTTTGAGAAAAAAATATTTAAACATGTTTGGAAACTAAATTCCAAACGCAGGATTGGCGATTAAGGACAATCTCTAAAAAATCTTCTTTCAAACAGGGGCTTTGCAAAGAAAACCTTACTGAAGACAGCACGTCGCGCCGGGCTGAAACCGAAGCCATCCAAACGTCAGAAGTACGTGCTCCCTTCAGCAGATGCGCGCTCTCTGACGTCACCGCCGCTCATGTCCTCGCTGTCTGCCGACACACTGTCCTGTGAGTCTCTATTCTATATTCAAACCGTTGGATCCAAATTAATGTTATTTACACCCAAAGAAATATAAACTTTATGCTAGAGTAAATTACGTTGGCTTCAGAGGGCAACTCGATTTTTTATCGCAAACCGAAGTTATGTATGGGCGTTATTTTTCCATAAACATTTATTTGTTTACAATTACATGTTTCAAAATTAAGTAACAAATGCAGACTATGTAACATAATATCATGCAAGTGTTGTGCTAATCCGTCGCAGCATATCCAGTACTTAGGAGCTACGGCGTAGCACATCCTGTATTTATGAGCTACGGCGTAGCACGTCCTGTACTTATGAGCTACGACGTAGCACAACCTGTACTTATGTGCTACGGCCGTAGCATAACCTGTACTTTTGAGCTACGGCGTAGGCGTCCTGTACTTTTGAACTACGGCGTAACTTACCCTGTACGTATGAGCTACGGCGTAGCTTCCCTGTACTTATGAGCTACGGCGTAGCTTACCCTGTACTTATGAACTACGGCGTAGCTTCCCTGTACTTATGAGCTACGCAGTAGCTTCCCTGTACTTATGAGCTATGGCGTAGCTTACCTGTAATATGAGCTACGGCGTAGCTTACCTGTACTTATGAGCTACGGCGTAGCACATCCTGTGCTTTTGAGCTACGGCGTAGCTTACCTGTACTTATGAGCTACGGCGTAGCTTACCCTGTACGTATGAGCTACGGCGTAGTTTCTCTGTACTTATGAGCTACGGCGTAGCTTACCCTGTACTTACGAGCTACGGCTTAGCTTACCTGTACTTATGAGCTACGGCGTATCTTCCCTGTACTTATGAGCTACGGCTTAGCTTACCTGTACTTATGAGCTACGGCGTAGCTTACCCTGTACGTATGAACTACGGCGTAGTTTCCCTGTACTTATGAACTACGGCGTAGCTTACCCTGTACTTATGAGCTACGGCTTAGCTTACCCTGTACTTATGAGCTACGGCTTAGCTTACCTGTACTTATGAGCTACGGCGTAGCACATCCTGTGCTTTTGAGCTACGGCGTAGCTTACCAGTACTTATGAGCTACGGCGTAGCTTACCCTGTACGTATGAGCTACGGCGTAGTTTCCCTGTACTTATGAGCTACGGCGTAGCTTCCCTGTACTTATGAGCTACGGCTTAGCTTACCTGTACTTATGAGCTACGGCGTAGCTTCCCTGTACTTATGAGCTACGGCTTAGCTTACCTGTACTTATGAGCTACGGCGTAGCTTCCCTGTACTTATGAGCTACGGCTTAGCTTACCTGTACTTATGAGCTACGGCGTAGCTTCCCTGTACTTATGAGCTACGGCTTAGCTTACCTGTACTTATGAGCTACGGCTTAGCTTACCTGTACTTATGAGCTACGGCTTAGCTTACCTGTACTTATGAGCTACGGCGTAGCTTACCCTGTACGTATGAACTACGGCGTAGTTTCCCTGTACTTATGAACTACGGCGTAGCTTACCCTGTACTTATGAGCTACGGCTTAGCTTACCTGTACTTATGAGCTACGGCGTAGCACATCCTGCGCTTTTGAGCTACGGCGTAGCTTACCTGTACTTATGAGCTACGGCGTAGCTTACCCTGTACGTATGAACTACGGCGTAGTTTCCCTGTACTTATGAACTACGGCGTAGCTTACCCTGTACTTATGAGCTACGGCTTAGCTTACCTGTACTTATGAGCTACGGCGTAGCTTCCCTGTACTTATGAGCTACGGCTTAGCTTACCTGTACTTATGAGCTACGGCGTAGCACATCCTGTGCTTTTGAGCTACGGCGTAGCTTACCAGTACTTATGAGCTACGGCGTAGCTTACCCTGTACGTATGAGCTACGGCGTAGTTTCCCTGTACTTATGAGCTACGGCGTAGCTTACCCTGTACTTATGAGCTACGGTTTAGCTTACCTGTACTTATGAGCTACGGCGTAGCTTCCCTGTACTTATGAGCTACGGCTTAGCTTACCTGTACTTATGAGCTACGGCGTAGCTTCCCTGTACTTATGAGCTACGGCTTAGCTTACCTGTACTTATGAGCTACGGCGTAGCTTCCCTGTACTTATGAGCTACGGCTTAGCTTCCCTGTACTTATGAGCTACGGCGTAGCTTACCTGTACTTATGAGCTACGGCGTAGCTTCCCTGTACTTATGAGCTACGGCGTAGCTTACCTGTACTTATGATAAAAAAAAAAAAAAAAACAGTGTATGTTGATCAAAACTCAATCCGCAACACTTATTATGATACAATATTTACTAAATAATAATCATTAAAATCATCAATATAGCTCACTTATCTATATTTGAGGAAAAACTTGATGTTTTCATTAAACTTTTATTAATGTTTGATATTTTTATTAATATCTTTTCCAGTGGAAGAGCTAGAACTAGGCTGCAGTGAGACCACAGAGAGCCCGGCTGCACGTACACTCGAACGTGTCCGAGAGCGTGTGTACGCACGCGACTGGGCGCGCCTGGGACTGGCGCAGCCGCCCTTCAGGCTAGCACACGCCAACGCTGTCTACACGCTGTGCAGGAGGTTAGTTTAACTATGTAATACGATGTTAGTATTGTAATACTCTTTGTTTATGAAAATCAATGAATATAAATGTGAAGCATCTTTAGGCCCATTTTTAAGCGCAGCGTCCCTGAAACTTATTTTATTCCGGTTCGAAATGGTGACTTAGGGATCTCGCGCGTTAGAAGACCACGACTTCGGCCCGTCGTAGCCGTCTAGTGGTATTGTATGGTCTGCGGCTAGTTGGCCATTACAACCAAGTGCGTGATTCGTATCGGTTTCTATAGTTTATCTGGTCGTTGCGACCACTGTTCATGGTCGTGGCCGTCTAGTGCACGAGATCCCTTAATATTAGAGTTCTTAAGAAATACGTAATTTCTGCGGGAAATAGCATGTATGGGTTTTGATTCGAAAATAACTGGAGACTACGCCATATAACATTTTTATTATCGTCATTTGCAATCTCTTGATTTGCAGATAAACTGTATTTTCTGGTGTACAATAAAGTATATATAAATAAATAAACTTTCTGAGAGGTTTCCCAAGTAATAAAATAACGTTTTTGTTTTTCTCTTTTCAGTTACCCAGCTGTAATCCCGGTACCTGAGAGCTTCGGCGACGACTCGCTACGTAGAATATCCCGCTGCTACCGACAAGGACGGCTGCCAGTTATCACCTGGAGACATCCTAGAACACATGCGTTACTATCTAGGTAAGATGAAATCAATATTACACGTAGGTATTCTTATGTCATGTGGAATGGAAGTTTATCCTAGGTGAACAATTATAAATGGAGAACTTGTTGATACCGAACTGTTTAAAATGAAGAATAGTCATGGAATTAATATTTTAAAAAGCATAAATCCTAATCCTAACTATTATTATTAATATTATAAATGCGAAAGTGAGTTTGTTTGTTTGTTACGCTTTCACGCTAAAAGGGATGAAATTTGGCACAGGGGTAGACCATGACCTGGAATAGGACATATGATAGTTTTTATCTCCCGATATTCCCACGGGATCGAGATTAGTCTCGATCCCGACGGAATATCGGGTGAAACTGCCGGGCGCAGCTAGTAATAAATACAACAAAAAAAAATACGGTCGGATCGGGTTAATCCGTAAATTAATCGTGTGTGTTCGTTTTTTCTACTACTGCTACTACTACTCCTCCTCGAATCAAACAGTCATATATTTTGAGTTAGATAAAAAACTTCCGGGAAATTAAAAATCACAGTAGTAAAGTTTTTTATTTAATACGATATTTACATATTCGTCTTACCTTTGTCTTCAACAAGAGTTGGTCAGCTAATATTATGAATGGTTACAGATCAGCCGCCCCCCACCACAAAGGTGTGATGGGAATGTTGAAGGCGAGTCACCAAACTCCTGGCAATACACAGAGCGGGACTGAAACAACCTCCAGCTTAGAACAGGTAATTCCTAATTTACTTCACTCATACCAGATGACACGAAAAGCATTAAAAAAAAATTGTTTTAATTTGATATTTTAGGGCGAATTTTACCAATAAAACTGAATGTTATTAGCACTTCTAAAACGCATTCAAAATTCGCCCTTAGTAACTTGCTACGTATATACAGGGTGTACCAGAAAGGTGTGGTCAAATTTAAGGGTGTGGTGCAGACCATCAAACTGAACAACTTTCTACATGGAACCAATATCGTAAACTTGAAAAAAAATTTGCCCTCCCATACATTTGGGTCGAGTAGGTTTGAAGATATTGAAGTTTTGTACAGGACAGTTGATGATTTTTTCGCGAAAAAATGATTTGCCTAATTATTCATACCCTTTAATTTAGTCAAATTAAAGGGTATGAACATTTCGTTTTGACAGCCCAACACGACTACAATGTGGAAAATTGTGTGTGCATTTATTCAATCAATCTGCCTAGCCTTTTCCCAAATATGTTGAGGTCGGCTTCCAGTTTAATCGGATGCAGCTAGCATACCAGTATTTTAAATGGAGCGACTGCCTATCTGAACTCCACAACCCAGTTACTGGGTAACACAATACCCTTTGGCAAGACAGATGAATACCAATTCAATTATATTATATCATAATTCATCACAGGAACGTTACCTAGCAACATTGGTCGCCTGTACACCAGCTTCCCGCGGCGACCTAGAAGACTCCAGTTTGAGTCTAGATTCTCTGCTGCTCTGTTGTGAAGACCAACAGGCTACACATACTCCTTTGTTGACGAAAGCGGCCGGAACTCTTGGGTGAGTAAAATTGTACTTTATACAGGGTGTAAAAAGACTCATCACATAGCCGTCACCTACGCATTCTGTACATCAAAAATGTGTTTATGGGTGCACGCAACGGTTCAGGGTTCGTGGGGGTATTTAAAATTAAGTTAAGACATTTATCTACACTCATGCTATAAATCCTCTATAAAAGTTTCTGAAACAGTTAGCTTATTGCCAACATTAAAACACTGGTTGTTTTAATGTTGTCATATTAACCATAATATCATCCAAACGGGTGTTATAATGTTGTACTGAATTTCATAATACAACTCATTTAAAAAAAAGAATATTGTCATGCAGGCGCGTTCGCTAGCAAAGCATCGTAATTTAAAACAAAAAAGCATCTATTATTCGAATCGATAACTTCGAATTCACGTGCGTCGTATCCCTCCATTTTTGTTCGATATTACTATTGCAAAGAAACTTTTATAAAGGATTCATATCATGGGTGTAGATATAGTCTTGTATGCAACTGTCAATAATTAGGTATTAAAACAATCATGTGATAAACCCACATTCGTGTTTTAATACCACTTATTATATAACAGTTGCATAATAGTACATTGTGATAAGAGTGTGCTCTTTTGGATATTACGGTCGAGCCGAGAGTGTAATAACCAATGCACACGCGTTTCATTCGACGTTTTTCAACACACTTGCGAGGACAAAAACAGACTTGTTGTAAGAACTTAAGCTACAATAACGTAACTATACATAGAGATGATAGATTTATAAAGTTTAACTGACCTTTGTTGCCAGCTACTGACTATCCGGAGTTTCTTTTAAAAACTTCTATGTCGGTTGGTGACAATACTTTAATTTTTATTTTTGTATTTTTGATAATAATGAACCACACAACGGAAACAATAATAAATATTTATGTAAAATGGCGGGCTGGTTTTGTTTTTCTATAGGTGTAAATAGAGGCAATGTCAAAACCGTTAGACAGCCTATACAAAAAAATATGATTTGAATGAAGAAAAAATTTCTTTTTTTTTTACTATAACTAAATGTGCCATGGCGGAGTCAAATCTATTTATTATTATTTATGCTCTTCTTCCCTACGTGAAATCGACATTTTTAATAATGATTTTAACCACACAACAAAAAAGTTAACAAATATTTATGGAAAATGGCAGCGGTTTTTGTTTTTTCCGCTAGCGATGCGCGCGCGGGTGTTAAGGCACTGGTAATACCGCTGAACAGCCTATATAAAAATATAATAATGTTTTTATTATATAATACGCAAATGGGGTTAGGGTAGTGATCAATATATAATTTGATGATATTAGGTCTTTACCTATGAAATTGCCGTTCTGCAGTACTGGCCATTTCAAATCAAAATAATTTTTGTTTGGCTAAGAATTCTAATTTCAAATTAATTTTATTTTAAAAACATGGATTTTTTTTTCCAAAAGTAGTCATTTCTTTATTGATTAGTGTTACATTTTCATCGCAATTCAATCTTTTTCGTCATCATGGATACGTTAAAAATTCGAGTAATTATGGAATATGAGTACCGTCGTGGCAGCAACGCGGCACAAGCGGCACGCAACATCAACGACGTTTACGGAGCTAACACTACAAACCAACGCACCACCTGTTATTGGTTTGCTCGCTTCCGTTCTGGAAATTTCGACCTGAAAAATGAACCTCGCGGTCGTCCGAAGACTTTGGTCGACAATGACGAATTAAAGGCGATTGTGGAAGCTGATGATACACAATCTACGGCTGAATTAGCAGCAGCTTTCGACGTTAGCGTCAAAACAATATTGGTCCATTTGCGTCAAATTGGCAAGGTAAAAAAGCTCGACAAATGGGTGCCCCACGAACTCAATGATCGCCAGCGCGAAGTACGCGTCGAGACGTGCCTTGCACTGCTCAACAGACACACAAATGAAGGAATTTTGAACCGCATTGTTACCTGCGATGAAAAATGGTTTCTGTTTGATAACCGCAAGCGCTCAGCAAGTTGGTTGGATCCTGGTCCAGCACCTAAACAATGCCCTAAACGAAAACTTACCCCTAGAAAAGTGATGGTCACTGTTTGGTGGTCTAGCGCCGGTGTGATTCATCACAGCTTCTTACCAAACGGGGTGAGCATTACTGCAGATGTGTACTGTGAAGAACTGAACACAATGATGGAGAAGCTGGCGCATCTCCAACCAGCATTGGTCAATCGCTCGTCTCCGCTGCTCCTGCACGACAACGCGCGACCTCATACTGCACAGCAGACGGTCTCCAAGTTGCAAGAACTGGGGTTGGAAGCTCTCCGTCATCCGCCCTACTCACCAGACCTTGCGCCTACAGACTACTACTTTTTCCAGACTTTGGATAACTTCTTGGCGGGAAAAAAATTCAATACCCGAGAGGCAGTACAAAATGCCTTTGAAGAATTTGTTGCCTCCCGTCCAGCTGATTTCTTTAAGAAGGGCATCAATAAACTGCCACTGCGATGGCAAAGATGCATTGATTGCATGGGTGATTACTTCGATTAATACAAATAAAAAATTCATGAAAAAAATTCGTTTAAATTTTTTCATACAAAACGGCAATTTCATAGGTAAAGACCTATTATTTTAATAATACATATTTTATTTATTTACACAGTAGGAATAATAAAAAGGCGTGAAGTTTCTTTGATAAGATTTAAAAAAAGCGCAAGTCTCTGCCCGGGTGTAAATAGAGAATGCTCATTTAATATTAAGATAGTTCATACTAATTCAATGTATAGTCTTACCAACGAAAGCTGTCGAAGAAAAAACGCGGCAATAAAAAAAAATATCAAGAGCTGTCAACCCACTGCTTAAACGGAGTCGATACTATAATTATATTATTCAAGACATTTGAAGCGATACTTACATCAGTTTTTCATATTTATATAATAATGAGACATGATAAATGAAATATAATAAATGTATGTACTTAGAAGTGAAATAAAATATTCAACAGATAGAAATTCGTGGTTAGCTTTCGTGTTGAATAATTAAATTACATTTGTGATAAAATGTAAATTTCCAGAAACAAACATTTTCCATTGATTTTACGTTCTATAAATGACATCAAACCAGTGGTTTCAAGGATAACGATGTTTACCCTAACACCCTGTATGCACGCGGTCGCGCACTGCTAGCGCATCTGCGCTATCTGCACGCAACGATTTCATAGACATTCAACGACGACCGGTCGCTTAAGAATTGTTTGTGTACGCTAACGGAGCGCCACGGACTGTCCGAATAACTTGTGTCCCTAAAGTTTAAAGGTTCAGCCCAATTCCCGTGTAGTTTGTAAGCCAAGTAACAAGTCACTTACGTATCAGCGTGTTGGGTCGCAACAGCGGCGGCAAGGGCGGCTCGTCCAGCTCCGCGCGGCACTTCGGGCGCTGGGGCTCGCTCAAGGACCGGCGCCAGCCCTCGCACCTCGACCTGTACGCGCCGCGCCAGAGACTCTCCACTGCCGACGCCGACTCCGGTTAGTACACACCAAAATCCTAACTAATATTATAAATGCGAAAGTGAATTTGTTTGTTTGTTGCGCTTTCACGCTAAAGCGGATGAACGGATTTAGATGAAATTAGGAACCTGGAATAGGACATAGGATACTTTTTATCCCGATATTCCCACGAGATCGAGACTTACGCGGGTGAAACTGCGGGGCGCAGCTAGTATGTAATAGGTAGCCTATCAAAAAAAAAAAACTCAATTGCAGCTCGGACTCTGGATTTGTGCCTGGTTGATGGCAATAACATGCGACTTAAACATAACTGGCGAAATTCAGGATGTACTATAAGCGTGATGTTATATATGTTAATTTAATCAAAGAAATTATCCCAGGTTTCTCCGAAAAATAAGACAAGATGGCTTCGAAACTTATGTTACGTAATACGTGTTTCATTATTTGTGTCATGTCATTGTGCTAGACGTGGTTCTAACCATAAATCTTACTTCGAAACTCTGTTGACGCCTCAACCCTCATCTTTTGACGTAGGTTCCTCCTACGTCAAAAGATGAGGAAATTTTGCACGACACGACTGTTTTCTATATCATGTTAGTTGTTTATTTTGAAATAAAATATTATAAGGATATAAAAGTTATGTGTTTGTAAAAGGTACTCTTAGTTTTAAGAAATTGTTTATGTACGAAGAAGGGTCCGAAAAAACAAAGACTTTTTTTTGGGTCTCTGGAATACCTAGGCCGATTACAACAATTCTTTCATTGATAGAAAGCTATATTATACCGAGTGCTATAGGATATTATGTGTTATATTACAACATGCGGCTGAAGTCGCGGGCAAAAGCTAGTTTGAAATAAAATCTTACTTAGTTTTTCTTACTTACAGCGTAATTTTGATGTGAAACATCTATTGGTGTACCTTAAAATCCTAGCTTTTCCTACTTAGAGCATTTTTGATGTTTAAAATCTATTGGAGCACCTTGGGGGTAAATCCTACTCCTATACCGTGACGGCAAACGGCATGACGCTCTTTTATGCCGTCATTCCCCCTCCCCCCAAGTTGCATTTCCAAGTATTTGTTATCGCTTGTCCCAGTGTGCGGCGAGGCGGGCGGCGCGGGCGGCGCGGGCGCGCGGCGCGCGGCGCTGTACGTGGTGTGCGACAAGGGCGGCGCGGCGTGCGCGTGCGCCGGCGCCGAGCTGGTGCCGGCCGAGTACCCCGACGCGCGCGCCAGCAAGCACGCCTTCAAGAAGCTCATGCGCGCCGCCGTGCCCTCCGCGCCGCCGGCCGCGGACCATCCGGGGTTCCTCAGGTGACGATGACAACTTTTTGAGCTTTGTGACACAATGCTGCATTAAGGACTGTAGTAATTCCACAACAGTAACTACAAAAATAAAAAAGTTATTATTTTGTCGAAAAGTCAATCTAAAATTACGCATTATGCTTAATGGGTGGTATAGTGTATTTCGTGTACTTATTATTATGATTTATACTCTTTGTAACATTCTTCTTCTGAGCGTGTCGATAGCAATCTAAATAGACTCGGCCCGGAGTTCGGCCACATGTTCGGCGCCATCACTAGCGTCCATCAGTTCCCACGACACGACACGGCACGTGAACAGATTTCTCTTGCTTCGGCAAACCTGGATCCCGAGTCTGTTTAAACACTTCCAGTTTGCCCAAAAACAACTCATGGCCAGCAGGGCTAACATGACAAGCGCGAGAACGCTCTTTTTCTCTTTTTGTCGAAATTTGACGTCATTCTAATCCCTAACATGACCGTTACGCACGAGTAAGCTCGAAAAAGGCACTTTGACACTTCTCTATCTCGTGACGAGATACCGATGTAGCAAATTATTAAAAACAAATCATTTTTATGATAGCAACATCAGCTTGAGGTTCGGTTTCATTCATTCGATTTTACGCATGGAATTGGTATGTACTATATAAATTTCACGTCCATCTCTTGGGTAACCGACTCTTTTAAATAAAATTAAATATTTTTCTTTGGCAGACCGATATAAAAATAAAAAATGACGGAAATGAAAATTAGTGGCACATTATAAGTTTAAATATCATTTCTTTTTCGATAAGTATTGAGGTCCCAAATGAAGAAGTATAGAATACGTGGAGAATAATGCCAATGAATTAAATTTCAGCCTGTACCTATACTCACTAAATAATCACTACAAATAAGGGGGCCGATGATCGCAATTTGATAAAGCGAAGGTTGATATTGTAACAATCACCATAAAACCCGTGTTATTGCAAAATTTGTTAATCACCACGCTTGCGAAAAGGACTGACGTTCAGTTAAATATGCAGCTCGAGTTGATTTCGCTATTATAACCACAAAACACTAGACGTAGTTAATCACCATCCCATAAAAAAAATAACTGGCGATTTTAGTAATTATGTTGCGATAATCCCTAGACTTCATTCATCACCATAATTGACTGGTGATTACTGAAAGTGATGCTCATCTACATAATAGTGCTCACTCCGCCACAGTTTCTCTCGCGGCTGCCGAAAGGAACTTTTGTTCCAATATAAATAGTAGTTTAAAACTAAGTTTTTTCATTATTATATATTACATATTATATTGCAAAATAAAATTATTACTAAAATAAGTACAGTTTAAGAAACTGCCATGATATCAGGGAGATTTTTTTTTTTTTTTTTGTTTAATAATTTTGTCTACTCTTCTCGTCGTAAAAATCGACGACGAGTAAAATGACAGAAAAATCAGAGATATCTCGTGTAGAATTGTCAAAAGTCGAGATAACTTAGGTGCCATGTTAGAGTTTGTAAAGAAAACATCAAGTTTGACAGAACGAGTCGAGTATTTTGTATGGTAGCGCTGTCAGAAAACGAGAAAAGTGACGAAATAGACAAAAAATACTCACGCGGGAGTGAGTAATTGTCGCGTGTGTCATGTTAGGCCTGCTGGTAACATTAATGGCAGCAAGCTGCGGAACTCTCAGCCATCTGGGTGTACTATGCCAAATCGAATGCCAAACAATCGAATATCAATCGATCGACCACTATATATCGAAGGTCTAAATACTCGAACGTTCATAATATGGAATGGTTAATAAATCGTACATTCAATACATCGTACACTTAGTACATCGAGTGTTCAAAATATTGATTGTTTATTTGATCGAGCGTTCAACGCACCGCATATTCATTCTATCGAAGACTCGATGTATTGAGGTTCGATTTACTAACGATTCCATATTATGAACATTCGATTATTTAGACCTTCGATTTATAGAGGTCGATCAATTGCTATTTGATTTTTGGCATAGTACACCCCAGCCATCTCCAAGTACGAACCATTCCGTCAGAATGAAAACACTTACTTTACATTATATGCGTAACTTTAATCATTGTGTTTTCTTACGTTTCAGGCTAATAGAAGAATCAGGTTGGCTGTGGCAGCTGCGGCAGTTGTTCCAGCTGTCCGGTGCAGTAGTAGATCTCCTCGACCTGCAGGGATCTTCCGTGCTGCTGTCTTTAGAAGATGGCTGGGATGCTACGGCACAGGTAAACCTATGGAGTTATTCAAATAGGTTCTATGGTAGAGTGTTTGAAGTGAATTTATGAAGATTTAGAGAGAGAAAGTGGTTTTTATGAGATTTTTTCACCAATATGAACCAATAAATGTGAAATAAGTCACGTAGTAAATTAAAATGTTATGAATAGTAACTTTTTGTCTGACTCGGCCCCAAAAGAAGGAAAATCTTTTTATATAAAACTTGTGGCGGCATCTATATCGCCACATGCGAACTACGTACCAAAGACCTGACGTCACACAAATCCTGCATCGCGCAAACAGAGTTTACCGCGGGATCGTCATATATAGAACTTCTCGACATTAATCGTTGGGCAGTTGTCCACCAGACACCCTGTTCCTCATGCCTAGTGGCAAAAAAAAAAACACATTGATATTTAAGAACATTAGCGATTACGTATTTGTTTTGCAATTACCTAACTTGTTGCGAAATCAGATGAAGCACTTATTTCTACAACCTAAAAATAATTCGAACAAATATATTCGACTGACAAATAAAACTCTACCTTTATAATTCCAGATATCATCACTAGCGCAAATCTGCTTAGAACCTTACTACCGTACATTGGAAGGGTTCCGTATCCTGGTGGAAAAGGAGTGGCTGGCACTAGGACACAAGTTCCAGCAGCGGTCCAACATAGGAGCCACTCCGCAACAGGGCTTCACGCCTACCTTCCTCATGTTCCTGGATGCTGTGCATCAGGTAAAGACCTCATAATCAAGCAATCAAGGTTCCTGCAAGTCTCCGCTCAGCTCCGTTCGTCTCCGCTTCAGTGGAAACGCACCCTGTGCCTACCATTCCGCTTCTATGTCGCCTTGATTTAATCAATCTATATCACATAACAAAATCTCTTTCTTTGCAGCTGCAGAAACAGTTTCCTCTAGCCTTCGAGTTCAACGAGTACTATCTGCGTTTCGTGGCGTACCACAGCGTGTCGTGTCGCTTTAGGACGTTCCTATTGGACAATGAGGCTCAGAGGGCCGAGCTGGGGATCACTGCTGCTGACGATAAGCGAGCTGATACTAATAGGATGGTGAGTAGACCAAGAAATAAAACCAAGGCAAAGATATAGATAATGTATGAAAACTACATGTTGACTTCGTTAGCTGCCATATTAATTGTTAATGTCAAAAACTCACTTTGTAGACACGACAGGTATCTTGGGACATACATTTCAGGATATTCGTTGTCTGATTTCAAACGTGATTGAAATAGTTTTTAAGAAGTACGAACAGGGTCGAGTCGGGGAGGCCAAAAATTAGGCTTTTTGAAATATAAAACCGAGTGGCCATGAAAAAATAAGAATTAATTTCCGATTGTTGATTCTTCTTATTGATCGTTTTGACAAGAATCTGATTTTAAAGCGGCCATTAGAAGTATTCATATTCATATTTTATTTGCATTCTGTATATAAGGTGTTACAATGGCTTAAAGCTAAGATACAATTACGGACCCTGTAGGGCACAGCAAAAAGTATAAAATTAATTCTGAAGAAATAAAATTAAGAAACAAATTAAATAATAATCAACAATTTTTAGGTAGGTTAGTGTTATAGCTGTAAACGTTTCTTTAATGATGTTCCTTCCTCTAGGTGTACCTATACGGCGCAGGCGGCGAGGCAGGCGCAGGTTCAGAAGAGGAGGCCCCGGGCCCCGGAGCGGCGGGCCCCCGGGCCCCCACGCTGGGACACTCGCTGTTCGACTACATCGATAGGCACCACCAGAAGGCGCCAGTCTTCTATAATTTCTTGTATACTCCTGATTTGGATAATCCGGTGAGTTTTGACGACATTTTTTTATCATAATTTTAGCTCTGAAGTGTGCTAGCCTTTATTCTGCATCTAGCACAGATATTTTTTACCTCTCCAACATTACTGATTAAAAAGTTACTTCATACTTTGAACGTAGTTGTGGCTATGTATGTCATTTTTGTATGTGTATTTTTTTATATATTTTTTAAATACCTCAGAGAATTCAGTTTTTTGGTTTTCTCTGTCGCCTAATTGTTTAAAATTGTGGTGATTTTTTTTGGGGGAGTATGACCAACAATGGACTTATTTTGGTTCAAACGACGACTGTAAATCTTTCCCTCTTCTTCAAAATACACTATCTTTTGTATTCAAAGCCTAACAAAATTCCTCTGATCATACAGGTACTCCGTCCAGTCTCCTCAATCAGCGCACTAGAAGTATGGCAGTACTACACCAGTGAAGAACTGTCGCACGGAGCGCCCTATGACCTTGAAGTGTTAGCTCCGTCTGAACCGGAGACCAGGCACCCGCAGCGAAGAGTTGTCACCGCTGGGTAAGACTATTGTGCCAAGAGGAGCTTCCAGCATGGATCTCAATTAAAAATTTGATTTCATTCGGCATTATGTACCGCTTGCACTAACTCTGCACTCCTATACAAACCCAAATGATGGAAAGTGAATTGAATATAATACAGAAGATATAAAGTATTTTCTTCTTTTGGCGCGTTGAGCGATTTTTTTCGTGCTGGCCAGTACGACTATTCTAAATGAGGTTGGCGCACTGACATGAAATAAGTATTGATGCATTATCAGTGTACCCGGCGTATAGAAAATTGTTGAATAGAAAGGTTCGAATTTTAAAAACTCTTTCCACGCTAGCGGATAAATTGCACTTTTGCACTCGGATTTCAAATGATAAACAGAATCTTTCCGAGCTTGTGAGGTGAAAATGTATATTATTTCTTTTTTTAGTTGGAATAAGGCTTAGCAGAGTATGATGTTGATCTAATTTTTAATACTTACTCACAGGTACGAGAGCATAGCCCGTAGTATGCCGGACTCTTTCTCTGGCCTGCTGGAGAGGATCCGCCAGTTGGAGCTGGAGCTTGGACACCTGCCGCAGAAGTGGCGCGTGCGGTGGGACCAGTTGGAACTGCCCAATACGTTGGAGTTACAGGTACAATATTACAGTTTCAATATTTGTTGTTGTTTTTCTCAGTGCTCTTCACCAATTTGAATTTTATTTTTTACTATTAGTTTTATTCATAAATGTCTTTTAAATCTTAATCAATTGATAAGCAACTGATTAGTAAAATTCTCCATTCTTTTCTCATACCACTCTCATCCGTCATCTGTTTCACGTAGCATGGCCTCCTCTCTCGCGTACTTTGCGAGGTCGAATAATATTGGTACTAATATAGCAGTAGTCAATCTTGTACCTGAAACCTCACTGCAAAAGGAATAGGAAGTAATATAAATCAGGCATCAGTAACGAGCATACATATAATATTATGAACAGCTCTGCAATAATATCTGATTGCATGATTAATTTATTAATATATGACGGTAAATATTATAATGTATTAACAGTAACAGTCGCGGTAACCGTCTTGAGGATCTGTCATTTTATGTAAAAGATATGTTTTATTGTTAGGAACAATTGTTATCTGTTATTTTTTTATATCTGTTATTTCTCTGTTACGAAAAATACGCCTCACCCCTATTATAAAATGTAAACGTCATCTGTCCAATCAACCTGTCATGGTCGTTAGAGATGGGTAGCACACCTTTTTAAAATGAGGATCGTGGGAGGCACTCTTTTTACAAAGTGTGCTAGGACACTGTGATACTACGAATGAGGCTTGTGAGCAGGAACGTGCTGTGTGTCAGTGAGTCACGTGCTCGCCGATTCGCCGAGTAACCGTGCTAGTCGCGTGTGTGCTGTGTGGTGTGTAGTATAGTCCTCCTGACCGCATTTTCGGCCACGGCGGCCAATCTCAACAGAGACTAGCCTTCGGCGCGGGAGATATTATAGTGCACAAGTGTGTGCGCAGACACAGGTGCACTCTCTCTTCCCTCACTCTCATAGTCCGATGGGACGGTAATCCGACCCGACCGGAGAGAGATCAGGCGCAGGACCAACGGCTTAACGTGCTTTCCGAGGCACGGGGGTATCACACCGCCAACTTCCAAACTCCGGGCTGTTACTACGAATTTCCAAATTGAAAAACCCAATAACACTTTGCCCGACCCGGGAATCGAACCCAGGACCCCACACTCAGCAGTCGAGCTTGCGACCACGAGACCAACGGGGCAGTCAAAAGGGTCAAAAGGGGTGTGTAGTGAGTAGTGCGGCAAACATACGTTGTTGAGTAGGCAGACGCGCGGTGAGTTTTGTCTATGGTGTATGTTTGTGCACGAAGACATCAATGATCAAAAAACACAAAAAGAGTGAGTGACTCGATCGACTGACTCATTTCGTCCAAAACTCTCAAGCACAAAATGTTCTGTGTGTAGCTAATTTATGCCACTGTGGTGTCAAAATAAAATGAGTGAGTGACTCTTTTCGTCCAAGTGAGTAGCTACAACTGTGCTAGCACGTGTGCTGAGTTACCCAACACTAATGGTCGTATTTCTCCTGACAAACGTCAAACATTTTCAGTTTAATTAGTGCCCCAAAAATATCAGATATTATGAAAAAAAAATGCCTTTATTGTATTCCGGGGTTTGTTTTCCAGGTTTTGTAAAGTGTACATGTTATGGCCGGAGTCCCGTACAAAAATGTCTTTATTAAAACAATATCATATCGTATTTCAGCGCAACTCCTCAATGTCGTCTGGCGTGGTCCGTCGCGCGACGCTCGCGTGGCACAAGCGCGGCACGCTGGAGGTGCTGGTGCGGGGCCGCCTGGCCGCCGCGCCGCCGCCGCCCGCGCCCGCGCACCGCTGGGCCCCCGCGCCCGCCGCGGCCCCGGCGCGCTGCGACCACTGCCAGGACCTACTGTGGGGCCCGCTCAAGGTATGTTACACTCGCGGCGCACCGCTGGGCCCCCGCGCCCGCCGCGGCCCCGGCGCGCTGCGACCACTGCCAGGACCTACTGTGGGGCCCGCTCAAGGTATGTTACACTCGCGGCGCACCGCTGGGCCCCCGCGCCCGCCGCGGCCCCGGCGCGCTGCGACCACTGCCAGGACCTACTGTGGGGCCCGCTCAAGGTATGTTACACTCGCGGCGCACCGCTGGGCCCCCGCGCCCGCCGCGGCCCCGGCGCGCTGCGACCACTGCCAGGACCTACTGTGGGGCCCGCTCAAGGTATGTTACACTCGCGGCGCACCGCTGGGCCCCCGCGCCCGCCGCGGCCCCGGCGCGCTGCGACCACTGCCAGGACCTGCTGTGGGGCCCGCTCAAGGTATGTTACACTCGCGGCGCACCGCTGGGCCCCCGCGCCCGCCGCGGCCCCGGCGCGCTGCGACCACTGCCAGGACCTGCTGTGGGGCCCGCTCAAGGTATGTTATACTCGCGGCGCACCGCTGGGCCCCCGCGCCCGCCGCAGCCCCGGCGCGCTGCGACCACTGCCAGGACCTGCTGTGGGGCCCGCTCAAGGTATGTTACACTCGCGGCGCACCGCTGGGCCCCCGCGCCCGCCGCGGCCCCGGCGCGCTGCGACCACTGCCAGGACCTGCTGTGGGGCCCGCTCAAGGTATGTTACACTCGCGGCGCACCGCTGGGCCCCCGCGCCCGCCGCGGCCCCGGCGCGCTGCGACCACTGCCAGGACCTGCTGTGGGGCCCGCTCAAGGTATGTTACACTCGCGGCGCACCGCTGGGCCCCCGCGCCCGCCGCGGCCCCGGCGCGCTGCGACCACTGCCAGGACCTACTGTGGGGCCCGCTCAAGGTATGTTACACTCGCGGCGCACCGCTGGGCCCCCGCGCCCGCGGCGGCCCCGGCGCGCTGCGACCACTGCCAGGACCTGCTGTGGGGCCCGCTCAAGGTATGTTACACTCGCGGCGCACCGCTGGGCCCCCGCGCCCGCCGCGGCCCCGGCGCGCTGCGACCACTGCCAGGACCTGCTGTGGGGCCCGCTCAAGGTATGTTACACTCGCGGCGCACCGCTGGGCCCCCGCGCCCGCCGCGGCCCCGGCGCGCTGCGACCACTGCCAGGACCTGCTGTGGGGCCCGCTCAAGGTATGTTACACTCGCGGCGCACCGCTGGGCCCCCGCGCCCGCCGCGGCCCCGGCGCGCTGCGACCACTGCCAGGACCTGCTGTGGGGCCCGCTCAAGGTATGTTACACTCGCGGCGCACCGCTGGGCCCCCGCGCCCGCCGCGGCCCCGGCGCGCTGCGACCACTGCCAGGACCTACTGTGGGGCCCGCTCAAGGTATGTTACACTCGCGGCGCACCGCTGGGCCCCCGCGCCCGCGGCGGCCCCGGCGCGCTGCGACCACTGCCAGGACCTGCTGTGGGGCCCGCTCAAGGTATGTTACACTCGCGGCGCACCGCTGGGCCCCCGCGCCCGCCGCGGCCCCGGCACACTGCGACCACTGCCAGGACCTGCTGTGGGAGTTACCAGTAGCGAAGGCTGATATTTTGGGAGAAGTAACCCGGAGCAAAAAATGCTTACCTAGGACAGCCGTGGCGCATGTAGTCCTAAGTCCAGTTTCTTAAAATCTGTGTCTTGTGTCTGGCTTTCTGACTTCAGTCTTTATAGGCTAGCTGATGTCTTCAGTCCACCTTTACTATACGTGTAAGCACTGATAGATGGAAACAGTGTCTTGCAAGTATAATAAAAGTGATTGAAACAATGTCTTGCAAGTATAATATACCATCACTTGAGAGTCCAGAAAACACGGGATTCTGAACTGAAGAACACAGTTCTGTCGTATCGTACTTGCTCAGATATGACAAGGTTTCGATATAGTTACCACGGTTATCGGAATTCGGACTTTCATCGTGGCCGCGAAAAGCTACTTCTTGTTTACCTAACAGAATAACGGTGTCAATAAATCGTTTCATTAAATCCCTATTTCGATCTACTTTTCTATTATGAGCTTCATGCGAATTAGCGAAAAATGATTCTATCCTACTAGTCACGAACTCTAACTCTCATAAACTACTAGAATCGGAGAAAAGTAAACACGGGAAACAATACATTTTATTTAATTTACAACTGCCAGTCAGCCATGGATATTTATCGTAAAGGGAAACATTAAAATGTTTGAAAAAGCCATCACGACTTGCGATATTTTTAGTATAAAGTCATAACTGGGCGAGCACGGCCTAACGTAATTATGTGTTTCTTATTTTCGAAACTTAACCTTGAAAAGCATGTTTCCTCACAAAGCAAATAATCTGTTAAACAACAATCTAAAGCTATTAATTCCGCCATCCTAATCCTACTGATCGTACTAATTACTTCTACTTACCCCAAATACTTAACTACAACGTACACTTTCACTAAACTCAAAACACTGTATTCACTGTTTTATACTAACAAACAAATACTACTACTACGATACTCGTACTGATAAACTAATGATTTCAATGAATAATACGAACAAAATGCAAATTAACTGCTTTTGTAAACAAAATAAAATGTTATAATGCGATTACGTCAAACATCAACCACACAATGTCTAGCGTGCGTGTAACCGAACTCCGGGCCGAACGCATTACGAAAACTACCGAAGGACCGATATCCCCCATCTCGTTCACGCGCACGCAATTTTCGATCGCTATAAGTACCATAACTCGTCCTGCGCCGGCTTGCTGAGGCTCATACGAAACCGGGGTGTCACGTGACCAAAGTGACGTCATGACGCCTTGATTTATGAATGATCGTAAAGCCTATCGAGGCGCCGAGTTATGTTAGAGAATTTTTTTTTGCTGTTGGGAGACAACGAAGTCAAAACATTGAATGTAGGCGTTTTGTATAGTTTTAATTTGATGGTGTATCTGTATTAAATACCTATAATGTGTTTATTGAACAGGCATTTTAACACTACTGACTGTGTCATTTTTCGATGACGATAGAGTGGTTTTGTTCCGAATTTCAGAAGGGAAGCCGATAGGAATGGGCTTATATGGAGCCTTCGCCCCTGGGGGTACACTATGGTAGGATAAGTGATCATAAATGACTTGTGGCCTCCCGCAGACGGGCGTGCGCTGCGTGGACTGCGGCGCGTCGTGCCACGAGCGCTGCGCGGAGGCGTGGGCGCCGCCCTGCACCAAGTACAAGGCGCCGCCGCCGCCCGACGCCGACGCGCTGTGCCCGCCGCTGTCGGCCGGTGAGTCCGCACTCACCCTCAGAGAACAAAACTACCATTATTTCGCCCAACATTTTTCGTTACATACAATTTTCTAATTTCTCATCGAGTGTGGAAAGACATTTCTAGTTCCCTAGCTAGTCATATTTTCATACATTGATGTTGCCAAATTAATCAAAACATTTAACATCTATTTGCGACGTTGCCCACTTTCAGAATACACGCTCTTAAGTGCTCCCAATATCAATTCCACGTTTTTACAATTTATTTCTAGGAGTAGCAACGTTGCAGTCGTCATCGCAACAGTACTACGAACAGTTCTCGTCTAACGTGGCAGAGAACAGGACGCACGAGGGACACCTGTACAAGCGAGGAGCACTGCTCAAGGGTTGGAAACAACGGTTAGTGTAACCGGGTGTATTCGGGTCCATAAAGATACTTCGGTAGATACGGTTAATCGGGATGCGCTAGGGCAGCCCGCGAACTACAGAAATTGACCGTCGCCCGCGATATCGCGCCAGTTGTCACGAGCCTTATCTCTGACACCCATTCAATTGATCGAGTTTTTAGTATCCGGTGGATTGATGTCTGCTATTGTCTCTAGTTTATTGTTTCCTAGGGTCAGTTCACACCGAGACGCGACTTGACGCGCACTTTTTATGATCCGGTACAATATCGAATTTATTTACTACACAATAAGATACACGCGCATCTCACCATACTTTGACGCGTGTCAACGCTCGCACTGAAATTATACCTTTTTGTGAAAACAATAAGTTTGATAATTGTTAAAAAGTGCGCGCAGCGTCGCGTCGCTTCACGGCGCGGTCTGAACTGACCCATAGTGACTTTAAAATAATTATGATATTGTTACAGATGGTTCGTGCTGGACTCTATCAAGCATCAGCTGCGGTACTACGATGCGATGGAAGACTCTCACTGCAAAGGGTTTATTGGTAAGCATTTTTAGATTAGGTTATACCCCACTATTACTTATTCATGCGCACACGTACTTTTAAAATATGATTACTTTGGTTTTGACGTGTAAAAGTGTTTTTTACAACCAATTTACAGAAATACAATATCATTTATCAGATTCCTTTTACGCTGCCGAGTACCTAAAACTTCTTAACTATTTCACGATATATTTCAAGCTATTTTCAGTAATAATAATCGCGTTTCGTTGTTTTAGATCTGGCAGAGGTGATAACAGTGACGCAAGCGTCTCCCGCGCCCGGGCCGCCTAAGAAGTGTGACGATAGATCCTTCTTTGACGTAAGTCTAACCCTGTGTTAACACCCGAGTTTATGAAAGAGAGGGCGGCCAATATAGTAGAAAACTTGCTACCCAACAAATCACGGCTGGTTTACATCAAAGCCTACGATGAGTTTTGCAAATGGAAAAGTGAAAATCAAGCTTCTGGAACATTTTCAGAGTCTGTTTTCCTAACTTATTTTAATGAGTTGTCGAAGAAAAAGAAGTCATCGACATTTTGGAGTACGTATTCTATGCTATGGTGTACTTTAAAAACAAGGCATAACATTGACATAATAACATACTCGAAGTTGCAATTTCTTGTTCTCGTAGTCACGGTATAAAGTATAGTATGCAACTCTTGAATACAACGGATTTATATCGAGGGCCATGAATCACTCGCGTTGCTCAGGATTCAAACACTTGAATCACTCGCTATGCTCGTGATTCAATCATCATGAATCACTCCCTACGGTCGTGATTCAATCGTTAGAATCCTTCACTTGCTCATAATTCATCTGTGAACCTCGCTTTAAAGCCGTCCTTTATTCACTAATTGCATAATATACTATTATTTATCTGTCTATATACAGTAAAATAGCCGTAATTTTCTATATCAACTCAATACGGTTACAACTCGAAACAAAGGAAAATATTAAAGCGTTATAACCTTTCCTTGCTTTGTTTGACTATCAATTATTTCGCCCACAGTTGCGCACAAGCCGGCGCACATACAATTTCTGCGCGAGCGACGCGAACGCTGCGCAGGAGTGGATCGAGAAGTTGCAGGCCTGTCTGCAGTGAACACCCACCCTTATACCCCGCAGTACAGCGCGGCGACGATACCAAACATCGACAGAACTGTCGATAATACATCGACAAAAAGATGCGACGATCGACCAACACTGAGGTATATCTGTCCAAAGATATAGCGGCAGTAGAACGAATGAGGTGTTATACACGGCTAGGGCTGTACCAATATCGATAATTTTCATGGCGAATCGATTATGAGAAAGGCGATTATTCCTTCAATTTCCATCAGTCTAAGACTTGATATAAATATTATTACAAGACTATTATTATTTTGTTTTTCTATATTTATTATTATTAGAAAGAAATGTATTTCCGGCCACTGGCCGTTAGTAAGGCACGCCATTGTCCGGCAGTGGACGTTTAAAAAACACAAGCTTGTGTATATTGACCATAGTTAATATATCTTGGTTATATGAAGTTTATACTCGCGCTAAACCCCGCGGGGGTAGGCAGAAGGCTTTGAAATATTTAACTGATTGTGTAGGGGCTATGATCTCGATGCGATGTAGAACATGGACAAAGTGGATTGTTTTGTGAGAGAATTAACTAATACACTCTTTAGAAGCATTTTGTTGACTGAAATTACACCTCATAAATAAACAGTTATTTGTAGTTTATAGATACATATTTTGCCATTGAGTCAAGCTGCAAACTGACTGGTTTCAATCTGCCTAGCCTTTTCCCAACTATGTTGGGGTCGGCTTCCAGTCTAACTGGCTACAGCTGAATACCAGTATTTTACATGGAGCAACTGCCTATCTGACCTCCACAACCCAGTAACTGGTATACCCCTTGGTAAGACTGGTTTCGGGTTTCTGACGACCTGTAAACTGACTGGTTTACAATATAATAATTGCATGTCTAACGAATAAAAGATAGTTTTTTTTGTGCTCGCCTTTTGCCTATTCTGTTGCACGGTTGCCTGGAAGTAACCTGTTCACTCGATACTTGAAGACTTCCAGGTTATCTACCGAGAAACAAACTGGCAAGGAGTTGGCAGCTGTACTGTTTGAATCTTAGATTATTTTCATTCATTGATGGTCACTTACTCAACTATCGACTTTAGCGTGATTTATTCTAAGTTGATTTTTATGTAACCATTTTTTATGGTCCTTAATCATTTTTTTTTGCAGTAGCATTTGAATTTTCACTTTCAAGTTTATTTGTGTAGTTATAAAAATCTCACAAAAACAATCCCAAAAAAACATAGTTATGTCAAAGTATTTATAATTAATATTAATAATAATAATGAATTAGTGTCGTACGTATGTTTCTCGTTTGTAAATAATGTGTCGATGACTGTTGTGTAAAGAGTTCGGTTCCCGTTTTGTGTAATGTTATGTTATTAGTTCACTTTAGATGTTATTTGTATTATTTTTTACAGCGAGGGGGTTCGTGTTGGGACGTTGCGTTAAAAATAACTTTTAAATAAGTTACATAAAACTTTTATAATTGGTAACACCTATATTTTCTACAGTAAAAAGTAAATGATTCTTATTGAAATCTGATAAAACTGCACTTAAATAATTTTAAAGCGATATTATTGTTCCATCCGTATCAATATAAATGCAGAGAGATGAAATTAAAAAAGTCATAATTTTTTCGTTATAAAAGTTCTGTTTATCGATTAATCTACTACAGAATACAGTTTCATAAAAGCTCACAAGGAAACGCTACGTTTCAACGCTGAAACACCTACCCTCGCACATATTATTATTAAATATTATTATACCGACGTACATTTATAGACAAGTAGAACGCTATACTTAGTTCTAACATAATATTCCTTGTAAAGAGATATTATTTAAATATTTACGTTCAGGAATCTCGTTCCATTCATCCAAACAACTTGTTACATACTCATTTTTGTATGATTTGTAAATAAGTACATGTTTTATTTTGTTTCACATATCAGGAGGGGTTCCCCCGTATTTATGTACATACATAACTAGCTCATGTAAATATTAACGTTATTTTTTCGGTATTTGCATTTAATAGCACGTCGGGTGGGTTATGAATGTTATAATGCGTGTGCGCAGGTTTTGGGCTTCTTTTATTGTTTTTGCATCGATACAAACGGACCTAAGGTGCTGTCGATATTAATTCGATACTGATAACCTCAGAAATAATCGATGGTCGATCGATCTGAATGATCGATGTCATCAATCCAACACAATCTAGTTGCACATTTAAGCTAAGCGCATTACAAACTACGGATTTCAATGCTAAAATTGCGATGCGGCCTGTTGGTAGTTGCTCATGTAAACGTACGAAAGGGCGGTTGGAGGAATGACCTATTCAAATGTGCGTCAGCCTTTATGGTTAAAAAGTTAAAGAAAACCGTCAATTTTGTAAAGAAAAGATCGACGAAGACTCGACTTCGCGTTGTATCGATGCAAAATTAAGGACCAGCGCTCATACAAACGCGCAGAGATTATTTGTGCCAAAAATGCACAAAGTGCACAGACACCTTGCTCACGTGTGTTGTATCGTAGATGTCGCGATGCCGATGTAATGGCTTCACTGTCAGCACGCGTAGCATAACAACCATAGAAACGGGTTTTCTGTACAGAAAAACATTCACAATGTGTCATTTTGTCTATTCTTCCGTCGACAAAACCCGTTTCTATTGTGGTCATGCTAAGCGTGCAGGATAACATGCGCGATGTGACTAAATTTTGTCGTCGCTGTATCGCAGCGAAACGAGATCTGACTATGAACGGTAAACGGCCGTTAACATGGTCTATTTTATTACGCTACGATTATTTTCGCGCATTGGATTATCAATTGTCGTTGACAATACAACAGAGCGCATCCCAGCGCGTTAAGAAAACACTCTGTTGGATTTTCAACTCTAGACGCTAAGCAGAACGTTGAAAATCGAGTGCGCAATTAAAAATCGCCCTTGTGAACCTGGGCTTAGATCAGGTAAACTTTGAAGCATTTTCTCTGTCACTTTTGCAGATAGTGCCATCCACGAAGACGCGCCTCACTCCGCGATTACTGTACTGTAAGCTGTACTTCAGTACGGAGCGGAGCGGAGTGGGGCGCGTCTTCGTGGATGGCACCTTCTATACCCGTGGCAGTATCTTTCTAAGGGTGGGACCAAACTAGCCTAATTTGTGAGTTGCCACCGAGACGATAAGTAAGTTGGGATTTTGCGGAATTTCACATTTTAGCGTAAATTACGCGACTCATTTTGGGCCACCGAAATTCCGCTCGTTCGTCCTCAACCTAACGCTCGATGTGCCATATTTACGGCCAGGTACTGTACTATCTCGTTTAGCCGCTAGATAATGAAACGACAAAATTTTGTCGCACTGCGCATGTTAGCCCTGCTGAGCTGCGATAGCAATATAGTTTGCCTTGTACTTTGCATACGAAGTGGCTTCTGTGTGCTTCGGACAACGGGCGGCTGCGAAGTGGTTTTATAACTATTTTAATTTGATGATTTTCCCGAATATTTCTCCCTCATATAGTATTGAATTGTCTTTACAGTTATTTTACATAAACGTTATCGAGCAATCCAAAAATCTAAGAAAAAGTTAAGCATGTCTTGTGCCATTCACTGCCAATAATATGGTGTATTAATTTGTGTTGGCCCAGAAAACAGAAGAAACCACCTCACGGCCTGCCCCAAACAGTACCTAATGTAGTGTTTAGCCTGGCTTAGACAGATGTAACCTCGATGTGAACCTAGCCTATTGCTGTACGTTCCAAGCGTGCAATATAACCTTAATACAAGATGGGGCAAAAGTAATGTCAAAATTTTAATTGGCTGCTGTTTTGTTGAAATTAAAAAAGTTAGGCTCTGTCAGACGCGGTCACAGCCCAAGGTCATGACCCCCTCGGACCGCGCCTGGGCTCTGTTTTCACGGAAATTTTATTTAATACTTAGTGCCAAGCACGCGACTCACGAGTGCAACGATAATTCTTTCGCGCGCCGATGGACTCGACCTCGATGACCAAATTGCTATAGATGAGACACATTTTATGGCATGCTAATTTGTATGCATTGTATGTACTTGGCAGTAAAAGTGTTAAAGGTGTAAAATTTATGAGATGAAGTCGAAAAAATGGTATCGGTCAATTCTGACTTGAATTGTTGCTCACAAAATAAACTCCAAACTGGTGACTTTTACTTCAATGTTGGCTTGAGACGTGTAAGGATTGTGGTTTGTAAAGGCAAGATTACAAAAAGAGTCTGCAGGCGCAGTCATGTATGGCGATCTGGCCTGCTAGTTCAAATCACCAAAACGTGAGATTGGTGTTTCAAAATCTCCATCGTTGCCTGAGCTGTGTGACTGTGTATCGCTACATTGCATTGCCAACTAATTTTCTATTATTTGCAAAAAATATGCGACATTCACATTATGACATTACTTTTGGTCCCATCCTGTAAAGTCACGAGCACCAATATGTATACACTTAGCAACTTTTAAAAGTGATTTTCTCCTATTGTATTGATTGTAATTTTATGTTATATGGAACATAGTATTTTGGAACCCATATTGTTATGAAATAGGTATCATCTCAAAGTTGGAATTGTTATTCCACTAGAAAATCGTTATTGAATTTTGCAGTGTATACATATTTTTGCTCGTGACTGTACATGTGTACCCTTACTTAGCGACTAAACATACGCAATTTTAGACAAGTGATGAGAAACTGACTGAAATTTTTTGTTTACATTATTATTGCTGATTTGTCACAGGAACACATTTATCTGTTTTATAATGAAAACATCGTTTTGTTAGAGTTATGTTAATTGTTACGTTATGATCACAATGTACGGCAGTAGGCTGAATGATAACCTGTGACAGTGCACTTGCGTTCCATCAAATAAAGAGATTTTTAAAATTGTCAGCTGGTATTTTATTTTATATCCTCATTTCATTACGCCTATTTATAACGAAGCAGGTGGTCACACACGCATAATGCAGTCCCATGTTAGAGGGACGAGCCTATTGCTATCCAGGGGTGCAGTCTCGACATAGATACCGATCGCTATACGACCGAATTCGGTCGCAGTCCCAATGGCGCCTCTAAATGGTCAAAATTGCTTAACAAGCAAGAAAAACGCACGTGCTTGTAGCACGTCGCGCGCTTCTAGAGACGCCATTAGGACCTTGCGACTTGCTTTCTATGTCGAGGTTGCGTTGTAAGACAGTCAAAAGGACTAACATACAAGTCTTCCGGATGTGGAATAAAAATAGCGTCGGTCAATTTTGTCGAGTTTTATCTAGTCGAAAATCAGCACCCATTTCTTAATGGCATGAAGAAGAAAATAATGTTTATAATGCCATGGGAACACCATTGTGCACATTTTCTACCGGTGTGAGATATAGGAGTGGCCTTTATGTAGTGGCGCTGGTTATAAAAAGATTAGGATGGTAGTTCTGTAGGAACGAGTTCTGGGGCCTTATTATGTCGTAGACGGAGCTACACAAGGCCGATAGTACCATCCTTTTTTCGCAGTGGAATAATGATGGCATTCATACTTCATAATACGGGCCCTGCTCGTTCTCCTAATCAAGGACACAAATTCAACATAGAAAAATCTAAGTACGACACACCTTTTTCTTCCGCTGCGGCCGCTTCTCAAACGTGGTCGTTCCTTTGAGTGGAATATTGATCACAGAGTCCGCACGAGTACAAAACACGGCAATGCACAATTTGTTCTTGTTTTAGGGATTTTCACTCACGGGGCTCAAATTCAGATCGTATCCAAGCGGGTACTCTGGCCGACAGCGGCGTCTTCTAGGTGGCGCGCTGGTCGCGATGTTGACGAATCATGCGTTTTGGCGGGAATGGGAACAGACCAATCGCGTGCCGTCTTGGTGAGCGTCCATAGATAATCAATATTGGATTTGGCCAATCATGGGCTAAATACAGAATATGTAATACTTTACCGGAATATGTAATATTTTAGGAAGTGCCTCCGCTGCCAGCGCCGTTTGCTGAATTGGCTGCCGGCGCTGACTTTGGTTGTCAGTTTGGCTTATGGAGTAGATAGGCAGGGTAGGCATAATTAAAAAAAAATGTAATAGAGAAACATAAAACATTTTTTTTTTTCCATATTCCAGTAATAAAGTCGTAAAGTACTACCCGAAACCGAACTAGTAAGATTAGGTTTAATAATTTTAATCGCAAAAAAGGTTAGGCTAGACCTGTGACCCCCTACGCATGAGCGGTGCCGCGGCAGCGGCCGGCGAGTGCCAAAAACGACTAGAATATGCAGAAAAACATATTTTAGTAACGGTTAGTTAGTTGGGGTTCTGAATTCTGGTAGGGTTTCTATAAACGCCGCGCCGCCGTCTCCATTATGGGAGCCGGTGGTGCCGGCAGCCGATGTTTTTAATTTCGGCTGTCGGCAGTAATGTCACTGCCGGTTCCCAATGGCGTTATTTTTGGGAGCCCGCGCCGGCAGCGGAGGCACTCCCAATATTTTAACATACATTCCATGTATTTTGTGGATGGTTGATAGCAGATAGGTACTGGTCCGGGAGCCAGCAAGGCAATTGAAGGAATATTACAAAAATGTTGCAATTGAAGTCATTATTTTATGCAGAGAACATAATTTTACAAAATGAAATAAAACACTTCAATACCATATGTAACAATTTTATTTACCAATATTCATAATATATTAACATATGTGGTCCAAAACCACCCTCTTTGATAATTATATAATACAAAGAATTTCTCACAACTGGTCGCTGAACCTATAACAATGAAAACAAAACAGCTACGGACTAAGCTCGACCGCTCGCAAGTCAAGAGATGAAACTCAGGCGCTAACGTTATGACTCCCACTATAATTACACAGTACAACAATATTTAAAACGAGGTATAAAAGGGAAAAGAAAAGATTAAACATTTCTCGTAATATATTAATAATCGTTATTGTTTATTTAACCTAAACAACGGGGGGGCGCCAGCGGGGTATGGTCCAGAACCATTTTGTGTAAATGGAAGTTACAAAACTCGCCGCGGGGCTGCACAGTCCAAAACATTAGGCCTTCGGTCAGTCCTAGCTGAGCGCCCGCCCCGTTATAACTTACATACATTTAGTAATGCATTTTACATTATATACAATGGGAAATAAATACTCTAAAAGCACGACGAGATATATAATAATCGTGTATGTACATAAACACAACTAGGTGCAGTGGCGACCACTGTCGAGTACCGTTATATCACAAAAATATAAATCCCATTGCCGCCTAAAGGTATAATTTGTTACCTAATTATTTATATTGGCGTACAGTTTTTGGCTTAGCTAAATTCCTCATCGATATTTAGAGATGTACCGGCTATAATCGTTCAACTAATCGATTTGGGACCCGTACATCGATTTGATAAGTCAATTGCTTTTATACATTTTATATATAGCCGATGGTGTCGACTATGAACGATCAGCGAAATTAATTGTTTATCAAATTGAAACACTACAATTTGCCTTGTTATTTAAATACAACGGTCAAAGAATGGCAGCTGTGACTCGAATATACGGACAATTTAAATTAGTGAATTTGATAAACAATATTAATTTCTTTACAAGTCGACTAGCCAGTCAATTTTACCACTAATAAGATAGTCGATACACCTCTGACTTAGGTCCACACGGACGTGGGGTTCGCAGTTGTGCAGTACATGCTACTCTCGTTCGGGAGCAGTTCACACACATCGGTAGCGCTATGTCGCTGACAGTGGATGCACAGTGTCACTACAAGTTAGAAATAAACAATTTTTGGTTTCCATATTGTACCTACAAAGACTTCCATCCAAAAATATCCAAACACCGTCTCACTAACATTTTAAACAAAATCCTTAAAAAGTTCATTTAATTTGAATTTTCATAGAAATGTACAAAAATTTAGGTCGAAACGTATTGAGTTAGAACTGCTAGAAAATCGTCTTTAAATATATCAAAAACAGCTCGTTCCAAGTGAATGGGGTTCGATGTCGAGTGAAATGATAATCATAAGACGTATTAAGCTGCTGTCTGATCTACGGTGTGAAATTAATATATCTATAGCTATTCGTTATAGAAGTAAACACATATTGTTACATCTGAATGTACTTAGAACCTGTTACTATTGTAATGACTACATCGTGACTCGCGAAAATAAAACGAACTAATTTTATAATCTGTCACACGTTCACCTAATGATCTCGTAACATTAACGTTTCATTTGATTCTCTCGGCCGTAGAAATGAATGAACAATACTAACTTATGTTTAAATCTACTTAAATTTCATGCTCTTTTTGAATTATAAACTGTACTTAATACTGCTTAGCTGAGGGTAGATTAAATTTTTCATTATGGATACACGGCTATACATTTTATATACATCCAAATTATGTATATTTTTTTCAATATTGAAACGGTATAATACATAATTATTATAATACTTATGGAGGCTTTAAAATTCCGTATTGGCACAAGTTAGTAATTTAAAAACATTACCTTCCTTCTGGGGTAGTCAGGTAAATAGTACCAATAGGTTTAAAAGTGTGAGCTATACATACAGCGTAGGTAGAGATATGCCAGCTAAATATATCAGTCGACTATTTAACAATATTAAATTCTGCTAAGGCCAAAAGTTTGCTGGATAAGCAATAAAGTGCAATTTGTTCCTAGAAACTTGAAATTATCTAATCCTATCTTCTGCCCGCGGCTTCGCCCGCGTGGTTATCGGATATTATCCCATGAGAACGTAGTACGGGGATACAAGTATTTCATGTCCTTACCCAAAGTCTACCTATGTGGGAAATTTCATCGAAATCTGTTCAGCCGTTAAAGCGTGACAAGATAACAAACAGACAGATAGTTACTTTTGTATTTATAATATTAAGTATGGATTTTATGTATATTTCGATCAAGTTAGCTCATTCAATCACCTCTAGGCCATTAGCCCACAGTCTCACTGTACAGTTCGTTATGTGGCACGTTAGTGGGCGTGGGCGGGGCTTGGGCCAGCGTGGGCTAGTGGCCCACTGGCTCCACGTAGTTGGCCGGGTACAGGCCCACTCGGCCATCCTTCCGTCCCTTGCACCAGCCTTGTTCGTCTTCATCTTCTAATTTTTCGAATAAGTCCCCTGAAAAACGAAAAAAATGTTTTGTTACATATTTGTGACCGGACCGAATTTCGGCCAATCTCAACGGAGATTAGCCAGGTACGTACGGAGATAAGAGACAAGTGTACTCTGTTCCTTTACACTTATAGTTCGATGGGACGGCAATCCGACACGACCGGGAAGAGATCAGCCGCAGGACCAACGTAATTTCCGAAGCACGAACACACATATGTATGATAATGTATTGTCAAAAGCACGACAGAAAGAAAACTGCTTATACTGCTACTGAAGACAGACGCTGTTAAAAATCTTATTACTAGTACATGTGGTTTACTGTACAGTCGAACCAGCTGTTTAGTATACAGGCAACTAACTTTGCAACTACTTTTGAAAGCTATATTGTGAGTGTGGTGTCTAGCCAAATAGATGTATTTCTGTAAGTAGGTTTGTACAAACACTTTTACACGTCAATCATCTAACTAATATTATAAACGCGAAAGTTTGTAAGTATGGATGGATGGATGTATGTTACTCTTTCATGTAAAAACTACTGAATGGATTTGGATGATATTTGGCAAACAGATAGTTTATAATCTGGATTAACACATAGGATACTTTTTATTCCGATATTCCCACGGGATCGAGACTTACGCGGGTGAAACCGCGGGGCGCAGCTAGTATTTTTATAAAGATGATGAGGTCAGCCAATTCTGTTACATCACTCTCCTAAGGCTCTTTGTACACACAGGTTTTTCGTGCCGTGAAAAACGATGGTTTATTCGCCGTGTGAAGGCACGGTTGTCACTTTGTATATGGATATATGCTATGGAAGCTTGTTGGTTCTATGCCGTACATTAAAGAAATGGTGCCGTGTACAAAGGGCCTATGGGGGATGCGCTAAGGTCGCACGCGAAATTTTTACAACTTTACAACTTAGGTCAGGCTAGTTGTATAATCAATATCATCATATTGATTATTATAATTCTATAAATACACATTTGTTACGGTCGCGAATCACACTTTGATCAACATACAACCTGACACTGCAAATTGCAAAAAAACTAAAGAGAAAATTTGAATTACGCGGGCTACACTGGCGCTAAATAGCCTTAAGCCGCGTTTCCACTAGGCAACATTTGGCGCGCGACACGTAACGCTCAACATGTACGGCAACGCTGCACAACAGCGCGCGACGTTGCCAGCTGGCGCGCAACATGACGCGCGGCTTGTTTTTTGTTTAGAGAGCATCAATTGTTGTCGAGTGGAGACGTGACGCGCAACAATGTCCGTAGTGAACTGTACCAAGACTATGAATGTTTATGGGATACTGCTCACAGAGACTATAAAAATCAACACAAGTTCCTCTGGCGACATGTTGTCGACGACTGACGTAAAGTAGTAGATGCGTAGACAGACAACGTTGTTCAACAGAAGTTCCGCGCTGACTTTCTACATGTTGGGCAACCTGTTGTGCAACATGTTGCGCGTCAATTGTTGCCTAGTGGAAATGCGGCTTTAAGCATAAAAAGAAATTACGCGCACAATAAATAATATTGGCTGTGTAGTAAAAAGCTGAATATTTGGCCTGTATACCAAATAGCATGTTCGACTGTACACAGAATAGCAATAAAATGGAGTGCTAAGGTGCGGCGGTGTTCAAGTAATGCATGTTTGTTACCGCGACTGTTGTTAGACCCGCCGGGCGGGCGACGCCGGTGGGACGTGCGTTCCCTCTGCACACCTCTCAAAATGAGCGTTTGATTCTAAGAACAAATATGCGTGTTAGCACTCCATTCCATTCCTACTTTGTGCGTAAAAGGCAAGCAGTGCTGCCATTTAACGATTGGTTAAATGAGGGACATACCTGTTCAAGAACATGATACTTTATGGTCATATAAAACAAATACAATTTCTATTAAAAAATAAAACGCCGCAATTGCAAAATACCTCATTGGTGATCCCCAGGTTGAGCAGTATCATTAAGTTATTCCGTTAGAATGTTCAATTCTTAGTAGAAATCCAGTCTGGATTTGTTGCTGATTGATAGCAAAAGGGTCGCCTCCTATTACACATATAACTGACGAAAGGTGAGTTAGCTGTCACCTTACAAAAACGTTGATAAATTTTGTACATTGTCACATTAAATTCGTTACTAGTATAAAAAAGTGACAAATAACTTTAATTACGGAAGTCGGTGGCGAAAAACGAAAATTGAAAATCAAAGACACCGACTTCCGAAATTAAAGTTATTTTTCACTTTTAAACCGACTTCTTCAAAAAGGAGGAGGTTCTCAATTCGTCTGTAAGTATTTTTTTTGTATGGTAGGTCTTGCTTCCGATGTGGTCCCATATAAATTTTATTAACTTTGCTTGCATAGTTTTTGAGTTAGCTTCAATATAACGTATTTTTCCCAATGAGTTTATCTAGACGGTGTCTTCATTAACTCCTTCACTAATATTTATATCAGCTAGTGGTATTCGAATTTGTGTGGGGTAGTTACCACAACTAAAAAGTGAAAAATAAAATTACTGTTTTTTTTGGAAGTCAGTTGTATTTTTTTTTTGCAAAAAGTTTTTATTTTTCTCTTTTTAGTGCCACCACTGCCACCTGCTGGGCAAAAAACAGTGACGGGACCTTAAAAAACCATCACAAGCCAACTCAAAAACTACGCAAGCAAAAAAAAAAACATCAAAATCAATTCATAATTGGCGGAGGAATCGCGTAACAAAAAAGCAAAAAAAAAACATTGTCGAATTGAGAACCCCTTTTAGAAGTCGGTTAAAAATATGACAAGGTTCTAAAGTATAGTTATGGTTTTCGTATGTCGACCGCACACAGCGTACACTGGTGCCTACCCCTTATTTGATGTTACGTATGTCGGTTAGTCAGTATGGCAAATGGAACAAGAAATAGAAAGACGCATAACCAGCACATGGAACAGGTACTGGTCACTCAAAGAAGTAATGAAAAATGCCCAATATCCTATATCCTCCAAAAGAAAACTTTTTAATACATGCATTCTTCCATGCCTCACATACGGCTGTCAAACGTGGGTTGACTCAAAAAACCCTGCAGAAAATTACTTCTTGCCAAAGAGGCATGGAACGAAGCCTGCTGAACTCCAACATAAAAGACAAAAAGAGAGCTACAGATCTGAGGAAAATCACAAAACTAAAGGATGCTACCTCCCATACAAAAATATTGAAATGGAGATGGGCTGGTCATATGGTCCGCGATAGGAACAATAAGTGGTCTAAGGCTGTAACGGAATGGCAGATTAGAGATGGATCGAAAAGAAGTAGAGGAAGACAACGTAAACGATGGGACGATGATATAGTGGAGACAGCTGGTGCCTTGTGGGCTAGAGACGCACGAGACCGAGACAATTGGAGGAGCCTGGGGGAGGCCTATGCGTCAAAGGACGCGCTGATTAACGAAGACACCGAAGTGCAATAGTTATGTTTTGTTTAACTTATTTTATATTGTAATTAGTTTTAGTTTTTTCAGTAAATAAAGGCTTATTATTATTATTATTATTATATATGTCGGTTAGTTCCTCACCTTGTCTGAAGCTAAGTTCGTCGCTCTCTGCTCCGGTATAATCATACAGTGCTCTGACAGGAACCCCGGGCTCCCCTGTATCCGTCAGGGCTCCGCCGGACTCCTCGTCCCATTCATCCTCGTCGAAAGGATTCTCCTGCCCCCCCTTGATGCTGTCTTTAGCTGGCGATGTCTTGTTCGATTTTGGCGCTGATGCTGTACCGTTGCTGAAAAAGATGAGAAGGAAGTTAGAATGTTGCCAACATTCCGATTTTTGCCAACAAACATTTTGTTTTTTTTTTTTTTTTTTTTCTAAAACATACACAGGGTTTATGAGTTACCATAATACATAGTACGCGCTACGTTCGCAAAATAAATCTTTACTGATGAAAATGAAACCAAATTCAATTATCTACATCTACATACCTACCCTAATCATTATTATAAAGCGAAAATATTTAAAATGCTAATGAATGAACTCAAAAACTACTGGATCGATTTTAAAAATTCTTTCACCAGTAGAATGCTATTATACCATTTGGGTTTGCCCGCGTGATATCTTTATAAAATATTAGCCTTTGTGGCGATACTTTACGCGGGCGAAGCCGCTGGCCGAAGCTAGTATTTAATAAAAGTCCTTTATCAATTAATGTTGCCAATTTAAATAAAAAGATAAACTACGAAACAACATTTAAAAGCCAAAACCATTCGAGAAAAAATAAAAATTATATTGTATTTTTATTTGTTGTCATAAAATGTCATTACAAACATTTATTCTAAGTTCTAAGCCCTAAAACACTATGAAGTCTATTCGATAGACATCAATTCAATTGATTTAAATGGAACCGTTGAAAATGTCATCAACCTATTGACCGCTTGGTTTTATATCAATTGCGACAAATTAATTCCTACCACGAGTAGGATCGCGCAATGATATAAAAAGAAAAAAAAATGAACGTAGGTTCTCAGTCGTATAAATACGACTGAGGCGGCACGGGCACGAACACATTTGTCGTATTAATCCGACTTTTGCGGTCAATAGGTTAAAATATTAAAGTTACAGCGGAATCTAGACTTCACGTATGCTTACTAAAGTTACTTTTCCGAAATTACATAAAATGGGAACTAAATTGTGAACGCAGTTTACAAGAAGCAATAACTAACTCATCATATATCGGCTCGCTCAAATCCGTGATAGTGAATCTGGAACTGCTGGACACATTGGGCCTCATAGCCAGGCGGACCAGTCGGGTGAAGGAATCGTTGCGGTCGTATTTACAGTCCGGTGCGCATGCGAATATCTCTAAGCGCTCGATACTAGGAGGAGGAAGGGATGATGTATACAAAATTAGTTTTTGTTTACGCTAAACCCGGAAAGGAGTCATTGTACTCATCATTTTGAGCAACTTTTACGATGGGACCAACTTCGAAATCGCGAAAAAAAATCAGCTGTTCCATACATTTTGTCGATTTAAGTGAACACAGATGTATGGAACAGCTGATTTTTTTTTCGAGATTTCATGGTTGATCCCATAGTATAAGTTGTGTAAAATGATTAGAACAGTGACTCCTTTCCGGGTTTAGCGTAAACAAAAATGAATGTTGTATACTCCATTTGAAATAAGATTAGATATTTAAATAAACCTTTTTTACAGTCCGTTCAACCGATTTTGACTTCTATTGCGTTAGTGGCATGACAAATGGCAGCTGCAGTAGACAGTTGGTATTGTGTAACCTTTTTTGCTTTTAATGCCATCCTTATGCCTACGGTATAGAAGTCAAAATCGGTTGAACGGACTGTACAAAGGTTTGTTTAAATTTCTAATCTTATTTCAAATGTGGTATAGACAGTTTTTGGTCCTAAGCAGCATATGTAAGGAATGGAATAGGGAGGGGGTTGGATAGAATTATTCTTGTGGTGGTCGACGTAGGATCATCATTGTCTCAATCCGAAATCTGGGTAGGCCTCTTTAAAGTTCCCGCAGACAGGCGCGACGAGACGACGCGACGCGACGCGAAACCCCGGTAGAACAATTTCCGTGAAGTTTTTATAGATATTGTTCCACCAGAGTACAGTCGCGCCGTCACGTCACGCCTGTTTGCGGGACCCTTTAGCTTTGGTCCTGGGAGACGTAAGGATTAAAGTGGCAATAGGATCATCAGCAACCTGGAATGACTCACATATGGGTCGCCTCCTTTCTTTCCAGAAACTCTACAGTTGTTCTGCGTTCCGGGTGTTTCCTATCACTGGCGTTGACAGTCAAGTCAGTCAAAAGTTTTTTTTTTTGCTGAGTTTAAGAGAGCATGCGGCACAGGGAATGCCTTTATTTTCTATCTTTTCAGTAGACACAACTTAGAACGTTCTAACGTTTGAGGTTCTTGAGGAATTTAAATATCAGTAAATGATGAATACTCACGTAACAGCGATAGGCGCACTGATGCTCTTCTTGTCAATAGTGTTGTTGGCGGGCGCGGTGTTGTTGATGACAGTTGTTGGCGGCTGCGGAGCCACGTCCGTGTGGTTGGCAGCCTTGCTCGTCTTGTTGTTGGTGTTGTTGATCGGTGGCAGCTCCTGTAGTTTACGTGAAGTGGGTATTTAAAATTGGGACGTTTTTATGAAGTCAGTTTTTTTTAGAGTGGAAGGACCACGCTTTTTATGTATTAAGACTAGTTTTAATTTATGGTACAAAAAAATATGTGTTACAAGTAGTAAATTTACTTGAAACAGAGTTGTTATTCAAGTAATCCTTCGTTGCAGTCGGGTAAATCGGAATTTGGTCCTTTCACTCTTTCTTAAAATGCATATTTTATTCGGGGATTATTGTTGATCAATTTTTAAAACATACTTAAATATTCTTTTAAATATATAGAATTTAACGGTAATAATTTCTTATACGTGGGTTAAATTGTTAATTCATGCCAATATGCATAAACTGTAGAATGAAGCAAACATCCATCATGCAACATCGATAAACAAAAATAAAATAAAAAATACATAAAAATTAAAGCTAAAAAAAAAGATTAAAATGAGAATGACCTCATCCCAGAATCAAACTACTTGTATACCCGTCATGGCCGTCATGCTAGAACTAATTTATAAAGCATTTACGAGATACCAAATTACCAATCCGGCTTTCATTCATTCTCATTTGAATCCTATTCTGGACCATAGATTGTACAAGTACAAAATATGTTCAGTCTGGCAACACTGAATGTGTGACGCGGCTGGCGCGTGCGTGACGTCATTTTACGTACGACAGCGATGGTGGGTTACGTACGTGACGTCCAAGCTAGATGTTGTTTTAGATTTTACGGATTGGCAACATAAAGGATAAAGCTATTGTTATGTCCTGGACTCGTTGAACTTGCAAATTCTGTTACAAAATTAAAAAAAACTGCTTTTGTGGTCCTACAAGATGTCTTCTGTAATTTTCAGTCGACAGCATTTCTCCTGCTGACATTTGTTATATACATACCTACTGAGATGTTGTCATCTGGCCAATGAGAATCTTTATAACTCACAATCTCCACCAGTCAGTTCACCAGTCGCGACCTCCTAGCCCACTGGCTAATATTTTATCCAATGTGTCCAACCTTTGCGGTTGTGGGAATTCGCTGGATGCGAGAAGCTCAGGAGAGGTCGTTATGGTGATGTCTAGAGGAGGCACTAGACGTCGTTCAGCTGAATGATGTCTCAAGAATACGATACGAGAATCACCATCGCTGTCGTCCGTAAAGCTAAGTGTAGACTAAATGTAGTGTAACGTACATCCTCGCTGACGGGCCGTTGGTTCAGCAGCGTGATGGGCCCGGTGGGGAGGCTCTCCTTGGACTTGCCCTTGGCGATGTCTCGGAACTCCTCGGTGTACTCCTGTCCACCGACACACACGTCACAAGCGGTCACGGCGGGGGCAACGAGGCGTTGGGATGACGTGTAGATTTTAGATCTTTTTAAGTTTCGTTTTTAATATTTTTACGTATACTGTGGCAGTTCTACGTTAAAGGAGATGTTTCTAATATTTTTATATATACTATGATAGCTCTTTGTTAAAAAAGAGGATGTGAAACAATAAATACATTATGAATATGTAGGCAATGAATAAAGTGGTTGTTTACCACACAGTTGTTTTACTACAGTATCAAGCTACACAAATGATCAAAGTAAAACATGTTTTATAAACTAGTTTAACAAATCTTGTAAGATATGGTACTTCAAATTGTAAAAAAAAAACAATTAAAGAAGTAAACTATGTAAAATAAACTTCTTGCTATTTCATCAATTATCAAAATAAAATAAGATGTTGAGTCTATCAAAAATATTTCTTCCCAACGTCTCGTCGCTCAAATGCAAACTCAAAGTGAAAAAAAAAGTAATTAACAAAATTAGGTAAACATAGACACGTCCATACAAAGCCGGTGTTCGTTAGGTAATACAAGCTAATTGCACTAGTGGGGAGTGCAGAAAGGGGAAAAGTAAAATACATGCTATTAGATAATAAAAAAACAACTAGGAATATCGTCGGTCCTTCGTGGCCAAGGATTATCCGACATTTTTGTTTTCCATATACTGTACAATTTCTATTATATTTACAGCTATGCTGTATCAATTGTCGTTTTTGTTATATTTCATTTAATTTAATGTATCAAATTGCAGTTTTATTTTCACAAGTGCATTTTCGTTCCTTCTATAATTTATTTATTCATTTTTGGTTTGCGCTTTCCGATTACAATTTTATTACCTGATTTTTGAGGAGCTACAAAATGGCGGATACCTCCCATACCGCTTTCAGCATCTATAATATTTTTCTGTGACATTGCGTGCTCTTCTAAAACAGTTTGCTTTTTATTTTGCTACCCATACTTCAGTGTGGATGAGTGATTATGAGAGTGCTCGCATTTAGATCGAAGCGAATCCAGAAATCAGTAACCTAATTTAGAATCACATCCGGAATTTGGGTGGTCTAATTTGGTAACTAAAACAGGGTTCGGAATTCCGGCGCTACCGGTCGGAACTGTGAAATTGATTATCGAATTCTGTGGAATTCGAATCGGGAAATTTGATTAACAGTTGCCGAATTGCCGTCACTTTAAAATTCAATTTCGCTGAATTAGAATTACAGTGACGAACTACAATTTCGCAAATATTTGTGAGTGATACCTTCGTAGCACTTCTGCTTTATTGAAGTTCCGTGATACCTAATCACAATAGTATCAATTCGACCGAACATTTTGATTGCAGTGCTTAAGGCGAAAGCGCCCGGGTAGCCCACGAAATTCGGATTTTATTACGATTTTTGTAATTTGAAAGTCAGTTTTACTGTTTATTCATCAAAATATGATTCCCGACCATCATCAAAAATGTATTTACATAATTATAATCGTTTAAATCATCAATACAACTCTGTAAGGTCAAATTACCCTTTTGAATATCTATTTCATAGAATCATGACATTTGATGACGCCAATTCTAACTTAGAGTATTATATTGTATTGATGGTTCTAATGATTATAATTCTATTTTAATACGTATTATTTACGGTCGCGAATCATATTTTGATCAACATACAACCTGTCACTGACCTGTAAGTTGCAAAAAACGTAAGAAAATTAGATTTTCGTGGGGTCGCATCCCCCTTAATATATGTGATCGGCCGCCGAATAGTTGTCAGTCACCCACGGACAACCGACCAAGTGTAGATGCCCCATGAAAGGTGCTGTGATCAACTATGAGCGAAATTGTTCTTTAACACCTTACATCACGGTGTGTATTCGTGTGACACCATCAAACCCTTCGGTGCTTTGCAAAATCATTTCATGATGAAATTCGATTACGATTAATCGAATTTCAGTATCGAGTGCTAGCTTTATGATAGGCGATTTACAGTGCATTTTGTGGGATGTAGTAATTGAATTTTCTTGGAGGTGTTGCATAAATTGTCTGGCGGTGAGATACAATTTACTTACCTTTAAAGATAAATTGTAGAGTAATTACTTAGAAAACATATTTATATTTTTAATAGGTAAGTAATAGGTATTTTTAATGGGTCCTTTTAATGTCATTATTGCATAACTTTGACTATAAACAACTTCAAAAAGAATGCACAACTCGCTGAAATCTCCTAAGCATTTTGTCTTTATCTGACAAAACTGTAATTTTACTCCTACTCACAAAATCCATTGTCCATCAACCGATCATAAAGCCGTGCTAAAAACTGTAACCGCAAACAATAGAAATGTGATCAATACTTTGACTTTACACTTAATTTCAAGTACAAAAGGTATATTTTTAATGTTCTTTCGTCAAAGTATAAACCCCACACCACCATTCGCGTCACCACCGAACCCACACCGTGGTCGTACCATCAGCGGGTTGCTGTAAAACCGGCTGCTTCCATAGTACTGGCTACTGGTGACCGAAGGCGCCACACGGTTCGAAGCTTTCTCATCCACACCGAAGCAGAAAGTAGGCAGGGCTAGGCGCAACCGGCGGACCGCCTGCGACCAGGGCGCGGTCTGCGGTCGCGTCAGCGGTCGCCGGGCGGTCGCGATCATGCGGGCGACCATTGCTGATGCTTCCGCCAAGTATTTGTTTTGTATCGGATCCGTTTCCGGCGTATCGACCTTGTGTTAATCGTTTCGTTTAGTCATTATGTTAAATTTTTTGTATAAATAAGATCGAGTGGATTTGTAAAGTGCATATTTGAGCATGGCGTTTACTTCATTATTTGTAATAACTATGTAAAACATGACCTTTTTAAAAATATTTTATTGCGATACAGCGTAATTAAATACTGTAAACGAATTCATTCCGTCTAAATGGTGTGACTAGCAATAATTACGATTGCTATGAATTAATCATATTACAAAAGCAATTTCGTTGCACTTGACCCGAAACGATAAAAATACTTTTCATTCGTTCATTCTAGGTCGCAAATAAATTTTAAAATATTGCATAGTCGAAGGAAATCCGTTCTAATTATTCGTATAAAATTATTTATTTTTGTAAGTATTTAGCGGCTGGTATGCGAGGTAATGGCGGTGTTGCAACGTTCCTATCTTGATCAAATATTGCTGTTTGTTTGGCATTAAGGGACCTTGTGATAAGGGGATTGTTTGAAGGTCTAACTACAAGCGCAGTGGCAGCACACCGGACCAATTTTTTCATGGAATAGGACTTAGTTTTGAAACCTAAAAAGTTTAGTCGACATTTTAACTGGATGCATAGTTTTTTTGACCAGAAAAAATTTATAAATTTCATAAATTAATATATCAAATAAAAATAGCCGTATCAACGCGTAGCATGACCACCAAAAAAATGAGTTAGGGGTTTTGTCGACGGAAGAATAGACAAAAATGATAGATTGTTTATCTGTCATATTGTTTATTCTTCCGACGACAAAACCCGGTTCTACAGTGGTCATGCTACGCGAGCAGGGGTAGCAAATCAAGAATATAATCGCAGTGTGCAGCCACCAAAGAATTATTACAGGTTCTACGAAGAATTCTAAAAAGGTATTATTAGATACTATAACTAAATATTGTAGTTTGTATAAATAATAGGGAATATTTAGAATAGACATCTAAGACATGCTTAGTTTTCTCATACTGGTACGACTAATGCCCTTTAATCTTGCCTACGACTAAACAGATTGTTATTAAACCATGGTTATTCTTTATGTTCGTTTTTTTATGAGTGGAATTTACGTATTGAAAGTAGGTTCTCAAAAGACTTGGGTGTTTTTCTAACATGATGTTTTCGGAGTTTACTCCTTATGAATCGATTTTCATATATGGCCCGCGGTATGGAAATTTTATGAGGAGTGAAATTTATACAAGCGTTAACTCAAAAGCGTTACGTTTTTCTGCGCAACGTACCTTGCGCACCTTTCACTTTGAAATCATGTATTTGTATACAGGCGTTTTATTTTTTAAGAGATGTGTTTATTTAACATTTAAAAATCGTATTAAGTAGTAAACACCAGTCGTGTGTCGGAGGTGACATACACACACTTTTTATGGGTATTTTAAGATGAAATGGCTTACATTCCGCATAGGTCCATCACTAGAAGATTTCTCAAATATGTTGGGCTCGGATGTTGCTGAATACCAGTATTTAATAGGAAGCGACGACTGCCTCTTTTAATGTCTGATGCAAAATCTAACTTGTAGTCTTTTATAAATCCACATGGTTTAACAAAATCCGTACCTAAATACTGAATGCAACACCTAAAAGCATTCACGTTAATAAGATGCATATACTCGATCTAATCGCATAGATTATAGATAGTAATGCACTGCGCTGTGAGTGGGACGGGTTTGTATGCAGGCCGGTGTCGGAGCAGCAATGTATGTTATGTTACCTCGAATTGGGGCCAGCCCATCGCCATATTCACGCCGTGGTTATTGGCCCACCATTTGAGGTCCTTCTGGCTGTCCGCGTTGTTTATCGTATGGTGGAATTCTTCGTATATTTGGGGTAATCTGGAACATTTCAGGCGAATATGTTATCCAAATGCAAAGGTAGCTAGGGCTTGCATTTCTATTTTTCTAGCCTTCCGCTTTCAGTAAAATACACACATGCAAAGTATAGGGCTTTGATATTTGGACATGGAATCTCACAGACAGATCTTTAAAAAAGTAGAGTACTGATTTAGAACTAGGATTAAATGAATAAGGGGTTAAAATAATACGCCTTATGATGGTTCATTAGTAGGCTCATAATTTAAAGACATAGCCTAAACAATGTACTCTGGAAGGTCAGCCTCGCTCCTCCACATCTAATATTTCTGCCACAGCATCAGTTATCATTATACGAGTAGTTCGGATAGAATACTTTAAAAGATTTCAGGTCTACTTCTTGAAATATTTTCACGAATGAAAATATTTCACACCGAAGATGACATTGATATCTTGAACGCAGTTTAGATAATTGCAGAGATTTATTCAAAATAAATAGAGTAGAGTCATATACACCTCTCTGCCTTGAATTTGTATATTAAGTATATATATATATTATAGGTATATATTATAGTAAATATGTATGTAAGTAATTATGTATCATAAGTTGATTGCGTATTTATGTACTGTAAAAACTGCTTTATCTATAATGCATGACTTTTTGGCATATACATTTTGACATGTTCACTCATTAATTGTATTTATTGTATTGATTATTACTGTTATAATGAATTGACTTTTAAAATAACTTTTATTTTAATATTCGACATCTTAATATCTTGACTGTATTGTATTATTAAGTTAAATTATTATTTAGTTAATTAAATTTTATTTTGTTTTTTAATGTCTGCCTTATAAATTTAATTTTTTGTATTGTATTATTGTATTGACTAATATCGTTATAATGAATTGACTTTTACATGACTTTGATCGTATTATTTAGTTAATTAATTTTTATTTTGTTTTTTTAATGTCTGCCTTATAATTACTTTAACTGTTATTGTTCTTATATTTTTGTATGCCTTCAATTGGCTGATCATAGCGCACATGTTTTATAATTTATTTCTATCTATTGCTGTACCAACCTATGTATCACAAATAAAAAATTCTGATTCTGCATTATGATATATATATTTTTCCTTTTTTTTTTTTTTTCTCTTTGTTCCTCTCAATCAGAGCACCCGCCATCTAATCTCTTCACCATCCTTGGTTGACTGGTAGAGAATGCCTAAGGCATTAAGTCCGCCTTTGTACCTTTTTTTTTTGTGTGCGAAAAGTTTAAATAAATAAATAAATAATAATTATGGTGATCGCGTTAAGTTTATTTAAATACGACGTGTTTACTCACGAAGGTTCTTGACTGATATTGAGGCACTTGTGGAAGCTGAACAGTACATCCTTGAAGAACTTCAGCCGTTGGGCCTCCATCTGCTGACACCGCTCGAAGACACCCGTCATGTCCTCGATATAGCGGGGGTTGTATGCCGTGATCTCTGCCAACGCTGACTGGTACTTCTCTCTGCTCTTGGATACTTCCTCGCGGCATTTGGCTACGCGTTCTGCCATTTTCTTTACCTGGAAAAAAGGTTTCACTTATAAATATGTTTGTGATTTCTAGTGCAGGTGTCAAAGGTAGGATTAGCTTCTACTATTTGGATTCAGTGAATGGTAAGGATAATTAACATACAGTTTCTGAAAGCCGGATAAATCTGTGGTCATTAACGCCTGGTTTATACGATGGCAGTGACTCGGAATTTCGAACCCGGTTAATGGGTTCATGTAAACGAGATCGGCATTGAGTCACGTGGGGGAAGCTACTTGGGCCCAAAAATAGTCGGGTAGGTTAGTCAACTAGACAGTCAGACAGTCATAACCGGTCGTCAGAAGCCCGAAAGTCTGAGAACCAGTCTTACCAAGGGGTATCGTATTACCCAGTTACTGGTTTGTGGAGGTCAGATAGAAAGTCCATGTAAAATACTGATATTCAGCAAAATAGTCGGGAAAAAGGTAGTCAGATTGATATTGTTAGTCAACTGGACTGACTTGAGGGCGCCAAGTCAACACTGGACTGATTTGAAACTAATGTCTACACGTGCCCAGTTCAAGTCAGCGCTGTACTGTTTTACTGTACTGTCATAAACTTGCCTTGAAATCTGGGGGTTGAAATCCTAAAGGAGACGTTGTGAAAAACAAAAAAACAACCCAATCCGTTAAACAAATAGAAAACAGATTACATGAAAAGAGCTTTCAGTAACTAGAGCTATTTATGCATTGCTTTTTCGTAGAAATAAGGAGATTACGTGCGTAAAAATGCTTTCACCATTAGGTTAAAACCTAAAGGATATTGATCGTAAGAGCACCTGCATTGATTGGTTGCCCCAGTCTTGGGGTACCCGATTTATGAAAGTCTTTTCAACTGGCTACCATTTATTTTCTTAATTACTAATTATACAACAAACACAAACATGCGTGTAGGAGCTTCAACATTCAACAAAACGGAGCTGCATTGGCAGTGGGGGAACAGAGATGGTGGCAAGGTGGCAAGAGGGGGGGAGTGTCGCAAATTGCCACGTCCGGCGGCGACGCGACGTCTACGCATCTAACTATAAAATACGGCTAAAAGTGTGTGGCGAGCTTTTTAAAACTAAATTTTGATAGGGATGTGGCCAGTTGTAGGATTTTAATAGTGCTGGGCTATATTCGATATTTTTATGTGTGCAAAGTTTGCCGACTTTAACTATTGATACACATGGCTATCCCTATGGCACATGGCAGTTTTAGAAAAAGTTCGGCTGTCTACCATACATGAGTGGAAATGTCTGTCCCTAAAACTCCGCCGCGAACGCTGTAATAGATTGAACATTTGAAATGCATAACTGAACTTAATTATTTCATTCATGAACACGTATAAATTAATATTATTTCATATAAAGATGAATACAGCAATTGAGTTAATTATATTCGAGCAAAAATATGTCTTTGTATGTGTGACAACACTCGTGCGAGAGGGTTACCGCTAATTGGATAACTTCGTTACTGAACGACAGCACTGCAACGAACTAATTTAACTCATAATGATAAAGGAAAAGTTTACGCAACATACCTTAATATAACAAAATCATCTGTTCCCTACATTTATGTTCGCTTAGCTCAACAAAATGTAAGGAACAGCTGTTTTTTTCCCGCGATTTCAGGGTAGGTCCCATAGTGAAAGTTGTTCATAACGATGTGTACAAAGACCCCTTAAGAGATTTTGTGTATGACAAGTACCACTAAAATTAAAAAAATTAAAACCCCCGACAAAAACAAAGCATCTAATAAACGGTTTTTTTTTTCCCAATTCCGATCAAATTACGTTTCAAACAAAACCAAAAAAATCAAAATCGGTTCAGCCGTTTGACTAGCTACGATGGCGCAGACACACAGATACACACGTTAAACTTATAAGACCCCTCTTTTTACGTCGGGGGTTAAAAAGATACACCATAGTTATATGCTGGTCGCACGGTAAATTTTACTTGCGCGATGAAGGATTTTACGTGACGGCAGTCTAATGCGAAGTGGTAAGGTACATGCCACCACAAGCTTATGTAAATCCTGTTGAACGTTTTTGTAGAAATACGGAACGCTTGGATAGCGATAGCCACTTGTCTAAACCTCCCTGTAGGTGCCTCATTAGTTTAACTGCTAAGCTAAATTACCTACAATATTTTTAGTTAAATAAAGGTTTTTAAATCTGGCAACCCTTACACGATGGTTGGCACTAATTGGATAACGCCGCGGCGCCGAGATAGCGGAGGAACGAGCTAATTTACTCATAATAATTACTTGAGCACTTCACTTTAACTTTACCTACAAGTTATCACGGAATGCGATTACCAAGATTAGCATTATTCTACTGACTATTATGAAGCTTATCTTATGTTTTACTAGCTGCGCCCCGCGGTTTTACCAGCATAAGTCTCGATCCCGTGGGAATATCGGGATAAAAGTATCCTATGTCCTATTCCAGGTCATGTTCTACCCCTGTGCCAAATTTCATCCAAATCCGTTCAGCCGTTTTAGCGTGATAGCGTCACAAACAAACAAACTATCTTTCGCATTTATAATATTTGTTAGTATGATAAGTTGATGTCCTATTGATCAATCAATGCTAGCATTAGTTTACATAACACATTTTACTGATCGGTAACATTACAACGCTTCGGTAACCTTCAGTTTCTGTATTTATATAAATGCTATCTTTTTCCTTTTCAATACTTTCCCCAAAACAACATTGTTCTACATATAATGTGAATGATGTAACCATTTTTTATTTTTATTTAAAAGTTTGTCCGTGGAATTTCTTGGCCGTTTTTCTCCAAAGGAACCTACTACGCTTTGGAATGGGCAACTAGCTTCATATTTCTGACTAACCTACTCCTTGAAAATTAAAAAGTGCTTGTAAATGGTTTAATTGAAATAAATGCAATAAATTTGAGTTTGACAGACACTCAACAAAAATCAAATAAAAAAACGTTGCATATTTTCGTACCCGCGACCCCAAAACAATAGCATTCGCAAATAAACACCTTTTACAAATAAAGGTTGTCCCTGACTAGCGTACGTTTACGATCATTGTCTTCACGCATCGCACACACGGCATAATGCACAATTAAATGTTATCAGGTACATTCTAGCGGTAATTACTAATTAGGAAACTAAACCTTACCTGTAACACCCGCTGTTTGCGTAGAAAATAAATAAAAAAAGGGATTAAAAACAAAAAATTAAAAAACAACTTAGGAAAAATATATCTCAAACAAAATCATGAACGAAACAAATAAAGAAAACAATAATATTTTGATTACTTTTCGCAGATAATCTAGTTAGATGAAAATCTTTAAACCAACATCCCGAGACCTTCATTTCCACCCTATATTTCCAAGAGATTACTGAAAAACGCTAATTTCTTACAGAAGCTGCAAGATCATAAGATTTCTATTAAATCATTGTTGTAATAGTTCTATTGGTTATTGATATAGGCCTGAACAAAATAAATACCATAAAAATATACAATTAGGTATAAGATCGCTCATCACCGATCCATTCAAATTAAAGTCGAAAATGTAAACTGCGGCGAACAAAATTATTTTTGCGACCCACCGTTTACGAAGGCAGAAATGGGAGAATACGCATATTTTGTACTATCTTATGAGGAAATAGGGTGGGTCTTTAGTCTCCATACAAAAATTCATAATTCGAGGTTCGGCTCTCGTCTATTTCCTCCTCCAATATTGAACCTATTTGAAAGATATTTTATAAATTGAATAAGAAGGATATTTACTACGCCCCTGTTTTCTTTTTTCTTTTTAGATAGTTATTAATAGTTGTCAAATTTGTACAATAGGCCTCTGATGACAGCGGTCTAAACAGGCAATTTTGATCATTTTCTGAGGGTTCTAGTGCTTCTATAGATAATGTATCATCAAAACGGAAACCATAGGGGCATAGAACTACTTGATATTTATTTTACTGTAAAAAATCATTGCTCTAAGTTCATAAACCAGAGTGAAAACAGACGAGAGCATTTGTATGGAGAAAAGACCGACCCTATTTTCTCTTAACTGGTGAAAAATGGTCTCAAGGAAGTACAAGATTCTAAAGATAAAACGTAAACTGTAGCATTTCGAAGTGCTTCAGATTTACACCGCAGCTTCAAACAAGTGCCGGCTATATCGGAAGTTGACTAGACGTCGGCGTTGGGTCTCAAGAGCTATCCATCTAACGCTAGCTCAGCCAAATGTAGGGGTGCCGAGGGGAGACAAACACTTGAAACATCAATTTTGTTAAGTAAAAGTAAATTGTTTTAGAAATATTATAATGGATTTGATCGCGGAGGCTGCTTGAGGTTTTACGGAAGTTAGAATAAGGAGTTCATTAAAACCTCCAGGAGTGGGAATACTTAGGGGTCCCCGAAACGATTAATTGCCATCAATTTCCATTGTAGTAGTAGTATATTGTCAATCGCTTCAATTGCATTTGGTATAAGATCAATTTGCAAAAATGAAAATTTGTAAAAATTGACAATTACAATTGACCGTTTCGGAGAACCTGCGCATCCTGGGCAGTCGGCCACGGGGTTGGCACTGGGTGTCAAATACAATTTTTTGTATGAACTTAAAAATAAACCAATAAGGCAATTTGATTTATTTGTTAATTGCCTGAATTTCACTTAAAATCGACAAAATATTATCCAGCCAACAATGCAGTAAACAAAACACAAAATAATCCAGGGTCATAACGCAAAAGATCGAAATATAATTCTTGGGCTTGGGCACAACCAAAATGTTTACCCTACTTAACGGATAAAATAGCTAACGAGAAAATAATAAGCAAAAGGTAAACCAAAAATCATGTTTCTGAACAGCACAGCCCTACGGACCACAGGGAGTGTGAGGGTGCAAGTCAATGGTGCGACAAAACTGTCGCCCGACTGTACCTGCACCCTCATTGGATTACACGAACGCCTGGAGGCTAAGCCGACCCACGAGGCTCAATAATTGGACTACGGGATATGGTTACGTAGGGACAAAATTGTTTTATTTTTTATTTTCTGACAATGTGTTTATAGTAACTGCTTGGTCTGCATAACGTTAGGAGTAGGTAGGCTTCCTTCTGCGAAGCAGTAATGCTCGCGAAGGAGGAGGCGGAATGCGTGAGGGAGAGGCAACGTTTGCGCCCTCACGCCCCTAACCGCCGTTGCAGGAGACGCCCTGGGCGTCGGGAATCCCAGGCGGATTCCCGGCCACCGCAGGCGCGGGCTTGCGGACGGCGAGCAATGGATAGCTCGCCGTCCGATAAGGACCAGGCCCAGGTCGACGGCGCGTTGTGTTCCACGCGCGCCTCAAAGAGATGTCAGCACAATTGACGGGGTTCGCTAGGACCGATGTCTGGCAGGGTTGCGGGAAAATCCGAGAGGGATACCGGGACCCTTGGCAACAGGCAACTGAAGGAACACGGGTGGGTTTTAGTCAGTAAAACGCTGACACGCCCAACCGCTCCGTCCAGAGCGGAAGAAGAAAAAAAAAAGGGGGTAGGTAGGCTGTACCTACAGTCAAAGAATAAACGCCTTTTAAGGTTAATTTTTAAAATAAACTAACAAAGCTTGCTTCGCCCTTTCAGCTACTAACATTAGCAAATAACAAATACCACGAAGTGCAAACTTCGACGGCTCATCTTGTGCTGCCGTCACTACTTGTCGACATCGGCTTAGTTGGCAAAAGGGAAAAAAAGGAGCACCGATTTTCTTGTTCGTCTTCATTTTCAATGAAAATGACTGTTCGAAGAGGCGACACGCGACGGCTATGTGAGAACGGAATATGCTCCTTGATCATACCTATACATATTTGTATAACTAGCGACCCGCCTTCATTCGGGTGCAACTTGAATCATAGGTAAACACACGCGCCTTTCCCAAATCCTCTGAATGATGGTGAAAACCGAATTGAAATCCGCCAAATAGTTTAGGAGTACTAAGTGAAAACACAGAAAAACGGTTTTGCTTCCTCTCTGATAGAGATGTATAGAACGTTCTATTAATATAATTATAGTAATAGTAAGTGATCTCAGAGTGGTCACAATACACAATGCGTAATGTAGTAAATCAGTAATTTGATAGGTTAGTTTATCAGGATCAATTTTCTAAACAACTTAATTTCGTTGCGGTGAGGTGTTTCTTCATTATCCACTCACTAGAGTATGTAATGGATCAATTGAATCGTGGATTAGAACGCATATTTATGTAGGTAAGCCAGAAATTGATCATACTACTGCAATGTTCTTGATTGTGCCTTTATACAATAACGCTTATTATTCTGTCAGCAAGCTTGATTATCGCGCATAACTGCCTAGGAGAGACCCGTACTAATGTATCGTCACTTGTGAAGAAATTTTTAAAAGCATCATCGTATCAATGAACTGTCAATCGTGAAAGATCCTTAGTAGGTTCTGGTGACGGTGTACGGCCCGTGTACCTTCAAGAAAAATACTACTTACCATCCAGGTACTCCAGTTATTTACCTGAACCACAACAATACATTATAATCTCAAACTCGCCCCAATCCTGCTACCATTTCCTCGACCCATAACTAAAACCCTCCCCCTTAAATTGCCATACTAAATAACCTACAGCGCTATGAGCCTAACGAATATGTCCCTGAAGCAACCCACGTACGGTTCTAAAGGCTCTACAGCTCCATACGGTTCTGGACGACAGGCATGACAGTTAATTTCCTGGCTTCCCGTTTTCTAGGTCAGCGGCATGTCAATAGTTGTTATTGTATATCACAATACCACGGTGTGACGCGTTAGGAATTCGCTGTGGGATGCCGTGTCGATATGTTGATGAATAATTTGATATGGCTGTATTTTGCAATTGCTTAGAATAGGTTTATATTTTCTAGTCTGAAATTCTCTCTCAAATTAGGAAGTTTGAAATGTTGGTTTGGCTCAAGAACATCATTACTACTAGATAGCTTCAAAGATATCCTGGAACAATCTCGAATTAAAAGGGTCTACGCTTTTAATTTTCAAAGAAATTGGTTCCTAAATCGACACTTGAAACGGATGCTCATTTCCGGAAACGATTGAAGTCCGTCGAAATCCAATTTAGCGGTTACTTTTCCGGAAAATTTCAGTTAACCCCGCAAAATCGTTTTGATAGTGACAGGTTTATCGATTTAGGGTTACTACCGATTTAAGGTGCATTTTATGCAAGCACCTGTTTGGTACAAATATATCTCTAAAGGTTTTCGAGGTTCAATATCAGCCGCTCTAATTCTATTTAAAACATATTTTATTGAATTGAATGCGAGAGTTTGAAATGAACGTTGGAAAATAGCTATTTAGTTTTCACGATAATACAAACTGGAATCCTATATTTTTATGCGGAATAAAGATATTTCGGTAATAATCTAAAAATCTCTATCTACTTAATACAAAAATTGAATACATTCATTCATTGACTGAAAGACAACACACGCTTTTCGTTCATTCACATCATTATCATCAGTTCATTTGCACACGCGCATTCGTGCTTCTAGAAGGACGAATTTTTGCACAATCGTTCCTTATATAATGAAAATAAGTATTAAGGAAGAATGTTTGAAAACTCATCCCCTGCATGGTAGGGGATGAAAGTTTGAATCTTCCATTCAAACTTTCATCCCCTACCATGCAGGGGATGATTCGTAATTTTTCTTAATAGGATATCCCACGGCTTAAATAAATCACCACATCAACGTCAAAACAAACATGAACACAAAACAAATATGAATATACCTACTCCACAATCAAATCGATCAATTAAAATACAATCAAAGCAAGATTGTAAACTACATAATAAAAAACCGAGGCGTGTGTATGCTCCTCTTAATAGGATTAACAGTAATCGATGCAATTAAATGCCCATCAGGAAGGTAGAAAGAATTACGTACGGACGACGAGGGGCGACTGGGGCTAGCAAATTGAGTCGAACTGCGGGTCAGGTACGGGCAGTTTAGTCAAAGTAGAATTTATTCGTACTGAAATAGACGTTCGAACTGGTGAACCATTGTTTTATTTGATTTTTAGTCCTTTAAAGGATATGGGAAGGAAAAAACAGTTGTTTAGCTCGAGCTTATGGAAGTGCGGAAGTTGAATGGTAAGCGTATTGATAAAGTTCGAGTGAAAAACAACTTTGACAAGTTAACTGAATTCGAAAATGAGCAAACTTTTGAAGAAGATAATGTGTGGCAAGGATACATGTTAGTTAAATGTTACTAGCAGTCACACACTTTGACTAATCCACTATTTAAAAGAGTACATATAAGAAGTTCTCTGAACGACACATGAGTCTTCTTGGCTTGTTTTCGCCATTACTCGTCGAAAACATTTCACAAGCGGAAAATAAACTTTAGGGTGACATTCCAATCAATATCACAAAGCTATCTTCAACTTCCTGCAATGATCTATCCAAATATTGATTCCGATACCTCCTCGTAACGAAGGCACATACAGTACGCCCGGTATATTGACGTGCGGTCCTACACAAACAGATTGTGGCTCCGCAAATGTGTTGACTATTTATTTGCGGGAGCCTCCGCCACATTGGGTGATTGCTTAAGGTGTGGAAGGTAAATATATAGATTTAATCGAAAGGAATTTAATTCAAGAAGTTGTTATAGAGGAAGAGATATATTTTTCTTTTGGTAAGAAGTAGGGAGAATGAAGACTTCACAGAACGTTTGGCAAAAGATTGTGTATGAATCTTTGATAGACTACGAGACAGATGGATCGGCGACTTGCTACGTCCGCGAATAGATATTTAGTATTGTAGGATCGAAGCAGGTGTTGATTTATAGTTCATGTTTTCCCCATGGGAAAAAATCGTGAGTTTATGTATGTACAAAATTATTGAAAGTTTGACAAAATATGGAAGGAGAATAATCGTTGGAAGACCATAAAATAGCTGGTTAGGTGACTGGATAGGGTCGTGTATAGACCGACGGGAACAAAAAGCCACAAAAGTTGTAGTAGCGAGACCTCATAGCAACAATATAGGTAAGTTACATTATAGTCACCAAGTTCGCGGTTCCTACCGTGGATAAAGATCATCTGAACAAACAGTCCTTCGTGCAAATCCTGAAGCATTTACCGTCCTACCTCGCTGTAGATAACACATTATCGCTGTGTACATAGTTACATACTTCAGTGGGTATATACAGATGTAATGATTCAATATCCGCCCCTGGTCGCACGTTTGCCGTCAAGTTATGTACAGTTAAAGTAATCTGGAAATCTTATGGTAGCAGAACTCTCAATTATTTTTATATAGACTGCGGTGTTTATTTTTTGAACAGTTGTCTATGATATTGGTAGTATTTTTCATGTACCATATAATATAAAAGATGTTATTAAAGTAACTGGTTTCACTGATGTGATGGGTATCGATATCGACGAAATAACAAAATTTTTAGTATTAAGAAGAATGTCTACGATACCAAAAATCTGTTATGTTTGCTGTTCTATCGTTTCCTGATAACTCGTCGTGTCGACTTAGTACCAACACTACGACTTTTGGGAATTGCAATTATCCCAGGAACACATTTGTGAAGAGTCATTAATTTCTGAAGACTCTTCACAAAAAGGTTTGAAAGAAAGTCTCTTTAAAAAAGCTATACTACTCAAACAATTGAAATGATTTTCAACAGAGGATACAGTCACCACTGAAGCAGCACCGTAAATAATGAAAGGAATTTATTTTATCGTTCGAGTATAGTTTTAGAAATCATTTAAAAGCTTTTAACTCGGTCGACCACAAAAGCTGGTATAGTACTGTAACATAACGATATATGTACATATACACTTTCATTTCCCCATATTTCCCGTCTGTCAGTTTTCGACACTGCAATATTGAAAATTCACCTTTTAAAGCTGACCTGGATATGTCCAGAAAGTAGAAAACCACAGCATTCTGTTCCACGTATCATAAAATGGACGCAGACAATTAAAGCGGGATGAAAACGTTTGGTCTGCTTTTGTTTGAAAAAATATATGCAGTATATGGAGAACAATGAAAAATTTATATATGGGATTGCTGACCAACGTTTTTTAAGTGTAGGTTTGTCAGCAACTCCACTCTGGGCACATCCCTTGGATTCTAATCCATCAAGCGATCGGTTTGCGGATGACTGGACGAAGATTTTATTGGTATGTCAGGAGGAATTCATGAAATACATTTAAAGTGTTTTTTTCATGTTTTAATCTGAATTTTAGATTTGGTTGAACCTGGTTTTGAACCGTGTTAATTAAAATCAATAAAACAAAAAAAAATGCTTTGTGTTTCATCAACTTTTAACGAGATTCTTGATACAACTTGGGAGTTTCCTAGAATCTCAGTTAGGTTAAGCAAACCTTCGATAAGTACTCAAACTTCACAGGAAGCCCATAGAAGGTTAATTCTTTATTCAGCTGATACTGTGTAATAGACATTCCAGCGGTTCCAATTAAAACTGTCTAGAAAGGTACACATAACAAAGTCCACACGACTCATGCTATACATCATTATGTTTTCTTCATGCTTAAATTTGAAATCGCAAAAATAAAATCTGCTGTTCCATACATTTTGTCGATTTAAGTGAACACAAATGTATGGAACAGCTGATTTTTTTTTCGCGATTTCAATGTTGGACCAAAAGAAAAAGTTGTATGAAATGATGAGTACAATGACCCCTTTTCGGGTTTAGCATAAAGAAAAAATAATGTTGTATAATTATGGCGTCTGTCTGTCTGTATACACAGATATTCGTTCCAGAAGCTGTTATGATGCTGAAAGTTATCAATCTTCTTGGCTCAACTTCTTCAAATCTGTTATACTTAAAGATTGTATCTATCTATCTACGAGAATACTATCACATTTTACACAAACGGCATTGGTAGGTAGGTCAATGTCAGCCACGGTTATGCTCAAACATTAACATATTTTGTCAGACCGCAGCATGGCGCGGGCTCGGAGGTAAGAAAGCCGCGATGAAACTATGTTATTGGCGCGAAACTATGCCATCATGCCATGGGAACTCTGCGGTGAAATTGTCGCGGCTGTGTTATCAAATGTTTGAGGCACATTGTTTAATGGAGTCGGAAGTTTAATTTTTTACAACTTCCCCATCATTTGCCGGGGGGCCCAGACATTTCGAGATTTCACCTGACAAAAGCCAGAAGTTTGCAAAAAAAAGTCCGGAAATGTTACTTTTAATCTTTCTTGTTAGTGTTTAAATTTTTTTTTTTCAAAATTTATCTCCATTTCGAAAACTCCGCATAAATGACAAGGGCGGACTAGTCCGGACGGGGGGCTAAAAAGCCGGACACGTCAACTTTTATTATTTAAACAAATACCAGCAATATAGATTGCACGTGTAACCCCTTCAATTAAGCTAAATAAGTTTGTGCTAGGCGTGGCTACTGAATTCCTGCTCATGGGAATTCGTTCTTCAGTCCATCTCATTGGATTGTAGCAGATTTAAATCAGTTCTGTTGCATTCCGTGACTTACTGCATAAAAACTGTACAAATGATCGGCAGTCTTATGCATTGGGAAAACTAGTTTGCCTTCCTTGGCCCACAAATCTTGAGGCAGTTTCAACTATCATGAAGGTGGATTCAAATCAAAATTCAAAATTTGTTCAGTGGGTCATGCAGTGCTATAAACAAAGATGAGGTGTATCTTTGGATATCCGTATGCCAATGGTTGATAGAACCTTCTTTTGTGATTGGGTGTATTGCTATTGGTCCAAATGTTCGTGCATTTTCTGTGCAACACTAACAATGCCCATCGTTTTAATATAACTTTGGTCAGATGTAGACGACTCCACTGGTCTATCTAGACTCGGAGACCAAGAAGGCGTAACAGATATACCTACCTAAAATAAAGACATACTTTGACTAACTTGATGAATCAGTGCTTCATAACCTTCATTTCTTTCCTTTCCCTCAAGTCGACTGGACCCTAAATTAACTAAGGATGCAAAAATACAGTGAAATAGGCTTGACATGCCACGCGGGTGAAGAGAGGATTTGCAACATATAGTTAACACACATACATATAAGCAAGCTTTGTAATTGCAAAATAAAAGCAACCTGGGAAAAGAAAGACATGACAATTCGTTAGACACTTTTTAAGGATCCATCCACATATTCAGTGTCAGGGCATTTACGGGTCCCGAGCCATCCAGGTTCAATGTTACGTCAGGAACCAGAAACTGCTAGGTTTCTGGTAGACCGGGATCCGAGCCGTTACATCTCTCAAGCATGCACTGACGTGTACTAACACTCATGAACGGCCCGAATCCGGAAAGGTCAGACCAGAAACTGTGTGGTTAGTGTTTATTATGATGTCCATTTTCGTCTCTTTCCTTCTCAAGTCTTTAACATAAGCTTGTTTCTGTATGTATATTATCTGTATGAAGGCAGATGCGACCAATTCATGCAGTATTGGTATAGATAAGCCCACAACACTGTACACGGCCTCACTACCAACGTACCTCGTGTCCTCGCTTGGAGTTCTCTCCCTGGAAGGGAAAATATCGTCAAAATTTAGTCATACACATTTAGATTTGTTCGCATTTTAGGATCATCTTATATAGGTGCTCGGTAAATACGTTCATCATTGGCTTTGAGTAAGCCAGAGTTCCTTTTTGGGGGTGTTGATCATAACAGAACTGAAGCGGATTTGATTTTCATATCAGAGAATTTGTAAGAGCATGCAATTTGTCTAGAACCTGTGGTTTTTGAAAGCCTCATCATTTTTCTGATCAGTAAATTATCTAAGCTGTCTGGATCAGTTGATTGTCGACAACCGACTCAGTGTTATGTTGTTTTAGATTTAAAAAACATAGGCTTCCAGAAACCGGGGGCTTATTAAAGGAAGATAGTTTAGATTCGTATCGCAAAAATTGTTTTGATTGACATGGCCACCCATCCAAGCGGATCATATTACTGACCCGTTTTTCACAAACCGTCGAACAAATGCCCAAGATCATGCAAAGAAGGTAACCCAGAATACAGAATAAGTTAACAAGCATCGGTTTAGCCCGGTTGCCCCTATGACACGGTCTCACATTACGATCGTAGTCACCAGCCAGGTACATGTAGGTCACCCACGGCAGCAGGCGGCGTTACATAAGCGACGTAATGCGACACAGCGACCCTGCACAGGTGACTTAGGCATGTGTAGACTATTTTGTTGAGCTGTTTAATTATGGGTAGCTGAATTTGCGAATTAGTTTAATATAAAGATATCGTTGTTACAAAAATGGTGGTCACTGGTACGTCTACGTAATTGACTCTCGTTTCGACGGGATACATTTTGACATCATATATGTATTATGTTATTTATTATGAGACACTTTGAAAGTAAAATCTCCACACCTATCAGGATAAACGACTCCGTCAGTCTTCTGCCAGGAAAAAGATAGATTGGGTAAATTTTTAATGAACTTGATCACAAGGGAACACGCTCTGGGCCGTTCATACATAATAGGCCCGGAGTACAGAAAGCCCTGTGTGGATAAGTCTAAATAGTGTTTTTAGACGTAGAGTTAAATAAAATAACTGACGTTAGTATGGGGACAGAATAACATTTAACATCATGTCAATCCATGAACACAATAGAATGAAAACATAAAGGCAATATTTTCATTTCTGACTATGTGAAAACTCAATTCAATTTTATTCAAATAGAATTCAAGTCGTCTGTTTTATAGCTTTGTTTACCATGCACATACTAAAGTGAGACACGATAAAACCATACATATGAAAATCATACGATAGAGGGAATCTTCTCTGAAGAAATTTTTATCAAAGCAGACTTTCATCTGAATTTTTCGTAAACACTGCGTCGACATGGTCTAAATTACATGCCTTTGGTGAAGGTTGAACTAATATTAGCTGGTGATATTGAAAGTGTGCTTATTTAGGAGATAGCCTAATTACACGGAGATAAAATTGTGTGTTGTGTCACTGACAAATGGAATAAAAAGCGTATGACGATGTAGATGAAGAAATCTACATCTTTGAATACATTTTGCTTAGACGTGCATTGACTGCAGTTACTTCACAGAAAGGGTTTTATGATAATTTAAGGACCATGGATTTTTTATGGCCAGAAGATTACAAGGTGATATTTTCATTGATTGTATTATCTAACTTGTTGACAAAATCTTTAATTACAGATGATAACCTAAAACTGAGGCCCTAGACAATTGACATTCTATCAGTGATAAAGATGATGGAAAAGGAAAAAATGTATAGGACTGACATAAGCAAACGAAAAGCTTATGTCAATTCTGTTGATAGTCGTTGTAGAAATATGAAACGCTTTCGAAGCGATTCTCACTTGTCTAGGCCCTCTGATGCTGATGCCAATTGAGCTGACGAACGAAATCAAATTGTTTATTCTGTAAATAGGATATTGTAATCACTTTTACACGACATATTAAAAAATATAAAAAATAAGCTAGATGAGGTCGGCGATTCCTATCTGACTACTCTCAGAAGAAAGGCCGAAACAAACTCAGAGCTCAGTCTCTTTTAAAGTCCAGACATAATCTTAGTCAGGCCATATGAGGACTATGTAGATTAGAGTCTGAAATGGCCTTTTGAGGAAAGAACTACACAGATTGCATTTGTCAGTAATAGTGAAGTTCAACTCAGAACTTAAGGCAGCTCAAACTGAATTGAAGTCATTGACTACAGAACTGTTACTCACTAAATATGACTAATATACCCTACATCATTTTTTTTTTTTTTGGGTGGGAAGTCGTCAAATGACTTCTCCCGCTCTGGACGGAGCGGAAGGGCGTGTCAGACCCTTACTGACTAAAACCCACCCGTGTTCCTTCAGTTGCCTGTTGCCAGGGTCCCGGTATCCCTTTCGGACTATTCCGCAACCCTGGCAGATACTCTAAATACTTGAACTAAAGAATTTGACAAAACCTTCCGATATTCTTATCAATTATCTCTCGAATACAAGTATCCAACACATGTAACACCTTCAAAGATATACCTATATAACTAGCGAGTCGCCCCTGCTTCGCACGGTTTTTACATCACGACAAAACATCAGGATTATTTATTTTATGATTTTACACACAAACGTTACGCAATAAATTCTCTAAATGATGGTGAAAACCATATCAAAATCCGTTGCGTAGTTTAGAAGAACAACACGGTCACACAGACAGACACGATAATTTATAGTATGTAGATTTAACCGCCGAGACACCAGGTGGCACACCCGTAAACCAAAATACATGGTACAGTCAGGCTAAGTGAATCATGACCCACTTTGACGATAAATCGTATGAAACCTTTATAATAACAAAGATGGCAGATGACAAATTCGTTACCAAGGAAATGTATATTTACGCGAATGTCGACCTAATTGTATTTGAATGTCTGCACGAAAATAAGCTTATGGTGGGTCAAAATTAAAATTTTTCGACTGTACAAGTACATCCCCGGTCATTCCGCGGTATACAGGGTGTTTGGCAGAACGTTGAACATACGAAAATAGTGGATAGGTGGGGTCATCTGCTACTTACTCAGCCCTAATTTATTTGGCCGTGGGCCCCTGGATATTTAAAATAAATTGTTTTTGCTTTCTTCTAGTTTCACCAGTTTCTCAACTTTAAAGGGTAAGTTAAAAAAAAAAATATACAAAAATAAAAAAAATCTTGCCTGTTTTACCCATTTTTAATAAAAATTACACTTTAAAGTTAAGAAATTGGTGAAAATAGAAGAAAGAAAAAATAAAATAAAAAAATATCCAGGGGAGCAGGGCCAAATAAATTAGGGCTGAATAAGTAGCAGATGACCCCTATCCAACATCCCTAACCACCTATCCACCATTTTCATATGTTCAACGTTCTGCCAAACACCCTGTATGTATAGATGCGACATTTTTCCTTACAAACGACACTGTCTCTTCAAGCAAGGCAGTTTCCACATTCGCTACGAGTGATAACACTTATCAAACTCACGATTATTTGTCTATAGTACATAGTAAGACATGAGGCCTCTTACAACTCGAGTGTTACGTCAATAGGAAAATTAGGTTCGAGTAGTGTATTACTTACTGCGATGATTATTTGCGCCGTTACGTTCAGGGGTTGGTAACATGTGGGTTTGTGTCTAATTATGCCTTTTTAGCTTTTGTTGATAGCACGATCTTTGTAGTCACATTTTGTTTTATGAAAAGACACCGTGAATGTTTATTTCGGGTCTCGATTGCTTATTGTTATATTTTTTTTCTGATATCTTGTAGGTGACATGTGGATAACGTAGTTAGTTACGTACTAATATACCTAGATTATATAGCTATATATATAAATATTATTAGCTATTGTTAACCATGTATGTTGTAATTGTTAGTTTTCCTTAACTAATAAATCAAATTAAAATTAAATTAAATTAATTCCCTCTTTTGTGAAGGCTCCCGCAGACAGGCACGACGCGAGGGTGCAAGGCGACCTTTGTAAAACAATTGCCATGAAGTTTTCATAGAAATTGTTCTAGTAGAGGCGCGTCGCGCTGTCACGTTGTGCCTGTCTGCAGGAGCCTTAATGTGGAAATCTTTCATTCGAGACCACACACGACGGCAAAAATTATAAAACAATAAGCTATTGGTTTAATAAATTGACTGTAAACGATGACATGACAATTGATCTTAATCTAACACAAGGCATAGCACACATCTCTCCGCGCAATTAAACGCGGGAATCAATATGTCAATACACTCGCACCACAATATGCGCTTACGCATGTATAGAACAGAGGTAGGAAACCGTTGGAAGGCATGTCGCAAAAGACTGACATTTAAATTAATATATTATCGAACAGACTTTTGTAAAAAATCCTGCTGAGACAAAATACTGTTAGCATAAAAATAACAAGATAGATAACGATAAGAAAAAGGCTATCTGACCGCAAATTGGACCAGCGCCAAGAAGCAGTTTCGTGCCTGTTTCTCAGTTAGGGCACGCTAGCAATGACATCGGGTTTATTTTGTAAAGAAAACGTGCTCAGGGTCTTTTTAAATCGGAAAATATCAAATATGGAAACAAATAGGATGAGAAAACTTGGAATCTTAAACCGTACCGTGCATGGGTATGATGAAAGAAAGAAAGAAAAATTCGTTTATTGGCATTTTAACAGAAAACAACACATCTTAGCCAAATTTTTGACAAACAACAGATGTCCAATTTGTTGACTACCCCTGACATACAAAACGCGTGTGTAATTGGAGCACGCGAGTGCATTATTTGTTTTTTAGCCAACAGACTGTTATGCATTGGAATCTAATATGATTATAGTGACAACGGCTAGTCCACAAATTATTATTGACTAGCGACCAGCTCCTGGGGGTTGCACGGTTTTTACAATTTGACAAAACATCGAGATTTCTTAGTTATATGTAACTATAATACTAACGTATTACACACATAAACCTTCCGGAATAAATTCTCTAAACGATGGTGAAAACCTCATCAAAATCTGTTGCGTGGTTTAGAAGAACAACGCGGACATACAGACAAACACGAAAAGCGACTTTAATTTATAATAAACTCAAACTCAAAGCATTTATTTAAATTAAACCATTTACAGGCACTTTTGAATTGTCAAGGAGTCAGTCAGTCAGAAATATGAAGCTAGTTGCCCATTCCAAAGCGTAGTAGGTACCTATGGAGAAGAATGGGCAAGAAACTCCACGGACACTCTTTTAAATCAAAATATTGTTACAATATAATGGTTACATTATTCATGTTGAAATTATACATGTGAGAACAATGTAGAAAGCACGTTAAAGGCGTCCGCAATTACAAAATAAGCACAATTCAAAAATTAAAATAAGCCATGGCAGCTAAGAGATGACCAGTCACAACTGACGGCGCCCGTTCACGAACATGACGCATGGATCAGCACCATTCAGCTCAACCATTTTGAAGGGAGCTAAATGATCCAACACATACGCCACCATCAGCAATATGTATAGATACACCACTGTGTGATTACTGTGTTTCAATTTTTGAAAGATGGTATTCTGGTATGGAAAGCTCTGTGCAGTTTCTTGAATATATTATTCAGGCGAGGTGTAATTTTGTCCCAGCTTCTGAATTTTCAGGTTTTATACACCCTAGGTTTTTTGAACCCCTTGGTGGCTTAGAATTTTTTTCAGAAAACCGCATACGCAAAAGTATTAGTTAAGAGTGTTCGTATACCTTTCCATGAAACGGTGTAAATAGAAAGACTATGTTCAGCATTGGAATTTACCGCTGGTTGGTAAAAAAGAGGTATGTTTTTACCCGACTACGGCGAAACAAAAAGGAGGGTTATGATTAATCTGTTCGATTTATGCCCCAACACGTGTGAATCCGGATTTGGCTGTCGGATGTGACTGTGATGTCTTGTTTATTTATACCTTTTAGTTGATTGACTTTTCGTCGTAGTTGGGTGTAGAAAACACTAATTAGGTTATTGTTTTCTGTGACGTGACTCAAGGGACCAAACTTTGAAAAAATGCTAATAGAAAAGTCAATGTTTTATTTTTCAGCGCAAGTGCAGCTTTATTCACTCAAAATCAAGTGATTTTTTAACACAATTAAATATTTTCATTGCGTGTTTTCCCGAGTGTGTATTTTTAATTGTTTATAGAGGGTGGTCAAAGTGGTTCTCGGTTCGTCGCTTTGCAAACTTTATACACATAACTGCCGAACTATTAACACATTGAATTTGTTCATTGTTTTGAAATGTGGGGGAATCTCAGCAAGTAAAATGTGCACCGGGCATTAATTTTGAATACTATGATTTTTTATTAGCTGTTTGAAGTAAATAGAAGTGACTCTATTTGTAAATAACTAGCACTTTGCCCACGGCCTCGTCCGCGTGGATGTCGGTTATTATATACTAAAACCTTCCTCGAGAACCACTCTATTCATTGGTGAAAACAGCATGAAAATCGGTGCAGTAGTTTTTGAGTTTATCGCGAACAGACAGACAGACAGACGCGGCGGAGGACTTTTGTTTTATAATATGTAAGGATGGTATTTTTGTTATGAATAGCAATTCAATGATGGGAAGTCTGAGTGAGAATCATCTCCAATTTTAAACCGACTTCTTCAAAAAGGAGGAGGTTCTCAATTCGTCTGTATGTTTTTTTTTTGTATTTTTTTACGCGATTACTCCGCCATTTTGATGATTCTTTTTTTGTTTGGTAGGTCATGCTTCCGAGGTGGTACCATATAAATTTTATTAACTTTGCTTGCGTAATTTTTGAGTTAGCTTCAATATTACGTATTTTTCCCACTTAGTTTATCTAGACGATATCCTGTTTGACTCCTTCACTGTTATTTACATAGCAGGTAGTGGTATTCGGATTTGTGTGGGGTAGGTACCACAACTAAAAAGTGAAAAATAAAAACTTTTTACAAAAAAAATACAACCGACTTCCAAAAAAAACACTAAAAAAGTGAAAAATAACTTTAATTTCGGAAGTCGGTGGCAAAAAACGGAAATTGAAAAGCAAAGACACCGACTTCCGAAATTAAAGTTATTTTTCACGTTTTTAGTGTTTTTTTTGGAAGTCGGTTGTATTTTTTTTGTAAAAAGTTTTTTCAACATTACCGAAAGATGATTTGAACAAAAAGCAATACAGGAAAGTAATGTGTTCCTTTTTCTTAGTAGGTAGAGTACATCAATAACTTCCAGAAACATAAAAATATATCCTTTGTGAAAACAGTAAAGCCGTAAGTATGATCATCATCATAATTTCAGCCGAAAGACGTCCACTGCTGGACATAGGCCTATTGTCCTCCCCCAAGCACGGGCACATCGACCGGTTCTGTGCTTCCCGCATCCAGCGGATTCCTGCGGCTTTCACAACGTCATCGATCCACCTTGTGGGACGCCTTACAAAGCTACATCTTCCGGTACGCAGTCGCCACTTCAGAACCATTTGGCCCCTTCCAGTGCCGTAACTAGGGCGGTGCCGGCGGTGCCAGCGGTGCCCAGGTACAGGGCGCAGACCCTGGAGGGGCGCAGACATGACCAGACCAGGGCCACTAACAATACCTATTATTTATTTATTTATACGTGTGGAGTCGCGTCGTCTGCGTATATTCTTCTTACAAATAAATAATATTATCAATATTAAAGACGTCATCTGCCTAGCCTTTTCCCAACTATGTTGGGGTCTGCTTCCAGTCTAACCGGATGCAGCTGAATACCAGTATTTTACATGAAGCGACTGCCTATCTGACCTCCACAACCCAGTAATTGGGTAATACGATACCCCTTGGTAAGACTGGTTGTCAGACTTTTGAGCTTCTGACGACCTGTAACGACTGTCAAAGATCCACAAATGGCAGCCGGGACCAACGGCTTAACGTGCTTTCCGAGGTATGGAGGAGTCTCGGCATGTATTAGATGGTCACCCATCCACGGACCAACCCCGGCAAGCGTAGCTTAACCTGATGGATCGACCCGTGCGGCTGTTATTACTTAGCCACGAGCTCCTCTCGTCATAAAGACGTTTTTCCCCCCAATTTATAAACGCAATTTATTTGAACTTCCTTATTCAAAACTTTACCAAGTACTTAAAATTAAGTTTACAAAAACATAGTTTTTGGATGATAGATTTATTTTTATAGACAATCCATTTTACTGTCAGAACCGGTTATGATTAGAAAATATTTCAAGGGCGCGGTTATAGCAGCTCGCACCGGGTGCATATAGGGCTAATTACGGCACTGGCTCCATCAGTCATCTGTTCTGCGAGTAATGTGCCACTTAAGTTTGGCAATTCTTTGGGCTATGTCGTTTACCTTAGTTCTTCTACGGACTTCTCCATTTCTGATTCGGTCACTTATGGAAACTCCTAGCAACAAAGTAATTAGAAGTCTGTTAAACTTCTATATAATTCCCTCGACGCAACGTTTCTGTTACCGACTTCAGTTAAGTACTGCGATAATTAATGGTCTCGTGTTCGTGACAAGTTCGTATAATAACCGGTAATTGTAATGACCTGACAGCTGTGCTGGTTTTCTCTAATAGATTCTTGGAAATGTCTGAACTACTGAAGTAAATTTTTGGTAAAGCTATGAAAATGGAGTTATTATTTTTGGTTTTCCATTGGCTTTCATAAAGGTATTAAATAAGTCGTGAAAGTCATAATTAGGACGTTTTAAGCCAAAAGAAGGCGGCTCATGGACTTGTGTCCCCCAAAGTATGGCCACAACAACCCGTCCTGCACTGCCTGTATCCAGTGGATGGGTGGAACTATTCAACATTGTGGAGAGCATAGCCTAACTATGCCTTCCAGTATATTAGTAACTGTAATGCTCATGAAACCATCTGGCGCACCCAGAGGTTTCAGTCCCCCGTGCTGGCTGGCTGGCTGGCTGCTGACTGGCTAATATTTTCACTGACTTTAACATGCATAATAAAAGCTTTCAAGCACTTCCTACTATAATATATAATATAATATATAAAAGTGAAAGTTTGTGTGTTTGGATGTTTGTTACTCAATCACGCAAAAACGGCTGAATGGATTTGGATGAAATTTGGCAAACAGATAGTTTATAACCTGGATTAACACATAGGATACTTTTTATCCCGATAGTCCCACGGGATCGAGACTTACGCGGGTGAAACCGCGGGGCGCAGCTAGTTAATAAATATATTTGGAATTAACTCATTCCTTGCTTTTATTTGATTAACTCATTACTAGCTTTTATTTGATACCAATATTGTTGTAATTTATTTTTTTTAAACCTTGCCCTACGTTTGTTTGTATTTGCAGATGAAATATATAGCCTATGTCACTCTCACAATTAAGACGAACCTAACGACACCTCGTATGTTAAAATCCATCAAGCCGTTTAGGCTACAGAGCGTGGCAAAGAAATAGACATACATACTCTCGAAAAACATTACCCTCCTTCTGGGGCAGTCGGGTAAAGAAACCTTCCTCGCACCACGGAGTAAAGAAACGGACTATAGCTCAAACCAAACAGTAGGTACGATAAGCCCATTGTATGTGTTGTATTAAGTAAGTTTATAATGTATTTTTCTGGTGAACAATTAAAGATGAATCAACACTGACCACACGATACGCAGCGATAACTGGTGAAGTAACTATCAATAATAATGTTGACCTCAGTACAATTAGCAGAGTAAATTAGAAACAATCTCATCTCAATAATAAATGGCGTCGCAGTGTTCTGTGTCAGGGCTTTTTGAACGACACGCGACGAAGACGAAGCTATGGAGATAAATACAGAAAACTAGTCAACCGTCTTTCAAAACGAAGGGATCTTCCACGAGACGGCAATTCTAAGAGCAGTTATCTCCAGGACAATATCATTATATTGGTATTTTGAGATCATTCATCATCATTATGATCATTATTTGAGTGATCTCATTAGTTAGATCACTCTAGCTAAAGCTACAATATATTGTACTCTATGTAGATTAATCTTGGGAGTTCTCTATATAGCTCTAAATGCACGTCTTTTTTTCATCCTTCTCACATACAGGGTGGGGGGATATCAACGCACAACCTGTTACCATGGATTCAGAACATGCTTCTGGACCCCCTACCTACGTTGCAATTTTTTGTCGGTTATTAAAAAAATGTTGTTTCCTAAAAAGTGCAATACCTACACGATCGAAATTTATGGAACAACTAATTTTTAATTTCTTGTCTTAAAGTTAAAGAACTTCTACAAGCGAAGCTAAACTACCTACATTCATCAACACGAATAAATTATCAATCGCTCATTAAATATTCAAAGCAGATAAGGTAGGTTGGCAGCCCTACACATAATTATCAGATGAGGCGTTTGATTCATTACTATGTCAGGGATGCGATGATATCGTGCTCAGGTGAATCCAAGACATTTTGTAGTATATAATTTAATCAGTGATTATAACGCGCTGGTTTCATTGGTACTGGATAGCTTGTAAGAAAGGTTTATGTCATGGCAGCTTCAGTGTAGAAAATTATTTTCATAAAGTCATCTTTCCAGTGGGGGAGTATCATAGTCAAGGGGAGACTAATGATACAAAACAGGCAATAATGATGTACAAGAGAAGATACTTATACCCCTTGAGCGAGCTGAAAATACTGTTGATGATGATGATAAAGGAGACAATAATAGTATTGAAATTCATACACACGCTGAGGATTTTCATAACATTAACAACAATTTGAAAACATGTCCCTTTAGTACCTTAACTGAAATTCCTTCAATATTGCGAAACAATTCCTAAACTAAACAACTGTATAATCATCTAGTCGGATCACATGTAAGCCCGCATACACTCGGTCGTATACAAGTGCGCTACAGAGAATCTGGTTCTGCGTTTCATTTCAAAGCGATACTTGAACCTCGTTGCAACAAGCATAAGAGTATTCCCGGCATTTAGCGTAATATTAGCTACAACTTTCGTTGTACTGAGCTGAACTAGTTACTATAGAAGCCCTAGGTATTATTACGTTGAATTTAGACAAATATTATGTACTAGGCAAAGATGACGATGAATTACGAGTTGTACTTTGTACGATTTGGAAAAAATGGTAATATATATTGGGATTCTGAGGCAAATATGGAATGCGGAAGAGAAACATTAAAGATATTTGATCTGAATCAAATGAATGCTTAGGGGATGTGAGAATTTTCATAAATATTCATATTCATTATCTACAATAGGATACCACAGGAGCTAGTTTACGACAACGATTACAAAGAGAAGAAAGCAGGAGTGACCTCTGAGTTCGTTTCGGTTTTTCTTCTCAGAGTAGTCGGAAATAAAACACCGAACTCATCGAACCTCATCTAGTTTTAAAAACTAAATTAAATTTTGACGTGAAAAAGTGTTTTTTTTTTAACCAATTTACAGAAATAAATATCATTTATCATTTCAATATTTGATCGCAAACCTTCACGTATTGCATTTTGAAAAGAATAGAAAATTGAACGTATTAAACGAAACTAAAAAAGGCACCCAGCACCTTAATTAGGTTTTTGAATTTCTGTAAACAACTTTGTTTTCCACGTTTTCAATAGAAGGCGTCGGAATGATGAAGTATTATTGATAGAAACCAATGATATGCGGGATTGTTTTTGAGTAGGTACACTACAACAATTAAAATTAGGTTTATGAAATAGGAAAAGTTTAAAAAAAAACGCGGTTTTCCTATCATGTTGATACGTTAAAATGAGCAATCGACAATGCACGGTAAATACGGCTGGAAAAAACTAGTTCTAAAATTATATTGTTAGGCAGATGAATAATGATATTATTATCAACTTTCCTGGTAAATGTAGTTTCAGTTATAGCTTTAGAAGAGAAATAAACCTACATGGATCAAAGCAATTGCAACAGCGCAGCGTAGGCGATTGTTTAAAAGTTCTGAAGGGAAAATAAAAATTAAGTACATATACCATTCCCGTTTAAAATTACTGCTATTAGTACAGGATAATGCGGCACAATATCTATTACGTTGAAACATCAGTTCTGTTCTAAATAGAAGTAGCAACTACGGAGAGAAACACAACGCTTGATGTCTGAAAATTATGGGAAACAAAAGGGTCAGATACTGGCCATTTCTTATGAGAATGAGAGCCTATAAGGCCCTTTATACACGTCGTCGATGATCAGTAGGATATTTTACGGTATAATTTGGGATCTCACATCACCATCCTGAGGTATTCCACATATTTTCTGTACTGCACTGATTTCAACGGCACTTCAACGAACGGCATCTAAGCTGTTCCACTTACCGCACTAAAATTAGATTTTGGTAGACATAAGTGCGGTTCAGAGGGACAGTTTCCTACTGTTCATAAGGTTAAAAATAAATGCAGCATGAAGCTGCCATGTGGTCCCAAAATTATACAGTTAAAATATCGTACTGATCATCAACGTGTGAAAGGGCCCTCAGTGGCTCACTCATAGCAATGCTCTATATGTATCGATACCGATATGTTCTATATAAAAGAGGAATAAAACCGAATAGTGTGTAGCGTAATCGAAAGCCTTGTAATGCTTATTCAATCGAGAACGGAGATATTGGAATTCAAGAGTGCTAGTGCAAAGCATGGAATGTTTTGTGGAATGGTATCTTAGATATATCGGTTCATTCGCTTGGAAGGAACCCGTTTCTAGCATTATATCTTATACTCTGCAATATTTAGGTGGATGTAGACTTACATGGGTGGAAAAGTAAGTATCAGGCTAATATTTTGAAGATAGTATATTCCTAAGGTACTGAGTTGATTGATTTATTAGTCTGAATGATCAGACGGATTTGAGTATTATAAATCTTTTTTGAAATATTGGTGTCGGGTCTGATTTACTAAAAATGATTAAGTAGTGTGACCGTAACAGACCGAATGACCCAATGCATTAATTTAAATATAATATTTCATTTATCAATTTGTAAATACTGGCAAAACTGGTATATTTCTAAAAGATTTATGATGTAAACACTATTTCAATTTGGAAACAAATTATGAAATCGCAACTACATAAATTTTAATTTGTAAAGGGAACAGTTGGCGCTCTCAATTATGAGTTTGAACAGTTTTTATGTAAATTACGAACGGCTAGAAACACTAAACAATTTGAATGCTTAAGAACTGGCCGCCCTTTTACTGACCCAGTTAAGAAAGAAATTGGAATGATCTGGAAGGACTATGCCCAAAATTCGCGCTTTTAAAATTTAGGGCGCTTTATCAGCTAGAAGATATAAGAAGACCATATACCATTAAATTAAATCGCAAAGGGCTGGAAGCATAAATGTATCATTATTTATCTAAGAAACCAATGTCAATGCTAATATCGTAATTATAGGTGGCTTTAGAAATGAACTGACAGACTTGTATCAGATATTGGTGACAGCAACGACGCTACTCAAACCCGATTTTTTTCTTTAACTCGATATAGGTACAGCTGAAATCATTAAAATGTTATGACGTCACAGACGAATCTCCCATCTCCTACCTACTAGCAGCTGGTGGGCGAGTGACGTTAGCACTCATCTAAGATTCTGCAAGTGTTTTATTTCGGGAGATAACCGCTAACCAGACACCGCGCATTATTTATTTACATCGAACTCCGATGAAAACTATATGAACATACGTGAAGGTGGATTTTTGGAAGTGGGAAAGAATTTGGAGAATGAAAGTTTATGGGGATATATTGGTAAAGATAAACGATGAGAACATTTTAGATTTGCAGTTAGAAAAAAGATTAACCCGTCGTATGTCGTAATTACAGACACAATTAAAAATCCATTGTGTCTCAACGAGATCTACGTTCCGACATACCAAAGGTTAAAGGATGTTGAAATCTAAATCAAAGTGCAGATTGAAATGATGGGGAATATCTAGGAGTTTAGGAAGGTGATGTGACGACAATCACATCTATAGAAAATTTTAGTTCGTATCACTAGGATATTTCTCAATTTACACATTATGCTGCTTTACTTTTTTCATTTGTATTTTCTGTTTCCCGATCTCCGGCCAAATAAATCTTATGTGTTCCTATCTTTTTAGCTTCGTCTATCAAATACCAGCATTTCAGTCTTGTTTCTCTATAAAATGTTAAGGCTGCTCGGCACCAATTTCCGATTTGACGTTGCCAGCAAACTTAAAGCGTCTACATCAAGATTTTTCTTCCGTTCTAAGATTGCCCGGAAATTTTTACATAACGTCATTTTATATAATTTTTCGCCAACATATAAGCCTTTGCAGTGATAAGAGTGTACGAGGTCGTATATCTATCTGATAAGAGTGTTTGGTATCATTTTCTTTGAAACATTACATCATCTTTTAATTTCTTTGGTAGTTTTTGAATGAGTAATGGTGTATGAATCGGGCGGCGGCCCACGTTCGTATTCGTAAGTGAGAGAAGTAAATTATTATTTATTATATCGTTAACAATTTGCAATCTTCGGTGGTTATTCTTCTTTCCAACAGTTTGCACACATTCAGTTCCTCATATATTTGATCCTGGATGGGAGCATATTGTCGTCATTGGGAATCTAATCTGCAAGTACTCGTAATGATCATATTTTATTACCAATTAAGTCTTATTTTCTTGTCTAAATACAAATATAGAATACGTTTAACCTAAAGAATTTTAACTCCAACAACAAATTAAAACAATAATTGGAACTATGTCCGTCGACACACTACAGATTTATAATTCATTAAATAACAAAGCTGAAGGAATCAATACTGCTTGTACTATGGACATAAATAATTTAAATTACACCGTTCGATGTAGGGGGCCAATGGGGGCGCTGCTCAAAGCCCCAACGTCCCTAACCGGTCGATATTTAGACTAAGTTTGTACTATTAGATGAACTAGAATTGTTTAAACATATATGATCATACGCGTTTAACTCAATCAATCAACTATGCTATTAGTTTTTTTACAATAATGTATTTCGAGCAATCTGCTCGCTCTTGTTGATGACTATTTTAGCTTTAACCTTAGTCCTTAGGCAATTTTAGTCATCTCCGTAGTGTTTGACCTACGAACACATTTTTGAACTTTGGAAGTTCAAAAATGTGAGAATCCGTTGAGAGTTGACTGGCTTTATAGACAGGGGTATAAGGGTGAACACCGTTGTCACTCAAACCATGGGTAGTCGACTTAAATATAAAAAATTAATGACCGAGTAACAACAAAAAAAACGTTATTTTCATTACAAGATTTAAAAAAGTTTCTATTCGACACCGTGCTCGCAACTGAAACAGCTGACTGACTGAGGGAGAGGCCGCGCTCGCGGCCGGCCAGGTCACGTCCTGCGACCCCCACCCGTGTTGAGACGAAAGTTCGTTGCCCTAGCGCATAGGTGAAAGGGTGAAATACTCGAGTGGTAAAATGTAATTTTAAAAAAAAGTATTAATTTTCCATTGATTTTACGGTCTATAAATTACACCAAACCACTGCTTTCAAGGATAACGGTGATCACCCTAACACCCTGTAGTTTAAATTAAGTAAATTCTACATACATAACTATATCATCCCAATTATTAGAACTGTAATATTTGTTGTAAAGTTGAAGCTTCTGCAAAAACCTTTAGGATGCCCCGTAAATCTTAACTTCCATAACTAAAGCCCTGAAGGGATACAGACATCTAATATTGACACTAGTCAGAAACGTACCGCCTTGTAAGGATAGTTCGTGTACAAAGTTTAGTGTGAACGGGGCCAGTGGTCAAGGAACTTTGCTGGTCTGCAATCGATCGAGACGACCACACAGACTAAACTAAACTAAGATCGTTCTATTTACATATACACTTCGTGGTAGAATAAGTGGCTTATCTTAGGGCTAATATGGCAATGATGAAATTGAGTAGCTTATTTTTTTATGTATTTTTTAAGACAATAAAATCGATTCCCATTTATGGGGCATCAATTAAACTGAAAATGATTTATATTTAACTACCGAAACGCCCCTGCTTGCCACGGTTTTTAGGACTTCACAAGACATCGAGATTTCTTTATTATATCTAATTTTAATATTTATTATACACATCTCATATTGTATTGTGTATTTATTATCATTCTCATATTGTATGTTTATATTTAAATTAGTGAATTGTTTCTTGATTTATGTATTTTGTTTCTCTTCTACTCTACACACACGTTGTCTACATCTCTTCTATCTTTCCTATCGCAGGTATGCTGGAAGAGATTTCTTTAGAAATGCATTGCCTTTGTACGTATTTTTCTGTTCATTTCTTCTTGTCTACGGGTCCTCGGGGATTAATACTCTAAATGATTTATTCCGAAAACATTACCTACATCGTCATTAATTATTGACATCATTTATTTGTGTAGAGAAAACATCATGAAAATCCGTTCCGTAGTTTAAAAAGAACAATGCGGTTCTTACACGAAAAGCGACATTAATTGCAAAAAGAGCATCTGTAAAAAAAACACATGTTGAAATGCATACTGGTATTCGGCTGCATCCGGATAAAATGGAAGCCGACTCTAACATAGTTGTAAAAAAAACTAGGCAGATTGATTGAGTCAATCTTGAGTCAGACTGGTTGTCAGACTTTCGGGCTTCTGGCGACCCGTAACGACTGTCAAAGATCCACGAATGACAGCCGGGACCAAAGGCTTAACGTGCTTTTCGAGGCACGGAGGAGACTCGGTATGTCAAGATGGTCACCCACCCACAGACCAACCCAAGCAAGCGTAGCTTAACCTTATGGAACCGCGCGGCTGTTATTACTTAGCCGCGAGCCCATCGGCAGATTGATTGAGTATCCATAAGAAATCAAATGCCATTGCTTTATTCATTCCATAACATACCTTCCATTACATACATATGCTAAGCCAATGTTAACAGAAGCTTATTTATTCTGAATCTACAAATCGTCTGTACCTTCGCGGTCGAAAGCTTCGCCACGTCGCGGTTGCAGCAAGGTTCCACACGAAACCGAAATTAGATTACGTGAAGTCCAGAATTATTACATGTTAATCAACAGGTTACAGTGTAATTTAAAGGGTAAGTGTCCAACAGTATACTAGAGAAGCCTGAATTATAGGATGGATTCCAAATATACTGATTATTAAAAGGAAACTACATAAAAGTTCCTTCATTGATCAAGAAACCAGGTAAGAAAAAAAATCATTGCCAAGAGAAATAAATTAGTTAAGTCTCAAATGCGAAATTTAAAACAACATTAGCTATAGGTACACCACTGCCCGAACTTTCAGGGATTATAGGCGTGATGTTATGTTAATCCACTAGTGTAATATAAAATAGATTACAATACCGTTAGGACACTTATTCTGGCACGAACAGTACCGAACTATTTCGAGAATTTCAAGCTATTCTCGTTAGAGATACGGACATGAATGCGAAATAGAACTGGCAACAATGTAGTGTTTATACTTTGGCACTAGAGGTTCATTCAATTGAAGGAAACGGTCTGTTTATGGTGGTGTAATCAATGTAATGTACTGCGATGGGCGACAGTAACGGCAAATCTAGAGTTATCTTTACTATCCTAACTAATATTATAAATGCGAAAGTGAGTTTGTTTGTTTGTTTATTTGTTTGTTACGCTTTCACGCTAAAACGGCAGAACGGATTTGGATGAAATTTGGCACAGGGGTAGACCATGACCTGGAATAGGACATAGGATACATATATACATAGGAGACTTTTTATCCCGATATTCCTACGGGATTGAAACTTACGCGGGTGAAACCGCGGGGCGCAGCTAGTAATATTATAAATAAATGCGAAAGTAACTCTGTCTGTCTGTCGCGCTTTCACGCCAAAACTACTGAACCGATTTAAATGAAATTTGGTACACAGATAGTCTAGAGCCTGAGAAAGGACATAGGCTACTTTTTATTAACATACCACGCGGGCGAAGCCGCGGGCGGAACTTAGAAGTGATATATAAGAGTTTGTTGTTCGTTGGTCTAGTGTTCGCAAACGCTACTGCTGACCATGAGGTCCTGGAATCGATTCCCAGGTCGGGCAAAGATTTTTGGCATTTCTCAGTAGCAGCCAGGAGTCTGGATTTGTGCCGGTTGATGGCAATAGGCTCGCTCCCTATTACATGGGACTTGAACATAACTGGCGAAATGTAGGTGAACTATCAGTACACCTCTGTCTAACCCTTCGGGGAGTACAAGCATGATGTGATGTGAAATAAATGTACCTAATGTACTGCGAAGGGCGACAGTTACGGCCAATCTCAGCAATATGTAGGGAGCTGAAAGCTATGGCCGCTATGGGGGAATGTAAGCATAACTTGGAATGGTGGTTGGACTACATTCTAGCTGAGAAATGCAGTTTGGACGCATCGTTACTGCGACGCAATCGCCTGTGCAGCTATGATACAGTTTAATGCTTATGTGTATACTTTTGAATTGAATTAGTTAAAAACGTTGATACTCGTGTTGTGTCGTAAGCTCATTTACAATCTTATTGTCCCTGAAAACAAGAGTTACGAATCATAACTGAAAAGAAATTCCAGTTGTGTGTATGCGATATAATATATATAAAGTAACACGTAAGAATGAGGAACTGGTTTCTACATCAACTATCATACACTTTACAGATCAGAGGCCCAAGACAAAGTGTCATTCTATCAGCGATAACGACGATGGAATGGGTAAAAATCCATAGGACTGACATGAGCTATCGAAAAGCTTATGTGAGTCCCGTCGAAAGTCGTTGTAGAAATACGAAACGCTTTCGAGAGATAGTCACTTGTCTAGGTCCTCTGTTGTGTGTATGCGATATTATATAGGTACGTACAAAGTAACACGTAAGAATGAGGAACTGGTTTCTACAACAATATAAAACCCTTTACAGATCTGTTTAGTAAAACAATAATCGCAGACAGACAGATAGTGTTTTCAGAGTTTAATGCTCTGAAAACACTATACCCCATTTGAAATAAGATTAGACATTAAAACAAACCCTTGTACAGTCCGTTCAACCGATTTTGACTTCTATACCTACCGTGGGCATAGGGATAGCATTAAAATAAAAAAACTGCGGCTGCCATTTGTGATGCCACCAACGCAATAGAATTCAAAATCGGTTGAACGGAATGTAAAAAAGGCTTATCTAAACGTCTAATCTTATTTCAAATGGAGTATAGTACATCCTCAGTCTAACTAGGAGTCGCTTAACGTTCTACCACTAACCCCGATAATCTACAAGTCAAACCCATTTCAAAAGTATCAAAGTCGAGTTTTAAAGCCAACACTTCCCCAATTTGTACCACCCCCTTGACGAAACCGACTTCGAACTTAATCAAGTCGAAACTTTCTGGACTTTTTAATACGTTTTAGAGTAATCGTCGCCTTAATTGCTTTTGAGTTTACGATGTTATAATTAGCTGGGGTGCTGTTAAAAGATGTCAGACAAATGTGGGGGATAAAAAGGGGATGAGAGGTGACGAATTCAATCCAGAAGAATAGTTTACCACAGCAGTAGAGAAGTAAATCAATCTGCCTAGCCTTTTCCAAACTATGTTGGGGTGGGCTTCCAATCTAACCAGATGCAGCTATTTTACATGGAGCGACAGCCTATCTGACCTCCACAACCCAGTAACTGGTTAATACGATACCCCTTGGTAAGACTGTTGTCAGATTTTTTAGACTTCTGACGACGTTTATAGGCTGATTTTTTTGTCAGATAGAAGGATGTCAGATAGATTTTAAAGTTGCATTCGGAGCAATTACACTACTTACGGATTTTCCATCTTTTAACGTGTGTTGTACGAATTATTTTGCTCCTATAATAATTGTTTGACTGTATAAATTTCGCTGTTACAGCGCTCTGAGGGCCTAGACAAGTAAGAATCGCTTCGCAAGCGTTTCGTATTTCGACAACGACTTTCAACAGGATTGACATAAGCTTTTCGATAGCTTATGTCAGTCCTAAATTTTTGCCTTTTTCATCATCGTTATCATTGATAGAATGTCACTTTGTCTAGGGCCTCTGGCTCTTCTAGTCACCTCATTCACCTTGTTTGTGTTATTGCCAAGCTCAATGGTTTCTTGTGCGGAATTAAAAACATTTATGTGAAGTATGTTAATGTATTCGCAAAAGTTATAACACTATTAAACGTATAGTTTAGTAGAAGACGTATAACTTTTACGAGTTTTGTGAACATTTCGTTTCGCTTTTCCGGAAATGTCAAAATTTTCTGCTCTAGATGTAAACTTGACAAGAGAATAATGCTTTAATGTTAGCTTGAAGACGGACTTGTAAAGAATTTCTGACATGTTTGTGAAAAATTGGGAAAAGTAGCAAAGTTTCTGAGAAATGGCAGTTCGTGTAACTTACATTTTGTGTGAGAGTTAATTTTGTTTATTGTTTAACTTACATGTTTACTGACAAGCAGTTTTATCACTCATTTGACAGATACCGGTTGGTTCAACTTTCAATTTTTACATTCTTTAATAAAAAAGTTAATTGCTTCAGGCTTTGCGGAAATCCATTATAAAATACAATAGATGTAAATATATTTAGTAACCTATTCCGCTTAACTATTCCTCAAGAGTCATAAAAAACCCTGTAAGAAATCGATACGGTTTCACCTCTCAACGAGGCATCATCAGGGTGTTCGGGTTCGCGACTGGTCTATCGTCATCCTGAGGATGCCTTGTTGAGAGATATGGTGAGGTGGTGTTACGTGCTGTCCACATAAGAAAAATTTCAATAGTCAAAGGTATATGAATTTATCACATCTCAGGTCCAACATAAATACAATGTGTTTGAAGTTTCCTCCACAAATCATCACTTAAAGACAAACTATCCAAACTTCCTTGTTTAACTCTATCCTAAAATACAATTCGACCTGATTCCAGTGTATATTGTTAGAAATTGTACAAAACGGGTGATTGGACTTACATTCCGATGCTGCGCGAGAGCCGAAAGCCGATGATTCACGAATATCCGGCGAATCGTATGCGGAACCGTAAAGAGAAATGGGGAGCTATCACGTCATACTTTCGTTAAAGAAATGCTCAAACTGGAAGATACATAATATGATATATATCTAGCATTGTTGATAGTTAACACTCCGAATCAAGTCAATAAGCTTAGCTTAAAGAATTGTTTTTGAACTAATAGGGGCTTGACATGAGTTGTTATAGACAGTTTTTATAACGAATTGCTCCCCATCCCATCGTATTAGCAGTTGGCTATAATGTTGCATCTATTACCAGCATGTAACGCACAAGCAGGCACGTAATTGCATCAAGTTTATCATGTTCTACTTTTCACTGACGGAGAACTTTCAGCCTAAACCGCTGGGTCCAGAAGCATGAAATTTCGTACCAGGAGTTCCTTATGCGGTAAAAGTGGAGTATTTTTGACAATTCACCACCTAAAGGGATTTAATAAGGGATGAAAGTTTGTTTAAGAAAGTTCGTCATTTTTGAAGTTAGAAATGTGGGCGTTGGTATTTGGAAGTCATCATCATCTGCCTAGCCTTTTCCCAACAATGTTAGGGTCGGCTTCCAGTCTAACTGGATGCAGCTGAATACCAGTATTTTACATGAAGGCTCCACAACCCAGTAACTGGGTGATACGATACCCCTTGGCAAGACTGGTTGTCAGACTTCCGGGCTTCTGACGACCCGTAACGACTGTTAAAGATCCACAAATGACGGCCGGGACCAACGGCTTAACATGCTTTCCGAGGCACGGAGGAGTCTCGATATGTAAAGATGCTCACTCATCCACGGACCAACCCCGGCAAGCGTAGCTTAACCTGATGGAACCTGAACTTGGTACTTGGAGCTGTTTATAAGTATAAGTTAGTCGTATCATCTTTATTCGGAAACTCATCTCCTAAGGCTCCAGAAAAAGTTGCCGAGAGGAAATCCCACCGGGCACACGACTTGTCTAACATATTTGTCAAGTCTCATATACAAAATGCGACGAAAATTCCAACAGTTTTAGAATACTGCCGTAATATCTGTGAATTATTCATGCATTGCTATAGTTAAGGCCTAATGATGTGTATCGAATCGCTATCATTCCCATCATGGACGTGTTCTGATAAGTCAATCAACTGATAACAGATAACTTGTATAAGCAAATATTTCATCAACTTTATCTGGAAGTATATTCCAAAGTATTGGATGTTTTGACAGTTTCTGCCTAGTTTACGATATGATTAATGCTCCACTAGGTCGCTTACTCACCAGAGCTTTGAATCGACTCAAAATTGGGTCAATGAGACAAATAATCGAATTTGATTCTATTCAGAACTCGAAAGCCAGTTCGAGAGAGAAATCGGCAGTTTTTGAAAACCTAAGCAACATAAATTATTGATGAACAATAATTAATATAATATAATAACTTTGGTAATATATAATAACTTTGGTAATATATAATAGCTGTGGTCAATCCATCCTCATATTTGCTATGAGGATTGATTGACCAAAGCACCAAAAAGTGATCATAGAATTTGATTCTAGATTTGATGATGCCTCCCAAAAATAATAGAATACGTAACGAATTTGCTATAATAAAAGTATACCTACAGGCGGTAATCGATTAGTATATTGATCAGGTTTTCACAAACCAAGGATCCCATTTCGAGTGTTTTGTATATCACATTATTGTTACACCGCTGTTTCTTCTATGGAAATATAAGCGAACATTATAACGAAAGAATCCCACGAGAATTGATCTAAAGCCGGCTTCACATACACTACCGCTGCGGTTTTACGTCAAACAAGGCCCAGAGAATATACGCTAGCGAACAAGCCGCGAAGTTATATTACACTTCCGTCAAACTGATGGTCGTTGTCAGACGTGCTCTAGAATCCGCAAATACAGTGTAGGGACGTCCGACTGACGAAGGGCCGACGAACGATTTCAGTGGTCTGAAATTGGGAAGACTATGTACAACGTGGATTGTTACCTATAACTATATGCTGATAAAAAATGATGAAAACAAGATACACCCACAAAAAAGTTCCTGGCAGTGCGCGTGTGTTCGTAGACGATGTGGAAGCGACATTACTTACACGTGTACAGAGGTATTCTCGTGAGTTTATTGATAAATATCTCTTATATAGAACCGTGTTTATATTTTAGATACAAAAGTGGAATATTATTGGATTACATCCTGAACAGAGCTCGGTTTTTCTTTTAAATATATTTTTTGGATATTTGGGTGTTTTTATTGAGTTCTTCTTTTGAAGTTGAATATGATACCACCATTCTAGAAAATTAGCAATTTCTCTTTAAAGAACTTATCTCAAATAAATGAAGCGCAATAAACGCCTGTGCGCGTTATCTACACAAAACTTTATATCTACTAAACCCCTATTGCCTTGAAACCCTCGCCGAAGCTTAAAAGCTTCAACATTAAACCTACCCGTAACGTTCTGAACACTAAATGTAAGTTCTGAAGCGAGAATATGTTTCTCTTCTTAGTTAATTAATTCTATGGCTTCATCCCACCCAAATTCATTTTACCGTTCCTCTTCTAATAATTCAGGACCTACACTACTACTCTTACATTCCCTCACACCGACTTCTTTACTACTAAAGAAACTCTGGGTATCCTTGGAACCTACCACCATGCTGAGCTGAATGCATATTTGGCGCAAACATGTGTCACGCACGGTTAATTGTTTATTGTTTTGCTTACGGTATTTTATAAATTGTTGTCTATAGACTGCCAAAATATATTTTTATTTCTTAATTATAAATTTTCATGCACTGACCTGATCTGGACTAAGTGAGCTGTCTCCGCTGGCGTTCCTCTCCTGGTTCTGTGCCGTTCTCTCCTGCTTGCAAGCCGTGTGGTATTCAAGCCGCGTGCGTTCCACCTTCTGCAGTAACTTCGCCCAGGGTTTCTGCGCTTTCTTGAATGCCTCGTCCATTTCTTTGCGTTCTTTTAGCTGGATCATTGACTGTGGACAAAGGAAACTTAACGTTAGGATTTGAATTTTTTTAAAGATATAGTTTGGAAACACCTGATAGTCATGGCCCTTTGCCCAGCAGTGGGCTGATGCAGGCTGAAAGTAACACAAATTCTTGATGCCCCCTGATCTGATTAAAGTACCTAGTAAGAAAAGGCAGGAGACAGAAGGGCCAAGATCTTTAAAGAAATGAGATCTTCATCCCAGCATCTGACAGCGTCAGGTTAAAGTAGAAAAAGTCAGCATAATCCGTTTTTCCTGTTGTTTTACAGAGTAAAACATTATAATGTCCAGATAAACATTATCTGTTCGATAACGATAGCCTTTGATGGCGACCGTTTACATTTCAAACCAATCAGTATATAGTGATTAATTCATTGGAAAACTGGGACTGACCCAGACCACAAAGCTATCACTTCATCTCAACTACAAGCATATCAGGTAAACAAGACGCTTTGAGAATAATCCTAAAAAAACATAGGGTACGACCATCCGGTGCAGTTTCTGGTTTAAAGTATTCGAAGTAAAACTAGATGTCAAATGTACATAAAAGAATATTCTAGAAATTGTAAGCTCCTCGTACACGCTGGCCGAGCCCGCGCTCGTCCAACGTATACTGGGCCTTTTTGCGTGTATTTGCCGTATAATTTATGTGTATTTACCGTGTACTGGGGGCTTACAGGCGAGGAGGCTTTAGGGACTCTCCGTGTGTGGTACTCGTAAGTGCAGTGGTTTTGGGATTCGCAAAATTGTTTTATGATTTACGTTATGTAGGGTGATTGGGCGACCTTTGAGTTTTACAAAAGGATTCAATTTTAAAAGGTTTGTATATGATCTTTTTTAGACGCCTGAACGACCTCTTTTTTCTGGTACAAAATAATAAATCCCTGAAACCTGCTACTATAAACTTATGTAATCACAGCAAGACTGAAAAAACGTAAGTAGTATGAGTGGTATTGGCGGTTGATAGTGACTTTCCCTACATACCCACATGAAACATTGCAATACCATTAATGATCTGCAAAACGTCATATCACATCCAGCATACCAAACAACCAAGGACCTAGAACATGCACCAAACTGCATGGTCGCACAAGCCAGGAAGCACTCGACACATGTCACGCTGCAGACGACACTTGTCATGCTGTCGGTGACACAGTACGTGAAGCGAGTCGATAACTTTCTACAGTTTCTATATACTGAAGCTCTCTGCGTAAACGAAGAGGCGTGTGCGCAGTTGAGGTATAGTTTACATAATTGCATGACGAACGGTTTTACAGGACAAAGATAATAACAGTTTAATGGAGAAAAACTGCGTTAATTTTTTTTGGAAAGTTCCTTATCTCACGTTATACTCTGCACAAAATGTTATATTTTTTCGTTCTAGTTCTCAAATCAAACTTTTTTCTGTTTTGCTATACCCCATTTGATATAAGATTAGACGTATAGATAAGCCTTTTTTACATTTCGTTCAACCGATTTTGAATTCTATTGCGTTGGTGGCATGACAAATGGCAGCCGCAGTAGATAGTTGGTATTGTGGAACTTTTTTTGCTTTTAATGCTATCCTTATGCCTACGGTATAGAAGTCAAAATCGGTTGAACGGACTGTAAATGGGTTTGTTTTAATGTCTAATCTTATTTCAAACTGGGTATGGGGTACATTGTTTTTCTCATTCGCCAAGTGTGCAAAAGCGAAAGGAAAATCGTTCCAATCGGGTGTCGCAGGACACCTCTCAACTGTTTTGGTTCATGCTGATAATTGACAAGACTTTGTGGAAAACGGAATTCAACCTGGCCTCAAATGACTCAGATAACAAAACTCATCATCTGCCTAGCCTTTTCCCTTTATGTTGGGGTCGGCTTCCAGTCTACAGCAGCTGAATACCAGTATTTTACATGGAGCGACTGCCTATCTAACCTCCACAACCCACTAACTGGGTAAACCCCTTGGTAAGACTGGTTGTCAGACTTTCGGGCTTCTGACGACCCATAACGACTGTCAAAGATCCACAACAAATGACACCCGGGACCAACGGCTTAACGTGCTTTCCGAGGCACGGAGGAGTCTCGGTATGTAAAAATGGTCACCCATCCACGGACCAACCCCGGAAAGTGTAGCTTAACCTGATCGACCCGTGCGGCTGTTATTAGGTAGCCACGAGCTCCTCAGATCACTCAGATAACAAAACTAAAGCAGATTAAATCATTCCACACCCACTGCCGAGGATAATAGATAGTTACCATGAAAGCTGCCTTGTCGGTCCACTGGTCGCAAACGCTATTGCTGAGCATGACGCTTTGGGCTCGATACCCAGTTCGGGGAAAACTGTTATTGGGTATTTTCATCAGAATTTCTGGTTTGATGGCAATAAACTCGCCCCCCGTTACATGGGACTTAAACATAACTGGCAAAATGTGAGTGAACTATAGGCCTCTGGCTAGCCCTTCGGAGATTACAGGCGTTATGTTGCTTTGATTAATATGAAGTTTCATACCCTTGTTGGAGCATAGAAAAAAACAATTCAGTTGCATTTGATTTCGACCAGGTTTTAAGCTGTTCTGGAGACTTTCCGTTAACTCTTTTAATTTTCCTATCACACTTATCTGGACTCAAAAGGCTGATATAAATAAAAATGATATCTATTATCAATCTATGCCATTGACATGATAATTAAACATCCTTGATTTACATTGATATAACAATAGAAACCTGGTTTAGTTATCGGTCAATTGGCGGCTATCTGATTTAAAACAGAAAATATGTCAGTGAGCCATATCACTTTTGCAACGATAGAATTAGAGGACCAGGGCGCCTATCACTACCGCTCACAGCAGTATTATTATAATCTTACTTCGCGGGGGAAAGAGAGGGAGCAATACGTCCTGTAGAGCTTCATCTCTTTCCTACACTGAAGTAAAATTAAAATAATACTGCTGTAGGCGGTGGTGGTAGGTCCCCATAATTGTATGGACGATTTGAGATTATCCTACTAATATTATAAATGTGAAAGTTTGTGTTTGGATGTTTGTTACTCAATCACGCAAAAACGGCTGAATGGATTTGGATGAAATTAAGCAAATAGATAGTTTATGACCTGGATTAACACATAGGATACTTTTTATCCCGATATTCCCACGGGATCGAGACTTACGCGGTTGAAACCGCGGGGCGCAGCTAGTTATTTATATTTATTTGAATGTTCCTTCCTTCGATTGCAATCCCTTGTTAGTCTAGTGGTCGCAGGCGCTCCTGTCGAGCATGAGGTGCTGGGCTCATTCCCGGGTCGGGCAAAGTGTAATTAGGTTTTCCATCTGGAATTTCTCAGTAGCAGCCCGGAGTCTGGATTTGTACCCGGTTGATGGCAATAGGCTCGCCTACTATTACATGGGACTAAAACGTAACTGACGAAATGTGGGTGTAGTAGGTACTATAGGTTCTCCTCTGCCGAAACCTTAAGGGAATGCAGGCGTGATGTTATTTTATGTATGTGTTCTTCTCCATAAAAAAAATTACAAAACATCACAGCAGTAGTTTGCAAAGTGAAGTAGCCACCCAATGTTTCTCTTTCGTTTATTTTTCTCGTGTTAGCGACGTTTTAAAACAGCGAAAACATGTGTTCATGAAAATGCAAAAGGGTGTGAAATAAACGTTTACCAAAATGAAAAACTTTGGCGTGTAGGTAAAGTTTTAAATGGTTCCCGAGACGTAGAGTGCTTTTGAACATCACGTACCTACATAGTTGATGAGCTGGTGAAATATGTTTGTGGCGGAACGTGTATTTATTTTTTTAGCAGGAATTTCGTACTGTTTTCTAGGTTATATCGCTGTTATGGTCCACTTATTCTCAAGGCTTTTTGGGAGAAGCTCTTTAGGAGCTTTCTGGACCACAAAATAATACGATTATCGTTTTCTAACTAAAATACTTTTTATGCTCACGACAAGTACCCCGACACTACCTATTAATATGCTACTGCTTTCAAATAATCACCATTCTTATGCCCCAACAATATAATAAAAAAAATCTAACCTAATTAATCTAAATATTTTCTCTTCCAAACGAATTTTAAAAAACCATTTTTTTCTTAACCAACCCAACGAAACAACCAAATCGAAACTACCAACGTAACAACCGAATAATTTGGAGATTCAATACAAAAAATTCTATTTATGTATTACGACAATTATCTTAATTACTCGTCAAAGTATAACGATTATAACCATAATGATTGATGATAATCGCATGAAGTTATGTCTGATGACAGTCATGATTGCATCGTCACGCGCTTGCGCATCTCTGTATGCATAATTATGGATGAACTACTGTCATTGTGTAGCTGTATAATGTTGAGTGGTATTGGTCTAAGGATGCCAGATGACTTTCGAGGCATGTAGAAGACTGTATATATGAACAACGGATTGCACCTAATGATTACGTGAGATTATAATAACACTTGACTAGATGTGGTGACTAGATGTGGTGGAATGGTTGCCGAGAGACGGTAGAAGGAGCGCTGCCAGACGAACGGCCGGACGGGTGGCAGACATTAAGATCGCAGGTAAAACCTGTTTGCAACTCGCACAGACCAGGGAAGCATGGCACAAAATGGAGGACGCCTATTATACTCAGCAGTGGTTGGAACAAGGGTGCCAATGATGATGATAAAGATAATCCTCGCCCACATTAGCAAGACGGAAGAGTGTGGCGAAAGGAGCGGGAGCTTACATTGCCCTGCAATAGCTTAGAATAGGCTAGATATATGTTTAGAAAAAGATCTCGTTGTGGCGACTTTTGGGGGCCTTTAGGCAGTAGCGGACGTCGTCTATTTAAGAGGATGATGATAATAAAGATTATTGAGGGTACTAAGACTATATCGCTCCACTTATTGACTAGTATAAGTACACCTGCACGCCTTGGAACTTGAAATGGGTTTTGTCGACGGTAGAATAGACAAAATGGCAGATAAACAATCACAATCTGTCATTTTGTTTATTCTTCCGTCGTCAAAATGAGTAGAAAGCCCGTTTCTATGGTTGTCATGCTATGCGTGCTGCACAGAAAAGATCTTTGAGAAACATTTAGCTAGTAGTTGAGATAGTCTCGACAAAATATCCCAAAGAAGAATCTCCAAAAGAAGTATCAATGTTTAACTTTTAAAAAGCAACATAGTCGTCAACATGATTATAAATAACCCTGAAAACATCCGTTTTATTATTAGTTTTCGAATGACACTTCCCTGAGAGCATTTCCAATAATACCCTTTAACGATCTTTTAATTCATTTAAAACACACAACGGTTCTTCTTTTTCGACATATGTGGAAGCATCCTTTTCTTTTACAGATAGGTTTTATTGTTAGAAAACCTTCGTATCTGTCACAATGAAGACATAATATAGGCACAAGGGTGTGCTCACATTGGTAGAATAAAAGCAAGTACTCATACTGAATTTACAACTACATACTGAGTTTAATATGGTATTGAACTTATTAATGTAAAACCCACACAAGGGGTTAGTAGCAGAAAATTAAATTAAATACTACTCGTTCTTGTGTTCCACATGACCGTTTTAGGATTACCCGTTTGCCCAATAATAATAGTCATATTTTCGCAACATCTATCCCTCTTCTTTCTAGATTAATATTGCAGGGGCTTGTGGATCGCGGGCCTGCGGACGGCGAGCAATGGGTAGCTCGCCGTCCGATAAGGACCAGGTCCGGGTCGACGGCGCGTTGTGTTCTACGCGCGACTCATAGAGATGTCAGCACAATTGACGGGATCCGTTAGGACCGATGCCTGCCAGGGTTGCGGGAAAGTCCGAAAGGAATACCGGGACCCTTGGCAACAGGCTACTGAAGGAACACGGGTGGGTTTTAGTCAGTAAAAGTCTGACACGCCCTCCCGCTCTGGGCGGAGCAAAAAGAGAAGTAATTTGAAGATTTCACAACCTCAAAAAAAATATGGGTTTGAGTATAAATAATAACAGCCACGCAGGTCGATAGAAGGTTAAGCTACGCTGGCCGCGGTCGGATCGTGTATGGGTGACCATGCATTACATAGAGACCCTTCCGTGCCTAGGAAAGCACGTAAAGCCATTGGTTCCGACTGTCATTCGTAGATCTTTGACGGTCGTTACGCGTATTCAGAAGTCCAAAAGTCTGACAACCAGTCGTGCCAAGGGGTAGCGTGCTATCCAGTAACTGGGTTGTGGAAGTCATATAGGCAGTCGCTCCATGTAAATTCCTGGTATTCAGCTGCATCCGCTTAGATTGGAAGCCGACCCCAACATAGTTGGGAAGTTAGGAAAAGGCTAGGCAGATTTATTTTGGGGAAGCGATAGCTATATAAAACAACTAGACCAAATGGTCACTCTACTAATGTAAACGCATCCTTATTTCACAAGTGCATAGTCTAGCATAATAGGTCACAATGAATGGTACATTGGACACGAATCACCGCCATTGTGTGGCAGCCTTGTGACCAATGATGGTCGTCATCGGTAAGGTGGGCGCGTATTTATGTACATCATTATCGTCAACTTAATTGTACTATTTGTAAGGGGTTTATTTATAGTTGTGCCCGTTGATCTCTTGGTTGCAAGCGGAACTGCTGAGCGTGATGTCCTGGGTTCGATTCCCAGGTCGGCGAAAATGTTATTGGAGTTTTCCAATAGGAATTTCTCAGTAACAGACCGCGAGTTTGGAAATTGGCGGTGTGATACCAAAGCACGTTAAGCCGTTGGCCCTGCACCTGATCCCTGTCCGGTCGTGTCGAATTGCCGTCCCATCGGACCATGAGAGTGCGGGAAGGCAGTGCAGCTGTTTCTGCGCACATATTTGTGCATTATAATATCTCCAGCGCCGATGTAGTCTCTCTAGTCTCAGCCGAGATAGGCCGCAATAGCCGAGATTCTTATTATTTTTATTATTCATGGATGTATTAACTAATAAACAAGTTAAGGAAAGTTGTTACAAAGTGATCAATAAATGATTAAGAAGCCCTCTAGCAAACTTGTTGTAACTATTACTTAACCTGTAGTTGGACTCAACAAGGGAATTAAAAAGTTTTGGACTTGCTTCCCGGAAACTTCTGTGCGCAATGTCTGCTGGCTTCTGGAGGACGATATAATTGCATCCTAGCATGTCTAGCTACTATATCAACATTAGTTTTTGTTTATGCTAAACCCGAAAAGGGGTCATTGTACTCATCATTTTAAACAACTTTTTCTATGGGACCAAATTGAAATCGCGAAAAAAAAAATCTGCTGTTCCATACATTTTATCGATTTAAGTGAACACAAATGTATGGAACAGCTGATTTTTTCTTCAGGTTTAGCATGTACAAAAACTAATGTTGTATAGGGTGACTGGTAATAAGTGACCGATACTTAAACACGTGACCAGTCAAAATTACGCGAAAAAAAAATCTGCTGTTCCCTACATTTATGTTTGTATAACTCGTCAAAATGTAGGGACAGCTGATTTTTACCGAATGTTGATGATCATCAACCAATCATTCTGCCTAGCCTTTTCCCAACTATGTTGGGGTCAGCTTTCAGTCTAACCGGATTCAGCTGAATACAAGTTTCTTTTTTATGATCATCAATCGTCTCATAAATTTCCCTTCGCAGTACTAGTTTCCACTTCAAACAATCGATTAATTAGTCGAAGATTACTCACTTCAGTCTAGTATCGGTACCGCGAGTACACTATTATAAAATATTAATCAAGTTACAACATAGGAACGGAATTCGCGATAATATCCGGATACGATATCGATAGTATAGTGCAAAGCCGTTAATAGTAATAAACTGACGTGCCTTTTATAAGGCAAAATGAATAAATGATGGACGTAAGAATCGTAGCATTCATAGCATGTGGTTTCCTGTAGTATCCGGTTGCCCCCATGGGGAGAAGACGTGGCTTTATGTATGCATGTGTGTGTGTGTGTGTGTGTGTGGATGTTAGGTGTATACATATTATGAAACTTTAAATTTTGGAAAGCCTGCAAGTCTGTCAAGCATTAAGGCGCGACGCCACTTTAACAAAACAATTTCTGATAAAACTATACGGCGAATAATGCAGCAATGCGACGCGGGCGGCGAGTGGCTTCGCGCGACAAGTCGCACCAATATGTAAGAGCCTTTACTTGGTTGCCTCCGTTTCTAAGATATTTTAATACGTTACATTTAAATCAATACAACAACATATTTTGCTATACTTTTCATTTGACAATTCAACAATATTCATTGCGTTATTTACGTAGTCAGAAGACGAATTTTTCGAACACATGAAGCAATGGGTTAGGGACTTCGATTGTGTGTTACGATATTAGGGGGCAAAAGAAATTAAAACACATTAATTTCTTGGCTCAAATGTGGCCTCCAGACACTACTACGCATTTAATTGAACCAGTTTAATTTTCCTTTCGACAATGCGTTTATGTATGTTCAAACATTTCTTCGATTTGAATATAGTAGTTTATCTGACTATCGGCTCTTATCAGCGTCGTATCGGCGCGCATTGCGATATCAATCACGTGTTATCAGCGATAATGTCATTCCACCTTAGGTATTACGGTAAAGACTACGTAATATTGTGTTTCTAGAACGATTTCAGGCGATATGCATATTCAGCCTATAATGTTCCCACAACTGGGACGGCCTGTATCCCAGCCAGTTGTTATCCTGTCTTTGAAAAGGATTACGCCACCCGGGCCCAGATCGGATTGGAGATGTCACATGTCTTTGAATGTGTTGTTCTAGGTTAACCCGGCTTCCTCAAGGTGTTTTCCTTCACCGTTTTGAGAGCAGTGGTAATTAAATAATTGACAGAAAGTAAAGCACTTGTCTGGGTTCGAACGTTGCGGCCGTTACCACTGGGCCACCATGCTATGCTTGCTTTTAAAGCAACTCGTGTAAAAAGTACAGCGCAATGGTTGAGCGTCTGTCGTCTCATCTGTGATTGGACGACTCCTGCACGTCAGCGCTTAGCTCTGCTCGTCTCCGCTTCAGTGGAAACGCACCCTTACTTTGTCTCTGTCTTTGACTTGGCTTCACATGCCGTCAAGAAATATCTCTCAGGCATCGTCACACTGTTTTCTTTCACCGTTTTTGAAGCAAGTGATAATTATACAATAGGCACATGACTCTAAAAAGTCAGAGGTGCGTGGCTTGGATTCGAACTCAAGACCAACTTCTTTGCAGTCCGAAGGTCACATCACTGATTCTCAAGGGATAATTTCAAAACTCCACGCGAGCGAAGCCGCAGGAAAAAGCTAGTAGTAACCATAAGATGGGTTTTACTTCCTGTTATCAAGATAATTGGGTGCGTCATTCTTATTTGAGACCCGATTAGCGTTGTTTGAGGGTTCTCGTTTCCGCATATCTGCGCAGTTAGTGCATATTACGCGCAAATTTACGCGTAAACGTCCGCTGTTTGCGCACGGCTTAATGAAGTTTGCGCTAAGTATTGAGCGAACGTTGATGATTATCGTGCCCACGAATTATTCTTATGGAGGAAGACCACATAGTTCATAGAATTTAGTCTTACTGGTCTTCGTTAGGAACGAGAGGGGTAGTTAATTGATTCAGGCGTGACTTTGCGGAAATCCATTATAAAATACAATAGACGTAGATATATTTAGTAACCTATTCCGCTTGACGCTACGCTTTCCGCGGTTGGTACGTGGATGGGTGACCATCTTTACATACCAAGACCCCTCGTGCCTCGGAAAGCACGTTAAGCCGCTGGCCACGCTGTCATTTGTCGATATTTGACAGTAGTTACGGGCAGTTAGAAGCCCAAAAGTCTGACAACCAGTCTTACCAAGGGGTATCGTGTTACCCAGTAACTGGTTTGTGGAGGTCAGATAGGCAGTTGCTCCATGTAAAATACTAGTATTCAGCTGCATTCGGTTAGACTGGAAGCCGACCCCAACATAGTAGGCTAGGCAGATGATAATAGTCTTCATAAGGAACATGGGGTGTATGAGGCCTTTTCTAGAAGCGGTGTTATGTTCTGCTAAGGCTCGCCTTGGCCTTGGCTTGGAACAGAATGCGAATATCCGAAATTTTCTGGGAAAAAGGTTCGCAGAAAGCGAAATTTTCTGTCAAACAACCTCGCATTTTTTAGCAACATATCACCGTTCTCACTGCTGGGACACAGGCCTCCTCTCTGAGAGAGGGAGTGGGCGGCAGTCCACCACGCGGGCTTAGTGCGAGTTGGTAGATGTCACATGTCTTCGAATTTTTGGTTCTAGGACATGCCGGTTTCCTCACGGTGTTTTCCTACACCGTTTTGAGAGCAGTGGTGATGAAATTATAAACACAAAGTAAAGCGCCTTTCTTGGTTCGAACCTACGACTGTTGCGGTCGTTAACACTGGGCCACCACTGCCATACTTGCTTTTTAAGGCTCCCACAAACAGGCGCGATATCGCGGGCGCGACAAGGGTAGCGCTGCCTATCGCGCCAGTTTGCACGAGCCTTTAAGCAACGCGTGTGAAAAATAAAGTGCAAGTATGTATAAAACATGTCGATTTAATATAACCCAAAAGAAAGATTGCCTACAGAAGACTGTCGATGAAAATTCGCGATACGTTTCGTAATCACCAACATAAAGACAAGAAAGAATTCGTTTCTTTTTATGTGCGTACTCAAAATACTCGTAGCATATAAGCGAGACTTCAAATGATATTTTTAAGGAAAACAGGATCTTTTGAAGATTTTACTTCAATCGCTTTTGAATAGATTTTGTGAAATGTGATGGCGTTTTGCGTATGTTCAGATAATCGGATATTTTTCAGTTTTCATGATGTTTTTTTTTGTGGCCAAGATACAGGTTTGTCTAGTTTGGGGACAAGATCTTTGGAACAAAAATGTTTGTAATCTTTATTTTGCATTTTTTTTTTTTGCAATGAGCAATGTTTGTTATCTTTTATAAACCCGAAAATTATTCCCGTGTTGTCAGTACAAATTAAAACGTCAAGATTCATAAAACGCAACTCTTTCAGTTGCTCTCGAGAAACAATTGTCCAATTTTTGTTTTTCTTCAAAAATTAGATAAGTTTTCTGACCTGGTTTCGTGTCTGCCTGGTTTGGTGCGCTTCCATGGTGCGCAGGGTGTGGAGCAGCTCCAACAGTATCCTAAGCATGATTTCAAGTCGCCTAGACTGTGTTTTTGTGAGTCGCTGTCATCACACATGGGTTACCACAACGGTGATCCAATACTATTTGTTTTTGTGAAGTGTCAGTTCTTACAAACATAGTTGTAAGTTTTAAGGTGCCCACAAACAGGCGCGACGCGACTTTAACAAAACAATTTGTGAGAAAACTTCACGGCGAACAATGTTGTGGCGTCGCGTCGCGCGACAATTTTGAGTCATGATACTTGAATAAAGATAATTCTATTCTATTCGGAGTTTCTTGCCCGTTCTTCTCCATAGAGATCTACGTTTTGGAATGGGCAACTTAGCTTCAACTCTCTGACTAACTGACCGACTCTTTGACAATTCAAAAGTGCCTGTAAATGGTTTAATTGAAATAAATGCTTTGAGTTTGACTTTGATTCTATAATCAACGCGCGCAGAGTTACAAAACAGATACAACTACGGCATTCCCTCCACAGAAGTAAGAGGGCAATACTTTAAGACTCCCACAAAAAGGCGCGACGCGACGTTTAACAAAACAATTTCTGAGAAAACTTCACGGCGAACAACGCGGCGGCGTCGCGTCGCGCGACGAGGCACGCCAGTATGTAAGAGCCTTTATCCCCCATAACGTATGTTACTTATCTTTTATCCCTTATATCGGACTTCTATCTAACTCCCATACATCTATATTTTCATGTATCGTTCTCAAGGGCGAAGGTGAGGCGGAGGCCAGCAAAGGTCAGCGACGTTATTTTCACTCTTTCTCCGACAACTGGCCGAGTGCCAGCTAGCGCGAGAAATAATTTACAAAGACACGTAAACTACTGTGTGGATGTTACATTTATTTTTGACGCTCTTATGATGGTTATTGATACTCTGAAGAATAATTTGGCGGTATTCCTAACAATTATCAGTCTCAGCACAACTAGATAGAACTCGCACAGACCAGGAAAGCATGGAGGGAAAAGGCCAGGGAAAAGGGAGGAGACACTCAGCAGTGGGTGGACCCAGGTGGACCACTGCCATTGTGGACATGATAATTAATCAGATTTGTTACAGTTGTAATGGCAATCATGTCATTTGGTTTAAATAGGTTTTTATTTTTAGTATCTAATTTATCTTTTATATATATTCTTTTCTACCTTGTGCTTAGCCTAACCTACCTGAAACTTTTAACACTACCATAACTTTTAACACTGCAATTAGAAAAAATTGTAAAAGCCAATTATTTTTTACCAGGGTAACCGTGGAGTTTTTTTGCCAGCTCTTCTCCATAGGAAACGACTAATTAGTACCGCGCACCTAGCTTCTGACGTTTCATAAGTGCCCATGTAGGCTTATGTGAAATAAAATATCTTGATTTTGAATGATGATTATAATGTAAGAATGAGATATTCCGTCATACTCACAATCATAGTTATGTTTTAAAATTATTCTGAGCCTGTTCTGTTACACTTCAGGGGAAATGGGCCCCTTACGACTTTCCACTTTTCCCTCTCTTTTGTAATGTCAGCCAATGTTTTCAAAAATATATTTTACTAGCTGCTGCCTGCGATTTCGTCTCCAATCCAGCTTGAAAAGTAGCCTATGTCCTTTTCCAGGTCATGGTCTATACATGTGCCAAATTTTATCCAAATCCGTTCCGCCGTTTTAGCGCATAAAAAATTCACTTTCACATTTATAATATTGGTTAGGATTTTTAGGCCGTATCTACTTCAATGAATTAACTCATTTTAGCAGCAAAGTATCGTGGGGACCAATCTTTGCAAGAATGTAGTTTTCGATCTAGATATTTGTGTACTTACTTCAATAGTAGCAATATTGTTTAAACCAAATTAACATCTAAAGACCACAACACATTTAAGTTTTACCTTTCACGCGGTCAACGTCCTAGAACAATTTTATACATGCATCGGGTACCTACTACACGTTTGCACCGTCTGAACACGTCTCCTCCACGTACTCTAAATATTCAACAGCTACATCGATTTTATTCTGTGTACGTAGCGAATGACAACGAAAGTGTGTATTTTGTTAATGGCTACACAATTTCTATTTAATTCGTATGCGTTTTTCAAGTGAAAAGTACTTTAGGCGCACTTAGTTTTCTGCATAGTGCACGAAAATGAATCGTCACGGTCGGTACGGTGACGCTGAATCGGGTACACTCGGATCCAGTTGGTCGGTGATTCTGATATTCTGAATCGCGTATTTTCGGCTCCACTCGTAAGTTTTCAGTTCTATCGTGTGGTCATAACGACACAACCTCTTTTTACTGCTTGTTTTTTTTTACTTTAGGTACTGTGGTACACAGTCATTTGTCAGCATTCTAGACTAAAGGCTCTTACACACTGGCGCGACTTGTCACGCGACGCCACGCCGCATCGCCGCATTGTTCGCCGTGAAGTTTTCTCAGAAATTGTTTTGTTTAAGTCGCGTCGCGCCTGTTTGTGGGAGCCTTAATTCAATATGATAATGAATCACATCTATAGAATTCACTCGTCACTTTCATTGGGGTCTTTAGAGGCGATTCAATTGCACAGCCAAAAAAAATAACCCCTGTTTGAACTACTTCTAGAGGACCACAAAACAATTGAACACCAAAAATACTCCTGAACAAATGTCATAAAGCTAATTTAACGAGTAAATCCTAGTGTAAATGTCACAGCAATTTTCTAATCTTACACAAGGCGTTTCTATTAACTTAACTACTAAACAGTGGGTGTTCTCATTTTAACAGATTTATGAGCGCTCTATTGAACTAAATCGCGGCGAATACTAACACAACAGACAATTGTAGTTCTACAATGTTATAACTAACATTGTGTGGAATGATTTATTTGTTGACCTGAGCCTTGTTCGTTGTTTTTATTAGGAGGTGCGATTGACCGCGATAAAAAGGCAAATGCTGTTTCGTTACAGAATCTGTTTCCTGGGCTGAAAGATTTTTACAGTATGTTAACTAACAAAGGGCGTTCCCGGTAAACCGCCATAGTATAGCGCCCATAAATGCAAAAAAAAAAAAATACCAATCCTTAAAAAACAATTTTTTTTTGTTTTAAGTAGTGAAATATTCACAATGCTGTTAAATTGATACGTAAAAGAAACACTCTGTACACGCACACATAATTTTTTTTTGTGAATATTTTACTATAAAAAACCTTTTTTTTAAGGGTAATATTTATTTTAGCTTGTATAGATATTTGTTTAGATAACAGTCTGTATAATTATGATACTATTTCGTCACACTAATCTCAATGATAGCAACTTTTATAAGCCAGAATCTATAGTGGCGACCACTGACAATTCAACTCAACGATTCCCAGAGAAATGTTTTGGAACTTGCAACGTAATCAACCAGCACCCTTAATTGCGTAATACACGATCAATCAGAGTTGGAATCGGTTTGAAATGTCTAATCCATTGCTTCATAAGTTCGAAAAAAAAATCCCCTTTAAAACGTAAATAACGCAATGAATGTTGTTGAACTGTCAAAATGAAACAAATCAGTCTTCTTAATCGGTTATGATAACAAGTTACGCAATTAGATAGCTGAAAGAAACTGGAGTTTTTAAGTGACTAGAAAATAATGTATGAACCAGCAAAAATCCCTTTTTTGTGGAAAACATATCAACCTCTTTTCCCTACAGCTATCCGTTGAAAGAAACTGTCACCAACATGAACTTAGGAATCAGTCAGAGATTACAAAAATCTGTCTACTGCCTGAGGCAACACCCCCGTTATATGAAAGCGAAACTTTTACATAAAAAGCGAGTTCTGTAGAAATGCTAAACAGCGTGTACCAGAATTGTGTGGTCATATTAATTTTAGAGTGTGGTACTGACCATCAAACTGAACCACTTTCTCTATGGTACCGACATCGTAATCGCGGAAAAATTAACAACCGTCCCATCGATACTTCAATATCTATTCGATCCAATTGTATGGACGGCAGATTATTATTTCGCGATTACGATGTTAGTCGCATGAGGAGCTCGTGGCTAAGTAATAACAGCCGCACGGGTCGATCCATCAGGTGAAGCTACGCTTGCCGGGGTTGGTCCGTAGATTGATGACCATCTTTACATATCGAGACTCCTGCGTGCCTCGGAAAGCACATTAAGCCGTTGGTCCCGGCTGACATTCGTGGATATTTGACAGTCGTTACGGGTCGTCAGAAGCCCGAAAGTCTGACAACCAGTCTTACCAAGGGGTATCGTATTACCCAGTTAATGGGTTGTGGAGGCCGGATAGGCAGTCGCTCCATGTAAAATACCGGTATTTAGCTGCATCCGATTAGACTGGAAGCCGACCCTAACATAGTTGGGAAAAGCCTAGGCAGATTTTATTGACGACTAGCTTCCGCCCGCGGCTTCGCCCGCGTGGTATGTCGATAAAAAGTAGCCTATGTCCTTCCCCAGAATGCCATCTATCTCCTTGCCAAATTTTGTTGAAATCCGTTCAGTGGTTTAGGCGTGAAAAGGTAACATACAGACAGACAGCCAGACAGAGTTACTTTCGAATTTATAATATTAGTATGGATGTCAGTCCCATGGAAAAAGTTGTTCAGTGTCTATTAGACTATGTGTGTAAGTAAATGTGTGCTGTGGTGATATTTAGGGATCTCGCGCATTAGACGGCCACGACCACGAGACCTCGACCAGGTAAACTATATACAGCGTGTAATAAAAACGTCTATCCGTGAGGGTGTTGATAAGAATCATACTGAGAGTCTATTTATTTGGTTTTACTTTTACTAAGGAAAAAAAAATTTCGCCGCATTTTTTTTCAATGGGGATTTCATTTTTCGGATTATTAAATGGGGCGTGGGCTGCCGTTTCGTCTAGTGGCTGTCTACAAGTCATAACATATGACCTCTGTAGAAAATTTGCTAATTTATAATGAAATTGGGATCATTTTGGTAATAAAAATGTGAATTTCAAATAGGAACTTTTTTTTTTCTGTTAATTGCTGTACCCTTTCGGATAGGGTTTTTGTTACATGACGTAGAAACCGATAAGAATCGCACTTGGTCGCAACGACCAACTAACCGCACACCACGACTGGCCGGTGTTGGGAAAAGGCTAGGCAGATTGATTGAGTTCTGTTGTCAATAGGGGCAATTATTATAAACCTGACAGCAAAAAATTGCGGTTAACGATAACCAGCTCGCAAGCCGGGTTTAAGACTAATTTATTAACTTCAATCAACAAAACAGCTGCTGTTTTAACTTACCGTTCGTTAATTGTTATTATTGAATCGATGATGAATGTTCCGAACAAAATGTTACAAACCCTACTGGTTTTATAATTGACGCCTGTAACGAAGTTATTAATTGCCTTATTAATAAAAGCAATGTGTGTTAACAAGTTTTTTTTTTAAATTAATGAGGATTGGTTGCGTAAAAGTTTTGCAATTTTTTATTCTTTCGTCCTTCGCTACGACGCCAAAATGTGTAATTAAGGGGGATGTGAATTATATTGATGATTTTTTTATGACTATCCTAACTAATATTCTAAATGCAAAATTGAGTTTGTTTGTTTGTTACGCTTTCACGCTAAAACGGCTGAACGGATTTGGATGAAATTTCTCACAGGGGTAGACCTTGACCTGGAAATGTACATAGGCTACTTTTCATTCTGGCTCAAAGACGAAGTCGCGCGCAACAGCTAGTAGTTCTATAAATAAATATTTGATACGGCCCTGACTCATATTTAGATCAACATACAACCTGATACTGATCTGCAAATTGCAAAAAACGCAAGTAAATTTTATTTTCGTAGTTTACCCTGAGACCCAGACCATTTTCTCTTACAGAAAGAAGGAAAAATTGGTTTATTGTTACAGAAATATATGTATTTTTTTTATTTTTATTTTTTTATTTATTTATTTACATCGAACACACGTGATTCATATTGTTGTTAGTAATAATAATAAAAAAGATGAGTTAACTCAAATAAATGATACTTAGTGATTATATTTTATTTATTTATTAAAACTTCATGCACAAGTTAAAAAAAAGTATACTGTACAAAGGCGGACTTAATGCCTTAATGCATTTTCTACCAGTCAACCTTAGGGTGATGCAGAGACAAACATGCCAGGTGCAACATAAGGGATAGATAACTCGAACATTTTCTGTTCGAACAGTCTGTTTCAATTAAGAGTATAAATATTGAAGTTGATTTAGGTACTGGGTTAATTAATTTACCTTTTGTCCGCAATGTAGGCAGACAATGAGGCAAGCGAATTTGTGCCTAAAACGTTCGATTCAGAGTGTTGGGCACATTTTGACTTGTCCTCTATTTGTGACACTAGCTGTCACAATGCTCGTAGATAAGTCTGTATATATAGTTTTGTAGCTTTTAGTTCAAAAATAATCAATTTCATGGAAATTGTCAGCTGGATCAAATATTATTCTAATTCATTAGAACCTCTGCCATCAGCTGTGTTATAATATTCTAAACTTTGACAATAAAACACAGCCTTTAACGAGAACCAATTCGCCACAGACTTGAGACATTTGCGGAGCGTTCAAATTAAATTGGAATTTAATAAAGAATGACGCCGGGACAAGGTTACTTCTGCTGGAAAATTGTTTTCATTGTGAGTGAAGTAATTACCAAGCGGCGTAGTTGAATTAGCAGTTTTCATGAAAATCTGTTTTGTATTTAACTACATAAATTATCGAAATAAATGTGTCAAGTTGTTTGTTAAGTACGACTACGAGCAATTTAGTACTGAACTAATTTCGAGAGCAGTTATTAGAGAACTTTGTAGGTAAAGTGGCTTAAATTTGTAATACCTGGCCCGCTCGCGTAGTTGGAAAGTTACAGGACATGGCAATTTTAAAAGGATTCATTACTTTACCACTGAACGTAATAGGTAAAACATCACGCCTGTATTCCACGGAGATGTCAGCAGATGTGTATAGTACACACGGCTACACATCAAGCTATACATTTCCAGTTTATGCTAATCTCTCATTGTTTAGCATTTCCACAATGCGACGGCAGCTTATACTGGAAATGTGATGATTGATGTGTAGCCGTGTGTATAGTAACATTTCGCTAGTTGTGTTTAAGTTTAATATAATAATGGGAGTTTTCGTATCTGGAATTTCTCAATAGCAGCCTTTTTTTTTTTTTTTTTTTTTTTTGGGTGGGAAATCATCATATGACTTCTCCCGCTCTGGGCGGAGCGGAAGGGCGTGTCAGACTCTTACTGACTAAAACCCACCCGTGTTCCTTCGGTTGCCTGTTGCCAGGGTCCCGGTATCCCTTTCGGACTATTCCGCAACCCTGGCAGGGCTCAATAGCAGCCTGGCATCTGGATTTGTAAACGATTCAATTCAATAGACTTGCCCCCTACTACATGGAACTTAAACCGAATTTACGAAATGTTGGTGTACTATGTAGGTACTTATACCTCGGATGATTTACGTAGGTACACCTCTGCCCTACCTTTTGGGGACAATAAGCGTGGTGTTATGTAATGGGGAGAACCTTTTAGAGGATAAGTCTACTGGGCACAAATCTTGACTCTGAATTCGTAATGGAAAATCAAATAACACTTTATAATAACCTGTTAGGGTTAATGGTTGGACACCAAAGGAAAAACCGTTTTAAGGATTTCAATAATACGTTTATTATCCATTTCTTTCTATATTGGAAGGTGCGTTTTACTTCTATACTTGGAGCCTTGTAGATCACACGTCTCTCATAATACTAGCAAAACACACCTTCCAATCTATAAAGAAAAGGATAATAAACGTATTATTGAAACCCTTACAACGGTCTTTCCTTTGGTGTCCAACCATTAACCCTAATGTATTTATGAACTCTAATTACTTTAATTTGTATATAACGTGTTACATGGCCTTTCTGTGCTATAAATATATGACTTTAGAACAGGTTTTGCAAGAATTATTAAAATATTCTGAACACCTGCTGTAACGCGTGCTTAGCGTATTTAAATGTGTTATTTCCATGGTGGTCTGAGATTTCAAGTGTTAATGAGTCATCGCCAAGGCCAGTATGTTAAAGTAATACATACAATAAGTAATAGGTATAATACAACTGCTATACAGCTGCATCCGGTTAGACTGGAAGCCGACCCCTATATAGTTGGGAAAAGGCTAGAAAGATCTTGATGAAGTACCTGTTCCACCAGACACAGGAATAGACATACATACACCACACAAACACACATTACCCTCCTTCTGGGACAGTCGGGTAAAAATGGAAGACTTGGATGAGAACCGACCAGGGAAGCATGGCTCAAAAGGGAGCAGGCCAAAACTCTGCAGATGACGACCATGATGTATTTAGATGTAAATGAGAGTACAGGAACATACGAGTTAAATTGTCTTGTTGATTAAATGATTATAATATGCTAGCAATGAAACACGCATGTATTATGCATCTCATTTAGTGTTGGGTTTCCAGTGCATTAAAATAATACGGAAATATGTATATTTCAACTAAGTACACTATACATATTTAAATGTCGTCTCACTTATGGAAATGACGGCACATAAATATTTATTACATAAATATATAATTTATAATACTTACATAGATAATCCAGTCATTACACATCAATGTAATTTGGCTACATTCCAAACATAATGGGCCCTTATTTTAATAAAGTTTAGGGTGATAATGGCTTGTAAGGTATGCCTTTATTTTTCGCTCATTATGTCCACAAAGTTAATTTTATATGAATGCTATAAAAACTGTCGTCTCATCGCTAGGCCACATTATAAATAAGTAACAGTATTACTTATATCTTCATAGAACACGGCCGTAACGACGCGATTCAAAATCTCATGTGTATATCAGTCAGTAAGAAACAGATTATATTATTATGATTATTATATTACGCGGCAGTTACGCACAGAGGTTGAAGGTTTATCTACCGAGCGGCCGTAGATAATTATCACAAGGTCACTGCCGAGATATTATACTGTAACTTTATTATACTGTGGCTAGCCTTACATTTTTGATGGGGTTAATAATTTTAATTTCATAACTAATGTAGTTCTCTTAATTAACGAATATTAAAACGTTATGGTCATACTTATTTATTTTTCTAACTAAGCGATATGAAAATATGATAATAAAGGTTTTTGTGTTTATCTTTTTTTTATTGCGGCATGGGCTTGCTCTTAACCTCGATCTCGCCTGATGGAAAGCGATGGATGAGGTCTATAATGGAACTAGCATGCCCAGAATATGCATTCACTCTTGCTTTGAAGGCTGGCGGGTTATATGTGGAAAGGAACACAGACGCTGGTAGGGGGTACCACACTTTGGCCGCGCGCATAATAAATGTGGAGAACCGGGATAATTTTAATAAGACATTTCCCATTTTAGTAAACTTGTAACTAAACTACCACATTTACTATCCATCGTTACTTTAATTTATTTACGAGATACCGGAACACCATACATACATACAAATGACCATAAATCGGCCGAATATGTATTTTAAAAACCTTTAAAAGGGCCTGCCCAAAAATATCACCTCAATTCAATTAAAAAGTCAAAAACTCTGAAACAATACAGCTGTTTATTCTAGGGATGTTCGTAAGCTCGTATATATTTTACTAAAAAGGAGGACGGTCCTACGTGCTCGCTACTCGCTAGTATTATCTGATGGCTTTAGTAGTAGGAGATGTCAGTTTTACTTATATGTGGGTCCGACCACAAGGACCACTTACGGAAAGACGCGGGCGGTAGGACCAATTTTAGTTATCGTTGGGATTCATCTTGATAGTAAACGATTGTGCGGTCTGTTAAGTAGCGATCACATGACCCTTTTTAATCTTTGTTGAGGCTAGTTTTCTGAATCGGCAGATTCTGGCGGATTTATTAATCTGCACAGTATAGTGAAGAAGCTAGTTTAAGAACTAAGGTCTCCTGCAGACCGTATTTCGGCCACGGCGGCCAATCTCAACGGAGACTAGCCTTCGGCGCGGAAGATATTATATTGCACAAGTGTATGCGCAAACACAGGTGCACTCTCTCTTTCCTCTCTCTCATATATTAAACTAAGTTGTACGAGTATTGGCAGTACATAAGAAATTGTTGGAACGATAAAATTTTAGTATCTTGGTGGGTGTTCCTCAATTAAATCGCCATTAAATCCAAAGCCTATTTCTAATCTAGAAATGTACTTAACTAATTAACCTACCGACGACGCCAGAGTATTGAATCAAACCAATGATCACTAACTCTTGAATCTAATTCAGATGTACGTAACTTATTTGGATACAAACGGAAGAGAAGTCCTACCGAACCACATTGGTATTATATTCCAATTAATATGAGCTCGTTAGCTGTCTCAGAGCACAGAGTAATTAATGGTGAACACAATGAACGCACACCATCTCACATTTACCTACCTACGTATAACAATGGAAGGTATCTTTTGTTAAAAGGAATTATTTAGGAAGGTAAATGCCATGTGTAAATGTAGAGTTTAACAATTTGTCGGGTTGAATCGAACAGTAAATGAGTGAGTGTCTTGGTTTAGGTATGTGGGACGGACAGGTAAAATATTTGCATAGCCTAAAAATCATAATCCAAATCGATCGATCAACGAAAATCCAAAGGAATGCAAAAATAGACAATTCCTTGAAGTTGTCGGTAGAAAACGATCCTGGCCCTAAGGTACTGAAATCGATTATGTAATTGGTCCTCGTCCAAGAAAATTTCAATTCGATAGCTAACAGAATTAAAACAGACCGAAACAAAATTAAACATTTCTGAAGAGTCTATGAAAATGGGAACAAAATCCGGGAAGCACTTAAAACAGGCTCGTGGGATCATAACAAGTGCTATAGATATCCATAAAGCCCCGGCAACGGTGCCTGTCCTGAATAATCTATCCAATATCGATATTAGACCGCAGGCAAGTGACGACAGCGGAATTTAAGACGCGACGCCTGAAGAAATGATGTGATTAATCCAGGTAATGATTAAGAATGAATTTAACGGCATTTAACGACTTGCAAAGAAATAAAGAAATAAAATTACAAGGTTTACAAGGCAGATGAGAGTGGAAACGCCGGGAGGGCACGCCCTAGAAGGACATAGTGACCTTATTGGTGATATTCTTCAGAAAGGTCAGGTGCGTAGTACTGACAACCGAATGAACGTAAACGAAGCAAAAGAAATATGCAAGGATCGTAACAGTTGGAGTTCTGTAGTTTCTTCCTTCGTAAGTACATGAGAAGAAAGCGTGATCTTATGAAAGTATCAAAAATCTGCCTAGCCTTTTCCCAACTATGTTGGGGTCGGCTTCCAGTCTAACCGGATGCAGCTGAATACCAGTATTTTACATGGAGCGACTGCCTATCTGACCTCCACAACCCAATAACTGGGTAATACGATACCCCTTGGTTAGACTGGTTGTCAGACTTTTGGGCTTCTGACGACTCGTAACGACTGTCAAAGATCCACAAATGACAGCCGGGACGGCTTAACGTGCTTTCCGAGGCACGGAGGAGTCTCGATATGTGAAAATGGTCACCCATCCACGGATCATTAGCTTAACCTGGTGGATCGACCTGAGCTGTCTGCTGCTGACCTGAGCTGCATTACTTAGCCACGAGCTCCTCGATCTTATGAAAGTATCCATACTAATATTATAAATTCGAAAATAACTGTCAGTGTGTCTGTATGTTACCTTTTGACGCCTAACCCACTGAACGGATTTCGATAAAATTTGGCAAGGAGATAGATGACATCCCGGGGAAGGACATAGACTACTTTTTATCGACATGACACGCGGGCGGAAGCTAGTGTAGAAATAAATTACGGTCCCAGTGCTTTTATAATGTTTACCAAACACAGATTCCAACACGGATCCCAGCAACGAGTTTGCTACCATCTAATCTCTAGAATCAAATGCGCATCTAAATCAGCACTTTAACACCCATCAGGTGACTTGTTTACCGGGTCGGGGGCGTTAAGGTAATAAAACAATTTTACTCATTATATCGCACAGATGCAGACGTAAGGCGACAAGTAGTCAGCTTCATGTTTAGCAAACAATGAACGACCGTGAACGTCTTCGGGGAGAGGCTAAGGGTAATTTATATTGAAGAAAATTTTAAATATAATTATAAATATCTGTGAGTTCATAAATATCTAAGAGTTATTCAGTTAGCAATATCAATCTGCCTAGCCTTTTCACAACTATGTTGGGGTCGGCTTTCATTCTAACCAGATGCAGCTGAATACCAGTATTTTACATGGAGCGACTGCCTATCTGACCTCTATAACCTGGGTAATACGATACCCCGAGTTATTCAGTTAGCAATGGGCCAAATTAGTCTGTTAGCAAATCGTGAGTAAAAAATCGAGCGAGTATACAGTAGTCGCATATGATGTGCAAAAATCGGACATTTTGGCTGACGTATATATGATGTAAACAATATTCATCATCATCGTGATCGTGATCGTCATCATCATCATCATCCAGTTTACAACCTCTCGGAAAATGGGTTGGTACCATCTGAAGGCCAACTCTAGCACAACGCGCGCTCATTAGTAAAATCAAATAGCGCGCGCTTCCCCGGCTTCTTGTTACAGACCTCCGTCCCTTTTCACGAAATCACGCCCACAGATTCCTCTAAGTCAGACACTGTTGTTACGACCACCTAAAAGTCCAAAAGAGTATGATTGTGGGTCCAAATGAAACAGTTCTCTCCTCACTTTCACCTTACATATTTAGTCCGCCGCAGAAAATATATGACTGTTCCCAAATTAACCAAGGCTGATAAAATTTTCGTTTTTTGTAACACATAATATCACGCATATAGGCTTAGGCAAAGATACCTAATAATGTCAAACTTAAAGAAATGAAATGAAATGAAATTGTTTATTCTGTAAATAGGATATTGGAATCACTTTTACACGTCATATTAAAAAATATTAAAAATAAGCTAGATGAGGTCGGCGTTTCCTATCTGACAACTCTGAGAAGAAAGGCCGAAACAAACTCAGAGGTCACAGTCTCTTTTAAAGTCCAGACATAATCTTGGTCAAGCCATATGAGGACCATGTAAATTCGAGTCTGAAATGGTCTTTTGAGGAAAGAAACACACAGATTTGAGTGGACCTGTCCAAGTGCAAGCATTTATCAGTAATGGTGGAGCTCAACTCACAACTTAAGGAGCTCAACGACTCGACGAACAATACCAAAGAAAGGACATTTGGGTAGGCCGCATAAAATTCTCAAATTGCCAGACCATCGATAAAATTAACTGAGAACGAAAAAAAAAAAAATTCACATAGTCCTAAAAAAGAGTTGAAGTCGGCTTCCCCCAAATATAAACATATTCAAATGGATCTGAAATTCTGAATTGAATTTCATCTACTCAATCATGATCCCGCAGCCTGCGGCAGGGATGCGGATGAGGATTAAGGCTAGCATCAATCCTTTAGGACAGAGCATTAATAACTAATCTACATTCATGAATTCTGCTATCAAGCGTGTAGGTGACTATGGTAATATCATCCCCGTGATTGTTCATTACCTCTCTTGGCGGTGGCGGCCCATCGTTGAAAACTTCGTTTGCTGGAAGACTATTTAGGAAAAGCAATTTGGGAAGAAGCCAATGAATATTTGCATTAATTATAATTTTAATAGCCATCCTATGTTCACCTTGAAACATTATTTTTTCCAAGACTTTATGGAAAAACTGCCTGGTCAAGTGATTTAGTGCTGAGCGTGAGGACCTGGGTTCGATTCTCAGGTCGGACAAAGTGTTATTGGGTTTTTCCATCTAGACATTTTCAGTAGCAGCTCGGAGTCTGCATTTGTGCCTGGTTGATGGTAATAGACTCTCCCACTATTACATGGGACTTAAATCTGGCTAATTGTGTGTGTAATACTTGGTACACCTCTGTCAAACCCTTTGTGGAAAACTAATCTTACATCTATCTCCCCATGTAACTTTACTTTTCAAGACTATATGGAAAAAATCTTCACGTATATTAATAACGGCATATTGTGAACACCTTTATTAGAGAAGGCCGGGACTTCTTGAAAAAATATTTATCATTACGGCTAGTTCTATATAATAACTGTGTTCACACCTCAACTCAAATGCAGCTTTTAAACATTAATATTCCGTTTCATCCTTGGCACCCATTGACACTAAGTTTATAGTTGCAAATACTTATGTTAATTTATATTGCACTTTGTTTCGAATCCTATTGTAGTTAATGTATGTATCTATTTGCATGGAAACCATTGTTGGCTGTTCAGACATTTTTAGTGTGGTTTATGGTTTGAAATAAATTATGATTAGGACAGGTATCTACTTGTCTTGAAATTGCTACAGAATAAGATGCTTAAGGCCGTGATATTCAGGGAATATTTTTTCATTTTGGTTGTACTCAAATATTTTGGGCTGCGGGCTATGGGATTTCGAAATAGAATCGGGAAATGTTTTCTTACTTCATCAGATTTAACTTGGAGCCGTAAGTACAAGAGTAACAGCTTCCTCTGCAAGTTAAAAAAGTTAAGATAAACGCGTAACTAAAAGCAAGCCATATCATGTTAGAAGAGACTGGAGACGTTCTTGATGAAAATCGTATTTCTACCATCAAAATAACACACAACCTATCCTAACAGCACAGTCGTTCTACGATTTCCGATAAACAACTATCCAAACGATTACATCAAGCACATTACATAAACGCACGTTTCCGTCCGTCAGTCTGTCACGGACAAACGCGAGCTGACTATACATCGGCACTTGTTTAATTCATGAGCCGCCATCTTTGGGTAGGCAGCACGTGCGCTAGACTTTTAGCGAAATAGATGTAATAGTGTTATTTTATTTAGTAAGTAAAGGAGCGAGTGGTTTAAGCTCTTTTTAGACGTAAATTGGATTAGAAGACGAATGGAATTTTGAAGAAGTAAAAAACCGTGGTACATAAAATTGGTGGGAACAAAAGAAGTAAATTGTGAAATTGATAAGTGGTATGATTTTTGTTGACAATGCAGATGTATGTAGTAAAGAATATAATAATTGCGTAAACTTGCACTAAGCAATTATGCATAGAAGAATACTTTCCAAGATGATTGTTGACAACATCAATAATACTTGTATCCAGCTGCATCCAGTTAGACTCCGGAAGCCAACCCCAACATAGTCGGGAAAAGGGCAGGCTGATTGATTGATTATTGACAGCATCCATCATCAGTAGAAAGGAAAGAAGACCTATGCCTTGCTATGGGTGATTCCGGGCTGAAAATTGCTGATGACACCACTAAGTATATTTTTGTTTTTGAAGATGTAGCAGAAATCGTCAGAACAAGACTTGAAACATATTGATCTATACGCAGCATATATTACAACACACAATCGTGACCACACGACAAGTACACGGCTGACAGCACAGTATCAATTGACATAATGGCTGGACGATTGTGTCGACGTTAACAAGGGACGATAACAATACTCCACAGATATAGTCGCTCGTTTGTCTTTGAATTGATAAAGCTGCAAGACAGTATCGGTAAAATTGCGCGATACTATCGCAACTGAGAGCGTCAGGAAAGATATTTGTGCATCGACTGACATTTGCAAGATTATTATAAAAAAATACCAGCCTATTATTGTCAAACTGCAAGGGTTTTGTACGAGAGAAGACATGAGCATTGATCACTACTTCGGTTGCTCAAGGCGAATTGGCGATTTCAGACTTACATTAATTATAAGTCCAGGTTAAAAAAGAAAGATGATAAAAAGATTTAAAAGATTATTGCTGCAGGAGAAATTAAATAAAACGATTGTGCGAATCTTGAAGAGAACGGTTCAAATCAAAAACTCACATAACACTAAGTAAGATATAATTTGGCATATACGTTTCATCAGGATAAGTCACCGGAGATTTCGGAGTCCCTAGTACAAATAGGACGATGATAACGATGGTGTGGTTTAAAGGCTCGTGCAAACTGGCGCGATAGGCAGCGCTACCCTTGTCGCGCCTGCGATATCGCGCCTGTTTGTGAGAACCTTAAGTCGATAGAAATTCGACATCGTCTTCTGCCTTCCCTCGGCAGTTGATGTCCATGCGATAGTAAACACCAACATAATCGTTATGAAAGAAAAATTTCACCTTGCATTGCGTGGGCTACGAACTATCCGCGATTACATCGCAACTAATCTGCTACAAAAACTCGCCTACTTATAGAGCTCGATTGGCAATAGTATAATCGTGTTGTTTACTAGTCCACCACTTCTGCGTACATAATGTTACTCACTTCTCTAAATTCCATAACAACTTGAGTAGAATGATAAATAGCTAATACATGCTACTTTTACACGACTAGGATTACTCAGTATTCTGCGCTAGGAATGCTAGGATATATTATTCGATTTCTTCTCGAGAAATGGCTTAAGTGGATTATAAGGACTGGCCGACGTGATATGACTTAGGATAGAGTTAGTATTTGTGTTATTGGATAAATGGCTATAGATATGAAAATTATCAGCCCGAATCCCGGGCGCGTACTATCCGTTATATGCTCATCTATCTACGACAAAATCGTGCTACAACACAACGAAGTGATGGAATTATCAATTTAAACATTAGGTCTTACAGTTTTAATGATGATATCTTAATATGTAAAGATTTAATTCCTAATAAAACTTATTAAAAAGGGGGAGTGGACGGTGCCAGACATGATATGAAGGAAAAAGGAGTGAATGATAACGTATCAGCTGACAGGTGAGAAGAGAAACAGCAAATGGCAGGATATATAAGAAGACTCATTAGGAGTCATAGGCCTTTTCTTAAATAATCTACTGACCCATGAAATGTAGATGAAATCACCACATTAACTTCGATTAACTATTTAAACCCAGGTCCTAACTTAGAAAGGCGTTTTCATCTAGATTTGTATTCGAGATTCGCGAATGCATACATATTTATTTTAGAGAGTAAACCCATTGTTTTTCTAAGCATTCTAAGCAGTTATAAATAATAATGAGGAAATTCTTTAGGAAAAGTTTAACGCCGTTTCTTTATGAACTTACATAAGGTCAATATAGGGTTCTTAAAGAATTCATGACGTTGCTTCAGATGGAAAGCGAGTTATTAATTATGTATTCAGTGGTCTTTATGAGCTCTTTCATTTCTTGTATTGTTTTATTCTATTTCATGCTTAGGATATATATTGGGGAAAACTATGTCCGTTAGGGCTTATGAACTAAGAATGTCAAATCTACGTCTTGGTATATTCTTTGACAAGTGTTCATGAATGTGATACATCATATTATTATAAGCCTATGTTGTCCCACTTTAGGGTACAGGTCTCCCTTCCCTCTTTCCACTTTGTCCGGTCTACTGCGATTGGGGGACAATCCTTTAAGGAGTCCAGCTCAACCCGCCATCTCTTTTTAGGCCTGCCGCGTAGTCGTTTCTTGCTATTTGTGATCTGATGATGAATCTGATTTGTGTTGATTTTTTAAACACATCTTGACCAAAATGAAAAGAATTTTACGAAATTCTACCTGAAAATAACTATGCTATGCATGAAAATTGTCCAAAAATATACCCAGTCCCGTCCACTGGGACCTATATAAAACCTTTATCAACTTGGAACCTTGCCAGAATTTCATCAGCAATCGTAACTCATAACATGGCCCTGGAGCCTATATTGGTATGAAATTTGTCGCCAGTCCTGATCCATATTTGACACACAAAGGAACATTATCAGACCATATTAAACAGAACTGGGTAGCTGCTATAAAATCAATCACGTCAACTTTGGAACAGACTTGTTATAGTGCATTGATGACGACATAGATGCAGTTTGAGTTTTCCAGAGGTCCTAGATATGTGGCAATCGCTTTCAAAACGTTTCGCATTTCTATATACGACTTTCAACAGAATTGATATAACGGTACGGCTTTTCGGTAACTTAGATATATCAGTCCCATACATTTTCGGTAGCTTAGATATATCAGTCCCATACATTTTTGAATTTTTCAGCATCGTTACTAATAGAATGTCACTTTGTCCAGGCCCTCTGGGCTTTATTAAGGACTGCATTAGATTAGACATTAATTACGAGAACATTTTTGTTCTTTTTCTGAACTATTAACATCAAAGTTCCATTGTGATTTACATTGTCAAAGTTTCTTAAGAAAGAAAACGAACTCGCAAGACTGGACACAGTCTTAACTGCATCAGTAACTCAGCAAACGATACGTGAAAATGTGGAACTGTGTACAAATGGGTTTTCGAGCGATTAAACATGCTGTAACACCTGACACAGGGAACTTTTACAAACGGCAAATGTTTACGATAATATTGTCTTCTTCAATACTCGGCTGGAAGGACGAGCTTGCCGCCTACCGAAAGGACTGGCATAAGACAGAATTGTTTGGAAAAGGTAGAGGAAGGCCTTTGCCCTGCAGTGGGACAATACAGGCTAGTCAGATTAGAAGAGAATACTCGGCTCGGACATGGCTTACCATACTAAATAGTAGCAAGACTAAGTTTGTCTAGAATTGTATTTCATGCCTTAGGAGCTGAACGGATTTCGATGAAATTTGGCACACAAGTAGACCATGACCTGGGTTAGGACCTAGGACAGAGGATCGTTAAATCCGGGTAGCACCGTGGAATAATTTACAACATTCCCCGCGGGTGAAGTCGCGGACGAAGAGCCAGTCCTATATGTGTTTCAGGATATTCAATAAAAAACACATTCAAATTGGTTAAACAACAGTCCAGAATCTTCTCATAAACGCAATTGTCGGTTGAATTCAACCTTTAACTAAGTACTAGTAGTATAACTAACCTTATGATAGGTGTCTTTCTGCCAGTTCTTGATTTGGGCCATGACGTCATTGACGAGTCGGTCGCGGACGCTCAGGTGTAGGTCTGAGAGACGCTCCGCCTCCACCATGCCGCCTTTCCACGCGGCTTCCATTGTGCCGTATTCTGGGCCTGGGGAATAAAACAGAGGTCAGTGGCTAAATAATAACAGCCGCACGGATCGATCCATCAGGTTAAGCTACGCTTTCCGTGGATGGCTGACCATCTACTACATACCGAGACTCTTCCGTGCCTCGGAAAGCATGTTAAGCCGTTGGTCCCGGCTGTCATTCATGTACCTTTGACAGTTTTTACGTGTTGTCAGAGGCTGCAAGTCTAACAAGCAGTCTTATCAAGAGGTATCGTAATTACCCAGTTGCTGGGTTGTGGAGGTCAGATAGGTAGTCGCTCGATGTAAAATACTAGTATTCAGCTGCATCCAGTGAGACTGGAAGCCGACCCCAGCATAGTTGGGAAAAGGCTAGGCAGATTGATTAGTGATATTCGTTTATACCAAGTAGATGAATGGTACGGCTAGTCAGTGGTGATCAATAAGGAGAAATATTTGCAAATGTACTCTCTAAATATTATTTCAACGGCCTATTCAAACCATCATCAATGTTTTCATAATATTTTAAACGCAATATATTAACAGCTAAGTATTACATTATTCTACGCATTGGATAGACTCCACATTCTTGGTCGGTCGAGTCAAATTTTGAAGGAAACAAAGGATTACTACTACTATTTCAGAGGGCCTAGACAAGTGACAATCGCTTCGAAAGCGTTTCGTATTTCTACAACGACTTTCAACAGGATTGACATAAGCTTTTATAGCTTATGTCAGTCCTATACATTTTTGCCTTTTCCATCATCGTTATAGCTGATAGAATGTCATTTTGTCTAGGGCCTCTGATTACCTTTAGACATGATATCTAATCGAGCCTCAATAATTCCATTTTGCTTTCCTAAAAATATTATTTAACGCTCTAATATAAATGAATGCCCCTGTTTTTTTTAACTTCAAATAATTCCTAATCCGTGGTCCTAAAAATACTAAAGAGCCAAGTTACTGCGGAATTAAAAGAATAAAAAATGGAGCAATGACAAATAAATAAATTAAGTGTAGACTTGACGACGCGTTTGGTAACCAACCGAACCCGTTTGGTTGGGGTACTCGAGCTTAGTTACTGCGACCAACTTTGAGAATAGGCCAAAAAGAAAAAAAAATAATAATAAAAAATAAAAAAAATACGACTGCCCTGCTCAAGAACGAACTAAAACGTAAAAAACAAGTTGTTAAAATTTTCATCGCAGTCGGAGGAACGTTCTGTGGAATACTATTTTTACTAAAAGGTCCCCCAAAAAGTTTAAAAGTTCATTAATTTAAAAAAGCGTACCTACATCATGAAAATGTAAATTTTTAGAACATCATTTAAATATTTCCCTTATCTTTAATGGATCAAAACAAGTAAAATATCTCGTAAGATCAAAGCGAAAAGGTATTGTATAATTACGGTCAACAAATTGCAATCTGATATAACCAGCTTTCGAGGTCACTGGCCACTAAAACATTAGCCAATACTTGCTTGACATCCACTAACAGATTGATTGACATCTTGTTTGCATTTTTTTTTAATTTTGCAATATTACGTTGTCCGTAGGGTGGTCGTTGATCTTTACGTAAACTTTTAGTCTTCAATGGTCTCGTGTATCCTACTTTTAGCGGTTAGCGGTAGCTAACAAGTCTCCTACACGTGTAGTCTTCAGTTCCGCCCTAGATCGGACAATGCCATTAGGTCTCTGGATTACATACATACATATACCCACTCCTTATTCTCAGGGAGGTCTACGATCCTATTACATACTCCTTTTGCCTCGTTTACGTTCATACATCTGGTTATACACGCACGCGGTTGCGAGTACTACGCACCGAAGTTTCTCGACTACGACTTAGATATATTAGTCCAAAATCGGGGAATGTCACATCTAACATAACATCACCCCTGTATTCCCCGAGGGGTTGGGCAGATACAGATGTATACGTTTAGTATACCCTTATTTTTCCAGTTATATTTAAGTCCCATGTAATAAGGGGCGAGCCTATTACTATAAACCGGGCACAAATCCAGACTGCCGGGTGGTACTGAGAAATTCCAGATGGAAAAACCCAATAATATGTCCCATGAAATCCTCAGGTTCGCCCACATACATAGCATGTCGTGTCACGTGTGTATCCATTTAAATTCGGCCACATGAAAGTGATAAACCCGATAACTCAAGTTACTCAACCTGGTAATATTTTTCTGCGAACAGCTCTCGGCACCAATTTGGTCGATCTCATAATAACTTTCATTGCACTTGCTTTTAACAAGCAGCTGTAACTTGCGGAGAAACCGGTTGCTCGTTGCGGTCGATAAAGTGCTGTGCAGAGTATTACCGGCGATCATGTTATGGGTAATAAGGAAATACGGGTAGCTATAGTGTTAACGCGGGTTTAATGTGGATGGTGGTAATGAGAAAACATAAAGGTTTCAAAATGAAAAATCAGGAAAGTGTGGAAGATAGAGATGAGGATGATATATGTATATACAATTATACAACGTCCCGACATCAATCTTAGGGCAGTTGCCCACCAGACACAGCACCCGTCAGAGGATCCTCAATTTTATATAGAGGATGAGTGGAACTTTAGACCCTGTTCTTCATATCTCTATAGATATTTGCCCAACTTAACTCCGGGAGAATTTACATAACGAATATATTGTTATCACCGTTATTTTCTTCAATAACAGGTTGTAATACTTAAGCGAGAAACGAGCAGCAATAAAAGCGACACAATCAGCTACGCATAACAAACCAGCCTCATCAGTCTTAAGGCTGGGCCATTTTCGCAAGTGCATTTCATAATAGCAAGAGTTACACACCGTGACGTAAGGGTGCACCAAGCCGATGACCGATTCGCATACCATTCTAAATTCAAAACGACCAATCGCGACACTTTCGATTTTTAAATCGGCCAATGAGATATGTAAAACACGCTTTCAGCGAGTACGCATCGGAGGACCAATTCGAGTTCGTGATTCGAATACAAGTTATTCCGAATCTTTCGATCCTTGATATTACTCGATTAACTTTCTTTTTCATTATGAATATTTTTATTCACGACACATTTTGTTGCTTAACAGCGGGGAAATTCGTTTTCGTAGAACGAAATTATTCTTTTTGCGTTTGTGATCTTTGAATTTAGAAGTGAATGCTACACAAAATCGTGATTTATTGAGTAATTCTGTTCACGGTTGTATTATAATTAATGGTTATAAACAATGCTTAGGTAGTGTCAGTATTAAGATACGTAGTGCTTAGGCGTCAATATTGATGATAAATAAATATTTCTAATTGTAGCCAACGGGAAAGTCCGAAGGGTCGCGGGAAAGACCGAAAGGGATACCGTGGCCTCTGGCAACTTACAGGCAACTGAAAGAACACGGGTGGGTTTTAGTCAGTAAGAGTCTGACACGCCCCGCCGCTCCGCCCAGAGCGGGAGAAGTTATTTGATAATTTCCCACAAAAAGAAAAGCCTGTAATCCTAGGGACAAAGAACAATCTCAATCAGATATCAAACAAATTATTAGTAAGTCTTCAATTAATGATTTCATTCCTTCATTGAAGACTGCCTCGTTGTTCTAGTGGTAGCAAGCGTTACTGCTGAGCTTGGGGCCCAGAGGGTCTAGACAAGTGACAATCGCTTCGAAAGCGTTTCGTATTTCTACAACGACTTTAAACTGGATTGACATAAGCTTTTCATTAGCTTATTTCAGTCTAATACATTTTTGCCTTTTCCATCATCGTTATCGCTGATAGAATGTCACTTTTTCTAGGGCCTCTGAGTTCTAGTCCCAGGTCGGGTAAACTGTTATGCAGCAGTGCGATAGTGGGTTTATCTATCTGGAATGTCTCAGTAGCAGTTTCGAGACTGGATTTGTGCCCGGTTGATGCCAATTGGCTGGCTATTACATAAGACAAACTAAAACTGGCGAAATGTAGGTTTTATAGGTACACCTCTGCCCAATCCTTCGGGGAAACAAGGCATTATGTTATGTTATAATAAGTAATCGAATGAACTCATTCATTGAATCATTACAATAATCGATTCGTTTATCGACTTTTTCACCTGCAAGCATTATAAAATTGTGCAAGTATAGATTGTTATTTTGAAAATAATATCGTTGGCGAATTGAGAACAAGGCCTTATGCATTTTTGTAATAAAATTAATATCGATTGCCGAATCGAATGTTATTATGAGATTATTAAAAGATGTTATATTATGGAGTCAAGGACACAACTTTTTATAGAAATTAAAACTAATATGAAAATACAGTTAGAATTGTTAAATAATGTGTACGGTTCACGTACAGGCAAAATGCTAACGCCGCGACCTACTTTTTGCTACTTACTTTATTTACTTTTACATTTATATTATTTAGTTGACCAATAGCTGCCGTAGCGCTATAACCGCGGATTAGCATCCAACCAAAATTACCTGTAACCTTAACAATAAACTTAATTATCGTGAAGTCTGTGGTTTTCGTCAACTCACATCCAACAACTCAACTGGCTACCTCTGAGCCATACATAAAAGTGGTCCTTCGAGCCGGATATAACAGCTGCGTAACCGTACATCGCGGATCGCGTTTGTGGGGTGCCGACGCACTTAGTATCCAAAACTTGCGGAAACTTCGCATCTTTGGTGAACTAGTACCTGCGGTGATACAATTCTACTCTCACCAACGGTCAAACCAATAACTTATAACAATGGTTCAGAGTGCAACGGAACTGATAAGCCGTCAAGAAGCTATCTTCAGAGACTTGAAGCTTATTTGCACCAACTACAAGAAGGACAGTCCCACCAGGAAGAACTTGGCGTACCTGGAGGAGCGTCTTTCTCGGCTGAACAACAACTGGGAGAAGTTTGTTCACAACCATCAATTACTGGAAGAGTCTGGAACAACAGACCTTCAATACTTCAACGACGACATTTTCAGCAGTACAAAGAACATGTATGAAGAAGTGCTACAGGACATGTTGAAACGAAAATCGGAATTGCCGTCAGCATCTACAAGTAAGACGGAACAACCACCTGCGACGCCGCAGCAAGGTACGGGACAATCGAGATTTACTTTCGACGATGTCAAATTCCACATACCTCCTCGGGGAACAAGCGAGTCGACGGAAAAGCAACAAGATCTTTTGCGTCAACAATACTGTAACTTTAGAGCCTTCGAACGCACTGTGGAAAAGATAAAAATAGCATTGACGGTACCGATGGAGAAATGGGAATTAGAAGATAACTTAAGCACCCTGAAAACTAAATGGGAGCTTATCGAAAAGGCAAATTGGGAATTGGATTATATTCTACAAGATGAAGACTCAATTTATCAACAGAAATACAATTCAGCAGAAAGCCTTTATGATGACCTGAAAAGGAAACTACAACACAACATCTGGAACAATGCACATTATGAGAAATCTACGCCAAAAATTCAAATACCGGATTTTCATGGAAACTATAACCAATGGTTGACTTTTAGAGACCTCTACCTCGAAAGTGTACACAACAATCCGACACTTTCGAAGGCTCAAAAAATGCAACACTTAAAAACAAAACTGAAGGGTGAGGCGGAGAAACTGGTTCAGCATCTTGGCATCAGTGCTGAGAACTATGCATCTTGCTGGGAGATGTTGACCCACCGCTACGATAACAAACGGCTGTTATTCACATCATACATGAACACGCTCCTGAATCAACCAAGTATTCAGCAACCAACCGCGGCAAGCATACGAAGGCTTCATGACGTCATGATGGAGTGCTTGAACGGACTCAAAAATATCGGGCTAGACACCACCAACTGGGATCCGATTGTGGTTCACCTATTGATTCAAAAACTAGATAGCGTTACATATAACGAATATATAAAGGAGATCAAACGTCCCAGGGAATTTCCCGACCTGGAAGAGTTCGCCGAGTTTTTAGAATCAAAATTCATGTCACTGGAAGCTTTGCAGGGAAATACCCAAAAATTATCGTCATCAAACCAACCATGGAAATCTGAAAAGCAGCCTCATAAGGGATTAGAAAACCGAAATAACAACTACAAGAATAAAACGCAGAGGTCATCGTACTTTAACAAGTCACAAAACTCACCAAAAGCCTTCTTCACGACAGCAAAAACATGCCCAATATGCAAAACTAATCACGTTTTGATGAATTGCGAACAATTCTTGGCTATGAACACAAACAAACGGAATGACGCAGTTCGCAACTTGCATATTTGTAAAAACTGCCTATTCAGCCATGGAGAAAAACAATGTAAATCACGAAAGACGTGTAAATTGTGTGATAAGGCACACCACACACTTATGCATGAAGCTGAAACTGAACTATTTAGAAACAAACAAGCAACAAGGGAGGAAAACCCTTCGACGACTCCTTCGACTTCCTATGAGGTCAACAACATAACGAACGAAGAAAAGGAAGTTTTGTTGACAACTATACTTCTGAAAGTCAAAACTATTGATGGAAACTTCATCAACTTGAGAGGTCTACTTGACCAAGGCTCCCAAGTGAGCCTAATAACGGAAAACGCGGCACAGCGCCTCCGATTACAGCGACGTAAAGTGAGCGCTGTTGTATCGGGTGTGGGAACCCTTAGCGGCAACTGCAAAGGGGCAATGAACTTAGAATGCCAGTCAATACATTCAGACTACAAATTCAACTTTGAAGCATTAATTATGAAAAAACTCATAAGCAACTTACCTACCGCATCGTTTTCAATCAACAACTGGGACTATTTGGAAAACTTAAAACTAGCGGATCCACAGTTCAACTTGTCAGGCCCGATCGATCTACTCTTGGGCGCGGACATCTACTCAGAACTTATCCTAAACGGCGTCATCAGGAGTGATAAGAGATACCCAATAGCTCAACAAACCAAAGTGGGCTGGATTCTATGCGGGAATGTAAAAACATTTAACTGCTTCGTGACACTTAACGATTTCGAAAACATGGCAAGATTTTGGGAAACCGAGGAAATTACAGACAAGTCATCATCAACTAGTGAGGAACAACACTGTGAGGAACATTACAACGCAACTACTACAAGATTGGCGAACGGACAATATGTGGTACAAATGCCTATGAAGCCTGACTTCGAAACAAACTTAAAAAATGCAAGGTCACAAGCATTAGCACAGTTCCTTCAACTGGAAAGGAAAATGCTAAAAAACAAGGAACTCAGTTACGAGTACAAGCGCTTTATGAACGAATACATCGCTATGGGACACATGAAACCTGTCACAGGAGAAAGTAGGGGCCAAGTCTACCTACCTCACCATGGCGTGTTGAGAGCTGAGTCCACTACAACGAAACTAAGAGTGGTGTTCAATGCTTCGTACAAAACAAAAGGAGACAGCAGTCTCAACGATCACATGTACTGCGGTCCTAACTTACAAAAGGATATACTGACACTACTAATTAATTGGAGAACATACAGATACGTTTTTACGGCAGATGTGGAAAAACTTTACCGGTTCATCTGGCTGAACGAAAAACAACAACATCTGCAAACTATAATCTGGAGATCATCCCCTAACGAACCTCTGCGAGACTGGCAGTTAGGCACAGTAACTTACGGAACAAAAAGTGCACCTTATCTGGCAATGCGTACTCTACATAAACTCGCAGAAGATGAAGAAGATACTTATCCGGAAGCTGGAAACGTCTTGAAAAACTACTTCTACATGGATGATTTGGTTTACGGGCAGCATACTATCGACGCATCGAAAACACTGGTCACACAGCTAATTGAATTGCTGAAAAAAGGAGGATTCAATTTGAGAAAATGGAAAACTAACGAACCGAGTATCTTGGAAGAATTGCGAGATGATCAAAAGAGCCGCAATTCAAACATCGACTTTAGTCCAGAACAAACAACAAACTCAAAAATGTTGGGCATGAGGTGGAATCAAGACAACGATAGCTTCACATACCAATGGGATCTACCAATCAAGAAAACATTAACAAAACGCGTACTTCTGAGCGAAATAAGCAAAATATACGACCCACTTGGATTACTATCGCCACTTACAATAAAAACCAAACGTCTGTTCCAAAAAATCTGGCTAAGCAAAATCAACTGGGATGAACGCTTACCCGATGATCTCACTACGGAATGGGAAACTATAAGAAAAGATATCCCGTTGCTAAACAAACTTTCCATACCACGATGGTTACAATGTCAAGATAGCAACCTAGAGATACACGGGTTTTGCGACGCAAGCGAAAAAGCTTACGCGTGCGTCATTTATAGCCGAGTGAAAAATCAAGCCGGTGATTACAAGACTACACTAATTACGGCAAAAACAAAGGTTGCACCAATCAGCAATAGAATAACTGTACCTAGAAATGAACACTTACCACCTGGCCGCTGGGCAATAGGAAGAGTTCAGGAACTACATCCAGGTGCCGATGGTCGAGTACGGGTTGTTACCTTGAAAACTAGGAAAGGATCACTTAAACGACCAATAACGAAGCTTTCACCATTACCGCTGAAAGTCAAAGAACAAAGAGTAAACGAAGAGGAAGAGAAAAGGACATCTACTCCGGAAACTAAAAAACGGGGAGGCACAACAAAAAACAAGAACAATGGGATGTCACTTGTTCTCCTAACCATACTAGCAATGACGGGATTTGCACAATCAGCACCGACGACGAATAACTTGAAGGTTACACCTATACCAAGTAATCATCCGATTTACTTCGATGAAGCTGGGAAAATACAACTTATACACGACGAATGGACTCTATTGGTTTACTACAACTTAACGTCATACTGGCAAGCAACTGATCGGATCAATGATTATGTAAACCAAATAGATAAACTATGCAAAAGAATATCACATGAATACACGCCTTGCGAAACAATTGTCGCCCACCTACGTCATGAACTGAGTCACCTAGCCGACTACAACTCCATGCTGCTCACTCAGCACTCAAGACCAAAACGAGGTTACTTTGATGGAGTTGGAAAATTGACAAGAACTCTATTCGGAGTGCTCGACGCAGACTTTGCTGAAAAGTACGAAAGAGACATACAGAATCTACAATCAAATGATGACTACCTACTTCAACTTATGAAAAACCAGACATTAATCGTAGAGGCTGAAAACAACATTATAAAAAGAAACACTGCCTTTATGGATGAACAATTCAAAACATTGCGCGTCTACATGAACCAAACTTGCAGCGAAATCACAAAAATAGTGAACAAGGCGCAAATGCTATTCACGATGAATGACATAAATTCCGCTGCCGTGACATCAACTCTGATTTTAAATGATTTAAATAGAATATTGGAAATGCTGATAAATGCTATCGCCAACATTTACAGAGGACACTTAGATACCCATCTATTTCCGGCTAACCAACTGATCGAACAGCTAAACATAATATCCGGAAGGTTGCCACAGGGATTGACGTTACCTGTAAAGGACATTCAAAGGGATTTGAAAAATATATACGACCTTATCCATGTGAAGGCTCGAATTACAAACAACTATATGCTATTTGAAATACACATCCCGCTGCTGAGCGATGAAGACTACAAAATATATCGAGTCATACCAATACCGTTCCTTAGACAAGGACATTTAAAACTCGTTCAACCAAGTTCAAACTTCATCGCAATCAACTTTGTAAAAAACTCTTACATAACAATGGAAGACCAAGACATGCGCCAATGTACTTCATACGGAGAAGACGAATTCATTTGTATCTCACGTAATCCTGTCTACAACATGCACGATAAAGACGCCCCATGTGAAGCCCACGTCTTCAACCAACAAGAGTCTTTATCATGCGTCCTCAATGACGTAACATGCAAAGAAACCTGGATAAAGCTTCACAAATCGAACATGTGGCTATTTACATTGTGCGGAAAACAGCTGATGCGCGTCATATGTAACGATCAAGTTACGCCAGCGGTCATTGACGGGACTGGAGTGATTTCCTTGAAATCAAAGTGCTTACTGCAGAAAAAGGACGCCACAATATTTACACACAATCAGCTGGGAAGCAGTTTAAACATGGAACCAGAGATCGAAATACCAACCATAAATTCAACAATTAACAACATCTTCGATCTCTGGCCAACTGCAGTAGAAGCAAGAAAAATAGACCAGCAGTTGGAATTCCAGAAAAACAGAGAAATATTACCGAAGGCGTCTGACTTGTCAAGTCACGACATCTATCTCTACTCGGTTACTTCTTTGTTGTTGGGAGGAATCGCTGTGCTTGCCCTCTATATCATCATTAAACGATGGTGCAAAACACTCGCTGACAAAACAGGAGTGACACCTAGACGAAGGGATAACTTTGGAGGGGACATCGAGCTACAAGAAATACAATCTACAGCAGCGGAGCCCGTTTACAGCGAAGTAAGACAGCAGAAGAAAGCATTTAACTTTGATTAATTAAATTGAGTTATATAGATATACTTTTACTTTTATACTTTTACACATGTACTATTGTTTAACTATTTAACTTTAATTATTTACTTTACACTTTTCTTATACTTGTATTACTTGCTTTGTAATGGATGCTCATCCCACTTCCCTCGGGAGCATGTACGGTTCACGTACAGGCAAAATGCTAACGCCGCGACCTACTTTTTGCTACTTACTTTATTTACTTTTACATTTATATTATTTAGTTGACCAATAGCTGCCGTAGCGCTATAACCGCGGATTAGCATCCAACCAAAATTACCTGTAACCTTAACAATAAACTTAATTATCGTGAAGTCTGTGGTTTTCGTCAACTCACATCCAACAACTCAACTGGCTACCTCTGAGCCATACATAATGTGTGTATAGGGTATCGTGTTACCCAGTAACTGAGTTGTGGGGGATTGGCAGTCGCTCCATGTATAATACTGGTATTCAGTTGCATCCGGTTAGACTGGAAGCCGACCCCAACATTATTGTTGGGAAAAGGCTAGCGGATGATGATGCAAATAATGTTAGACTAGCTTCTAGCCGCGACTTCGCCCGCTTGAAATTTTTTATTACCCCGACCCACCGCGACGCAACGCATCGCCCGCAGGCGCTATTACTTAGTTTTCACTTAGCGTTCTTTCCGACTTTTTTTCTTTTTACTCGGCTCCTAAGGGTCGTAGCGTGATGTTACGTAGCCTATAACCTTCCTTAAGAATTGGGTTATCAAATGCAGAAAAGATTTTTTCAAATACATCTTGCAGTTCCAGTGATTAGCGCGTTCAAACAAACAAACAAACAAAAAGCAAATTGTTCGGCTTTAATAAAAGTAGGTATAGATAGAGATCTGTAATACTTCTTCATTAAGTTCGACTGTAGAACTAAATTGTTTAGGTAAGTCGCCACATTAATCGAGGCTAATTAAAAACAGATTAATTTAGAATGATGTTCATAAGATACGAATCGTAATCGAGTTATAAAAGAATGTAATTTTGAACGAAATTATCGTTTGACATCAATATTAAATTTTTTGATGCTCGCAAGATTGTGCGCTCAGACCAAATAAAAAACCAAGACAATACAGTGAAGCATGCCAAAACTACACCACCGCTCTGTGCATACACGCTCACACGCACACATTTACAACCATTTACACTCAAACTACACCAAACTATGTACCTACACCAAAATATGTGCACACATATTTACGAAACCGGCCTCACGTCACTGTTGACAGTGCTCTGTCTTGGTTTTTTATTTGGATCTGATATTGTGCGTAACATTTTTGGCAATACGGCTATGTTTTGGGGTATCTCTTTCGACAATGAGCCTAAAAAATGTCCACAATTTTTTGTCAACCGTCCCTATTGTATTGTTTTAAGACCACCTGTCTCAGCTCAGACCCAGAGGTCCCGAAACTCTCGAGGTTCGATTCATAGTGGGGGCAAAATTTTCTGCTCAGTTTTGCTGGGGCTTGTTCTAAGTCCGCCTGACTCTACGACCGTCTTATCTAAATCTGTCGCCATAACAAGAATGTTAACAGCATTGTTGTGTTTCGGCAGTTAGAGGTAAGATAGCCAGTTCCTCTGTGGTTGAGGATTCCGGGTGAAGTTCAGTTCCACCTTCGGCCTGATCATCAGTTACCATGAGGTGAGATGAAGGCGAAAAACTCCCAGTTGTAGTAAAAAAAAACAACTAAAAATAGCTATTTTCCACACAAGTAACAGACTAATATTACTTGCACAAGGTATGTGTACGTGCCAGTGACGTCACACACAGTAGCGTCCAGGACAAACGACAATTTCCTAACACCGAAGTATTATTGCATAGTACTCGTAACAATTGTACGTGTTTCTCTGCGTTTTTCAGTTCCCTATTGCAAACTTATGTTTGTTACCGCAGGTTATGGTCCCTGGCGAATGCTCTTGACGAAAGTACCAAGTGAATAGCGACTATAAAAAATACATACATAAGTAGGGTCGAATGCAGAACTTTCTATTTTGAAGTCGGTTAAGAAATGGCCGAATTCTTGCCAAAATAGCATATTTCGGAATTTCGATGACTAAATTAATGTGAACGACAATAAGCTCGCCTTAATACATGGGTCTTAAACAAAACTGGAAAAAATCCGTGTAGACAAATACTATATCTCTTTCTACCGCTTCGGCGAACACAGGCTCTTATTTATATTTAAGTATCAAAATATGTAGTAGATTCGTGAGTTCGAACCCTGTCAGGCGCTTTACTTTGTGAGGACACATGATGGCGGCATGTCCTAGAACTAAAAATTCAAAGATATGTGACATCTACCAACCCGCACTGGGCCCACGTTGTGGATTACAGGCCTCTCACAGGGAGGAGACCTGTGTCCCAGAAGTGGGAACATTATAGGCTAGGTACTTATACAGGGTGTTAGGGTAAACACCGTTATCCTTGAAACCAGTGGTTGGAGTTTCTTGCCGGCTCTTCTCCATAGGAAACGACCAATTGGAACTTTGCACCTATTTTCTGATGTTTCTAGTGCCCATATAGATTTATGGGATAAAATAGAACGTAAATCAATGGAAAATTACTACATTTTTTATTACTTTTTACCACTAGTGTATTTGACCCTTTCTCCTATGCGCTAGGGCAACGAACTTGCGTCTCAACACGGGTCCCCACCCGTGTTGAGACGCAAGTTCGTTGCGTGAGACGTGGACCTGACCGGCCGTGAGCGCGACCGCTCTCTCAGTCAGTCAGCTATTTCGCTAGCGAGCACGGTGTCGCATAGAAACTTTTTTTAATGAAAATAAAGTTTTTTTTTTGTTGTTACTCGGTCATTTATTTTTATGTTTAAGTCAACTACCCATGGTTTGAATGACAAGAGTGTTAACCTTTACACCCTGTATTATAATTATGCAGTAGGCAGGTATGTGGCCTAACACTTCCCTAGTTGGTATGATGATGTTACTAAGCCAGATGATGTAGTTACAAATCATTGCACATTACAATGTACATTAGTAACAGCAAACACATAGGTATTGAAAGTGAGTTGGTTACATACAAGGTATGCGGCGTGTTTTATGCTAATTTACGGAGACTTGTTCGAATGTTGCAATTTCTAAGTATGCAGCTTGCATCCTCTTGAAGTAATTCCTATTTCTAATAGGAAGAGTTTAGAGAAATCAGAAGTCACTTAATAAACCAAGTGATCCGACCTCAGACCAAATAAAAAACCAAGACAGAGCGTTGTCAACAGTGACGTGAGGCCGGTTTCGTAAACATGTGTGCACATATTTTGATGTAGTTTGATTGTAAATAGTTGAAAATGTGTGCGTTTGAGCGTGTATGCACAGAGCGGTGGTGTAGTTTTGGCATGCTTCACTGTATTGTTCGCAGCGCTCTGTCTTGGTTTTTTATTTGATCTGAGGATCCGACTTGTTTACTCTTGAAAGTATTAGTAAAAGCTCAGGAGACAAGGGCGACGCGACACCGCGGTAGAACAACTTCCGTGAAGTTTTCATTAAAATTGTTCCATCAGAGTTGCGTCGCACCTGTCTGTGGGAGCCTTAAAGCGTTCTAAAATCGTCGTAGTAAATTCAAAAGGTTTTCGCAAGAGAGTGAAACAAATGTATCTGAAAACATAAATACCATCAGTTTCCTAATCTGGACTAGTGGAGTTTGGAAAACAACAAGAGCTGGTGAAAATGTTCTGAAATAGGTACCTACTATTGAAAATTAAACCATACTTAACAGTTTTACTTGAGAATTTAATGCTATCGTAAAAAGATCTTTAGAACAAGTACTTTTAAGGTTGTTTCCACTTCATAAAGTCGAACATTTCCTTAGGGACTTATCAGAAACTACTTTCTTGGTCGCTACAAGACTGAATATTTAATTTCCAATTTGTCGCGACGCTGCGGTTGATGGCGCCTTAAAAAATAAGGATTTTAAAAGGTTTGTAGCTTTTAGGCTATTAGGCACTCTACGTTTTAGGTTTTTAATACAGAAATAAACTGTTACTAGGTACTTCCAAGTAATAATGGTCATTATGACAGGACTTTTTGGTTTTATAACTAGGTACTTTTTATTAACTTACAAATGTATAGTGCGATGTTATTAAAATATATTTTAGAACACCAAGTTTCGTAAATATTTCTCAATAGGTTCTGGAAAGCCGAAAAATTAATCAGGCAAACAAAAAATTCTGTCTCATCGACAACAAAATAACTTCAATAAAAAACACTGACAGACAACGGCCGGCCTAAACCGCTCGGGTAGCCCCGAGGATTTTTCTAACTTAAGGAGTTGTATTGCTGATTCTAATGATTATAATTCTAATTCAAAAAACGTAAGAAAATTTTAATTTCGCTGGCTGCCTTGGCGCATCCCTTAAAACATAAGGATTTTTGAAAAATTCATCAAAAAATTCATCCCCTAAGCTCAATAGGGGATGAAAGTGTGTATGGAAGTTCGTGTCATTTTTGCCGATGAAATCCCTTCGCGCGTATAATAAATAGAACAATATAAAAATAAAAAAAAGTAATATAAACCAAAACCCAACTACGACTAAAAAGGTATTACACAAGACCCCACAGACAGACAAATTAAAAATCCGGAGTCACACGTAATCTGTTCGATTTATGCCCTAACACGTGTGACACCGGATTTTTAATTTGTCTGTCTGTGGTGTCTTGTTTAATACCTTTTTAGTCGTAGTTGGGTTTTGGTTTTTATTACGTTTTTTTTTTTTAATTATTTTGGGTATAAACCCAAAATATTTTTTTTTTTAATGTGCTCATTAAGCCCTTTCATTTGGTATCCAACATGGTACAAATAAACAAATTTTGTTTTTTAGTTCCTGACTTTACGTCCTTTAGAGGACGCCATTTTTATAATGTGACGTCACATAGCCTATAACCAGCGGTCGATCAAGACGCTTCCAACGATACCTCATTTGTCAAATTGTGATGAGTCGTTTAGAAGATATGAGGGAACAGATGAACATACATACATACATACATACCGGTCAAAATCATAACCCTCCTTTTTTCTTCGCCGTAGTCGGGTAAAAATTAACCTTTCGTTCAATACGGTACGTTAAGCAATACTTATGAAAGCACATAACATCAGCTGGACATAAGCCTCAATAGATTCGATGTGAACATTATACCTATAATGCATTCATGTCGTAAGAAATCGCTGATCTTTTGATTAATCAATGAAGAAATATCTGAATAAGTTTCCGGTTTTAATATAAAGTGGGCTATATGATGTACTGTTAGGGTTCCGTATAATTCTTATACAGCGTGCCGCTACAATGGCTGGCGACATTAATTTAACACACGTGTATGTTATCGCGTATTCGTTTTATGAAAATATTTGAATTTCATTAAACGTTATTATTTATTGATTTATTTACAATTTTCTAAATTACCATCCTGGAGCAATCTGTACTTAATGAACTGAAGCGAAGAGGTCATTTGCCGGGGTCATGGATCATATGTAGGCGAATAAAAGGAAAGCCGCGCAATTTCTTAGAAATTATGCCGACAAAAGAGCTTACCGATAGAACGTAAGCCAGCTGGTAGGTAGCTTCATGAATGAATCTTTTACACAGAGTGATCTCAATTTGGTTATGTATGTATTATTTAGTTTGTTTGAAAATTTTTTTTTTTTTTTTTTTACTGGCCACAAGCCCTACCCGTGTGTTAAATTAATGTCGCCATTGTAGCGGTACGTTGTATATGGATGGTTTTAAGAGCTACGGCAATCGATTTGCATATAAGTCTGAAATAGGATGTACAGGTTAAAGGTTTTTAAATTTGTATACAGGGGTTTATTTATAAATGTTGCTTAAAGTTAAGTAATGATAAGCGACTGTTTAACCATACATTGTTGACGTTTGAACGTCACTTAACTTTAAGCAACGTCGCTTTTCGCGTTTGTCTGTATATTCGCGTTGTTCTGCTAAACCATGCAAAAGATTTTGATGAGACTTTCACCATCGTTTAGAGAATTTATTCCGGAAGGTTTATTTTTATAATACCTTAGTATTAAAGTTACATAAAACTAAGAAATCTCTATGTTTTGTCAAGTCGTGAAAATCGTGCGTAGCAGGAGCGGGTCGCTAGTTTATAAATAAACCCCTGTATAAGTAAAAACTGCGCAAGGGCACACTTAATGCCTAGCAAATGAATGGATATGGAAATTGATGAGATCTTAATGAGGAACAATTTCTTTACGTTTTGGACACATAGCGATGGAGGTACAGTCACGAACTTTAATTGATAAGCCACCTGGCCTGTTCGTATTTTAGACGTGTAATGCAAATCGGGTTTATTCGGCTTCCGACACGGAAAGTCATAATGTCTTCGTATTAGCAGAAGAAAATTATATTTAATAACTACCGGTTGGCTAACCTGAGAGCCAAAACTACAAACTTGACAGCAGAGTGACTACCAAGTCAACCAATTGCAGGTCTAGCAACAGTAACCTGGCAACGATTGTTTAAGCGTAGTGATAGTAACGTTAACGTACGGAGAAATATTAATAGTCATTTCGACAACTTCGAAATTAACGTCTCTGACATCGACATTTCAACTGTCACTATCTTCAGATATGTTTTCAGAATAATCGAGTTAATGAGCTCTGATTCAAAGGAGGTCAGTATCAAATAGATTGAATAACCTTAATGCAACATTTTGTTTAATTTTTTCATTGAGACCTTATTAGTCAACCTCTATGGATAAGACTATTTCCGATTATAAGTAATTCATTTGTCATCTTGTTTACGAGCGTGCGGTTTGAGTTCGTGTTTAATCGTGTAATCTCGTGAATGTATGAAACTGTAAAATTGAAAAGTTTGAAGGCTCATCAATTAAAGTCCGTGACTGTACATAACGATGATCGAAAACAGCGTGTGTACTTTTGCAGTTAGCTTTATTCGAAATGAAATTAATGAATGCTCGAAAACCAGACTAAGAACATACAAGTTCCAACGCCATTCTAACAAAACTAGCGTCACTGGAGACATAAACACATGACTTCAGAATTCATTTGATAGATTTTATTACTAGCTGCGCCCCGCGGTTTCACCCGCGTAAGGGACGATCCCGTGGGAATATCGGGATAAAAAGTATCCTGTGTTAATCCAGGTTATAAACTATGTCATCCAAATTTCATCCAAATCCGTTCAGTAGTTTTTGCGTGAAAGAGTAACAAACATCCATCCATCCATTCATACTTACAAACTTTCATAATATTATTTTATTATAAAGGATTTTCATCAGACAAAATTTCTACGGAACCCCTCTCTAACTAAACCAGTATAGAAGAGCTCATTTGTAGGGGCGATATTAAATTCTATTCATACCGTGACAGCATTTAAAGATGCTCAGCATCAGAACTATTGAACGAATATATTTCTCATGAAGAGAGAACCGATTCTCACGCCATTGTTTAGATCAGATGTCACTGCAATACTTGATTGTGTGTGCCAGTTTGTCTATGGAATGCTGATTAGAAGGTAGTGAGGTTACTTTGTTGACAGTTAACTGATCAGCAAAAGATGTTCTCTAGTTAATTTCTTCTCAAAATATTTGGACTTTTCTCGAAAACAAGCTAAAAAATATGTGGACTAGTATCATTAACCAAGGAGAAAAAAAACAGAGGAATTCGTTAGTATGACAAAGACCTAACATGTTGATTTCAAATTAGACTCAAGTGTAATTAATTAAGTCTGAGCACATGCCGAGCATCGATTGGTAAACAAAAACGATTTCTAAATGGCGTTTGTCTGCATTTTAAAAGTTTTAAAGTAGGGAAGAATAGACTGCATTGCATTTTTATTATAAGTGTATTTTTATCATGTACATGTATTTAATGGATAATCATAATTAAACCATGTTAGAAAATACCGATGTGGTAACAGAATTCAGGTTCATAGGATTGATTGTGTATCGAGCAATTATGCAATGTGGAGATGACAATACGAAGGAAAATCTATACTAATATTATAAAGCTGAAGAGTTCAAACAAACAAACAGTTTGTTTGAACGCGCTAATCTCAGGTACTACTGGTTGGAATTCAAAAATTCTTTTTTTGTTGGATAGGCCATTTATCGAGGATATATATAACATCACGCTACGACCAAAAGGTGCGGAGCATAAATGAAAAATGTTGCAAAAACGGGGAAAATTATTCCTTTTTGAGAGCTTCCGTTGCGTTCGCTGCGTAATCGGTTTAAGTTACGCAAATATCACGTATGATGGAATTGTTCCTCTTTAAAAGTTCTAAAAAAAAGTCCGCGACAGCATATGTCTATCTTTTAACATTGACTCTCACTATAACCTCTTTTATGGTAATCAAATTTTTTCGAAGTTAATGCATTATTTGCGAAGGAGTTTTATCGACATAATATTAATACTTATTCAAATAAATTGTTTTAACATCAAGGGTATTTATGTAGCAGTAAAATATTAGGTCTTTACCTATGAAATTGCCGTTCTGCAGTACTGGCCATTTCAAATCAAAATAATTTTTGTTTGGCTAAGAATTCTAATTTCAAATTAATTTTATTTTAAAAACATGGATTTTTTTTTTCCAAAAGTAGTCATTTCTTTATTGATTAGTGTTACATTTTCATCGCATTTCAATCTTTTTCGTCATCATGGATACGTTAAAAATTCGAGTAATTATGGAATATGAGTACCGTCGCGGCAGCAACGCGGCACAAGCGGCACGCAACATCAACGACGTTTACGGAGCTAACACTACAAACCAACGCACCACCTGTTATTGGTTTGCTCGCTTCCGTTCTGGAAATTTCGACCTGAAAAATGAACCTCGCGGTCGTCCGAAGACTTTGGTCGACAATGACGAATTAAAGGCGATTGTGGAAGCTGATGATACACAATCTACGGCTGAATTAGAAGCAGCTTTCGACGTTAGCGTCAAAACAATATTGGTCCATTTGCGTCAAATTGGCAAGGTAAAAAAGCTTGACAAATGGGTGCCCCACGAACTCAATGATCGCCAGCGCGAAGTACGCGTCGAGACGTGCCTTGCACTGCTCAACAGACACACAAATGAAGGAATTTTGAACCGCATTGTTACCTGCGATGAAAAATGGATTCTGTTTGATAACCGCAAGCGCTCAGCAAGTTGGTTGGATCCTGGTTCAGCACCTAAACAATGCCCTAAACGAAAACTTACCCCTAGAAAAGTGATGGTCACTGTTTGGTGGTCTAGCGCCGGTGTGATTCATCACAGCTTCTTACCAAACGGGGTGAGCATTACTGCAGATGTGTACTGTGAAGAACTGAACACAATGATGGAGAAGCTGGCGCATCTCCAACCAGCATTGGTCAATCGCTCGTCTCCGCTGCTCCTGCACGACAACGCGCGACCTCATACTGCACAGCAGACGGTCTCCAAGTTGCAAGAACTGGGGTTGGAAGCTCTCCGTCATCCGCCCTACTCACCAGACCTTGCGCCTACAGACTACTACTTTTTCCAGAATTTGGATAACTTCTTGGCGGGAAAAAAATTCAATACCCGAGAGGCAGTACAAAATGCCTTTGAAGAATTTGTTGCCTCCCGTCCAGCTGATTTCTTTAAGAAGGGCATCAATAAACTGCCACTGCGATGGCAAAGATGCATTGATTGCATGGGTGATTACTTCGATTAATACAAATAAAAAATTCATGAAAAAAATTCGTTTAAATTTTTTCATACAAAACGGCAATTTCATAGGTAAAGACCTATTACTTTTTAATTCATTCGAATCGGACATTTAATTTCGAAAATATCACGATATAAAAACATGCAATACGCGAACCGTTCGACGCCGGCGCCGCGCCTCCGCGACGTTCCCTACTTTAGAGAGGAGAGGATGAGCACACGGGTAGACATGACCTGGAATAGGAAATAGGATACTTTTCATCCCTATATTCCCACGGGATGGACATCTACGCGGGTGAAACCGCGGGGCGCAGCTAGTATCAAATAAAGCCCAACATTAAAATTAATAAAGTGATTTTTCAAACAAACTAAATAGTAGTGATGGGCCGACTATGGATTTTGTCAACCTTTGACTAGCTATATGATTAAACTAATGGAATATATCCATTGACTGATTTTTTGGATGCAGACTGGGATTTAATTACTGTCGTATTTTCTCCGCCTTGTCTACAATTATGTTAAGTATGTCGTGCAGATTCGTATAGCTTCCTTAATACAAAATATATTTCGACGTGAATAGCTTAAAAGCGCTACCGGACAGAACCCCATGTAGATGCCACTTGAAATTAAATGACTGACCCGAAACATTCTAACGTTATACAAATCCACAAAAAGGGTACCACATTAACCCTACATAATGAATGTAGACATGAATGAACAGCATTGTCGTTCAACGATAAGAGCAGAACGCTACACAATCAATCTTTGAATGAATGGCTCGGGAGGACCGAACCCATTGTGTTTACGTTCGGTCATCGAAATAACAGTGCTATTATCAATAGCTTTTGTTCGAAATGAAAATATAATGTGACAATGTCATTTAAAATGATGATAAGTCAGTAATACAGATTATTACATTATTCGCAGTTGATTAATAAATTGGGTCCAGACTTCAGGAGGGAAAACCAAATCTTTTATTTAAGTTTTATAAAGCTAGCAGGGCAGAAATAGAAGAAAACTGCGATCTATTCTAGGCAAGACAGATCTATAAATGGATTTGTATTGTTGAATGAATCAATGAACTCTGTGATTTATTAATGTTTACCATTCGCGATTTATTTCGGAGTTGCCTTGTGGCCTCTGGTGATAATTTAAACTTAGAAACCTGCTTAGGTCGGATGTCTTACGTCACTAGAAAATTCCCTTCCGCACTGCGAGTTTGCGGGTTAACAACCGATATCTCATACAATAGACATAGATATAATGTATTTAGCCACCAGCACGCGTAGCATGACGCTTTCTATCTCTACGTAGAATAGACATAGGTTTTTCTATACAAACTGACATTTCGTTTCTTCATTTTTGACATAGCACCGTAGAAATCCTTCTACAAACTGTAATTTTGTCTTTCGTTTCTAACGGTCTAGGTCTTTATAGATGTAGGCTATTTCGGAAGAAAGTTTTCTACTCATACTGTCAAAATCACACTGACAATTGACATTTTTCTAAGGTAGTGCAGATAATTTGATTTTGGAATCGCCAGTAGAAAACTTTCTACTCGACGGCCACAAAGTATAAACGGTTATCTAAAAAATCATGATTTTACAAGGGAGTGTTTTGAACGCAAAACTGTGATAATTTATAGAAGAACAAAGCTATCTTATCCTATTTTACATCATTTAGTTAATAGGGCATAAGTACCAAGGAAATAGTTAAAGCCAATGTTACTATAAGATTGTTTGATCCAAAATACGGTACTTCGACACTTTCGAGAAAAATTGTTGTTGTTTTGTCTACTCTTCCGTCGACAAAGCGGTGCTCATGCTACGCCTGCTGGCTACCAAAAACAGCAGGAGATATACCAAAAAAAAAGCTACACACCTTTCTCAATGAGGTCATTCCATTTCTTCGCCCATCCTCTCAAACTTTTAGCGTATGTCTTTTCAATGTCTGCTCTCTCCTGCACGAGGGCCTGTAGTTCTCCGCACAGCCTGTGTCCATCGTCAACTCGTCGTGTGGTCCGCTTATAGTTACCAGGCTCCCAGAAAGAATCGGAGGCGACTGAGAGCAGCGCCTGCTCGTCGCTGTGGTGGGACATGGCGGTGCGACACTCACACACCGCCCCTCTGGAACAAACGGATAAGTACTTTAGAATGTTGTAAGTCTCATCTACTCGGGACTATGGCAGCCTAGTACATTTTAGGCATGGGGCAGGCAGATTTCCTGGAAAGATAATTATTGCTAGCGAAAAAGTAATCCAGTACCAATAAAAGTAACAGAAGCAGTCTTCATGCATCATCGTGTTTGCAGTTTGTTGTGTAATAATAAATCCAAAGACTGAACTGAACCTTGAACCATCTAAATTAAGTATTTCCTCAAAGGGAGAGGGGAGCTTCAAATGATAACATTGAAACGTAACACTGTCAGGTCAAAGTCATGGCCAATCCGACACTGACTGGTACGACCTAAATTCTGTTCAGAGCATATAAAATAGACATCTTCAGAGGTATGAGGAACAGGGTGTAAAGTTCACTCATCTTCTATAGAAAAGGGTGGATCCTCTGACCAGACGGGTGTCGTGTCTGGCGGGTAACTGCCCAACGATTGATGTTGGAATCTTGTAGGTATATATGTTGAACGCGCGGTAAACTCTAATTGCGCGATGCAGGATTTTGTGTGACGTCAGGTATTTGATGCGTACCTAGTTTGCATGTGGCGATGTAGATGCCGCCACACAACCAACCATAACTCATTAAGCTTCATACAAGATTACTTAAAAGTAAAGTTAGTTGAAGAGCTGTCCCTTATTGTTCTTTTATCTCCTGTAATAGTTATACTACAGGAAGTTAAGTAGGTAAGTATAATCAGTGAACCAATGAATATTATATCAGTAATGAATAAACCCACTGATCTATCTCATCAGAACGGAGTAAATTGGCCATCCGTCTAAATTACAGATGCCAGGAAGTTCCCAGGAGGAATCCATCACTGTCAAGCGTCAAGGTGGATATAATTTGGAGGAATATTAGAGAAAAACGAAGAGCTAACGAGGTTGCTTTGGGGAATATATTTGACCTAAGATTTTTTTATGTAGTAGGCTATACAATACATCCGCCTATAATTATGAGGAACTAACATAAACTACCTATTGCATAAACTTGAAGTATGTTCCCGAACAAGCCACTTGAGTAACGAGCTTTCCATTAAACATCACAATGATACCTTAAGCGGTCAGATTTGTAGTTAATCACAGTTAAATTACCAAACTGCACAATAAAATGTAGCTCTTGAACCTAGCAACAACATCCCATACCTGTTCAAAAATCTGCCTAGCCTTTTCCCAATTATGTTGGGGCCGGCTTCCAGTCTAACCGGATGCAGCTGAATACCAGTTTTTTACATGGAACGACTGCCTATCTGACCTCCACAACCCAGTAACTGGGTAATACGATACCCCTTGGCTAGACTGGTTGTCAGACTTTTGACGACCCGTAACGACTGTCAAAGATCCACAAATGACAGCCGGGACCCACGGCTTAACGTGCCTTCCGAGTCTTGATATGTGAAAATGGTCACCCATCCACGGACCAACCCCGGCAAGCGTAGCGCAACCTGATGGACCAACCCGAGCGGCTGTTATTACTTAGCCAAGAGCTCACTACCATACCTATTATTCAACTAAAACCCACATAATAAACCAGAAGCCAGCACATATGAATAACATTTTAACCTAGAAGACAAACAAAAAGTCGTGACGAACCCATTATGCATAGCATTACGTAAGAACGTCAACCGTTTGAACAAAATGCCAACGACCTTGACCTCGTAGCACTTCCTAGACTTGTTACCATAGAATTTAACTTGAATCGTCATGCATGGGATCTTAAAAAGGGGACAGAAACGGGGAATTCAGCTGGACACGAGGCTATACTAACGAATTATATACTATACTAGTTTCTGCCCGACTTCGTCTGCGTGAAATTTCTTGTTTTAACATAAAATTATATTGTATGACACTCGGAAATACTGTAGCTTCGAATTTGTGAAAGAATCGTCGGAAACGAATAAGCAGTTCCGAAGATTAGCCCCTAAATACAAACTTACAAATTTTACCTCTATGCCATGAGTATAAATGAGTAGAATTATTTATGAGGTTTCAGAACGGCAGTGAAAAGACCATGAGGACTAGAGGAAATCAGTGAACCAGGGAACCACTACACAAGTGGCAATCGCTTTCAAAGCATTTCGTACTTCAACAACAACTTTCAACAGGATTGACATTGACATTTTTGTCTGGTTCATCTTCGTGGTCGCTTGTAGAATGCCACTTTTTCTAGGCCCTCTGATCTTCATATAGAACTATGTATATGGATAAGTGATAATATGGACTTAGACAAATATGACTTTCTATGACAGATTTTACATTCATCTTAGTCAACACTGAACTCAGTAAGACAGACCACAATCAAAAGAAAACCTGCCGGTCTTTTCTGTAAACACCTCACCATGAAAACTAAGGTGAAGTCAGCGGTCAATCCCTAGCGTCAGGTGCAATGACAGCTGACTTCACCTAAGTTTTCACGGTGAGATTTCTACAGAATACCATTACCGTACTTTTCATCTGCCTAGCCTTTTCCCAACCATGTTGGGGTCGGCTTCCAGACTAACTGGATGCACAACTAACTGAACCTCCACAAACTAGTAACTGGGTAATACGATAACCCTTGGTAAGACTGGTTGTCAGACTTTCGGGCTTCTGACGGCCCGTAACGACTGTCAAAGATCCACAAATGACAGCCGGGACCAACAGCTTAACGTGCTTTCCGAGGCACGAAGGAGTCTCGGTATGTAAAGATGGTCACCCATCCACGGACCAACCCCAGCAAGCGTAACTTAACCTGATGGATCGACCCGTACGGCTTTTAATGACCCACAGACCCAGATCTTTGAATATTATAGAGTGTGTAATCTTAAAGTATCTATTTGATTACGTCAACTTAACATCATATTTAAATATTACCTCACCACATAAGCATCTTCATTTAAAATTAAAATATAGCATAAGCGTGTATATGTATATAGCATAATATGTGAAACGGTATTTATAGTATGTAAACGAATATCGGTACAATATATATGTTTTGCGGCACTCTTGAATACCTCTTGGTAATTTAAAATCACGGCAGCGCAGCGGCACGTTATGGGTTTCCATTTATTTTCTTAGATTATCAGAAACTCACATTCTACAGGATAAAATGTGTGTTTTCCTGCTATCAACCAGATAGATTCTCTATTAATGGAAATAATTGTTGTTTATTACAAGTGGTACAATATTTTTTTCTTATTATTTGTGCATGTCAATCTTCGTAGTTAGGTACAAGAAGTCAGCTTTGTTGGTGTTCAAATTCTTTGAACCGAACAATGTTTCATTGAAATACCGACAAAGCATCGCATGGAAAATCACAGAGCGATAAAAAGACTGTGTTTTGTCTATGGAACGGCGAAAGACAGGGTAGGCAACCTGTCAATGTATGTATGAGAGGCACAATGATCACAGGCACATTATCCTTTTGGTTTTTTGGCCTATTGGAAAAATAACTAGAATTTACAATCAATTTTAATCATTTATAGCCCAAGTGGATGCTGCTGTCCATCCTTTCTTAATGGAAATCATTAACAGCCAGGAGCAGTATCAATGCGAAAAAACTGGCTTCGCAAACACAAAGTCAAATAATTTATTTCAATTAAGTACATAAAAGGCACTTTTGCACGTCAAAAACAAACAAATAGAACTGATTCTAGTTGCTCCTTCCAAAAGGTAGTTTCCGTATGGAGAAGAATTGGCAAGATACTCCAACGTTACTCTATACACCTACCCAAGTTCGGTAAAATAGGGAATCTATCTCAAAGATCGCTGTTGACCACGACGGTTTGGTAGATAAGTAAGTTCTACAAAGGATTTCGTTATCACGTACTACCATCTATAAACCATCATCAAACGCCATGCCATCAACAAGGCACATTGATGACCTAATCCTCACATAATCTATGCAGTATGTAATAAAGATGTATGTTTGTCCATACCTCAAGGTGAGCCATGAAGCGTGGAGATTAAATGATAATAAATCTTAGGACAATGCTAATTAGTTCTTACGCAGTTTTAACGCTTGATAAGCAGAGTATGTATAATTTTGGTAACGGAAAGAAGTATTATAATGGAGTTGATAAACTGTGATAAGCAAGGGGTGGGATAAAATGAAGATCAGAGAATAAAGTTCTAACCACATAATCTTAATAACAGGGCCGAGGCCGGGACATGGTTGGGCCGTGCTCCGTCAGGGGCTCAATGATTCTCGTTCACAAACGTCCTGTCGTCGCGTGTCTGGGCCGGGAACGATGGAGTTCAGAGCCTGCCGTGTGTCCCATGGCCCTGTCATGTCCCTGATATGTGTAGACAGACCATAATCGAGGTGAGGGCCACCCACTAGATAGTAGATTCATAGAAGACTTTAAGATCCTGGTTTCCAGAGAATTTGCAGACAAGCCGAGTTAGGCTTCCAAAGAAACACATAAACCGATGCGACAAGATAGAGAAAAGAATCATTCATCATCTGCCTAGCCTTTTCCCAACTATGTTGGGGTCGGCTTCCAGTCTAACCGGATGCAGCTGAATAACCGTATTTAGAGAAAAGAATCATTACACCTGAATATTGTCCGTCTGAAAATAAAATAAATAAAAAATATAATGAATCATCGTAAAATTTCACAAACTGACAATTCATAATTATAATCTGCGTGCAATTCTTATTACGAAATAATTCATCTGTTTGACAGTTTTCTATGGAGGTTCGTAAAATGGTCCACAAATTATGAATTGTTTTTGTGTCAAATTAGAGGAACTGCTAATGACAGCTGGGAATTCAAGAAATTAATTGCTTTTAGAGGAATTAATGATGTGGCCGTTTTAGGCCCCCTGATCGGAAGAATGACGGAGTTGCAAATTGGTTTCGCTGATCAAATTTGGCCCATCAATGGAAGAAGCAATTAGTATTTTACGCAATAGCCACATATCCTTTTAAGAAAAGGAGATCCTAAACAATAGTCCGGAAACCAGACAAAAGGTTGTAAAATAAGATTAAATCTATGCACAATCTTTATTAGCTCCGCTGACCTTTTAGAAAAATTACGCAACGGCCTTTGAGCTGGCTAGAAGTGACAAAGCCACGATAATCATCATAAACATAGCGTACTAACATAATTAGTACTATGACAAACATTATGATTACGTCTCGTCTACATAACAGGCGGCTGGATTTTTGCAGAGATGACTTAACTTGGCAAATGTCAGGTACAAGGTTGTGTTAACATTCAATACTTAGTTGGTCGTAGAACATTTAGAAGCCCGAGCTTCGCTGAATAAATTTCTTGTAGTAATAAAACGTGGAAATTACCCGAAAATAAGGATTGTTCCTGTTAAAATCAAATAAAAACAGAGAAGACAGTCCCCCATAACGCCCGGCCACTGCTTAGTGCTTTACCTGGAAAAAGAAGTGGCGCAATAACCTCCCCATGTACTACACACAGCCTCCTTGCTGTGATTCCCATTGACTATCAATCCATGACCTGAACAATTTTATTGATATCCAGTTGGATGACAACACCATCCTGGGGACTTAAAACAGCCACTTTGGCAGAATCATAATAGGAAAATATTATTGAATCATCGTAAAATGTCACAAACTGTCAATTCATAATATCTGCGTGCGATTCATATTACGAAATAATTAATCTGTTTGACGGTTTTCTATGGAGAACCGTAAAATGGTCCACACATTATGAATTGCTTTTGTGTCAAATTAGAGGAATTGCTGATGACAACTGGAAATTCTGGAAATGAATTGCTTTTAGCGGAATTGCTAATGTGGCCGTTTTAGGCCCCCTGTACTTTAGCATAGGTAGCACCAATCCCTACTATAAGTCCCCTCGCTAACCGCCATAACTATCTAAACTAAAACATAATAGTAAACCTCAAGGTCGTTCATAGACCTGTCTCTAAGCACCTAAGTTAACATTCCGCAGACGGGCTTTCATTTACGTTAAGTAATTAGGTGAGGCACTTTTATAACTACCATTAACATTCCATTTTATAATATTACTATAACTAGAATCATGAGAAAAGTGGTTTCATTGAGTTATAATTAACGATATTCAATGAATAGGTATACATCTCGACACGGACTTCTGAAGAATTACAACTTTACGTAACTAGGTAATTGTTCACTGAATTTTAGAAAAATATTACACTATATACTGTACAGAACAGGATATAACTTTAGATCAAAATTAAGTACAGTGATAAGGATAAGTTCCACTAAAAAATGCAATACATACCTGAAAAAATATAAAACACAGTTCATTTTCACAAAATTTTAGTCCATTCACACTACACTTTTTTTCTGCACAAAACACAGCTGTAGGTACTTTTTTTATCCTGCAACCTTACCTAAAATATTGTAGAACATGATGCACTTTCCCCTTACACCGTGTGTTCCTCACTCTAGTCATCGCAACATGCGCATGAGTGTGGCCAGGTATAGTTCGTAATTGTTCGGTTCACTTCGGAATCTCCGCGACGGTAAACAAACTAACACTGAACGCTGATTGGTCAAAGTTTTTTCAATGGTTTTTGTATCAGGTGATGTTATAATTGAGAATTTTACATTGGACCCGACGAATATTTATAGGTACATATTTTAGACTCAAGACGTTTGTTTATTTTTAGATTTGCTATTATTCTAGCTTTGAAAGAATGTCATAATGGGTGACATTCGTGGGGGCCTTGTAAACAAATTGACGCATAGTTAGCTTAGGTTATATAACTTGATTATCATCTTAGACGGTGTATGTCAACAGTAGTGAGACAATTATTTTTTAACCGACTTCTTCAAAAAGGAGGAGGTTCTCAATTCGTATGCGTTTTTTTTTTTTTTTTTGGGTTTGTTACGCGATTACTCCGTCAATTATGAATCAATTTTGATGATTCTTTTTTTGTTTGGTAGGTCATGCTTCAGAGGTGGTCCCATATAAATTTTATTAACTTTGCTTGCGTAGTTTTTGAGTTAACTTCAATAATTACGTATTTTTTCCACTTTGCGTATGTAGACGATATATTGTTTGACTCCGTCACTGTTATTTACATGGCAGGTAGTGGTATTTGAATTTGTGTGGGGTAGTACCACAACTAAAAGGGGAAAAACAAAAACTTTTTACAAAAAAAAAAACAACCGACTTACAAAAAAACACTAAAAAAGCGAAAATTAACTTAATTTCGGAAGTCGGTGTCTTTGCCTTACAATTAACGTTTTTTGCCACCGACTTCCGAAATTAAGTTATTTTTTTGTAATAATTAGTAAAAAGTTTTCTTACCCATTGTAGACTTGTTAGTCAAACAAAATGGGCGATTGTTTATATAAATGTGTGTCACTGTCCAAAGGTTTACAAAGAGAAGATTGTGGGGGGTAATAATTAATCAAATTTAAAAGCAACAGAAATTATCAAAAGGGAGAAGCTATAACGAATTTATTTCCATCTAAATTGAACATGGTATATATATGCTGAATATCACCCATCAATTATAAATTCAGCTTTATCTGAATCAAAACGCCGGATATGCGATGATCATGGACATAACCGTTGAATTGTAAGTATAATTAGATACCGATTCTTGAACGCAAAGGCAAAAAGTTACATTTCTTGTGTGCATTTTTTGTAGCGAGCAAAAACTAGTTGAATGAATAACGCAGCATCTTTGGGAGATTTTAATCGTAGGTGGTATTAAATTAACTACATTATGTATATAACTTAAAAGAAAATCATGGTCGATTTTAGTAAGAACGTTATTATCATCTTTAGAAGGGTTTCTTGCATCTGAATAAGCTCAAGCACTATTTAGACTTTACGATTTTATTCATAAATGATAGATTACAATGTTTTTGAAATTATGAAGGAAAAATTTTAGGCGCGTTGAGCGATTTTTGGTAGGGGTTTAACATGAATTCGGTAGTGCTTTACTATAGAATATAGATGGCGCTTATACCAGTTTTATGTTTTCACTTTTGTCGGCCTATTCTTCTAGATAGAAGTTAACTTGAGCTTGTCCAAAGTAAGTTGGTTAACCAGGTTGCCGGTGTTTTTAAAGTTGGTCTTTGATCACAACAAGGTTTAAGGTATATATTATACAGGGTGATTTCTTCCAAACTGGTACAAGGGCGTAAAGGAAACTAATACAATGTTAAACTAACAATTTCTATAACTATCGAAGGCTGTTGATTTGTTGATTTGTTAAGATTGTTTATTTGGCACAAGCACAATGTAAACGTGTTGCAATAAGTCATGAGAAACGCATTAGTGACTAATAATAATGTTTATTCAGTAAATGTTCAGTTCAGTTGTTTATTCGGTTTGTCATCGATTTATTTGGAAACAGATTTGTAAACTTCGGTTTTGACTTTGGACTTGAAACGATAATTCTAAATGTTCATCTAATCTAATAGGTCGAATTCCTATTATAGATGAAATTATCGAATAATCGTTTTCTAACGTCAGTGACAATTAAGGTCGGTCGGATGACGGTAGTTAAGTAGTTAAAAATTAAAGTTAATTGACTATTGATTAAATTCTAATAAAGCTAGATTCGGTTTTAGGCTAACTCTTGAAACATATATGATTTTAATATATTGAAATGAAAAGTAATTCACGTGCAACGTAAACTAAAAAAACCACAGTTTCTTGTTATTTTCAAGTCAACAGTTCTTATATCAACTTCAGAGTTTTGAGCGTCAGAAACATTTGTTCAAAAACAATGTTTTAATTTCACGTTGCATTAATTTCACTTCAATTCAAAAACGTGACAAACCAAATTCAACATAAAATCAATCATCCAAACAGTATCAAACGCAACTTGAATCAATAACTAAAAGTTCAAACAAAATAAAAGGAATGGCTGGCTTTGCTTAGTAAAACTGAGAAAACAAAATGAAAAACACAGTTTGGCACAGTTCCAACAGTTTCCGGAATCATAGTACTTAAACACTTTTGACAACAAACAAAAATTGTATCAGACACTATCATAAACACAGACACGATATAAACCCGAGACAGTCGATTTTCCGAAGCACAGACTCCGAATGGTACCTTAACGCTTAAGAACAGCGAAACATACTAATTAAAGCAGTCAGCAAAAGAGTTTTCAGACAAAAATGAACGTTAACACAATACAAATTAGAGGAAACAATAACTTTTCCAACTGAAAAACAATGCCACGCTTAAGAACAGCGAAAGACATGAAGTAGAACAGTTAACAAAAGAGTTTCAAGAGAAAAATGAACTTTAACACAATACAAATTAGAGGGAACAGTTATTTTTCCAACTGAAAAACGAATTTGTAAGTGAAACGACCTTGTGAAGTTGGAGCTGATTCATTGAAAGTGTTAACATATTCGTGTTTCACAGTTCACACAGCCGCCATTGTGTTAATTGTAAAGCAACGCGAATGGCCGAATACAATCGAGGTATTATGTCTTAGATGTGTATAGATGACTGCTACTTATTATTTAAAAGACTTATTTGTATACACACGGAAATTAGACGACGTAAAGATAACAGAATAACAGCTGCACTACCGTATGTTGTAACCGTTAATTTGAAAACAGATGTTGGGAGATTTTTCGGAGATAACGAGATCCGAGATCGCGGTAGAAATGTGTAGCAAAGTTACAGTATGTAAAACTGTTTTGGCAATGTATATGAAATCCACATTTGTTACGTTGCAGTGACAGTTTCAGGTTGTGTAAAAGAAAAAGAAATAAACAGTTAAAGAGAGCACAAACCGCAACTCGGTAGTACCTACCGCAGTAGTTTCGTAAGACAACTGATAGAAATAAAGCAACTAGTAATGGTAAGTTTAAGAAATGATGCACTAATGCCAGCGATGAACAGAGAACCTAGACAAATGACAATCGACACGACGACTTTCAACAGGATTGGCATAAGCTTTTCGATAGCTTATGTCAGTCCTATACATTTTTGCCTTTTCCATCATCGTTATCGCTGATAGAATGTCACTTTGTCTAGGGCCTCAGAAGTCTGTTACGTGCTACTCATATCGCTATAGCACTCACTATACAGCAATGTGCTGCCAACATATCCTCTAACATCAAAACACGTAGTTCTAGTACGTTATTTGTACCCTGTATAAGATCTACAGCAGTTGCATTTGCCACTTTGAGCTCGTATTAATGGAAAGTTACTACAAAACTTTGAGCTCAATGAAATAAAATAACCCTCCCGTCTTTATCAAGTTTAAAACAATTTCGTAAGCCAATTTTATTACTTTCAGCGTCGTTATCCTTAGCGGGTCCTCAGTATATTATTTTTATCGAGTCCCTTTTTCAATTACTTTATCTTACAATTCCGAGCTGTTTTGAATTGACCCCAGCTGTTATTGGCCGTCCATCTAGTTGATTAAAAAAAAAAATATGCCAAGGAATTTACATTCATCTTTCATAATTTCCATACTCCTTTTTAGCTCTTTAGGACTTACATTAATGTTATCAGCGTTGATGTAATTTTTATCATGGATATTGGTGAAATTTCTTTCATCGAAACAGAAAGGCATGAAAGCTTCAAATTCAAAATAATTAACTTCACACAAACCTAAATGATTTTGACGTTTCATAAGTGGGCTCCCACGAAACGTCAGAAGCTAGGCGCAAGGTTCCAATTGGTCGTTTCCTACGGAGAAGAGAGGGCAAGAAACTCCGCGGTTGCTCTTTTAAAATAATTATACAATAGGGCAAGAGCAGCCCTGTACATATCACTCGGCTATCTGACAAAATTAGTACTTTTTTCAGTCTACATTATAGTCATTATTTCTTACCCAGCGAAAATGATCAAAGGACCATATCCAGAGATCCCTTTTCTCATAAAAAAACAAAGTTTCATTACTACACATCTGTACGATTGCTTTACAAACCAAGATGATACTCATATAACTTTTTTATACGAAAGCAAAATCCCATTACCAGGAACCCATAGATGTATGAAGTATGTTATCGAGCAGATTCCATTACTTCACATGTAACGTTTGTCCAGCTGCATTCTGCGTTCGAGTTTAACCCATAAACAGTCGCCACTCATGTGTTAGAACACATAAAACCATTTCCCATGAGTGTAACCACTCTATGTTTTGTTTCTTTCACACTTACGACGAGTAGTAGGGACGCAAGATTTAATGCAGTTAAGTGCTTTGAAAGACTTGTGGTTCTGTAGGATACAGTTTTTTGTTTTTCTTTTCTGAAAGTTGTTTCAAGGATTTTTCTACGTGATTTTCTTTTAATAATAACCATTATGTAGTTATTGCACGATTAGTCACCGTCACTTTTAACAATGAGATAATAAATATAGACTAATTATTAGCTATTTTTCTTCGTAATAAGCTTGTGGTTTAACGAGGTGCGTCAATGTCTACTCAACAAACAGAATGAGAACTGACGATAATGCTAAAACTAAACAAGTTTGTTAGCGCACTAACATAGAGTACCTCAGACACTTCCAACATGAGGAACAGGGTGTAAACTTCACTCATCCTCCATAGAAAGGGACTATCCTCCAACCAGACGGGTGTCGTGTCTGGTGGGCAACTGCCCGACGATTGATGTAAGTTATATGTATATATGCTGATCGCAAGGTAAACCCTGCTTGCGCGATGCAGGATTTCGCGTGACGTCAGTGTGATGCGTAGTGGCGATGTAGATGGCACCACATATCCACCGCTTTGGGCTTTGTCGGCAGTGCTCCAATTCTGCTGCTTTTTAGCAATATTAGCCATGATTGATATAAAATTATTAAAGTAAATTTTTATAATATTTCTTGTTATTATAATTATAATGGTAATATAATAAGCTATAGTAATTTTCTCTCGCGGAACCCCAAGAGACATGTAATTTGTTGCTCCAAGATGTAATATAATGTAGATTTATCTACGAGAGCTTGCAGTTTATATCAGCTGCTCGTAATAGGAATGCCATGTGTAAATGGAAGTGGGCTGAACAGATCAAGAAATATGTACCCACATTTATCAGGGATTAATATTAATGTAACGATAAAAGATGGGAAAACAAGTCTTAGAACATTTAATGCTAGCGGAAATTCGTAACGCTCGATTCCATTATTTATCCGATCCCAGTCTTCTATAGTAATATGTATGCGAAAAACATTTAGGAGATTTATAGAATAGAGAAGGAAAGCCAAATTTATTCGATAGGTTATATATTATTAGAAGCTAGGCGCATTCCAAAGTTTTCAAAGCATAGAAAAAGGGAAAGAGGGGTGTACGGTATCTCATTCTTATTTTTTTCAAAGCGGAGATATTGTATGAATACGGGACAGAACTTAGACGAAATATTGTGAAAGATCATAAAAATAAAGAACAAAACAAACGCTCCACCAACCTTAAAACAAAACATAGGAGTACCCCAAATCGTGGGTGTTATTACTCAGACTCCTCATGACATAACACTAATCAAATTCGCCACCTGACCTGAAAACAGTCCATGAACGTTTGGACGGACATCGCTGCGTCATTCAGGTAGCCAAAATTTCAAGAATTCCAAGAATCACGAAACTAAATTTCGAGGCAACAATATCAAGGATGACTCGACTGGTGATATCACTACAGTAAGTTACGTCACCAATGGAAATGATAGAAGGAAAATTTGTGTTAGAAAAGGTGTAATTATGTATAGCAGTAAACGACACATTAAAAAGTAATGGAGGATTTGAAGTTTCAGGTATGTTATTAGTAGCTCATATTTCTGAGGAAGGTACTAATGAAAGCAATGAAATGAAAGCAAAAGTGAATAGAATTGTAGACGTAAGAGCAATTGGCGAACAGTTATGTATGAATAACAACACGAGTGTGTGTTGTGTAGATAGTAGATACATTTATAAAGGTGAAATATCTGGAATCATTGCGATGTGTGCCAAAATATCTAATGACATGAATAGAATCTGCCAATGTTATGATGAACTCGCCAAGTTAAAGATCATTCTTTTTTTTTTAAAGACGATCGCTACTGTTTCCTTTGAATTGACGGCAGAGTCTGTTTCTAATAAAGAACAGAAGTTTACACACAACTTGATGACATCAATAATTATGATACGGATGACTTTGTTTCTAAGACACTCAGCTTATTCATGTACATAATTGTCATCATTCATCTATTTCATCGTTGTTATTAATAGAATAGAATACTCTTTATTATGTACACCATTAAAAAATACAGATATAAATGTAGAAATTTAACATAGGGTGACACAATGGGCGGTCTTATCGCTAAAAGCGATCTTTTACAGACAACCTTATCGTAAAAGCTATAAATATTATAATATTAAGTTCGTTTTGAGATCCACTTACTTCAATTATCCTCCCTCAACGTGTCATCCTCTAACATGTCTTCGTCTGACACATTCTAAATCATTATTAAATCCTCGCACTGCAAACAATAAATCCAAAACGCCACGACACCCAGAAGGGGTTGGAACAGTGAATAAATAATGTCAAATTCACTCTGCAATATATTAGACTGCTTGACGACAGTCAACAGTTCAACACCAGACTATTTGGGGGGGGAAGGGAGAGGGTAACTAGGGGAGACGGGAACTGTGTCCATACGAGATAAGACACGTCAGGAGCAAGCCTGTAACAGATGGGGCCTTGATTATTTTTTTATACATGTCTGGTCGTCTGGGATTTTTATTAATGGATGTGAGGAACAGGAGCTTAATAAACATGACCATTCATTACGTGGAAGTCACAGATATAATAAATCCCATCTCAACACTTGTGACAATCCTACCAACTTAATAAGTAATTATCATTTCGGGATCATAAAACAATTCTTAATTGGTAAGGTAACTAAAGAGACACTGATATTAAATAGAAACAGATGCGGCCGAAAGGCCAAGAAAGATATTATGGGCAGACCAACTGTGGCAAAAAGATAAGGCTGCGAGAAAACCTGTCACAAATTGTAACTGATGGAGTTAGCGCTTTATGGGGAAGTTTCCCTAAATTGAATTAAGAGAAGCTTTTGTCTGTTTACTTACGAATATATGTCGTTACTATCGTTAATAGAAAAGGTGGGCTTATCATGGGAAAGAAAGAGGTTGACCCCAGAAGCTCTGGAGCTAAAAAGATTAGTCTAATATAATGAGTTCTTTATATTATGGTACTAATGAAAGATACATTCAAAGAGATTGTGTTACCTGAAACTATTGCTAATATAACCATGTTTGGATACAATCAAGCCAAATACATACCAAATAAGTAGCTATAAACCGAACAAGATTAAGAACTAACTTAAAAGCATTCTAAATATAGAAACACAGTTGACAAAGGTGTTTCCCGTTACCAACAAAGTAAATTGCTGATTTTGAATTTGATAAAACACAATGTAGTGTAGCGGCACAGCAGCTACATACAGACAAGCACAAGTTACTAATGTTACTATATTGCTAGTGCAAAGCAGATAGCACGAAAAATGTGTATTGCAGTAGCGTTTACAGCAGTCATATATATTTTTTTTTTATGGGACTTCATTAAATCAATCTGCCTAGCCTTTTCCCAACTATGTTGGAGTCGGCTTCCAGTCTAACCAGATGCAGCTGAATACCAGTATTTCACATGGAGCGACTGCCTATCTGACCTCCACAACCCAGTAACTGAGTAATACGATACCCCTTGGTAAGACTGGTTGTCAGACTTTCGGGCTTTTGACGACCCCAGGACCACCGTCTTAACGTGCTTTCCGAGGCACGGAGGAGTCTCGGTATGTAAAGACGATCACCCATCCACGGACCAACCCCGGCAAGCGTAACTTAACCTGATAGATAGACCCGTGCGGCTGTTACTACTTAGCCACGAGCTCCTCACCCTTTATGGGACTGCATTATTTGTCATAACTGAGAAACTACATTTTGGTCAGTGTTTCTGTTTGACACATAAATAGTATCTTTGGAAATTTTAAGAAGCTCATTTGGAGCTTGCAAAAATATTTAGAAGAGATCGTTTAGATTTTAGAGGTAACCGTTAATATAAATATATATTTTTTTTTTTTCAGATATAAATACATAAATTAAATTATATCATCATACTTATTATTTCAGCCCGGAATCACCTACTGCTTGCAGGAGTGGGTGAGTGTGACAGGTTAATTTATATAAAACGAGCTGCGCCCCGCGGTTTCCCCCGCGTAAGTCTCGATCCCGTGGGAATATCGGGATACAAAGTATGTCCTATTCTAGGTCCTAGTCTACCCCTGTGCCAAATTTCAGCCAAATCCGTTCAGCCGTTTTAGCGTGAAAGCGTAACAAACTCACTTTCGCATTTATAATATTAGTTAGGATTCACAAATTACAATAAAAAAAGCTAAACGACAGAAAAAGGATTAATGGAAGCAGTAAGTAAGTTAGCAGTAAGTAAAATTACTTACAAAAGTATTACCAAAAAGTATTTGGCACAGAAAGGAAACAGCAACAAAAAAATATCTTCCAACGATAGCGATTTGGAATTTATATTACTCCGCTGACTGCTAAATGAAGTACCTAATAGAAATTCTTTGATCCTCCTTGATCGAAATCTGATAATATTGCAAACTGTACATGAATTTTAAACTTCTGATATTAGGTCTTTACCTATGAAATTGCCGTTCTGCAGTACTGGCCATTTCAAATCAAAATAATTTTTGTTTGGCTAAGAATTCTAATTTCAAATTAATTTTATTTTAAAAACATGGTTTTTTTTTTCCAAAAGTAGTCATTTCTTTATTGATTAGTGTTACATTTTCATCGCATTTCAATCTTTTTCGTCATATGGATACGTTAAAAATTCGAGTAATTATGGAATATGAGTACCGTCGTGGCAGCAACGCGGCACAAGCGGCACGCAACATCAACGACGTTTACGGAGCTAACACTACAAACCAACGCACCACCTGTTATTGGTTTGCTCGCTTCCGTTCTGGAAATTTCGACCTGAAAAATGAACCTCGCGGTCGTCCGAAGACTTTGGTCGACAATGACGAATTAAAGGCGATTGTGGAAGCTGATGATACACAATCTACGGCTGAATTAGCAGCAGCTTTCGACGTTAGCGTCAAAACAATATTGGTCCATTTGCGTCAAATTGGCAAGGTAAAAAAGCTTGACAAATGGGTGCCCCACGAACTCAATGATCGCCAGCGCGAAGTACGCGTCGAGACGTGCCTTGCACTGCTCAACAGACACACAAATGAAGGAATTTTGAACCGCATTGTTACCTGCGATGAAAAATGGATTCTGTTTGATAACCGCAAGCGTGAGCAAGTTGGTTGGATCCTGGTTCAGCACCTAAACAATGCCCTAAACGAAAACTTACCCCTAGAAAAGTGATGGTCACTGTTTGGTGGTCTAGCGCCGGTGTGATTCATCACAGCTTCTTACCAAACGGGGTGAGCATTACTGCAGATGTGTACTGTGAAGAACTGAACACAATGATGGAGAAGCTGGCGCATCTCCAACCAGCATTGGTCAATCGCTCGTCTCCGCTGCTCCTGCACGACAACGCGCGACCTCATACTGCACAGCAGACGGTCTCCAAGTTGCAAGAACTGGGGTTGGAAGCTCTCCGTCATCCGCCCTACTCACCAGACCTTGCGCCTACAGACTACTACTTTTTCCAGAATTTGGATAACTTTCAACATTCTTGGCGGGAAAAAAATTCAATACCCGAGAGGCAGTACAAAATGCCTTTGAAGAATTTGTTGCCTCCCGTCCAGCTGATTTCTTTAAGAAGGGCATCAATAAACTGCCACTGCGATGGCAAAGATGCATTGATTGCAGGGTGATTACTTCGATTAATACAAATAAAAAATTCATGAAAAAAATTCGTTTAAATTTTTTCATACAAAACGGCAATTTCATAGGTAAAGACCTATTATTTTAAAAGGTGTTAACAAGCAACGAATAGTCAATGCGCACCTTTCGAAGAGTTTATTATTATATTTTACTACGTTATGTAAAATTTAAAGCTTTGAAAAGCTTAATTGGAAGTACAAAGTTAGCAAGAGTTTGTATAAAACAAAGCTACGGAAGTAAAATATGAAGATAAACAGGAACTTTTGATAGGCTTGTTAAAGAGATAAAACAGAGACGGGTTATAAATTTCAAAGCTGCTAAGCTCTAATTGAGGTCACCAATTATCACAGATTTTTAATACTTGAGTTAATACCGAAGCAAAAAAGGCCCAGATCAAAGTAATATGTCACCACAACAATGAACTTAGTCACCAAAGGCATACAACATTGCTTTGCTGTCAAAAAAAAAACCATCAACCGTAATCATCAAGTAAGTATAACCGTCTGAAACATCCAGAGCACCTATTTCATCATTAAGACCCTGTAGAATCCTGTTGATCCCGTGTTTAAGCTGATGATATCACTATACTGGCTCATCACCACACCAAGCCTCTCGTGCAGGCAACGCCTCACTTTCAGCATTTCCCGCCATTCGTGGTGATCTGACAGTTGACATTAATGACAGCGACCTCACTGCTGACGTGCATGAGATAGTTTTTACATATCTATTAAATATATACACTACTGAGGGCCTAGACAAGTGACAATCGCTTCGAAAGCGTTTCGTATTTCTACAACGACTTTCAACAGGATTGACATAAGCTTTTCGTATGTCAGTCCTATGCATTTTTGCCTTTTCCATCATCGTTATCGCTGATAGAATATCACTTTGTCTTGAGCCTCAGACCCTTTCCGACGAAATCGACATTCGATTAATAAATAGACCCAAGGTTGGGATCAACAGTGAAACTAGAGATCGGAACGGTCACGCCGATGTGGGTCCACTAATACGATTTTCCCTACGGAAAATACACAACGGAACTTCACACGCGCCTACGCACATTTATTGGCGATTAGGAAACGTGGACGTCGGAAATAAAAGTTTATGTGCCTTTGGCATACGGAGAAATCTATTGAGTATGCTGTGGTATTACCTACTGCCACTTGTAGAACATTCAAACCATAAAAAAATACTAATTCAATCATTATGTTACAAAATTCACTCTTATATCTAATACTGTTAAGTCAATGTTTGCTAAGTATTAGCTCTTGAAACAAGCTCGTTAGCAAGCAGTCATTTCTGCGTGATTCGGCAGAACATTTTCTTTAATCTCCAGTCAACCGTAAAACTATCAAATTGCTTGATTAATCACGTTTTTGTTAACTCCTTTAACTAATTTTGATTTATTTAGACAGTTTTGTTATATTGTGGCGTGATGTTTCTGTTATTTATTTTATAAACTTACTTGGTTTTAGGGTTCTTTCAGACTTTTTTCTTTATGCTAAGGTTCTTAGTGTGATGTAAAACAGTCTATATAGCCTTCCTCAAGAATTGGGCTATTAAATGCAATTTTTTATTTTAAACCCTACTGGTAGTTCCAGAGATAAGCGCGAAAAACAAAGAGATAAGTTGCTTTTTAACCGACTTCTTCAAAAAGGAGGAGGTTCTCAATTCGTCTGTATGTTTTTTTTTTTTTGTTCTTGTATGTTTGTTACACGATTACTCCGCCAATTAAGAATCGATTTTGATGATTCTTCTTTTGTTTGGTAGGTCATGCTTCCGAGGTGGTCCCATATAAATTTTATTAACTTTGCTTGCGTAATTTTTGAGTTAGCTTATATATTACGTATTTTTTCCACTTAGTTTATCTAGACGATATCCTGTTTGACCCTTCACTGTTATTTACTTAGCAGGTAGTGGTATTCGGATTTGTGTGGGGTAGGTACCACAACTAAAAAGTGAAAAAATAACTTTCTTTTCGGAAGTCGGTGGCAAATAACGGAAATTGAAAAGCAAAGACACCGACTTCCGAAATTGAAGTAATTTTTCACTTTTTTAGTGTTTTTTTGGCTTACGATGATGATGACGAAGTATCCTTATAATGACTTACATTTTGAAGTCATTTGAGTCGAATTTTGACTTCCTACGATATTACAGACATCACATTACCATCATCAGCCTACAGCAGTCCATTGCTGGGCATAGGCCTCTCCAATTGCACGATATTATTATTTCCAAAATAGTACTCGGCGAAATGGATACAGCCAGAAGTCAATTAGGGTAAGTGCACACAATTACCGCGAGTGTTCATCCTGTTAGTAATGGCACGTCCTATCATAATAATAGTAGTAAAACTGAACACCTATTTTTAACCGACTTCTTCGGAAAGGAGGAGGTTCTCAATTCGTCTGTATGTTTTTTTTATGCGATTACTCCGTCAATTATGAATCGATTTTGATGATTCTTTTTTTGTTTGGTAAAACATGCTTCAGAGGTGATCCCATATAAATTTTATTAACTTTGCATGCGTAATTTTTGAGTTAGCTTCAATAATTACGTATTTTTCCCACTTAGTCTATGTAGAAGAAATATTATTTGACTTTGTTATTTACATAGCAGGTAGTGGAATTCGAATTTGTGTGGGGTAGGTACCACAACTAAAAAGTAAAAAATAAAAACTTTTTACAAACAAAAAAACCGACTTCCAAAAAAAAACACAAAAAAGTGAAAAATTACTTTAATTTCGGAAGTCTGTGGCTAAAAACGAAAATTGAAAAGCAAAGACATCGACTAAAAATATCATATCGATCTCTATGATGAACTCTAAGGAAAGCGTTGAACAATTATTTAAAACAATTTCACGCAATAATAGAATGTTTTGTGAGAGAATTAATAATCATCATCTGCCTAGCCTTTTCCCAACTATGTTGGGGTCGGCATCCAGTCTAACCGGATGCAGCTGAATACCAGTATTTTACATGGAACGACTGTCTATCTGACCTCCACAACTCAGTTACTGAGTAACACGATACCCCTTGATAAGACTGGTTGTCAGACTTTCGGGCTTCTGACGACCCGTAACAACTGTCAATGATCTTCAAATGACAGCCGGGACCAACGGCTTAACGTGCTTTCCGAGACACGGAGGAGTCTCGGTATGTAACGATGGTCACCCATCCACGGACCAACCCCGGAAAGCGTAGCTTAACCTGATGGATCGACCCATGCGGCTGTTATTACTTAGTCACAAGCTAACTAATAATAAACCTATGTAAATTGAAATCATATTCCAAATTAAACAGCTTTCAACCAGTTTAAAAAAAGCAAAAGCTCTCCAGCCACCTTCAAGGACCTTTCAAATATATGTCAAAAGCCACATTAAAACATAATACATTCAAAACATTAATTATTGTAATATCAATCATCAACACCTACAATATTAGCTCACATTCGATTAGTAATCAATACATAGTGCTATGATATCATGAGGGTAAACAAACAACATCGTAAATCTTATATGTTAGTTATGTATTCAAAACATTAACTATGACATGGGCTGAACGAGTTTGTTCTCCATCAGATTATTGGGAGAGGCCATATGATGTTAAAAGTGGCCTATGGACATTGGAATGATCAACCCTCTACAACTACAAAAAATCTGCCTAGCCTTTTCCCAACTATGTTGGGGTCGGCTTCCAGTCTAACCGGATGCAGCTGAATACCAGTATTTTACATGGACCGACTACCTATCTGACCTTCACAACCCAATAACTGTGTAATACGATAACCCTTGGTAAGACTGGTTGTCAGACTTTCGGGCTTCTGAACGACTGTCAAAGATCCACGGAAACCACGATTTAAAAAAGTCTGAAAATACCAACCCCAAGCATTCACAACTTGCCTGGGGTATCAGTATTTCTTCTAACAAAGTTTATATGTATGTATCTATGTCTGTATTTATTATTTATCGAGTTATTTATCTCTTATGTTGCACCTGCCATTATTTATCTCTGCATCACCCTAAGGTTGACTGGTAGAAAATGCCTCAGGCATTAAGTTCGCCTTTCTGCAGTTTTTTCTACTTGTGCATAAAGGTTTAATAAATAAATAATCAATGCTCGTTTCGTCTATGTATGAGAAAGAGCCTTTGACCTGCACTGGAAGTCTGGAAAATTCACAGCCCACATCATACCCTTTTACACCACTGTTATCCTGTATACCTGTTAACCGCAACATTATAACCTAACCACAAAAACGCTGGCCATTAAACAGGACATCTTCAGACCTTAAGCCGGATCTGTATCCGGCTTAAGGTCTGAAGATGTCCTATCTGTATGTAGGTCTAGGTCTACCTTTGGACCCCTGGACCCGTATCACAGCAACAAATTGCGGTATCCCAGACCATTTCATTAATGCAGTGAAGCTGTACTCGGACTATTATACAACCTCAAGAACTGGCATAGATGAAACACAGATTAGAACCAGACAGGACGCGGTCACGATAATTATTGTGCCTAAGGTGTGCACACGTAAGTTCGGCTCGGCATGATTTGGCATAGCCGAGCGGCAAAATTGAATAAAACATCTAGATGACATGTAGTTCGAGAAAAAGCCGCTCGGCTTAGCTTGAATTGTGCCGAGGTGACCCGAACATGATTAAGCGAGGATAGATGCCGAACGGAGCTCGCCGACCCGAATGAAATGCATGTAGTTATTATAGAATACTGTGCTAGTTTTGGATCGGCTTTGTTGTACAACAATCGACCCGGCCCGAACACCCCTAAGAAATGTCTATATCAGTGAGTTGATGCTAATTAGGTGGCTGGTAAATTATTTATCTTTGTATCTTGTCTAATAAATTAAGATTTAATTATAAAGATTACATTTGTAAACACGTCGTAATTTTCTGCTAGAAGTACAACATAATTGTGTGGCACCAATGCAATGAATATTTATTTAAAACGCTAACAATAAAAAATAAAAATGCTTGAATCTATTTGCAGAATCTTTTCTTTTATGTCCGTCGTAACGAGAAACGGTCGATATGTTTGTTCAGATAGGATTCATTTGTTCCAGTGGTCTTCGGAACCGTAGATCACAGAGGACCTCAACCCGTACTGTGCCAAATTAATTAAAATTTACCTTAATTGTAAAATGAAAAACATCTTCGGTGATTTAAAACTGGAATTTCGGGTTTAAGTATTCAAATAATCCGATCAAAGCACTCAATTTGTAAGTGGCACTACAAATTGGCATACGTTTTCTGATCCATTTGTTTACATTCTCATCAGATACTTTTGGTACAGAGTATACTTCTCATTTTCACAACTGCTTACCATCTCACATGCACATCTTACGGACACATAGTCTTTGTCCACACCGGAATGCGGCCGGACCTGCCTTAAGAAAGGGACACAAACAGCCGATTTGTCTTAACCTTTCTACTAAGCACTTTGCTATATAATACCAGTATGCTATAGCACACCCATCTCTGCATATCTCACTATCTCAGATAAAAGCCTCTTTGAGGCTCCCAATCGTCACTCACTGGACGCCTGAAGGAGGACATCGTCGTCGAAGTAGACCGCGGCGAAGGTGGTGTGACGATCTAATCATGTTTGCGGGGCCAACATGGCCAGAAATCGTACAGAACACAGATTTGGAAGGAAAAAGGGGAGGCCTTTGCCCAGCAGTGGGACACACTATAGGCTACGAAAAAAAAGGCTCCCGTATACAGGTGCGACGCGACACTGATGGAACAAATTCCGTGAAGTTTTCATAGAAATTGTTCCACCAGAGTCGCGTCATATCCGCCACACTCAACGCACACTCAGCACATTTTAGGTTAAAAACCCAGTAACGCTAACTAATGAAATTAAAATGTTAATGGCTTGACTCCTCTCATCATCATTCTCCTCACCTTGTCCCAATTTATTTGGAGTCGGCCTGTCTTCTTCCATACTTCTTCTCTGAAAACCAGCTCTAGGGCTCTGTCTCGCATAGGGTCGCAGCATTATGCTGAGCGATGGCCGTTTTGCGTGAATGTGACGCAAATTTTCCCGCAACTTGTTATTTTCTTATATTTGTCCTTTTTAATTAAGCGTCATGTTTGCCGCAAATAAACATATTTTCTTTCTTTCTTTCTGTATTCAATTCTCAAATCCATAATGTTGTTAAAAACAGTTTGTAGGCTTAAAATGAATGGTACAATTATGGACGCTGTCGGGCACAGCATAGTAGGAGAGAGGAGGAACAGCGCTTGTTTGTGTTTATATTATTTAAGTATGTATTCTAGTTATTGTATTTTTATTTAATTTCTACTTTTGTCTTCTTTATTCTTTTGTTTTTCTTTTTCTAATATAGTCATTTGTATTTTTCTATATTAATCGCCGTCTCAGTAGTTACCAGCCTTTCTAGCCATACCATCAATAACACAGTCCAACCATCGTTACTTCGTTGTCATATCAAAGTACTGCCGAGACGAAAAGATGTGCCGACAACTTATCTGAAATGCGCCAAACACCATCCGCGCTGTAATGCCCTGACTCATCTGCCCACAGCTAATCTATGCCCATACCGGAATGTGGTTCGGACCTGCCTCAAGGAAGAGACGTAACGACCGATTTACGACACTACGCCTCCTAGCGCAGTTTAATTTATTTATTACGATACCGCCTGCCTTCCTGCGGCCTTTTGTATCGTACGGTTATGCTTTGAACAAGTGTGATTATTTTCTATTTTATCGTGTTTTTGTAGAGAATTAAGTAAGGAGAACTATGTTAGATCGGGCATGATGGAGGATGCAGAATAAACTGATTCTATACCTTAAGATACAGAAAAGCGATGCATACACCTCACTAAGTACACAGATGTTTACGAAACCAGCCTCAAGTCGCTGTTCACCGCTCGCTCTGTCAATCAATCTGCCTAGCCTTCTCCCAACGATGTTGGGGTCGGCTTCCAGTCTAACCGGATGCAGCTGAATACCAGTATTTTACATGGAGCGACTGCCTATCTGACCTCCACAACCCAGTAATTGGGTAATACCCCCTTGGTAAGACTGGTTGTCAAGACTTTCGGGCTTCTGACGACCCGTAACGACTGTCAAAGATCCACGAATGATAACCGCGACTAACGGCTTAACGTGCTTTCCGAGGCACGGAGTCTCAATATGTAAAGATGGTCACCCATCCACCGACCAACCCCGGCAAGCGTAGCTTAACCTGATGGATCGACCCGGTGCGTCAGTTATTACTTAGCCACAGCGCTCTGTCTTGGTTTTTTATTTGGTCTGAGTCTACAAAGTGCTACTTCGAAAGTGGCAAATCCCATGGGTGGCATAAAAACTCTGACACCAGGAAAGTCACTAACCACACAAAAAAGAAAGAAAAGTGGCAAGAAACATTTTATTGTTACTTATGCCATAAAAACGCCAATAGCAAATGAAGATCTAACAGGTTAAGAGGTTATAAAACATGAAACTCCATTAAGCATCGCATGCAATCACTTGAATAGGAATTAAAGCTTATGAACATAATTTTACTTCTAATTATAAATATTCGCCACTAAATAGAAGAAGTACCGAAGTACCATTCTACACAATTCTAGATACAAGCACTGGCACATAAGACTTTTAAAAAGAGAACCAAAACGACCGCCGTCGCTAACCATGTATCACTTTGTAGGTTCGCAAGTCAATCCAATCATTTCTTTCGGTGTGATGGTACACGGCTATACATCAAGCTATACATTCCAGTATAAGCTGACCTCGCATTGTACGGAAATCCTTTACAATGCGAGATCAGCATCAAATGGAAATGTATAGCTTAATGTGTAGCCGTGTGTACCAGTTAGTTAGTAGCCAGTGCATCGGCATTGGTCATTAACCAACTAGCACCAGCACACCGTAACTGGAACTAATTTATCAAGCATGATAACTACGAGCAATTCTTCGTTTTTGGAATAAACGAGTTTCTAGCAGAGATCAACGAGTCCAACTACAGGCAAAACTTTTGTCAGATTACTGTTACGAAGCACCTTGGATGCGTTGTGTGCGAATTGAACTTCTGTATGCGTTGTTTATGCGGTTAATTAAATGTGGTGAAGCTTTAATAGTCTTCGTTTAATTAAAACATACACTGTCTATTAATAGTTATTTGATTAATACAGTGATTTCTCAATATGAAACTGTTTTAAGTCTCTGTGATGATTTACTCTTTAGTTCACTATAATATACAATATGTTAACTAACAAAGGGCGTTCCCGTTACCCCTAATAACATAGCAATAAATGTAAAAAAAAATGCAATTTTTTTTTTTGTTTTTTAATGTAATTAGTGAAATATTCACAAATACAGTGTACAGTGCGTATACAGTGTTTCTTTTCCGTATCAATTTAATATTTTTGTGAATATTTAACAATATTTTTTTTTTTTTTTTTTTTTTTTTCATGTATAGACGCTATACTATTGCGGGTTAAGGGGAACGCCCTTCGTTAGTTAGGATACTGTAGGAAACAGAAATGAAAAAAAAACAATACTACAATGTAGTATTCAAATCCATACCCTCCTTTTCATACACGCGCCGAGTAGATACTATACGCACCTGACCTTCCGTTAACAAAGATAACGTTCAACCGTGAGTCTATGACGGATGCTCACCACATGTCTGCCACGCTCCAAAGCACACGACAGGTGCGGCTACCTGCCCCCGTCATCATACTGTTCATTATTGTAACAAGGAGGCTAGAGGATTTTTTTTCTTTATTGTTCGTACCTGGTTCTAACATCTGTAGGGTGTGCCTGTAGGAGCCGTATTAGATGATTCGTGAAGAGAGATCGTCGTGGGTCTTTTGACTATCTATAGTGTATCGTTTAATAATAGGGAAACAAGGTGGGCAGCAAATTGAGCGAGACTTTAAAACATCTCATAGGTTTACTGGCTGCCATTATCTGAGTGCCATCATAGCAGACACAAACTTTTAGGGGCTTATTTATAAACGTTGCTTAAAGTCAAGTAATGATTAGCGACTGTTGAACCATACATTGTTGACGTTTGAACTCCTTAGCGTCCACGATAGGCTATTTGGTGGCACTTTCATTCGGTTCCTGGTTGCTGATTCCTCCTCTATATGCGAATTTGCTATGGCGAGTTCAGATCTAGTCATTTTGTATAAACAAAATAAAGAGAAGGGGGTAAAGAGAAGGGGGTATAAACAAAAGGGAGAGATGTATGGAAGAAAAGAAATGTTTTGTCGACCACAAACAAATTGGAATAACATTGGTCAGAAGAGTGATGATTCCAATGCCTTACATCCCTACTAGAACAGTATTTAGAAAGCAAACAAATAGAATACACGGTATATACACTTTATCAAAATACCAGCACTTCTACAGCTCACAAATCCCAATACCAATAATCATATAGCTTCGCAATAAGTGCATTCAAAACATAGTTTGTAACATAACCACTGGTTCTCCAGTATGATGTGGTGGTTAATAAACGGGCTCACTATAATCATTGAGAACGGGCTGCAATTAACAGCCGTCCAGTATCGAAGATATGTGATTAAAATATTTCGATAGAACAGCTTTCGTTTCTAGCGGCTGGGCTACAAAATGAAAATTATTTTAACTTCATTCTTTAATGAAGGATATATGTACATAGATTCTTTTCTACCTTGTCAATGTGAGAACGTTGTAGGCTTAGCCTAACCTACCTGAAACTTTTTGAAAGGCCTACACTGTCCTCCCATAACTATTAACACTGTAATTTGAAAATATTGTAAAAGCCAATTATTTATTTCTTTTAAAAGAGTAACCGTGGACTTTCTTGCCGGCTCTTCTCTATAGGAAACGACCGATTGGAACCGTGCACCTAGCTTCTGACGTTTCATAGGTGGGCATCAACATGTAGGCTTATGTGAAATAAAATATTTTGATTTTGAAGGGAGGTCCTCCGTCAGTGGTTTGGAACCCAGAGTATGAGTTTCTCATGGAAATTTTTAGTCAGTACATAGACAGGCGTATTCGCTTCCTAAATAAACACTAATGTATGTTATGAGTCTTCTTCCGTTCGTCTGGTTAGTGTCTAACCTGGTGTCAGAGTTTTCAAGCCGCCCATGTGCTAACTTAGCTTCACATGCCGTCGAGAAATTCTCTCAGATATGCCGGTTTCCTCACGATGTTTTCCTTCACTGTTTTTGAAGCAAGTGATAATGATACAATATGCACATGAATCCGAAAAGTCAGAGGTGCGTGTCTTGGGTTTGAACTCGGAACTAGTGTTATGAGTAATAACGGTATATGTATAGGTGTTCAGGATTAATAAAGCCTTCAAAAGTAGCAACATTTTTCTGTGTTTTTATAATGGTAACATTGTTTTAGCTGTCAATGTCATAGTGACGTTATGACAGTTTCTATTAATTTATCTGTGCGGACTTTCCCGCCAATACCCGAACGAAAAGCTTTGTAAACGTCGTCGTAAAATAAAAATTGTAATACTGCAATTCCTGGGTTTTATTTAAACCAGTACCTATATCTCTAAAGATATAACAATAGGAACTTTCAGGTCATAAATCAAGAAGGATCTCCTAATTTGTGGTCCTTAAAACCATAAAAAATATGTATTTTTCTATTGATGTTTCTGTTCGTTTCATTAACAATCTCCTATGCTAATAGAATTCTGATAAATTAATTAAACATACACTCTCTTATAACTTAGCGCTAAAAACGCAACCGAGACATTCTGTGTCCTCCTTTCATACTAATAACTAATTTATCCGTCTATTAAAATTATTTTTATAACCGCCGTTTTATCAACGAGAACCTCGCCTTTGGTCTACCTATTAGATATGGTTCTTTCCTCTATACCCCATTTGAAATAAGATTAGACATTAAAACAAACCCTTTTACAGTCCTTTCAACCGATTTTGTTTTCTATACCGTAGGCATAAGGATATCATTAAAAACAAAAAAATATACACAATACCAACTATCTACTGCGGCTGCCATTTGGCATGCCACCAACGCAATAGAATTCAAAATCGGTTGAACGGAATGTAAAAAAGGCTTATCTATACGTCTAATCTTATTTCAAATGGAGTATAACTTCACTTCATAAAAGTTAAATCAACTCAAATAATTAACAACTTCTTTTCTGTCATTAGCTGACGTAACTGCGGCGGCTCAGCGTAATTTGTCAAGCCATTAGTTTCGAACGTAACCGGTAGATGTCTCGTGTCACCTGTCAACACACTCGTTGTGTGCGGCTCCGAGCATTATGCGCGTGCGCACGGTCGCTACGGTCATTGTTTGTGTATTGACAGTGGTTTAAGTTATAAGCGGTAAACGTGCGTGTCGTGGGTTGACCTTTCTCGTTAATAGTAATCTAAGTCGTTACATAAAAGAAGGTTTTGACGTTTTGTTCAAATACTCTGATTCAATCCATAGGCTATGCTAGGGCACATGTAACAATAGTGTATGTTTTGCTACATGTGCTGTGCACATGTATGAAACTGAAACAATTATTGAATCGACTCACAAGGCCACAAACAATATTCGAACTATTCAAAATACTACCAGTAGATATGGATGAATATCATTATTGTTTTAGAATGGATGAGATAAATTATAAATTTTACATAGGGTGACACAATGGGCGGTCTCATCGCTAAAAGCATGCAGTCATCACTACAAAATACAAACACGCCAAAATGAAAGTTCGATTTATCGGCTTTAAGAATGTCATTGAAATCGCATTAACTCCCCTCAAACACTGCTTTAAACAGGTGGTGATTAAATCGATCCGTCTCATGAATAAACAAACAATGAAACACGCAAGTTTAAGGTAAATGGTAGGTATATAATGTTTCATGTATGCAATGACAATAATTATTCGATGACTGATTACTTTTAAAAATTCATTCGTGATTGCAAGCAGGCCATACTTAATACGTTCGTGTGTGGTTTGTGAAGTTACGATCATCGGCATTGAAATAACAACTGCTTATTTCAGATGGGTCTCTGATTGAACTTGGTTAAAGAAACACCGAAGTCAGGAGGCTACCTACTGCGTGAGGTCTGGTCTTCTTCTTTTCGTGTGGTTATTGACTAAACTGATGTCAGAGTTTTCAAGCCACCCATAGGCCTCTGACTTGGCTTCACATGCCGTCGGTTTCCTCACGATGGTTTCCCTCAACATTTTTAAAGAAAGTCAAGAGGCAAGAGGTCTGATTACAGTAATAAAGAGTGGTGACTAATCTGACGTTGGACTTTTGAAATAACGTTAAGGATTTAGCAGTGGACTGCCAAAGATGGTTGAAACACTTTTAGGAACAAACATTCTAAATGCGCAGCACTGCTATCCTAACACATACAGACTCACTATGCCTATGCTCGGCGCAATTTGAAAAGACAGCCTGCCTGGCAACATTGCTGCCTGGTTATTTTAAACCGACTTCTTCAAAAAGGAGGAGGTTCTCAATTCTTCTGTACGTTTTTTTTTTTTGTTTTTGTGTTACGCAATTACTCCGCCAATTATGAATCGATTTTTATGATTCTTTTTTTGTATGGTAGGTCATGCTACCGAGGTGGTCCCATATTAATTTGATTAACTTTGCTTGCGTAGTTTTTGAGTTAGCTTCAATATTACGTATTTTACCCACTTAGTTTATCTAGACGATGTATTCATTTACTCAGCTAGTGGTATTCGAATTTGTGTGGGGTAGGTACCACAACTAAAAAGTGAAAAATAAAAACCTTAAAAAAAGAAACCGATTTCCAAAAAAAACACACAAAAATGAAAAATAACTTTAAATTCGGAAGTCGGTGTCTTTGCTTTTCAATTTTCGTTTTTTGACTTTTTCTACTACGGCTTGAATAGGGTACGAAATTCGCTTCGCTCATAAGCTCACACCACACTTCTTCTAACAAGGGCCACCACCAATGACTTAAAAGAATTCCCTTCGGCTAATGAGATTATACACCTTTCTCCCTCGACTTCGGCCCACAAGCCATAGCACTGTTTGCCTCTGCTTTCATATTTGCGGTATAACTGGTAATGTTGTGTACTCGAAGTTGCGTTTCATGGTTTACTACTTAAGTTTCCGTCGTGACAAAGTCAGGTCTAACGTTTCACCGGCTGTGAGGAATTCGGAAGAAAATGTGCACCTGTTGGGTGGGTGTTGGCAACTGTAACCGAGATCATGGAGGAAATGTCAGTATATGTCAAAGTGACAGTCGGAGACTTGATGAGCCTTTCCGAAAATATTAGGATATGAGTGGGATATGTGGATTATGAGAACGGAAGGGTATGGAGTTGTGTCAAAAGGGTATCAATGCGATTGATAAGATTTTTTTTAAAGTTTCAATTCTGCTAGAAGGTAGCAAATGCAGAAGAGCAGAAACTATTCAAGTAAAGGAAACAAACAATCAAGTACGTTCGATGTTAACTTTAGTTATGTGAAGATGGATACACTAGAAGATATCGATTGAATGAAAGAGATTAAGAATCGAAACAACAATAGCGATTATTATTTATTGTTTTATCTGTACAATATCGTATTGTTTGCCGTAAAGAGGAGCAGGTTAATAGGTCAATGATGTAGTACTTAGAACTTTTATCTAACCTAGTTTATCTGTGTGTGTGGTGTTGGATCAAAAACTGTCGCACAGTCGCGAAATATGAGTATTTTTGGGCTCAAATTTCGCGATATATGCGATAAAGGGGTTATCTAATACAAATTGTCACTCTCCTAACCGTTATTTTTCGGTTTCAGAGTGAAATTAATTGACTATTGAATCACTCTTGATTTCTTTAGAAATTTTGGATTGTGCAGCAACATTTTCTGAATTTAAAATAAAAGTGTGTTCATCACATATGTTCAGGATCATTAACTGGAAACGGCCGCGATTTACGCGTTGTAGGTCGTAGGTTGGAACTTAGCATATCGCAGTCCAGTGCTGGACACAGGCCTCTCCAAGGCTGCGCCACAACACCCTGTCCTGTGCCGCAGGCACTTTACTTCGTGTGAATTACTTCATCACCACTCGTTTCGAAACGGTAAATGAAACAGGAAATCGGCATGTCCTAGCACCAAAAATTCGAAGACATGTGAGATCTACCCGCACTGGGTCCACATTGGATTACAGCCCACTCCCTCTCACAGCGACGAAGCCTGTCTCCCAGCAATGGGAACATTATAAGCTAAATATGCTTAAACTTTGTAAAGAACATCATTGAACATACAATGACCGATACTAAAATTATTCAATGAAACTTCTATTTGTGAAAATGCAAAGGTTGGTAGTCAATAATGTATTGTGTCGCGTCATGGGCCATCGGGTTTCCAAGGGCAGGACCCCAATATCCGTTTATACGGGTGAGAATTTTGTAAAGTGTTCACAAGGTCGGGCGGAATTAGAGCCTTCACGGCTGCCTCATCAATACCCATTGTATGATGTTTCCCCTAATAGAATTATCAAATTGTTGAAGTAATGATTGTATGCGTGAAAGTGTTTGATGAAATATGAGGAAATTTGTGAACCAAACATGAATCACTATGATGGGGAAAGCAGAAAACGAGAAGGTTTGGCCATTGGAAAGACATTTGTCCAACAGTGGACTGTGACGAACCGACCGAATTGATTGAAGATGCCAAAGAGTTAAATCACAATCATTCTTCCAAAACTGATATTCCAAATTGTTTCGCAAAATAAAATTATATTGGAACTTCCAATTTGTTAACCACTCTAGTATAATAAAAAAAACCCGCTAATCCAAAACGAAAGCTATCAATTTCCCATGATAAGAAGAATTTCTAATAGTTCACTAATCAATTTCATAACGTATATTACTATGGCGAACCATAAACAAGAGAGACACGCACTTTCACTTATGGTTCCATAATATTTTATGGCACCTCCGTCCTCCATGTAAGTTACAGACAGGCATATATCCGTCATTCATTGGTCGTAAATGGGGATCTACCGTGGCTTTGAGCTTTGTAATTAGTATTGGCTACTGTTTTACGATGAGTCTTGACGTTATACGAGTATTTAGTAGGTAGATTACTTCTCTATCTTTAAATAGTTTAAAACAAGTATTTTGTCTATGTATTCGCGTAGCACTTCTAACCTCTTGCTGGGTTTTGATCATCATCCTCTTATTATGACCCCCTTATACGTGATGAACGTGCATCATTTCATCATTTTCCATACCTACATCTCGATCAGACATCATCTCAGTGTTCACTTTCACAATAATCCATATTTTCATTTGTCTACCTCTTCCATCGCCATTCACACTTCTGTTCCTCCTAATCAAATGTTTATACCACGACAAATCATGACACATGTACATAACCTCTTGCTGGATTTTGATACGATTTTCAGAGTCATTTACAAAGAAAAACTTTCCGAGGAAGGCTTACAAATGAATACTAAGTGAAGCCGGGGTGGGTTGCTGCTGTTAAATTATGATCAAAATCAAAAGTCATTTATTCAAACTAGGGTGAGAATCAGCACTTTTCGAACGTCAAAATATCATAAGACAGTCCCCCAAAACGCCCACCCTTCACCACTTCTTACAAACTCCCCAGCAGCTCTACCTATCGAGACCCCTTTATCATTGAGGCCGGTGCAGCATGTCTTCTGTTTTTCCATAAATCTCTATCAACCATCTCAGTGTCCAGTGTGTCCACTACTTTTCTAGTTTCCACAAGATCATTCATATTTTCTTTAGGCTGCCTCTTTTTTCATTCCTCTCAATTAAACCTTCTCTCGTCAAATACTCCCTTTTCTTCTTCATCACATTTCATGTTCATAGCAAGACTTCATATAAATACAAATGACAAAATGCATCTTGGCAGTTTGAAAGGCCTTAAACAAATAATTGAAGATAATCAATTGGAAACTTTATGCGTCGTTTCATTCATTAAAGACGAGAAAGATGGATGAAATAGTGAATGTTCAATCGTTATTCACTAATGAAACTGCTATAATCGGCGTAGTATCACCCTCAATACATGAATCAAAATGGCTGATTCGTTCCGTTCAGCCGCAAGAGGAAATTAAATGCAAATGAGAATGGATACCTAGAGTGAAAATTAATCACAAATACTTCTAATGGCTCGACCTGTTTTATTCATTATGAATTGCTGTTTTCAATTTTGAGGTCGTGTGAGGCAGATGCAGCTAAGCATCAGTATTTGACTTCTAGATATTATTACTGCCAAGTAATTTGCTCAGTTTAGTCAGCACGGGATCTCGATCTACCTGTAGCAGATTACGTGTGACTCCGGATTTACTTTTTGTGTTTCACTTAGCGTCATGTGTACGGTGTACCGCAAATAAAGGTATTTACATACATTCTTAATTTGTAAAAAAAAAAAATTGAAAACAGAAAGTTAATATCATGCCCACTGGGAGCTTCACTGGCGCGCGCGTTACGGTAGTACGTTTCGTTTCCGTGGGATAATTTCCAACCTCTACGCGAACGAAGCCGCGGGCAAAAGCTCTAGTCATTCATAAATATCAGCCACCGCCAGATTTCAACTTAACAACTGATGGAACAACAACCAAGCCATTCCCTCCACCACAGTGCTGCGGCAACGTCACAAGTAACGGTACAGGGCCACGGTCGGGTCGCATCGGCGCACGCGCGTCAGAATCGGCGCAAGACATTCGCAAGTTCCGCTCTACCGGTGTAGTACGTGGGTTTAATGAAGTCATCTGTTCCAGTGATTACGTCGTATGGCACAGGTGGTGGTAGGCGGAGATCGGAAACTTGTTAGACAATGGATTTAAAACGGTGAAGTTTTTGGAGATGCTCCCGAATTCCCGCCTCTTTGGGTGCATTTATCTCCTTTGTAGTGATCTAGCTGTTTTTGGCTTAATAATTTCAATATCTACTCTGCTTTAAGAGAATATCAATCGAATTATGCGCAAGAACGTCAACTAAGTACAAACGTTTTCTTCATCCTCAAATACAGTTTTAAGAATATCTGCATGGCATATGACCTTGATATTCGCACGATTATTGTCATGGTTTAAATGCACCAGGCAGTTCGCAGGCTTGACGAAAACAAGGTTTTAGGCTTCGTAAAATCCAAAACTTCTACACATTCCTCAAAAGATAACATCGATATAATCTGTTAACAAGTTCAAACAGAAAACATATGAATAAACAATACTCGTTATACTGATTATACAATACGAGTTATTAAGACGATTAGTCACCGGTGTTTATATCGGAATCCACTCGAGGTTTGAAGGTGAATACGGTGATCGGTGATTCATTGTGTCACAGTATAAATAAGTAGCAGTATTATGTTCATCGAAATCAGCTCAGTGTATACCAGTTCGCAACAGTCTCGTGTGCGCGGCAGTTAAGCACGGACGCGGAAGGTTTATCTACGGAGCGGCCCTAGGTAATTATTTTAAGGTCATTGCAGAGACATAATACTGTTTCTTTGTTATACTGTGATTGTTTGTACCTACACGTGTTGACATAAGATCGTAATTATGTGTAGTGGTGTTTTTTTTTTTGTTAATGATTAAAGTTGGAGTGGCAGCTGACGTTCCTTCGAGGATCTATTAAAGAAAGTGCCATCCATGAAGACGCGCCCCAATCCGCTATTACTTTACTGTAAGCTGAACTTTAGTACGGAGCGTCATTGACTGATTGAGATAAGCGCTTTTAAATGCATAATTAACTCGTGCAAAATTACATTACATAACATAACATTTCGACTGGATTCCTCGAAGGGATAGGCAGAGGTGTAAATATCCCCACATTTCGCCAGTTATGTTTAAGTCCCATGTAATAGGGGGCGAGCCTATTGCCAGCAACGGGCACAAATCCAGACTCTGGGCTGCTACTGAGTAATTCCAGATAGAAAAACCCAATAACACTTTGCCCGACCCGGGAATCGAGCGCAGGATCTACTGCACAGCAGTAGCGTTTGCGTCCACTAGACCAACGATTATGGAATTTAGATAAATTAAGTTAAGTTTTTTGACATATTCTAGGAAACGTCATGATACTCATCATTATCAGTTGGGCCTTTAAAAGAATGAAACAGTGATATTAACTTTTAATTAATGGTTGGTCAAAGTGTCAAAGTTTATAAACTGTTACGAAAAAATTTGATGGAATCAAAATGGCGCAATACAATTTTTAATCCTTATCAAACGCGATTTTATTTTCATTAAAATTGGTAATTCTACGTTTTTAATTTACTTAATTAATATTTCTGTGGTTTTAAATGTTGAAACAGTTAGAAAAACTATATTTTTCAAAGCAAAATCGGTCAGAGCTTAGTTATGAAACAGTTGATCGTCGTTTACCAGAACCATCAACACTTTCTTACCTGATGGACCAGCTCCAACAACACTTCGCCTAACGATTTCAACACAAATAAAATGGAGTTGTTTCACCGCTAACAGCCATATTTACAACAAAGTACATCGTTATAAAACTAGCATTAGTGTCTATTATAATACTCTATATAAATCAGTCTTGCACACCATTAAAAACCTATAATACAGTTTTCTATAGAAGTTAAATGGCCAACATTGGTACAATTCGACACACATTCATTGTTGAAGTGTTGAATGTAAAAGTATGGCAAACATATGCAAGAATGTACGACCAACATTTGCGACAGAGTATTGTGTGGTATATATGGCCAACATTTGCAACAAATTATGGTGGTATAAGATGCAACGTAATAATATTTAATGGTGTATAATTAAAACATAATTTACATTAACAACCAGTCCCGATTTGGGTTGATTGCATGTCTGTTGTAATATATGGCTTTTGTGAATACCGAGGTTGGTATGGTGGTTGTATTTTTATAGCAATGAGCAACTTTTAGCAATGAGTGAAAAGATCAATCAATCAATCTGCCTAGCCTTTTCCCAACTATGTTGGGGTCGGCTTCCAGTCTAACCAGTAACTGGGTAATACGATACCCCTTGGTTAGACTGGTTGTCAGACTTTCGGGCTTCTGACGAATCGTAACGACTGTCAAAGATCCTCGAATGACAGCCAGGAACAACGGCTTAACGTGTTTTCCGAGGCACGGAGGAGTATCGGTAGGTAAAGATGGTCAACTATCCACAGACCAACCCCGGCAAGCGTAGCTTAACCTGATGGATCGACCCGTGGGGCTGTTATTACTTAGCCACGAGCTCATCAAAGAATGGTACTTTTGCATAAGATTTTTGTCAACACGGCCACCGATTATTATAAAAAAAAGTTGTTACTTTTTACGACGCAATAACAGCATTGATTATCACGGTTGCGACCGTTCCTCTCAATTGACTGTACAAAACATCACCATTTTACTTCTAAAAATGCTGAAATCACCATTGTGCAATAAAATGTTGTAAAGCTGCGCTCACATTGGTCGAGTTGAGTACTGGCGCGGGCGGTAGTGTAGTGGAATACAATAGAGTGCTGCAAAGCATAATCCACCAACCCGCACTGTTCCCGCCTGGTGGATTAGGGCCCATTCCCTCTCACAGAGAGCAGGCCTGTGTTTCATCTAACACTAGTCAGGAGGAGAAGCATAATAGCTGTTCTATAAACACTATTGGTCAAATTAAACAAGTATTTATACTAACTGGCCGTTCAGCAAGCAGCAACTATGTTAAAGTTACTGTACAAGACAAAACCATTTCAATTCTAAACATGCATAATCACAATTTAGCAATAGAATGTTGTGAGGATGCGTGCACATTGGTGGAGTATGGAGGTTAGTACTGGTGAATACAATCAGGTGTAACAAAGTAAATATCTTTGGTTTACCTGACCCTAGTCGTAATAGTGGAGGACAATATTTACTGAGTTACTTAACAAACTAAAAAAGTAATTAACAGGGAATTAAGCATGCAGCAGCAAAATTAAATTTAGAGCCGATTTTTCAATCGCTTGATAACTTTTATCTGAGGAATATTTACTTAAATACTGCGGTTGATAGCTTTTGTAAAGAAAATATGTCAAACCGCAGTATTTACATTTTACCCGACGATATAAAAATCGGCCCATAACTATTCCCGTACCCTCCATTTTACTTACATAAGTAGCTGACATTATCTCATACAGTCCATTCCATTGATTATTCGCTATTCCACCAGCACAATACTTTAAACTCTACCAATGTAAACGCCGCCTAACAAAAGTTGAACATAAAAATATGATTAATAAATATTATAGCTTCGATATTAAAAGCGCCATCTTTGTAGGTCAGATAATAGGCACACGTTTGATTGTATTGTAAAGTGTGAATGAAAGAAAATAACAGTGAAAGTTGTGAGAAAAAATGATTAATACGGAATGAGATTTTATTTGCGTGACGAAAGCGATTTGATATGAGAAAAATCGTATAGGAAGTTGTAATGCCGTTGTTAGAGATATACATATAAAGAGTGGGCTAGGAATCCAAGCGGTAGAATGTTTTTACAGGTGCAGATTTTACGGATGATTATGAATTGTGTTATTATTTTCATGTCCTTGAATTATCTACTTTTTACCCGACTACGGTGAAGAAAAAGGAGGGTTATGATTTTGACCGGTATTTATGTATGTATGTTCATCTGTTCCCTCATATCTTCTAAACGACTCATCACAATTTTACAAATGAGGTATCCTTGGAAGCGTCTGGATTATAGGCTATCCGTTGGTTATAGGCTATGTGACGTCCCATTAAATTAAAAATGGCGACCTCTAGAGGAGATAAAGCGAGGAACTAAAAAAAAAATTTTGTTTATTCGTACCATGTTGGGTATCAAATGAAAGGGCTTAATGAGTACATTTCAAAAATATAAATATAGATTATAACCCCAAAAGAATTTAAAAAGAAAAATTAAAAATCCGGAGTCACACGTAATCGGTTCGATTTATGCCCTAACACGTGTGACTCCGGATTTTTAATTTGTCTGTCTGTGGGGTCTTGTCTATACCTTTTTAGTCGTAGTTGGGTTTTAGTTTTTATTACTTTATTTTTTAACTTACAAAAATCCTGGTGTTTAAGCTGTTCAAAAATTTGCATGTGATTTGATGGTCTTTTTTTACTCTTTAGCAAGCAAGCAGAAGCAACGTCTTAACGCAGCTTCAAACTAAATAGATTTTGTTTGAGATTCTAGTTCTATTTTTTTTCAAATCTAATACCCTATCAACGAATGATTTATTATTGTCATTCTGCTCAACCAATCGCATCGCAACAAAACAAGAAATACAACATATTAGACAGGTTATCCAAGTATACTTCAGTTATTAGTAACTAAAAATAAAGGAAATGAAACCTAAATTATATTTTATAACATGCCCTACTCAATCTGCCTACTTTTCCCAATAAATTATGTAAAACATGCATTAATAAACGCCCTTTAATAAAAGGTTACAGAGCAAGTAACTTGCCCCACACTTGCCCATTGTTGCGTGCCAGTAGAAATCTACACATCATTATCTAATAATGAGTACATGCTGGTGGCAATGAAACCATTACTCATTGTCTATTACAATCGATGAAAGATATATTGCAAGAAAAATGGGCCTATACCAATGATAGGATTGACTGTCTGTGTGTTGTGTGAATAATGTTTTATTTTCTGAACAAGATCGTAGTTTTGTGAAGCAGACTTCATGATTGACTGATAGACAAGTCTCAGCCTAAGCAACATATGATAGAAACGTAAAATCTGATAAAATGTTCATTTAACCGAACGATCGATTAGGTTAAGCTACGCTTGCCGGGGATGCGCGGCAAAGCGGGCAAGCAAAAATAAAATATTATACTGTTAGAATAAGTTAGTTAGTCGTCGCTATATTTATGAAAATGACAATCAAGATAAGCAGTGGGCATGGGAAAATAAATAATGATGTGCAATGTGCAACATACGATATTCCACATTGCAAAATTCACCATGGAAGTGAATATTCCTACAACTATATTACCGAAGATATTGTAATAAAATTAAATTAACAACAACAGCAAATGCGTCACCATGTTTGAGTACCAATAATTTATTTAATGTTTCAGAACATCGTAAAACATAAAACAGCTTGTAAAATCACAATAGAACATTATGAAAAGTTTCTTCGACACCCACGAGTGACATTTCTCTCTCAAGAAACATTACTCGCTTCCTCAAAAGTTGAGCTGAAGATAATTTTATGGCTTCATACTGTTCCTTATTTAGCTTTGAATTGATTATGAAATACAACGGATATTTGCAGCTTTGATTAATCATGATTTATGAGTCTGTGCAATGTTACTTTGCAACATAAATATTAGCACAATAAAAGTACAATTCCGTGACACTACTGGTTTCTATGGAATCGACGTGTCGCTAGCTACAGAAGGTATTTCCAGTAGTGTCGCGGCGACACGTCGCATGCTGCTGCTGCCTGCAGTCTGCTACGGACTTGTACTGGGGCCGTATTATGAAGTATTAATGCCATCATTATTCCACTGCGAAAAAAGGATAGTGGTATCGGCCTTGTGTAGCTCCGTCTTTCACTCACACTGGAAAGATGGTAGCATTAACACGTCATAATACGGCCCCTGGTATTCACAGAGCACGGAGACGCCTCGGCGGTCGCTGCTAGAGGAGCTATTGTCCTTGCCAGGTTTGCGGGAAAGTCCGAAAGGGATACCTACCGGGAGCTTGGCTACAGGTAACTGAAGGAACACGGGTGGGTTTTAGTCAATAAAAGTCTGACAGGCCCAGAGCGGGAGAATTCATTTGATGATTTCCCAACCTCAAAAAATAAATAGGAGCCATTGTCAACACTTTCCATACTAACCAAGCGTGTCACCCTTTACTTGCAGTACGACACAATCGAGTTATAAAAACTGTCAGCTTTGGAGGTAAGTCTTTTTCCATGCATCTCTATTAGCCATCACCTCAAGTGTGGTGAACATCTCCTTCCTAGCCATATCGTCTTTCACAAAATCCATCCATCTTTTATTTGTTCTCCAATATTATTTAGTGACCACGTAATTTACTTAACGCTGCGCATGCGCAACGTTAACAAGCCACTCAGAATACGCTGCACCTTCGCTATTCACACAAGAATTATCATATCCACAAACACATTTCCCCACATCTTTACATAACAAAACAAAAAAAGCAGGCGGTTCCGCGCGCCTTACTAGTTTCTTGACACTAATGTATTGGAACAGAAGGTCTGTTCCGTACAATTTGTGATCTGAACTATATTATGAATCATCATGGCTTTGGTAAGAGAGAGGCGGAGCTACATTCAGGATGATTAGCATCATTCCCATTTCTCAACGGAACAGTGAGACGGGACACTTCAAGAGTTCAGAGTCTGATCACATTTATTTCACTTCCCGTCCAAAGTAGAAAAGATGACCAGAGGCAAAGCAAGTCGAAGCATTCATTGACATACCAGATTGGCAAACGGAATACTATAAAAGCATTGGAGTTCAACACTATCAATGAAAATAAAATCATTTTTAGAAATGTAGATTATAATAATATAGAACGGCAAAGTCTGAAATTAACTACGAGGGTCATGCCAAAAGAAATTAGATACTCAAAAATTATATGTTTTTTTCTTTATTACATGTATCAATCTTTTCGAACGATTCACTCTGAGTACGTATACACTTTTCCATACGTCTGAACCAATTGGAAAATACCTCTGACCACTCTTCTTTAGACACCTCAGCAATCTCGAAATTATAGGCAGTCGGTGCATTCTTGCTTTCAAACCTGTTCCCCTTAAATTTTTCTTTGTTTCTTGGAAACAAATAAAAATCACAAGGCACTAGGTCAGGGGAATATGGTGGGTGTGGAAGGATCTATACGTTTTTTTAGTTAAGAAATTGAGTGACGTGTGGGGCACCACATTTTCGTGGTGCCCGAGAAGGTGCCAGATTCCTGACTGCGGTCGCTGGTCACACCAAACTAATATTACTGTTCGAGGACAAACCAGCAGCAGAATAACCAGCCTGTAAGATAGTGAATAACTTGCCAGTGTCAAAAAATAGACAAAATAATATCTAACTTCTTTTAGCATGACCCATGTATCAAGTATTTATTATCGCCCATTGGCCTTTTCCTCTCACCTATATCACGACAATTTACTACAGAAGTTGCGCACGTTCACGTAACGACTATGCATGCGTAACAGCGCGCCAATACGGGCGTCGCTAATAAACACGCGCTCGTTCGACAATTAAACAAGAAAATTACGTAATTCTCCCGCGTATAGTGACTGGATTGATACTCAATTTAATTGGAGACAACAGACAGAACATTGGATGACTTGTTGAGTCTGTAGACTGGAATGTTGAGTCATAGGACCAGTGAACTTGGTGACTGATATATCCAATAACAAAGGTGACCCAACGTCCAATGACTAACTAAAATGATTGGATGGTGTAACAACATTGATGAAACAGGGAATTCGCAGTCTATCCGTGACAGATCTGTCATCTAAAATTCTGACTAAAGGCTCCCACAAACAGGCGCGATAAGTGTTGCGCTCTCTGCCGCGCCCGCGATAACGCGCCAGTTTGCACGAGGCTTAAAGAAAAATTAAGAAATGTTGAGAAGACTGAATGATAAGTTTGCAATCATTATAATTGGTACACACCATGCTGTGTGCTAGTGATTATCACAATGTTATGGTTGAATGGATTCTTTGGCAATATAATGGATAACACTTGGTGATATGTGGCGAAAAGAGCGGTAACACAAAATCTATTCATTATGATAAATTATATACAGTGGGTAAACTTCTTATACTAAATTAACTAAAAAACTAAAAGGTCTAACTAACTATACCAATAAATATAAAAACAAAAGGACACTTAGGCGTCAAAGTAGTCGTCCGCATCGCTGTAATCCGGAAACGTGCCCAGAAGACTGGCAGCATTGCCTCGTTGAATCGCAATGCTAATTCTTTGGCCTGATTATGATCTGTTCTTTAATAGCCATAATATCCTACCAATATTTAAACCAAACCTCTAATGACTCTGATGATTTTCTGTGTCCACACGACATTGGCTAGAGTTTAATTGTTTATTGACACAAGCTAGTTTGCATTGTCAAGACCAACAATGACAATATAAAACTTCCCAAACTTTCTTCACATAAACCGTTTACACAGTATTTAAGTTTAAACACACGACTATTAATATAATAATATGTATAGTTTTAACAGTTTAAGAGCGAAGTTAATTCCGGTCATTTCAGCTGTTTTGTAAACAAGGAAGCAGGTTTGTATTCTTAATGGTTAAATCATGTTTGGGATGTATTTCATAAATACAGTATGCATCCATGTGTTTGTTATAAACAGAGGAAATTGTGTAACGAGTTATAATGCATTACATCCTTGGTGATCTTTGGATATAAGGGCTTGTTTGTGGCTAAGTAATAACAGCCGCACGGATCGATCGTTCAGGTTAAGCAACGCCTGCCGCAGTTGATCCGTGGATGGGTGACCATCTTTACATACCAAGGACCCCCAGTGCTTTGGAAAGCACGTTAAACCGTTGGTCCCGCTGTCCTTTGTAGATCTTTGACAGTTGTTAGGGGTCGTCAGAAGCCGGAAAGTCTGACAACCAGTCTTATCAAGGGGTTTCGTGTTACCCAGTTACTGGGTTATGGAGGTCAGATAAGCAGTCGGTCCATTTAAAATACTGGTATTCAGCTGCATTCGGTTAGCCTGGAAGCCGACCCCAACATAATTGGGAAAAAGCTAGGCAGATAAGTGTGTATCCATGCATCTGTTATAAACAGAGGAAATTGAGCAACGAGTTATAATGCATTACATTCGTGATGATATTTGGATATCAGTAGAACAACTGCCCCGTTGATCTAGTGGTCGCAAGCGCTACTGGTGAGCATTAGTGATGGATTAATTATCATTCGCATTCATTGTTAGCAAGTGAATTCACAAGCATTTAGCAAATGAAAGGCAGTTGCGAAATTCTGTGAAATTGTAAGTGAATTTATTCGTATTTTTTCGTACTATTATACGTCAGAGCGTCGACGCACGCAGCGTTAGATATACTTAAATAGATAATACACGCCAATATGTACGCAATAAATACACGCCAGGAGACGTCCTAAGGCGCACGCACTTTTTAATTCGCATATTAACAAAATTCACATACTTCATTATTATCAATTATCGTCATATTATCTATTAGCAATTAGCATAGCAATAATCATGCTAATACACAAGAATTCACATGCTAATGAAATTAATGCAAAATCGCATTAATTGCCCTTACTAGTGAGCATGAGTTCCTCCTGGGTTCGATTTCCAAGTCGGGTAATGTGCTGTTGGGTTTTCCATCAGGAATTTCTCAGTAGCAGCCTTTTTTTTTTTTTTTTTTTTTTTTGGGTGGGAAATCATCATATGACTTCTCCCGCTCTGGGCGGAGCGGAAGGGCGTGTCAGACTCTTACTGACTAAAACCCACCCGTGTTCCTTCGGTTGCCTGTTGCCAGGGTCCCGGTATCCCTTTCGGACTATTCCGCAACCCTGGCAGAACTGGAGTCTGGATTTGTGCCCGGTTGATGGCAATAGGCTCGCCCCATATTACATGGTACTTTTTTTAAACATAACTGACAAAATATGGGTGTTACTATAGGTACACCTCTGCCTTATCCTTCGGGGATTACAGGCGTAATGTTATAGAACAAGAAAAGTAGAGAAAATGGAGCTTCGTGTTTTAAGTATTTAGCGACTCACACTCTACTTGGAAATTTCCATAAAAGATCGATCATTGTTCATGATGATACCACTGTCTTGGGGACAGTGATATCATCGTTACGTTACGATTGTTTCGATACTACAAGACAGTATCGTAACGTAACACTGTATAAATAGTGAAAAGTCATCAAAATAACCTTCTTGGATTGCGATAGTTATACTAGACGTAATGAACTGTTCTCCTTGTTTAATTTGTTGCCGTTGCCGATACGTTACTTATTTCATTCAATTTCACCTTTTTTTTTGTGGCTATCATCAAATGACTTCTCCCGCTCTGGGCGGAGTGGAAGGGCGTGTCAGACTTTTAATGACTAAAACCCACCCGTGTTCCTTCAGTTGCCTGTTTCCAAGGGTCCCGGTATCTCTTTCGGACTTTCACACAACCCTGGCAAATTCAATTTCACCTGCGTTTTGGAACAAGAAGGTCCAAGAATCATAAAGTAGGTACAACCGCAGACAATGGAGGTCGGCCATGCGCGATGGTATACGTACAATAAGAAAAGCCAGCCAAAAATAAGCAAAACAAAACATTCCAAGACACCAAATCAATTCAAACATTCATAAATCTTAACAGCCCATTGTATACATAACTAATCACAGTCCCAGAATGATACATAAATACTTATTAACCCTCAAACGCAACGCTGCCACGCACGACCGCGGATCGTGCAAGAATCGTGCGCGGGCGCCGATCCTGCTTATAGTAATAGCTATGGTCCTCGCATACTAATTGACACAACTACCATATAAACATGAGGTGTATTACCTACCATTATGGGATGCGTGCGGAATATTTGTCGTGATGATCGACTCGCTTGATGACTTGATCACGCGTTTCTTATTTTAACTATTAGGTACCTGATCGATCATTGAATGGCTATGTTATTGTAATTTCGTTCTGCTTTTAAGAAAAAAACATAACATAGCGTCGGTATTCCCAGAGGTACAAGAAGAGGTGAAATGGTGAACAGCCATTTCGCCAGTTCTGCTAAAATTTCATGTAACACTTAGGTGGCGAGCCTATTGCCATCAACCGGCCACAAATTCAGACTCTGGGATGCCACTCAGGGTAAGATACAGATACGAAACTTAGAGTTAACTTAGGGTCACAGTTCAAAACGAGACGCGACGCGACGCGCACCGTTTTATGATCCTATACAATATCGAATATATTTACTACACAATAAGGTACACGCGCTGCGCAGCACCGCGCATCTCAGCGTACTTTGACAACGTGTCGACACTCTCACTGAAAATGTACCTTTTCGTGACGAAAATAAGTTCGATAATTGCTAAAAAGTGCGCGAGCGTCGTGTCGCGGTCTGAACTTAGCCTTACGCTTCGATCTTCCAAAATGCACTGATTTGGAAAGGTGGAGCCTCACGCTACGACCTTTCCAAATCAGTCATGACGCTAAGATTGACAAAAAAAAAAGCGCGAGGAAAGACTAATTCTTCCAAAATAGGCTCTATTGAAGATCCACCAACCAAGGAACACACTATCTAAATAATGAATCGCCATATTAAGATAAGTAGGCGCCGTATTACAGCTTAACTTATCTAAATTGAAATCCTTATTAAGATAACCAAGGACCACTGACTCAAACGTCTGCTTTACATTAAACAAAGCTTTTGAAATTCTCTCGCGAAACCGGTAGATTTGCGTTTTAAAGATCTCTAAATGGAATCGCCAGACAGTGGGATTGGTAGTGGAGCTGAGCCCTAGACAAAGTGACATTCTATCAGCGATACCGATGATGGAAAACGCAAAAATGTATAGGACTGACATAAGCTATCGAAAAGCTTATGTCAACCCTGTTGAAGTCGTTGTAGAAATACGAAACGCTCCCGAAGCGATTGTCACTTGTCTAGGCCCTCTGACAGCTGCAATCCAATAACAACCATATTGAAACGAAAATAAAGATTAGTCTGATTTTGATGGCCTTTTTAAAGGCACCAACCAAATAGCAACCTTATTAAATGACAATAAAGACCACAGTGATTTTGACGGTGATGCAAAATTAGAGGAAAAATAACAGTTAAAGAACTGTAACGTCCGTCATACAAGGAGGATTAATATTATTAGCCTCCACGATTGGCTAAATTTAAATGTACCTTGGCTATTCAACCCGGTTAGACCCTTACGGATTGCATTTTTTTTTTTTAAGTAAAATCTTCTTTAATCACGTTGAGCACTTTTTGGGTGAACAAAAATCATGGAACTCGCGTCATCGTCCCGCTTGAAGAAATGAATGAATGTTTTTGGGTGAACAAAAATCATGGAACTCGCGTTATCGTCACGCTTGAAGAAATGAATGAATGTTTCTTAGTTTTCACTGCTATCGGCAATCCCCAAAGACTGCACCGCATGTTTTTTTACTACGGTATGAGCTTCTTTGGTTCGTGCTGATACAGAAGAAGAATGATGAGTATTAATGCATGCTGCAGTAGCTTTTATATTCATTACTGAACATAAAAATTGATTCATTCATTACTTTTATCACATATTGTTCAAAATACGCGCGTGCCCATCCGCTGAATGCATCTCCGTCCAGCCGCGACGGACTGACAGGCGCCCGCCTAAATTGTTGATACATCGGCGCAAGCGGTGCTGGGTGCAACGACCGTGATCATCGCATGATTGGGGGTGCCTGCAATTGGCAGGCAACGGGTTAAATTATGGTGATAGACACCTAATTCATCACTGTTTCTAAGTTTAGATGGCCCAATTTAGATGGCTTTGTTTAGGATTCCGTAAGGATAACCGTTTTGTTTCAGAAAATTAAGGAGTTTTATTTCATTGCCGTCTATTCTTATTTGTCCAAGTAGAACTCAATCGCTTGCATAAAGTATGGGCAGTTTCATATTGCATTGTGTCGGTAGTGCTTACTGCGATTTATTGTTCTTAAATAACACACTACCACAGTTCACACTCCAGGTCAATTATAACATAATAATATCATATCTATAACTATCCTCTATTATTGAGAAGTTATAACTCTTTTAGACAGCTGCACTTAAACAATGTAACAAGAAAATTACACAGTTGAATTTTAATCACTTAGGTAACTTTCTGTTCAAAAGGATTCGAGACCGCGCACTAGTGGCCACATCGCAAACACAACGACCACATGGCAACTACTAGGGACAACGCAACCACATCGCAACTGCAAGAAGGTGCAGCGACACTATTCACACGTAACCACTGCTTGCCCACATTTTGTCGCTCCGATGTGGTGTGGTTGTGGTACGTGTGAACGGGACCTATGTAAAGCATTAGCTTGAAAACTATTCAGCATTCTATCTACTTACCTTCGTAATACTCGTAACATATTAAAACCAGGACCAAATTGAGCCGCAATAAAACGAAATAAGCGTAGGTACCATAAAAGGCAATTTTTATTTCACATAAATGTGCTAATACTTGCAAAATATCACCAATACGGCTTAATTGGTCGTTACTAAATTAAGTACTTAATACAATGTTAGTACTAAACGAGTACCCAAATGATAATCTGCCATTACATAAAAATTAACAATTTCGAAAGATTATTCCATTTTATGCTGGTAGTCAGAAAGTTGAGGCAATAAAGACTACTGCACACAAGTATGTCACCAAGGTCAAGTTCAAGGTTACGACATTCAACCCAATCTCATGCATAATGTAACAACAGCCTACACACTGACATAAGTAATTGGTTTTCTCATTCTTAGATATATTGTTTACTTTTGCAGTATTATGTCGTATATTTTGATTCAAAGTCAAGCAATTTTTTTTATCCTAGAGTTTTCTTAAACATCCTTTTAGCTAAACAAGGCCCTTTGTAAGACTTTTTAGAAAAATGTCTTTTACATCGATAAAATGTGTGTACAGTAAAGCGTAATGTACCGTTACATAATTATGATAAGTACCTGAAAGGTCAAGGTCAACTTGCGACAAAACAGCAGTTTGTAAGACGTATTAAACATGTAAGTATTTTATCTGTATAAAATGTGTATGCAATACAAAAATACAATTCATGTACTTACTGTATTAACATAGGTACATAAGATAGCTGAAAGGTCAAGGTCAAAACTTACATGTTGGTAAACCGAGCAGCGTGGCGACGCTTCTGTTCTGTCAAAGACTCAGTGAAGTCTCATCGATGCACTTCACTTTTTGCACTAGCTCTGTTGACAAAGAAAAGGTTAATTAGTCTCGGGAAAGCTAAGGTTCAGTACAGCCTAAACACAAGTGTAAAAAGACCTTTTATAATTTTTATGTTGTACGTCTGTACACCATAACAATTATAAAAGGATATATATACATAATAATATCATCTGTACATAATAAAGAGTATTCTATCTATCTATTCATCTTTTGGCGCGGGGCTAAAATTTGAACTAAAACGTACTTGTTTATGCAAAAACACGACGAAAGGTGTTCAGGAATACTAGTCAATTTTTAATATTTTATTTAAAAATATTATTCCTTTAGTTCACACACGTCCGTCTGCTAGCTATGATCTATCGCAACTGACCAAAACGGACGGGACCGTCGCCGGATTGCACCATTCGTGTTCTACCTTCCAAGTTTTTCGTATCCTTCCTAATTTAATCGAAGGATCTAATTCTACTTATAACATTATGCTATCAATAATTAATTAAACGTTGTATCCTTTGTTTTCTTTTCTTATTGCTTCCTTCCATAATTCCCGAAACTAGAAATTGAATAACGAGTTACGTTTTATTCTGATGAGCAATTAAGTACTCTGTGAGTGTTTATGTAAAGGTTTTCTTAACGAAACAGTTGTCAAGAAAACCTTTACATAGGTACCAAAAACCTATTTAACGTACTTTTATCATAGTCCAATAATATTAAAAAAAGCTTTGTTTTTATAATATTTACGTACCTAACTGTCGCATAGTTTAAGGAGTCCTAGAAAAATGGTTAATTTCTGAACACTTTGCTCAGAAATGGCAGTTTTTAGTCAAACAAACAATCAATCTGATTGATTGATTGTTTGTTTGACTCAGCCTATCAAAACTCACAAGTAAAACCAGACCTCTCCCAAGACACCAATATTCGCCATTTTGTAAAACCTCCGCGAATTAAAAATCTACAACGAATTTTCTAAAAGTTCACCAAGGCTAATTTCCACGTCGCCATTCCAAAAAATAGAACACTAGAAATTCAAGCATTGTGCGCAAGAACAAGGGGAATCTTTTTTCCTTGGGGCATGAAAAGGGGGTAAAACATTGTAATAATCCTAGTGGCCTACATAACTTTTACAAAAGGGGATGAACAAAGTTGACAAGGATTATCTTTTAAGCTACCTGGTTGTTATCACCGGGGTGAAATATTAAAGTAGGTAACTTGGTATAGGCGATGTCTACACGATTCCTTTCAGTTTTACATTTTAAAGAAGCTTATAATTTATGCAAACATTCTAGAACAGAAAACTGGAAACATTTCCCCACTGGCAGTGGCATCAGTAGCAAAAGGGAGGTAAAAGCGTTTAGGCTTTAATCCACTTGTCAAACAGATTTTTCATCGCAATCGTGTTATTAGCAGGCAATAGCACCGCAATTACGTAACACACTCAATCCGAAGGACTTTTCCCAAGTATTTTGGGATCGGCTTCCAGTCTAACCGGATGCAGTTGAATACCTAGTATTTTACATAGAGTAACTGCCTATCTGACCACCACAATGCAGTGGATGATACGATACCCCTTGGTAAGATTGGTTGTCAGAGTTTCGGGCTTCTGACGACCCGTAACGACAGTCAATGATCTACCGATGACAACCGGGAGCAACGGATTAACATGTTTTCCGAGACACGGAGGAGTTTCGGTTTGTAAATATCACCCATCCACGGACCAACCCCGACAAGCGTACATTAACCTGATGGATCGACCCGTGCGGCTGTTATTACTTAGCCACGAGAGACAATAGCAGGGGAGATAATACTGCGGGTTGGTAGGTATAATGTTTTAAATACGTTTAGGCGACTTGTGGCGCAAACCTCAAAGTATGATGACCCTCAATGAAGCCATCTTTGCCTTTCGTCTAAACAATGATTAGAGCGTAGCTATAATTAGATTAATTAATGGCTTTAATTAAGGATTGTCAGTCACTTGTCAACTCGACAGCTCCGTCGGATCAATAGTCGCGGTGTTTCCGATCAAAGGAAAATTCGCGTAGAGTTAAATCCAAAATATTTGCCTCCCGATCCCTTTCCGAAGTTTGTTTAATAGAATTTCAGAAAGTTATCATACGGGTTTCGTAGAACTCAGTTAAGGCTTATCCAAATAACTCTGCATGAGAGATTTTCTTTGGTCTTTATGTCTTTATCCATTAGTGGATGTCCTGATCAGAAATTTGATTGGCTGTCAGAAAGTGCTTGACTACAATATTCATAATACAACCTTGAAATTACACATTTACAAATAACCGTTCAAGCCCATTGCTACAAAACATCGTCTTTACCATCTATCACCTGCTCACTGCAGCTGCAAACTTCAACTTAAATTCAATCTAAATACAAAGTGACCTTTATTCTATACGTTATGTACATCTGGGTCCCACAGCTCATCCCGCAAACAGGGCAAATCTTGACAATGGCTGTCCTTGGCCAGCCCTCGACTCGACATCCATTCATGACGTACTTCATAAACCACTCTCATCAAAACCCAATTTTAAAACAAGAAGCTAAAGTCTAATTTTGAATGTCGACTATGGCTGTTGGGCGGTTTCCGTACCAAAAAGGTGCGGGTTTTAATGATGAGGGGAGGCGGAATAGGTTCTTCGTTTGGAGAATTCCCGCGGTCATGACTATAATGTTATATGTATAACCTGTTTGATAAATGGAAAAGAAGGGACGCTAAATGCTTTGTACACGGGTTCTTTTAGCATTTTTATTTTTGTTTTATTTTTATATTTTTTCGTTCTCATTTAGTTTTAACGATGGTATGGCAATTTGAGCACTTTAAGGCTCGTGCAAACAGACCCGATATCGCGGGCGCGACAGGCAGCGGTACCTTTGTCGACAAAGGTACCGCTGCCTGTCGCGCCCGCGAAATCGCGTCTGTTTGCACGAGTCTTTATGCGAACTACCCAAATGTCCTCTCTTTGATATTGTTCGTCGAGTCGTTGAGCTCCTTAAGTTCTGAGTTGAACTCCACTATTACTGACAAATGCTTGCACTGACTGGACAGGTCCACTCAAATCTGTGTAGTTCTGCATGGTCCTCATATGGCCTGACTAAGATTATGTCTGGACTTTAAAAGAGACTGTGACCTCTGAGTTTGCTTCGGCCTTTCTTCTCAGAGTAGTCAGATAGGAAACGCCGACCCCATCTTATTTTTAATATGACGTGTAAAAGTGATTCAAATACCCTATTTACATAATAAAAAATTTCATTTCACTTACATTTAAGAGGATTCGAGATTTACAGATGTAGTCATTGTAGATAATAGTCTGTATTCAAGCTTGATAATTATATTCTAAGAGAGACTTGATTTTAGTTATCCTTATACCACAAACATTATTCAACTGTGGTGTTTTGTCAAGTAATAATGTTTGTATAGTAGATTTTATTAGTTTGTTTATCATATTTGGCTCCAGCAATAGAAATGTCATAACATAACATCACGCCTATATTCCCCGAATGGTTGGACAGAGGTGTACCTATAGTACACCCAAATTTCGCCAGTTATGTTTAAGTCCCATGTAATAAGGGGCGAGCCTATTGCCATCAACCGGGCACAAATCCAGACTGCGGGCTCCCACTGAGAACTGAAATTCCAGATGGAAAAACCCAATAACACTGCCCGACCCGAGAATTGAACCCACGACCTCATGCTTAGCAGTAGCGCTTGCGAAACTAGAAAAACGAGGCAGTAAAAAAAAGAAATTAATTGAATAAAAATATGAATTGGTAGAAATGTCAATCTCATTAATAAGTAGGTGATCTTATCAGACAAATGCAAGATGCCTGAAGTTACGACAGTGGTCATCATTTCTTCATAGCTACCTTCAACTTTAGACAATCGTGAGCTTTCCAAATAGGTAGATATTATGAGGTTTATTTAGAAGGCTCTTACATTCATTCATACTCGTAAAACGCAGTAGAAGTGCACTAAAATTGCAAAAAGAACACCAAGATTAGAATTTCGTTTTGCGAATAAAGTCGGGAAATATAATATCTTTCTGCAAGATATGGCTTATAGAACAGACAAAGAATTACACCATTCTATTTATTTCCATGTTGTAAGTACCTTCGTCCTGTTTGCTAGCAAACGGATCAGGTCGCGGCGAGGCCAAGAGTCGACTAAGTCTGCTTCGACCGCAATCCTCTAAATTGTATTAGCGCAAGCGACCGTGCCAGTTGCTATGTATTACTGAGGAACGGGTTTAGACAGGCAGGCCTCGAGGGGTGATGTGTAATCGTACGTGAACCGGCCTCGGGTTGAAGTGGACGAAATAATTGACAAAGCAGACTTTGCGGCAGAGAAAGATGACAGAGATTGTTCATAGTCCAAGAACGACTTTGGTTTTGGTAGAAACGCTTAGACCGCGAGTCGTGGAAATAATAAAGAAAAAACCCCACAAGGAAACCTATCCCGCAGTGGGTCGAAATGGGTCGAAGAAGAATGAACATAATGATGATATTAAATAATATATTCCAGCCGGATTGCCATTCAGATAAACAATAGTTGACAATGTATGATTTAATATATGATTTTGATAGTTCCTAATAATCTTAGTTCCATCTGAAGATCGTTGCATAACGGCAATCAGGCTAAGGTATAAACTAATTCACATCAAGACCAAAGAAGTAATAAAACAGAACTTATCTTAAGCACAGGACATTACAGGCTAAGCCATCCACGATTACACCGAAATATATAGTCCTACATTTCACTTTAAGAGCCCAGAATACTGGGTTCAACTTTTACTATAAATAAATAATGCTCCCACACCGCCTCTTCCATCAAGCCCTTTCAAATAAATTCCAAGCAAAGTGATAAAATGTAATATACAATGCCATGCTTGGATCCCATAAATTTTAATAAAGAATTCTCCACAGAAAAGGCACTTTTCCGCTCGTTAAATAATAGCGGCGTACCTACCAAAATCAAAGCATGAATATGATTAATATGGACGACTAACTGTTGCCGTCGCGTGTTCTTCAGCGATCAAAGGAGAAGGTTCTTTGATGTGTAACATATAGAATAAAGTTCTTTTGGAGATCTCAGACAATAATATGTCATTGCAATTTACTTTAGAATTCATAACAGAAGACACAAATGTGTCTATTAAACTCTTTTCTGCTATATATACGATGAGATAAGCAAGAATTACCAAAGTGCAAATAGTGCAGTAATTTGTCAGAACTCTTCCAGTCATCTTTATGACAGGAGCAACCAGCAGAACTTGGAAAAACTCAGTAACATATTGGCCACGAATGATGATCACTCGTGATGTTATTTCTGAGCTCAATTGAGCTCAAGCTAGTAACAATTTGCATAGAGAATAATCTTCAACATGATGAGTGGCAGACAACGGATGAAGATGTCGTTCATCATCAGTGATTTCATTTGCGCAAATTGAGTAATTGATCCGTGTGAAGGCACCTAGGCATTGTGGAATATAGGTTATTGGAACAGGAGGCAAGTAGGCAGGACAACGTTGTTGAGATGTCATAGTCATCTCAACAATGCACCCGTTGTCCTGTGTCTATGACCTTGATACATATGGCTTAGGTTTTATGATAGACATTTGCTGCGTGTTAATGTCAGAGAGAACTCTCGTTTAGCCAAAAATCCATTTACAATAACAATCCATTTACAATAATTGGCGGAGTAATCGAGTAACACACACAAAATAAAAACCAAAAAAATTTGTTCCCGAATCGACCAAAAAAAAAAAAAACAAATCCGATCGATCGATTTGATCGTTAGAATTATTAGATTTTGTAGAGTTTTTTTTTGTTTTTTGTTATCTATTTTTGTGGTGTAATATTACTTTATTGTATGTATAATAAATAAATAAATCCCACCAAAAACATTTTCATGTAAAAAGTTGCCAAGACGAGACCATATGGCTTGCACTGTCAAAAAGTTATCAGTTCTCATGTAGAGCCAAGCTTCCAACTCTACAAGCCCTAACTTCACAAACTCTACACCTTAGTCAAAAATTAAATGAATGAATAATTAACTATTGTGTAACAGAAAAGTAATGAACAGTGAATACATTTTTCACCTTACCCCCATGTGACGGTAGCGAAACGGTCATTATCAATATACGAGGTAAGCTCCTGTGGCTAATACTTTGCTCAAAGGAATTGATTAAAAGTCAGACAGAAAAGTTTACTTTTGAGTTCCCAAATAATTATCGCCAATACTGACCAAGGATACAAAACAAAATAACAAAAAACTCTTTCACCATTATATCACCTCCAATTTTAATTAAATTAATATCAAATACGGAAGCAGTACTAACAGTTAAGCAGCCTTGAAATCTAACGGAGTTCTTAGCAGACACTGTTAACAATCGCCATTGGTCGCAGGCGCAGCGGGATGCCAATATCGTTGACCTTTGATTGAAAGTCCTTAGGGGATAGCAAAAACGATAGTAACTCTAGGTATGATATCCATTGCGAGGTGTATACAGGATATTGTTAGAAGTGTTGGTTTTAGGAATGCAATGGAAGTAAAGAATGTTGGAGTTTATTTGGTCATTGGTTTCGTAAGCGGTATGGTCAAGCGCAATGTTGGGAATTTGTTCAGATATATTTAGTAGAATGTGAACTTTCTTGGTGACTAACATAGGTTTGTCAATAGGGCAGATGACCAGCTTACTAAAAAAATATTTATGTCTATGAAAAGCGGCTGTGAAAGGCCGTCGTAGCCTCGAAGCCGCTTTATTACATAACGGGTTCTCAACTTCCAATGTATTAAAGGGTAAAAGGCTCCCTAAAATTAAGGCCCTACCCTACCTCAAATTGCTTAGCATGATCCTACGTTATGCCGTAAATACTGCAGCATTAATTTTGAAATAAATATATGTTAAGGTTGAGGATTGATGCTAGGTCCTATGATTGACGAAAACACATTTTCTCGATGGAAAAAAAATCCAAAGTTACCTCTAAACCGAACTATAAACCACTGGTATTCAAAAAATACTTCAAATTAGATCGATGATAGATGAAACTTTGCATAATAACTAAATAACTATAAAACAGGTCTTATGTATTTTTTTTTATTTACCATTATTTTCGCCGTAAAAAGAAATTAAATTACCTAAACTTTTCGAGCCTTGCAGCCGCCAGCACCCCACTCCACCCCGCTCTCACTCAGTCCGCGAGCAGTATGCTGCGAGCGAGATATAAAGTGAATTTAAGCTGAGGTAGGGTAGGCTCTTAATTAAAGAATCCGAATGAATTAAACAGCTATCTAGCCGGTAGCTTGTCGTGATAAACCGACGATCCCATGGTGTTTTATGGAGAAACATATCTTTATGGAAACACCATTAACTTTTAGTATTATACTTAAAAATTTAAATTAAATCATATTCTCCGGTTCGACAGGAAAGCTATTAACAAATTCTAATTATGTTAATAGCCTACATAAGGTGATGTTGATAATTAATTCTCTAATGAGACCACTTTAATTAATATTCCACTTGTTTCTATTAGAAATTAATTAGTATTTGAAGTTAATTAGAATTCAATTTGCGAAAGAAGCAGTTTGACTTTGTGTGAAAATTGTTTTATTACACATAGCAAAACTAATGTATTTTTTTGCAAGATATACCTACAAGAAGATTTTTTTAAGGATCCGATCTTAAAAGGCATAAAAACCAAAAAAATAACTTTAATTTGGGAAATCGGTGGCAAAAAACGTTAATTGTAAAGCAAAGACACCGACTTCCGAAATTAAAGTTATTTTTCACATTTTTGTGTTTTTTTGGGATTCGGTTATTTTTTTTTTGTAAAAAGTTTTTATTTTTCACTTTTTAGTTGTGGTACCTACCCCACACAAATTCAAATACCACTACGAAGCTAACTCAAAAACTGCGCAAACAAAGTTAATAAAATTTATATGGGACCACCTCTGAAGCATGATCTACCAAACAAAAAAAGAATATTCAAAATCGATTAATAATTGACGGAGTAATCGCGTAACATAAACACAAAAGAAATAAAAACATACAGACAAATTGAGAACCTCCTCCTTTTTGAAGAAGTCGGTTAAAAACGGAATCGCTACTGCTGAGCATGAGGTTCTCGGTTCGATTCCCGGATCGGTTAAAAAAATTTCGGGGTTTTCTAATTGGAATTTCTCAGTAGCAAGCCGCAGTCCGGATTTGTGCCCGGTTAATGGCAATAGGCTCGCCCCCTATTACATGGGACTTAGACATAACTGGTGAAATGTGGGAGCACTACTACCCCTCGGCCTTACCCTTCGAGGAATACAGGCGTGATGTTATATTATGTTTTTTGTCCGTTTGTCACCGAGTTTTTTTACCAGGGGATATCATGATGCTTATGGTGTGCAAATGCAACGATTCAATGCCAGAATAGAGTTTCTTCTTGGATATTCTACGACATTTTAACTACGTACCAAGTATTATTAATTTAATCTGGCATGAAAATAAATCACACTAATTGCATACTAAATACCAGTAAATGTATTTATAGTTCAATTCAACAAGAAATATGAAGGGCAATCAATTGAAGAGGCTCGGCCGAACCTTCTTATATTATATACAACTAGCGACCCGCCCCTGTTCCCCCGATTTTTACGGCTTGAGAAAACATGGAGATTTCTTTATTATAATGTATGTTAGTTTAAATAATTTGTTTTATTTCAAGCTTTTTAGTTTTATTAATTTGGAATTAACTTATTACTACTAACTTTATTTTAAAAAACCTTCCCCTCGTTTTTTTTTTTGTATTTGTAGAAGAAATATATAAAAATCATATGTATAGCCTATGTTACTCCCACACTTATATTGCCAACTTTTTTTTTGATAAAACTAAGTAGGTATTTCAGATTTCAGAGAGGGAAAAAGAATTGTACAGATTTTGAAAAAAGAGTAGGTATTATTTTTGAAACAGCAATTTTCCTCTTTTTCGGAAATCTTTAAAAAATTGGTGCGAAATTTTTTGCATCCAGGTTCGAATAAGTTAGATTTTCTTTCTCTTTGACCGATCATATGAAATAGAAGTAACTTATGCAGAAAAATTTGAGAAGGATGATGCAGTAAAGGAAGCAAGAGCGATCGAAGCGAACTCGAAAATTTTAGCACCCCGCCTGGGAGAGGCTGGGGTAGGTTAGAATATCTCAGAGAATGCTGAAGTTGCAGGAATTGATTCAATACAAAGTCAGAGTTGATAAAAAATACAGTATTTAATCATACTTTTACTGGATTGTTGATTATAAAGTACGCCTATGCGAAATAGATACGGAGGTACCCTAGGGGATCGATCTCTGGATTGAGATTCTGGTTTCTCACATTTTGGGGGGGGGGGGGGGGGGTTGAACCCCCAAAATCCCCCCCGTGCCTACGGCCCTGATGTCACATGTCTTCGAATTTTTGGTTCTAGGACATGCCGGTTTCCTCACGATGTTTTCCTTCACCGTTTTGAGAGCAGTGGCGATGAAATAATATACACAAAGTAAAGCGCCTGTCAGGGTTCGAACCTACGACCTACAACTCGTAAGTCGTGGCCGTTACCACTGGGCCACCACTACTTTGTTTTATACTATGTAGGTAAGTATTGAATTGATGAGTCGTCTTTGTAAATAGGTACTTAGACAGACATTCCAATTTGCAGATTACCCTGCTAGTTCCACCGTTTAGTACTGGCATTTATAAGACTAAAGCATGACACATAACTTAGAGTTAACGAGACGATAAAATAATGTACGCACCAGACAGTAGGATTAGGTATTGTTACTAATAGAATTGTAAATGCAAAAGTTAATTTGCCCGAGTGTTTTCTTTGGCAACTGATTAAATTTTTTGCAGAGTATTTGGAAAAGGACAAGGAACAGTCAGATATATTCATTGACTATGCGATGCCCGCGGCTTCGCCTGCGTGTATGTCGGTTATTATATACTAAAACCTTCCTCAAGAACCACTCTATCCATTGGTGAAAACAGCATGAAAATCGGGGCATAAGTTTTTGAGTTAATCGCGAACAGGACGACAGACAGGCGCGGTGGAGGACTTTGTTTTATAATATGTAAGGATTACCAAATTGACACACTACGTCAATTTGCATTGTTAATAATAATTTCTTATAACTGTCAAATAATGACAGTTGCTATTTGAATATTGATCCCACGGTGTTTGGAAACGTAACTGAGAGGATTGGGACCAAATTAAATCTACCAAAGAAATCTACTCAATTATTTTATTCTGTGTATCGTATCAGTTTCTTTCAGAAAAAAAATTGTGTTACGAATGTTTGAGAGAAAATCTTCCTACAAAATTGCGAAGACGCATAAAATTGGTAACGAAGTGTACATATATTCTGTCCTGAAAATCCTGAAATCAAATTCTTGGCGATTGACGTCAAAAGCAATATGCTGAAAAGGAAATAAATTTGTTTTTTTATTTTGTTTCAGGGTCGGTATGTACTCTCGAGGGTCTGAACGGAATTCTATTTGTCAGGCGCCTTAATGAAAGTTCTTTAAAAAAAAAAAGATTGTGACGAACTGAGAACCTCCGCCTTTTTTTTTTAACTGGTTAAAAATAGTCACATATTCCTGCTAAACAAGTGATCTGACCAAGATTGTGACTGCACTTTAAAAGAGACTGACTTCCTGAGTTTGTTTCGCCATTTCTTCCTCCATCTACCTTCAGATACCAGAGAATCCTACGATCCTTTCAGGGGGCCCACCACCACCGCTTACCGCAGTATTATTTTAATCTTACTTCAGTGGGGGAAATAGATGGAGCTATAAGTCCCGTAGAGCTTCATCTCTTTCCTACACTGAAGTAATATTAAAATAATACTGTTGTAAGCGGGGGTGGTAGGCCCCAGGTCTACCGGAATCTAGTTTGCACTTTTTAAAAACAACTGAATATATATATTTGCCGAATTCCTTTTAATTAATTTTATTAAAAACAATTAATTAAATTATTTTATTTAACCGACAAAAAAGAGTAGGTTCTCAAGTCGGACAGTTTTTTTTTGTTTTAAACTGCTTTTAGCTTTACCTCTTTTTTTATGCGGTAAATGTAAGCACTGGTTTAAGTTAAATATCATTTACATTTTTATTTCACATTCAGGTATTGCAAAAATATTTTTGGGTCGCCGCCAAAAATGCGCGGTATTTCACAGTTTGCGGAATTCCTACACCACCGCTACCACAAAAATTAACCGTAGTACGAAACAGTTTAAAATGTAAAAGTTTCGTTTCAATTTTAAGCGTATTAAGTTTAAACTTCTTAATTGTTTACCTTCCAAGGTAAGCGGATATCTTGAGCCAATCAATTAGATTACAATAAGCTCGAATTAGCCGAAGATAATCTTTGTTGACTCGACCTCAAGTTTCCACGGTTCCTTAAAGCCTCGTACAAACAGGCGCGATATCGCGGGCGCGACAGGCATCGGTACCTTTGTCGACAAAGGTACCGCTGCCTGTCGCGCCTGCGATATCGCGCCTGTTTGCACGAGCCTTTAGTCAGCACCTCAGTCCACTCCACAAGCTTGTCTTTCCTCAGAGCACCGTTCATTCGCGTGTTGAAAGTCTATCCTTGGCTTTTGTCTTACCATCAAAGCGTATGATGGGAGTTTTTCCAAGCATTAGGGTCTTATTGGACATTAAATCTATTGATTAATTGCTTAATATGCCGTGACATGAACCCATCAATGTACCAAGCACGTATTTCGTATTTATTTTCTGTGAAGCTTACACCGACACGTCCACCAAGTCTGTTCGATGTATGTTTGTAAGATTTATTTGAGTTAAAACATAAACATTGGACTCGGAAGACCAATATTTTCCTTGAGCTTTCGAACATGGGTGAAATGTCTTGAATCTTCTTAAAAGTTATCGGTGATTGTAGGCAAATATTGAAAATTTAAACTTCGTTTCTAGTTTGTTTTAAAGCTCTTTATAGAATAAAATATTTATAAAGTACTTAAATGCTTAATTTAATTTTTTAAACTGCTTAAAAATATTTTTATTGAAAGGAATTAAACAAAGTGTAAAAAAAACCGGCCAAGTGCGAGTCGGTTTCGCGCACGAAGGGTTCCGTACCATTATCTATAAAAACGGCAAAAAAAACACGTTTGTTGTACGGGCCCTTAAATATTTATGTTATTCTGTTTATTAGTATTTTTGTTATAGCGGCAACAGAAATACATCATCTGTGAAAATTTCAACTGTCTAACTATCACGGCTCATGAGATACAGCCTGGTGACGGACGGACGGATAGCGGAGTTTCAGTAATAGGGGCCCTGTTTTACCCTTTGGGTACCCTAAAAAACCTTCAGAATGCTTTAAATTCATAATAAAATAAACAGTAAACCCAAAAAAATACTCCGTTTTCCCTTTCACACGAGCTTTCTTCATACCTCTCCGAATCTCCGAGCAACACATGCCCCGAAAAGCTACAGCTCAATTCCGAACCGCCACCAATTATTCAATTTGCTTCACTAAATATATTTCCTGTACCAACTCAACGGTAACCGAAAGCGAAACGCAACTAAAATAACATGTTTCAAGACTCGTAACCATTAAAATACCGTCGGCCCACGCATTCAGAGCCTACCACACATCAAACACACCAGTACAGTCTTTATTACTGGGAAAGAAACGTTCAAATTCCTTTGAGGTGCTTGGAACAGGTCTGCAATCGTTTTCCATAACAGATATGCCAATAACTGGTATGAATTTTATCGATAAAGGAAGAAGTTTTACGTTTTATTGATGTTTTGATGTTACTGGAGGCCTTGAGTTTCCTATGAAGGAGGTAAACGACTCTCGTAGGACGGACTTTTCGTTATTTATCATATTCTTGCCCTTATCTCAATTTATTTGGGGATAACACGTATTCTTCCATTGAGGAAGAGAGAAGCTCGTGGCTACGTAATAACAGCTGCACGGGTCTATCCATCAGGTTAAGCTACACTTGCCTCCGTTCCTCGGAAAGTTGGTCCCGGCTGTCATTTGTGGATCTTTGACAGTCGTTACGGGTCGTCAGAAGCCCGAAAAAGTCTGACAACCAGTCTTACCAAGGGGTATCGTATTACCCAGTTACTGGGTTTTGGAGGTCAGATAGGCAGTCGCTCCATGTAAAATACTGGTATTCAGCTGCATCCGGTTAGACTTAAAGCCGACCCCAACATAGTTGGGAAAAGGCTAGGCAGATTATGACGTATTCTTCCATATTGCTCTATCCGCCTATTCAGTAGTCAGCCCCTTTCCAGCCATATCATCTTTCACTGCTTAGCTTTCCTGACCATCCGAAGGTTGTGTGTAAGAGATCGCTATTATCGACAGGAGCTGAGCTCCCATTGTACATACTTTCATTCGATGTGTCCTATTTTAACTACCATTTATCATGGAACACCTACCGTCTATCCAAAACTTGTTCTGGGCACTTGTCAGAGTAATCTCGACTCTACTCTGCAATGCTTATTTTTTTAGCTGCTTTAACTTTGCCATTTGAACCTTTTTGGCGTAGCCGTGAGGCGCACACTATTATTGTTAAAACACTATTTTTTACTTTATATTTTGTTATTTGTATTTTGTGTTTCACGAACTGTGTCCAAATAAACGTTATTCTTTCTTTCCGTTTCCTTGGTCCCTAGTAGAAGTATTATCCTTGCGGTCTTCCTCTTTATCTCAATATTCCCTTCTAGGAAAATTGTAGTCAGGGTACTCAATTAAATTGACATTTACATTGAAAAATTGACACTACATTAGTTTGCCATGGTCATTTCATACAACCGTCAGAGAATGAGTTGTGATTTTAATATACGAACAATTTAAGTCGTTACTCAATTTGCTTACCAATTAGTCCCCTGATTTTAGCTACAATTTAGCCTGTTTCTATTATTTCTTATTTGAAAATACGGTAGAAAAAAAAACTGTAAATAAAAATGAGTTGACAAGCCGTTACGGCTATAAATAAAGTGTATTTTCTGCTCATTCCCCGGTAATGGTTATGAGAGCAAGCAACTGCGAAGTGGTATAAGATTACTGCTAGTCTGAAATTGTCGTGAACGCTGACTTGCAAACTTAGGCTATGTAGTAGTAACGGTAGGGGTAAAAACCAGGCTAGGAAAGTTATGAAAGTATCTTGTGCAAGTAATTTAATACCATAACTGTAACACTATGTACAACGCTGTATCCAGAGCTAAGGCTTTCCCATGGCGACAGTCACAATCCTCGAAACTTTCGTCGTTTGGTCCTTCGTGCTTAACGTATCCATATTTTAAATGCGAAAGTAACTCTGGCAGTCTGGGTTAGGACATAGGACACTTTTTATCCCGGTACTTCCCGTGGTATAATTTCCGAGCTGCAAGCGGGCGAAGCCAGGGGCAGAAGCTGATTGGTTCTCTATTAACAACTGGGAGCCTACCACCACCGCTTACAGCAGTATTATTTTAATCTTACTTCGCGGGGGAAAGAGATGGAGCTATACGTCCTGTAGAGCTTCATCTCTTTCCTACACTGAAGTAATATTTAAATAATACTGCTGTTAGCGGTGGTGACAGGCCCCCTGACGTCATTTTTTAACGATAAAACCACAACCAAACGTTTCCACTGCCCTTTTGCAGTGCAAGCAACAAAATGCGAGCATGCATTACAGTTTCGCAATTCTTTTTTAAATTCAGCAATTAGCATTGTTCACGATAACGAAACAGACAGGTATGTAGGTTAGTGCATCGATAAATCTTTATCTACGCACTACTTGACTCGCTTTGTAGATAAGCTACCGGTTTCGATGCTATTAAGTGTTAAATTAACTTTGTAATTGGTTAGTCCAATAGAAACACATAGCATAATCAGCCTATAATGTTCCTACTGCTTGGACACAGGCCTCCTCTCAGTGAGAGGGAGCAGGCCGTAATATACCACGCGGGCCAAGTGCGGGTTGGTAGATGTCACATGTCATCGATTTTTTGGTTCTAGGACATACCGATTTCCTAACAATGTTTTCCTTCACCGTTTTGAAAGCAATGGTGCTGGAATAATTTACACAAAGTAAAACGCCTGTCTGGGTTCGAAACTACAACCTACAATTCGTAAGTCGAGGCCGCTACCACTGGGCCACCACTATTCAGAAATACATGAAATGATTTATTTATGTCTGACTTCAGACACCAGGGGGTCTAGACAAGTGACAATCGCTTTAAAAGCATTTCGTATGTCTACAACGGCTTTTAACAAGATTGACATAAGCTTTTCGGTAGCATGTTAATCCAATACATTTTTGACATTTCCATCATCGTTCTTGCTGATAGAATGTCACTTTTTTTAGGCCCTCTGGACACCATGTGGGCTGTCCAAACTAGACTGCAGACGGCTTTCAACAAGATTGACATAAGCTGTTCGGTAGCATGTTAATCCAATCCAATACATTTCATCATCGTTATTACTGATAGAATGTCACTTTTTTAGGCCCTCTGGACACCATGTGGGCTGTCGAAAAGATTGCAGAGAACTGTTGGATAACGAATGAAGTCTACCTACTAAGAATTTGATCATACAGACTAAACACGCGAGGAAGCACTAACACTGTCTTACATAATAAAAAAGATGATAAAAATGTGGAACAAAATCTTCAAAAGAAAACATTGCTATACGCATCTAGGCCAAATTAAAATAAGTGGGCTTCCACCACAAATTGGGCTGTTCCAATCTTGCCAACTTCACGCACAGACCAAGGTGCGGCCGCGGTTTTGAATACCAGCATAAAAATAATCACCACGCACTCTCGGCTATTAAGTCGATACAAAGCAATCTATTTAATTAAACTGAAGTTCCGAAAGTTTATTAATATGTAAATCATGGACTAAAGGATACAGAGACCAAACCCAAAAGTTTTAACAGCTCCAAAGGACCAGTTTAGGTTCTGCCCTGTTTGTATTTGAATTTATAATCAAAGGATAAGAAGCAATTACTAAAACCAGACTAATTGTTTTTAGACAGTTTAATTTATCGTTTTCCGCACCATTCGGAAAGGGAACGGCATTTAATAATCCAGGAAACGAAACGTTGAAAACGCCGAAGAAACACAAGGTCTATTGCAGAAACTGGCGGACGGACGGCAAAACGCATACGGTTCAATTTCTAAGCGCTTCCGGAAATAACCTGGTTGCCTGGTTGCAACATGGCGGGCGGTCGAGCGTGCTTCCACTATCATTAGTTATTCGACGGAGAATCACTGCAGTTTCGAAAACAATTTCACCAAGGTCTGTATGTAACGTTACACAGCGGAACAATGACCGATGAAGAACTGTTTGCATGACGTTACCTAATACGCCAATGGCGTGCGCAGTTTTGACAGCCACATGATGATGTGCACGATATAATAGATGGGTTGGCCTGGTTGTATCGAGAGTTGTTACGATAATCATGAGAATTCACGCCGGACAAACTGCCCGTTGGGTAGAGGACATCAATCAAATGAGCCCTGAACATTTTCGTGACGGTCCAATTCAGGAATTTGGCAATATTAGGAATGCTGCTTCTGTTCCAATAAACGATTTCGGAAGCGAAACGTATCCAAGACGAATTTAATCAAAAATTCCATCATACGTAAAATCGCGCATCCAATCAAAGGGACTACAGCAGAAAAACTAATTTGTATCTAATTGGCCACTATTGGGCTTCTGGAATCCCCCAAAAGTAATCAACCACAACCAGTTTTGAAATTAGCGATGCAAAATGAGTCAGAGGCGGAATTTTTTATCATGACTTAGCGTCTGCCTGTAAGCGCTCGTAATACCAATTTGAGACATCTAAGTAATTAGGAAGTCTATTCCGAGCTCGAGGCAGAGTCGTTGACACATGCCCCGGCTTATGATAAACGACTACCATGAAATTATAATGCCTTGACCTTGAACGTTCAGACCTTATTAATAAACCATAGCTCAAAAGATCATCTCTTCAAGGTGAGATCGAAAATATTCCAAGATGTTATTGTAAAATGGTTTTGGCACGAAAATTGCATTTTAAAAGAGGTTAGTCTAAAAATATTACGTTGAAATTGGGTCAGCCTTTTCGTTGGGATGATAATTATTCTTTTGTCTTGCCAGCAAACTTGTTGGACTACAATTTTTCCAATTTACTGCACACTGAGTCTTGGTTAGTTTTTCTTTTTTCTTACTTAGTAGAAACATCGTTACAAATAGGTTTTCATATCCCGAGACTCTGTCTTTGACAACTTGTTGGAACATTTTCTTATTCTGAGTTCATTTTCGTATTTTTGGTATTTTTTTTTCGTTCATGATTGCTTAATGTCATGTATACCTTTAATGTGCATTGAGCAGAGATCGTCCAATTTAAAATCGCCCGCCCCTCCACTGCTTATGCCTGCCATGCTTACACTTTTCAAATCTTTGCATGGAAATTTTAATGGAGAGGCGTGCAGTTTTAAATTAAAAGATCTCTACCAGTGCATGGAGCAAGGAATGTCTTCAAAGCATTCCTTAAAATGTCACAATGGTAGGAAGTCAAACAACGAGGCAGAACAACCCGACTAACATTTTTGGCGATCGATATTATTCACCATAGCAAAGTTCATCGTTCTTGAATCAAGGCCATATCGCATAAGCTAATGCCATAAGGACGTCCCCAACTATATGGAGCAATGACCTTTAATACTTTTGTCACACGTTCGGTCCCCATAGGTGTCCCCAAATATGCCGTTTAGCCCGCGGCAGAAACCATTACGCCCGCCCCATCTTTTCCCTTTGGATTTGTGAAGGTAATATAGCGGTACACCGTGAAACTTGGTTTCCCAAAGGGAATAATGCTTGAATCTATGTTAAATACAACGCTATATTCTGGACGGAGAATATGATTTTGACTTTTGAGTATTTCTTTTTGAATGTTGGGGAGACGCAAAAATAGTGGGTTGATTAGCAGTGCAAACTTGTCAAAGTCACGTTGCAACAATTTCATATTTTAACACCTTTCGTTTTATACTCCCTGCGCCAAATAGACGTGACTGTTACATAGTTTCGTACATTAAATCACCATGAATAAGAAATAATTGCATTTTAATACTACCAGTATAACTCGAAGATAAAGATATTATTGTGCAGTAAAAACTATGTCAAATATGTCCCAGTTGTCCTTGTGTGAGTCATTTAGTTGGTACTTAGCAACAGTAAGTAATAAAACCGCTACTGCAGCAACACTTCTGTTGCTCAATATGCATTGAATACTTTGTACGGGTAAGCGAAAAGTAATATTGTCATGGTGCATTACGATTTTACGAGTTCAAGGAGTTTTTCGTGGCACGTAGGTTACTTTAGCGCAGTGGCAAATCTATACTTCACTACATTATTATAAAACAAAGTCCTCCACCGCGTCTGTCTGTTCACGAAAAAATGCACCGATTTTGATGCTGTTCTTACCAATGGATAGAGTGGTTCTCGAGGAAGATTTTAGTATATAATTTGTCAAGCGAGCGAAGCCGCGGGCATCAGCTAGTAAATAATAAAGCTGAGTTTATTTGAACGCGCAAATTTTTGGAAGGATTTCTCAAATCCGACTGGTGGATTTAAAAACTGATTTTTGAATTTGATAGATCAATTCTTGAGGAAGGTTATCTAATATCACGCTACGACCTTATTAGTCGAGTAAAACGAAAAAAAGTCAGAATGAACGAAGTAACGTGGCACAGCTATAGTATATATAAATTTATGGCAAAATAAGAAATTTCATCCGTACGAAGTCGCGGACGGAAGCTAATATGGACTAAAATGCGGTATATGTATATTTGTGGATCATAATCTTATGCCATTGCAATTTTGGATTGGGGTTGTTGAAGCGTTAAAGAAGTTTTAAATCCTTTCTACGTTTATTATGTAACACAAACACTTAAAGGTTTTAAAAAAACTCGTTTCAAGTAGGAATATGAAGAAAACTCGGCAGGTCGCTGAACGTAACATGAGAAACTAGCCGCTCGCGGATAGAGGAAATTATCGGACGCTTCCTAATCAACTTTGTATCTTACAACGAGGCGGATCCTCTCAGAATAAACTTAGTTTGTGACTACTTTTAAGCCTGGTATTTGACTTTGAAATTGGACAATTGATAACTACATAACTATAATGATCTTTACTGGATGACGCTGGCTGGCACAAAAAAGAGGCCTGTGCCCAGTGGGTGTAGGCAGGTTCTGGAAGATGATCATGATAACATTATAAAAGCATTGAAACACGTCATCTTTCAATAACCTTTCCAAATAAAATATCATGAGCGTACTGCGTACCTAGAACCTTTAAATACAGGCAATTATTACAACAGCCTTATTTTTGTTCACTTTGTAAGCTAAATCGGCTACGTAAACGCTAGTACGAACCGGTCTGGTGACAGGCGACCTTGCCGGCCGTCCGTTCAGACCGAATCGGCCGTTATCCCATTCCCGAATTCCATTGATGCCTTTAATCTGGGCCGGGCCGGATTACCGACTTAGCTGACGACGGTTCACGAATAGTTTATTTGATACGAGTTTTTGCAAACGCAGAGTTGATTGTTTTATGTCTTCATTTTAGGTGACAAAATCGATGGTTTTCGACCGGTAACTGACGGTTTGGGTACAGTTGTTTGTAGATAATTTCACGCCTAATCTGCGGGGCGATTCATTGGGTAACTAGAATGACTTAATGCAGGTTTTCAGGCATTTGCAAAGAGTAAAACGTATAGTTTTAGTTCTTAAAGATGAGACCTGTCTTTTGAATTTTTGTTGCACTGTTGGTTTTAATGGCATTCAAAGCGCTTAGGACGCGACAAAACTAACGGCAAGTTTTGGTAAAAATACAGTACTGCCAGTTTTTGTCCAAAATTCTTGAGTTTTTGCAGAACTGGGTGCTTCGGTATTAAGAGACTCCGCTTTAAGTTGTCACCAGATTTTAAATCGTATTCAACGGAATGTTGACGATTATCTTAGTAGTGGAATTATGCGTACAAATTGTGTCAAACTTTAGGCCTCCAAGATTACCGCTGAACACAAGGTTTTAGGCATCTAATCCTACCTAGAATCTTGAGGGTTAAGATTTGGATTACAACTTTATAATCTAGAGTCGGATGATCGTTAGACGTAGGCCTAAGTTTTGAAGGTTTCGTGACGATGTTCATAATAAAGGGATTAAAACTTGGTACTTAGACAGTATTCTTATGGTTGAAGGTAAAAGTAAAGTCTAGGTGAAGTATTGTTCATTAGGTTTTTTAAGTACTAAGTGAGCAAATCTGCGTAATGATATTCTCGTCTTCGTCCGTTATTTTTCCTATAAGACTTGATCAAATAATATCTTAGGTCTGGCCTTGTTTCTTGGATATCTTTGATTTGATATCTTTGGTCTATAGGAATTCGCTGATGGATATAATGATTCTCCCCAATCACACGCTATTTAACTCGATCTTCGCTGCTACTAGTCACCTTGCGAAGATCGTCGCTTCACCCAGATTGAGCGGATCTTACAACAACTTGGACATATAGTGACCTTAGTGGTGATGTTCTTCCTGCCAGGGTTGCGGGAAAGTTCGAAAGGGATACCGGGGCCCTTGGCAACAAGCAACTGAAGGAACACGGGTGGGTTTTAGTCAGTAAAAGTCTGACACGCCCTCGCGCCTCCGCCCAGAGCGGGAGAAGTCATATGACGATGACCTATCCTCAAATAAAATAAAGTGCTGATTTTCTTCAGAAAGGTCAGGTCCGTAGTACTCGCAACAGGCGTGCGTGTGTGACCAGATGTATGAACGTAAACGAAGCAAAAGTAGTATGTAAGGATCGTAGCAGGTGGCGTTCTGTAGTTTCTGTCTACCCCCATTGGGAAGACGGGCTGAGTTTATGTATGTATGTATTTACAAACGAGTTGTAAAAAACAAGACAAGTGATGCCCAATTTCACGTTCCGTTATCATGGTTCGACCCGAATGGTACTGTTTTAATTACTATTTGATATTACTCATATGTGGAGCGACTAGTATTTAAGTACTTGGTCGTTTTTTGTTGCCACTCCAGCTAAGAACGTGTTAGTGTGATTATTAGTGCAAACTAAATGAAACGAAATTAAACTTCAGTTCCGAAAAATTATGATTATAATCAGCTCTTGTTTGAACAGTAAAATATGAATATCTACTTTCCTATTGTAACTACTTTTGAGGTTCAAGTTTAAGAAATATAGAATTAAAAACCGCATTTTTACGAATCATTGGAAAATAATGTTTTTGAATGTGATGTCGCTATGTAAATGATTCATAAAAAAATTAAAACGAATTTTATTATCGTCATAAAAAACGTACTTTTAAAAATTAATAATCGACCGTTGCGGACCCGCCATAATTTAGGACAATTATATATTTTTACAACATTCAAAGTGACCCTAAATAATGACGAGTCCTCAGCCTAAAAACAAAGTAGGTTTATGAAAAAAAAAATAACACGATTTGTAAGTTTATGATGGTAAACATGGCGGAGTGCCAAATAGGTGACCGCTTCGTTCAGTCGGCTGATACGACTGGCTAAAATTAACTTTGTGTTAATGTCTTTAACAATCCATTCAGGAAATGAGATAAGTACATTGAAAATAGAATTAGGACACATCGTTGTTGATATTGTGAGTTTCTTGGGGAGACAGCAGCGGATGGAAAATGGTACCGATTCTGTTGTTCACAAACTAAACTAAATTTAAGTTCAGTGCATCTTTTTCTTTCTATTTCATTTAGAAAAGGACAGAAGATAAATTTTAGTTTAGTACTGTCAAACTGTCACTATTCCCTACAAGTTTAGACGCGATTAAAAACTTGCCTACTAAAATTACGTCAATTTATGTCAGGCGCTGATTAATTTGACAGGACTAAACTAAAATTTATCTTCTGTCCTTTTCCTAGTGAAATAGAGAGAAAAAGATGCACTGCACTTAAATTTAGTTTAGTTTGTGAACAACAGAATCGGCACCAATATGTAAGTATAATTCTTCTAAATTAAGTCGGTTTACGTGTCCGTTTGACCGCGTTGTTCTTCTAAACTACGCAACGGAATTTGATGCGGTTTTCAACGTCATTTAGAGAAATACCAAACAAAAAAAAATCATCGAAATCAATTCATAATTGGCGGAGTAATCGCGTAGCAAACACACAAAAAATAAGACGCAATTCCTACAGACGAATTCAGAACCTCCTCCTTTTTGAAGTCGGTTAAAAATGAATGCAACAATAAATGCAGTAAGTTGATCGATTGGATGGTAATTCCCCAGTTGCATTGTACCTAACATTACTATTCTTTGTCAATTAAAGTAAGTATGTTTATTAGTCACTTAACTGCAAGGTATCTAGCAAAGAGGCTCTATACATTATAATAGTTAACTGGATGCTACATGCTTTGACAAAACAAAAATGATTATTACAACAATAGCTATGTAAGAGAACTTTGCAAACCAAACTTTTCAGATTTTTGGGTTAGGTAGCAAAACAATCAATTCTTAAAATTTCACTATGTTGTCACACAATTTTTTTGGTAATGATAACATAACATCATGCAAGTTCCATGTAAATGTAATGGTGAGAAATGTTATTTAAAAAAGTAAGTAAATGGGACTACACTCGCGACAATCTAAGAAGTCCGTTTTGACGTTACGTTGTCGTGCTTGTAATAAAGCGTTATGCCTTGAGATTTTAAGCAATGTAGATAAGTCTTCGATTACAAACTCTCTAAGTTTGTTTAATCGATATGTCTCGAAAATCAGAAAAAAAAGAATCCAATTTTTTTTTTCATCACTGCACAATGGATTTTTATAGCTGACAAAACGAACTTCTTAAGATTGTCGCGAGTCTAGTCTAGTATAATGGGACCTATTTTTAATAATACTGGTGAAATGTTGGTGTGTTAAACACTGCTGCCTAACTCTTCAGCGAATATTAGCATGATGTTACGTTATAATCAAGAAAAATTGTACGACATTAGCCATAACATACAGTCATAACATTGCGACCAATGCTTGAGTTTAGACCATTAAATAGGAAACAAATGTGCTATTGGCAATTAGCGAGTTCTGGCCTTGTACAAAGGTGCCATATGTCAGTGATGTCATGAAATAAATACTGTTCTTAACTAACTTGTGATACTGGTATTTAAAAATACATACATAAAATCACACCTGTAATCCCCGAAGTGTTAGGCAGAGGTGTACTTATAGTACACCCACATTTCGCCAGATATGTTTAAGTCCCATGTAATTGGGGGCACGCATATTGCCATCAACTGGGCACAAATCCAGTATTTAAAACAGTAGACAAATAAACCTAAATATAAATACCTGTAAACTACAATTTGTTGATGAATTGTCACTTCTAGTGTTTTATTCAGTATGTCCTGATAACCTGTACGCAATGTTATCTACTAGAGGTGTCATGTAAAAAACACTCAATAATTTAAGTAAAAAAAAAAACAATCTGCCTAGCCTATTCCCAACTATATTGGGGTCGGCTTCCAGTCTAACCGGATGTAGCTGAATACCAGTATTTTACATGGAGCGACTGCCTATCTGACCTCCACAAACCAGTAACTGGGTAATACTATACCCCTTGGTAAGACTGGTTGTCAGACTTTCGGGCTTCTGATGACCTGTAACGACTGCCAAAGATCACCAAATGACACCCAGGACCAATGGCTTAACGTGCTTTCCGAGGCACAGAGGAAACTCGATATGTAAAGATGGTCACCCATCTACGGACCAACCCCGGCAAGCGTAGCTTAACCTGATGGATCGACCCGTGCGGCTGTTATTCCTTAGCCACGAGCTCCTCAATAATTAGTATTCATAATTTATAATAATAATTTAGGTAAAAAAAATCTGAAATATTCGATAAGTTTTTCGGTACATTATTAAATTGTTTAGCTGTACTGTTGCTGTGGCATTGATTGTTATTTTTACTTTATCAATATTTATTAATATGTATGACATAATTGTAGTTATTTTGATTTACCTGTTAGATATAATAAAATATGTGATAAATATATATAGTTTATAAACCAGGATACTGATAACAAAAATAAATTTGTAATCAAGTCAAATGATTCATGTAGTTAAAATTGCAATCTATGTATTACAATTACATAACCCCTCCTATTTATTTTGGATTCCCTTGTCAATTTTGTTATTAACATGGGTAGGTTTCTAAATGCAGCAAGTTAATATATTCTTTGACATTTTAACAGGTATTAGATTGTAATTTTTTCTGTTATAATTAATTGGTTTGAGTATTATAAACACTTGAATTAAAATATTTTATAAACTTGAGAACTTGACATTTTATGTAAGTTTTATGACTGATGATTAAGGAATCTTAACAACTTAGTTAGTTAGTATGTATCACAGTAATGATTATACTCCACAGTATTATTTTTTATTGTGGGAAAATTCCTAGGATGGATACATTATTATTACATTAGGTCAAGAACAAATGAGATGAAAATGTTTGTGGCCATCAGATAAACAGTGTCAATGACATAAATTAAAATTGTTTACATTGAGTTAGAAATAAGTTGTGAATGAGGAAACTTTATGCAACTTTTTGTGTGGATTATTTATGTTATTGTATTTTATTTACAAGATGTTTATGGAATGTTATATGTAGATATTCAGACAGTAAGACAATACAGTGAGACCACTTTAGAGTGAATTCAAATGTTCAAAAATAGTTTCCTACAAAAATAGTTTCCTAACCTATGTTTTGAAAAAGAAATTAACACCTTTCCATCAAGTTTGTGGTGCAGAACTAAGTGAAATGTGGTGCACGAAATGTCTAATGGGTACGTAAATACCTCTCACTGCGATTTCTCAATTTATATCAAACTTTTCAGTGGGAAATAGAGCATGAAGCACGTTCAGTTCAGTGTTTGTTACGTTCAAACAAGTTTTTACGTACACTTGTCGCTTTATGTACGTAAGACAGGTTTTATGGTGTGTACTCATGGCTCTGCAGTGCCGCGAAGAAAGGAATCTTATCAGAATCTTTGCAATCTACTATAATCTTCCGTTATCTCGCCCGGGCGCTCGGCTGTCGCATATCGCGTACAGCTTTCGTGGCATTAAAAAACCGTCACATAAGACTTAAACTAGACATGTAACAAGTTCATGAAGTAACGCGACTTACCTTTAGTCCACAACAACTAAATAAACAGCAAACCGTAATCCAATATTTTATTATCCAGTGATCCTGTTAGAGCGAGGGCACAACAAACATTCTTTTCTGAACAACACTTACAATTTAGTCACTAATAACACACAATAGCACACAAAATGTTAATAGAATAAATAATATTCACATAAAAACACCGAATTATGAGAAACTTGATTAATTTCAACACTAAAATTCGGCAACGGTCGTTAGCATCCCGTTCAAGTTGAAACATCGGCCATCACTAAAAATGTTGCCACATTATGAAAGTCACGTTATTCCCACTTCTTGACTCACGTGTGTTTTCGTTGCCACTACAAAATATAAAATGCCCCTGGAAAAAAGTAGGTATTGAATTTGAGAAAAGCAAAATAATTTAATCAATCGAAAATAATGTTTGCACAATTGCACCCGATGAGTACTAAGAAAAAACAAAGTGATTAAAATGTTTTTATTCAATAATATTCAAGTTGATATTTTAATTAATATTTGCGACTCTCCTCCTTAAGTCGTCTCGTATCATTCTGGAATATGAGTTGTCGGTTTTATAAAAGGAAAAAAAAAAACATGTCAAACAATAAAATATGTAGTCTCCTTACATCAGACACGTGATCGATAGAGGAAATCAATCATTACATTCTAAAAAAACAATAATAACCGTATCGTCCGTTTAATGTATTTGAACGCACCGATGAATAGTCATTTCACGCGTTTTTCCCATAGGGGAAGACAGAAACTACAGACTACGTGCTACGACAAACGAAAAATACTGTGGTCGTACACGCACGCCGGAATTTAAAATATGAATTGAAAAACATTACTGGGTATGGGGTAAAAACATAACCCCATTAAATGGGGTAACTTTTACAAAGCTGGTAACACTGCTTTAGAGTTATCAAATTCCACGTTTGGATACTCGTACCAAAGTTGAAACGTTGAATTTTACGTCAAAATTAAAAAAAAGACGTTAAAATTAACCGCTTTGAAAATGAAATCAAGTTTTGGTTTTGATTTATTATGATGGACTAAATAAACAAAGATCGCATTGTCGATAGAGCATTCAATTTTTAAAGACATCTCCAATGTTTTCCTCTATGCCTACGGAAAGTCTTTTGGTTGTAAGCTGAAACTTAACCGAGCAGAGAAAAATTAACCCGTGATAATATCCGCCTTCGTTATTTCTACTATTTAATAAATCTTTGATTTGGGGAGGCCTTTACTAAGCAGTGGGACAGTTTACGCTAACATGAAATCTGTATCGTTAATTACAGTTCGATTCAAACTTAATGGTGCCGATTCTGTTGTTCACAAACTAAACTAAATAACTACACAGTGGTGCGGATTCTCTTGTCACAAAATTCTCTAAACTAAACTAAAAATCACTAAAATTTAGTTTAGTCCTGTCAAACGATCAAACTCATTCTGAAATAGACTTTAAATGACACAACTTAACTATAATTTAGTTTGACAGCACTAAGATGGCACTGAGATTAGTTTAGTGAAAATGCTATTCTGAATTTGACGATTTAACCAAAAATTTTGTCCTATATCTAAAATCCTCTTACTAAATCTGACTATATTTAATCGCGATTAAAAATGTGTGGAATAAAATTAGATGTCATGAACTAAAATTCAAACCAACACCTCGACTTCAGTTACAAAAAACAGAACTGTATTTTTTTATTTTCTTTTGCTTGTATCTCGAAAACGGTGTGTCCTATCGCAAAAATAATGAAAATTTCGATCCCCTTTAAGACACCCTTTAACCTCTAATTCTCAACATGTTGGTAATTATTTTTTGTATTTTTTCCATACAAAAACTGAAAAATTCCATTAAAAACACGTCGAGGCTGCAGTGTATGCGCGCCTCTGGCTCTAAAAAAAAAACACGGAGTAGGGAAAACAAGTACCAAGTGGAGGCGCGCGGTTGTCAAATTCGATTTTAGTTGTGTCAAAATAAGTTTTAAATTTAGAGAATTTATTTGGTAGAATAGCTCCAAGATTCCCATAGTCAAAAGTAAGGAATTTTAGTGATAGTTTAGTTCGGTGTACAAGAGAATCGGCACCAGTGCATCTTTTTCTTTTTATTTCATTATGAAAAGGACAGAAGGTAAATTTTAGTTTAGTCCTGTCAAATTAATCGGCGCCTGACGTAAATTGACGTAATTTTAGTAGGCAAGTTTATAATCGCGTCTAAACTGGAGTAGTGACAGTTTGACAGGACTAAACTAAAATTTATCTTCTGTCCTTTTCTTAATGAAATAGAAAGAAAATGATGCACTGAACTTAAATTTAGTTTAGTTTGTGAAAAACAGAATCGGCACCAATGGCGGATCGGAAGGTACTTACTCGCTGCGCAGTACCCCTCACCCCCGCTGACACTTGAACTTGTTACTGCTCAGCGACTCGCCTCATGTTCCGAGCCGCCATTATGTTTGAATCGAACTGTAATACTTTTAGATTCAGGAGCTAAATAAAGACAGCGTTTTGCCGATCTTACAGAATAACTTACATTACATTTTCCATATTCCTAGATATTGATAAACTAGATAGCTTCAACTTTCTGACTAACTGACCAACTCTTTGACAATTCAAAAGTACAGGCACTTTTGAATTGTCAAAGAGTTGGTCAGTTGTAGTTGTAGAGTAATGGTTAAATTGAAATAATAATATATAAATGCTTTAAGTTGAGTTAAAATCCCTCATTTTTTTCTGAATCCTGAATAAATTGCCTTTCCTTTATACCTACCCACCGCTGAATAGGGTTATAAGTAATTTGAAGGGGAGTGATTTTGTGACGCTGCCGCCGAGTGTACATAATTAAAATTAAAAATAAAACAACCAGCCTATAGAATATTGAATTTAATTTTAACAATTCCTTCATAACTAAATAAATCGCAACAACGTTATGGTACATTTCAATAGTCGGATTGCTCGACACAAAACTAACGAAGAGACAGCATACCTTGGACAGAGTACAGTACCAATCAACACTTTACAAAACATTGAAATTAATCGATTTTAAATGACATTTAGTAACTTCAAAACGGGAAATATTTAACTGATCCTCAAAAAAAAAAACTTGGTTGATCTTCTAATGATGGATACTTTTTAAATTAATGAGACTCTAAAAACTTTTAGAGCTAGTAATGATGCACATTTTCTTAAATAATTGATCCTTTTTTTAACTTTCTGGCCTTTCTCATAGTTTTTCGCGAACGCTACATCGAGTCGGTCGCAGTTACTTGGCTATTTATTATTTTAGGTCCCCAAAATATAAATAATTTGAGGTTCACAAAAAGAGGCCCAATATCTATTACAGTGTTCAACAATATTTTTAGCAGCGCGAAATTATTAGAGGTTCGAATAAATAAATGCCCTTCAAAACTCCATTATTCAAGTACATTTTTTTATATTCCAATTTATCAGTAACTAAATGTCACTGGGATCGTATAGACAGACGAACAAAGGACATCTGTTTCTTAAATGTTACATCGATTAAATAGATGAGAGTATAAAAAGGCAGCAACGACCATAAAGCGGATATATTATGTACCTAATTGTAACAGGCACGAGTTTGTTAATCCTAACACTGAGTACAAGAGATAAATGTATTATAAGATATAGAGCTACCCCGAATTGTAATACATTGCATTTTAACAAGTGATAAAAAGCCGGTACAGTATGACACAACTTAGATGTAGCATCGGCAAAATTCGTAAAACCGATCATCATCCGAACTGAGTGCGCCTTCAAAATCTCCAATCTTTATTACTGCTTTAGGTGAAAACGATCTTTACCCAAACGTCTAGTCTTATAATCGTCTAGTCCTAAAGTCTTATAACCAAATACATTCATAAAATTGGAATGAATCAAATTTATGCTACATCTAATTTGTGTCGTACTGTAATTGGTGGTGACATTTTAGCTTCAGTTTTAAATTTTTCGTCATAAATACATTTAAAAACATAGAGTTTAAAACAAATTCATGTCGACTAACTTGATTAAGTTTCTTATTGGACTCTCATTGGCGTTTTCCTGGGGGCTTAGACAAGCGACAATCGCTTCGAAAGAGTTTCGTATTTCTAAGACGACTTTCAACAGGATTGACATAAGCTTTACGATAGCTTATATCAGTCCTATATATTTTTGCCTTTTCCATCATCGTTATCGCTGATAGAATGTCATTCGAGTTCTTAATTTAATTCCCACTCTGTGCTTGAAAAATGAGATGACTAAACACCCGTTTTCTGAAACGTTAAAATTAGCTTACAGATCATGTCAAGTGATTTAATTGGCTTTTGTTATTTCAGTTAGCCAATCACATCAGTCACACATAAAATGGCAATCGATCGCAATCAACAATTGCTACATAGTTTTGTAAAATTCGTCTGCTCAACAACGTAACTATCGCAATGAACGTTATTGAACTGTCAAAATGAAACCCATTGCGATCGATTTAAATGTTATGTGCGTTACGTTACATGTGTGGTGTTTATTGAAGCTAAATATTTATAACCACCATTTAGCGGCACTATCATAAAAGACACAAACGCAACATGATTTTAGTAGACATTGTACTGCGAACCGATTTCAACTGGGCTAACATCCTAGAGGACATGTAAATACCTAACACTATCAAAAGTTTACTTCTAAAAATTTCTCACTGAACTTTTGAAATATTTTTTTATAGATATTATTTAATTTATATCGATTTTATAAGGCGTTTTTATAGGGATTTGAATACTGAGACTATAGGCCGACAGCTTAAATGAGTACGTTCCTGAGGTAGCTGCGCGGTGCGGGAGGGGTGACAGTTGTCACATGTTGACGAACCACTGAGCTCTCGCATCACGACACCACACCCCTCCCGCACAGCGCTGCTACCTCAGGAACGAACTCAGTTAAGCGGTCAGCCTATAGTATATCAACAAGAATACTTTAAAGATGGTTAAGTCTAGAACTTTCTTTAAGAACTTGTCCGAAATTGTTCCCATTCAAAAGTAGATTTAAATCCCTCTAACCACGCCTTAACTTATCTAATTGGAATTCCCACAATGAAAATACTATCAATAAACAGTAAAAAGATCTGAAAAAATAGCTACATTACGTCACCTCATAAACTTATGTACAAGACTTTCAAATTACACAAATAATATGATCACTTCATTAAAAAAAATATAAAACTTTTATTTACAACATGTTTTAAAATTAAAATATACAAGTATAGACAAAGTTCTTTGGACTATGGTTTGATAGATATGTAATATCTTTGAAAATGGAACGTCTTTTTGAACATCGATCGAAAGAAAATGGAAGACGCAACGGCTTGTTGAGAGTTTTTAGCCAAAGAACAAAATCTATAGTTGTACATTTAATACAGTCTGCGCTTTTGGCACCAACATAATATTGAACGATTACATTATAAATATAGGTATTTTTTAATACGATAATGGTGCCGATTCCCTTGTTCACAAACTAAACTAAATTTAAGTTCAGTGCATCTTTTTCTTTCTATTTCATTATGAAAAGGACAGAAGATTAATTTTAGTTTAGTCCTGTCAAATTAATCAGCGCCTGACGTAAATTGACGTAATTTTAGTAGGCAAGTTTTTAATCGCGTCTAAACTCGTTTGGAGTAGTGACAGTTTGACAGGTCTAAACTAAAATTTATCTTCTGTCCTTTTCTTAATGAAATAGAAAGAAAAAGATGCACTGAACTTAAATTTAGTTTAGTTTGTGAACAACAGAATCGGCACCATTGTACATCAAAAGCCTCTTAGTGCTTGTTAAATACATAAATATTATAATTATACATAAGCAGCCCTATTGGTTCAATAACTTCTATCTTACCAATTCTCTCATAGCCCTAGGAGGATTTCTTGTGATGTGATCACAGATATGAAACTCTCACACTTCGTACAAGTTCTCGGGTCATCATTCGATATGGGTACTTTCTTTCTTTCCCAAAGGCCAATACATGGTCTAGGACTCAAGGGGTAACAAATATATGAATGTATGGCTGTGTTAAGCCGCGTTTACACTACCCTGCCGATGTTCGCTTAAAACAGAAATTTCACTACAATGAGAAAACGAATGCTCGCTCGTCGTGATTTCGTTTTCACTGAAAGAATGAGCGATTATTTTTAATTTGCTCTGAAAATTATGTAATTATGAACTTGAAATGTTTACTAAGCCTTGTACCTCACGATATCGTGGAGTTTTAATGACTTGTCAAAATATTGAGCAAAAGTAACTTCAGTTTTTGGGACTGTTCAGTTTTATCTCTTGTTTTTACCTTCAGTATTAATTATTAAAAAAATAGCATTTTATTGCAACCTTAAATTCATGCCACCATTTTAATATTTTAAACTGTTTTTAACTTCTTTTCCTTAGCAATATGCCTCTATTGTGAATAAAAATATGAATTAAATATTAATATTACCATTAATTTCATACTGAGGTAATATTTCAGAATTTTTACTTTACATTAACATTCAACATTTTGAAATTCTTACTTTAACTTTAACTTTACTCTCAAAGGGAATTTATTTTATAATGGATTGGGGCCCTTCATAATAATATTTATATGTAATTAGTTAATTTATACTAAAATATACATAATATATGGCCAATTTACTTTTGATTATTACAAGTTTTACATAAGTATACTACGTATAAACATGATTTTGGATTCATGGAATCATTAAATATAGCCAGATTCATAGGATATTCTTTACTAGTTTAACGATACGATTTATCACTCTTTGTAAAAACATTTTCAGGATAATTTCAGGATATTACTTACGTCATCAACTCATCTATGTAACCTTTTCCCAACAATGCTGAATAAAAATATTATATATAACTATTATAATTCAACTATGATCTCGGCCATTTTCAATAAACTCCATGTAAAACTAAGTTTGCATAACCTAGTCTACACTAAGTAACAATCTAAGTAAAAAGCAGCCGAATTTCCTTACAATTTCTAAGCATTCCACAATATGTACCCACCTTTACAATATGCATTAAGTATTATAAGATCACTTTTATCAATTCATTTTAATTTTTATGGAATAAAATAGAAATCAAGATTGAATAAATATAAAATTAATGTATGAAATCTTAAATTAATTTTGGCTGTGTTCAATATATAAAAAAATTGTGTAATAAGTATTTAAAATAGTTATTAAGCGCTTTCTGTTATAAATCATATCATTATAAATGCTGTTGTAAGTACTTAAAAAACTTGTCAATATGAAATAATATTTACTAGTTGTCCCGACAGTCGTTGTCTTGTCCAAATTTCAATAATTCGAACAAAAATCCCATTGAAAAAACTACGTCCAGTTATTCCTGAATTTGAAAATATTCCAGGAAAGTTTTCCAAGTTTTCTTTTCATAAATACCTAATTCGGACTATTAAGAACATTTTAAAATAAATAATAACCAAATAGGTACAGCCGTTTACGTGATGCGCTTACCAAAGAACAGCATTTCATTTTTATTTATGTAGGTATATAGATTACTCCTACTCGTTTCTCCGTGTACTTGTTTTCTTACTCTTTTCCAAAGAAAAAGAGAAAGTTGAGACTCAAAAGTCTCAACTTTCTCTAGTAACAGTCGCCAACGACCCAATTTCCAGCTGTTCCCAGTTCATTTATCATACATTATAATATTTTTACCTCTCGAAGGGACGCGCGCTTTACTTTTGTGGTTACCTAGTATACAAAAACGCGCTGTGAATGTCTGTGTAAACGCAGGAACCCGATACCTTCCGAGACAACCGCGGAGTCGGAGGTGTGTGTGTGTGTGTGTAACGAGCTGACGTTACTCGTCTTCACGCACACATTCACAGCGTGTTTGTACATTTGGTTACCATAAGTAAAACGCGCGTCGCGTCGTGATCTAAAATATTGTAAGTACATGGAACATTATCTGTTTGGCCATGTCTTACTTGGCACGTCTTAAGGTGTGTCTAAACATAAAGCGGCAACCGTGCGGGGTTGGCGCGCGAGGCCTGCCGAGCGCGAATGTTTCTGTCTACTTACAGAAATGTGTCGTGCAAACGCCGCTCAATTTTTGGACACACCTTTATGGTAAACTAAGCTATATAAGGTCTCGAAGGATCAGATACTTGCTGACCATCTCCCATAATTTTCCTTCGACTTAAATCCTTACCTACTTGTTACAATATACAAGGATCTACATTTGATGGTCATTTTCTACATTGTACAGATCACCTTTTGACCTAAGTCCACTTGTTACATACATATACCTACAGTCCAGTACAGTTAGAGTTCGACCGAATTTCATTTTCGGTTTTCGGCAATTTTTGGTAGAAATATCTTTTGTCGGCCATTGTCGTTTTCGGCCAAAAATAATTACGTTCCGGGAAATCAATACTAACAATCATGGATTTCAAAGTAAATCCATCTTTATAAACAATAAAAGCACAACTACTAAGAAATTGCAGAAAATTGCTTTTTCTCGCTCATATCCAATCATTTTCTAAGAAAGGGTAAAAAAAATGAGTAAAGTATTAAGTAAAACGTGTCTTTTAAAATTAATTGATTTAAAGGTTGACCCTGTATTTGAGTTTTCCAAACGATTTGTTTTATTCGGTTTCCTTTTTTGTTTTTGGCCGAAAATGCAAATGAGGCCGAAACAGTTTTCGGTGTCTGCCGAAAAAAAAAATCATTTTCGGTCGGACTCTAAGTAACAGGCGCGTCGGAAAATCTTTATTTTGACCGTAGTCTTAATTGGTAGGCACATTTACAAGGAGTCTACATTTTACTGAACATCTAAAATGTTATTCCAACCTTAGCCCTTACTAGTACATAAATATACAGGATGTGGCAATCTTTCTTTTCACTTTACTTGGTACATATAAAGGGGTCTACAGTCATATCTTTGTTTTGGACCTAATTCCTACATACATACAGGGTGTGGCAATCTCTGTTAGGATCTTCGTCGTAGCTAGGTGCATACCCAGCGCGCAGCTAGGTCCGCTGGTCGCCGCAGCACGCAGTACAGTCGAGGCAGCCCTGCGGGGGACCGCCTCGCGACCGCTATCTCTTGCCGCGACAACCGCCTGATATCTGCTCCTGGAACATTTACGTATCATTTACGCGTTGTCATTTACCGATGTTTTTTTTTACTTACATATACAACATTAGTTTATGTTTATGTTAAACCCGAAAAGGGGTCATAGTACTCATCATTTTGAACAACTTTTTCTACAGGACCAACATTGAAATCGCGAAAAAAAAATCGTCTATTCCATACATTTTGTCGATTTAAGTGAACACAAATGTATGGAACAGCTGATTTTTTTTTCGCGATTTCAAGGTTGGTCCCATAGAAAAAGTTGTTCAAAATGATGAGTACAATGAGTACAACCCCTTTTCGAGTTTAGCATAAAGAAAAACTAATGTTGTATAAAGCAAAAACTACAGAACGCCAACTGCTACGATCCTTACATACTCCTTTTGCCTCGTTTACGTTCATACATCTGGTTACACACGCAACAAGTACTGGAAAAACGACTGTCGTACAAATAACTGTTAAAATTATCTTCAGAAATTATTACCTGTAACATACGCATGGCTTCTAAAAGCTCCTGTTTATCAGCCAATAAACTGGCTGCCTCTTGTTGTGCTGCGTGCACGCACTGTCGTAAAACTGATGCTTCTTCAACTTTCCTGTAATATCCATCACGAAAAAAAAATTAAAGTAATAAAAACTAAAACCCAACTACGACTAAAAAGGTATAAACAAGACACCGCAGACAGACAAATTAAAAATCCGGAGTCACACGTGTTAGGGCATAAATCGAACAGATTACGTGTGACTCCGGATTTTTAATTTGTACATACATTTGGACATAGCCTATAACCAGCGGACGATCAAAACGCTTCCAAAGGGAACAGATGAACATACATACATACATACCGGTCAAAATCATAACCCTCCTTTTTTCTTCGCCGTAGTCGGGTAACAAGTTTGAATTACGCAGACAAGAATTTTAAAAGCATATCAGTGTTTATTTTTGGTCAACGCCTGCTTGTAGTGACGTTACTTGAAGTATTAATTGGGGAAATCTGTTTTTTTTTTATCGTGTTTAGATAATTGATACCCATCACGTCTGCGGAGTTTCTGTTCTAAGCTATGGACTAATCACGTGAGGTAAATCGACCGATGCCGACAGAGTTTTTAAGCTCCAAAAACGCTGCATCCGGGTATTAAACATGGCATGGTTCTTAGACAGCTGTAAACCCCGTTTTTCAATATACATACAGGGCAGTGGAAGAATTTTTAATAATATTAGAGTTATCAGCTTTTTTACAAAGACCCAAATGCATTATGTTAAGCAACATACCGCTGTTATACCGAGACAGAAAAGGGCTAAGTTTCGCAATCTCTTATATCATCCAGTTGGCCATAAAGATATTTATAAGAAAAATGAGTTCAATATGTGTATATTAATTTATAATACCCTACCAAATGAATTAAAATTATGGCAGGGTAATTTTTTTAAAACGAAATTGACAGAGTGGTTACAAAAAAAGTGTTTCTATAGCATAAAGGAATTTTTACAACATAAAATATTTGATTAGAGTAAGAATTAATGAATTTATTTTAAATTAATTAAGGACATTTGTATGTATTAATAATGCGTGATAATAATGTAATAATAATATACTTATAATATAATCTGCATGATAATTGTGACATACAATCTTGAATAATTTGCATGCTTGCTTGCAGGATAATACAATAACTTTAAGGCTATAAGATCTTCCTTTGTAAGCAATGTATTTTCTTGCAAAAAAACAATTTGAATTTGAATTTCGCTAGCTAAATTAATTAGACCCTGTTCACCAAATTATTTGTCAAATATACACCTGTTATTAAAACGCAATTTCCTTTCCCGCTACTCGTATAAGGCCTTTTTTTTTTTTTTTTTTGGGTGGGAAATCATCATATGACTTCTCCCGCTCTGGGCGGAGCGGAAGGGCGTGTCAGACTCTTACTGACTAAAACCCACCCGTGTTCCTTCAGTTGCCTGTTGCCAGGGTCCCGGTATCCCTTTCGGACTATTCCGCAACCCTGGCAGGACTCGTATAAGGGCTGATTTTATCAAAGTAAAATTGTCGTCTGACAGTTTTTGTATGGAAAAAACTGTCAAAAATTCAAAATTTATTCGCAGGATAACGGTCAGTTTACAACGAGACGCGACGCGACGCGCAGTTTTTTATGATCCGATACAATATCGAATTTATTTACTACACAATAAGGTACACGCGCTGTGCAGCACCGCGCATCTCAGCGTACGTTGACACGTGTCAACACTCGCACTGAAATTATACCTTTTCGTGAAGAAAATAAGTTCGATACTTGCAAAAAAGTGCACGCAGCGTCGTGTCTGAACTGATCCTAAGACACCGGTATAAAAGTTTAGTGAAATTCGCCCCAATTGAAATAACAAAACACAATCATGTACTCACGCTCTCAACTCCCGATTATCCTCAGCTATTCTCGCCAAAGTGACCAGCCTTTTCCTCAACTCCTCATTTTCTCTATTCAGCCTATCAATCTTGTCTCTGGCCTCATCCAACTCCGGCTGTGGCTGCGGCGTGGCCGGGGAGGCCACTGTGGAAGGGGTTGAAATAGGGGGTCCAAGTCGGACCACCCCAGCTAAGTCCCGCGTCATGCGGAGGGTCGTGAGGTCTATATCTAGGGGTTGTGGCGGGGGGGAGGATATTGAGCGAGTGGGACGGTCTTCTATTAAGTGGAGTTTTACGTTGTCTATTAGTACCTGGAAGTAATGGTTAAAACGATTAGTTGATTAATACATATTTTTTACAATAGGTAGTATTATTCTAACAACAGAGGGGGCGATAAGTAAAAAAAAGAAGATATTTCGCAAACAAACTTTGCAGTTTCAGCAACCTAGCTTGACAAGTTAGTACTAAGGCTGAGATTTACATGGTGTATCAACAACTTTCTCCATAAGACCAACATCGTAATCCCGAAAAAATATAAACTCCAATACCTACCCAAATGTATGTTGGTCCCATGGAGAATGTTGTTCAGTTTGATGGTCTGTATTACAACCTTAAATTTGACCACACCTTTCTGATACACCCTGTATAAACGTCATTTAGCACGCTAGGACATTTTCTGGTCTCTATCTTGCATTTGTAGTTTGACAGCTGTGCGACACTTACAGGAATAACGCTGAGCCAAAGAAGGTGCTAGGTCACGTTTAAAGATCTCGGCCTAAGGCACGCTACCAAGCCTTGCCAAGTTAGCGCCAAGTTGCGCAACCTGGCTTTACAACATTGAATTAAGTTACGCTTTTAGGCTACGAAAGTTCTGCCAGGGTTGCGGGAAAGTCCGAAAGGGATACTGGGGCCCTTGGCAACAGGCAACTGAACGAACACGAGTGGGTTTTAGTCAGTAAAACTCTGACAAGCCCTCCTGCTCCGCCCAGAGCGGGAGAAGTCACTTGATGATTTGCCACCCTCAGAAAAAAAAGGCTACGAAAGTTAGTTATATGCTGAATATTTCACAATAAAATTGATCCCAAAGTGTCGAGACCCGAACACTTGTTAGTAAACTGAGGTTAAAATAAAAATATCTCTCTTACTTCAAGTGGCATTGGCGGCACCACCACTTCATCTTCAATAAGCTCCGCGAGTGCTAACGCTGTGCTCATGTTGAGAGCTATACTCAGATCACGGATCCGAGCCTCCAGTAGCTCTTCGAATGGAGCTAGTCCCTGTGGAAAATAGAGAAGATGATGTAGAGCAAAAATACGGATTTTATTTTTACATTTTTTCGTTCTCAGTTTTATCGATGGTCTGGCAATTTGAGAACTTTATGCGGCCTACCCAAATGTCCTTTCTTTGGTATTGTTCGTCGAGTCGTTGAGCTCCTTAAGCTCTGAGTTGAGCTCCTCGGTTACTGACAAATGCTTGCACTGACTGGACAGGTCCACTCAAATCTGTGTGGTTCTTTCCTCAAAAGACCATTTCAGACTCTAATCTACATGGTCCTCATATGGCCTGATCAAGATTATGTCTGGACTTTAAAAGAGACTGTGACCTCTGAGTTTGTTTCGGCCTTTCTTCTCAGAGTAGTCAGATAGGAAACGCCGACCTCTTCCGACCACCGACCACCTCTCAGCTTATTTTTAATATGACGTGTAAAAGTGATTCCAATATCCTATTTACAGAATAAACAATTTCATTTAATTTCATTTCAATAGTTTAAGGAAATATATCAGAGGCTAGGACCTCTGATATATTTGACATTTGACAAAGTGACATTCTATCAGCGATAACGATGATGGACAAGACAAAAATGTATAGGGCTGACATAATCTATCGAAAAGCTTATGTCAATCCTGTTGAAAGTCGTTGTAGAAATACGAAACGCTTTCGAAGCGATTGTCACTTGTCTAGGCCCTCTGGCCCCGTTATAATGAATCATGTCGCTTTTAGTTATGATGTCACTCACGTCAATAGGGATCTTCATATTGAGCTTTGTCAAACTCGAAGGGCGAGATAATTTTATCAAAAAGCTTATGAATTTTATAATACTAGTTGTTGGTTGTAGTAATTCAGCATTTACTGTCTGATTCTTTAGGAGTTTATAGATGGCAGACACCTCAAAATCCTTAAAATGTCTATAATTTATATTGCGAGCAGTTGAGTTGAATAAAAGGGACAAGCCGCCAACCCTCAGTGGGACCAAGTGGAGTATTTTACCCCAATAAACTCAAAATCAAAGCATTTATTTCAATTAAACTTTTCACACGCACTTTTAAATTATCAAGAAGTCTTTCAGTTAGTCAGAAAGTTGAACCTAGCTGCCTGTTCAAAAGGTAGATCTATATGGAGAACGGGCAAATACAAGCAAAAAATCAATGGACACGTAAGTAAACCCTGCTCACCTTAGTCTCAGGTTCCCTGGGCATCTGTGTCCTGACAAGCCGGGCTGCGACCAGAGGCTCATCTCGCGGTTTGAGCTCGTCACTCTCTGTGGCCGCCGGCTCCGACCACGCACGCGCCCGCATCGAGAACTTGTTCTGTGTTCAGAGGGACTCGTTACAGGAGGTAGGGAGGGTGACGACATACGGTTGGGGGATGGCCGATACTGTTGAACGCTTGTTTTGAATTTGGAACAGGTTAAAAAAAGGTGTTAAGATTTTTTATTTATTTATTCTTTTAGTAGTATACTTAAATTTTTATACATATAAGTTGGTGCAAACATAAATTCAGCCTTTGCAAGACACCAGACTGTCATTTGTTTATTTGCTATTTTGGAGTGGGACAATGACAGGCTGGTATAATTTAATTTCATGACCACAGAACTTGGTCTGCTGTAATTATACAGGGTGTAAGGGACAGCCCTCCAGCAAATTAACAGGGGCTATTCAGCTCCTTATTTTGAATCATATTACACCGGAAATTTTCTCAGGCAATTTTTTTTTTTCTTTTCATTTTCTATTCCTTTGTTTCAATGTAAAATTACATTCTATGTACGCAGCAGTCCATTTATGTACATAAAACGGCTAAAATAAAAATAAAACCAGCAATGGAAGTTGAAATACTACCCACACTGAACGACGCTTGAAGTTCAGAATTTACATTGATAAATCACGCGGCGCGAGCGCACCCTCCCCGCCACGGGAAGTGCGGCTACGTGCGTTACATTGCGTGGGAGGTAATAAAACACATAATCAGGCATAACAAATCAGGTTTATTGGATTCCCATAACGTTCCTGAAATAATTTCATGAACCGGTCGTCTTAGTATGATATACTGAATTCATCCCATCAGTTTGAGGAGGGCTCCCTTACACCCTGTATACTTGGCACAGTTAGACAAGGTAGCCTGAGTCGAATGTTTAAAATACCGAATCTAGGCAGACGTCGCTAAATTGAAGATAGTTCACGTGACTGCAACTAGAAGTTGCGTTCAAAAGTATCAACAGACAATCAAACATATTAGAATCATCACAATTAAGCGGATACGACGTCACAAACACGTTTACAACACTATGTGTGGATGGAGATGAAAGGATTGTGCGGGACATGCGACATTTAGAAAAACTTCAACAAAAAAGTATTGCACCACTTATACATTGCATATTAGTTAGTTTTATTAAATAAAAAAGAATATAAGTATAGAAGTCCGATAAAGTTTGGCAGACAAGTGCAAAAAACAAAAAAATATCTCTAATGATACGAGTAGGTACGTTGAATAGTTTTATTCAGTCTCAAATATGTTATAGATTATGTGAGCAGTGCGACGGGGGACCATTGACAAAATTGGCAGACTGAGTTAGCTTGTTACCTTTGTCTACATCCCCCGTCTCACCTCTCACATACCTCAGGCGGTGAATTGCAGTCGCGCATAGACTTATAAGAAACAAATTAATGCGTTCAGTTATATGCGCGCTGTTCCTTTACTGAAAAAAAAAATAAATACATTTGCAAGTTGTGCAGTACTTTGTTAGAACGATATAGTATATGTAACATGCAGAAGCTTAGAAGAGATTGTATGCTATATATTTGTCAATTAGTTTTTGGTTTCGGAAATGTTTATCATTTAGGATACAAGAGAACGACATAAAAGAAATCTTGTACTCGGAATACGTTATTTTTTTTTTATTGACATTGGATATGAAAACGGAAGCTTTGACTTATTGAAACGCGGAATTATAACCATGCATATAATATGGATAATTTTGGATAACGGTAGTCGTCTCCTCACCCGTTGGTAGACCAAGGTCGGGATTACATAAAATGGAGGAACAATATAGGCTGCAAAATGCATCCTACCTGAGCCCTCAGATGGCGCTGGCGAAGCTAAAATGGCGGACATGTAACAGATAGCAATGAAGCATTTGTAAAGATGTTTCTGGTCGAAAGACATAGGTAAATAAACATTGCTTGTGTTTGTAATGAAAAATGTGTGAAAAGAGGGTATTTAAAATTATAAGTATCTTTAAAGTTGTCTTTATGGATTATTTTGGGAGATTAAACTAGCCTTTTTTTAAATTTTGAGATGCTTAAGTTTTCCTAAAATGCAGTTTTATTTTAAATATCATTCTCAACCAAATACAAGCAAAAAAACATAAAATAAGGGACAGAAACATCTTTCGTCTCACTCACTCATTCACAGACAAACCCCCTTGGCTACGACACATAACCTCTACATCTATGGGCACTCAACATAATGATACCACTACATCGTGTCAAATTATCTATAGATCAAGATCTATAGATCGCATGTTAAATACCTTGAGACGGTTCTTTCGGTTCACGATAGCCGAGCGGGCGGGAATTGCCATAGAGGAAAAAACACACATAGACACATATAGTTAGAGATAAAATGGATGCATTCCAGTTTGAGGACGGGTTTTGAAGCGAGCGATGGTCGGGCGACTGTGGGGGCCACAGTTGAAAGAGTTTAGGCCAACAGTAGCGATGATTGCCTTTTTATTTAAAGGCATTTTGTGATAAGAGTCTAAATGTGATAATTTAAAAAATAGTTCATAGTTAATAACACCAAAAACTGACAACATTTGTATTTGTTGAAGGCTAAATGTTACTGAAAGGACGTCACTATACTTTTACGCTGCTAAATAGCTTAGTTGCGCAATAAAACAGTCAATCGCTCGACGATCGCTCGCTCCTAAACCCGAAGCCTTATTAACATAGTTCAGTATTACAGCGATACACCTTACTGGGTACGAAATACAATGATTGTGATGATACGGTCATGCACATAATCTGATGAGGCAGCGTCATTGGAATATAATACTTAATGGATAAACAATAAAGTATCACTAACGCTTTAGGGATCTATAAGCTTGGTGGGAACATTATAAAATATTTTATAAATCATATTTGAGACCTTAGGAAGTACAGTACAACTATTTTCTTAATGTCCCTCGGGAATCATCGCATTTCCGAATACAAACGAATACGAATAATTTGAATTCAGAACGAAGTACTTTATTGTTGTTTTGTTTTGATTTCCGTGTGAAATATTTAGAGCTGTAAAACTATTTTCCTTAAACTATTACATTAAGTTAAAAGAGTATTAGCAACTCTATATACTTCCAAGTCGATTGAGAGCGTCCGGTTTGCGCCAAGTGCAAAGGGCAACTGATAGAAATCCGACAACTGACGAAACACGAAGTTTGCCGAGGGACATTAAGAAAAAAGTTGTACTGTAACAATATATTATACGTTTTATGCGTTATATGTTTTATGATGGTTTTAGATTAAAATACACTTGTATTAGATTTAGATTTTACAGAATTAGTTTCGGAAGTTGCATGATTACTTACATCAACCGTTTATTTTGAAAATTATGTAAGTAATGTCAGTTGACTTCAATTAATGAGACCGAAAAGATTCCCAAAAACTTGTGACCATGATTTATAAGGTACTGATAACCCAATGACACTGTCTCTGCCTATGTTCGAAGTCTATCATTAGATGTAAGGTCAGAAAATAAAAGATAATGCGGACTCTTAAATATCGACGCATGCTTTTAAATATTATTACTTATAAGTAACCTCGCCCTAAAGTTACCAAAATATTGTGTTCAGTGAGTCTTGTAAAACTTTAAAATCTTTAATTAAATTAATGATTTATATGATTAATTATAGAAAATCTTGTTGAAATGTATAGAAAAGGATGTTTAATGTATGTTTGTTTAATATTATCAATAAATTAAGAAAAATCAATACTGTCAAACATAGGTGTGGAAAAACTATAAACAAAGTGAATGTGTATGATTTTTGGAAAATTAAAAATGTACCAAAAATTACCAATTTGCTTGATAGTAATGATAGTATTCTGAAATCAAAATGTTTTTTGAAAGTAAGGTATTGTGGACATTTTTAGTACAATTTGTTGAATATGCACATAGAGTTGTTTGTTTGAAACTGTTTAGAGTTGACTGTTGTTATTATTTCCAAAAAAAAAAAAAGTTTTTTTTTCATTGCCCGAATCCAAACAGTATGTATTAGATGCCAACTATTGATTGGACTGTCTTAGGATATATAGCAGATATGGTCTTGCTTTTAATTTGGTTTCACTAACCATATCTCTTAGGATCAGTTCCCCTTCCCACCGAGACGCGACGACGCGCGCACTTTTTTATGATCCTATACAATATCGAATTTATTTACTACACAATAGGGGTGCTTTTCCACCAGAGATGTACTATGCTACATTGCTATGAATGCGTTTGATATACACCAATCATATTCATTGGCTATGTGGACCAATATGGGACCAATGAGTATGATTGGTGGATATTCAACGCATCCATAGCTACAAAGCATAGAATATCTCTGGTGGAAAGGCACCCTTAGGTACACGCGCTGCGCAGCACCGCGCATCTCAGCGTATTTTGACACGTGTCAACACTCGCACCGAAATTATACCTTTTAGTGAAGAAAATAAGTTCCATAATTGTTAAAAACTGCGCGCAGCGTCGCTTCGCTTCGCTTCACGTCGCGGTCTGACCATGCCGACAGTTGGCAACATTTTTCATATTTTTATCTCTAATTCCATTATTTATCTTACATAGGCAATTATATTATTATTTACTTTCTTAAAACAGCCAACTACAAACAGCTCCAATACAAAAACCAGCGCCCCCCTCCCCCCTTTTCCCACTTGACACCACTAACTGCAAACTCACCTGGAACTCGTCCCACGGTATAGCGTTACACTCGTCGCTCTTCAGGTCGTCAGCCGCGAGTCTGAGGGAAGTCCTACCGCCGCCGCTCTGCTGCACTATGTGGATGTTGTTCAGACGCCAAGTGCTGGTCGATATCTTTAGGAAGGTTTTAAGGTATGTAGAAGAAGCTTATCCTAACTATACATATAAGTGTGCAATGACAATTGCTCAGGGGTATCAAACGTTTTTCAACACACTTCCAAGGAAAAGTAGGTACGTAATACATACATAGCATAATCAGCCTATAATGTTCCCACTGCTGGGACACAGGCCTCCTCTCTGTGAGAGGGAGCGGGCCGTAATCCACCACACGGGTACAGTGCGGGTTGGTAGGTACGTAAAAACAAAATATTTATTTTTAAATTGTGACATATGTCAGATTGCGCATTTTTTTCGTGCCGACGTTGACAAAGTTCCTAATATTTAAACTAACAAAAGATGAAGATTTAAAATAAAGTTTGGCTATGCTGGGCGTCGTCTCCGTAACACTTTTGTGACAGTTCAATAAGCCCATGATAACGGGCGGACCCTACATGTCCAATTATCAAATGGGAGATTTTTTCTACTGTAGACTAGTCGAGGCTTTAGCTAGAGTCTAGATCTTGACCCGATCTTCTTAAAGTCTATTTTTATGTTTGTGTCAGCCAATGTCAACCAATCTGTCTAGCCTTTTCCCAACTATGTTGGTGTCGGCTTCCAGTCTAACCGGATGCAGCTGAATACCAGTATTTTACATGGAGCGCCTGTCTATCTGACCTCCACAACCCAGTAACTGGGTAATACGATACCCCTTGGTTAGACTGCTTGTCAGACTTTCGGGCTTCTGACGACCCGTAACGACTGTCAAAGATCCACAAATGACAGCCGGGACCAACGGCTTAACGTGCTTTCCGAGGCACGGAGGAGTCTCAATAAGTGAAAATGGTCATCCATCCACGGACCAACCCCGGCAAGCGTAGCTTAACCTGATGGATCGACCCGAGCGGCTGTTATTACTTACGCCACGAGCTCCTCCTGTGTCAGCCAAAGTATGATTTAAAAATGCGATTATGCTAATTGGAAATAAAAAAACATACGACATCTCTCCTCCTACAGGAGCTGGTGACGGAGTGGTCGCTGGGAGACGAGGATCGCTCCACCACCTCGGCCGCCACTTCCACGCCACTAACACCGCTTGACGCACGACCGTGTTCGAACTCTCTGTGAATTGAGAGACTCATGTGAGAAAACATCGTCATAAAAATGTTGGCCAAATTATTTTTTGAAAGTTTTGAAGCTTTGTGTTTTATTTTTTAAATAAAGTTGTTCATCTATAATTTTGTAAACATGGTAATATTACTTAGGCAAGTACTTCCTTGGTTGTAGCAGCTTTACAGGGTGTAAGGGTAAACACCGTTGTTACTCAAACCATGGGTAGTTTACTTAAATATAAAAATAAATGATCGAGTAACAATAAAAAAAAATGTTATTTTCATAAAAAGATTTTAAAAAGTTTCTATCCGACACAGTGCTTGCTAGCGAAACAGCTGACTGATCGACCGTGATGAGACGCCAGTTCGTTGCCCTAGCGCATAGGGTTAAAGGGTGAAATACAGTTGTGGTAAAATGTAGATTTAAAAAAAAGTTGTAATTTTCCATTGATTTTACGTTCTATAAATGAAACCAAACCACTGGTTGCAAGGATAACGGTGTTTACCCTAACACCCTGTATATTATATATCATTATCGCGCGTTCGTATTTCCGAAGATCTACGATGATTGCCGAAGCAAATACTTTTCTTTGGAAAGCTGTACATACCTGAATGCCATATCCGCATCATCAGGCGACTCAGCAGCCAACCCGACCACAACATATCTATCGCTGTCAGAGCTTGCAGTGGAAGCCGCGTCGCTTCTCGCGTCGTCGCGAGTAAGCGCGCTGTCTATTGACGTCACTAAAGATGTAAGGCCGCGTCGCATTGAGGAGAAGCCTGGAAGGTAAGCATAATCAGCCTATAATGTTCCCACTGCTGGGACACAGGCCTCCTGTCTATGAGAAGGAGTGCGCCTTAATTCACCACGCGGGCCCAGTGCGGGTTGGTGGATGTCACATGTCTTCGAATTTTTTGTTCTAGGACATGCCGGTTTCCTCACAATGATTCGGTTAACCGTTTTGAGAGCAGGGGTGATGAAATAATCTTTTCATGCTTTTTGTTTGTTACGCTTTCACGCTAAAACGGGTGAACGGATTTCGATGAAATTTTGGACAGGGGTAGACCTAGACCTGGAGAAGGAGATAGGCTACTTTTGATCCTGGATCGCAGACGAAGTCACGGGCAAAAGCTAGTTTACAATAAGTAGATTGATTGATGGCTGGGTTCGAACCTACGACTACTTAGACCTTTCTAGGTTCTAGGACTAGATTCAATGAGATCCGGTACAGCAGATTTCCTACACAGAGATTTAACGAATTTTTAAGAAATCGCAGACTTTATTCAACGTGTCTGTCTATAAATACATACCTCCAAAACCCATCCCCGGGCTAGGCGGTGGCGGTTCCTCAATGACAATAGGCTGGTAGACCTCGACTGACGTGGTAGCTAGCACACCGCTATCTCGATCCATCATCGACGGCGCCATTGTAGCTTCGGAACCTACTGGGAGTTGGACACGTTAGTACTGACGGTTTATATAAGATTACTGGTTATTACTGACTGATACTTACACACGTGAATTTACTCATAATTATGAAAAACTTTTACCATGGGACCAAACCTGAAATCGCGAAGAAATAATCAACTCATCATCATTCTCCTGCCCTTATCCCAATTTATTTGGGGTCGGCGCAACATGTCCCTTTCTTCCATACTTCTCTATTAGCCGTGATCTCGGTAGTCACCCCCTTTCTAGCCATATCACCTGTCACACAGTCCATCCATCGTTTCTTTGGTCTTCCCCTACTCTTATAGCCATCGACATTCATACCAAAACTTTCCTCACAACATTTTCCTCATTCCTTCGCATCAACGTTTTTTTTCGCTATTTCATTTTAGATCCCATAGTAAAAGTTGTTGTTGTGAGTAACGTTACGTGTTTAATTTTGCGCACTGTTTGAAAAAATGCCCTGTAAAGCGGGGTTGGAAGCGAGGATTGATTAGAACAGCTGTTTATAATTTGGAATATGAATACCAATGTTAGTACGTTGTAATTTTTAAATATAGTTTTCAATTATGACGACAAATCACAGCGAAACACTGTCAAAATAATCTGGCTTCAGTAGCCCGATAGACCATCTACCGCTGCGCTACAAAAAATGGGTTTACTGCGCACGCGATTTAGTTTCTAAGCATGTAAACAAATATTGGGTTTTTGGGAAAAACTATTTTCCAAATATGAATCCTATTATCCTATCACTGATCATGATAGATGGAATGTGCTTTATTATATACCAAAATTTCAACAAAGCTTTTGATGTTTACCAGAATCTTATTCTAGCCTGTGCAAGTGTGCGAAGAGATGAATAAAAAGTAAAATAAAAGAGAGTGCAGGCAAACACTTCAACTGTTATTGCGTAAGCATGGGTACACAATAATGATTATCTATGTTAACGTAGGATTTCTTGACACAAAAGGATAATAAAATAGATTATTTAACAAGGGGATAAAACAGTTTCTTATGTTACGGGCGGTATATAGAAACTTGAGCGTGACGAAGGATCTAGTACACCCGAATGCAGCGAAGGAATTCAGAGTTAACTCCTTTGCGAAGTTCAAGGATTAATAGTAGAATCCTGAGTGCAGCGACAGACTTATACTCGCCCAAGACTAAGACACCTTTACCCCTGAGGAGAATACTCTACTTTTCACGACTTTTTTGAGGCGTAATAAAAAGCAATCTCATTTTTGTTTCTGTTTTCATACTAATATTTAGCTGAGGTTCCAAATTCTCATTATTGACTCGCGGGTATAATGAAATTCAGTACAATATCTGACTATAATCAGTTACTTTAGGTTAGGTGTGCATGATATTTTATTTTACCTTATCGAGCAAGTGGTATGAAAATATGTACATTATGTTAATTTTATTACGATTTCCTTATTAAGTAATTAGTGCTGTTAGACGCATAAAATGGACAATGCAAAATCAATGATTACTTGATGCATATTTATCTGATAACCCAAAAACTTACAGCAGTTTTCCTCAAGCGGCGTCGACGCGCCTAGCGTAGAGACAGTTTGGTGCTCTGCCCACCGAGAGATGTGGAAATAAATACATGAATAAATAAGAAAGAACATAATTTGAAGAATAAATAACAGAATATTTTAGAAGAAATTGTAAGGAGTAAGAGGCGAGATTCCAATAGCTGATGTGTATGTATACGTACGTCCCAGTTTCTAATAGTTAAATTCTTGACGAATCTAATTCGCGTCACTAACAAAACAAAGTGAGAATCGCTGCGCTAATCATGCCCTCTCATTTGCACATTCAAGACATAAATAATGTGCGAGTGAAAAGGCATGATAAGCGTAAGGTTTCGTTAAGTAGCCATTCGTAAATTCGTTTCTCAAATAACAAAAACCTCAATTCTACAATGTTGTTATAATTTTCAAGGGTCAGGTGGGCCATTTATTAGAGCTCTAACCTATTCACTGATGACCCTTGATCCGACTTTCAAAAACGACTGGTAAAAGAGATGCACGAAACAGATTTTGATAATTTTAAAGTTTTTTAGGGTCAAATTAAATTTTCTAGAGAAACTCTGCACACGTGGTGGGTATCAATATCTAAACGCGATTTAAAAAAGAGTTATTTGATTCAGGCGTTACTGCGGAAATCCATTTCAAAATACATTAGTCATAGATATATTTAGTAACCTATTCCGCTTAACTATTCCTCAAGAGTCATAAAAAACCCTGTAAGAAATCGACACGTGTTTCATCTCTCAACGAGGCATCATCAGGATGACGAGTGACCAGACCAGCCCAGACCAGACGCAGAGCAAGTTCAAACAGAACACAACAACAGAAGCAGAGTTATCTGCGTCCGGCGCTCGGCGTGGCAACACCTCGTGTTCGGATTCGCGACTGGTCAATCGTCATCCGGAGGATGCCTCGTTGAGAGGTGAAACACGTGTCGATTTCTTACAGGGTTTTTTATGACTCTTGAGGAATAGTTAAGCGGAATAGGTTACTAAATATCTACGTCTAATGTATAAAAAAAAATGATTTAACGTTTTTTTTTTTGGGGCCAACCAAAGACGTCTGTTTTGTTACTTGAATTTTTGAGTTGAGAAAATCTGTTTAGATATCGATACCCATGACGTATACGGAGTTTGGCTAACTAGTTTAAATTAACCCAGTTTAAGAACCAACATGTTTAAAGTAAAACTATTCGTTAGTCAAGTTTTATTTCCAAACCGCTATCTTATTCTAAAAAAAAACAGCACTTTTCGAACGTCGAAAATTACATAAGACAGTCCCCCAAAACGCCCACCCTTCACCACTTCCTAGTGCTTTAGCTAGGGAGAAGAACCGGCGCAACAAACTCCCCAGCAATTCTACTATTCATTACTTATATTATATACACACTATTATTAGAGGAAGCATCACTCACCCAACTTCAAGTCCTGTAAACTGGACGAGTCGAGAGGCACACTGTCCAAATCCCTGGAAGACTCCTGTCCGGGACAGTTGGATGGAAGCACGAAGGTTAACTCCACTGCCGGTACCACCACACCTGCTACTATAGTCCTAAGAAGGGAAACATTTCTTGAATCAAGTTATAGTATGGTTCGATTCAAACTTAACGGCGGTTCGGAAGTTAGCTACTCGCTGCACAGTACCCCACCCCTCACTCCCTTTATAAATCTTACCCTTCTTCAGCATCCGGTTGTCTCTCCGCATCATGTGCTAACCAGGCTGTCATCTCTGAGATCCTCTCCAGCTGCCTCATGAGGAACAGCATCTGGTAGTGGTTCAGCTGAAGACCTGCCAGTCCACAGGTGCGGGCAACTATCCAGATCCGGGAGAAGTTGTCGTCGAAACATAGCTGTGGAGGAATTAGGATTCTCAGTTATTTGTGGTCTATAATGTTTTTTTTTACTTTTGTGTCTGGTCCTGACCTTGAAAATGCCTGGTGGAAAGTGATGGAGGAAGTTTACTATATAAAGACCGTATCTGCACCCAGTAGATGCCTATGATTAGGTGCAGATTTTTGTACTAAGGAAGAGAACGAATTTGTTTCTATTTTTTTAATCTGTTTTTAACTTTATTAATCGTGAATAATTGTGTCGCTGTCTCGCTCTAATTTTAGTTTGGAAATGGAAGCTTTTGCATAAAACAGATACCTTACTACCACGAAACCATGTTTATCAGTAGTTTAGGTTAAACACCTTTTAAACACGACATTTTTATATGGAGTTTGACGTAAGATTGACAGACAAAACGATGAACAAGTGTTTGTTTGTTACTCTTTCACGCTAAAACAGCAAAACAAATTTGATTGAAATTTGGCACAGGGGTAGACCATGACCTGGAGAAGGACATAGGCTACGTTTCCATCCTAGATCGCAGCCGAAGTAGCTAGTAATATCTTAGTGCGATAGGGAGCAGTATTCAAAATATTGTATAAGGTAAACAATGGGTTAGGTTGATAATGATAACTTCTGGACTCAAAGGAAAGGCTTACAGTTGCGGCACTTGTTCTTAACTCAAAAACGGTTGCATATTATACCAGCTACTCACCCACGCTGTAAGAGGTGTAGCATCCAACAAAGGCGCAGGTTTATTATTAGTGGCTCTGGCGCCACAAAAGTCGGCCCACAGTGGCTCCACTCTTGCGCACCACACTGCTCTATTTTCCCGCCACAACATTTCGGGACTGATCGCGGTTCCGCGGTCTATGTCGTCTAGATCTGAGGATGTAAGAATGAGAGTTAACAAAAACAGAATTGAGAACCTCCTCCTTTTTGAAGTCAGTTAAAAATATAGTTGCTGATGGAAAAAGCTGCCATAAAAAATGGGAGGTCATAAATTGCAGGTCTGCAATTTTGTAACCCTTCAGACGAGAATAAATACTTGAACCGATATTCTAAATCCTAATCCTAACTAATATTATAAATGCGAAAGTGGGTTTGTTTGTTCCGCTTTCACGCTAAGACGGTTGAACGAATTTAGATGAAAGGCACATGGGTAGACCATGGAGCAGAGGTTCTCAAACTTATTTCATCTACCGCCCACTTTACAAATCAATTATTTTTCAGCGCCCCCCAATTTTTTTTTTACCACATCCTTAAAACCACAGTTACGTTTTAGTTAGTATTAGTTTAATTAATTTAATTATAGTGTGCTATAATAGTCGAATTTAAACTTATATTCTAAACGAGACTAATTAAATATTTTTAGTTTTTAAATTCAAATTCAAATTCATTTATTCACGTATAAATAGAGTAAATACAATCGGTGGTTTCCATGTTACATTATTTGGTCTTATAATTCTATTTAGCCTGTGGTATGGCATGTGAATCGTTTTCTTAAAAGTAAAAAGGAATAAAGAAATATAAATAATGGTTAGTCTTAGCCCGGGGTCTTAGCCAATACGTGTCTCCGAAATTCATAGTCTTATATAATGTCAATAAAATAATTATGTGCCTGGTAAAATACATTGTCAAATGCCAATAAAACTCAGTCATTTCTACGTTGAATTAATAATACACAACACACATTATTTAAAATATTTATATATAGAATATTTTCCTTATTCCTGTAGCCATTCATTTACCGAGTAAATCATTTTTTTAAGCAGTAGCTCTTTAAGCTTTTTCTTAAATTTTGGTAGGGGGAGATTTTGTCACAAAAGTTTGTTTACAAAAGTCGTCTTATTGATATTTACTTGTAAATTGTTCCTTACTAACCACTCTATAACTAAATCAATTGTATTGTTTATATCAATGTCAAAGTTATTATTAATTATACTGTCATATGCCAATATTATTGAGATGTCATCTGCAAATAATATACATTTTTTAGTAAGAATGTCAGGTAAATCATTAATATAATAGGTCTTTACCTATGAAATTGCCGTTTTGTATGAAAAAATTTAAACGAATTTTTTTCATGAATTTTTTATTTGTATTAATCGAATTAATCACCCATGCAATCAATGCATCTTTGCCATCGCAGTGGCAGTTTATTGATGCTCTTCTTAAAGAAATCAGCTGGACGGGAGGCAACAAATTCTTCAAAGGCATTTTGTACTGCCTCTCGGGTATTGAATTTTTTTCCCGCCAAGAAGTTATCCAAATTCTGGAAAAAGTAGTAGTCTGTAGGCGCAAGGTCTGGTGAGTAGGGCGGATGACGGAGAGCTTCCAACCCCAGTTCTTGCAACTTGGAGACCGTCTGCTGTGCAGTATCAGGTCGCGCGTTGTCGTGCAGGAGCAGCGGAGACGAGCGATTGACCAATGCTGGTTGGAGATGCGCCAGCTTCTCCATCATTGTGTTCAGTTCTTCACAGTACACATCTGCAGTAATGCTCACCCCGTTTGGTAAGAAGCTGTGATGAATCACACCGGCGCTAGACCACCAAACAGCGACCATCACTTTTCTAGGGGTAAGTTTTCGTTTAGGGCATTGTTTAGGTGCTGAACCAGGATCCAACCAACTTGCTGAGCGCTTGCGGTTATCAAACAGAATCCATTTTTCATCGCAGGTAACAATGCGGTTCAAAATTCCTTCATTTGTGTGTCTGTTGAGCAGTGCAAGGCACGTCTCGACGCGTACTTCGCGCTGGCGATCATTGAGTTCGTGGGGCACCCATTTGTCAAGCTTTTTTACCTTGCCAATTTGACACAAATGGACCAATATTGTTTTGACGCTAACGTCGAAAGCTGCTGCTAATTCAGCCGTAGATTGTGTATCATCAGCTTCCACAATCGCCTTTAATTCGTCATTGTCGACCAAAGTCTTCGGACGACCGCGAGGTTAATTTTTCAGGTCGAAATTTCCAGAACGGAAGCGAGCAAACCAATAACAGGTGGTGCGTTGGTTTGTAGTGTTAGCCCCGTAAACGTCGTTGATGTTGCGTGCCGCTTGTGCCGCGTTGCTGCCACGACGGTACTTATATACCATAATTACTCGAATTTTTAACGTATCCATGATGACGAAAAAGATTGAAATGCGATGAAAATGTAACACTAATCAATAAAGAAATGACTACTTTTGGAAAAAAAAAACCATGTTTTTAAAATAAAATTAATTTGAAATTAGAATTCTTAGCCAAACAAAAATTATTTTGATTTGAAATGGCCAGTACTGCAGAACGGCAATTTCATAGGTAAAGACCTAATATATAAGAAAAAGGAGGGGTCCGAGGATACTTCCCTGCGGAACGCCGTAACTGTTAACAAGATACTCAGACCTCTCTTGTTTTACCGCTGTATTATGTTCACAAGGTATTTCTACACATTGTTCGCGATTACTCAAGTATTGTTCTAACCATTGTAACGCTGGGCCTCTGATACCATAGTTCTCCAGCTTTTGTAGAAGCAGATCATGAGAAACGAAGTCAAATGCTTTTGACATGTCAAAAAATATTACTATTGTCTGCTTTTTCTTGTCAATGTTTACTAGGATATTGTGTACTAAATCGAATGCAGCAAGTGTAGTTGATTTTCCCTTTTGGAAGCCATACTGTTCATTCTTAATTAATTTGTACTTATTCAAATACGAAGATAATCTTTTATGCATAGCCTTTTCAAATATTTTAGACATGATAGGGATTAAAGTTATGGGTCTGTAGTTACCCATTTCTGTTTTCTCTCCTTTTTTATGCAATGGCTTGACTACTGACTTCTTTAACCGGCTAGGGAAATTTCCTTCCTGGAAGGATAAATTTATCAGGTATCCGAGCACGGGGACAATACTGACGACACATTTTTTTAAAATATCGGTTGTAATACCATCATAACCGACAGAACTTGTATTGTTTAAGGACATAATAATATTTACAATTTCAATGTCTTCTATCGGTGTAAGAAATATGGTATTGTTTGTACGGTTTTTATTTGTATGTTATTATTATCACTGTTCGATAGTTGTATTAGGTAATTATTGAAATGATTTGCTATGTCATAAGGATTGGTTACCATACCATTGTCAGTTTTTATTTCATCTATGAACTCTTGAGTGGCCTTATATCCTATATCATCATTAATGACTTTCCACGCAGCTTTACATACATTCTTAGATTTTTCAATAAAATTGTCATTAGTGTTTTTTTGCGACTTTGATATACAGCGACGCAATAAGTTTGAATAGTTGTGGTACTTAGCTTTATTTTCTTTTGTTCGCTTAGCGTAAAATTTAAATCTTAAATGTCGCTTGGTTTTACAGCTGAGTCGTAGCCCCTTAGTAATCCATTTTATATCCCTATACTTTGTGGTAATCATTTTCCTAATTCTTGGGAAACATAATTCAAAAAATAAGCACAAATCGTCATGAAAGATATTAAAGGCTGAGTTCAGGTTAGGCTGTTTGTAAACACTGTCAAAAGTTAACTTGTCTAGACTTTCCCGAAATTTTCGAATATTATCCTGACAGAAGTCTCTCTTTGTTATATTAGGTCTTTACCTATGAAATTGCCGTTCTGCAGTACTGGCCATTTCAAATCAAAATAATTTTTGTTTGGCTAAGAATTCTAATTTCAAATTAATTTTATTTTAAAAACATGGATTTTTTTTTCCAAAAGTAGTCATTTCTTTATTGATTAGTGTTACATTTTCATCGCATTTCAATCTTTTTCGTCATCATGGATACGTAAAAAATTCGAGTAATTATGGAATATGAGTACCGTCGTGGCAGCAACGCGGCACAAGCGGCACGCAACATCAACGACGTTTACGGAGCTAACACTACAAACCAACGCACCACCTGTTATTGGTTTGCTCGCTTCCGTTCTGGAAATTTCGACCTGAAAAATGAACCTCGCGGTCGTCCGAAGACTTTGGTCGACAATGACGAATTAAAGGCGATTGTGGAAGCTGATGATACACAATCTACGGCTGAATTAGCAGCAGCTTTCGACGTTAGCGTCAAAACAATATTGGTCCATTTGCGTCAAATTGGCAAGGTAAAAAAGCTTGACAAATGGGTGCCCCACGAACTCAATGATCGCCAGCACGAAGTACGCGTCGAGACGTGCCTTGCACTGCTCAACAGACACACAAATGAAGGAATTTTGAACCGCATTGTTACCTGCGATGAAAAATGGATTCTGTTTGATAACCGCAAGCGCTCAGCAAGTTGGTTGGATCCTGGTTCAGCACCTAAACAATGCCCTAAACGAAAACTTACCCCTAGAAAAGTGATGGTCACTGTTTGGTGGTCTAGCGCCGGTGTGATTCATCACAGCTTCTTACCAAACGGGGTGAGCATTACTGCAGATGTGTACTGTGAAGAACTGAACACAATGATGGAGAAGCTGGCGCATCTCCAACCAGCATTGGTCAATCGCTCGTCTCCGCTGCTACTGCACGACAACGCGCGACCTCATACTGCACAGCAGACGGTCTCCAAGTTGCAAGAACTGGGGTTGGAAGCTCTCCGTCATCCGCCCTACTCACCAGACCTTGCGCCTACAGACTACTACTTTTTCCAGAATTTGGATAACTTCTTGGCGGGAAAAAAATTCAATACCCGAGAGGCAGTACAAAATGCCTTTGAAGAATTTGTTGCCTCCCGTCCAGCTGATTTCTTTAAGAAGGGCATCAATAAACTGCCACTGCGATGGCAAAGATGCATTGATTGCATGGGTGATTACTTCGATTAATACAAATAAAAAATTCATGAAAAAAATTCGTTTAAATTTTTTCATACAAAACGGCAATTTCATAGGTAAAGACCTATTATAATATTTCGAAGACTGAAAAATTTTGGTTTTTATTGTCACGTCTAACATCTGTGCTGTGTCGTGGTCGGAAAGTCCTAGTTTCAATATTTTACTAGACGCTTTTTTAACATTACTAATTATATGATCTATGCAGGTATTTAGTCTTGTTGGCTCATTAATATGCATTGTCAGATTATAGTTATGTATGACGTCCTTTAAATTTTTGACAGCTTTACATACTTTGAGCGTGTTAATATTAATATCACCTGCAAGAACAATTTTATGTTGGTTGTATTTGCTGTTAAATAATAATTTATATAACAGCGTATCAAAATGCTTTAAAAATAACTCAACATTTGATTGAGGTGTACGATAAATACATATTATCACAATTTTTAAACTTGGCACCTCTATTCCACAGCATTCGAAGATCGTTTCACGAGCAAAGTTTTGTAAAATATTTATTTCTTTGTACAATATACCTTTCTGAATGTATACGCAAGTACCGCCTCGCCTTTTTTCCCTACAGTATGTTGATGCTAAGTTGTATCCAGTTATTTTGGCATTTTTTATATCATTTTTTCCTAAAAATGTTTCACTGAAACATAGTACATGTGGGATGATTTTTGTTACCTGTAAATTTGTGAGAGTCAATTCAAGAATATCTTTTTTGCACATTAATCCCGCTATATTCTGATGCAAAATATGAAAAAACGATGTATTATTTTTTTTGTGAACGAAAAAGTCATCAATATTTGACTCGCATTTTTCTACTGGCACGGTTTTAGTGCTTTTTACAAAATAATACGGGATTGTACCAATTTTTGGTTTGTTTTCCGATGATATTCTCAAATTTACTTCAGTACTGGTGTGTTTATCATGTTGAGTTTGCAATTGAAAATAATAGGGTATGGTACCTTTCTTTGGAAAACTTATTTTGTTTTTGATTTTCTCGGTGGGGATAGTTACTGGCCACGTAGTATGTACATCTTTGGGAGTTCTATTATTATATGTCAAATATTTTTGCTTGTAGTCAATAAAGTCAATTCCCAAATTTATTTGTTTACAAAGTTCATTATGCTCCAAATCCTTGTCATAATAATCAAAGTATGTGATAATATTGTCCCTATCGTACCCATTTCCTATACTCAAGTCTATAAATTGACAGTTTTTGAATTCTTTACAAACTAATTTTAGCATATTATTCAATATTTTTTCATTTAAATATTTACTGCTTATAATACTTGTTACAAAAACCTGTCGATCTTCAAGAAGTTTTAAAGCAGCTGAGATTTCTGCCATCACGTGTGTGGGATTTACATCGTGTTCTCCTATAGATAATATAACTCGGTCATCTTCTTGAATTTGAGAATGATGTTCTTGAATTGGTTTTAATATGTCTTTGGCTCTAGCCCCAGGTTTTATTAATCCAATAATAGAATATTTTCGGTGTGTTTTTCCTAGTCGTGAATTTATAAGCTGACTAGATAGTCCTCGGCATTATTCACCTCCAAATATGTGAATTTTATTTAAGTTGCCCGTACCCTTCCTGTCATTATTATAGTCACATACCTCTGGAGTGTATGTTTGGTCAGCTGAAATCTCAGTAATATCCAGTACAGGATCATGCATCTCTTGGTTCATATCTTGAGTTTCGACGTTTTTAATTTCCATTAATCTAGAATTGTCAATTAGCATTCGTCTTGATTTTCGCCTTTTAGACTGTATCTGATTCTTAATATTTTGGGTCGGGGGTGTAGTACATATGTTTTTTAGGGAGTTTATTTGTCGAGTTTGCTGACTAACAAGGTTTTTTAATTGATTCAATTCTAAGTGAAGGTTTTCGATTTCATTATTAGCCACCTGTAACTGCTCTGATAATAATTGATTTTCGGCCTTCATTTTTTCTAGTAAATCTACGTCCTGACCAGTAGATAAATCTAAGCTTCGTGTGTGTGGTTCCGTTGCTGACGAGTTGAGTGATGATGAACATAGAGATTCTATTGATTTCGCTCTATGTAATCGCTTAGGTCGCATTGTTACATTCTTGCTTGTATTATTAGGTGTTGAGTCCATTATTGATATATTATTGAAATCCATTATATTTTTGTGTAGTATTTGCCAAATATATAAAAATGTATGCTTAAAAAAATGCAAAAAGTAAAATCATAAAGAGAAATCCGCATAAGTCATTTCCGCTAGGATGCGAACCCGTAACTGCGCGTGCAGTGCGGCAGCTATATACACCGCTCCGCCAACGAGACTTTACCAGTTGAGTCGAAATATTTGATCGCTATGCGCTGGGTTAAGAGTATTGCGCAGGCGACGACGGGGAAGGTAGCGGTTAGCGCGGGAGGTATCGAGCGCGGGAGGTATCGAGCGCGCTGCGGGTTGTCGTCACGGTTATAGTTCGTTATCACAATTTTTGAATTTTGAGTTTTTTTCCACGGGTTTATTTTTGTTATAACTTTAGATTGCATATGCCAATTACTATAAAAAATACACCGTTCAGTAGGTCACTTCACTGGCTTTGAGTCAATAGCATCATATGGCCACAATATTCACTTTTTACCACTTTTTACATTTAAAATCTGAGGAGCAAAGTAAACAACGTTCCGTCTTTAACAATCTCGAAGTTCACCTTTTATACAATAATATAGGGCAGAAAATATATGAACTAAATAATCGATGTTGTGAAATTCACTGAAATTAAATCCTACCTACTACGGATTTAATTTCAGTGAATTTTAATATATTAAGTAGATGAAATTACAAATCTGCCATCGCCCCCCTAAACCACTTCAACAACCCCCAATCTTTTCTGGGCCCCTTAACGCCCCCCACTAGGCCTCCAGCGCCCAGTGGGGGGCGTTAAGGGGCCCAGCGCGCTTTGGGAAACACTGCCATGGAGGATAACTCACTTCGCCTAAGTTTTCACGGTGAGGTGTATACAGAATAGATCTGCTGTTGTCTGGTTCAATCACTTGGTCGAGCAGTGATATTGTTTTTTCTTTATATTTTCGGTAAGAGGCCCGTATTTGGCTGATCTTTGAGCTCGGTTATTGAAAATATGCATGCAAACCTATGTCATTAGACATAACTAGCGAATTGTGGGTGTACTTACCTCTGACTACATTTACAGAAATCGCAGGCGTGAATAAATCGAGTGTTTGTTTTTTTATCTACACCCATGCTATAAATCCTCTATAAAAGTTTCTGAAACAGTTAGCTTATTGCCAATATTAAAACAACTAGTGTCATAGTAACTCTAATAACATCGAAACGGGTGTTATAATGTTGTACTGAATTTCATAATGCAACTCATTTCAAAAAAAGAACATTGTCATGCAGGCGCGTTTCACTAACAAAGCACAGTAATTTAAAACAAAAAAACATCTATGTTATTCGAATTCGGAAAATTCGAATTCACGTGCGTCGTATCCCTCCGTTTTTGTTCGATATTAATTAGGAAATAATTAGGTATTAAAACACTCATGTGATACTATACCCCTTATTATATAACAGTTGCATAAATAACTATGAATATACTCACTGTCAGCGTGCAATATGAACTGCTCGTGTATAGGGTCTATGTCGGCGGGCGCGCACGGGAACTGCCCGCGGGGCGGCGCGGCGCGGCGCAACGCCGCCAGGATGGCCGCCAGGTCGGCGCGCGTGCCCGCGGAGTCTGCAACAAACACGGCCTATAGCCTATCGGTATATAGCCTGGATCTTTAATAGGATGAAGTAGGAAGAAATGGGAGAATTTTCGGAGAAGTTGACTATGGTTGATCGGTTTCGTGGCAAAAATTTTTTCAAAGCAAACTATGAAAGGAAGAATTAGGGTCCATAGCTTAAATTAAAGTCGTTAAGAAGTTAAGTTACATTTAAGTTTGATAGTCGATAACAACAGAACAGTTAGTTTTATGTTATGGCGTTTCATATAAATATGATGAAACGCCGAGACATATCAGTATTGTAATGTTAAAGAACATCTCTAATTATAACAGCACCGCTCCAACACGGCAAATAACTTGTCATTCAAGTTAGAATTTTAAATCAAATGCATTAAAGTCTATTTTACGAGTGATGGCTCGCGAGTAGTGAGCGGCCGTCGAGTCGTCCTATTCTGTCTAGCAATCGTATAATAGACTATAATAAATGAGAAAGTAAGGTTGTTGCTTCGCTTTCACGCTAAAACGGCTGAACAGATTTCGATGAAATTTGGCATATTGGTAGACCTGGATTAGGAAATACGATACTTTTTATCCCAATATTCCCACGGAATAGATACTAATGCGGGTGATACCGCGGGGCGCAGCTAGTGGAGAATACCTATTGAAACATGTCGATGTGTTTCGTCATAGCTTGGTGTAAACGCGGGGTAACCAGTCCAGTTTAACCTTACTGACTGGCTATCTTTTTCCCGCGGTAGGCATTATATTCCCACAGAAAATAATAAGCATTGCTTCATAGTAGAAAGTAGTACAGAAGAAATTAACATATAAAACTAACTGGCTCTAGGTGACTCCCGCACGTTGGTGAGCGTAGCTCGGGCGGTACAAATCTGCAGCTCTTTGGGACGGTCACGCTGCTGGGAAACGTGTTCAGAACCCGCTTCTAACACGATCTGTGAACAATAGGAATATACAATTATGTTGGAGGTAAGATGAGAAAAAAGGCTGCCAAAAAAAAACATGAATGGATTGTGTGAAAGATATAACTGGGAAGGAAATGCACTGTCAGGTTATGCCTGATTTCTGCAAAGAATGTGTGAAAATTTGAACTCCAGATTACGCCTGGTACGCACTAACCACAGTAGCCACATGCCCAAAATCATGTTCAAACATCAATGCCATAAAAATAATTGTCAAATACAGCAAATTTCATGGATATTAAAACATTTTTCTGTGTTTTATTTCAATTTAACCGGTGAAGTACCGCTAGTTAGCTTTTCAAAGTTCTCCGCCTCTAACGCTGGGGCTACATTGTCGCGTTATCGCTAACTATACTTCGCGCGCTTTCTGTTGCTCAGCGAGACGTCGACCGGAGTGCGAGAGAGAGCTCGCGATAACGCGACAATGTCGCTCCAGCAACCAACCAACCGATACAAAATAGGCAAGTACTTCCATGGCTGTAACAGCTCTATATTAGATCTCATCAAAGCGCCTTCGTATTTCCGAAGATAGACGATGATTGCGGAGGCGCTGTTGTTAGGATACCCGTACCTTAGGCATGATGGCCTCGCAGCGCACGTCCATGTATGCGGGCGGCGCGTGCTCCGTGTGCGCGCGCGCGTGCGCGTCGCGCGGCACGACGTGCGGCAGGAAGGCGCCCAGCCACACCACGCTGTTCACGTCCACAGACACCAGCACTGGGCTCAGCTGCACGTAGAGCTTTGGGGCTGGTACTGTTGATAAACGTTATTTATGTTAGGGGATCATTTTTTGTAGGCGGTACACATATACATACGTAAACCCACGCCTTCTTCCCTTGGGGGTAGGCAGAAACTACGGAACGCCATCTGCTACGATCCTTACATACTCTTTTTGCTTCGTTTATGTTCATGCATCTGGTCATACATAAGAGCATTTGAATGAATACTAAAGCAATACCAAATCACGGAAGATATTCCGTTATTTACAACGCCAGAAGTGAATAACAAATCATGAAGGTTTAAAACAGCATTTAATTTGATTATGGTGTACATAATAAAGAGTATTCTATCTATCTATCTAATTTCAATTCCTATATTAATAAATTATAAAGAAGTAAAAGGAGATTGCCCAGAATCAAAACCGCTTTATAGTGTAAGAGTATGGCCATAAAAATATACTCATAAATTATAAAATATTTTTTTAGCTTTTCTTAGTTAATTTGATCAAAATCGTATGTGGGGTTAATATTTTGTATTTAATTAGTTAGTTATTCGATTATATGGCGTATTTTGGTGAAAGCTGTGTTGCCAATTTTTAGAACTTCCCTAATCGGTCTTATCGGATCACGAGCGGATGATGAGTTTTAAAAATAATTTCAACTATGACATTTTTCCTCGTTATTAATATTCTAACTTTTTATTAAAATAATACTACTCTACTTATTCAAATTTTTCTTTAGGTGGCAAACAAATCACAGGTTATGGTCAGGATGATTTAAATTAATTGTTGATAACACTGTCGCGGGAATTGTGAAAGGTAAACTGTCAAAAGCGTCACTGTCAAATAAATCATCGTGTTGTTGTTGTGCTAATAAATAATTTATAATTGCGTTGTGTGAGTGTCCAGTGGATTGTGGATTGTGTAGAATGTTTTTACGACTACGGTCCTCTGTGCAGTAAATCAACAGCGTTTTCGTTAAAATGTCACGCTGTGTGAACTGTTCCCTTTCTTTGGTACATCCTCTACCCCGTCGCCAAGTCGGGGAGGCAACGGATGTAATCGTCAGAATTTTACAATCCTGGATTATTCCAGCAACGGTTAGTTCCCCTACATTTTAGTTAATAGGGCTATATTTAACTCTGTAGCTGATATTACAGCCTATTATTGCAATTGTTTGGTGGGTAATCGAACAGTGGGATGCTGTGCTCACGTTATGACCATTTTGTGGTATCTTAGTTGGACTCAATTTAGGTCTGTTGAGCCGCCAGCTCCGTTTTTAAACGACATATTTTATGAATATGATAGTAATATAGACTAATAAATAATAGAATAATAAACATCTGTCGGGCATGCCACCGACCGGGAGAATCAATCCGACACATTATCTCCGGGTGTTCTCGTCTAGCTAACGGAGAGTACTTGCATAGACACAACCTTGTAGCCAGGATTATCCATCACCAACTTGCTCTGAAATACAATACCTAAACCCCCAATACCTTGTGGAATCGGAAGTGCTGTACTACAAGTATGTGCCCGACCCAGTTCTCGAAAATGGAAATATCACATTGTACTGGGATCGATCCATCATCACTGACAGGACTATTGTTACCAATAAGCCTGATATAGTGGTGGTGGATCGAACAGAGCGGTGCGCAATGATCATTGACATAACGGTCCCGCATGACGGAAACCTCCAGAAGGCCGAAAAAGATAAACAAATCGAGGATTGCTAAGAGCCTCTACCAACACGTATATAGGCTGGGTTAAGGGCCTGGTTCAGAAAGCGATACTCCTGGACACGGTCCGTATTGGCCGGTGGCTTGGACCCTGTTCCCGATACCGGTGGGCTACTATTTTTTATATTTTTTAGTGTTTTTATATTTTTATAATCTAATAATTTAAAAAATATAATTTATATGTAAATAATAGATTAATAAAACTATTTCATTCCTATATTCAATCATTTTTATTTTCTACTTCCTACAAGTACAAAACTACATTTGGCACCTACCTATATAATATTATTTATTTGGGATCATTAATTGATTTGTTAGAACTATTTTCTGTTGCATATCTATATAAATTCAAATCATAATGATGTAAAGGAATGCGTTTTTTAGTGGAAGATTTGTTACAAAACTAACCTTAAAACTGAACAGAAAATCGAAGAACCCATAGAGAACCCCACAAAATAAATGGATTGTTTTTATTTTCTTTGAGACTACGACATCACCCCTCTTTTATATCCAATTTATGCTGTCATACAAAATTGTTTGATGCGCAACGGCGCTCCGTAGATAAATGGGCATTTTCCTTTAAAAGTTTGTATTTATAGGGTAAACTTCGGAACTGCTGATCCGATTCCAAAAATGATTTCACTAATGGGAAACTACACTATTGCAGACTATCAATCAATCTGCCTAGCCTTTTCGGCTTCCAGTCTAACCAGGTGCAGCTTAATACCAGTATTTTACATGGAGCGACTGTCTATCTGACCTCCACGACCCAGTAACTGGGTAATACGATACCCCTTGGTAAGACTGTTTGTCAGACTTTCGGGCTTCTGACTACCCGTAAAGACTGTCAAAGATCCTCTAATGACAGTCGATACCAACGGCTTAACGTGCTACTCGAAGCACAGAGGAGTCTCGGTATGTTAAGATGGTCACCCATCCACGGACCCAGCCCGGCAAGCGTAGCTTAACCTGATGGATCGACCCGTGCGGCTGTTATTACTGAGCCACGAGCTCCTCTCTCATGGGCAGAAGCTAGTTATGAATAAAATACTAACCAGGAAAGCACACATCTCCAGGATAGTAGAAGAACGTAAGTTCAGCGTGCAACAACCCGGCGTCGCCCGGCAGAGTGGCCTTCTCAGCGCTTACTAGAGGACGAGGCGCCTCGCGGGACCGGGAGCCTGTTGATACCTGTGATGTAAAAATATATTATGTGCTGATATTGACTGATTATGTGATAAATAATGTGCAAAAGTTGTTTACAATATACAATTGGATCTTAATGTACACGTCTGTAGATAGTTACCTAGTTTAAGTGTTAGTGGTCATTCGAATTGTGTTCAAATGCAGAATTGTACCTACTGTTTACCAAAATCATTTTTGTAAAATATTTTTGTGTCAATAAAGCTTTTTTTATTTATTTTTATATTATGTTATAGTCAGTTACCAGGAAAAAAAGTTACGAATATTTTTTTATTTCATTAATTTAAGAGTTTATTCATTAATTCAGGAGTTAACTGTACATATGGTTTATGGGTGGTGCTTGTTTTTCTCTTTTAAGTTATGCGTTTTTGCAGGTGTTTTGTTTTTAAATAATTTGTTTTATTTCAAGCTTTTTAGTTATATTAATTTATATATTTGGAATTAACTCCTTACTATCTTTTATTTAACACCAATATTGTATATTATTTAAAAAAAAGAAATATCTTTTTTTTGTTTGCAGATGAAATAAAAAAAAAAAAATATAGACTATGGCACTCCCACAATTAAGATGAACCTAACGACACCTCGTATGTTAAAATCCATCAAGCCGGTTAGGCTGCAGAGCGTGCTCAAGAAATAGACATACATACAAACATACATATTCTCGAAAAACATTACCCTCCTTCTGGGGCAGTTGGGTACAAATACGCTTTGACTAGACCTCCTCCTTGTTTTCTTCGGTTAACAAAGACTTCTATTAAATCATATAAGGACCTTAGGGTTCGTAATAACTGAATGTAAAACGGTATCCATTTAGTTTTAATATGTTAGTTTTATTTTTGGTCTCGTATGGTTTAGTTTATTTTGCTCAATACGCGTTGAGCCAAACCAACTTTTTATTCATTAAAAAGTCAAGCACTTAGACGAAAACGCCCGCGGCATTAACATTTAACGGTCGCGAAACATATTTTAATCAACATAGAACCTGCAAATTGCGTAAGAAAAATTTGAATTTGGGCGGCTTACAACGGTTTAAGGGGGATGCGATAAGGCAGCCCGCGAATTTATCGCATCTCCCTTAAGCCATTGGTCCCGGCTGTCATTCGTGGATCTTTGACAGTCGTTTCGGATCGTCAGAAGCCCGATCGTTGAAGACAAGGAAGTTTGGCAATAATTCCTTCTGCACATGTGGCTTCCCTGGTACCTCATTAACGGCATAACTATGTACGAGTCTATTAACTGCTCCCAAATTACCATGTTTTTTTTTTTTTACATTCACCTTGACATAATTATCTTATTTTTGAAAGGCCTACACTGTCCTCCCATACCTAATAACACTGTAATTCGAAAATATTGTAACAGCCAATTATTTTTAAAAGAGTAACCGTGGATTTTCTTGCCGGCTCTTCTCCATAGGAAACGACCAATTGGAACCGTGCACCTAGCTTCTGACGTTTCATAAGTGCCCATGTAGGTTTATGTGAAATAAAATATTTTGATTTTGAAAAGGCTAGGCAGATTTTTTTACCTTATTAACAGTGAAGTCGTCTATCCTAAGTACTAGGCACGTCGTCATCAGCTTGCCAAGTTGCTGCAGAATGCGCGTTCTGGTCGGCGATGCTGCAAAGACAGACAATATTTTGATATTTTTATAAAATTTATGTGTCATAATGGTTTATTTTATTTAGAGCCAGAGCGAAGTTTACACTGTTTATCCACCGCATCGGAACGTCAACGAGAAACGAGATTACGCGGCCATGCCGGCCATAGTAAATACACTGTAGCTACTTAGGCGTCGTCATCTCCTTCTTGTTGACGTCCCGTTCACGGTGTGGTGGACAAACGGTCCTAGGACCGGTTTCTCGAAAGAAAATTAATGTATAATTCATGTAACAAGTCAAGTGCGCGAACTGCTGCGATTGGTTGTTGATAAATCAATCAACCAATCAGCAGTTTACGCGCGTGAGTTTTTATTAATAAAGGTAGTTAGTGGACAGAGCATTGGAACCACTTTTTTGTGTGGTCGCCTGCTTGTGTTTGATGCCGGTTGAGATTAGCTCCTTTAGGGGTATGAGGAACAGGATGTAAAGTTCACTCATCCACTATAGAAAAGGGAGGATCCTCCGACCAGACGGGTGTTGTCTAGCGGGCAACTGCCCGACGATTGATGTCGGGTTCTAGCATATATGTCTACTGCACGGTAAACTTTAATTGCGCGATGCAGGATTTATGTGACGTCAGGATTTTTGTGTGAAGTCAGCTTTTTGATGCGTAGTTCGCATGTGGCGATGTAGATACCGCCACACTCCTATCTTATTGGCATTAAGGTTTGAATTGCAATGATTGACTTTAGTTGATTGTTGTTACCTTGTGAGGTAGTAGAGTTAGTGGACGGAGCATTGGAAGCACTTGATTGTGTGGTTGGCTGCTTGTGTTTGATGCCGTTAGATACTGGCTCTTCAGGCTTCTCTGGTTGGCATGTCTGCGAAATAATCAGTTGATAATGAGCGAAAATATATAAAATTAAAATTATTATTATTAACTCATAATTGTAATAAGCAGTTACTTTTTATGTAAACTGACCAACTCTTTGACAATTCAAAAGTGCCAGTAAATGGTTTAGCTGAAATAAATACTTTTGAGTTTGAGTTCCAATAATTTTTCAGTTTCCAGATACAAACCAGTGGAGTAAAATTTCACGGCTTCTTACTGGCAATTTATATACTGACAAAATTCGTATATCACAAAAAGTGTTCGATCATTGTAATAGGTACTTTAGGGGTATCAGGAACAGGGTCTAAAGTTCACTCATCCACCATAGAAAAGGGAGGATCCTCCGACCAGACTGGTGTTGTGTCTGGCGGGCAACTGCCCAACGATTGATGTTGGTCTCTTGTATATATATGTCCATCGCGCGGTAAATTCTAATTGCGCGATGCAGGATTTATGTGAAGTCAGGATTTTTGATGCGTAGTTCGCATGTGGCGGTGTAGACGCCGCCACACTACAAACGATATAAAAAAATGTGTATTAAGTCTATTTTGCTGGAACGATACAGCTTTGTAACCGACTTGTTGTAAATTGTCATTGGCTCGGACATCGAGCAATAGACAAAATTGACAAACTTACTTTGCTTGAATAAGAGGCTTTTGGCTGCTCTCTATGTGTATTTTAAGTTTTTTTTTTTTTGTAATGTACGTTTTGTTTGTGCAGAATAAACATTTTTTCTTTCTTTCTTTCCAGAATTAGGGTGCGTTTCCATTGAAGCGGAGACTAGCGGAGCTGTGCGGAGACGTGCAGTAATCGTCCAATCATAGACGAGACGAGAGACCCGATGAGGATTTCAACCATTGTGATTGGTCGATTTCTGCAGGTCTTCGCTCAGCTCCGTTGAGTCGCTGCTTAGTCTAGTAGGTTTCTAGTTTATATAATAGTTATATTTTTCTTCACATATAATTGGACAAAGATCAATAAAATTATGTTTTTTATTCATACCTTAGTACTTGGCGTAAGCGGCCTCGGATCCAGGTTCTCAAGTAGCGTAGTACAAAATGATGACAGGGCTTGTGACAGCCACTGACTGTGCGGTGTTGCTGCTTCTCTGCAAAATATAATAAACAGAGTGAGATAGGAGATTTAAGAGCGTTGATCTCGCGCCAGCTGGCAATTTCGCTTTTATAGAGGATTTTCGTGATTATTTTATTTAAAAAATCAAAGTACTTAACATTTTTTGCCAGACAAGCATATCTTTGGTATTTACATGGGACTTAAATACAGGACGTTAGGGTAAACACAGTTATCCTTACAACCAGCGGTTTGGCGGTTTGGTGCATTTATAGACCGTAAAATCAATGGAAAATCACAACTTCTTTTTAATCTACATTGTACTACAAGAGTATTTCACCCTTTCACCCTATGCGCTCGGGCAACGAACTTGCGTCTCAACACGGGCAAGGAGTGCGGGACGTGAGCTGACCGGCCGCGAGCGCGAACCCTCCCTCAGTCACTCAGCTGTTTCGCTAGCGAGCACCGTGTCGGATAGAAACTTTTTAAAATCTTTTAATGAAAATAACGTTTTTATTTGTTGTTACTAGCTCAGGTACCCATGGTTTGAGTGACAACGGTGTTTACCCTTACACCCTGTATAATTGCAGGAATGTACCCACATTTCACCAGTTATATTTAAGTTAGTACAGGCACATCTCTGACTAACCCTTCCGGAATACAGGCGTGATGTTATGTTGTTAGTTTTCTAGAGACTTACCTATAACCTCGCCAATGTCTTCTATCATCAGACGCCTTGTGGTAGGGGAACAGGTCTGCTTGCATGCTGACCAGCGTCACTTGAAGTGCACCGCCGTTGGAAAGGGACGGTTTTTCTGATCGGCCCACTGTACATCAATAAGAAAAAGTTAATAAACACGAAATACACGGAAAATACAAAATGATACATCCTAACTTATCCATACTAATATTATAAATTCCTTTTCACGCCTAAACCATTGAACGGATTTCGACAAAATTTGGCAAGGAGATAGATGGCACATGTTTTAAAATCTAGGTTACAGGGTTGTGGAGGTCAGACAGGCAGTGGCTCCATGTAAAATACTGGTATTCAGCTGTATCCGGTTAGACTGGAAGCCGACCCCAACCTTCGCACTCGGCAATCTGTTGCTCGTCTGCTTTAGAGGCTGTTTACTTACATCCTGGGTCATCACACAGATGCAGGTCTATCCTGGGCGCCAGCAGGTGGTACGAAGTCTCTCTGACGTCGTGTTTAGCGAACATTCGTGCCAAGATGTCGCGCTCGCCTGTTGCTGATCTGCTGGATATCTGTTCCCGTGGTTCTTCGATCTGTAAAGATGTATATTAATGATTGTATGATCTATTTACTGAACGTGCCAACAGGGTTTAAAAAAATACAAAGCTTTAGGCTTAAAATTTTGACGCATTTTTAAACTTTGTGAAAGAGGTCTTCCACCACAATTTAATACAGATGATTCACTCCGCAAAATCATTTAAATAAAAAGCGACTCTTGTAACGATACAATAAAGTGCAATTCAGGTCGCACAGCGCTAATTACCTACAGCTTATATTGAACTAGAAGTTGCCTCTCTTTGTATCGCGCCTATACTGCATTGACCCGACAAGACGAGTCCACCGCGTACTTGTAGCTTCGTACCTAAAATGCGGAGTTCGCCTTCTGTACCATTCATGTACTGTATTAATCTGTCATGATGAGTTTTTGAGATCTTGATGTCTTCTTGATGTTTTCGGTGTTAAACGTTCTTCTTTTATTAACTTTCTAGGCCTTACAAACTTTGATCTTACCTTCCTCAAAGCCTTGATCCTGGTAGCAGCAGCAGTAGCCTTCTGCACAGGTTTCGCGAGCGCTATGGCGCACGCTAACATCGCGCGCAGCTGTCCGTCCGTCAGAGCCCACGCGAGTGGCTCCGGACATATCGCGAGACGAGACCCTATCACTGCGCAATCTGGAATATAATTAATTTGGTGTCATAATAAAATTATTATTATCATATCACACTTTCACTTGCTTTAAAAACGGTGAAGGAAAACATCGTGAAAAGAGCGGCATGCCTGAAAGATATTTCTCGATGGCATGTGAAGCCAAGTCAGAGGCCCTTCGGCGGCTTTGAAACTCTGACACCAGGTTAGTCTCTAACCGCACGAAAAAAAGTAGAAGATGTCCACTGGTGGACATGGACTCGTGTTTTCTCGAAGCTTCGCCACAGCGACCGGTCCTGCACTGTTCGCATTCGATTTCCGTGACCCTTCCATTAATTAATTTTATTTATATGTTTTTATTCACTGTAATTTCAACTTTTATGATCTCTATATGGATTGAAATAAATGATTTTGAATTTAATAGATATTAGCGAGCCGTTTTCACAAAACATCCAGATTTTATTTAAGTTTAATATGTTTTTTTTTATATATACACGTCAAGCGGTAAACTCTGCTTGCGCGATGCAGGATTTTTCGTGACGGATGGAGGATTTCGTGGAGATGCTGACATCTGATATGTGAAGTTTTACATATCAGGTGTTTTAATACACGTACCTGACAATCTCTTCTTGATAACAATTCGACAGTGTGTGTTCCCCAATAGAAGTCGTAATGGTGGAAGATTAGCGTTGGCTGCCCCGTGGGCTCTGGCTTCTATGCGGGCGCTTTGCCATTCTAACTCCTGTTATAAGAAAATAAGGTTTAATATTGTGTCACGCTACAATCCATCTGGCGGTAGAAAAAAGGAAACAAAACCCAATCGCAGTATCAGTATTTTTAAAATAAACCTTAACACAAGATCTTCAAGGTTCAATGTAGTATTCATATTTACCTTAAAAATAAGAAGTTGTCCTGTGTCAGGCGATTTGATTCTAGTCAGTCTTAGGTCTCCCTTGCGACCGTCAGGCGTTCGGGACTCCACAGTCACTCTTGAGATCTGTAAAAAGAAACATACATTTATTCAGAGATTGTCGAACATAATCTGTCTTGTTACAAAAGATCAAACATTGGTCAAACCTTTCAGCCACTTTTTGAATTTCGGACCTTATTCCGACTGGAGTAAAGTTCTAAATACAAAATTGACAACTTGAGACTCAAGATATATTTTTTTTTGTAATTCGAACCATATTCAGACTGAGAGTTCTAATCTAAATGCAAAATTGACAACTTAGACTCGGGTTTAAAATCAGTTTTTGAATTTAGAACTTAAACATAGTCGTTACAAAGTTCAAAATACAAAAAATGGCTCGGTGGTTTAAACTTGGCTCGATAAATTTTGTTTTGTAATAAGTCCGACTGCATCCATAGTTAGGAAACCATCAAGTCCTAGGACTGTGACATCCAACATCCAGGCGGATTCCCGGCCACCATAGGCGCTGGCTTGCGGACGGCGAGCAATGGGTAGCTCGCCGTCCGATAAGGACCAGGCCCGGGTCGATGGCGCGTCGTTTTCCACGCGCGCCTCAAAGAGATGTCAGCACACCTGACGGGGTCTGTTAGGACCGATGCCTGCCAGGGTTGCGAAATAGTACGAAAGGGATACCGGGGCCCTTGGCAACAGGCAACTGAAGGAACACGGGTGGGTTTTAGTCAGTAAGAGTCTGACACGCCCTTCCGCTCCGCCCAGAGCGGGAGAAGACATTTGATGATTTCTAAAAAAAAAAAAAAAAAAATTCAACAACCCGCACTGGGCCCGCGTGGAGGATTACGGCCGAATCCCTCTTACAGAGAGGAGGCCTGTGTCCCAGCAATGGGAACATTATAGGCTGATTATTTTAATGCTCATGCCTCCATTGGGAGCATATAGATGTACTATTTTATCCCTCGACTTCGTTCTATGGTATTTTGTCTTACCTGAACACTGCTGGTGAATGCTTCACAATTAAAATCTATTTGCACGTGGTTCACAGCCACTGAGATTCCATCTATAACCTGAAAAAGAAATTACAATAATATGTTAGTAAATCCGCTTATCTCCCATTGTAGGACGAAGGAGGCTGTATTGATGACCATTCACCACTTGTGATTAACATATTCAGACCTTTAAGTTCTGGGGCCATGGGTGTTTCTTCAAATGAGCGAAAAACTATGTTCAAGTCTAATAAAAAAATTTAGGCTGTAATTTTTTTAGAAAAAAGGCACAACTTAGCTTCATATTATAATTTAAAAAAGAGGCAAATCCTCTTTGTGAACATATGTAGTTTAATTCTGATTCTATTTTATAAAATATTTAGCAAACGCCATCGCCCACAACGTTCAAATCACGCACATTCTTAGTTTATCAAAAATAATTTAATAATGGTGCCTGAATAACCAATTTAATATACGTAAGTGTTATAATAGTAATATATGTTCTTATTTTATGCATAAATAAGTGCCGATTTAAAAAACGGAATATATTATTTTAGTCTAAAAACGTTTGGCATTTGTTTTCTGTCATTACACGCAACAGGACAAAAGAAGTTTAAAAAGTGACACTTTGCTATATATCCCGCAATCCTGCGCGGCGTCCACCCACACCCCCTTTCGGTAGTTAGTCGACCTTGAAGACTTGTCCGGCGTGCGCGTGTATTTTGTGAATAAAATTGGAAAAAAAGTGGTTCTACGCAGCCTTCGTCAAGAAAAACATCATTACCGGAATTTAAGATTACTCGGTGAGTTATTTATGTATGCAATTTCATTATTTCAGTGTTTTACACATAATATTAAACCTAAAAAACTTCCACTGAATATATTATTCCTCATGAACATTTTAAACAAGTTCAGACATGTTTTAATTGAAATCGTCATTACCAGTAACGTCATTGCCGGGATATTTCATGTTGTGGGAAGTGACGAATTGTTGCGAGTAATGACAAATGAGTTGAATTTATGTTTTAACCGACTTCAAAAAAGAAGAAATTTGGTTGATTCTATGTTCGACTGTATTTTTTACGTACTCGGTTATCATAATTCGCCTTGAAGTCATTAAACTAGAAAGTGGGTCATTTTATTCACAGATTTATGGCGAAAACGAAGCAAGGAAAAGAAGAGCGACTTGCTCAGCAGAGGCTGTGCAAAAGACGTCGCTACGCCGAAATAACAAAATAAGAGAATAAAAACAAGAATGATTCATGAAAACAACAATCAAGGGTGTATCGGGCATCGGCGAAATAAGATAACTTGAAAATGAAGAGAAGTAGAGTGATTAAATCAAAGATATAGTAAATCAGACAAAATATATAAAAATACAGAGTTTAGTTAAGACATTTTAAGAAATACTGAAAAGTTAAAAATTAGCGTAGAAAGAAGAGAATAAAAGAGACTGAAATAATGAATAAATAGTGATGTTAACAAAATGTTTGTGTTGATTTTATTGATGGTAAAAAAAAGTTATTTTTGCCTATTTTACTTTGGGTGGTTACTGAAAGCTGATTAGGTAATACTATGTTGATTTAATACTTTAATATATTTTGGTTCTACAATAAAAACAAAGATTTGTTCAATGCTTTTCTTTTTTATCGTCATTCCCAGGAACATAAAATCATTACCAGCAACACAAATTTCATTACCAGTAACATAATGTCATTACCATCCCCACAAGATTTCTTCGATGCTATTTTTCTCAATTTGTACTGCGGAAACTTCAATGCCCTAGACACATATCCTCACTGCCTCCAATGTAGATTTATATCCGACTACTCTTACTTTTAAATTAGAAAAAAATATAAAATTACAGAAAAACGTGCTAAATAAATGTAAACTCGAAGAAACACCCCCATACAGAAAAGTGTTATACATAATTCTTCCAGTGCAACAAAGAGATGGATCTATACTGTAAGAATCCCTAGTTTTTACGAATAACGCCATCCCTAGTTTTTACGAATAACGCCAACCCTAGTTTTTACGAATAACGCCAACCCTAGTTTTTACGAATAACACCATCGCTAGGTTTTACGAATAACACCATCGCTAGGTTTTACGAATAACGCCGTCCCTAGTTTTTACGAATAACGCCAACCCTAGTTTTTACGAATAACACCATCGCTAGGTTTTACGAATAACGCCATCCCTAGTTTTTACGAATAACACCATACCTAGTTTTTACGAATAACGCCATCCCTAGTTTTTAAGAATAACGCCAACCCTAGTTTTTACGAATAACACCATCGCTAGGTTTTACGAATAACACCATCCCTAGTCTTTACGAATAACGCCATCCCTAGTTTTTACGAATAACGCCAACCCTAGTTTTTACGAATAACGCCAACCCTAGTTTTTACGAATAACACCATCGCTAGGTTTTACGAATAATGCCATCCCTAGTTTTTACGAATAACGCCGTCCCTAGTTTTTACGAATAACGCCAACCCTAGTTTTTACGAATAACACCATCGCTAGGTTTTACGAATAACGCCATCCCTAGTTTTTACGAATAACACCATACCTAGTTTTTACGAATAACGCCATCCCTAGTTTTTACGAATAACGCCAACCCTAGTTTTTACGAATAACACCATCGCTAGGTTTTACGAATAACACCATCCCTAGTCTTTACGAATAACGCCATCCCTAGTTTTTACGAATAACGCCATCCCTAGTTTTTCGCAGATCCGAAAACATTGAAATGAAATGAAATGAAATGAAATTGTGAAATGAAATTGTTTATTCTGTAAATAGGATATTGGAATCACTTTTACACGTCATATTAAAAAATATTAAAAATAAGCTAGATGAGGTCGGCGTTTCCTATCTGACTACTCTGAGAAGAAAGGCCGAAACAAACTCAGAGGTCACAGTCTCTTTTAAAGTCCAGACATAATCTTGGTCAAGCCATATGAGGACCATGTAAATTCGAGTCTGAAATGGTCTTTTGAGGAAAGAACCACACAGATTTGAGTGGACCTGTCCAGTCAGTGCAAGCATTTGTCAGTAATGGCGGAGCTCAACTAAGAACTTAAGGAGCTCAGCGACTCGACGAACAATACCAAAGAAAGGACATTTGGGTAGGCCGCATAAAATTCTCAAATTGCCAGACCAATGATAAAATTAACTGAGAACGAGATTTTTTTTTTTAAAAAATTCACATAGTCCTCACATTCACAATAATAAAATACTTTACAAAGTAATAATGTCAATTTGTAAATAAAACTGGTTGATATACTTTGATGATTTTCCATATTATTCAAAATGTTACAATGCTTAGCAGAGCGAGCAGCTCAATCCCATGCTTTTTTGTCTTCTAAACAATCTGAAATTTTATAGTACCCTTTTCTACAAAGTTTGGTTTTAATGCAGCTTTTAAATCGTTTAATGGGTAAGTTTCGAATGTCAATGGGAAGTTTGTTATAAAAGCGTATACATTGACCCATGAACGAGTTGCCTACTCTGTGGAGACGAGTGCGATGTACAGCAAGATTGTGCTTATTCCTGGTATTTAAACTATGAATATCGGACATTTTCTTAAAATTAGATATATTTTTGTGTACATACAATAGATTTTCAAATATATATTGTGAGGCTACAGTCAGAATATCTATTTCTCAGAATTTTTCTCGAAGGGAATCCCTTGGACCTAGGTTGTAAATGGCTCGAATAGCCCTTTTCTGTAAAACAAAGATAGCATTAATGTCCGCACAGGCTCCCCAGAGAAGAATCCCATAAGACAGAAGACTATGAAAATAACTAAAATAAACAATTCTGGCTGTATCTACGTCAGTTATCTGTCTAATTTTTTTAACGGCGTAGGCGGCCGAACTAAGCCTTCCTGACAATTTTTCTATGTGTGGGCCCCATTGTAATTTACCGTCAATGGTTATTCCAAGAAAAACTGTCGACTCAACGGGGTCCAACTCTATTCCATTAATTTTAACATTGGTAGATAGCTGCCTGACATTTGGCGTTGAAAATTTAATGAGTTTAGTCTTTTTCTCATTCAGGAGAAGATTATTTACATTAAACCAATGCACCACTTTAGAGAGTGCATCGTTAACTTGTTCAAAGTTGACTAACTGACGTTTTATTTTAAAAATGAGGGAAGTATCATCTGCGAATAACACGATCTTGTGATTATCCCTTATGTGGTAAGGTAAATCATTAATATAAATGAGAAATAAGAAAGGACCTAGAATTGAACCCTGCGGAACGCCCATGGTGACCGAAGATCCTGCAGATCTCTTGCCATTAACATCGACCCTCTGAATTCTGTTATTCAGATAAGAAGTCAGAAGGTCGAGAGCCTTGTCCCTCATACCATAGTGGTACAGTTTCCTGATGAGAGTATCATGATGTACGCAATCGAAAGCTTTGGACAAGTCGCAGAAAATGCCAAGAGCATCCTGCGACTCCTCCCAAGCCTCGAATATTCTCTTCAGTAATTCCACGCCCGCGTCTGTAGTTGAACGACCCTTTGTAAAACCGAACTGTTTCAGATGAAGTAAATGATGTGTATTGAAATGACTTAACATCTGTTTTAAAATTAATTTTTCAAAGATTTTGCTCAACGTAGGTAATATCGAGATAGGCCGAAAATTCGTGGGATCAGTTGTGCTGCCAGACTTGAACAGTGGAATCACTTTGCTAAGTTTCATCAGATCAGGAAATACACCAGATGCAATACAAGAGTTAAAAACAATTGCCAAAAAGGGTGAAATAACATCAATTATTGAAGACATAGTATGTACTGATAATCCCCAAAGGTCAGCAGTTTTTTTCACATCGAGTTCTTTAAAAGATTCTATAATGTCTTTAGCAGTAGCAATTGTAAATTCAAAAAGTTTGTCACATTCTGGTACACATTCTTTTAGTATTGAATAAGCAGAAGTGGAGGACGACGATGACAGAGTTTTGGTTGTTAAAATTGGAATATTAGTGAAGAAATTTTCAAACTCAGTTGCCACCTCCCCGTCTGCCTTAATATCTACATCATTGATTTTTAGATGGAAGTCACGATTGCGTACTGTCGTTCTTCCTGTTTCAGAATTAATAATATTCCAAGTTGTTTTAATTTTATTCCCAGAAGATTTTATTTTATTTTTAATATGTATGGCTTTTGCTGAGGAACAGGCTCTTTTAAAAGTTTTAGAATATTTTTTAACAAATCCTTGAAAAGTTTGATCTTGGTTATATGTTTTTTCATGATACAATTCAAATAGCCTCTGCCTACTTTTGTAAATACCTGGTGTTGCCCAATCACTAAATAAAACGCGGTCACAAACAGGTAATGTTTTTGAGGTGAAAACCTTCCTAAACTCACAATTGATGAGGTTAAATAGTAAAGTATAAGCTTGATCCGGGTCATTGTGACAAGGCAAACCTGGTAGTTTTTCTATTAAATTATTTTTAAATTGATCTAAGCGACTTTTATTTACAGGAACAAAACTCACAAGTTTTCTTTGAGCTCTGACTATTTTCTGAGGGAAAGTGACTAACTGGCCACAGTGATCAGAGTCCAACTCATTTATAATTAAATGGCTAGAAGGTCTTGAGTTTGTAAAAATATTGTCTATACAGGTAGCACTAGTGGCAGTTATTCTAGTCGGCTCAAAGAATGTATTGTACAAGTTATATGACTTTAATAGAGTTATAAATTTATTTACTGTAGCAGATTTTTCTAGTATATTGATGTTGAAGTCTCCACAGACAACAACTGTTTTATTACTGCCACAAGTCTTTAATAATACATCTTCCAAAGATTTCTCAAAAATATCATATGAAGCACATGGGGGCCTGTACACGCTTAATACAATGAACTGCTCAAGCTCAATGCAAGCAATTTCAATAACTCGCTCAACAGAGAGGCTAACAATATCCTTACGTTCTTTAAATTTCAAGTTGTTACGAACAATTATTAGAGAGCCACCACGTATCATATTAACTCTGCTGAATGAGCTGGCAACCTGGTGGTTGTTAAAGCTGAACATGAACTGGTGGACTTTTAGCCAATGTTCAGTTACACATAAGATATCAATATAACTACAGTTCATGAACAGCTCCAATTCTAATTCCTTAACTATTACACCCTGTATATTTTGATGAACAATTTTTAGAGTATTATTATTATATTTATTTAGATTACTACAATTTGAAGGGTGAGATGATATTAAAGAACTTTTTGTAACATTTTGATGATTTAAACCAGTATTTATATTTTCTTCATTTATTAAGCAAGAGGTTTCCTCTATTGTCCTAATTTCTAATTTAAATTATAATCAATGTCATTTTTTGTTGCCAAATTATTGGCAGAATCATTCAAAATTACATTGCATTGCTCAAAAGAAGCAAGTTGTTTAGCCAAGTTTTTGGCTGAAATAGAAAAAAAATATGATAGCGACACAGCTATCTGTCTTTTATAATAGGTAGAAAGATAGTACATAAGAATATTATATCTATCTCTTGTCAAACATAAATTATTACCAACATAATTGTTAGTATCAACTAGATGGAACAGATTATTATTGAATGTCCAATTATGTAATGTCATATTTATTTCAAATCTTATGTTATTTTCTTCCTGTGGCAAACTGTTACTATAAGGGAATGTAAACAACACAATTTTTCTTAAACTAAGATTACACAATGTTCTATAATATTGGAGCAATTCTCCTTTGTTCACATTTCCCCTATTACCCATAAAAATTAATAATGTAGTGTCCTGGTTAAAGTTACATTTAATAATTTCTTTCATAATAAAACATAAGACATTGTAAGGAAATCTGGACTTAGTGGTAAAAAAATGCCCTAACCGTTTTTTGCAATTTGCATCTCAGTGTCAGTGTCAAGTTGTATGTGAATCAAAATATGATCTGCATAAAACAAATATGTTTTACAGAATTCTAATAATTAAATTCATGTGTCTTATAATTTCCCTATTGAATTAATATTTTGTGAATAAGTATGTAGTAAATATATTGTAAGTAATGAATTACCTTGTGTATATAGCTGTACTTCCCTGGCGCAGGTATGGCTCCGGCTGAACTCGGATTCATCACGCGCGGCTCCTGACATACTTCTAGAGCTATGTGAACCTCGTCCAGATTCTGAAGACAAGAAATATTATAGGTATTAGATAAAACTAAGTTCTTAACATCCACCAATACGTAGTTTGTAGAAATACTCGTACTAATCAACATCCAGAGGCCCTAGACAAAGTGACATTCTATCAGTGATAACGGCATTCATTATATCAATGGAAAAGGCAAAAATGCATAGGACTGACATAAGTTATCGAAAAGCTTATGTCAATCCTGTTGAAAGTCGTTGTAGAAATACGAAACGCTTTCGAAGCGATTGTCACTTGTCTAGGCCCTCAGGCTTTCTTTGAAGAAGACCAAAGAAACGATGGATGGACTGTGTGGAAGATGGATAGAAAGGGGGTGACTACCGAGATGACGACTAATAGAGAAGTATGGAAGAAAGGGACATGTTGCGCCGACGCCAAATAATTTGGGATAAGGGCAGAAGATTATGGTAATATCCAGGCTTTCTGTTTCTTAGTAGCCTAACATGGCAATAGATAGGATATAATATAGGCCTTCACCAGGTCATTGGTCCATCTTTTGGGGGGGCTTCGAACGCTACGTCCTCCGGCACGTGGTCGCCACTCCAGAACCCTTCGCCCCATCGGCCATCTGTTCTGCGAGCAATGTGCCCTGCCCACGGCCACTGACGTTTGGCAATACTTCGGTCTATGTCGCAGGAATCCGCTGGATGCGAGAGCACTGAACTGGTCGAAGTGGCGGTGCTTGGGGGAGGCCTATGTCCAGTGAACGTCATTCGGATGAAATGATGATGATGATAAATGTAAGCTAATAGGAATTTGGGACAACATCTCATGATTGGTGACGGCTGTGGAATTTGATAAGAGTAGCAATGATAACGTTATATGTCAGTATTTATATATTGTACTTATTTAGTGTTTTCTTTTCATAACAAAGGCGCTTTTTAAATGAATGCCACTAAAAGTGTGTAATATTGGTAAGTAAAATAAAATAAGTTATAAAAACAAATCATGTTGTTATTTTTAAACGAAATATTATCTCATATCGTCGTTAGACAATCATTCTACAAGTTCAAGAGTTTAATCGCCACCAAAAACTCATTCAATTTGGTAAAAAAGCCGGGGCTTTCCCAAATTATATCGACGAAGACAACAGTGCACGTTTCTTGTACGGTAAGTGACGCAAGTCCTAAATATAGAATGTATAACAGAAGTATATGTATAAACTCAGCTAAGATTATGTGGTAATAATATCTTTCTGAGAATCTGAGTGGAATAAGCCGGTGGTACAAACGCCTATGGCTATAATGATGATATAGATAGATAGTGCCATCCACGAAGACGGGCCTCACTCCGCTCCGTACTGAATAAAGTACAGTTCAATTCAAACTTATGTAATGGGCGGCTCGGAACATGAAGCGAGTCGCTGCGCAGTAACAATTTCATATGTCAGCGGGGGTGCGGTACTGTGCAGCGAGTAGCTAACTTCCGAGCCGCCATCTGCACTATCATCATCGGCACTATCTGTAGAATTAATAGGCAGTGCGTTGAAATATTTGAAACTATTGACCCGCCCCCTTATCGCACGGTTTTTACGAGTCGGCAACAATACGAGATTTTTTTATTTTTCGAATGATTTAACATTATTGTATTAAACACATAAATTTTCCGGATAAATTCACTAAATGATGGTTAAAACCGGCGGACACCCAGACAGACACGAAAAACTACTACGTTACGGGTCGTCAGAAGGTCGAAAGTCTGACAATCTTAGATTAAAGATTTACCAAGGGGTATCGTATTACCCAGTGACTGGGTTGGGCAGGTCAGATAGGCAGTCGCTCCATGTAAACTACTGGTATTCAGCTGCATTTGAGTAGACTGGAAGCCGACCCAACGTAGTTGGGAAAAAGCTAGGCAGATGACGATGACTGGATTTTCAACTCTCGGTATTGAGCCGAGTATTGAGAATCCAATAGAGCGCATCCCAGCGCATCAAAAAAACTAACTGTTAGATTTTCAACTTTCGGCGCTAAGCAGTGTATTGGAAATCCAGTGCTCGATACCCCACTCGCGTACCAGGGCTAAACCTAACCACTCAAACAGAAAAACAAATTATTTAAAGAATAAAAACTTTTTACAAAAATAAACTTATTTTTCACTTTTTAGTTTTGGTACCTACCCCACACAAACTCTAATACCACTAGCTGATGAAAATAACAGTGAAGGAGTAAATGAAAACATCGTCTAGATAAACTAAGTGGGAAAAATACGTAATATTGAAGCTAACTCAAAAACTACACAAGCAAATTTAATAAAATTTACATGGGACCACCTCGGAAGCATGACCTACCATGCAAAAAAAGAATCATCAAAATCGATTCATAATTGGCGGAGAAATCGAGTAACAAACAAACAGAAAAAAAAAAAAAAAAAAAAACATACAGACGAATTGAGAACCTACTCCTTTTTGAAGAAGTCGGTTAAAAATAAGCATTGAACTTCGTTTTTTGTAAGGTATTACAGGCGGGGACAAACAAAAGTTACACCATATTTCAGGTTATTGGTTTGGCCCCGCCTGCAATACCTTACAAAAAACGAAGTTCAATGCTTATTTTTCTCTTTTAGGTTATAGATTATTGCAGTCGGGTTTTTTGTTTTTTAAATAATTTGTTTTATTTCAAGGTTTTCGGTGTTATTAATATATATATTTGGAATTAACTCATTACTAGCTTTTATTTGATACCAATATTGTTGTAATTTATTTAAAAAAAAACCTCCTCCATTTTTTTTTATGCAGATGAAATATATATAATAAAATATAGCCTATGTCACTCCCACAATTAAGACGAAATCAAAATCAAAATATTTTATTTCACATAAACCTACATGGGCACTTATGAAACGTCAGAAGCTAGGTGCACGGTTCCAATTGGTCGTTTCCTATGGAGAAGAGCCAGCAAGAACCTCCACGAACCTAACGACACCTCGTGTGTTAAAATCCATCAAGCCGTTTAGGCTACACAGCGTGCCAAAGAAATAGACATACATACATACATACTCTTGAAAAACATTACCCTCCTTCTGGGGCAGTCGGGTAAAAACAAATCATTACGTAAAAAGTTAATAAGGCACTATTGTCTCTAAACACTCCTAAACATTATCTCGCACGACTATTTACAAATCAGCTGATAGTTCCAACAGCAGTCATTATGTTAATAGATAAGTTTGCTTGATAGTACTATTAATCATAATATTATAATTGTTAGGTGTTATCCTACTAATATTATAAATGTGAAAGTTTGTGTGTTTGGATGTTTGTTACTCAGTCACGCAAAAACGGCTGAATGGATTTGGATGAAATTTTGCAAACAGATAGTTTATAGCCTGGATTAACACATAGGATACTTTTTATCCCGATATTCCCACGGGATGGAGACTTACGCGGATGAAACCGCGGGGCGCAGCTAGTCTATAATAAATAAATAATAATATTAACAAAATTCGAAACATTCCTGGCTCGTTGGTCTAGTACTATAGTGGCCGCTAACGCTGCGCGTAAGGTCCGGGTTTCCATTCCCAGGTCGGGCAAAGTGTTATTGGGTTTTTACGCAGTCCGGAGTCCAGAGTCCGGATTTGTGCCCGGTTGATGGCAATAGGTTCCCTTACTACCACATGGGACTTAAACTCATCTGGCAAAATGTGTGGGTATACTATATATACATCTCTGCATAACCTCTCAGAGAATACAGGCGTGATGTTAGAACAATTTCATTGGTGTGTAACAGGAAACATTTTCGTTCAAACAATATCATGTTTTGTCAGTGCTAACAACGAATGTTGTCGTTTACAGATAACCTACCTACCTTTAAAAATACTCTTCATTTATACACCTATATGTATTCACCCAATTAATTATCACATTGGTTTTTTCCTACTCGCCGTGACTCAATAAAATGTAGTTGTACCCACTTAGGTAGGTATAGCACATTTTCCTTGATCTGGTGACTCTGATTAAAAATAACAATTTAGCAAATGGTGAGGTCCAGAGAGTGAGTCTTTCGCTGGATAAGGAATCTCACACACTAGACGGCCAGGATTCCGGCCAATCGTAGCCGTCTAGTGGTATTGCATGGTCTGCGGCTGCTAGATGGTCGTTGCGACGAATTGCGCGATTTGTATCGGTTTCTATAGTTTACCTGGTCGCTGCCACTGGTCGTGGTCGTGACCATCTAGTGCGCGAGATCCCTTTTTTTTTGAGGGTGGGAAATCATCAAATTACTTCTCCCGCTCTGGAGGGCGTGTCAGACTTTTACTGACTAAAACCCACCCATGTTCCTTCAGTTGCCTGTTGCCAAGGGCCCCGGTATCCCTTTCGGACTTTCCCGCAACCCTGGCAGGCATCGGTCGAACCCCGCCAATTGTGCTGACATCTCTACGACGATATACGACGCGCCGTCGACCCGGGCCTGGTCCTTATCGCAAGCCCGCGGCTACGGTGGCTGGGAATCCGCCTGGGATTCCCGACGCCCAGGGCGTCCCCTGCGGCGGCGGTTAGGGGCGTGAGGGCGCAAACTTTGCCTCTCCCTCACGCGTTCCGCCTCCTCCTACGCAAGCATTACTGCTTCGCAGAAGGGGTGAACGGCTTCCCATACCCTCTCGCTCCGTACCATGGCCTGGACCAGGGCCGGGCGCGAGAGGTCATCGACGCCAACCGCCTCCACGAGGACACGGCGGTGCACCGCCCAGGCAGGGCATACCTCCACCGCACGAAGCGGACCCAGTTTGTGCAAAGTTATTACAGAAATAATGCAGTTCTTTGCACTCTTTAGTACCTATAGCATAATCGTTTCGTGATCGTCTTTATTTGAAAAGTTGTTTACATTACAACTAAGTATACAAGCTATGTATTTCGGATAACCTTTAACGAAAATCAAGTCTTTCAATATCCTATCAATATGTATAAGGTCAAAAATAACAAAACCTACATCCATATATAAATACAGATATTCCAGAGTCAAGGAAATAATATTGAACCGCAAAAAAAAACACATGTCATAAAAATATATCTTGATCATTCCCAGCGAGAATTTATATGTAAAAGTCCTTTTAGATAGACCGTTATATCTGCATTAACTTAAAATAAGACAAACTACCAGCTACGAAAAGAGGAGACATGTACAGTCACTAGGACTAATGTAAACAGGTTTTTCCTAGTACAGGCATCTAACATTATAATACGTTTGTAAGTTTTATGTTAATATTTTACCAATTTTAGTACTGAATAAATATTTTATTTTTACTTAGGAAAAATCAAAAGTGATTTTCTGTTGGAATGACGATTGCAATTTGCAACGTTGAGATACCACCTACCTATTTCATGTTTCTATGTATTCCGAAATACTATGTAGTTAAACAAAATAAAATTAAGATGACCCAAAAAAAAAACATATTTTTTTCGATACCCACCACGTCTGCGCAGTTTGGCTAGCTAATTTAATTTATTCATAATTTATGTTCAAGCCCCATAAAATAGGGGACGAGCCTATAGCCGTCGCCCGGGCTCAAATTTATACACCGGGCTGCTACTCTGATAAAAGTTAAATTAAAAATTTAAAAAACCCCCGACATAAACAAAGCATTTAAAAAGTAAAAAAATAATATGTATTGGCCCTTTAAGTTTAATATAAAAGTTATAGGTAATATTTTGATCCAAGCGTCGTCGCGTCGGGGGACGGCTCATGAAAATAGGACATTAACAGCAGCTATCCTTTCTACAATAGCATATATTCATTATTCCTAGTGTATGTTGGCGTTTTCATTAGCCGTCCCCCGACGCGACGACGCTTGGATCAAAATATTACCTACAACTTTTATATTAAACTTAAAGGGCCAATACATATTATTTTTTTACTTTTTAAATGCTTTGTTTATGTCGGGGGTTTTTTTAATTTTTAATTTAACTTTTATTTCCAGCTTTTTAAATTTCATATTATATTACTAGTAGAAACGCTATGATCAACCCGCGGCTCGCCGAAATCTGCGTAGGTGTACGTATTTTTGCCACATTGAAGCTAGTTTCTAATTTAGTCTCATTTCTCTTTCCTACTCCATCAGACCCTGATCACCATCCATCTGTAACCTATTTTTTGAGACCTTTCTAATGAGCCCAAACACGATACCTCTGCTGTAAGTTGGTGAGGGCGTTGGGTATCCTGCATCCAGGTGATGCTGCAGCATCAGTTCAAGGTTACTATATTCTTCTAATATCATTGAAGTAACAGAATTCAAAATTTTCTATCGATTAGTCCTGTGAAAGATGCTCACATCCATTCATCAACTAGAAAAGAGCTGATAATTTTCAAACGGCTGAACCGATTTTCTTGAATAATAGCTAAGAACACTCTCGATCAAGTCACCTTTCAAACAAAACAAAAAAAAAAACAAAATCGGTTCAGCGGTTTGGCAGCTACGATGGAACAGACAGACACACAGATACACACGTTAAACTTATAACACCCCTCTTTTTCAGTCGGGGGTTAAAACAAAACCCAATAACACTGGCCAACCTGGCGATTGGACTCAGCAAGACCGCTTAGACAGAAAATTCCTTAAAAACAGTCCTTTCCTTCAGAGAGATATTTATCTACATTTACTTACAACTACATAAAGTACGCAGCTGCAGGATATAAGCAAAAAAATAATGTAATCATTGGTCGTAAGATCAAGGTTAGTAAGTTCAGCCAAGCGGCGCGGCTTCAATGCATTATTCATTGTTTATTTGGGTTCAGCGTCTGTGAAAATACATAATATTATTGATAATGAAGTAGAAGTAATGTGGTTGTTTTGAGAAGACCTATAAAGATGAAAGGGTTAAGGCTCGTGCAAACAGACGCGAAATCGCGGGCGCGACAGGCAGCGGTACCTTTGTCCAAAGGTACCGCTGCCTGTCGCGCCCGCGATTTCGCGTCTGTTTGCACGAGCCTTTATTTGTTTTCTGATACGCGGAGTAAGACAAGAGTACCGAAAGCATGTAAGCATTGCATATTCAGCCTTATACATATATCCTATAGGTAATGTTCCTACTGCTAAGAGTGCCGGGACATAGGGCTCCTCTCTAGGTACTCCCTCTCACAGCCAGCTAGCAGACAGCCTACTGGCTGTAATCCACCACGCGGGCCCAGTGCGGGTTGGTGGATGTCACATGTCTTCGAATATTTGTTTCTAGAACATGTCGGTTTCCTCACGATGTTTGAATAAATTCAGCAATATTGTAGTGAAATCTACTGATTGGGCAGTAGTTTGTTTAGGACACTGAAATAAACTGGACTATTTCAGAATGTAGACCAGAAGGCTGACCTTACAACGTCTAGAAGGCACGAAGAAGGTAATGGTTCGAAGCTGATTTCAGACTACGCTATAATATATAGCATAAAGTTAAAAAAATATATAGTATGGCAAAGTGTGAACGTGTTCTAAATAAATGTATGGCGAGCGATATTGTTGTGCTATTAACTAGTATATGCTATATGCTATTATATTATAGCATAGCCTGAAATCAGCTTCATAGCAATAGTTAAACTTAAACGCTGCTTTAGAAGTCACTTGAGCTGTCGGTATGTTAAGCATTTAGTTAAGATTCTGCAAAAATCTGATCAAACTGAGAAAGCCAGAAGATATTTTTACATAATGCCTGTTCTAAAAGTCGAAAATGTAAACAACTCTTTTTCAGGTAAGATTCTGACGCAACCATAGAGAATTTGTAACACATTCATCTGTATTTAAAACGTCAACTTTATAGGTAATTATCCCACCTCTAACTTCATCTAACTCAGATATACTAAGAAGAACTTGACTCAATCTGCCTAGCCTTTTCCCAACTGTGTTGGGCTCGGCTTCCAGTCTAAGCGGATGCAGCTAAAATACTGGTATATTTTACATGGAGCGACTGCCTATCTGACCTCTACAACCCAGTAACTGGGTAATACGATACCCCTTGGAAGACTGGTTGTCGGACTTTCGGGCTTCTGACGACCCGTGACGACTGTCAAAGATCCACGAATGACAGCCGGGACCAACGGCTTAACGTTCTTTCCGAGACACTGAGGAGTCTCGGTATGTAAAGATCCATCCAGGGACCAACCCCGGCAAGCGTAGCTTAACCTGATGGATCGACCCGTGCGGCTGTTATTACTTAGCCACGAGCTCCTATGCAGAACCTAACTACAAATAGAATATGTTTGCAAATAATTAAGTTGAACAACATTATCATGCAACATACCGTTCTTAGTCTACGTAATGAAGATTAGGCATTGTTTAAATAACACGCATTGGCATTGACACGTACTGCTAATAAGTTAGCGATTATATTGTCAGATTCTACATAACTTTACAGAATAAGGAAAACAATGAGTGTGATAAATTGAAGACCGCAGCGCGTTGGTAACTTCGCATCGGGCTGACCGATGATTAGAGGTTTTACTGTGACATTGCTAATGGCATCTTCACAGTGAACGGTTAGGTCTATCTCATCATCAATCTCCTACCCTTATCTCAATGTATTTGGCGTCGGTGCAACATAAGAAAGAAAGAAAGAAAATACATTTATACATGTCTTTTTCTGCCATGCTTCTCTATTAGGCCTCGTTTATGGAGACGCGGGGCGTCCAGCGTGGCGTTGGGCGGCGCGGCCCGCACTGAATTCAAACATACTTATGGCGTTGTATGAGTGCGTTGACGGAGAAGCGTTTTTTCACGCGTTTGCTTGAAATGGGGCGTTTTACGCGGCGGGGCACGCAGCGGTGCCCGCCGCGTGCTTCACTACACGCTTGACGTGTCGCGGCGGGCGCAGCGGCGGGCACCGCCACTCTTCCCGCCACGCATCTCTATGAACAACATCGTACATTGCCATAAGTTTGTGTTTACGCGTGCGATGGTAAGTGCCGCTTCACGCGCCGCCTCTCCGTAAACAGAAAAAACGTCCGACGCGCCGCGAAACGCCACGCTGCACGCGCCGCACAACGCCCCGCGTCTCCGTAAACGAGGCCTTGGTCGTCATCTCGGTAGTCACCCCCTTTCTAGCCATATCATCTTTCACACAGTCCACTCATCGTTTCTTTTGTCTTCCCCTACTCTTATAGCCATCCACATTCATAGGTACTCAAAACTTTCCCTACGACATTTTCCTGATTCCACGGCATCACATGACAATACCATGACTCGATTTCGACACAACTTTTCAGACTGCCACTTTAAGACTATCCACCTACCAGATGAATTATGAAAGACATTGAACCATTAGGGTTGGTTTCAGAGTCCGGATAAGCACTATATGTATCTATTAATTGCCGGATAGGCACTACTATCTATCACTTGGTAAATTAAAAATGTCACTGTTTTTCTATGAAATTAACTTTCTATATAAGTAGGTAAATCGGATCTTATCTGGAGATGGTAAACATGCATCCTTTGCCAGCTCTTAGTTTTTCTACGGTGCAAAGTCCATTTGTCGAAGTCGAAGTTGCAAGGTCAACTTGCGTAAGTAATGAAATAAGGGTTATAATTATTATTAGTGTATGAGACACTTAAGATCAGGGGGTTTAAAACGGTCACTTCAGAAGAATCATATTATACGTTAGTTTTCTTTATGCTAAACCCGAAAAGGGGTCATTGTACTCATCATTTTGAACAACTTTTACTACGGGACCAACATCGAAATCGCGAAAAAAAAAAAACATCTGTTCCATACATTTGTGTTCACTTAAATCGACAAAATGTATGGAACAGCTGATTTTATTTTCGTGATTTCAATGTTGGTTCCAGTTGTCGGTGTCTTTGCTTTTCAATTTTCGTTTTTTGCCACCGACTTCCGAAATTAAAGTTATTTTTCAGTTTTGAGTGTTTTTTTTTTGGAAGCCGGTTTTTTTTTTCTATAAAGTTCTGTTCTAGAAACTGGCCCGTAATCTTCCTGACTACGATTTTTCACCAAGATTTTACAGTGACTATCATAGGTAAAGTTAATTGCAGTGACCCAGGTTAACTGAATTAAAAGGCGGAGGCGAGACTGATGAGCAATTAGAACGGATTAGTCACCATAGTACCTACCTACTAAGATGCTCTTTAATCACCTGAGTACTTCATTAGAAACTCATTAATATTGTACTGGAATATTAATGTAGGTAGGTAAAGTAGGTACTGTAGCGCTAGAAGAGCGCCATGCTATTAGTTATACCTACATCAATGGGGCGTAGAATAATAAATGATAGTATTGTCATCTTATCTCAGAAAACTAGCACACGCGTCTGCGTTTTTCCGAATCAAAAATCTAATAAGTTTTACTTAAAAAAAAACTAACTCCAAATTAGCTTGAATGATCGTAAGCCACCATAATAAGGTCATCTTTGCTGCACCCAAGAGCAGATTGGCAGATTGAGTTTTATTAAGAGACACAGATCATAGAGCATCGTAATTGCGTCACACGTTTAGGGGTATGAGGAACAGGGTGTAAAGTTCACTCATCCACCATAGAAAAGGGAGGATCCTCCGACCAGACGGGTGTTGTGTCTGGCGGGCAACTGCCCGACGATTGATGTTGGGTTCTTGTAAATTGAACGGTAAACTTTAATTGCGCGATGCAGGATTTATGTGACGTCAGGATTTTTGTGTGACGTCAGGTTTGATGCGTATGTAGATGCCGCCACCCACATTTCCAATCACAATCCGAGGGTTTTGAAGGAAGTTCCAAAACCATGGCTTCATAAGTGTGAAAAATTCGTCTGCGTCAACGTAAAAAACGCAATGAACGTGGGTGAACTGTCAAAATGAAAGGCATTGGCATTGATTGCCATTGTAAATCTATGTGTTACAAATATACCCCGCAGGACTTCTTCGCCGTGTCAATGATCAAAATCAAAATATTTTATTTCACATAAATCTACATGGTCACATAAGAAACGTCAGAAGCTAGGTTCGAATTGGTAGTTTCGATGATTCCAATAATTTACAATAGGCTCGAGAAACTGGGCAAATGTTTTTTAATCGATAATCCGTACAAACGTACTCAAAATTCATGTTAGGTTTTAACTTTTGAGGACCGACAGATATTGACATACATGGCTGGATCGATTCGATATCTTATCAGCATTGCAACGTACCTTATTAGTCATAGATTGCCAAATTATCAAGTAGTTTTGCATAATGATGCCATTCAACCGCCACTGCTAGTCGTACCAACAGCCAGGACCAACTTGCTGGCCAAAACCCCTCTGACTCGAGCAATTCGCACCATCAATTATATTCAGGTCGAAATTGATATATTTACATGTCACTGGGGTGAATTCGCCAAAGTACTCTTATTTATATTATGTTATAAACAATGATCGTAATTTTAATTTTATATATATTCCTTGGCTATCGCATTAGGCTAAGACCTGTAATGGTAGTTTTAAGGCATTTAAATAAATAAATAACTACGTTGGACTTCCTCGTTTGTCCATCTGGAATTTCTCAGTTCCAGGAGTTTGTATTTGTGTCCGGTTGATGTCAACAGGCTCGCCCACTATTACATGGGAGTTAAGAGGAAATAGAGTCGGTCCCCTGTCCATACAAAACGCTCTCGCCTGTTTTCTCTCTGGTTTATAACCTTAGAGCAACGATTTTTTACAGTAAAATAAATATCAACTAGTTCTATGCCCCTATGTTTTCCGTTTTGATGATACATCATCCGTAGAAGCACTAAAACCCTCAGAAAATGCTCAAAATTGCCTGTTTAGACCGCTGTCATCAGAGGCCTCTTGTAAAAGTTTGACAATTATTAATGAAAAAAAAATGAAAACCATAGACGCACGGTAAATATCCTTCTTATTCAATTTATAAAATATCTTACTAATTGGTCAAATATTGAAGGAGGAAATAGACGAGAGCCGAACTTCGTCTTATGACTTTTTGTATGGAGATAAGACCGACCCTATTTTCTCTTAAACATTGCTGGGGAAATGTGGGTGTACTGTACTGGTGTAACATAAGTATACCTCTGCCTAACCCTTTGGGGATTACAGGCGTGATGTTAACTTCAGATGTAATATCATTACCTTAATATTCATACCTCCCTGTTTAGTTAATCATATTATCATGTGTTAGTCAAGTGTAAATGCGGTTTGCATAATCTAATTAGAATTAGTATCATTACAGGAGTTGACGGTCATTCAGCGATACTAGTTGGGATTATTCATTAAAATATTAATGAATTAATTTATAAGTACTGTATTGTAGTCTGGGCTGTGATGAATCATAATAACTACATTATATTTATGATAAACTAGCTGTGCCCCGCGGTTTCACCCGCGTAGATGTCGATCCCGTGGGAATATAGGGATAAAACGTATCCTATGTCCTATTCCAGGTCATGTCTACCCGTGTGCTCATCCTCTCCTCTTTAAAGTAGGGAACGACGCGGAGGCGCGGCGCCGGCGTCGAACGGTTCGCGTATTGGATTTTTATACTCGTGATATCTTCGAAATTAAATGTCCGATTCGAAGGAATTAAAAAGTATTTTACTGCTACATAAATACCCTTGATGTTAAAACGATTTATTTGAATAAGAATTAATATTACGTCGATAAAACTCCTTCGCAAATAATGCATTAACTTCGAAAAAATTTCATTACCATAAAAAAGGTTATAGTGAGTCAATCTTAAAAGATAGACATATGCTGTCGAGGACTTTTTTTTTGAACTTTTAAAGAGGAACAATTCCATCATACATGATATTTGTGTAACTTAAACCGTTTACGCAGCGCACGCAACGGAAGCTCTCAAAAAGGAATAATTTTTCCCGTTTTCGCAACACTTTTCATTTATGCTCCGCTCCTATTGGTCGTAGCGTGATGTTATATAGCCTATAGCCTTCCTCGATAAATGAATTATCCAACACAAAAATAATTTTTCAATTCCAACCAGTAGTTCCTGAGATTAGCGCGTTCAAACAAACAAACTCTTCAGCTTTATAATATTAGTATAGATGTGCATAACTATAGGAAACAAAATCAGTAGACGTAGATATATTTAGTAACCTATTCCGCTGAACTATTCCTAAAGAGTCATTAAAAAAAACCCTGTAAGAAATCGACATGTGTTTCACCTCTTAACGAGGCATCCTCAGGAGCCACGGAAAGTCTATAAGCTTAGTAACTACCTACCTGAGCAAAGACGTCAATCAATCTGCCTAGCCTTTTCCCAACTATATTGGGGTCGGCTTCCAGTCTAACCGGATGCAGCTGCATACCAGTATTTTACATGGAGCGATTGCCCGTCTGACCTCCACAACCCAGTAACTGGATAATACGATACCCATTGGTAAGCCTGGTTGTCAGACTTTCGGGCTTCTGACGACCCGTAACGACTGTCAAAGATCCACGAATGACGAGGCACGGAGGAGTCTCGATATGTAAAGATAGTCACCCATCCACGGACCAACTCCGGCAAGCGTACCTGAGTAAAGACGTACGATCCTGCATTTCGTTCGTTTGTTTTTGGTTCTCAGTATGACATGAGTTTACATGACATTAGGCTACTATTATTCAAGAAGTAACATAAACAGCGCGGTATTTAAAAAAAATACGCGATGTATAAGTTGTAATATAATACAGTGTGTATTTTAAAATTATTTCTTTTGGTTTCATTATATCCGAAACAGAAATAAACGAATTAAAGTAGATTAAAAAAAGAGCCTGGAACACACGTTTTATACAAAAGTACATTCGGATAACGATCTCATAAGCCTCCAGGGAACAAAAAGTAATCCTTTGCCAACAAAGCTACAGGATAACAACATTTTGATATGAGGATGTTCGTTTAATATTAACGATTTTAATGGGAATCTCTGTTTATAAAGCGAATTATCAAGTGCAAAAGGAAATAATGGAAAAAATGTTGGAGTATTTGAGTTTTGGAGTGGTTTAGATTGTTTCTACAAGTTATAGAATTAGTTGAGACTTTAGGGACATATTTGCGATGGAACAATATAATTTTCTTTTGTTCTGTAAGTAGTTTTTGATAGCGAAAGACTCCCAAAAGTTAGCAAAAATAGGACTTCGATAAAAAAAATTCGCTTTTCGTGTTTGTCTGTAGGTATGTCCGTGTTGTTCTTCTAAACCACGCAACAGATTTTGATGAGGTTTTCAGCATCGTTTAGAGAATTTATTCCGGAAGGTTTATGTAAATAATATTAAAGTAACATATAACTAAGAAATCTCGATGTATTGTCAAGTCGTAAAAATCGTGCGAAGCAGGAGCGGGTCGCTAGTAAAGAATAATAATTATTATAAGTAAATAATAATTATTAAATAATAATTATAATAAGAATAATACAGAGTGGCATAATCAGTTTGTGATTAAACTCTCTTTAAGTAAATTAGACAAAAAAAAAAACACAACAAGAGGTTTGGTTCCATTCTATGATTTGACACATAAACCCCCGAAATCGTTGACCCTCATTATCTGCGTGGATTTGGTATAGACGGTGCAGTGTTTTATATCATTTATTGGGAGTTGTTTGCGCGATTTTTTAACCCCCGACGGAAAAAGAGGAGTGTTATAAGTTTACCGAGAGTGTTTAAGTGTATCTGTGTGTTTGACTGCGCCATCGTAGCTGCTAAACCGCTGAACCGATTTTGATTTGTTGGTTTTATTTGAAAGGTGAATTGATCGAGAGTGTTCTTAGCTATAAAAAAAAAAAACCTTTATTAGATACTGTTTTTGTCGTGGTTTATTAAATTTTAAATTTAATTTAACTTGTTTTCTTTGCAGCACACACTAAAGAAAAAGGTAGTAAATAAAGCGTTGTTGTTGTTTAAGGGATTTTTGACCTATCTTTGACAATCAGCCTAGTAATGATACTTTTTGTTTGTATTTTTTTTTGTATGTGTGTACTATACATAGGTACATAACCCTTTGGGGAAAAAGGTGTGATGGTATGTTATATGTTTTGATATAATATACGACAAAATGTATGGAACAGCTGCTTTTTTTTGCGATTTCAAAGTTGTTCCCATAGAAAAAGTATATTATAGATGACACCAAACCACTAGTTTCAAGGATAACGGTGTCTACCCTAACACCCTGTATATTTATATTTTGTTGCTGCCTTTCTATAATACATAAATTGTGGCTGGTGGCATAATGTTCAGTGAACAGACAGGTTCCTGGTTCATCTAATTTTCAAACTCAACCTACAGGACCAGCGTAATTATTGGGAAACAATTTAACAGAGAGTGCCAAGTTATGATAGAGCACAAGTTCACCGATACATCCGATAATAGAGTTACTATACCAGTGTTACTTAAACTGTGCTCCGCGGAGCCCCTGCACAAATACTCTGTGGGGGCTCCGCGAAATTATTCATCACAATGAACCAGTATTTTCGCGGAGCCCCCACAGAGGCTTTGAGGAGCCCAGTTTTCTCAAGAACTAATTTTAGATTTGGCGGATGGAACTACAAATTGGCGCTTAACTTTTTATACGCGATACTGCCCCTACATCAAAAAGAAATGAAACTTGGAACCTGTGAAACAAGTTTTGCAACATCTGAAAAAACGACGAACGATTGATTATTCTAAGGTTCCGTCAAAAATTTCGTATTCCAAAAGGGTTCCGTCGCCAAAAAAGTTTGAGAACCGCTCTACTATACGATATGAAATGTTTACAACTGTATACATGATGTTATATTATGTAGAGTTAGATAATGGAAGTCTTTTCATTAATGACTATCACAAATTAATGAGAGTTGACAAAGTACATATATCATTCAATAATCGCGTGATTGATGTGTGACCGATCTTGGCACACGGGTAGTCCAAGTTAAGAGTCCAAACCCAAGACAGTGTCCACCTGTATTCCCATAGGATACTTTTTATCCCAGTATCGGTAGTACGTTTGTTAATTCCCGAGCTACACGCGGGCGAAGCCGCGAGCAAAAGCTAGTGTTTAATAAGATGCTGGGTAATCTTCTTGTAGTTGGAAATTAGAATTGAGAGTAAACCCACAGCTCATCTCCGCTCGTATTAATATTCAGACAACTTCATTCATAAACTTGGAATTATAATCTGAATATATTCTCTCTCCCTCACACTTCATACGTAACACACATACATAATCAGCCTATAATGTTCCCACTGCTGGGCACAGGCCTCCTCTCTGTGAGAGGGAGCGGGCCGTAATCCACCACGTGGGCCCAGTGTGGCTTGGTAGATGTCATACATGTCTTAAATTTTTTGGTTGTAGGACACGCCGGTTTCCTCACGTTTTCCTTCACCATTTTGAGAGCAGTGGTGATGAAATAATTTACACAAAGTGTGCGTGGCTAGTTTCGAACCTACGACCTACAACTCTTAAGTCGCAGTCATTTCCACTGGCCACTGGACCTCTCACCAAAACGAAATGAAAACCGGTAATATTTATAGTGGTTTTATATGACAAGCCGCGTGCCAGATGGGATTGCCCATCGACAAAAATGATGAACTTTCATAAAAACTTTCCAACCCCTTTAGGCCGCCATTACACTTGTACGTTTTCCTCAAGAAAGTCGCTTACGTGATTAGCTTACCGATAAATTTGCAAATGTAAACTCTCTTGTGAGTCGCTTATCGTATTTTCTTTTTACATCTTAACGCAGTCATAAGTTACTTACATAGATTTTACGGATGGAACTTACAAGTGTAATGGCGGCCTTAGGTGATGAATTTAAATTAAATCTTTCCTAGGCCCGTATTACAGAAGCTCACTCAAGACTCAATCATTACTTAAAACTAGTTTTAACCAATCAAAAGGCTTTAAACGAGTTTTAAGTAATGCTTGAGTTTTGAGTAAGGTCTTGTAATACGGGCCTTTGTGTTCATCTCCGCTATAGAAGGAACTCTTGCGCAAAATTTCATGCTTCTTTTTAGACCCAGCGATTTAGGCTGTGCGTTGTCTGTCAGAGAATTTAAGATTTTTATTAATTTGATGACTAATTTTATAAAATTGGAGTGTTCCTGTTGTATTGTTCCTGAAAAGTACCTATAATATAATCATATTATTGTCCATTCCAAAAACCTTAAGATAAAAATGGCCGTGAAAAAATTGCAATCAGAGAGAGGGATTTAACATTGAATTGTACATAATTAAAATAAATAACACTGCTATGGAAATTTTAATGAGCACACACTACACTGTAGCTAGTAATTATTTATCATTAAAATATGTTAATGAAGATAATGATTAGGTACATTGTGAAGCTGTATTCAGCATCATAGATTTCAGTGGCATCATTATTTATTGTGCCTTTATATATTTTCTAGTATTTTACTTTTAATATCGTAATGATTATAGTTTTCCTTTAATAATTACCTATAAACAATCAAATTTTTACTGTCTCTCATATTTTTAGGGTTGAAAAACTAGAACCCTTATTATACAGGATGAAATTGAATTCATGGGCATCCTCTTAAGGGGTCAGTGTAATCATAATTATGAACAACTTTCACTATGTGCCCAATACAGAAATCGCGAAAAAGAAATCAGCTGTTTCCTACATTTTGACGAGCTATGCCACATAGGGAACATCAGATTTTTTTTTCGCGATTTTTAGATTTGGCACATAGTGAAAGTTGTCCATAATCATGAGTATACTGACCCCTTAAGAGGATGTATTCAATTTCACCCTGTATACCTATAGGGTAACTTTTGGGAGACAAACAAGAAAATTAAAAAAAAGTTTTGCTATATAACTGTACCGTTTGACGTATCAAATGAAAGGGTCTTATAGTGAGGGTCTCAAACATATTTTTTTTATAATTTTTTAATAAATAGATTAAGAAAATTGATGAAAATTAACCAGGAAGCTAATCTCCAAAACTAAAAAGCCTAAAATTTTGAAGAAAAAAAAAACGCTGGAAATTGTTTTCCGTATTTGGCATTTTGGCGCCCCTAGACATCTGGCGCCTAGAGCGACTCCACTCCCTGTACCCCAAGTTTGACAGAAGATGTGCGCTCATCGCCTTTTCAGCGCCAAGTTTTATCAGTACTGCCTTTTCTAGACCCTGCTCGGCGCGGGGATTACGTGCTCTATAACTAAAACGTAAGTAATTTGAACTTACCAACACAATGGGCACAGTCTTCAGCTTGGTCCATTGTATCCTGAAGGAGGCTCGGTTACACTTCGCAGACGTAAGCCTGACCCATCCAGGCAGCTCCAGGAGGTCAGTCAGAAGCTCTTCATCCAAGGTCAAGTCCTGAAGCTCACCGGACCCTCGCAACGCTGAGAGGGAGATCTGTTCTGGTGACAGATTCTTTGTGAACCTGGGGGGTGGAGAAACAAGTTTTATGTTAGAAACAGATATTTATTTACGAAATTAATTAATTAAGAAAAATATATTTGAGTTTTTGATACGTAAATGTATAAAAAAATTAAAGGGTTCCGAAAACATCATCTAGCCTATTCCCAAATATGTTGGGGTTGGCTTCCAGTCTAACCGGATGCAGCTGTATACCAGTATTTTACATGGAGTGACTGCCTATCTAACCTCCACAACCCATTATCTTCATTAGGTACCCATTATTATTAAAAGGTTCCCAAAATGAACAATGCAATTGTCAATTTTTATGTGTTGATACACATTGATGTGCAAATTGATCTTCTACCAAAAGCGAATTGACCTACAATTGGAATTATTATTGGTCGTTTCGGGAACCCTTTACTTTTTTTAAGGGTCCACTATAAAAGGTACAGTGTCAATAAAATAATTTTAGGTACCTAGGTATTGAAATAACATTTTTTTCGCTCGAAAACGAAAATTGCAGAATAATTATGGTGCTTTTGCCTTGCAGTAGGATAAAAACAGTAATTTTATTTTATTTGTTTTTCATATTTTATGTTTGTTATTAAACAGGACAAGTTGATTGAAAATTAATTGATGATGCTTTCACCAAATAAAATCAATAGATACATCATAAATAACATCAAAGAACATAATTTATTACATGAATTTCCTGATAAAAAAAATAAATTCAATGTTCTTTGAAATACATTGTAAACTTTATTTAGGTACTCGTACCTATGAATAATTCAACTTGAATACTTCATCTTCTCCCATGTTTCATTATTCATACAGTTTATAATGAAAACAGAATATTGAGAAACCAAAGTACCTATTCTGCAAAACCGTGTACCTGTTCATTTAAACTAGTAGGTAGGTAGTAATCATATTTTAATCAACATAGGCACAACCTGACAGTGATTTGCAAAAAACGTAAGAAGATTTGAATTTCGCGAGCTACCTTGGCGCATCCCCATAAGCACATGAAAAAAACATGTTTAATCATGGTATTGTTTGGCTAGATAGCTAAAGAATAAAACCAATCTGTCTAGCCTTTTTCAAAATATTTTGGGGTCAACTTCCAGTCTAACCAGATACAGCTGAATACCAGAGGCCCTTGACAAAGTGGCATTCTTTCAGCAATAACGATGATGGAAAAGGCAAAAATGTATATGACTTGTCTTTCAACAGGATTGACATAAGCTATCAAAAAGCTTATGTCAATCCTGTTGAAAGTCGTTGTAGAAATACCAAACGATTTCAAAGCGATTGTCACTTGTCTAGGCCCTCTATACATATCGCACGCTGAGAACGAAAGTGACTCAAATCAAAATTTACGATTTTTGGGAATTTCATAAAATGTGTTCGAGTGATTGAACATCTTCTATTCTTAATAGAATAACTTTTTAATATGAAAACGAAAGTTACGAATTTCTTTTGTATAATATTATTTGGTTTTATCACTTTAAATATACGTGTATAAAAATAAAAATATTTTTTTTTTTCTATATAAAATAACTTTTGGAAAGAATAGGTCACTTTATTATTAGAAAAGAGTTCATGAGTTTAACTCATGCCGTAATAAATAAGTGACCGAATTTGATTTATGTCACCTAGGTTGTTAATATAAGAATTAAGAAAGCGACCGATTTTGATTTGTGTCACCTAGGTTGTTAATATTAGAAATAAGAAAGTGACCTATACCATAAATTGGTCACTTTATGATTATAAATTGTAGCCAAACTTACGCCCACAAATCGGCACTAAACTGACGAAAAGTGTAATCGCTCGCTACGGTACTAAATTTGACATGTTCAACTACATCCACTCGCAGTGCAGTACTGATTGCATCCCTTTCACTCTGGTGCGGGGAGTGTGAAGCGTTCAAAAACAAAGAGACCGAAAAGCCCTCTATCCTTCTCTGACCATTAATGCTCTGTTTTTTAATTATAGAGTGATAAAGTGTACTTTTTTGAGTCATTTAACTCATTTTACTAAAATTTTGAGATAGGTCACCTTAGTTCTCAGCGTGCGATATATACATATACATGGCCACATAATATCAGTATTTTGGAACTGTGTGTGCTATGAAAATTGGTAGGATATGTAATAATAAAACTGAACCACATGTGTTACTAAGCAAACAAAATGTGTTAAAAATGAATTATTGTTATTGTAAACAATGTTGAAGATAAGCAAGACTTTTTACTAGAGTTGCAGTTAATCCCTCCAACTACAATAAACGCTTGAAATAGCACCTATATAAGGTACCTATTTTTTTATTACTAAGGCTCCACTGTCGGTCCCTCTGTCTGTCACCAGGCTGTATCTCATGAACTGTGACATTTAGACAGTTGAAATTTTCACAGATGACGTATTTCTGTTGCTGCTATAACAACAAATAGTAAATGAACAGAATAAAATAAATATAAATGGTTCCCATACAACAAAGGTGATTTTTTTTGCCGTTTTTATAGATAATGGTACGGAACCCTTCGTGCGCGAGTCCGACTCACACTTGGCCAGTTTTATTTTATAATAGGTGTCATCATTCAGTTATATGAACTAGAAAATAACAAGCCTGAATCATAAAATTAAAAACATTATTTTAGAATAAGTTCTTTTTACTCTACTTATTATAATTTCTGTACAAACTGATCAGCAGTAGCTACAATAAGAAACATGAAGTAGATTTTATTGTAATATTTTTACAACACAAACATATGTTTTTCTAAAAATATCACCATAATCATTGAGCCATAACAGAAGTAATTTTTAACTTTATATTGCATGCTTAAACTGAATTTAGTGTAAGTTATAAAATAGGGTTTTCCAACAAGACAGAACAATTTTCTTTAAGGAAATATTTACATCTTAAATGGAAACATGAACATTACAATATAGAATAATGTAAACAAGATGTTTCATGAAATTTCCAAGGTCTTGCATTCCCCTTGAAACAAATACCTAATTTACTATAATTCAACAACATGTGTACCTCAAAACTAACGAATTTGACCGACTGATAACTTTACACGTCAGTTTAGTCGCGCATTTATGACTCGAGACTCTAATAAGAATTAATTTTACATATTTTAACTATGTAATCATTATGGAATATGTTCTACATGTATGGCTTTTTACTGTGTTAGGCAGTAATTACAGCTACTGAGAGAAGCAAGTAAGCTAACTGTGTTCTTTTAAATTTTACGTCTTCCATAAAACATTTTCATTTTTGAATACATAAGTAGGTATGATAACAATACATAAATAAATCAAACAAAGAAAGACGTGTGCCAAGTCAATTACGTTTGTTTCATACATTGAAAGTATATCTAAATTTCACACGTTAAACCAAAGTCCTGTAAGCTCTAATCACTGAAAATTAATTCAATTAATATCACAGTAATAAATCTATAGAACAAGAGACGTATTCTACAAAAGTAAAGGGTGTACTCACCTTGATAGATGTTTTAATAATTGGTTCTTTATTATAGTCACCATTTTTAATGATAAATTTGCTATAATCTAACTAAATAACACGGAATTTATCAAAAAAAATCATTATCGCACACACGAATTCTCACATCCAAAGGTACTTTTTATCTGAACGAGTGAGTGAATGAATCATACGAAATGTCAACATCGACCGAAGTATAGATGATATTCTCGACACGACGAAATTATAAATTGTCCTACTCATCGTGCGATTAGGATTATGATTAACAGATTTTTTTATTGATATCAATTGAAAAATATCTGTTATAGTTTCTCATTATAAACAATTCTATTAGGTTTTCATCACAAACAATAGCTGCGTAAACCGGAGTCGTTCCATGGAAACGGAACGCAAACTCAGCAACCAAACCGCGCGACATTTGTTTAGCTGTTGCTAAGTGTGTAATCGATTTTCTACAAAGTTTTGATTTTATTAAATTATTTCCCGAATAAAGGGTTAATACAAGAAAGAGTTTATAGTGTAAGAAAAGAGGACGACACACTGGCAGTTTATGATCTTTTAAACGACATTTGTAAGATTCTAAAACAAGATAATTTTGACACAAAGTCTTTTGTTGTTGTTTTCAGAGCTTCATTTTCATTTACAATAAATCATTTATTTCGTATTAGCGCTTCGTTGTAAACAATTTCTACGTATTTATTGAAAGTAATCAGAGATTTGTTGTTTAAATTTTACTTTATTAAATAGAGCAGTAACTAGTTGTTGATAATCAATTTGCTATAAGTTTATTGGTCGGCGTTAGCAGATTCTTCGTTGGATATTTTAATTCACAGTTCCACTTTCCACACGTGGTACGTTACTTTATTACTTTTATGTATTTTTTAAATCTCCACATCGATTAGATATTATTGGAAAGGAGATTTCCATGCTGATCTTACTTTCTAACTTTACCTCCAGCTATAAACTATTAGGTACTGAAGTGTCAGGCTTTTATAGTTTATTAGTATAATAGCCAAATAACTGATGGGCCACGCAGTGCTACTTTGACACTGAATGGTCTAACTTTGTCCATCTAGTGGCATATCTATTTTCACACGTGACACATAAAATTACTCTACACAGCGGAAACTATTTGGACACTTTGGGTTTGTTACGTTCGCAAATGAAAAATATTACCCTGCTAAAGCGTATGTAAATATTTACGTCTGGTCTCGACTGAAACTCGTCAAGGTTGATTTAGTAATTAGGTAGTACCACTAACTAGACATTGAGGCACACAATTTTTCTCTCGCTACATAGGTAAACAAACAAGCACCTGTAGGTAAGCTAACTTCTTTTTTTAGCAACCCTGTACTGTACTTGCACGCTTCCACAATGGCACGCCGAGAGAACAACGTAAAAGTGAATTATATCGACACCGAATTTTCATCCGGGGACTGTAAACAGATGAAATCGAAACACTACAAGGAGGAGAATAACAACGAGGTTGATGAGCTCTCGAAAGATCTCTCTGAGATGGGCTGTATAGTCGACGGAGTGAAAAGACCAAACATATGCGTTGAATCATGTGTCTACGAAGGTTCTGAGTCCGAAAATGAAGTTTCTGAAGCTTATAATGAGGAGGACGTTTATTCGGACGAATTTGAAGACGATAACAGTGAGCGAGGTGATAAAAGTAGTGACGAAGAAGAGTCTATTGACTCTGTTAAGTCTTTACCGAAGTCGACTGATACGAGTAGAGAACCTACTGCAAGGTCTTCCGTGAAATTAACTAAAAGTCAATCTTCTATGGCAAGTAAAGCGCCGGGTTCTATTTCCGGGAGATCTACCAGTTTTGGGTAAGTGGTACTTACTTAGTTGTTTTTTGCCAAGTTTGATACTCTCAATAACTGCGGAGCTCGTGGCTAAGTAATAACAGCCGCACGGGTCGATCTATCAGGTTAAGCTACGCTTGCCAGGGTTGGTCCGTGGATGGGTGACCATCTTTACTTATCGAGACTCCTCCGTGCCTCGGAAACAGCGCTGCCAACTCTAAATAATGGATTACGGTGTTTCGAGTCTAAAATTACGGTAGATTTCAAAAAAATACGGTAGATTTTAAAAAGTCGCGTAAATTACATAGTTGTTAGAAAAAAAAAGAAAACCCATATTCCATACATCTTAATAGTCGAATTTGACAAAACAAATGTGAGATCATGATCATTTTTATACATCTCATATGCATGTCTTCTTCATATCAGAAAGTTAACACAATTTTTTCCACCATCAGATTCACTAAGATCACTTTCCATTTTAATTTATTTGCAAAACAGATTCCCTTATAACGCCGATTTATTATAACGCAATTACGAAAAGTAAACCTGAATAAAAAAAGTTGGTAATCAAAAAGGACAAACAACTAAATAAAAAGGTACAAATAAATAAATAAAAAGGGTAAGAAGTCTGTCAATTAGGCAACTCTTTAATTTTTACGTATTATATTGGTTCAAACTATTATCCTTGGTAGGGGAATTCCCTCTAGTTCACTACTATTTCAAATTTTGCCATGTTTTGACAAAAAAATACGCTCAATATTCCATCTGCCCAATTATGGTGTTTTTTGACACCGTAATAACAATACTACGGTAGACGGTGAATCAATGCTGAATACGGTGTTTCTACCGTAATTATGATGCAGTTGGCAACACTGCTCGGAAAGCACGTTAAGCCGTTGGTCCCGGCTGTAATTCGTGGATCTTTGACAGTCGTTACGGGTCGTCAGAAGTCCGAAAGTCTGACAACCATTCTTACCAAGTGGTATCGTATGACCCAGTGACTGGGTTGTGGAGATCAGATAGAGGAAGTCACTTTTTGTAAAATACTGGTATTCAGCTGCATCCGGTTAGACTGGAAGCCGACCCCAACATAGCTGGGATTTTTTTTTAAAGTTTACCACAAGATAAAAAACGCACTTGACACAGTCCACTGGCACGTCTGCCAAAATAGAATCATAGTATAGAATCATATAAGCATACCCTATACCCGGGTACTGCCCCCTAAGATACAGGCCTAGCCTAGTTTAGGGGTCAGGGTTGCGGAATAGTCCGAAAGGGATACCGGGACCCTGGCAACAGGCAACTGAAGGAACACGGGTGGGTTTTAGTCAGTAAGAGTCTGACACGCCCTTCCGACTCCGCCCAGAGCGGGAGAAGTCATTTGATGATTTCCCACCCAAAAAAAACCTATTGTACTTACCTACCTAATGCTAAATTAAGATCTTAATCTGTATACAGTGCAATGTACTTGAACTTTGTGGTAATAAACAATTATTTATTATTATTAAGGCTAGGCAGATGATGACGCTCTCAATGAGTTCATTCTGGCAATAATAACATTTCTGGGGTTCCCAAGAGCTCTTACTTTTTGCATCTACGACGGTGCTTACGAACACAGTTCTTCACAGTTTATGTAAAAGCACGAAGCAACAGCGTAGGTATCAAGTAGTAGTTATTGAATTTCAGGACAGCATTTAAAACCTTATTTAAAGAATAAGACGCACGCACGTTTTTTACAACGACAAAGTAACATGAAACCCTTTCCTACTAAGTACTTATGTTGAAAAGTCTACAAAATCAATAGGTCTCATTTAAACATTTTGCGTTTACCGTGCAACATCCATCCATCAATCTGCCTAGCCTTTTCCCAACTATGTTGGGGTTGGCTTCCAACCGGATGCAGCTGAATACCAGTATTTTACATGGAGCGACTGTCTAACTGACCTCCACAACCCAGTAACTGGGTAATACGATACCCCTTGGTAAGACTGGTTGTCAGACTTTCGGGCTTCTGACGACTCGTAACGACTGTCAAAGATCCACAAATGACAGCCGGGACCAACGGCTTAACGTGCTTTCCGAGGCACGGAGGTGTCTCGATATGTGAAAATGGTCACCCATCCACGGACCAACCCCGGCAAGCGTAGCTTTACCTGTTGGATCGATCCGAGCGGCTGTTATTAATTAGCCACGAGCTCCTCCAAAAAATCAAACTGAGTAAATTAAATTAAATAAAAATTTAATGTCAATCCATCAACTCGCACTGGCCCGTGGTGGATTACGCCCCACTTTCTCTCACCGAGAGCAGGCCTGTGTCCCAGCAGTGGGAACACTATAGGCTGATTATGCTACTGTATGTCATTAATTTATTGTATTAAAAAAGTTCGTGCAACATCCATCCATATTCTCAAGAATTACTTAACCTGAGTACCTACGTACAGTAAAAATGCTACATCTACCATCTCCAAATTCCAGGTCAGCTTCTGGCATCAAAACCCGACGAATCAACATGTCTTTCTCGAACGAACGCCTTCGAGAAATCGAGAGGCACAACCATATCCTCCTAGCGAAGATCTTGAGTGCTAGGAATGAGAGAAAGGGCTCCATTCCGGCGAAGCAGCCGGAGATCCGGAGGCCTGTGCCATCCGCTGCCGTGTGCCGCAAGAACCAGCAGAGGAAGATTGATCATGAAAATATGGCAAGTGGTTTTTAATATGAATGTCTTACCTCCAACTAGCGTATCTCTGAGCACTTTTAGTTTTATATACTTCACTCTTATTGCGTAACACACGATCAATCACAATCTGTTTCATTTTGACAGTTCGACAACATTCATTGCGTTATTTACGTTCTGTGCAGACAAATTTTTGGGGCTTATGAAACAATTGATTAGCAATATCCTTCACAATGATTCAGATTGTAATTGATCGTGTGTTACGATATTAGGGTGCTGGTTAGACCTACATCTAGAAACGCCAAGAGCTCTCAAGATGTTTTTAGTACTCTATAGGTACAAAAACATAGAAAACCAAACTGAGGAACTTTGTAAGATATATAGACATACTAGCTTCCGCCCGCGGTTTCGCCCGCGTGGTATATAAAAATATATAAAAAGTAGCCTATGTCCTTTCTCAGGCTCTAGACTATCTGTGTACCAAATTTCATTTAAATCGGTTCAATGGTTTTGGCGTGAAACCGCGACAGACAGACAGAATTACTTTCGCATTTATTATATTAGTACGGATTTTTTGCTTCGTATTGCCCATACGGGATGCTCCGACAATCAAAGCTCTAAATCTGCCCATCTCTATTTTCAGAAAAGGCAGAATCCTAAGCGTTACTGACGCTAAGCGTCAGCCCCCATCAATATAAACAGTATGTGATGTCGTAACATGCCTTCAGACGTTCTAATATACAACGTTATTTTTTCTTTATACTAAACCCGAAAAGGGGTCATTGTACTCATCATTTTGAACAACTTTTACTATGGGACCAACATGGAAATCGCGAAAAAAAAAATCAGCTGTTCCCTACATTTGTGTTCACTTAAATCGACAAAATGTATGGAACAGCTGATTTTTTTTTCGCGATTTCAATGTTGGTTCCATAGAAAAAGTTGTTCAAAATGATGAGTACAATGACCCCTTTTCGGGTTTAGCATAAAGAAAAAATAAAATTGTATAGTTTATTCGTCTGAACTTTCTTAACTTCACCTGCATGCCGCTATCACAGCCGTCGCTAGCAGCTTTTACAGTTGGCAGCTGTGAAGTTAGCTTCTCACTGCGCAGTACCCCCTCACCCCCGCTGACACATGAAATTGTTACTGCGCCGCGACTCGCCTCATGTTCCGAGCCGTCATAAAATTTGAATCGAACTGCACAGTGTACAATACGGCCGATATAATTTGGTAGTTCCTTTTTTGGTAGTTCCTTTTTCCGTAGTTACATTTTTTAAGAACGAAATGGTGACATGTGGCGAGTGTTAGTGAGAGAACATGCGCGTTCGCAGTTCGCAGAGTCTATGGTCAGAGGGCGTATCCAAGTGAAAATCGCTTCAAGCGTTTCATATTTCTACAACGACTTTCAACAGTATTGACATAAGCTTTTCGATAGCTTAGGTCAGTCCTATACATTTTTACCTTTTCCATCATCGTTAATGCTGATAGAATATCACTTCGTCTAATGCCTCAGACCTGCCAAGTTATATATTCCGTATTATAGCTACAGAAGTTCCGATTTGCAGAGCATAGGTGGGGATTTTTTTGCGAGGCAATTCCTTACGTGATTAATATTAAATCAGTAAAGTATGTAATTTATAATTCCCTTATCAAATCTCACCTGACCTACTTGATTGAAGTGTGGGGCTCTGCAGCCAAATACAACAAACAAAATTTACAAATCACTCAAAATAAAATCATCAAATTGCTATTTAATCTCAATTACTTAACGCCAACCGAAACCGTTTTTCATAAAACCAAATTAATGACACTTACTCAAATATATAAATATTCCATACCTGCATCCTTATACGCGAGATACTAACAAAAGATACACATTCTCAAATAATCTTTACAAAAAAAGCCCAAATTCAGACCCGGTTACTGAGGAATGCCAATGATATCTGCCTATACAGTAGACCACGGACCAACTACGGCACTAGAAACTTTAAGTATGAGGGTGTCAAAATGTATAACGAATTGCCGAAAGATGTTAAGGAAATACAATCTTTTCCTTTATTTAAAAAGAAATTAAAATTCCACGTAATGAAAAGTTTTCAATTATCTTAGTCTAAGTATTTTATAATAACCTAGAATATTTACATAAACTTTACTGCTAATAATTAGAAACTAAATACATAATCATAACAAATACCTACAACTATAGGTTTAAAAATGCAAAAAAAAACTGAATTAAGTTTACATAAAAAATTAACATTAAAAAGTAATAGGAATTAGTCCTATGCTTTCAATGCCAACTATGATAGGAACTGTGCTTCGACACGTAACATAGACTCAATATTTTTTGCAAATTCGATCTTTCTAACCCCCGACTGAAAAAGAGGGGTGTTATAAGTTTAACGTGTGTATCTGTGTATCTGTGTGTCTGTCTGTTCCATCGTAGCTGCCAAACCGCTGAACCGATTTTGTTTTTTTTTGTTTTGTTTGAAAGGTGACTTGATCGAGAGTGTTCTTAGCTATTATTCAAGAAAATCCGTTCAGCCGTTTGAAAATTATCAGCTCTTTTCTAGTTGATGAATGGATGTGAGCATCTTTCACAGGGCTAATCGATTGGAAATTTAGAATTCTGTTACTTCAATGATATTAGAAGAATATAGTAACCTTGAACTGATGCTGCAGCATCACCTGGATGCAGGATACCCAACGCCCTCACCAACTTACAGCAGAGGTATCGTGTTTGGGCTCATTAGAAAGTTCTCAAATAATAGGTTACAGATGGATGGTGATCAGGGTCTGATGATGGAGTAGGAAAGAGAAATGAGACTAAATTAGAAACTAGCTTCAATGTGGCAAAAGTACGTACAGCTACGCAGATTTCGGCGAGCCGCGGGTTGATCATAGCTTTTCTACTAGTAATATAAAATGAAATTTAAAAAGCTGGAAGTAAAAGTTAAATTAAAAATTTAAAAAACCCCCGACAAAAACAAAGCATTTAAAAAGTAAAAAAATAATATGTATTGGCCCTTTAAGTTTAATATAAAAGTTGTAGGTAATATTTTGATCCAAGCCCCAAGCGTCGTCGAGTCGGGGGACGGCTAATGAAAACGCCAACATACACTAGGAATAATGAATATATGCTATTGTAGAAAGGATAGCTGCTGTTAATGTCCTATTTTCATGAGCTTGATATAAAGCTTGACCCAGAAGAATAACGAAGGGTTCTCGATTTTAGGAGCGCTTCGTTTCCTGGATAAGCGTTAATAAGAAATAGGGCGGTCTTTTCTCCATACAAAAAGTGATAATTCGAGGTTCGGCTCTCGCCTATTTCCTCTTCCAATATGGGACCAATTTGAAAGATATAAATTGAATAAGAATATGTTTTTCTTTTTTCATTAATAGTTTTTGTACAATAGACCTCTGATGACAGTGGTCTACACAGGCAACTTTGAGCACTTTCTGACGGTTCTAGTGCTTCTACAGATAATGTATCATAAAAACGGAAAACATAGGGGCATAGAACTAGTTGATATTTATTTTACTGTAATCATTGCTCTAAGGTCATAAACCAGAAAGAAAACAGGCGAGAGCGTTTGTATGGGGAGGGACCCGACCTTATTTCTTCTTAAGCCCTATTTACACGGTGCAAGTTTCTTGTCTGTGACCAATAAAATTGATGTAACAAATGACTTGCATCGTCTAAACACTCTTTAGACTTTAGAGCGTACTTTTATTTTTGTTTCAACTTATGGTAGGTATACAGGCAATTGAATCGGATTGTCCCGCCACTATTTTTTCAGGGCATTTTTCCTACATCGTCCCTGGAAAGTCTATTGGGCTGTCTTTAGACTCTGTAGGAGCATTCTTGCGATTCTCAGTTACCAGTTATTTACAAGTATCTTTCTGTCTTTCCAGATTCTCCTAAAAAAGATCCAGCGCGCGAAATCATCGGCCTATAGCACGCGCCGTTGATACACAAGAGGCGTCCGATGCGCGGGCGCATTTTTATGCCAATGTTGTTCACTGTTACTATACTTAACGCTACGAGTGATGTTATCGTTCTTAAATTTATTATACGAGTTTTATACTGAATTTGGCTTTTAATTTATTTAGTTCGCACAGTTCGTTTTGAGATTGAATTAGTTTTCGTTATTATATTACAATACAAAGCTAAGTAGGAATGCCACTGACTCCTCTCCGTACTAAAGTACAGCAATCGCGGAGTGGGGCGCGTCTTCGTAGATGGCACTACCTGTACTCTACTCTCTATTAAGATTTACCCTTGCATGTTAAGCCAGTTCAAGATCCAACTAGAACCTTCAAAAAATATGAAAGAAAAATTGTTTATTCTTTCCTAACATGACGCAGCACACACACACACACACACACACATGCTTCACGTATGAAGATATACAGTTTTAGGTTTACATACGGAATTCCGAAACGGACTTCCGTTTCGGATATCGGTTCGGATTTCGAAGGCAGAAGGAAATCTATCAAACACACACGCACAGTAGTTCTCCGTTCGAAATTCTCTCCGATTCGAAATTCCGAAACGGAATTCCGTCTGTACCTGCTATATGGCCGGCCTTTTGTATGGATTAGCTACCTTCAAAATTCCGAATCGATATTTACGGAATTCTGTATGTATGTGGCCGGCCGGCCTAAGGGGATATGCAGAAGAATCTCAGTTTATCATGGGATATTGACAAGCGTCGCACTGTCGTGTCGCGCCAGTCTGCGGGAGCCTTAATGCCTGCGTCGTGTGCGTTACCCCAGCAAGAAAATGTCGTCTAGAAGGAATTGAGTTATAGGTACCAATAATTAGAGCATACTCTGCTGTAAATGAGTGGTGGTTCAGTGGTAACCGCCACGACTTACGAGTTGTAGGTCGTAGGTTCAAACCCTGACAGGCGCTTTACTTAGTGTAAATTACTTCATCGCCACTGCTCTCAAAACGGTGAAGGAAAACATCGCGAGGAAACCGGCATGACCTAGAAACAAAATATTCGAAGACATGTGACATCTACCAACCCGCACTGGGCCTGCGTGGTAGATTACGGCCCACCCCCTCTCACAGAGAGGAGGCCTGTGTCAGTGGGAACATTATAGGCTGATTATGCTGCCGTAAATGTGCGCCAAGTAAAATTTGTGCGTGCTGTCGTTTTGGAGAAATAACGGAAAAACGAATTCTGCTGGGGTAACGTTTTTCCAGCAAGAAAAACGAATGACCGGAGGGAGAAACAAAGTACACGGGATAGCTTAAATTTGTGTGCATTAATGTGCGCTGAAAATGAAATTTGTGCGTCTTAAGGTTTTCGAGATATTCAATTTCCTGCTGGGGTAACGTTTTGCAGAATCTGATTTCTCGGAAACGATTGATTGTGCGCCCGTAGAATAATCTTTGTTGGAAGATTATAAAGAATCCGATTGGCCACTGTGAAGATTATAAAGAATCAGATTGGCCACTGTGAAGATTATAAAGAATCAGATTGGCCACTGTGAAGATTATAAAGAATCAGATTGGCCACTGTGAAGATTATAAATAATCAGATTGGCCACTGTGACCGAAATTCGGTTGGGAGGATACCCGGCGAGGCGGCGACCTCAAACCTTTGACACAACGACAACTGTTTAACGATAAACAATATTGGGAGCCTAACTACTACCTAAGTAGGTACCACAACCACTACGTACGCTTCCGTGCCGAACTGAACAAAGTCAAAGTCAATCTATTTATTTCAAGTAGGCACATTAAAGGCACTTTTGAACGTCAAAATCTATTTTGACAAATATTTTCTGTCGGGGCCAAGGCAAAGACACGGCAGCCTGTCGAATGGTTGTAAATAGCTATTTGGGTTAGTAATAGGTTGTCATTAACCACTATCGGTATCGTCTCATATACAACGGTGACGAACTCGTGGTCACACCAGGTTGTAACACCAGTGTGACTAACAGCAATGATTTTCCTGGAGGCCGGACTCGTGGTCACACCGCTAATATTTCTACACCATGTACCACTTGTCATTTTCAACTAGTGCGGTGAGATAAAGCTCAAAACACACACAAGTGCGGGGCGAGAGCGAGTCGGGTCGTTTTCATCGCGTGAGCCGCGCTGTTCATCGTGTTCACACAGAGCGCGGGCGCGGGGCGGCAGCGAGTCGGGCGCGGGGCGACAGCGGGTCAGGCGCGGTCGTACTTTGACAGGCGGCAGCGGTTGCAGTGTGAAAATGTCGGGTGATTCGGACACGAACGAAGAATTATTATTTTTACTTATTTTAAAAAGAAGAGCGCAAAAATAAAAAAGGTTGTGGGTTCATAATAAACAAGGACATCAATATGGAAGATATCATCAACTTTGCAGAGAATTAGAAACGGTTTTATAAATATTTCCACATGTCTTGCAAATAGAACTGTTTTAAGTAAGTAAAGAAGAAATGAACAAATACATATTGGCGCATGAAATGAATTTTTTTTACCCAGTTTGAATAAGTTTTCATTGTGATATTTTTACAGAATAGCACAACCGCTCCCGCCCCGCGCTGTCAGTGGTGGCGGGCGCGGCTCTCGCTTCGCGCCCGACCCGCGCACGCGCTCTGTGTGTTGACGTCCATATAATTCCTTGAATTACAATTTATTATGCCCGCCGTACTCCCGCGCCCGACACGCTCCCGAACCGCGCTGTTTGTGTTGGCGGGTGGCGGGCGCGGCTCCGCTCCCGGCTCGCTCCGCGCCCGACCCGCGCACGCGTTCTGTGTGTTGACGTCCATATAATTCCTTGAATTACAATTTATTATGCCCGCCGTACTCCCGCGCCCGACACGCTCCCGAACCGCGCTGTTTGTGTTGGCGGGTGGCGGGCGCGGCTCCGCTCCCGGCTCGCTCCGCGCCCGACCCGCGCACGCGTTCTGTGTGTTGACGTCCATATAATTCCTTGAATTACAATTTATTATGCCCGCCGTACTCCCGCGCCCGACACGCTCCCGAACCGCGCTGTTTGTGTTGGCGGGTGGCGGGCGCGGCTCCGCTCCCGGCTCGCTCCGCGCCCGACCCGCGCACGCGTTCTGTGTGTTGACGTCCATATAATTCCTTGAATTACAATTTATTATGCCCGCCGTACTCCCGCGCCCGACACGCTCCCGAACCGCGCTGTTTGTGTTGGCGGGTGGCGGGCGCGGCTCCGCTCCCGGCTCGCTCCGCGCCCGACCCGCGCACGCGTTCTGTGTGTTGACGTCCATATAATTCCTTGAATTACAATTTATTATGCCCGCCGTACTCCCGCGCCCGAATCGCTCCCGCCTCGCACCCGCCTTGTGTGTGTTTTGAGCTATGTTTGTTTTGATTTGCATTTCCTAGAAAAATATCGAATTGTTGAGAACCGCAAACATTTGATATTACAATTAGCACATATGACCAGAAAAACTCTGATTGCTTTGTATAGCGGATATATATAAAGGACAAGGAAAAATACCTTGGCAGTCATACGTTATAGTTCGCGACCATGGCATCATCAAAGGTAATATACTCGTAATAAGTTCTGTGTTATCATACTATTATGTAACTACTCTCCGGAGCTTTGTTTGCTTACGGTCGAGCAATGAAATGAATACGTTGACTTTTCGAATATCGCACATCCGCTCAAATAGTGTCACAACTCAAAATAAATTAAAACCATTTTTATTGTACCATTCGTTTCAGAAAACTTCAAAATCTTATCTCAGATAGTGTCATACTTATGGTTTAATATTTATCCCTAGGTGGCACTAGTGTCATTATAATGTTAAATGAAAGTTTCTTTGGAAAGTTTTTCAAACACCTTTTTCTCGAAAGTTTGATTTTTTGACTTGTGACACTATTTGAGCGGAGGCGGAGGTGCGATTTGTAATTAACGGGTGTCATAAAAAGCCCGAGTCACTTATTCTTCCCGTCATTATGTTTTTTTTGATTGGATCTTATTTTCTGGAATTCTGGATACGGTGATTGAAGATGAAAATTCTACTACTTATTAGCGTTTCTTTTTTAACGAAAACAAGTTTTAAATGTTGTAACTTAACTTTAAATATCCCCTCGAGGCCAGGACTCCTGCATGCTTCCATAAGCACAATGTTTAAGTCGTTTCCCAGGAATATTTTGTACTCAATGTTACTTAGTTTGATGTACAGAATGCGTAGGCGACGGCTACAGGCCGTCGGCATCGTCCCGTAAAATAATATAATAAAAAAAAAATGTGCCTCATTTTGTGTTCAAAATTATGTAAGTACCTTATGAACGAATGAAAGTCGTGTGTATTAATTTTTGATATACATTTCTTTTAAAGTAAATTAAACAAAACACAATCATTGAATACTAGACACTCGAATTGTACTAATAGGTATTACCTATACTCATATATTATGGCAGTAATATGTAAACTGTTACAAGGATCATTTGGCGTCTGAATGACATTGACAGGGGACGTTGTTGATGGCAAGCAAACATAATTTGTGAAAATTGTTAGTGAAATTGTAGATATTAAAAAGGAAGTCCCTCCGCTGCCGGCGCCGGTTGCTGAATTGGCTGCCGGCGCTGACTTTGGTTGTCAATTTGGCATAATTAAAAAATATGTAATATTTTTTTTCCATAATCAATAATGTCCCTACTCGAATAATAAAGTATATACTACCCGGAACGGAACTAGTTAGATTAGGTCAAATATTTGTAATCGCCAGAAAAGGTTAGGTTAGGTTAGAACTGTGACCCCCTACGCCAAAAACGACTAGAATGTACAGAAAACAGAGTTTGGGTGTACTATAGAGATACCTCTGCCCAACCTCGGGGAATACAGGCGTGATGATGTTTTAAAATATGCTTAGCTCGTGCACTTTCTTTTGCAATGTATTGTGTTGAGATGAATTCGAAAAGTCAATGTAGTACTTATAGAATTCATTTCTCGTAACTGTACAGGGATACACTCTCGAATTTTAACGATGGAATGGATGTCGGAAATAAAGAATAAGTAGAAAATTATTTTAATTAAGTATCATATAAATAGGTACCTCTAAAGAAAATAAAAGTCAGCCAAATGCCTTAAGGTTGATGCCCTAGGGTGGCCCGCGAAATTCAAATTTTCTTACGTTTTTTGCAATTTGCAGTACAGTATCAGGTTGTATGTTGATCTAAATATTATTAGCGGCCGTAACAAATATGGATTTACAGAATTATAAACATTAGAATCAGCAATACAACTCTCTAAGTTCATGTAAGTGTATTGACTGACGATTTCATGAAATTTTCATTCAATCCACTTACATGACGAGTTCGTGGTGTGTATTTATAATAATTTAAATTAAACAGTGGTGTGCTGGGTGTACCTACACGGGGAAACAAAGACCGTGGAGTCGTCATTGTCAAATTCGATTTTAGTTGAGTCAAAATAATTTAGTTTTTTTTTTTGCAAAATACTAATTAATATTCTTAATATTAATATTATTATCAATAATATTATTAATATTCTCATAGCCATAAGTATGGAATTTTAGTGATAGTTTAGTTCGGTGTACAGGTGTGTAGCTGTAAAGTCGGCACCAGTGTTGAGTTCAAGATGTTAACAAGAAACTAAAATGTCATAATAATTATCACATTTGTTTTATTTTCAGACATTGTTAATCTTCGGAGTGTTGCTGGCCGTTTTTGCTATGGCCTTCGCACAATTTGGAAACGGCGGCTTTGGTGGCAGCCAAGGTGGATTCGGTGGAAACCAAGGCGGCTTCGGGGGAAGCCAGGGAGGATATGGCGGTAACCAAGGTTTTGGCCAGGGAGGTCGCGGACAAAATGGCTTCGGCAGTGGCCAGGGAGGTCGCGGTCAAGGAGGATTCGGTGGAAACCAAGGAGGTTACGGCGGAAACCAAGGAGGTTTCGGCGGTGGTCAACAACGTGGCTAATATAAGAGATACCAACCATTTTGAAAAGATGATTTAAGAATCAGATTGTTTACATGCCCAGAACGAAGTGTAATTAGGTACCTTTCAGATTGACAAAAAATAGTGTCCACTAGTCACCTATTACTCGTACAGTATGCCATGGTTATTAGTTTTCCTTGTCGTATTTTTTTCCAATATCTACTTTGTACAAAAATGTAAATATTTATATTCACGAGAGCATCGCAAAATTTCTATATTTAAGTACTCAATGTAAACACACCGATCGGTTTTCCCTAAATTGACTTGTGATGTAATGTAAGTGATGACAATAAAATATTTCTGTAGTATTTTTGACAAATAGTTTATTTAACATGTTCACTGCGTTATTATCAGCCGGTCTATTCTGTAAATATCTCACCGTGAAAACTAAGGTGAAGTGAGCTTCTAGTAAGCTGTCATCAATGCCACCACTGCACTGACAGGTCATCTCAAGCTCACTTCACCTTAGATTTCAGGGTGAGATATTTCTAGACCTGCCCATCTCTATTTTCAGTAAAGGCAGAATCCCAAGTGTTATGACGCAAAGCCTCAGCTCCCCATGTATGTGAAGTCGTATACTTAAGGCTCTAACATACTGGCGCGATTTGTCGCGCGACGCGACAATTTTTGATATGAAAGTTTACGCACCAACCTGGTTTAATATCAAGACTAAGTCTTCTTGTAAGGATGGCCTAATCCATATAATTTAATAGTCTCTAAAAAGGTATTTGTACTTGAGAGACGATCTGAATGTCTTAAAGACTATTCAACACAATTCATTCTTTGTGCATCCAGAAAATGTTTTGTTTGCTATGTTACAAGACGATGCACCAGAAATAAGAGAACTAGCTCTTCGAAAATTTTTGAAGGCTACGGTATAGGCCAAACGCATGAAAGTACGTCACACCATTAAGATTTAATAGACTGGTCAAAAGAAAAAGTTACCAAGCCACCAATGACAATGAATTACAGTGACGGCCTAATCAAAGAGATGATCGTCTGGAGACAATTTATTTTATTTCCAGAAGTTCCCTTGTCACACCCAGGCGTAGAGCGATGTGTTAAGCTTGTAACGAAAGCTTCCTCATCAGTTTACGGACCAGAGGCAAGAGATGGGTTCATAAGATCAAGAATAAAAGCTAGGCAAGACTTACCAGTTTTTGACACAATATCGCAATTTTTCCTTCCAAAAACAAAGGCCAACGTCTCCTGAAGAAGACCCTGAATGGTCTTCATAAAGATGTATTTTGTTAAAATGTATATTATTCATTCAATATCTTCAATAAAAAATTATAAAACATTCATCTTTCATTGTGAGTACCTAATATTTGTACCTTGAGTTTTAGCTATTATTTTGAAATTTTGAAACATGGTGCGCCACCTGAAGATGCTGACTTAGCAGGCAGATTTTTTGCGTACAAGTATCTTACTACGCAGGTCAGTGATTGGTAATACAGGAAAAACAAAATTAAGAAAAAAATATTTTGGCTCCACCCTACTAATCAGTGTCATTATCCTAACTAATATTATAAATGCGAAAGTGAGTTTGTTTGTTACGCTTTCACGCTAAAACGGTTGAACGGATTTGGATAAAATTTGGCACAGGGGTAGACCATGACCTGGAATAGGACATAGGATACTTTTATCCCGATATTCCCACGGGATAGAGACTTACGCGGGTAAAACCGCAGGGTGCAAATGATTTTTTTTTGACACATTTAAAAGTTAAATCTATTAAGAAAGTTTATGTTTATTATATTCTAGATATTTAAGTTTATGACGTCTAGTTCCTTCTGTCTTTAAAAAAATACAGAAGGTACTAGACGTAATTGAAGTTAAATCAATAATCACAGAATGGCTCAGCGAGACTACTTTAAAACAGTATCATTATTAACTTACATCGCTTGACATTTATCACTAGTAAAAGTGAGAACAGCACAAACATCTACATATACCTAACATATACATACATACACCTATACACACACACACACATCCACCCTCCACTCAAACAGCACACTACAAATAGATTAAATTAATTTAATACAATCTTAATTGCAGGATGTTTCCACTTTAAATGTAAATATTAATAATTTTCGCGATAGTGTTGTTCACCATATAATGATAGATAGATAGATTGACACTATTTAAATGTTTATTTTCCAGTTAACACTATTTTACTCTTTTAAGGCTCCCACGAACAGGGGCGATATCATGGGCGCGACTAGGGTTGCACTGCCTGTCGCGCCCGCGATATCGCGCCAGTTTGCACGAAGCTTTAAAGGGTACAATTTCATTTACTCACCCATCTGGTTGAACACTGTTTCTTAAGATACAGACTTCTTAGTTTTAGAGCCAGGGTTTATTTTTTGTTATATAGATTTTTTTTGTAGACATTTAACTTCAAAAAACCAGGGCTATTTACACCATTTTTTTATCGACTTGTTTTTTACTTTTTAGTTCGGTTTTAGCACGGCAGTCGTGTTTTTTAATTTTTAATTTTATACATTTTAGTGACAAGTTTTATTCTTTTGGAAGTTTAGGTATATTTTTTAAACCGCTATGCAATAGTTGGCATTGTGTTAATGTTAACATTTTTTAAAAATTATTTGCCTAAGTATACTGTGTGACGATGAAAGAATTCTAATAATAACACAATCATCTACCAAACCATTCACTCATTTAGACATTTGCAGTGTTACTAAAGTCTGATTAAATCGTTTGCAGCCAAAGATGAAATGTCTTTTTTGCAGTTACATATGTAAAATGTATGCCAACAAATTATATAGGTAGTTTTGGAATGTGCTCATCAAAGCCTTCAATTAGGATACCCATATTTTAAATAATTGAAGTTTTTTTTTTCTCTCATTTGAAAATGGAGCCATATTAATGCAATACTGATTTTTTCAAAAAAAAAAAAACGTGCCTATGTCATTCGAGATAATGTAAGGATTCTAACGATACCCCATACATCCAAATCTGTTCAGGCATTTTAAAGTTATGGTGGAATAAAGAAACTCATATACATACATACATAGATATGTGAACCCTGATAATATTACACTCCTTTTTGGGCAGTCGTGTAAAAAACATTACACTCTTTTTTGGGCAGTCGTGTAAAAATAGTGTCCACTAGTCACGTATTAAAACAGTATGCCATGGTACTTTTTTTCTTTTTCGGCGTATATTTTCCAAAACCTACTATGTAATTTTTTTAAAATATTTATGTTCACGAGAGCATCGCAGAATTTTTTATATTTAGTCAATGTAAACACACCGATCGGTTTTCTCTAAATTGACTTGTAATGTAATGTAACGTAAGTCATGAAAATAAAATATTATTATTGTATTTTTGACAAATTGTTTATTAACATGTTCACTGGCTTTAGTATCAGCCGGTCTATTCTGTAAATAACTCACCGTGAAAACTAAGGTGAAGTGAGCTTCTAGTTAGCTGTCATCTGAAGGGATTGACAGGTCACCTCAAGCCTCTTCACCTTCGTTTTCATGGTGAGGTATTTCTAGATCTGCCCATCACTATTTTCAGAAAAGGCAGAATCCTAAAAGTTACCCTCATTAATATAAACAGTATGTGATGTCGTAACATACCTTCAGACAGGCTTTTTAATATAATATTTAGTTTACCTATTCATCTGGACTTTCTTAACTTTATTCGCATGCAGCAGTTTTTTGTTTTTTCTGTTTCCGTACCGGGAAATGAAAATACTATAAGTATGTACTTAACCAAGCAAACTAATAACCATAACCAAGCAAACATTAAAAAAATCATAAAATAAGGTTGCTAAAAATGTTAGTATATATCGTCTGCGTGCATTGAACCAATATGAAAATATCTTTATTTTCGTAAACGAGAACAAACTCGACCGCCAAGAGACTAGACTGCGAAGATATTGCGAACCGAATGTGAACAAACCGATTACTAAGGCTAGCAGAATACAATTTTTTGATGTATTCATAATGTCATCGCATTCCGGTTGCATGATTTTCACTTTGCACGTTAATTAGCAGAATTGGCCTTCTGATAAGGAAAAAACAGAAACCTTATAGATCACTCGTGTGTCTGTCTGTCTGTCCGTCTGTCACAGTAAATTTGCTCCGAATCCAATGGAGCGATTAAGTTGACATTTGGTACGTATATGTATTCCCGATACCGTGACACAAAGACGGACGTGTAACAAAAATAAATGAATTTTGGGAAAATAATGCGGGTCACTTTTGGGGGCCAATTAGAAGAAAAAAAGAGTTTTGTTAATTAACTGCACCGTGTGATATATTAAATGAACTTGTTGCGAGGATCTCAAATACATTTTTTTTATAATTTTAAAATAAATACTTTTTAATATATTTAAGAAAATTTATGAAAATTGACCATCCGAGACATACCTCCGAAACTAAAAAAAATACTCAAAATTGTTCTATACTTATTACAAGATTATAAGAAAACCTTTATGAAGTCTATGAAGTAAAGTCATCCCAACTACGGAACCCTTCATTGTGCGTGGTCCGACACGCACTTGGCCGGTTTTTTTTATCCAATATGGGTTTGCTCTTGACCTCGATCTCGCCTGAAAAGATGATGATGAAGAGGACTATGATGTAATGAGCAGAGACCAGAAGATGCCTGTTCACTCTTGCTTTGAAGGCAGACGGGTTATACCTGGAATAACTTAGACGCTGGCAGAGAGTTCTAATACACTTTGGCCGAGCTCATAATAAATGTGGAGGAGAAGCGCATACTAACAAGTATGTGTTTTGCGATTTTCATCCTTATTAGTAATTAAAATACTAGAAATAAATAAGTACTAGAAATTGGAAGACGAGCTCGTGGCTAAGTAAGCTACGCTTGCCGGGGTGGGTCCGTGGATGGTTGGCCATTTTCACATATCGAGACTCCTCCGTGCCTCGGAAAGGACAGCCGTTGGTCCCGGCTGTCATTTGTGGATCTTTGACAGTCGTTACGAGTCGTCAGAAGCCCGAAAGTCTGAAAACCAGTCTAACCAAGGGGTATTACCCAGTTGCTGGGTTGTGGAGGTCAGATAGGCAGTCGCTCCATGTAAAATACTGGTATTCAGCTGCATCCGGTTAGAATGGAAGCCGACCCCAACATAGTTGGGAAAAGGCTAGGCAGATTGATTTTAGTAGGTACTAGAAATTGTCCAACGACTGATAGGTGTCGAGAACGCAGTAGCTATAGATTTCTCAAACTCAAACTAAAGGCATTTATTTCAAATAATCCAACTACAGGCACTTTTGAATTGTCAAGGGGTTGGTCAGTCAGAAAGATGAAGCTAGTTGCCCATTCCAATGCGTAGTAGGTTCCTATGGAGAAGAACGGGCAAGAAACTTCACGGACACTCTTTTCTTGATTTGTAGGTTATTGGTGGGGAATTTTTTGCGAGGCAATTCCCATCCTTATTAAACCCTGATTTGGTGCGATTTAATTGCCTGTGGCATACCGTTAAACAATAAAAGTTCCTCCGTCTAAACAGTGTTTTGAAGATGCAAGTAATTTTTGCGGCAATATTATTTTATGCCACTCGTAAGAAACTGTCGTGTAAATAGGGCTTAATTGACTTTGGAAGCCCTTAGTGGTTCATAATCACCACTTAAAAAAAAAATGTGTGTGTGTCGGCTCCGATTGTCTTTGAATATTTTATAATAAAAAATACACTGGTCTAAAAAATGCTGCTGCACCACGGTGAGAACTGCGGTTTTAAACGCCGCACCCTGGTAAAGTCGAGTACACGATATTGGAACGTTTTTCAAATAGAGAACCGATAATCTTTCGACAATTACTTACTATTTTCTGTCGGCAAGGAAAATCAGGTACATAACCGAAAATGTGTCATTTTCGGTTATTTGTCTAACGAATGGTTTTAAATAATTATGGAGAACGCTCTCATTGTCCGCTGTCGGTATTGTCTCAGATAATACACCAGCCACATTATTGATTTGCATTTCCTAGAAAAATCTCGATTTGTTATTATTACAATTAGCATAGTATGAAAAAAAACTCTGATTGCTTTGTAAAGCGGATATATATAAAGCACAAGGAAAAAATACTTTGGCAGTCATACGTTACAGTTCGCAACCATGGCATCATCAAAGGTAATATACTCCGATACTCGTAATTTTTTTCTGTGTTTTCGTATTGTATTAAGTAACTACTCTCCGGAACTTTTTTTGCATTCGGTCGAGCAATGAAATGTATACGTTGACTTCTTTACTTAAATATTATTAATTAAAATCACTTTTCGTGTCTGTCTGTGTGACCGCGTTGTTCTAGACAACGCATAGGATCCGATTTTGATGCGGTAAAAAAATTGGGTAAAAATTATTACTGGATGGTGAAATAATCCAGTAGGTACTTAATATTTTTACTAAGTTTGATGTACAGAATGCGTACGGTGACGACTAGTGATAGTTCTCACTATAAAGGATTTTTTTTGAAACCTGATTTTGTGATCAAAATTATGTAGGTACCTACTTAATCAAAGTCGTGTGTCACAATTTTGCGTACCTACCAATTTTTTTTTTTTCAAATTAAAGAAAACAAAGCACTATCAGTGAATTCAATACAAGGCACTCGAATTATACTAATAATCATACTGTGGCCCAAGTTAAAAGGGGTATAATTCCGAATTTGTGGAAAATGAGTTAAGTATACAGAAGTGATCAGAAAAAAATGCTCTATCGTTTGGTGTAAACGGATCTAAGCTATCTCTAAAAATAAAGAAGTTGCCTTGTGTAAAAGGGTCCAACTGACACCAAATAAACTACAAAAGTCGGTTTCAAGTACTTTTGTATTCTTTTAAACGGAAAAATAAAACAGTATTTTGTGTTTTTAATCTAAATTAACATAAATTACCCACGTTTTAATTTGGTTGGTGTTTATCAATACAACAACACCTGGTTCTTAAAAATGGTTTAGTGAGTAGGTAATGATATTATTAGACATAAATCCGTTTTCACCAAAATAAAAGGAAAAAATCAAAAATAACTCTGTGGAGATTAGTATTGTCATAATCATTCCAAATGCGTATCCATTTTCACTTGTGTGAATTAACATTTAACATAAATGGGAGAAGGGGTATAACTTATTTAATACCCTCAAGGCATTCATTTTGTGGTTAGTATAAGTCACTATCTTAAAAACTAATAACTTTACATAAAAAATAGCTCAATAATAATAAAGAGCATAAATTGTTTACCTATAAAAAACATCACATGTATTTCATTTGGTAGCAGTTTAAATGTCACACGAGGTCAAACACGCAATTTGTAGCGCGCGGAGTGTTTTTTGCGTCTCCTGTAAAGTTGCACTTTTGGACTTAGATCCCTTTTCACTAGGGCCACAGATTAGGTATTTAAGTATGTAAAGTTCATAAAGATATTTTGGTGCCTGAATGATATTGGCTGGGGGTTGTTGGCCAGCATTTGTGTTTGTATGAAAAAACAAAATCACGGCGTAGTACCGATTTTGCCACGCTCCAACAGATCCTGGTAAGGATTGTACTTTACCATAATGTGGTATAATCAGTGATTAGGTATAATCAAGATAATCGTGATTGTTTACATTTTAATGATACATCATTGTGAGCAGGTAAATACATGTTTCAGAAATATATGTACCTACATGGATACGAAACTGGGTACCTATTAGTTTATTTTAAATTAAAAAAAACCGGCCTAGTGCATGTCGGAATACGCACAATGAAGGATTCCTTAGTTGGGATGAATTTATCCCAAGAACAAAACATTTTCGTTGAAAAAATCGGAAGTCGGTGACAAAAAACGAAAATGAAAAAGCAAAGACACCGACTTCCGAAATTAAAGTAATTTTTCACTTTTTTTTTAAACAGGTGGTTTTTTTTTAATATCATTGGTGAAAAGATTTTATTTTTCACTTTTTAGTTGTGGTATCTATCCCACATAAATTCGAATATCTACCTGCTATGTAAATAACAGTGACGGAGTCACATAGAACATCGTCCATTATAGGTATAAGTGGGAAAAGTACGTAATATTGAAGCTAACTCAAAAACTACGCAAGCAAAGTTAATAAAATTTATGTGGGACCACCTCGGAAGCATGTCCTACCAAATAAGTCTACTTAGCTGTGATAGTTTTCCTTTTAATTTCGTTAAATAGTATACTACTGCCTTTAATTTTTTTTGGTTGGTTTTAGAATTGACATATCTAAAACCAACCATTTAGCTGGCAGGGGCACATTTGACTAACAAAAATTAGCACTTTAAAGCTTAATATTTCGCAAACAAGATCCCTGAATCCAAAAATGGTTTTCACAGACTCACAATATTTTTGAATGACCTTTTCATCGCTATCCCACACCATGGGATTGACGAGAAAAAAGAACTCTTAGCGAAAATGATGTCCCTAATAGCGCGGGCAGGCGATGCGATACGACGGGGTGGGTCGAGGGAACAAGAAATCTCAAATCTCACAATCTCTCGAAGTCGCGGCACAGATGAATAGTCGTGGGCTAGTAAATAAATAATGATTATTATACAAAGTGCCGCTACAATGGCGACATTAATTTAACACACGTATACGATTTCGCGTATTCGTTTTATGAAAATATTTTAATTTCATTAAACGTTATTATTTATTGATTTATTTATAATTTTCTAAATAACCATCCTGGAGCAAACTGTACTTAAAGAACTGTAGCGAAGAGGTCATTTGCCGGGGTCACGGATCATATGTAGGTCAATAGAAGGAAAGCCGCGCAATTTCTTAGAAATGATGCCAACAAAGTATCATACCGATACGATAGAACGTAAGCCAGCTGGTAGGTAGCTTCATGAATGAATCTTTTACACAGAGTGATCTCAATTTTGGTTATGTTTTTATTATTATTTAGTTTGTTTGAAAATTTAAATTTACGAATTATTTTATTTTATTATAATTTTTATGTTTACTGGCCACTAGCCCTACCCGTGTGTTAAATTAATGTCGCCATTGTAGCGGCACGTTGTACATCAGTTCACCTCTACACCCTCACAGAACATAAAAGTCGGCTAAATTCCTAACTTCAGTCGTCCTAACTAAGTAAAACATCATAAATTCATGACATCGTCGTGCATGTACATGTATATTTTGGTTTCAAGATTTTTACACAAAATTTTATAGAGGTTAGTTTTATGTAAAAAATGTGAAATGTGTTCGTTTGACTATTTCAAAAATAACAAAATTGTTTTATTTTTAGATATTGTTAATCTTCGGAGTGTTACTGGCCGTATTTGCTGTGGCTTTCGCTCAATTTGGTAATGGCGGCATGGGTTGGAACCAAGGAGGCATGGGCGGAGGCCAGGGAGGTCGCGGACTAGGAGGACTTGGCGGTAGCCAAGGTGGTTTCAGCCAGGGAGGTCGCGGTCAAAGAGGCTCCGGCGGCGGCCAGAGAGGTCGCGGACAAGGCATGATGGGCGGCTTCGGTGGTCAACAAGGATAATGAAAGTTACCATTTTGAAAAGATGATTTACGTATCAGATTGTTTACATTGCCTTGAACGAAGTGTTATTTCCTCATACTTACTTTCATTGACAAAACATAGTGTCTATTAGTCACCTACCCATTATGTATTATTAAGGTGTTAAATAATTAACTTTACAAACTTTATGAAGTGCTTTAGACCATCGAACTGAATAACTTTTAATAAGGGACCAGTGGTCTAAAGCACCTTTTAAAGTTATAAACAGTACTTACTTATGCCATGTTAAGTATTAATTTTCTTTGTCGTGTTTGAATAAGTTCACAGTTCCATTACATGAACCTACTGTACTTTGTACAAAAATGTATATATTTATACCTATGTAAGTATTGTGAGCATCGCATTTCCATAAATCAATGTAAACACACCGATCGGTTTTCCCTAAATTGACATAATTATGTAATGTAACATAAGTGAAGTAAATAAAATGTAAACTCTTGTATTTTTTCCACTACTTGTTTTTTTTTTTTAATTAAAGAAGCATGAAAGCCGAATATCATCATCTGCTTAGCCTTTTCCCCAACTATGTTGGAGTCGGCGTCCAGTCTAACCGGATGCAGCTGAATACCAGTATTTTACATCGAGCGACTGCCTATCTGACCTCCACAACCCAGCAACTGGACAATACGATAGCCGTTGGTAAGACTGGCTGTCAGACTTTCGGGCATCTGACGACCCGTAACGACTGTCAAAGATCCACAAATGACAGCCGGGACCAACGGCTTAACGTGCTTTCCGAGACACGGAGGAGTCTCAGTATGTAAAGGTCACCCATCCACGGACCAATCCCGGCAAGCGTAGCTTAACCTGATGGATCGAACCGTGTAGCTATTATTACGTAGCCACGAGCTCCTCCAAGCATGAAAGCCGAGTATATGCTGTGGACATAATACGTTTCTTGCGAAGCATGTGTAGTGTGACTATAAATGCTAGGCTGAGGAATGATGAGATAAGGCAACGATTCGGTTTAAAAGAAGATGTAGAGCAGTAGGGACACCAGTACAGTGTATAGATACAGACAACTGTCATTCCGACCTCGCCGCCGAGGACCCCCTCGATCCTTACCTACTCTTAGTGACAAATTTTTTAAAGAGTATGCTTAAGGCTCGTACAAACAGGCGCGATATCGCAGGCGCGACAGGTAGCGGTACCTTTGTCGACAAAGGTACCGCTGCCTGTCGCGCCTGCGATATCGCGCCTGTTTGAACGAGCCTTTATATGGTTTGTTCATGTTGAGAGGATGAATGAAAGGCGACTAACAAAAGGTATTTATTACACGACTGCCCAAAAAGGAGTGTAATGTTTTCAGGGTTCATGTATGTATGTATGTGAATTTCTTTATTCCACCATAACTTTAAAATGCCTGAACGGATTTGGATGTATAGGGTATCGTTAGAATCCTTACATTATCCCGAGTGACATAGGCCATGTTTGATTAGATTGAAAAAATCAATATAGCGGCAGAAGGGCTCAATTGTCAAATGTGTTATTTACAATATGGGTATCCAATTGAAGGCCTTGATGAGCACATTCAAAAACTTACTTGTCACTAAAATGTATAAAATAAAAATAAATAATTAAAAATTAAAAAACTCGACTGCCCTGCTAAAAAACCAACTAAAAAGTAAAAAACAAGTTGATAAAATTGTCATTGCAGTCGGGGGACCGTTCTGTGGAACACTTTTTAATCTAAGAGGTCCCCCGACTGCAATGACAATTTTATAAACCTTATTTATTTTTTATTTATTTTTTACAAAGCAGATGTGACGGAAACGCCGGGGGGGACTCCCTAGAAGGACATAGTTATAGCTACCTTATTGGAGATGATTTTCAGAAAAGTTAGGTAGGTGCGTAATGCGTAGTTGGGACTCACGACCGGTGTGCGTGTATGACCCGATGCATGAGCGTGAACGAAGCAAAAGGGTTATGAAAGGATCGTAGGACGTAGCAGGTGGCGTTCTGTAGTGTCTGCCTAACCCTATGCTTAGAAGGGACGAGAATATTGGCAAAAGGACACCTTGAGTTGTATTGATGATTTTAAAGATTATAATCACTCACACATCACAGACACATCACTTTGCGTCCAGCACTCGGTGTGGTAACACGTCGCGTTCTGGTTTGCAATTGGTCAATCGTCATCCTGAGGATGCCTCGTTGAGAGGTGAAACACGTGTCGATTTCTTACAGGGTTTTTTAGGACTCTTCAAGAATAGTCAAGCGGAATTGGTTACTAAATATATCTACGTCTATTGTATTTTAGATTATAATTCTATTAATACTTGTTACGGTCGCGAATCATATTTTAATCAACTTACAATACAACCTTATACGTACTGACCTGCCAATTGTAAAAAACGTAACAATATTTTCATTTCGCAAGCCACCCTGGCCATACGTACCTATTTATTATTGAAGCTAACAAAAAAACTAGGTACCCAAGCACAGTAAAAAAAATATATATGGCAACACCGCGCAAGCTTTTCTACTAAATGAAAAGTTGGCCCAGAAATAAAGGAAAAATTCTCTCCTCCCCTCCTTTTCTTGAAATCGGTTAAAAATGCGTAGCAACATCGCGTAGCGCCACCGTAGACCATAGCTCAGCATTAACTTGGGTACTTGAAAACTGAAGCCATGAAAAGTTCTTATGTGAACGCATAGATGGCGCTACCTACACTGAATTAGAGTTTTCTTACAAATAAATAGCTAGTGAGACTGTTCTAAGGCTTGGGTTTCCTAAGACAGCGACGCCGTCATATAGCGGCTGCTACGGCTGTCATGAAAATCCGCATATTGCCCATTGCCTTGACATTACGGTGTTAAAAAACTTCACTATAATAACGGCACAGTTTTCCTTGGAAATATATTATATAAGCTTTACAGTTGACTCCGTCTTAAAACGCTAAAAGGATCTTTTGGTGCGTGGTTAAAATCGGAACTAACGCTGCCATCTTGATTTGTCTATACAGTTTCTGTGATAATTCCACAAATGTTTACCAACAGCGCCCCCCAGTCAACGTCATTCAGGCGCCAAAAGGTCCTTGTAGAGCTATATTTTACATTGATGTATGACGGTTACCGCTCAGACGAAGTAAAAAAAGATACCGTTGTAAAAAGCATAGAATCGTAAAAATAGAAAAATGTCGCAAATGTATGATAATTTGCAATAAAGCTTTTACGCTTTGCGTCAACCGTCAAATACCTAATAGAATTATGACTCCGTTGTAGGTAGTGATTGCATAAAGGCTCATACAAACTGGCGTGTTATCGTGGGCGCGACAAGCAGTGCTACCGCTTGTCGCGCCCGCGATATCGCGCCATTTTGTGGGAGCCTTAATACCTTCGCGAATATTCCTGAATTGGATGGGTCTGGGTAGAATGCAGTAAATAGTACATATTAGTGCCGATTCTGTTGTTTACAAATAAGTTTATTTTATTATTTTATTAAAACTTTATGCACAAGTAAAAAAATACTGTACAAAGGCGGACTTAATGCCTGAGGCATTTTCTACCAGTCAACCTTAGGGTGATGCAGAGATAAACATGGCAGGTGCAACATACGGGATAGATAATTCGAAAAAGGATAAATGGTAATACATATATACTTAAATACATACATATAAACAGAATAAACTTTGTCAGGAGAAATAACGATAGGTGAAGGAAGAAACAAGCCCAGCAAATCAGCGCCGCATTGATTCTGCCAACTTCTCACGAATATGTTCACGAGCCGCTACTTTGAAAGATAACCGACTCGCTGCCATCCTGATATTCAGAGGGAGCGCATTCCAAAGAAATACCGCCTGGACAAAGAAAGAAGAGTGAATAAAACCAGAGCGATGAGAAGGACATCGTAGAAGAAGATTGTTGGTGGAGCGAAGATTTTTACTATGGGCAGAGCATAGGTATTGAACATGGCAAGTCAGATAAGAAGGAGAAGTGGGTTTGTCGAGTATAGAATACAACATAGACAGCGCCCTCAACTCTCTGCGCTGACGTATGGGTAACCATTTTAAAAGCAAACGGTGCGCAGACACATGATCGTACTTACGAAGATTGAAAACGAATCGAATGCAGTTATTTAGAAGGCGGTCAAGTTTATTGAGTAGATCTGCATTCAGGTCGTAGTAACATACATCACCATAGTCTATTATGGGAAAGATTAGGGACTGTACAAGCATTGCCTTTACGCGTGATGGTAGAAGATTTTTCAACCGATAAAGCGAACGCAACGTTCCGGTGACTTTTTTACTTACAGTCGTGACGTAAGTTCAGTGCATCTTTTTCTTTCCATTTCATTAAGAAAAGGACAGAAGATAAATTTTTGTTTAGTCCTGTCAAATTAATCAGCGCCTGTCACTACTCCACAAAAGTTTAGACGTGATTAAAAACTTGCCTCTTTTAATTAGGTACGTCAATTTACGTCAGGCGCTGATTAATTTGACAGAACTAAACTAAAATTTATCTTCTGTCCGTTTCTTAATGAAATAGAAAGAAAAAGATGCACTGAACTTATTTGTGAACAACAGAATCGGCACTATTATGTACTATTTATTTCATTCTACCTAGATCTATTCAATTCAGGAATATTCGCAAAGGTATTAAGGGTCCCACAAACAGGTGCGATGTACAGGCAGTGCTACCCTTGTCGCGCCCGCGATATCGCGCCTGTTTGAACGAGCCTTTATGAAATCACTAGTTTAGTTCGTGAACAACAGAATCGGCACCACGATCTACTTGACTGCCGATGCCGGTTTGGTTCTGGGTTCGATTCTCAGGTCGGGCAAAGTGATACCTACCAGCCAACCACTAGCAGCCTGGAGTCTGGATTTGTGCCCAGTTGATAGCAATAGGCTCGCCCCCTATTACATGGGACTTAAACATAACTGGCGAAATGTGGGTGTACTATAGGTACACCTCTGTCTAACTCTCGATGTTACGTTATGTTAATACCTACTTAATTATCTACCAACCTATATCTACTCGTGCATTATGAATTACTAACCTACAGTAGTGTTCTTCAGAATTACCTACGTGTGTGGGAGGAAGGAAATGCGTCAGTCCTGTAAAATTAACAATGAGATAAGTATCTTATAATTACATAATTGGAGTAGGTACCTAGTCAATATGAAGCCATTTCAACGTATGCAACTGTGTACCTACTATACATTATGTAGGTACTATTTAATCTAATCTAATAAATCAGTTTGATAACAATCATAATATTTGATACGGCCGCAAAGATTTTATTTTAATTATTTTCTTAGCCTATAGTGTGTCCCACTGCTGGGAAAAGGCCACCCCTTTTTCCTTTCAAATCTCTCTATTTCGCGAATCATATTCAGATCAAAATACCTGCAAATTGCAAAAAATTATAAGATTTACCGCTGGCTACCCTGAAGCTTAGGCCTTAAAATTATAAGATTTACCGCTGGCTACCCTGAAGCTTAGGCCTTAAAATTATAATATTTACCGCTGGCTACCCTGAAGCTTAGGCCTTAAAATTATAATATTTACCGCTGGCTACCCTGAAGCTTAGGCATTAAAATTATAAGATTTACCGCTGGCTACCCTGAAGCTTAGGCCTTAAAATTATAAGATTTACCGCTGGCTACCCTGAAGCTTAGGCCTTAAAATTATAAGATTGACCGCTGGCTACCCTGAAGCGTAGGCCTTAAAATCATCAAGGTTAATTTCACGGGTCACCTCAGCGCATCCCCGGAGGAGCTCGTGACTAAGTAATAACAGCCGCACGGGGTGATCCATCAGCTCAATGCTATGCTTGCCGGGGTTAGTCTGTGGATGGGTGACCATCTTTGCATACCGAGACTCCTCCATGCCTCGGAAAGCACGTTAAGCAGTTGGTCCCGGCTGTCATTCGTGGATCTTTGACATCGTTACGGGTCGTCAGAAGCCCGAAAGCCTGACAACCAGTCCTACCGAGGGGTATCGTATTGTCCAGTTACTGGGTTGTGGAGGTCAGATAGGCAGTCGCTCCATGTAAAATACTGGTATTCAGCTGCATCCGGTAAGCCTGGAAGCCGACTCCAACATAGTTGGGAAAAGGCTAGGCAGATCGACCTACCTTAGCGCATCCCCGTCCGCAATGAGTTGTCATTACAGTAAGTATTTAGAGAGATATTATTATAATGCAGTTAAGTTTCAGCATTTTCATTTGGCTAAAGGCTTCAAGTGATTGCAGACCACCAAATAGGTACAGTCACGGACTTTAATTGATGAGCCACTTGGCACTGTTCGCATTTTAGCCGTGTAATGCAAATCGGGCTTAGTCGGTTATACTCGTACATCCAGACACGGAAAGTCATATCTTCGTATTATAGAAGAAGAAAATTATATTTAATATATTTACCGGTTGTCTAACCTGAGAGCCAGAACTAGAAACTCAACCACTACCCAAAGTCAACCAATTGCAGGTCTAGCAACCGTAACCTAGCGACGATTGTTTTAGCGTAGCCATAGTAACGTTAGCGTACGGAGAAAGTTGTCATTTCGACAAATTCGAAATTATCGTTTTTGACATCGACATTTCAACTGTCAGTCACTGTCTTCGGATAGGTTTTCAGAATTATCGAGTTAATGAACTCTGATTCAAAGGAGGTCAGTATCAAATAGATTCGATAAACATTGTATTTATTTTTTATTGAGAACTTGTTAGTCAACCTCTATGGATAATACTATTTGCGATTACTAGTAATTGGTCATCTTGTTTACGAGCATGCGATTTGAGTTCGTGTTTAATCGTGTAATCTCGTGAATGTATGAAACTGCAAAATTGAAAAGTTTGGAAGTGGCTTATGAATTAAAGTCCGTGACTGTACGTATTAATTTGCTCAAACTGTTACTAGAAAGAGAAGAAGATGAAAATACATTTATGTAGCACAGACTAAATATACTGTGAATAAAACGTGTAAAGTGCGATGTAAGACATTCGTGAATGTGTGAAGCAGCTCACTCACAGCTGCACCAAATAGGCCTAGTTCAGCAAAAACGCCAGACAAGTGTGAGGTTTCGGATGTAAATTAGTAATACGTGGCATACAGTGTACGTACATACGTGACAGTCCAGTCATACCGGTTCTGCCCATGGATTGGCTCATTTCATTCTGTAGGTCGTTTCAGAGAACCCATACGAGATGATTCATGAATTCATGGTACCTAGGTACTGCAAATTACAATGACTATAAAAAATTACTGTGAATGATTTTTTTTATTTATTTAATTAATTTATGTACACACATAATAAACAGACAAGGAGAAAAGAACAGAAAAAACGTACAAAGGTGATGCTTATTTCTAAAGAAATCTCTTCCAGCACACCTGCGATAGGAAAGTAGATAAGAGATGTAGACACCGTGTGTAAAATTCGTGAGAAAGTAAAATACATAAAATCAGTTCACTTATCAAATAATATGATAATACACTTACGTATATACATCTTACTTCCTAAATATATATCGTTAATTTAATTAACGATATATATTTAGGGGTATGACTGGACTGTCACGTATGTACGTACACTGTATGCCACGTATTACTAATTTACATCCGAAACCTCACACTTCTGGTCCAGTTGAAAACCAGTCAAGCACTAGTTGTCTGGCGTTTTTGCTGAACTAGGCCTATTTGGTGCAGCCGTGAGTGAGCTGCTTCACACATTCACGAATGTCTTACATCGCACTTTACACGTTTTATTCACAGTATATTAAGTCTGTGCTACATAAATGTATTTTCATCTTCTTCTCTTTCTAGTAACAGTTACCTACATCATAATTAACTTAATTATGATGTAGGTAATTTTAGAAATAAATAAATATGCAAGCATGAATGTGTTTTAATAAAAACAAAAGATGTCAGATTGTCGGATACAGTTCTTACAGCAATCTTTATTTATTTAGTAAAGCGATTACATATTACAGAAATTAGCGATAGGATGTTATTTCAGTTTCTTAAAAACTATTTTTGTTGTGAAATTCTGCGGTTTTATGTCGGAATCTTTGCAGAGTTTGCTAGTATTTTCATAAATATCAATAGTTATGTCATGACTGCTAAATTGTTGTCAAATCAAGATATTACAAGTTATTATGTACAAGTGGTGATAAAAGCTCTAGCTCGTAGTTTTAAATAGAAGCAGTAAAGTATCCAGTAGGTCCCTACGTAAGAAGAACATTACCCTCCTTCTGGGGCAGTCGGGTAATAATAGTAGTAAGTAAATACCAACACACAACATCTACCAACCCGCACTGGGCCCGCGAGGTAGATTACGGCCCGCTCCCTCTCACAGAGAGGAGGCCTGTGTCCTAGCAGTGGGAATATTATAGGCTGATTATGCTTATGCTTATAAGTAACTATCATTCATAAAGATAAATTAATTGCTAGAGATGTTATAACAGGGATGTTGCGGACATCCGCATCCGCAACCGCAACCGCGGAGCTTTCGCATCGATTTGGACATCCGCATCCGCAATAATTAATGCGGATGTTTATGCGGATGCGGATGTAGCACAGGTCGCGACAAGAAAGATGAGCGGGGCCGGCGACTGGCGCGTACCGTATGCGAACTAAACCTTCGCTCCTATTGGTCAATGAGCACTACTCATTGACCAATAGCACGCAGATTTTTATCGACACCACCAGCCAGTGTTCGTAACGAACAATTGTTCAGTAGCGCGGGTTTAATATAATATGAACCGCTGCGTTACTTTTCTTTCTTTCTAACAGACTTGACTCCGAAAAGGCGGCAATATTACTTTTTATTAAATATAATTCTCAAACTTGTAACTTTACTTACTAAACATGTAATAAAAAAATACTAGCATTTTTTTTAAACTTGGTAAGTACCACACAAATAAAATATACCTGATATACCTACTGACGCGGTATGATGAACATGGACGCGCAAATTGTAACCACGAATTTAAAAAAAATCAGAGTTTTGGGCCGTCATGTACACACGGCTACACCATCAAGCTATACATTTCCAGTATAAGCTGCCCTCGCATTGTACGGAAATTATAAACAATACGAGATCAGCATAAACTGGAAATGTATAGCTTGATGTGTAGCCGTGTGTACGTAGTGAATTCATGGTAGCAGTTTGTGTGTCGATGTCATGCAGGTTGGGCAATTTCGAATAGGAATTTCATCTCTCGTCTTACCCTCCCTCTCCAGTCTCCATCCACCAACATTCATTGCTCTTTATCACAGACTAACTGATCAATACACCCATACAATTTATAACAAGATGTTTCGGTTCCTTTTCAACTTTTCAGTCACTTGTGCCTCTTTCCAAGTTCCTGTAACTGCCAACTTTCCTCTTAAGTAAACAACGTACCGGTTAGGTGGCCTATTAATAAAAGGATAGGTATGTAGTATGACAATAATACAATAACATTATGCTCATAAAATAAGTCGCAACAAATACTTATCGCGCCGACTTTGTTTGTGCAGTATGACCTTTGCATATTTGTCCCCCGCGAGCATTAGGTTTGTTTATAGGATACGATGGCGATGCCACTGCGATCCGACTGAAGACCATTGTTATGTTCTGCCTAAAGCTTGAATTGTAATTTCGTGAATAAATCTTTCTCTCAAAAGCTTTCTGCGGGATAGGCCTAGCCTAGTGCAGGAAGTCTGGAAATTGCCCTTGAAAACCAAAATGTTTTAGCTGTAATAAATATTCCGTAATTTTTTTATTTTAGTAAATTTATTTTTACTCTTAGAACCATCTGCAGGCAGAGCCCTGCCCTGTTTAGATAGTTTTGTGCCATTTCTGTAAACTAACAAACGCCATAGATAGGCCGGTCAAGATTTCGCTCTATCTTCTTTGAAGTACCTACCCCAATGTAGTCGGTGTCTTTGCTTTACAATTTTCGTTTTTTGCCACCGACTTCCGACTTTTTTTTTTTCTCACTTTTTTGTGTTTTTTTTTCTTAACATGTTTTTATTTTTCACTTTTTAGTTTTGGTACCTCTACACAAATTCGAATACCACTACCTGCTATGTAAATAACAGTGACGGATTCAAATAATATGTCGTCTACATACACTAAGTGGGAAAAAATACGTAATATTGGAGCTAACTCAAAAACTACGCAAGATAATTAATAAAATTTATATGGGAACACCTATGAAGCATGACTTACCAATCAAAATCGATTCATAATTGGCGGAGGAATCGCGTAACACACACAAAAAAAAAACACTGACGAATTGTGAACCTCCTCCTTTTTGAAGAAGTCGGTTAAAAACTTCGAAGATCTTTGAATCTGCCATGCAGGTACTCTCTGCCATGTCTTCTTTGAATAGAGTTAGCGATAAATACAATGGTTGGTCGATGTGTTGACGTAGAATCGGTTGGTGTAAAAACTCCGTATTGTTGTTCATCTGCCATATTATTCAGTCCCTTCGTATCTCACTTGTTTATTCCTCATACATATTTGTTTTGATGGGTCACTCTTGCTATTTATTTTCCTTCTTCGGGAACGAATAACATTATGTTTCTGTTTACGTTTCGTTAGAAACTATTTTAATTAGGTTACTGTGTCAGTCAGTCGTAAAAATCAGTAGTGTTTGTTGTTGTTATAAAGAAGTTAAAATTAGATGTTTCGTTTTACGTAAGATTGCATAATAGGTAGTTTTATTTTGATTCTAAACTTGTTTTGTTTTTGGCTTTTTATTGCTCGTAGGTATCATTTTCCTAGCAGTAGCTGGGCGGAGTCTCTGCCGTCTGGGTTCGTGCCCGGTTGATGGCAATAGGCTCGCCCTCTATTATATGGGATTACTGTACCCTCGAGGAATAAAGTAGCAGGCCTGTTTGAGTATCTACCTAACTGAGAATGTACTTTCTTACAGATAGGTAGGTACATAACTTGAATGATGAAACTATCTAACTATTATTATAAACGCGAAAGTTTGTAAGTATGGATGGATGGATGTTTGTTACTCTTTCACGCAAAAACGGCTGAATGGATTTGGATGAAATTTGGCAAACAGATAGTTTATAACCTGGATTAACACATAGGATACTTTTTATCCCGATATTCCCACGGGATCGAAACTTACGCGGGTGAAACCGTGGGGCGTAGCTAGTCCTTAGTAGTTTTCAAACCTGTGATGAAATATCAACTTAATTGTGGTAAGCAATTGCGGTAGAGGTAACTGGTACTGCACCGTCATAGCGTAATGCACGATCAATCAGAATTGAAATCGGTTTGAAACAAATTTCTATTAATCCATTGCTTCATAAGTTGGAAAAAAAATCTGCTCAACAACGTAACTTACGAACTTATGAAGCAATGGATCAGACATTTGTTTCGAACCAATTCCAATTCTGATTGGGTGTTAATTTATTCTCGTTAGTTGGTTTTGAAGGTACCTAATTACAAATCCATGCCTACATTCCGATGTCCAGCCACTTAATAAACCTATGTAGGTAGGTACCTACAAACAGTAGATACCTGGTATCACCCTATCAGGCACTAAACGAAGTTTAAATAAGTGCTACGCAAGCACTTTATTCACTTTTACCCAGTTGACGTAATTAAACAAATAATGATTCTAATACGTACGCCTCGCCCATTCATTACGAAGTATTTCGTCACCGCGCCTATTTTATTTATGGAAATGAGTAGTAAGTACAAACTTCCATATTTGTTCACTAATATAACTTCCTTTATGATAAGGAATTTCAGAATTTTCCCTCATATTGAAGTACTACGATAATTCGTCACTATAGTGATGTATCTGCCTAGAGTTTTGACATTATGGATCTTTGAGCTCCTGAATGATATTGACAGGCCCGACCGGCCCGATTGTCGCCGCCGTTCCTGGTGAATATTTGTGAAATTGTCACAGAAATAATATTGAAAAACAAGATGGCGCTGGCGTGAGTTCCGAATTTGGCCGCGCGCCAACATTAACTATGCGTTGTACTTAAATGTGGGGTAGGCATTAAATAGCTTACGAGTGGTGCCCGACTCATCCTGGGACTAGTCAACTCCGCTATCACCTTGCTGGTTACCCTAGAATATAATAGACCATGTCATACTTCATGTGCTAAACACGTGACAACATAAAATACTTTTTAATGTGAACTGAAATGAAATGTTTATATTTCTGTAAGTAGATCTTCTAAGACACTCTTACAATTCAATTTGGTCAATATTTTACAACTAGATGCGCTGGCATATCCAACTTGACTGATCCTTATAAATAAATAATAAATAAAATTTATATTAAATTTAAATTTTTATTAGATATATTATGTTTAAATAAATTAACGAATAATATTATAGTAGATAAAGTAGAGATAATTAGGTAAAGGAGTTAGACTTATATTAGATTAGGTAGATGGAAATTTTATTTTAATATTTCCTTGAGAAGAAATACCGAAACAAACTCGGGGGTCAAAATCTCTTTGAAAGTCCAATCCCAAAACAATATTATTAAGGATGTCCCGAATTAAAAGAGCCATTTCAGCTTTCTGTTGCTATTATTTATCTCGGTATCTGAAGCAATTTCTCTAAAATACGATAAAAACCGAGAGCAACATCTAACTGGTTGTTAAAAAACAAAAGTAATAAAAACTAAAACCCAGCTACGACTAAAAAGGTATAAGACACCACAGACAGACAAATTAAAAATCCGGGTTAGGGCATAAATCAAGGAGCACTTCTGTCGTTTGGCTCCCAGGCTGGACCGGGCCGGGGCCGCCTTGGGGCGGCTCCTGCCCAATCTTGGGGGGCCAAACGCCTCCTGTCGGAGGCTCTACGCGGGGGTCGTGCGGTCCATGGCCCTTTACGGGGCACCGGTGTGGTTGCGTTCCATTAGGCTGCGGCCAGCCCGCCGGTTGAACGCGTCCCAAAGGGTTATGGCCATTCGGCTGGCCCGGGGATACCGCACGGTCTCTCGTGAGGCGGCGAGCCTCCTTGCCGGATTACCGCCATGGGATCTGGAGGTGAAGGTCGGATGGTCAGATGAAGCGCCGGGGCGTAACTCCGCTGCCGCGAGAAATCGCGGCACAGCGGACAGAGTTCCGGCAGGATCTCATGGTGGCATGGAGAGTGGAACAGAGGAGAACGCAAAGAGGAGTGGCTGGAGAGGCGCCACGGCGTCCTCACCTTCCGCCTGACGCAGGTCCTCACCGGACATGGCAGCTTCGGGAGGTACCTGTGCAGGATTAGGCGGGAGGAAACGCCCGGGTGTCACCACTGTGCGGATCGTCCGGAGGACACTCACGGTGGAGCATACGGTGGAGGTGTGCCCTGCTTGGGCGGAGCATCGCCGTGTCCTCGTGGAGGCGATTGGCGGCAAAGACCTCTCCCGTCCGGCCCTGGTACAGGCAATGGTACGGAGCGAGAGGTCATGGGAGGCGGTCACCTCCTTCTGCGAAGCAGTGATGCTCGCGAAGGAGGAGGCGGAACGCGTGAGGGAGAGGCAAAGCCTGCGCCCTCACGCCCCTAACCACCACCGCTGGAGACACCCTGGGCGTCGGGAATCCCAGGCGGATTCCCGGCCACCATAGGCGCGGGCTTGCGGACGGCGAGCAATGGGTAGCTCGCCGTCCGATAAGGACCAGGCCCGGGTCGATGGCGCGTCGTGTTCCACGCGCGCCTCAAAGAGATGATAGTCCGAAAGGGATACCGGGACCCTGGCAACAGGCAACTGAAGGAACACGGGTGGGTTTTAGTCAGTAAGAGTCTGACACGCCCGTCCGTTCCGCCCAGAGCGGGAGAAGTCATATGATGATTTCCCACCCAAAAAAAAAAAAAAGAAAGGGCATAAATCAAACATTACGTGTGACTCCGGATTTTTAATTTGTCTGTCTGTGGTATCTTGTTTATACCTTTTTAGTCGTAGTTGGATTTAGTTTTTATTACTTTAATTTTTTTTTAATTCTTTTGGGGTTATAATAAATATATATATATATATATATATATATTTGAAATGTGCTCATTAAGTCCTTTCATTTGATACCCAACATGGTACGAATAACAAATTTTTTTTTTTAGTTCGACTCCGGATTTTTTATTTGTCTTACTGTGGTATCTTGTTTATACCTTTTTAGTCGTAGTTGGATTTAGTTTTTATTACTTTAATTTTTTTTTAATTCTTTTGGGGTTATAATATATATATATATATATATTTGAAATGTGCTCATTAAGTCCTTTCATTTGATACCCAACATGGTACGATTAAACAATTTTTTTTTTTAGTTCCTGACTTTATGTACTTTAGAGGCGCCATTTTTAATTTAGTGTGACGTCACATAGCTTTTATCCAGCGGACGATCAAGACGCTTCCAACGATACCTCATTTGTGAAATTGTGATGAGTCGTTTAGAAGATTTGAGGGAACAGATGAACATACATACATACATAGGCACATACATACCGGTCAAAATCATAACCCTCCTTTTTTCTTCGCCGTACTCGGGTAATTAATTTTCAATTCATCAATGAATCATTTCACCTGCCTATATTTACGTTAACATTACACGAAAATAATATAGTCATTAAAGAACATTAGTTATCCTCGTATGCCGATGAATCATATTATTATGAAAAACAACTGCACAGACAGAGCTGTTTGTCTAAACCCAAAGGTTTTACTTCACAAACAATATTAAGGCCATATGGAGCAATCTGCTTGACAAACAACTATGTTCTTGGAATAATATTAGGTAATGCTAGATGTTATTAAGACTGCATTTTGTTGGCAAAGTTACTGTAAATGTTATTTGTTTGATGTGATTGAGCAGTGGGTCATTTACATGTTTTTAACCGACTTCTTCAAAAAGGAGGAGGTTCTCAATTCGTCTGTATGTTTTTTTTTTTTTTTTTTTTGTATGTTTGTTACGCAATTACTCCGCCAATTATGAATCGATTTTGATGATTCTTTTTTGTTTGGTAGGTCATGCTTCCGAGGACCACCATATAAATTTTATTAACTTTGCTTGCGTAATTATTGAGTTAGCTTCAATATTACGTATTTTTCCCACTTAGTTTATCTAGACGATATCCTGTTTGACTCCTTCACTGTTATTTACATAGCAGGTAGCGGTATTCGGATTTGTGTGGGTTAATTTCGGAAGTCGGTGTCTTTGCTTTTCAATTTCCGTTTTTTGCCACCGACTTCCGAAATTAAAGTTATTTTTCACTTTTTTCGTGTTTTTTTTGGTAGTCGGTTGTTTTTTTTTTGTAAAAAGTTTTTATTTGATGACTTTTTCCTAGCTAGTGATTCATCAAGTATTTTTATACCCTTTATTATTATTATCTTTGCCTTAATTTTCTGGTATAGGTAGGTATACGCAATAACCCGTTGTTATGAAAATACCTAACAAACAAGTGACTTTAATGAAAATGATAATAAAGTGCAATTAAAACTATGCTAACGTCACATTAATAATAATAGGTATTATGAATGCAACACAACTTTATAAATAAACAATAAACATGTTATTGACATTAATAATAAAACAACATGTTTGTGTAAGCTTAAACGCAAAAGATTCCTAGTCCATAACATTACCCTCCTCAAGAAGCAGTTGGCTAAACTGCGCACGCGCAACACTTGTGAAAATAACCTCCATTGATATTCTAGTTTTACAATATGATTTTTCAGGACGCACATATGCGTAAGAAATGCGCCGTTTTGGTGACAAACGAAACGAGACAGACGGAATTTATTTTACCTTTTTTTATTGTTTATTTGCACACATATCTCTAAGAGATAATTGCTCATTCGGGTTCGCTTTGAAATATTATGTAGTGATGTAAATTACATTCTTTTCCAGACATAATTTCAAGCTTGTTGAAATCTCTGATGATGACATTACACTTCAGCCAAAAGACGCCCACAACTGGACATACACCTTCCTCAAGCACCGCCACTTCGACCGGCTCTGTGCTTCCCGCATCCAGCCGATTCCTGCGGCCTTCACAAGGTCATCGGTCCAATTTGTGAGATGCCTTCCAACACTACGTCTTCCGGTACGTGGTCGCCACTTTCGCCACTTTAGAATCTTTCGGGCCCATCGGCCATCTGTTCTGCAAGCAATGTGCCCTGCCCTTTCCACTTAAGTTTGGCAATTCTTCAGGCTATGTTCGGGCTTGTATCCATAATTTAACCTTAATGAAAATCAGACTCGTGCTTTGACAATCAGCTGTATCTATCGATTCACAATCCACCGCTGGACAAAGTTGCATGTCATTATAAGTTGTACGGACTTGTGCGTCGTCCTTCATGTTTCTAAGAATCTTCCTTTAAGACTGAAATCATTCCCATTGACTCGCGGTTAGTGCTACGTCATGAGCTCATTCATGCAATTGTGCAGTAGTTGGGGGAAACCCGTTACTACAGCAGTTATCGGACCGGGTTGGGAATTCCTATTGAGGAACCACTATACCCCATTTGAAATAAGATTAGACATTAAAACAAACCCTTTTACAGTCCGTTCAACCGATTTTGACTTCTATACCGTAGGCATAAGGATAGCATTAAAAGCAAAAAAAGTTTCACAATACCAACTATCTACTGCGGCTGCCATTTTTTATAACACCAACGCAATAGAATTCAAAATCGGTTGAACGGAATGTAAAAAAGGCTTATCTATACGTCTAATCTTATTTCAAATGGAGTATAGTTCGTTTTTGAGGAGTAAAAAGGTTTTAAAAATATCCCTTTTGAAAGTAATAATTGTCGATCTATTCTATTACATGATTTGTCGATATTATGAATGATAACTAGGTAACAGAAAGTAAAAAAAAGGAACGAAAATAAAATAGAAAAGAAAAAACAGAAAATGAAAAGAGGAAAGAGTATTCTATTTTAGATAAGAGGGTCATGCCAAAAGAAATTAGATACTCAAAAAAAATTTTTTTTCTTTATTTATATATATTTTTTATATTTATTTATATATATTTCTTATATTTATATATAATTTTATATTTATATATAATTTTTTTTCTTTATTTATGTATCAATCTTTTCGAAAGATTCACTCTGAGCACGTATACACTTTTCCATACGTCTGAACCAATTGGAAAAAAAATCTCTGACCACTCTTCTTTAGACACCTCAGCAATCTCGAAATTATAGGCAGTCGGTGCATTCTTTTCTTTCAAACCTTTTCCCCTTAAATTTTTCTTTGTTTCTTGGAAACAGATAAAAATCACAAGGCACTAGGTCAGGGGAATATGGTGGGTGAGGTATATCTGAGTGCTTATGCTTATGCTATCCTTCATAAGCATAAGCATATTCCCGAATGCGGTCGCTTGTCACACCAAGCTAATAATATTACTGTTCGAGGACAAACTTTTTCAAATATGCCAATAAATAACCAGCCTGTAAGATAGTGAATAACTTGCCAGTGTCAAACAAATGAGAAAAGAATATCTAAATTCTTTTGGCATGACTTATGTATGTATGACCAGGTACGGACAAGCAAAATTTGCTGCGTCATGCATAAATTACTACATGGTCAAGTGTTTTGTTTATATCCTTTTTATCTTTTATTACCTTTTCCGTCCATTCATGAATGACTAAACTTTCATGTTTCATTAATAGCTGGTAGTCGAATTATCTTCAGTTAGCAACAAGCACTATCTAATGACGTGTTGTCTGCACTTGAATGGTAGCTGCTCTAACACGCGTGTTTACGGCAGACTTCACGTGCTTTCATTATATTGTTTACCTGATTTACATATTATTATAACATGTGTGTTTTGCTTGAGCATTATTTTTGTTATCTTGCAAAAGAGGGCAATTCGCGCGATCTATAAAATGGGTCCTCGTGAGTCCCTTAGAAATAAATTCAAAGAAGTTGATATACTAAGTCTGCCTTCTCTTTATATCTTAGAAAGTATTTTGTATGTCCGCAAAAACTTAGGCCTCTACAAAATAAGAAGCGACTTCCATAATATAAATACACGTAGTAAACATGAAATTGTGATTGACATGAATTTAGATTAACCAAAACTAGTAAGTCATTTGTTATAAACAGTATCCGCTTTTATAACAAGTTGCCAAAGTCTGTTACAGAACTTAGCGATCGAAAGTTCAAAACCCACATAAAATGTGTCCTTATAAAAAAAGCATATTATAAGATTAAAGACTACGTTGAAGACAAGGAAGTTTGGCAATAATTCCTTCCGCACATGTGGCTTCCCTGGTACCTCATTAACGGCATAATTATGTACGAGTCTATTAACTGCTCCCAAATTACCATGTTTTTTTTTTTTTACATTCACCTTGACATAATTATCCTATTATTTGACATTGTATACCTACAATTTAGTTTGAAGTCTATAATAGTGGCTTTTATGGACATGATAATTGTTTAGATTTGTTACAGTTGTAATGGCAATCATGTCATTTGGTTTGAATAGGTCTTTATTTTTATTATCTTACTTATCTCTTGTATAGATTCTTTTTCATCTTGTGAATGTGAGAACGATGTAGGCTTAGTGGACTGTAGTAGATTTGTTGAACATTTTCTATTTTGTTAAGTACTTACCTGGTGCCTTTTGAAAGGCCTACACTGTTCTCCCATACCTAATAACACTGTTATTCGAAAGCCTTAAAGCAATGACGACCGACGACCATACGAAAAGTCATAATTCGAGGTTTGGCTCTCGTCTATTTCCTCCTTCAATATTGGACCAATTTGAAACATATTTTATAAATTGAATAAAAGGATATTTACTGTGCCCGTTTTGATGATACATTATCTGTAGAAGCACTAGAACCCTCAGAAAATGCTCAAAATTGCCTGTTTAGACCGCTGTTGTCATCAGAGGCCTATTATACAAAGATAACTATAAATTAAAAAAGAAAAACATAGGGGCACAGTAAATATGACGATGCATCTTCAGGATGACGATTGGCCAGTCGCAAACCAGAACACGACGTGTTGCCACACCGACCGCTGGACGCAGTTCTCTACGTCCAGGGCTCGTCATCCTGAGGATCCCTCGTTGAGAGGTGAAACAAGTATCGATTTCTTACATGGTTTTTTATGACTCTTGAAGAATAATCAAGCGGAATAGGTTACTAAATATATCTATGTCTATTGTATTTTATAATGGATTTCCGCAAAGTCACGCCTGAGTCAATTAACAATCTGATAATTTGCAAAAGAAAACATATGACTAACAATGAAGTAGCTAAAAATAACACTCTAAACCAGTTTGTGGAGTGATAACAGGTAAAAATAGACCCATATCTATATTATTAGAGGCGATGTTATCAGCTGCTTTGGTCTTCATTATCTAACCTATTTGTGTGCCCTCTAAGCCAGGCCGTAGGTACACCTGAGCAGCAAGCAGCAAGCATCATACCTACAGATGCTCTAACGGTGCTCTTAGGGCTTGTACACAAAACTGCGAATTCGTGCGAATTCGCAACGCAGAAGCTAAGCGCGCTAAGAAAATCTTAGGGTACCGTCGCAGATTTTTGCGATGCGACGTCGCAACGCAGTTTTGTGTACAAGCCCTTACACAAGCCACTAAGGGCGGTTTTCACCAATGAAACGGAACGCGATGACCACATCTAAAACGCGTTCAAGAGCTGTCAGTGTCAATAATCCATAAATAATAATGACACTGACAGCCTTTAAACGTAGTTTATGTGCTGAACGCGTTTAGTTTCATTGGTGAATTAATTGCGCAACCCTTGGCAATATCTATACAATCTTGGAATTTCTCTATAGTGAGTAGGAAGATGACGCAAGCCAGTTGAATTGAACTACTGCGGTTTCGCTGCATGGTTTCGTGGCGGAGGTGTGCTACCGGCGTTAATGTTGTACCATGGTGAAGTTGCACATCATTATTAAGCGACTACTGTAAGGCTCGCTCTTTTTACCCGACTGCCCCAGAAGGAGGGTAATGTTTTTCGAGAGTATGTATGTATCTTTGTCTATTTCTATTTCCATATTTATTTTAAAAGATACTGTGTTATTTAGTGAGTTTGGTCAGATGATTGCGCAAACATAAACAAATAAGATAAAATTAAATGATAATATCAGACGACATAGCGACGTTGAATGACGAGTAGCAACGTATTAACAAACAGATAGCGGCGCCTGCGCCGACGTGGACGTTATTTGCTATCGCGTGACCGCTACGCGATAACGTGGTGGTGTGATGGTTATACCACTAAAATGAGAGACAGAAATTCCACTCGTGTCCAGATTTTGAGGTATTCTTAGCTATGAAGGTTTTATCACCAAAATCTGAAGCAGAAAGTTCAGTTGTATTTCTTGGCTTGTCCAGTTGTATTTCTTGACTTGTCCAGTTGTATTTCTTAACTTGTCCAGTTGTATTTCTTAACTTGTCCAGTTGTATTTCTTCACTTGTCCAGTTGTGCTTTCTTCGTTATTCTTAACCAGGTTTATCTATTCGACAGTGCTCTTGATTTCGTGTCACCCAGTAACTGGGCTGTGGAGGTGAGATAGGCAGACACGCCATGTAAACTACTGGTATTTAACTGGTTGACTCCAATACAGTCCAGTATTCATTTCAGTAGGCAGAAGAAGCGCGAAAGTCTGACAACCAGTCTTACCGAGGGGTATCGTATTAGCCAGTTGCTGGGTTGTTGAGTTCAGATAGGCAGTCGGTCCATCTAAAATATTGGTATTCAGCTGCATCCAGTTAGACAGTTAGACTGGAAGCCAACCCCAAAATAATTGGGAAAAGGCTATAAAAGGCTATAATGGATTTGTAAATATCCTTCAAAATCTATTATGGATTTGCAAATAAGGCTATAATGGATTTGCAAATATCCTTCAAAATTGTAGATATTGAAAGTTGGGGTGTTGGACAACTCTGTCATTTGCCCATTCATGTTCACTTATCATAATTTTTAATTTATTTATTTAATACCAAATATCCCAATAACTGGGTTATGGAGGTCAAGTAGGCAGTCGCTCCATGTGAAATACTGGTATTCAGCTGCATCCGGTTAGACTGGAAGCCGACCCCAACAGAGTTGGGAAAAGGCTAGGCAGATTGGTTTATTTAATACTTCAAATATAGAGCCGGTCTTTTAATGCCATAATTGTCCTTCTGTAATTTTTGTCTGGTGTCTAACTAACGGAATAGTCCTACTGATAAGCTGGACTGTTACGTATTGAAATATATGTTAGCAGGTCTTATTTGTGTGTTTTTATGGAAAAGTTTTTCGGAAAGAGCATACACTTCGCTGTTTATTTATGTCAGTCTTTTCAGATGGCTTAACTAAGTCACTTACCTGTTTAGTAACCATTACATACATGATAATAATAAGTTTATTTATTTTCTCTTACAATGGTTTTGTAGCACGCCTTTTCCCTTGTGGGTGTAGGCAGAAACATCAAAACAACACGTGCTATATTTCTGACAGTCCTTTTAATCAAACCACATTTATACTCCTATCCTCCGTGTCTCGGAAAGCACGTTAAGCCGTTGGTCCTGGCTGTCATTCGTGGATCTTTGACAGTCGTTACGGGTCGTCAGAAGCCCGAAAGTTTGACAACCAGTCTTACCAAGGGGTACCTATCGTATTACCAAGTTATTGGGTTGTGGAGGTCAGATAGGCAGTCGCTCCATGTAAAATACTGGTATTCAGCTGCATCCAGTTAGACGGGAAGCCGACCCCAACATAGTTGGGAAAAGGCTAGGCAGATTGATTGAATGGTTTTGTAGCAAAATAGTTTTGAAAACACACCGACTGTGAAACAAACGGACTGTGAAAACAAATTACACCACACTACTTTTGGAAGGCCACACAGACAAACAGACAGCTTTATGTTAATAACAATGACTCCTTAATAGTATTTATTTACGTCATTGTTTCGTAGGAAACATACCGGCGCCATGCTTTTGGGAACTTCACTTGTTTCAATAAAGTAGGTTGTAACAAATTGTTACGCTATACATCTATACATCTATACCTACATAGGTATTATAAATTAAAGTCGTTTTTTGTGTTTATCTGTATGTCCGCGTTGTTCTCTCTAAACCAAGCAACAGATTTTGATGAGGTTTTAGGGTTATGCGGAACAGGGTGTAAAGTTCACTCATCCACCATAGAAAAGGGAGGATCCTCCAACCAGACGGGTGTTGTGTCTGGCGGGCAACTGCCCAACGATTGATGTTGGGTTCTCGTATATATGTCCACTGCACGGTAAACTTTAATTGCGCGATGCAGGATTTATGTGACGTCTGTCTGACGTCAGGTCTTTGATGCGTAGTTCGCATGTGGCGATGTAGATACCGCCACATCACCACCTTCGTAAAGAGAATTTATTCCTTAAGGTTTATATGTATAATTAAATAATAAAGTTACTTATAACTAAGAAATCTCGATGTTTTGTCAAGTCGTAAAAACAGTGCGAACCAGGAGCGGGTCGCTAGTCTTATAATAAATTAGGTACAAACTGACAGACAACTATTGCTGAAAAGCTTTCCAAAATATCCATATAGGTATCTATAGCAAATCCAGCCTATAACGTTCACGATGCTGGGACACAGTGAAAACCAAAGCTTGATTCAAATTCAAAATCTGCCTAGCCTTTTCCCAACTATGTTGGGGTGGGCTTCCAGTCTAACCGGATGCAGCTGAATACCACTATTTTACATGGAGCGCCTACCTGTCTGACCTCCACAACCCAGTAATTGGGTAATACGATACCCCGTGGTAAGACTGTCAGATTTCCGGGCTTCTGACGATGCGTAACGACTGTCAAAGAACCACGAATGACAGCCGGGACCAACGGCTTAACGTGCTTTCCGAGACACGGAGGAGTCTCGGTATGTAAAGATGGTCACCCATCCACGGACCAACCCTAGCGTAGCTTAACCTCGATTGACCCGTGCGGCTGTTATAACTTAGCCACGAGCTCAATCAAATCTCAGCTCCGATTCAAAGTAAGTAACAGTTACTACTATTTGCATGTGCACTGTCCACGCAACTTCAGTGTGCAAATATTTATGTATATCCGAATCACGAAGTTCCCTCGTGAAAGCCTCTGCTATCACTTAATCCTCTAGTCACAACCCACGAGTACTTAGGGTTTAGATAACATAGAGTATACTCGATACGTATCGGCTTTATCTGCGAATATGCGGTAGTGAAGTATAATTATATTGTCAAGTGTTTACTAGGCAGTGGTAAATAAACAACTCTTGTGTTCATTTATGGTTAGGTTAGCATCTGACAGTACAATCCAGGCGTCGAGAGAATACGATCTTTCCACGACAATTTTTTTTTTTTTTTTTTTTTGTTCGTAAATCGTCAAATTACTTCTCCCGCTCTGGGCGGAGCGGGAGGGCGTGTCAGACTCTTACTGACTAAAACCCACCCGTGTTCCAAAGTTATCAAAAGTTACAAGTCTACACGTTCACAAGTTGCCTAGAATGTTATTTTTTGTTAAATTCACAGCTCATCTCCATATTCATAATCAGCCTTAATGTTCCCACTGCTGGGACACGGGCATCAAGTCATCTATCTTTTAACAATATTTAGAAAAAGAAAATCGAATTTTAACATTTATTGCGTTACTAAGCACGACACTTGTAAACTTGCAAGACGGAATAGAGAGTCGCCGGACACTAACTACTACAAATAATTTATTGATAAACAAAATCAGTAATAAAAGTCTAAAATACTGTTTAAAAAAAAAAAGCGACTTCCAAAAAACACTCAAAACTGAAAAATAACTTTATTTTCGGAAGTCGGTGTCTTTGCTTTTCAATTTTCATTTTTTGCCACCAATTTCCGAAAATAAAGTTATTTTTCAGTTATGAGTGTTTTTTTAGGAAGTCGGTTTTTTTTTGTAAAAAGTTTTTATTTTTCACTTTTTAGTTGTGGTACCTACCCCACACAAATTCGCATACCACTAGCTGATGTAAATAACAGTGAAGGAGTAAATGAAAACATCGTCTAGATAAATTAAGTGAGAAAAATACGTAATATTGAAGTTAACTCAAAAACTACGCAAGCAAAGTTAATAAAATTAATATGGGACCACCTCGGAAGCATGACCTACCATACAAAAAAAGAATCATCAAAATCGGTTCATAATTGGCGGAGTAACCGGGTAACAAACATACAACAAAAAAAAATATATACAGACGAATTGAGAACCTCCTCCTTTTTGAAGAAGTCGGTTAAAAATATAAGTACTTGTGAACAAAATAATGACAATTGGCACAAGGCTTTTAAGTTTTGATAAACAGGGCACAGGTGACAGGTCCTGTCAGTTTCATACTAACGAATATAATTGCGATTTGAATTGTCCAACTATCTGGTGTAAGGAACGCGTTTTCTCGGCGACCGGGCTATGCGATGACGCGGTTGACGATGGTGCACGCTTTAAATCTTTGACTAGAAATTTTAGTGGTATGAGGAAGTTCCTCATACCACTTGTTCCTCAGAGGAACAGGATGTAAACTTCACTCATCCTGTATAGAAAAGGGAGGATCCTCCGACCAGACGGGTGTTGTGTCTGGCGGACAACTGCCCAACGATTGATGTCAGAATCTTGTATTATGTCCATCGCGCGGTAAACTCTAATTGCGCGATGCAGAATTTATGTGACGTCAGGATTTTTGTGTGACTTCAGGTCTTTGATGTATATGTGGCGATGTAGATACCGCCACAAAGTAATTGATTTAGTCAAGTCTTGAAGACCCCAAGTTATAGTTATCGGGCGTCCGACAAGGAGTTCCACTATTAATTAAGAACCTATTATGAAGTATGCATCATTTTATAGATTCAAATAACATCACAGTCAGTGTAGTGGGGTAATTTTCTTCCTATAATTAAATCGTTCAAATTTTCACAATTTACTTTCAACTACACTCGCGACAAAATAAGAAGTCCGTTTTGACGTTTCGTTCTCGTTCATGTAATAAACCGTAAGCTTTGAGAATCAGTTTTTAGCAATGTAGATAAGTCGTCGATTACTAATTACTCTCTAAGTATGTGCAATCGATATGTCTCGAGAATCAGTTTATAAGAAACCATTTTTTTTTCATCGCTACCCAAAGCATTTTTATAGCTGTCAAAACGGACTTCTTAGATTGTTGCAAGTCTATACCCCATTTGAAATAAGATTAGACATTAAAACAAACCCTTTTACAGTCCGTTCAACCGATTTTGACTTCTATACCGTAGGCATAAGGATAGCATTAAAAGCAAAAAAAGTTACACAATACCAACTATCTACTGCGGCTGCCATTTGTCATGCCACCAATGCAATAGAATTCAAAATCGGTTGAACCGAATGTAAAAAAGGCTTATCTATACGTCTCATCTTATCTCAAATCCAGTATAGATAGGTCCTCAAGATGTGTTTGCTGTTGGACTATTTACTGAACCGACTATCAACACAACCATTGTTAACTGTATATGCCTTATGTGTCCCTATTATGTATTGTAATTATTATTTATTTATTTTAGAAGGTCAAGAACATAATGTCCTTACGTCATTAATTCCATAGAAATCTGTTTACGTAGCACGTTATTTACGTAAATAAATATTCACCTTTCTGCTATCGAGATACCTATGTATGGGTCAATACAGCTGTGTAAATAATATAAATTAAAGCCATGGACAGGTTTTATTTTGGACATCACAGTAATATAAAGAAATGGGGACAATGTATAAAATAAATCTTTGTCAATTATACCCCATTTGAAATAAGATTAGACATTAAAACAAACCCTTTTACAGTCCGCTCAACCGATTTTGACTTCTATACCGTAGGATAGCATTAAAAGCAAAAAAATTACACAACACCAACTATCTACTGCGGCTGTTATTTGTCATGCCACCAACGCAATAGAATTCAAAATCGGTTGAACGGAATGTAAAAAAGGCTTATCTATACGTCTAATCTTATTTCAAATGGAGTATAGTATTCTAAGTCCGGCCCTCAAGAGAATGCGTGCGACACTTGTCAGTAGAACAATTTCTAGTACTAATAAGGGTCAATTACGCAAAGCACTTGTTCGTTAGTATGAAATTGACAGGTATCAACAACGCATTCTCTCAGAATGTAGTAGGTATACCATGATATCCGTGAGGTATACTTATTATGGGTCATAAAAAACGTAGCATTTGAAACTGTTCTTTTACAGTACTATTCTATGTCTACCTTGAAAAAAGCACGTGTATTTCGATGCAGTAGAAGTGTACAGTCTACATAATGGAAGATTAGAATTTTTCAGAGCAGTTTGAAGAAATAAGAAAAGGCTTCGATGAGTGCGTATTTTTACATAGGTAATCCATTTGTCATCAAAATGTCAAACACTATCTTTTACTACTAGCTGTCTCGCTGATAATGGCGCGTGTGTTGGATCATTTAGCTCCCTTCAAAATGGTTGAGCTGAATGGTGCTGATCCATGCGTCATGTTCGTGAACGAGCGCCGTCGGTTGTGACTGGTCATCTCTTAGCTGCCATGGCTTATTTTAATTTTTGAAGTGAGAACAATGTAGAAAGCACGTTAAAAGCGTCCGCAATTATAACATTGTTTTTATGTTATAATTGCGGACGCTTTTAACGTGCTTTCTACATTGTTCTCACATGTTTAATTTCAACATGATAAATGCATTGAGTTTGAGTTTAACCGTTTTGAACGTACTTCTTCTAAACCTATTGTATTTTGAATTCAGGACACGTTTTTCGTTTTCGTCATTGAAGTTATCGCACGTCATCACTCTCATTGAAAATCGTTGAAAGTTTCATAATTCACCCATAATAAATGTCGTTGTTGTATTAATTAATGTTTTGACGCAAAACAACAAAACATGTAAAGTAGATGCGAATCGATTACATCTCGTATGTACTGAAAAAACTTATATATACCTTCATTGCATTTCTGTGTTTTGAATACTAAGTAACTGGGGTGTACAATCGAACATTCACGAAGACTAAACACTATAAAAATGCGCACCCGATTTTCAGCTTTACGTACAAGATTTTTCAGTTAATAATTGCGTGTATGTTTTTGTTGAAATAATTCTGTGTGGGATTGTGTACACAATCAAGTAAAACAAACTTTCGGTGCTTACGTCAGTGGCAGCTGATAAATTAATCGGTTATGGATTAACCATAGTATTTGTTTGTGACTTTGCTCGTGGTATTTATTTGTTTAATAGACAAAGCTGTTATTTATCTACCTTTGTGTTGAAGATTTGGCTAGCTTTAATTTCCGCAATAGGAAGTATTTTTGTTCACTGACTGTGTTTAATCTTTGTAGGTAGAAACTAATTTGATATACTAACTATAACTAATCTTTGGCCAAAGAATTAGCATTGCCATTCAACGTGGCAATGCTGCCAGTCTTCTGGGCACGTTTCCGGATGATAGCGATGAGGATTTTTTAGTTAATTTAGTATAATAAGTTACCCAATGTATACAGGGTGTAAGGGACAGCCCTCCGCAAATTAACGGGGGGCATTCAGCTCTTTATTTCGAATCATATTCCACCGGTCTTTGATATGAATGAATGAGTAAATTCTCAAGAACCACGTTCATGAGCTGTCAGTGTCAATATTCCACAACAATGATGACACTAACAGCGTTCGAACATGATTTGGATGTGATGATGAACCCCCAACCCCCCACCCCCCCCTGCTTACGGCCCTGATACATACTCTCGAAAAACATTACCCTCCTGATGACACTGACAGCTCTCGAACGTGATTTGGATGTGATGATGAACCCCCAAAACCCCCCCCTGAGACATACTCTAGATTTGATGAAATTTTGCACAGAACTTGCTTGGCATCAAAAGACACAAGAATTATATACTAAAACCTTCCTCGAGAACCACTCTATCCATTCGTGAAAACAGCATGAAAATCGGTGCAGGTGTTTTTGAGTTTATCGCGAACAGACAGACAGACAGACGCGGCGGAGGACTTTGTTTTATAATAATTACTAGCTGCGCGCCGCGGTTTCACCCGCGTAAGTCTCGATCCCGTGGGAATATCGGGATAAAAAGTATCCTATGTGTTAATCCAGGTTATAAACTATCTGTTTGCCAAATTTCATTCAAATCCATTCAGCCGTTTTTGCGTGAATGAGTAACAAACATCCAAACACACAAACTTTCACATTTGTAATATTAGTAGGATTTGTAAGCCTCTATGTATATAATCTGATGATGAATGGACTTCTACCGGCCACTCGGATTCAGTCAGACGTGACGATGTAAACATTCAATTATCATTATCAAGGTGATTACAGTTACGACATGTATTATCTTTTGATTCAACATAAAATTAACTATGTATTACAACGTTACAACAACAAAAATCATGATTTTATTCCATTTTTAAAGATAAATATGCTTTGAATTGTGTTTCAGTGTGATAACATCAAGATTTGATCAGAAAGCTGAAAGCCTCGGTTAATTCGGTCTAGTGGTCAGAAATGCGATTAGGAACATGAGTTCCTGGGTTTCTTACTCCATTCCCAAGTCGGGCAAATTAATAATAATAATAATAAACCCGCAGGGCAGCATGTGGCGAGCTGTTGGGCAGTTGCGACCCCACGGACCCGATCTCCCGGGAGAAGTCTTGTTCCTCACCTCTGGCTTGCATTTATTGGCTGGCTGGAGTGAACACTGACGAAGAACAGAGCTCCCACCTCATTCTTGCCTTCAATGGCCGGCTTGAGTGGAGACTCGCAAGAGCAAACGTGCTCGGAGGAAGGAAGTATTCCAGTAAGTGCTCGTAGGGATCTTGACCATCTTCCGGGCTCTGGGATTGTTCTGAAAGGCGTGGAATACCTCTCCACTCCTCAAGCACCTCAGGAAGTGTTGCCCCCTTGTCGCTACGTCACTATGTGCTAGCGACTGTTTTCGCGGGCACATTATTGAGTGTGCAAGTCACCCCCTGCTATTTTATCCGTGTATATATAAAACATTGATCAGGCAGGGGCCATAGTCCTTCCATAGTTCCAAGTTACCAGTCCACTTTAGTTACCCAAACTCATAATCCATTATCTTTGTTTTCCAATCCTGCAATAGTCCTACTCCAACCGGGGATTGTCCTTGGCTGCACTTGTATAGTGCGAACAGGGATAATCGTCGGTTTGTGAATTCATTCCATTAAAAACGTCTAACGTGCCTCTGCGAGTTGGCTTCGGCCCCTCGTACGCCTTTCAAAAGACCGGGAGCACATGGTCCCGAGATATTTAAACATGTAAGAAATAATAATAATATTTATTGACATAAAAGTATGTTACATTTATATATGGAAACCCTGACTCCTGCGCTAGGTTGTGACCTGTGTTACAGGAATCAGTGTCTTCTCCCAGTAGTTTTACATAGATAATATGCAATAAAATTTAAACAATTTTAAATTGTACAATACCTGCTTGAGGCGTGTGTGTGAGGGTGGGTGTGTATACATGTGTGTGTATGTGTGAGCGTATTGTTTTTGAGTTCTTCCATCTGGAATTTGTCGGTTACAGTGCTGTTAGTTGCGCAACTGGCGAAATGTAGGTGTATCATAGGTATCAACACCTCAGTATAATCCTTCAAGAAAAATATTTGTGATGTTACATCAAGAAGAACGATGAATGACGACACGGTTGGCGCAGTGGCTGAGCGATGGACGGCTGCGCAACGTGTCGCGGGTTCGATCCCCGAACAGAACAAATATTTGTATGATCTGCAAGTAATTGTTCCGGGTCTGGGTGTTAGTGTATGTGAGTTTCTATGTTTGTAAACGCACCCACGATACAGGAAGAAATTCCTAGTGTGGGGCAACGTTTTAAAAAACGGGAAGACTGGTTGTCAATCTTTCGCCCTCTGACGACCCGTAACGACTGTCAAGGATCCACGAATGACAGCCGGGACCGGCTTATAGTGCTTTCCGAGGCACGCAGGACTCTCGGTATGTAAAGATGGTCACCCATCCACGGACCTACCCCGGCAAGCTTAGCTTAACCTGATGGATCGACTCATGCGGTTGGTATTATTTGGCCGTATCGAGCTTCTCGCATTTATAATATTAGTATGTAAATAAGTAATAAGTATGAAGTATATATATGTTATGGACCAAGTGATTATTAGGGCATTATAAAAAATGCCCGGGCAGTTTGAAAAATGGCCAATATGAGAGGGCAATATGATAACAACTATTGAAATAATCAAATCAACCGGGAATTTTTTATTATGCTATTCACCTTTTGGGCAGCACAATTAAAACCAGGTTTTATTACTATTATTTTGATTTCAAACGTAGACTCAATATTTAAAATCATATAAAATATTTCCATTCACAGACACTCTGCTGACCTATGATGACTTTACCATAATTTAAATACCTGTATATTATTAGATTGCCCAAAGATCACACGGCAATATTTATAATGACGAGGCAATGTGATACATAAGGAAGTTCAAATTATAATTAATTATTTTGCCCGAAGTAGCTTGTCATTATTCATAAGGCGCGGGCATTATGAATAATGCCCGTATTTATTACTTGGTCCATAACATATACAGCATGAAACAAAATCCTGCCCTATCCGAAAGGGAGCGCCTAGGTACCGCAATAATATTGCATAATACATGCATAATCAGCCTATAATGTTCCCACTGCTGGGACACAGACCTCTTCTCTGTGAGAGGGAGCGGGCCGTAATCCACCACGCGGACCTAGTGCGGGTTGGTAGATGTCACATGTCTTCGAATCTTTGGTTCTAGGACATGCCGGTTTCCTTACGATGTATTCCTTCACCGTTTTTAGAGCAGTCGCGATGAAATAATTTACATAAAGTAAAGCGCCTGTCAGGGTTCGAACCTACGACGTACAACTCGTAAGTCGAGGCCGTTACCACCGGGCCACAACTGCTCTTACTGCAATAACATTACTAAAAAGTATTTTTTTAGTGGAAATACTAAAGTTTAAAATTCACGTTTTTAGTACCTATAAATTACCCCAATTGAATTATAAATTAGCAAAGTTTCTACAGAGGTCAATGTAAAATAACTTGTAAACACCCTCTAGACGACGGCCGCACGCGCCCCATGTAATAAACCCGGTAATATTCCCCAACGAAAAAAAAGTAAATAAAAATGTTTTTCTTTAAAAAAAAAAAAGTACCTACATAATTAGACTCCCAGTATGATTCTTAACAACACACTCACGGATAAGACAGGGTTTTTTTTTACACGCTGTATAGAGTATCTATGTAAGAAACACGAGCTGTTATAATGATAGTACATAATTGTAATGAGTGCAAACCAAGGAATTTTATCCCAAAACAATGTATGGGAAGCGTCTAGACAAGTTGTTAATGAGAACGGAATGAAAACAAACAGTTTGATCGAATGCGTCAGAGATGGCCGAGTTATTAAAACTGCTTTCTTTTATAACACTTTGATCATACGAATTGGAGAATCGGATGTAAATCGCCTTTCTAATTAACGTAATAGTATAAAGTTCTCAAAGTAAAGTGTTTTGTATTTTGCCTGTTCTCCTTAATTTAACCCACATAGTTGCTTTTTATTCGACTACAAGAAGGATTATGTGTTTTGATGTTTGTTTATCACTTTTATACAGGGTGTTAGGGTAAACACCGTTATCCTTGAAACCAGTGGTTTGGTTTCATTTATAGAATGTAAAGTCTATGGGAAATGAAAACTTTTTTTTTTTGTGGAAAATCAACGTTTTTCCACATGAGTATTTCACCCTTTTACCCTAGGGCGCTAGGGCAACAAACTTGCGTCTCAATACGGGTGGGTGGCGCGGGACGTGAACTGACGGGCCGCGAGCACGACCCCTCCCTCAGTCAGTCAGCTGCTTCGCTAGCGAGCTCGGTGTCGGATAGAACCTTTTAAAATCTTTTAATGAAAATAACGTTTTTTTTATTGTTATTCGGGCATTTATTTTATATTTAAGTCAAATACCCATGGCTTGAGTGACATCGGTGTTTACCCTTACAACCTGTAGTAATTCCTGAAGAATTCCTTCAGCAATTACTGCACAGCACAGGTGTGCATTGATGCTGTCTATATTAACTGTAACTGTAGGCTGTGCACAATTTCAATTTCCAGGATGGCTCAAAAAATTGCCGATAAACACAACATTACTTTAGCAGTTGATGATTTCTATGAAATAGCATTTGTAGCACGCAATGTTTTTCACGGATTTTTCACGGACGCTGTTTTTTTTTAAAGGTCTTTGTCGCTTAGCGTCGTCGTGCAGAAAAACTCAAAATTGTTGATTACAATCTACCTTATATCTAACTTACAAAAAAATGTAGTTGCGAGAAAGCTGCCGGACATTTAAATTTCCTTTGATTTTAAAGGTTTAGACGTTTAGGGGTATGAGGAACAGAGTGTAAAGTTCACTCATCCACCATAGAAAAGGGAGGATCCTCCAACCAGACAGGTGTTGTGTCTGGTGGGCAACTGCCCAACGATTGATGTTGGGTTCTCGTATATATGTCCACTGCACGGTAAACTTTAATTGCGCGATGCAGGATTTAGGACCTGACGTCAGGATGACGTCAGGTCTTTGATGCGTAGTTCGTATGTGGCGATGTAGATACCGCCACAGACGGAAAACCACTTTGTTAGAAAGAGGACTAATCACCCTAGGCCGCTTGTACACGCTAAGGAAAGTCGTCGGGCGTATGCAAGAATTCGTGTCGTTACTACACACGAACTGTGTACACTGCTTCGGCCCTGACCAAGAAAAAATCTTGTCTGCGTTAGACTCGACGCGGGAAGTTGCTGTCATGCGAAACGAGGGCCGGGTAGGGGGTGGGGGGTTTTCATGCCTAGATCCGAGAAAATTCTTGTCATGTACATGATGAATTGGTCCTAAGTATCTGCAGCAGACACGGTGAAACTTAGCGAGTACAAGCGGCCTAACCCACAAGCCTCCCGAGTAGCAACGAGGCAGAAATAAAAATAACAAATCTATTTTTAATCCAATTCTAAAAACCCTACTCAACGTCAGTACGCCTTCTCAACTCCTCGTCCTTCCAATACGCACAAAATATGCAAATACTCAACAACTAACTAGTGATGCAACCTAGCTTACAGAATCGAATCGATTGATACAACACAACTCTACTCGATCAATCGTGATAACGCGTAGTACCATTTTCACAAATGACGTATTTTCATCGAAAGTGCGTCATTTTGCCACATTTTATAGTCGTATCTCAATTGTTTATTTAAATGTACGTGTTGTATAATTGAATTAGAAGTTTAATTGTACGTGTTTGGCAGGTTATCTGCGAGTGAGGGTTATGAAATTACTTCGTGAGATGATTATTGAAACATTATAATGTATCTTTCTCTTATGGTAAGTGAATTTTCATGGTAACCATAGAAATATAAATATCTATTATGGTAACGGTTATTATGAGGCTCTTTCTGATGTGGATGTTTGAAGGTTCAAATAGTAAAATGGTAAATCATTTGTTTGCAGGTTTATGTGCAGCAGTGGTAGTACTAGCTACCGAACTTCATGTTGATCTAAATTCTTAAATTAAGCTAAATGTAATGTAGAGTCAGTACCTAAAACCATAAATGCATTGGGATATCTCATACATTATTTATAAGTACCACAAAAATAATAGTGTTTAGGTAGGTACCTGAACACTATTATTTTTGTGGTACTTATAAATAATGTAAATGTTTGCACCATTTCATTGTCACTTTCACCCTGCTCCGTAGCAGGCTGTAGCAACCGGCTACGAATGCTACGAGAAAATCACTGTTGAGAAATATGACGTCACAGATTCGCAAAGGGTAAAAGGTACATTTTCATTGACAAGAGACAATTATTCAAGAACTGGGCTCAGGATCCACATACTCGAAAACGAACTCATTTGTTTTAAAGTAAATCATTTCGAAATTCATCACTTTGAAACTCGAACAGTGTCGCTGTTCGAATTTCAAAATGATGTTTGTTTCGCCGTTGGGCTTGGCTGTCATTTGTAGATCTTTGACAGACCTGGCCAGTAATTGGGTTGTGGAGGTCAGATAGTGGTCGCAAGTACGACTGCTCAGCATGAGGTCCTGGGTTTAATTCTTAGGTCGGGCAAAAGTTATTGTTTTTTTTTGGGAATTTCTCAGAAGTAGCCCAGCTGTGGGCCTAAAACCGACACATTAACAATTCCTCTAAAAGCATTTCATTTCCTGAATTTCCAGCTGTCATTAGCAATTCCTCTAATTTGACACAAAAGCAATTCATAATATGTGGACCATTTTACGAATCTCCATAGAAAACTGTCAAACAGATGAATTATTTCGTAATAAGAATCGCACGCAGTTCATACTATGAATAGTCAGGTTGTTACGATGATTCATAATATTTTAGTATTATGATTCTGCCAAAGTGACTGTTTTAAGCCCGCAGAATCTGGATTTGTGCCCGGATGATGGCAGTAGAATAGAATACTCTTTATTATGTACACCATAAAAAATACAGATATCAATGTAGAAATTTAATATAGGGTGACACAACGGGCGGTCTTATCGCTGAAATCGATCTTTTACAGACAACCTTTGGATGGATTAGAGCGAGAAGGAGAGATAATACTGGTGGTAGTCAGTGGTTTACCATTTACATGTACAATAAATACATACATACATAAAGCATATACTTGCAGTAGGCTCGCCACTGGCAAAATGTGGGTGTATTATTAGGTGCACCTTTGTCTAACCCTTCGGGGATTACTGGCGTGTTGATATGTTGTGAAATGAAATGAAATTGTTTATTCTGTAAATAGGATATTGGAATCACTTTTACACGTCATATTAAAAAATACTAAAAATAAGCTAGATGAGGTCGGCGTTTCCTATCTGACTACTCTGAGAAGAAAGGCCGAAACAAACTCAGAGGTCACAGTCTCTTTTAAAGTCCAGACATAATCTTGGTCAGGCCATATGAGGACCATGTAGATTAGAGTCTGAAATGGTCTTTTGAGGAAAGAATCACACAGATTTGAGTGGACCTGTCCAGTCAGTGCAAGCATTTATGTTATTACGTACCACCCTATTTCGTGGAAATTAACGCAAATGTATGTAATTTACGAAACAATACAGACAAGTACTGAATATGCATCGTTTATTTTGTTTACAAAGCTACACCCCAGACAGTTGTTTTGTTAGCATATATTAACTTTTAAGTACGCACGTTGCTCACGCGTTCGGTTCATGACCGATTGAGTAAATGTAATGTATAAACACATGATGTAAAGGCACCACCAATCAAGTAATGGCGCCGACTTTCATTACATTAGTAAAACATAAACATAACATCATTCCTTGTTTCCCTGAAGGCTTGGGTAGAGGTGTACCCAGTGCACTCACAGTTCGCCAGTTATGTTTTAAAGTCCCATGTAATAGGGGGCGAGCCTATTGCCACCAACCGGGCACAAATCCAGAAACTACTACTACTGAGAAATTCCCAAAAAAAAACAATAAAACTTTGCCCGACATGGGAATCAAACTCAAAATTCAAACTCAAAGGATTTATTTCATCTAAACCAATTACAGGCACTTTTGAATTGTCAAGGGGTCGGTCAGTCAGAAAGATGAAGCTATTTGCCCATTCCAATGCGTAGTTCCTATGGAGAAGATACGGGCAAGAAACTCCACGGACACTCTTTTAAATCAGAATATTATTAAAATATATTGGTTACATCATTTATGTTGAAATTATACATGTGAATACCATGTAGAGAAACGTGCACATTAAAAGCGTCCGTAATTAAACAATAAAAAGAAACATAACAATTTCAAAAATTAAAATAAGCCGTGGCAGTTAAGAGATGACCAGTCCCTACTGATGGCTCATGCTCCGCAGTCGTGCTTGCGACCACTATCTGACCTCCACAACCGAATTACTGGTCAGGTTTGTCAAAGATCTACAAAATGACAGCTAGGATCAACGGCGAGACGAACATCATTTTGAAATTCGAACAGCGAAACTGTTCGAGTTTCAAAGTGATGAATTTCGAAATGATTTACTTTAAAACAAATGAGTTCGTTTTCGATTATGTGGACACTTGAGTGCGGTTCTTGATTTTGTCTCTTGACTCAGTAGTCTCCCCTTTTTTAGTCATAATCACCTTTTACACAGACCATTCATCTTTTTTTTGGATTGCGATACTGTACACTTGAGTTCAAAATAAAAACGTTATTAGGTAGGTATATTCTTCATACGACTCATTATCACAAAAATAAGTAGTGATAGCCTAGTGTCGCCCGTCGGACTGCCAAGTCATAGATCTCAAGTTCGAACCCAAGTCACGCACCTCTGACTTTTCGGATTCATGTGCGTATTGTATAATTATCACTTGCTTTAAAAACGGTGAAGGAAAACATCGTGAGAAATATTTCCTGAGAGATATTTCTCGATGTCATGTGAAGCCAAGTCAGATACCCTTGGGCAGCTTTGAAACTTTGACACACCCGAAAAGAAGACGAAGATCATCAGAAAGAACGGCACACATTTTACCACGTGCGTTTTGATGACGATACTACTTAGAATTATGTTTGTTATACAAAATAATTATCCTCAGTAAGCTATTATAATTATTGTAGGTACTCCATATAGGATTACACCTGTAGGAAAATTACGATAAATCAGTATTGAATTACTTCAAGATTTCTATGTAATGAAGGTATTGATCAAAGTCATCGGCATATCTATGTGGGGCTTATTTAGTAAGCCTTTGAGGGTTAAGCACTTGAATACGAAAGTGATAAAGTGCTTGAGGCATAAGATGACTATACTGAATGAATATGAGGAAAATGATTTTGTCATGAACAAAATCATCGTAACAGCCATTGCTGGACAAGGTACGGGCATGTCAATGAATCAACTCAGCCTATCGCAGTCCACTGCTGGACATAGAGGTCTTCTAGGTTGCGAAACAACACCCTGTCCTCCGCCTTCCGCATCAAGTTCGTCCCACCCCATCGAGTTTTTATGTTCGTCGGTCCATCTAGCTGGGGGGCGTCCCACACTACGCTTTCCGATACGCGGTCTCTACTCCAGAGGCCCTAGACAAAGTGTCATTCTATCAGCGATGAAGGAAAAGGCAAAAATGTATAGGACTGACATAAGTTATCGAAAAGCTTATGTCAATCCTGTTGAAAGTCGTTGTAGAAATACGAAACGCTTTCGAAGCGATTGTCACTTGTCTAGGCCCTCAGGGCTCGTCCGACAGGGTCCCTCGACAAACATGGCCAGCCCACAGCCACTTCAGTTTGCTTGTGTATTATTCACTGTATTGTATAATTGTATGGATTCATTTTTATCTGAAATAAACTGATTAATAAAACAGTTAGGTATTTCGGCGTTGGCTAACTATTGCGCAGTACCATAAAATTGTAGGCATAGAATGACACAGCTGTTTTATCATCCTCGAATCGACATGATATAGACGTAATAATATAAATCTGTATAAGAGTATGTTTTGTCTAATTTCAATGTCAGTAATGGATGACTTGCAGATTGTACATCACATGTTAGTTTTTCTTTGGCCCCAAATAATTATAATCGCAATCATGAACATCTAACAAGTTTTAAACACTGTTTTTGTTCCTCGATATAGTGTAATTAAAACCCACCAAATACATTTTCATATAAAATGTTGCCAAAACGAGACCATATAGCTCGCACTGTCAAGAAGTTATCAGATTTACTGTAGAGCCATGCTTACAACTCTACACTACACACCCTAACTTCAAAACAACTCTACACCTTAGTCAAAATATGTGGCTTGGTCGTTTCCGGCCCGATCTACATGAGAAATAATTAACTAAATTAATGAATAATTAACTGTTGTGTAACAGAAAAGTAATGAACAGTGAATACATTTATTCACCTTATACTTGAACGACGAAGACTTGAACCATCATAATTAACGGAAGAGTTGTTTACAAAAACATTGGTTTGACTTTTCACAGAATCGATACTATTATATGTAATTTTCACTTATCAGCACAAAATATTATTGTTTTATGGCTTATCAGAGCCTAGTTACGGTGATAAGGGAAAAACCAGTTGATTAGAATCGACAGATATATGCGATTAACGCCATTTAATATCTACTTAAGTTGTTTAACAAATAATAATCAATTACGTGTAATTTTAATCATGATTTAGACTGTATTTTCTTGATGTTTTGTTATTATTTATATTATATGTGTGTTTACATATCTCGGGCCCATGGGGTCCCGGTCTTTTGGAAGGCGTACGAGGGGCCGAAGCCAACTCGCAGAGGCCCGTTAGACGTTTTTAATGGAATGAGGCACCAACCGACGATTATCCCTGTCCGCACTGTATACGTGCAGCCAACGAATTGTCCTTGGCTGCACTTATACAGTTGGAGTAGGACTATTGCAGGATAGGGAAACAAAGATTATAATTATGTGTTGTTATTACAATTTTTTATTAATAATTTGTTATTGTTACAAGGTACATGAGTTATTAGTAACTTTTCTTTAAAGTTTTGTAGTTTACCTAAGCATCCAAAAAGGTAAATATTAATATTGCTTGGCGAGAGTAACCAGTAACGATTGGTTATATTATAGGAACCGGGCAACTCTAAGGGAAGCGCATTCAGTGCTCGATGGATCATGGCTGGGTCGTAATTTACACAGAAGTCTGTACATGTTTAGAAACTAAAATAGTGACATGAGGCGAGTGTGAGTGAGTGAATATGCGCGAAAGTTCGGAGAATCTATGTGACCGGCCATGATTCATTGGCCGTATTTTATGTTACGTAAATATGTACTATAAAAGTACAACAAAATATTATGATTTATTTGTACTTCTTCGAATAACTTGTAAAGCACTACATATATCATTGTAAACATTTTTCCTTTATTTACTACGCTTATTCTTGCGTTTGTTATTATTTTTCGTGAAAGTAGGTATCTAGAGCATAAATAAATAAGTTGTGCCAATAAAACGTTTTATTGCGTTTAATAAAGTAGGTGAATAGAAAGACAGAATGGACATGAACATAAAGACGAAATAATAAAACCCCGTTATTACTGAATATAAATGAGGAAGGAGCTCGTGGCTAAGTATCTAATAACGAAGCCCGAAAGTCTGACAACCAGTCTTACCAAGGGGGATCATTATATTACCCAGTTAATGGGTTGTGGAGGACAGATTGAGATAGGCAGTCGCTCCATGTAGAATACTGGTATCCAGCTGCATCCGGTTAGACTGGAAGCCGACCCCAACATAGTTGGGAAAAGGCTTTATTTCTGAATAGATAGTCATTATATGTATAAGGTGTAACTTTTTATGCACGAAATCTCTTAAGGGCTAACCTAACATCATCAACATCGGAAAACTTGAGACTAGAGATGCCTACATGCATTCCACCAGTTTTTATGACAAATCTTTTACCATCCAAGCAGTACGGTTATGGAATGCCTTGCCCGTGTCGATAAGGCGTGCTCAATCTTTGTTCACTTTTAAAATTATGGTGAAAAAACACTTCCTCTCTCCTTAAACGTAAATAGTTCCTTGCTCTTGTTTCATGTTTATTGTTATATATCTATATATCTAAGTATATAATAATAATAATAAATAATAAAAATTGTTTATTCACCAACAAAAGTTACAGAATATGTAAAACAATACAAATGTAGCAAAATCTGTACAATAATTAATATAACCCTGTCTCTTAAACTAGGATCACCTGTATTTTAAGAGACAGTGTTCGGCCGAGCAGTTCCTTAAACATAATTTAGTACATTAAAGTGAACGGTACTGAGGTAAATCAATATTTTTCATATTAATATAGATTTGTTATGTGAAGTGTATAGGTATGCATGTGATAAGAGTTGAGTACATACGAGTGTGTGTGAGGGTGTGTGCGTGCGTGCGTGTGTGAGTGTGTGTGTGTGTGAGGGTGTGTGTGCGTGTGTGTATATGTGTGTGTGATAGATGTAGTTTGTGTGACTACGAGTTTATGGTTGAGGAATATAGGCGTGTGTGTCCTTATAATATAAATGTATGTTAGACAGTGAGTACATGTGTTATTAGGTGATGTATGTGAGTAAAGACTCTGTGTAGGAATAGTCCTTTTGCAATAGCCACTCTGTGAGTATGGGTTTAAGTTTATGTACGTTTAAATTTATAATATTTATTTGTGAGTTAATTTTTTGGTATATGTGTGTACTTAGTGTGTAGAATTGGTGTGTTGCGAAGGTAGTTTTGTGCTGGGTTCTTGGAAGAAGATTTACTCGCTTATTTGGATTTGGCGGAGGCAGGCCGACATGTATTCTAAGAAGTGATCTGAGCACATAGAGTTGCCGTACTGTCAGAACTTTACAGTCAGAGTACAACTCTGTTGTTGGGTACTTGTAAGGTTTTTTAGTCATAACTTTGAGAATGGCTCTCTGTGCTCTTTCCACTCTCAAAACACTAGTTTTGGTTGCACCACCCCACGCAGTTATGCAGTATCGAAGAACTGACTGACACAGGGCATAATAAACCATCTTCAGTGTGTCAAGATTAGCCGAATCCCTAAGGGACTTAAAGATGTGAATAAGGCGCATTGTTCTTGTGGTGACTGCTTCAATTTGTTTGTCCCATCTTAGGCCACTATCAATCTGCACTCCAAGGTACTTTGCACTGTCAGCTCTGGTGAGTGCTGGACAGACACAGCTTTCGTTTAAATTAGGGCATGAGTGAGCAATAATAGAGAAAGTATGAGAAGGTGCAGTGTTCTGTCGGATTGCGAAAGGGACGTATGTTGTTTTGCTTAGGTTGAGTGTTAGGAGGTTTAAACAAAGCCATTTCATTATTTTGCACAAGGCATGTTCTGCGGAAGCCTTGACCATATCCCATGTAGGTCCGTAGACAAGTATCGCGGTATCATCAGCATACGCATAGATGTTACAGTTGGTAAGACACATCCTGCACAGGTCGTTTACATAAATTAGGAAGAGTGTAGGTCCAAGGATGCTTCCCTGAGGAACGCCATAGGTTACTGGTTCCTCGTCACTGAAGTGTGCGTCAATTTTGACCACTTGTGTTCGATTTTTGAGGTAGTTTTTAAACATCTCAAGTGGTACTCTTCGAACACCGATGAGTTCCAGTTTAGCGATTAGTTTGGGAACAGAAACGGTGTCAAATGCTTTGGAAAGATCAAGTAAGATAGCCATACATTTTGATTTACCATCCAACTTTCTGGCAACCTGTTGCGTGAGATCCAGCACGGCATCTTCTGTCGACAGTCCTTGCCGAAATCCGTACTGATTCTCAGCAATTATTTTATGTTTGTCCAGAAAGCTCTTCAGACGTTTGTTTAAAAATTTTTCTAGAATTTTAGAGAGCGCTGGCAGGACTGATATTGGCCTGTAATTATTGACACTGCTTCTGCTCCCTCCCTTGTGAACAGGGTGTATTATTGCCTTTTTGAGAGCATCCGGAAATACACCTGTTTGGAAGCAACGGTTGCAGAGGTACGTTATTATTGGGACCAGTATGTATATATTATATATTTATATGGATAAGATAAAGCTTTACGTGTGTATGTATTTATTGTATATGTAAACGGTACACCACTGACTACCTGCAGTATTGTCTCTCCTTCTTACTTTAATCCATCCAAAGCTTGTCTGTAAAAGATCGCTTTTAGCGATAAGACCGCCCATTGTGTCACCCTAAGTAAAATTTTCAAATTTGTGTCTGTAATTTTTATGGTGTACATTATAAAGAGTATTCTATCTATCTAACATCGGGAAAGGGAAAAAGGAGAAAACTACAAATAATTATTTAATTATGGAAGAGCGCACGCAACAAAATTCACAACAAATCTACATATACCAGCTGTAATGACGACAAACAAACACGCCTACGTAGATAATAACATTATACTACGCTTCTGACGTAACGACACGACTTTTTCAGATAGAGCCTATTATCTTCGTAGACCTAGATAGCTATACTCCATTTGAAATAAGATTAGACATTTAAACAAACCTTTTTACAGTCCGTTCAACCGATTTTGACTTCTACACCCTAGGCATAAGGATGGCATTAAAAGCAAAAAAGATTACACAATATGTACTGCAGCTGCCATTTGTCGTGCCACCAACGCAATAGATGTCAAAATCGGTTGAACGGACTGTAAAAAAGGCTTATGTAAATGTCTAATCTTATTTCAAATGGAGTATAGGTATCATAATTTCGAGATCGAAAATCATGTTGTTCGTACTGTTTAACGTCTGCCCGGCGATCTGCATTGCTTGAACAATCTGTTAACACACTGATGATTCAATTTGTTAATATCTATTAAGAGCGTATATTCTGAAAGTGGGGATCGTCGCAAATAGATGTCAAATATTTCGCTGTTTTAATTAATTTGGCAATATTACTGTATGGAAATATGAAATGTGGCTAACTAGTGAACTACAATATTGATTATGAAACGCAATAATTAATATCGTAACACCGACTATTTCGTTTCTCATCGCCGCGAGCCGCGAGCCAATTTGACAATGAAATTTTGAGCAAGCTTCACGTGTGTCACCGACGGCGAGCCGAGTAAGATCGCGAACTTATAGACCGCTTACTTTAAGTACGGACGTCTATCACCCACTTTAAGTGTGATATACAGTATAAGCTGACCTCGCATTGTACGGAAATTCTGTACAATGCGAGATCAGCATAAACTGGATGTAGCCGTGTGTGCGTTAAACTGCTCAACCTATAAACCTTTGATAGGTATATCTTTTCTCAAAGGAGAAATGCTGTTTACGACAACAAATTCAAACTGCAGGATGCTAGATGAGACCTTCTTTTAAAAAACAGTTTGAGTCAGGGATCGACACCATGGGGAAACCCATGCTCATCAGTTTGCACCCACTATTAAAATCATGTTAAAATGCATACCATGGACCTCATTAACATTGAATACAATAATGTTCCACATAAGGAGCTAAGGTAATTCCCAATGGTACAATACATAACGGACCACTCTATTTTGATATATACCATGGGAATCAATGGTGCACTTATGGTATAACTTGCCATAATTGTCTAACTGTAAACATATTTTATTACTAGCTTCCACTGACTGCGCCCCGCGGTTTCGGATTCCTTAGGAATATTGGGATAAAAGTATTCTATGTCCTAACCCAGTTCATGGTCTACCTATGTGCCAAATTTCATCCAAATCCGTTCAGCCGTTTTAGCGTGAAAGCGTAACAAACAAACAAACTCACTTTCTCATTTATAATATTAGTTGGATTAGCTATATAGATTATCCAACTATATTAGTTGGATTGTCGTCTGTAAAGAGAACTGAGGAAATCTGATTTATAAAATTATGTTCAGAATGCTATATGTAATCTTCTTTGGAGCTTAAACCTCCAACTGTTACTAACGAGACACAGTAGAATTTTAATTGTTATCGGCCTTCTACAGGCCAATCAACAGCTGAGCTGACAACATTGTCTGCCTAGGTTTTTCCAACTGTGTAACGGATGCAGCAGAATACCAGTATTTTACATGGAGCGACTGCCTATCTGACCTCCACAACCCAATTACTGGGTAACACGATACCCCTTAGTAAGACTGGTCGTCAGACTTTCGAGATTCTTAACATAAAATAATTATCAACACTAGGAGTGAGGCATATTTATCGTCACAGATAGAAATCACAGATATTAAAAAATTTAAAAAATAGCAGATAACAGTTGCTCCTAACGATAAAAAATATCTGTGACTTAAAATCACAGCTCCTCAAGACTGTTACCGCGGCTGTTACTGTTAAAACTTCGGATACGATTTTCGACTTTAACGAAAAGAAATAAAGAAGATATTCAATTGAGATTTAAATACGTATTTATCATCCGTACAAAAATAACAGGCTGTTATTTTATAACATATAGATACGATTTTCGACTTTAAACCACAAGAAATAAAGAAGATATTCCATTGAGATTTAAATATGTATTTATCGTCCGTACAAAAATAACGGGCTGCGTATTTATCGTCCGTGCTAAAATAACAGGCTGTGATTTAATAACAGATATTTGGAGCTGTGATTTTTTTGTCACAGTCACAGTGATAACAGATATCGTGTTTAACCTGTTACAACCCATCTCTAATCAACACATAATTTTAATCAAATGTTTAATCACATGTTCACTGGTACCTACGTATATCATGCCATAAATCGTGGTTGTACTGCATTATATTCAACAACCTTGAAATAACTAGAACTATAAAATTCTAGTGTTGTTTTAAAAGTTGTTGTTGTTTTAAAAGTAATGTGAACACTTGAATTTTAGTATTGTTTCTTTTATTTGTAATACCTGGTTATTATTGTTCTCAAATCGTAGGAGACCATATTGGATATAAAAGATAGTTTTCTTATTTGGTTTTTGTCTGCTGAGTTTAATTTTATTATTATTTGGGAAGGTGTCATTTACAATACAATATGTTATCTAACGCAGGGCGTTAACCTGCTGACTCTATACTATTTATAGAGTCTATACATGCTAAAAAAAAACAAACATTTTTTTAAAATTGATACGTACGAGGATCTCTGTACACGCACACTTGTACACTTTGTCTTTCTACGTTGAAATACAAGTGTGTGTGTACAGAGTGTTTCTTTTCACTTTTCTTTCTACGTTTAAATACAAGTGTGCGTGTACAGAGTGTTTCTTTTCACTTTTCTTTCTACGTTTAAATACAAGTGTGCGTGTACAGAGTGTTTCTTTTCCGTATCAATTTTACTTATATTTTGTTTTTTTTTTTTGTTTTTCAGTACTTATATTTTGTTTTTTTTATTTTTTATTTGTAATATTATTTTAGCATGTATGGACGCTATACTATTTTGGGTTAACGGGAACGCCGCGCCGTTTGTTAGCTAACATACTGTATTTTATGGATAAAAGTCGAAAGGTGTCGTGGGACACCCGTTGGGTGAAACATAACAGTAGCAATGGAAATTAGCTGTTGCCTTAAAAGTAGCCTATTTCCATCTCCAGTTCATGGTTCACCCATGTGTCAGGCCATAAAAGGCACTCTTGTACGTCAAAATTTACAAAAAAATAGAATTGATTCTAATCCGAAATTGATTGATTGATTCCGAAAGTTAGTTTCGTATGGAGAAGAATGGGCAAGAAACTCCATACGTTCCTCTTTATAAATGTTTTTTATTTTGTATACATTAATTTATATAATTACTAGCTGATCCCCGCGACTTCTCCCGCGTGGATGTCGGTTATTATATACTAAAACCTTCCTCGAGAACCACTCTATTAATTGGTGAAAACAGCATGAAAATCGGTGCAATAGTTTTTGAGTTTATCGCGAACAGACAGAGACGCGGCGGAGGACTTTGTTTTATAATATGTAAGGATTCATACTAACGTATTATACACATAAACCTTCCCGAATAAATTCTCTAAACGATGGTGAAAACCTCATCACAATCTGTTGCGTGGTGTAGAAGAACAACGCGAACATATAGACAAACACGAAAACCGACTTTAATTTATAATATGTATAGATAGGTAAGTCTGTTTACTTGTGGTATACTCTCTATACTCTTTCCTAAACTAATTGCATAAACAAATCAGTCAGTGCATCTGAACTCACAGCACGTTTTCTCACAGCAAGTTTTATACGAAAAATCAGGAGAAACTCCGCACCGGGTGATCAGTGACGTCGGATTACTTACCTATATTTTTTTAATCGTCTGGGTAAGATGATAATTTTATTGATTTTGGCTCGGTCGCTGCCACACTGTTGATTCTAGTTTGACCTTAAAGCTTTCGCGTGTGGCGACACGTGGTGCTAAATAAATTAATGAGCATGGCGTTCAATCTTAGATTCAATCTTTTGGAACAGCGTAAAGTCTGTTTTTTAATCTCGTAGATTAATTTGACAGGTGCAAATGTCTAACTCCATCATCTGTCATTTGTAGATTTTTGACATTTTTTACGGGTCGGCAGAAACCCGAAAGTCTGACAACCAGTCTCATCAAGGGGTATCGTATTACCCAGTAACTGGGTTGTGGAGGTCAGATAGGCAGTCGCTCCATGTAAAATACTCGTATTCAGCCGCAACCGGTTAGGTTAGGTTAGGTTAGGCTAGGCTAGGCAGATGAAAAAAACAACAATGACTTATTATGAAAAGTCAAATTAGTTACAACTACGAGATTAAGATTACTGTCGTGGAAAACTTGCGATTTTTTTTCTATTAACTACTAGCCTGCCCGCGACTTCGCGTGAAATTTTTCCCCCGACCCACCGCTCCGCATCCTATCGCCCGCCTGCGCTTTTATTTCGTTTTCGCTTAGCGTTTTTGTTGACTTATTTTCCTTTTGCTCGGCTCCTAAGGCTCATAGCGTCATGTTAAATAGCTTATAACCTTACTCAAGAATTGGGCTATCAAAAGCAAAAAGAAATCCGACTGGTAGTTCTACAGATTACCCCCTAAATACAAACTTACAAATAATAATTACTTAAAAAATAAAAAATAAAAAAGAAACAAAGGAGAATGCCAGGGTCTCCCACAAGACTCGGCCAGAACCGTCATTGATGAACTATATTTCATAAAAAAGGAAAATAAATATAGAGTTTGATAGTATTATTAGTTTTCTATCTGAAGCACACCAAAAAAAGTTAACGTTATCATGAAATAAACTATTATTATGATTAATTAAAATAATGACTTTTAGCACATTATCCTCAGTTTCAACAGCCAAGGTAGTCGTAAATGGTCGAAAAATCGGAGCCCAGAAACACAGTAATAAACAACACAATACTCACAAAAATACGAAAATACTTCGTTGCTCGTGTCTCGCGGTAGAAATCAAACTTTTTGACATTGACAAATGCCAGATAGAGTTTTACATCAAGTGTTGCCAGCCCTATAATTACATTATTAGGAATAGACAATGCTAAACGATATCGATAATCGAATTAAAAATTATTTTGAATCATTACATTACTCTAAAATATAATATACTTATTAAAAAACATAATTAAACGCTATTATTAACATAATTACGAGTTACGATTTATGTAAGTAATAAATTCACTTACGTATCTTCATATTGATATTATTATAATCGATTTGCAAGTGCAATTTCGTATCGATATTATTTTATTTTGGTATTGGTAACATTTCTATTTGAAAATGTAGCTATGAAATGTGTTGTTAAATTGAATAACTATTTAAAATTACTTTTTAACGGTGTGCTTCTACAGATTTTATTTATATTGTATAATTCTTCCTATTTTTTTATATGAATTATCATTATTTACTATCATTAGATAGTCTGTCGGACACTACATACAATTCGAGCCGATTCCTGGCATTGTCTTTTTGCCTCTTCATAATATTAAGTATAGGCCGTTGGTTGGCAAGGTTTCTTCCAGTTTTCTCTGTATCTAGGGTAGAATATGACACTATGTAGTCAGGATAAGCTTACGTATGAAGTGTTTACCATCCCTATCCCCTTTATAAGTGGTCCCATCACATAGTGACATAGGATCAATCTATCTCAGGTTTCGTCTGTTTCAAAAAATAAAATACATCGCGATAGCCAGAATAGATTTTCCATGTTTTTTTTTTTTTTTTGTTGGGATTCATCATATGGCTTCTCCCGCTCTGGGCGGAGCGGAAGGGCGTGTCAGACTCTTACTGACTAAAACCCACCCGTGTTCCTTCAGTTGCCTGTAGCCAAGTTCTGTTCCCATGTATACAGCGTGAAACAAAAACTCTGTACGATCCGTGAGGGTGTAGTTAAGAATCATACTGAGAGTCTATGAATGTGGTTCTTTTTTGGAAAAAGAAAAAAATTGGCCGCATTTATTTTCAATGGGGAATTTTACCGGTTTATTCCATGGGGCGCGGGCAGCCGTAGTTTAGTGGGTGTCTACAAGTCATAACTTATGAGTTATGACTTCTGTAGAAAATTTGCTAATTCATAATGAAATTGGGGTAATTTTGGTACAAAAAATGTGAATTTCAAATTGCAATAACTTTTTTATTTTCAATAATCATCATCATCAACTGCCTAACCTTTTCCCAAGTATGTTGGGGCCGGCTTCGAGTCTAACCGGATGCAGCTATGTGGTGTGATGCAACAGTGGATATAGATGTTTTAATATATCACTGTAATCGGTAGGGAAAGATTACTGATACAATCAAGACAAACATGTCAGTGATCAAATTATGATTGTCATACTAGTGCACCTAGAGGAAAGATGGAATATGCTTACTACTAGATTTATAGAATGTTAGTAAATATAGCAAGGATGTTTTATTTATCCTATATAAACATATGGACCAATCAATCTGCCTAGCCTTTTCCCAACTATGTTGGGGTCGGCCTCCAGTCTAACCAGATGCAGCTGAATACCAGTATTTTACATGGAGCGACTGCCTATCTGACCTCCACAACTCAGTAACTGGGTAATACGATACCCATTATTCTCAATAATAATATTTTATGTTATTATTTTCTGGTAATTTTATTGCAGTACATTATGTGCCCCTTTCGGTTCGGACAGAGGATTTTTACACGCTGTATAAAGTGTGTGACATCATCCATCGTTCCAAGAGATCCCTCCTTCTCATTCCATAGATTATGTCTTGCCACAGATGAATAATGTGCACATTAGGCTTCTTTAAATTATTATAAATAATATGTTTATAAGACACAGGTGTTTATGTAGACACGTTATTCGTCACGGTCGTATAATTCTGACATATTTGCGCGTCTCGACATAACACTTGAGGTTGTCGACTTGTGGGATGTGAATTTAGCGGTCATAGCGTCGCTAGACGAACCGTACGGCCAATGGTCTTATAGTCCTTGACCAAGAACTAAAGAGGCTCTCGTTAGGTAAGTAGTTGAAGCGCTAAAACAATAAACGAGTCCTGGATGCTGCGTTTATTGTTGAGAGGTTAGTTTTTTTGGGACCTCTGAGTTTAGATAACTTGAACTTTTTTAATACAATAAATTACTGACATACAGTAGCATAATCAGCCTATAGTGTTCCCACTGGGACACAGGCCTGCTCTCGGTGAGAGAAAGTGGGGCGTAATCCACCACGCGCGCCCAGTGCCAGTTGATGGATTGACATATAATTTTTATTTTATTTAATTTACTCAGTTTGAATTTTTGGAGGAGCTCGTGGCTAAGTAATAACAGCTGCTCGGATCGATTCAACAGGTAAAGCTACGCTTGCCGGGGTTGGTCCGTGGATGGATGACCATTTCCACATATCAACTCCTCCGTGCCTCGGAAAGTACGTTAAGCCGTTGGTCCCGGCTGTCATTTGTGGATCTTTGACAGTCGTTACGAATCGTCAGAAGCCCGCAAGTCTGACAACCAGTCTAACCAACGGGTATCGTATTACCTAGTTGCTGGGTTGTGGAGGTCAGATAGGCAGTCGCTCCATGTAAAATACTGGTATTCAGATGCATCCGGTTAGACTGGGGAAGCGGACCCCAACATAATTGGTTTTTTTTTTTTTTTTTTCAGTTTCAATTTCCGCGCATTATTTGAGAAAAGTACTATATACAAGCCTTGGCCGCAATCAGGCAACTGAAAAAAAAATCATTCTCATTATTCACTTAGTCTCCAATGTTATTGCGTATTTCAGACTTGTTATTTACATCTCATGTTGTTAGCTACGCTGAACCCGCTTAAATGACGTACATTGCTGAAATTTGCGTTACAATACACTGTCATGTAAATCTTCGCATGTTGCTTATTGAAATTAGTTTACTTCATTTGCATAATCTGCGTTGTTCGACGCTTTGGAATATTTAATTAGTATTTACGTTAGTTGGCCGTGGGAGGTCAAGTTGTGAATGAACTCTATGTATACGTATATTGCTACTAATGCTTTTAGTATTCTTACTGTTTCGCTTTTTAGGGTTCCGTACCCAAAGGGTAAAACGGGACCCTATTACTAAGGCTCCGCTGTCTGTCTGTCCGTCTGTCACCAGGCTTTATCTCATGAACCGTGATAGTTAGACAGTTGACAGATGATGTATTTATGTTGCCGCTATAACAACAAATACTAAAAAACAGAATAAAATAAATATAAGGGGGCTCACATACAACAAACGTGATTTTTTTGCTCGATATTGATAACGGCAACAGGTAGACGCTTGAAATATTCACAGAATATTTAGTTACATATTCACTTTAAAAATAATTAATTAAATTAAAATAAAACTAATATTTAAGGGGGGCTCCCATACAACAGACATGATTTTTTGCCGTTTTATAGATAATGGTACGGAACTCTTCGTGCGCGAGTCCGACTCGCCCTTGGCCGGTTTTTTATGAGTTCATGGTTAAGTTGACTGCCTCATTGAGTCTAGTGTCCGCAAACGCTACTGCTGAGCATGAGGTCCTGAGTTCGATTCCCAGGCGAGACAGAGTGTTATTGGGTTTTTCCATCAGGAATTTCTTAGTAGCAGCCCGGAGTCTGGATTTGTACCCGTTTGATGGCAATTGACTCGCCCCCTATTCTTCTTCTTCGATCCCTCCGTTGATCCCACAATGCTGAAGATCGCGACCACATAATAATTATTATTAATTTTTTTTTTTGACGTTGCCCCACACTAGGAATTTCTTCCTGTATCGTGGGTGCGTTTACAAACATAGAAACTCACATACACTAACACCCAGACCCCGAACAACTACTTGCAGATCATACAAATATTTGTTCCGTGCGGGAATCGAACCCACGGCACGTTGCGCAGCAGTCCATCGCTCAGCCACTGCGCCAACCGTGTCGTCAAATATGACGCGTCTCCAAGCTATGCGGTCTTCTGCAGTGTGGACCGCTTGATAGATGCTGCCTCCAGCAACCTTCTTGATCCCTATTACATGGGACTTAAACATAACTAGGGAAATATGTATGTACTGCGGGGATTACAGGCGTGACGTTATGTTATTTTATTGTTAAGTTGGTGAGTAGACTTAAAGTCTAAAAACTTCTCGAAAACGCAACTTCAGGCTCGGATATGTGACAGAATTTTGAAACTATGCTATCGAATTGCGTAACTTATTTTCGTAAACGATTAAGACTAATCTGTTTCATTTTGACAGTTCAACAACATTCATTGCGTTATTTACGTTGATGAGCAGATTTTTTTTGGAACTTATGAAGCAATGGATTAGCAATTTGTTTCAAACCGATTCAGATTCTTATTGATCGTGTATTACGCAATTTGGGTGCTGATCATAGCTCCTATCTGTCCCTCGCTTTTCTGCAAAGTCAATCATCCCGTCCATCTATAGAAGAAGAGGCCATCCTACGTAATATGGTTGTCTATTTTAGAATTGCGGTCTCTTCTTGAGGTTCATCTTTTCTGTCTATCACGAAGAAGACTGTAGAACTCTCTGCAAAATGTCTTGTTTGGCACTCAAAGTATTTTTTTCCAAATGTACAGTCGAACAAGCTATTTGGTGTATAGGCATAATATATTCATATCCAAAATTCGTTTTGATTGTGTGTGTAATTTCCTTTTGAGCTTATAGCTTAGCAGAATGACGTAAAAGGATTGTTGACTACTGAAAATACTCACATTTGTGATTTTTTTTTAAGTAGTTGCAAGTTATCTACCTGTGTACCAAATATATAGTAGTATATCTGAAATTAGCCTGCTCATTGCTTCTCAAACTTCCTCATTATCAGATTAACTTGTTCCTCAGCGGTTAATAAAACTATACAGAGATTCTACGTACCCAAATATTTTGATTTCCAAATATTAAGTACCTAGTAACGTATGAAATCATTGTTTCATGTAATTGTATTAGCTGGAGCTGGCTTATTGCCAGTTTTATTCATAGGTGAGTACAACACGGAACTGTGAGAATGGATTGTTATGAATCTGTTTTTTATTAATATACACTGACTGTTAACAGCCGCACGGGTCGGTTCATCAGGTTAAGCTACGCTTGCCGGGGTTGGTCCGTGGATGGGGAACCATCTTTACATATTGAGACTGTTCCGTGCCTCGGAAAGCACGTTTAGCCGTTGGTCCCGGCTGTCATTTGTAGATCTTTGACAGTCGTTACGGGTCGTCAGAAGCTCGAAAGTCTGACAACCAGTCTTGCTCGGGTATCGTATTACCCAGTTACTGGGTTGTGGAGGTCAGATAGGCAGTCGCTCCATGTAAAATACAGGTATTCAGCTGCCTCCGATTAGACTGGAAGCCGACCCCAACATAGTTGGGAAAAGGCTAGGCGATGATGACCCTGACTGTTACGAAGATTTTGACAAAATGCTAGTTTTTTTTTAAAGAAAATTATAATCCTATCCTACTAAATAAAAACGCGAAAGTTTGTGAGGATGGATGGATGGATGTTTGTTACTCTTTCACGCAAAAACTCCTGAAGGGATTTATATGAAAGGCACTCAGAGAGTTTATCTTTAGATAACTGGATTAACACATAGGATACTTTTATCCCGATATTCCCACGGGATTGAGACTTACGCGGGTGAAACCGCGGGGCGCTACTAGTAAATTATAAATCTGTTAACTAACGGTACATGTACCTATTGTTTTTTTTTTGTTTTTTTTTTATAGTTTTAAGATTTTTTTTTTGTTGCGATGCCATTAGACACATTTGTTTTCCCTTCTTTCTAGATAATTTGAAGCGCAATTTATTAGTTTATTCGTAGGTACCTAATTGCAATATGTATGAACATTTGTACAAAATCCTACCTTTTATGTAAATGCGATAATATTATTTCAACAAAATGATTTGTTTTCAACACGGGGAATAACTGAGACGAGAAGTAGAAATGAATGCCATTTTCAGTGGAAATAATACCTTCTCGTTAATCAGGATTTCAATTACCATAACAATTTAAATATTTTTCTACTGAACTGAAGAGTGCCTGCATTTATAATATATGATAACTAAAATGTAATAACAATATTCCCCGAAGGGATTGGCCGAGGAGCACGTATACTTTCCAATTTACTAGTTATGTTTTAGGCAAAAATACAAATGATTTAGTCTTCTTGGAGAGTTATTTGAATTATCACCTAATTACCTTACCTTTTGGGAAGGAAAATGTAGGTAATTAGCTCAGACGAAGATTTTTTACTTCGTCTGAGCTAATTACATACATTTTCCTTCCCAAAAGTACAAGCTTCCGAGAAATCCCTTATACTGATGCGTAAAGAGCATTATCCTCCGTAGTTGGTAGCCTGCCAACCGTTTTACCATAGAGTAGATACGTACAGAAGATCCGCTCCATACAACGGGAAAAAACTCACGCTCACAAAAACTACTCAAGTAGGTACAGCGAGTGCAAGTCAGTTTGAGATTGACGTACGGTACGCGTCTATGGTCTGTTCCAAAATTTTTTGATTTTGTAAACAAATTCATAAGAAAATGTATCTGTGGGTGCCACTTACAAATCGGGTGCTTTGATTTGATTATTTTAATACTTTAACCCGGAATTCTAATTTAAAATCACCTTAATTATGTTTTTAAATTTGAGAATTGAGGTTAATTTTATAACCTCAATTTTCATCGATGATTTTTTAATTACAATTATAAATATAACCTAAACAGGGTTTGTTTACACTTCCATCCGATACTTTTTGGACAGACTTTAATTATTATGAGCGTGTACTGTGTAGAGTGCCTTCTGTACTTATCTATTTTGTGATTTTATTCACAGCCGAGGATTTCCGTGAAACACCAAATTTCTCAATAACTGGATGACGGCTATGACGCTAGTTTCACCGTATAATCTGACAGATAAATAAATAGTACAATACTTAGTTCAACTTATTAATAAGGAACCGTTTATATTGGTAGAATTTTTATTTCCTTTATTTCGTTTTTGACTTATTGTTTATATTTTGAACCGACTTCTTCAAAAAGGAGGAGGTTCTCAATTCGTCTGTATGTTTTTTTTTTTTTTTTTTGTCTATGTTACGCGATTACTCCGTCAATTATGAATCGATTTTGATGATTATTTTTGTGTTTGGTAGGTCATGCTTCAGAGGTGGTCCCATATAAATTTTATTAACTTTGCTTGCGTAGTTTTTGAGTTAGCTTCAATAATTACGTATTTTTCCCACTTAGTGTATGTAGACGATATATTGTTTGACTCCGTCACTGTTATTTACATAGCAGGTAGTGGTATTCGAATGTGTGTAGGGTAGGTACCACAACTAAAAAGTGAAAAATAAAAACATTTTACAAAAAAAAAAAAAACCGACTTCCAAAAAAAACACTAAAATAGTGAAAAATAACTTTAATTTCGGAAGTCGGTGGCAAAAAACTAAAATTGAAAAGCAAAGACACCGACTTCCGAAATTAAAGTAATTTTTCACGTTTTTAGTGTTTTTTTTGGAAGTCGGTTGTTTTTTTAAATATTAGAATTTAAAAAAAAAGTAGTAGTCCACCGGTATCGGGAACAGGGTCCAAGCTTTGTAGAATTATTATTACTAAGAAACCGTTTACATTGGTAAAATTTTTCATATTTGGTACAGCTATTATAGCTTACTTTAAAATGTTTACGTGTCATTCGTAATGTATTCTGCTTTATGCGGTTGTTTATAATATTATGTAATTTAATTCCAGCATGTAAATATTAAATTGATAAATATTACTTACATCTAATGTTTATGTAAATATTTCTTAAGTGCTTCGGTGTAAAAATATATACTATCATGAGATAAATGTTATTTTCGGCATTTTAAAATGTTTGCAGCCAAGTTTTTAGCGATATTTATAAATAAGTATTTACTTTTCATAATATGTTTATGACTGCCAATTTGATCTAGTGGCCGCAAGCGCTACTGCTGAGCTAGGGGTCGCGGGTTTGATTCCTAGATCGGACAAAGTGTTATTGGGTTTTTCCATCTGAAATTTCTCACTAGCAGCCCGGAGTCTGGAATTAAAGTGTGTGTCTGGATTTTTGTGGTTGATTGCAATAGGCTCGCCCCCTATTACATGGCACTTCAACATAACTGGCGAAATGTGGGTGACTATAGGTACAGTAGAACAAGGCTATTTGGTATACAGGCAGATAAATTGCAACGACTTTAAACAATAAGCTCAAAAAGTTTACATACACAATCAAAACGAATGTTGGCAGTGTAGCGGAAAATGAATATATTTTGCCTGCATACCAAATAGCTTGTTCGACTGTACACTAGGTAGGTGATGTTATGTTATGTATTAGTTTAATTGCCAAATAAAATTAGCATATATGTTTACCCAGTCAAGTTCAAGGTAAGCCACATTAGCCCCATTATTTTCTCCATTCTACTTCTGTCTGCACAATGTGAACAGGGCTGAATGTTTTGTTCTTCGTACTGTAGTGTTGATTGACGGCACTGAATTAGATGTTAGAACAATGGAGGTCGACACTCGGGTAGTGCGGATCCATTCGTTACGGAAATCTATGAGAGAGGTCACGAGGTCAGGTGGAACAGGTGGCGGTTGTTTTTTTTTTAACCAGAAGTCCAAAATGACTGGTATTTAGGCTCGCGTATAACATCCATCATCAGCCGAACTCTGCTCGTACGTCGTCGGGCGAACTCGGCCGATGGAAAAAAAACATATACTCCATTTGAAATAAGATTAGACATTAAAACAAACCCTTTTACAGTCCGTTCAACCGATTTTGACTTCTATACCGTAGGCATAAGGATAGCATTAAAAGCAAAAAAAGTTACACAATACCAACTATCTACTGCGGCTGCCATTTGTCATGCCACCAACGCAATAGAATTGAACGGAAACCTATACTACTTTACGGAATGTAAAAAAGGCTTATCTATACGTCTAATCTTATTTCAAATGGAGTATAGTTTATGCAAAATAAAATGAATGCGTACACCACTTCAACTGGCATCGTCCAATGCCTATACTCTGCCTAGCCTTTTGCTAACTATGCTGGCGTCGGCTTCCAGTCTAACCGGAGCTCAATACCAGTATTTTACATGGACCGACTGCCTATCTGACCGCCACAACCCAGTTACTGGGTAACAAGATACCTCTTGGTAAGACTGGTTGTCAGACTTTCTGGCTTCTGACGACCCGTAACGACTTTCAAAAATCTACAAATGACAGCCGGGACCAATGGCTCAACATGCTTTTCGAGGCACGAGATCATGGTCTACCCATGTGCCAAATTTCATTCAAATCCGTTCAGCTATTTCAGAGTAAAAGCGTAGCAAACAAACAATCTCACTTTCGCTTAGTTATGATTGTTTATTTACTATTCAAATCTATGCAGTAGCGTGGCCGTCGTCAGTGACCTTTGTAACAACCTTTGTCTCAATTATACAATTATCTATTAAAACCTGAGCATGCTACTCCTAACCTTCACAGTCTTGTCGTGTTGTCGGTCATTGCCAGGGTCTAAAACATCAAGTTTTGTGTTCTAAAATGTTTGAATACATTGCTGTGGCTAAATTCCGGTTTTAGGAACTTTTTATTTTTATTTCTGTGACAAGAACTGTGGAAACTTACAATAGTTTTCGCAATTACAAATTAATCTGTTAAAAAGGGTGCATTAATGCTGCCAGTCATCTAAACTAATATTTTAAAGAGAAAAGATTTGATTTTTTTAAACATTTTTAGTTATGTTTGGTTGTTACAACGGCTGAACGTTTTTGGATGAAAATTGGCACATGGGTAAAACATGACCTGATATAGGATATTTTTATCCAGATATTCCCACGGGATCGAGACTTATGCGGATGAAACCGCGGAGCGTAGCTAGTTAATTCATTAATGCAAACCATAGCTGCTCTTAACGATAAAGCGACGCATAATGAGCTTTAAGATGGACGAGAAAAATGCCAAATGTTAAGTAGGTAATTGAGTTTTCAGCTAATAAAAACTTTTTACAAAAAAAAACAACCGACTTCCAAAAAAAACACTAAAAAAGTGAAAAATAACTTTAATTTCGGAAGTCGGTGTCTTTGCTTTTCAATTTTCGTTTTTTGCCACCGACTTCCGAAAGTTATTTTTCAGTTTTGAGTGTTTTTTTTGGAAGTCGGTTGTTTTTTTTGTAAAAAAAATTTATTTTTCACTTTTTAGTTGTGGTACCTACCCCACACAAATTCGAATACTACTAGCTGATGTAAATAACAGTGAAGGAGTAAATGAAGACATCGTCTAGATAAACTTATTGGGAAAAAAATACGTTATATTGAAGCTAACTCAAAAACTACGCAAGCAAAGTTAATAAAATGTATATGGGAACACCTCGGAAGCAAGACCTACCATACAAAAAAAGAATCATCAAAATCGAGTCATAATAGGCGGAGTAATCGCGTAACAAACATACAAAAAAAATAAAAAAAAACATACAGACGAATTGAGAACCTCCTCCTTTTTGAAGAAGTCGGTTAAAAATTCAAACATAACTTTGAGGAAAAAGTTGGTGTCCTTATCTAAGTTTTTAGTTTAACCACAGGTTACGTATAACTACAGAAAAGTACAGAAGGCGCACTCCACATTTTAGTTATGAAGCTACAAGTACGCGGCGGACTCGTCTTCAAAATCAAAATCAAAAGTCATTTATTCAAACTAGGCTGAGAATCAGCACTTTTCGAACGTCAAAATTACATAAGACAGTCCCCCAAAACGCCCACCCTTCATCACATCCTAGTGCTTTAGCTGGGAAGAAGAAGTGGCGCAACAAACTCCCCAGCAGCACAGCTGTCTGTTCAGTTAGAGAAAAATTGATTCTATACAAAAGTATACAAAATCATTTACTGATTATGTGTATGTGTAAATGATTTTGCGGAGTGAATCATCTCAACCATCTGTATTAATTTGTGGTTTAACCTCTTCTTCTTAGCTAGTCGATGGCAATCTAAATGTGAATTAAATGAAGTCAGCTCAGAATTCTGCTACGAGTTTGGCGCTATCAGTTCCTGCTTTAACGGGTAGCATGCAGGACACGAGAAGTATGAAGTGTCCCATCGTTTGTGGAACAGCACCACATTTACACTCCAGCAGCTTAATTGCGTAATACACTATCAACCACAATCTGAATCAGTTTGAAACAAATTACTAATCCATTGCTTTTTCCATTGGTTCATAAGTTAAAAGAAAAATCCTGCTCAACAACGGAATTATCGCAATCAATGTTGTTGAACTGTAAAAATGAAACAAATTAGTCTTAATCGGTAACGAAAACAAGTTACACAATTAGATAGCAGGGCGGAGTCATCTATGAATCTTCATCAGAACCAGGTTTCCTTGCTTCGCCCAACTTGGGTCCGGAGTTTCCTGCTAGGGTTGCGGGAAAGTCTGAAAGGGATACCGGGACCCTGGCAACAGGCAACTGAAGGAACACGGGTGGGTTTTAGTCAGTAAAAGTCTGACACGCCCTTCCGCTCCACCCAGAGCGGGAGAAGTCATTTGATGATATCCCAACCAAAAAAAAAAAAAAAGGTTTCGGGGTTTGTTTAAGCTGTTTTGTTTGTTTTATCTGGTTAGTTTAACCCATAGAGATATAATATTACATAGACTGCGCGTATTGCACAAATCGCTTACTGCGCATCGTAGACAAGTAAGCTATAGATTAGTGTTGGGTAGGACATACAAGAGGCACGTCAAATGTCCCATACAAAATGATTGAATGTCCCAACACCTCAAAATAACATTTTGTACCGCTTCACTGTGACATAGAATGAATGAATCTCGAACTGACAAGTGAGTGAGTATGGTGAGGAACGTCGTGTTGTTCAAACCCGTGTCTACTGTTCATAGTTTGTTGCGCACACTCTATAATATAATTATATCTCTATGGCCTGATACGGGTTAAATTGTCATGCAAACTCACATGGGTTGTATATGTAAGCTTAATATGAGGTAATATGAGGTTTTTTTTTTGTAATATATTTTTGTGGTGTACAATAAAGTATATATAAATAAATAAATAAATAATATTCTCAGCAGAAACGGCCCCTATCTGTTTGACTGCAATCTTCGTTTAGCTTATCAACAAACTCAGCTTTAGGTGATTTATGATATTACTCCTTTTATTTCTAACGATAATTTATTATTTATTAGAGTCATTTTGTACATAAAATGCGCAGTACCATTAGATCAGTGATTTTCCATGTGGATTGTCGAGCTGAATTGCGCAACGATGTAGATAACGACAATGATAACAGCTGTTATTTTTATTATTTTTGTACACAAACAACAATGTTGATTGCTATCTGTAATTATTCATACTGTACACTTAATATTACTTGGTTACGGGAAACGTAAGTCCCTGTTTTTATTTATGTGAAACCTTGAAAGATTCACACTCAAATATTATAATGTGGACGTGAGTATGACTGTTTCATTGCAAAGGATGATTCTGGACAGGACATTAACTTCTTACCTACAAGCATTATTTTTATTTTTTATACTTACAAAATTTTATTTTTCACTTTTTTGAATTGGTACCTACCCCACACAAATTCGAATACCCCTATGTAAATAACAGTGACGGAGTCACTTAAAACATCGTCTACATTTACTTAGTGGGAAAAATACATAATATTCAAGCTTACTCAAAAACTACGCAAGCAAAATTAAATAAATATATATGGGACCACCTCTGAAGCATGACCTACCAAACAAAAAAAGAATCATCAAAATCGATTCATAATCGGCGGAGTAAACGAATAACAAAATCACAAAAAAAAAAAATGATAACCTCCCCTTTTTTGAAGAAGTCGGTTAAAAAGGTACATAAACAGCGTCTACCAGAAATGTGTGGTTATATTGAAGGGAGTGTACAGATCATCAAACTGAACAACTTTCTCCACGGGACCAATATATTAACGCGAAAAATTTATAAGCCGTTCCATACAAAACTTCACCTCAAGTATATGGAAGGGCTGATCATCCTAAATATAGGTATAATTACAATATCTATGATGATTTAGGACAGGGGGAAGAGATGGGAATTTTTTGTAGGTATAAACGCCTGCGGGAAGAGATGGGAAGGGGAATAGATGGGACTAAGCAAATATTATAAATGCGAAAGTGAGTTTGTTTGTTTGTTTATTACGCTTTCACGCTAAAACAGCTGAACGGATTTGGATGTAAAAGAAAAATCTAAAAAGAATATAGAGTGGGGGGGGGGGCGGAAAGTGCCTATGGAATGTGAATATTTGGTATGAAATGTATAAAAGAATCAATAATAAAGAAGGTGATGATCTTATAATAAACACTTGGGGGCTCATTTATAAACGTTATTTAAAGTTAAGTAATGATTAGCGACGGTTTAACCATGCATTTTTGACGTTTGAACGTCACTTAACTTTAAGCAACGTTTAGAAATAAACCCTCTTATCGATATCTGAGAATCGTGAATGAGTGTGAGAAATAATACATGACTTTACATTATTAATTCATTAAACGATCATCTTCTGAGCGTGTCGATGGCAATCTAAGGGCTTGTACCTAAACAAAACTGCGTTGCGGCGTCGCATCGTAAAAATTAGCGACGGTACTCTAAGATTTTCTTAAGAAAGCTTCTGCGTTGCGATTTCGAAAGCCCTAAATAGACTCAGCCCAGAATTCGGCCACGTGTTTGTCGCCATCACTAGCTTCCATCAGTTCCTGTAACGTGCAGCTGACAGGACACGCAGGACACGACATTAGGAGTCCCATCGTTTGTGGAACAACACCATTATTTAATAACTAAAACGATTATTTTATAATAAACATAAGAAAGATTATATTACAAAGTAAGTAAGTATATTTAGGTACATAGATAAAACTCAAGAAGTAAAAATACCTACTCTATAATTGCTTTAGATAATTAAAAACAATTCTACTGATTGTGACAAAACCGGACCAGTTTTGGATTTTGATTTTAAAGGCAAAAAAGTTTTATTGAAACTCTTACTACGATATGACTCATATTAGCAGTATTTTTGCCTCAAAACCAGAAACGTCAAAGGACATTATTATCACTTACATTACTATACTTATTACATTACATTACATACGCCACAGTAACCATAAGATACAGATGTTTCTCTTAGTATTTTTGCAATTTTGTCACAAAACCATTCACATCAAATACTCTTTTATCCCTTACATTACCCATTACAAAAGTTACAGCACCCATAAAGGCGCGTGCACATTTCCGCGGGCCGCACCGCATCACAATGCCGTGGCGTGGCGGATCGCTCGCAAGGCGTATTTTGGCGGATACTGTTTTTCGTTGCGATGCGGCCCGCCTGTAGTGTGCGATGGTTAAAAGAAAATGTATGAAAGTGATCTACGACGATTTTTGCAATACGTTGCGTTGCCGCGCTGGCTGTCCAAATGTGTACGAGCCTCATTGGAGTGGAAACAGCACCCTAATTGCGTAATATACGATAAATCAGAACCGGAATCGGTTTGAAACAAATGTCTAATCCATTGCTTCATAAAAAATATCTGCTCTACAACGTAAATAACGCAATGAATATTGTTGAACTGTCAAAATTATACAAATTAAGTCGGAATCGGTTACGAAAATAAGTTACGCAATTAGATAGCAGTTCAAATCCAAATTCGAAATTTGAATCTATTTAAAACAATTGTTGCGATGGGCCGCAGCACGCCGCAGCCCATCGCGGCTATAATGTACGCTTACCTTTACATTCCCTTCTCATATTCTCACGGGCCCACATACAAAACTTGACAGACGAAAAAAAAAAAAGACAGTTACATTAATATGGATCCCTCCTATCCGAATAACATCGCCCCTTCGGTTCCCATGGGTATTGTGTGAGCTATGGGATGGTAAGGGGATGGGATCATCCACCTGAGGTATGGAATATCGTAATGCACATCCTGGTTAAGATTTTGTTTTTCAGTAGGAAGTGGTGATTAGCTTTTTTAAAAGAGTGGAATTTAGTGAATTTTATTATATTGTTTTTAAAGTATTGTTACTGCAATAAAATTTGGAGATTAATAGGAAAAAAAAAAAGAATAAAAAATGATTGTTTGTAAACCACCGGTAACTTTGTTTTAAGTAGAAGTACTAACATAGCAAAATTTATCTAAATACAATGAGGAAGCGTTCTCAGTTAGTGATCAAACAAAGCAATGTTTGCATGAGACCCATATGTCTCATGCAAACGTGGAACAAGCTTTGAACTTAGGTATGCATTCTTTAGATTTTCCCTGATTATTATCAACAAGCCAAGTCATATGCCCAAAATTGCTTTTTCGTGGAAAGATTAGCATGGTAACAAGGTTGGAAGCAAGTATGACTATTCAGGGATCATTTTGCATAATTTTCACCTTGTCTTTTTTAAAAATAAACTAAAATATTTAGACTTAATATCGGAAAAACGAAATCCAGTGTTTGATGCAGATCATCTCGGCTTTCCAGGATGAATTATTTATGACGTACACAACACATGTAGGTGCGTTCACGTATTTAATTTCAAAATCAACCCTAACGAAAACGTGATAAAACAAAAATAAGTACCCTACGTGTTTCCTTAAGCGCAGGGTGGCTACAGTGACGTACTCCCTCCCCCTCCTCCCAGAATCTGCGCATTGGTTTGCGAAACAAACGTACGTCTGCCATTGTTGTGACGTCACAGTATTGTGACCTACTTCTACATTTGACTAGGAATTAGGAAAGATGGCGTAATTGGAGATTGATTAGGTAAGGATAATGTTTATTTAGATTAGTAATTAATTATGTTTTTTTTTTTAAACTAATATTTAATTTACAATTTTAAATAAAATATACAATCTAACACTAAGATTATGTACTATTTAGGTTAGTTATTAAACCGTATTGTTTGCATCTATTTATAGATGAATGAAAGTTATTATAATTCGGTCACAGAGTATTTTTACTTGATGAAAATGTCGTAAGGAAATAAAGTTTTGAGTATGAATGTGGGTGCCTATAAGAGTAGGGGATGATCAAAAAAGAAACGATGGATGGACCGTGTGAAAGATGAGATGACGACTAATAGAGAAGTATGGAAGAAGAGATGTTGTGCTGACCCCGAATTAATTTTGGATGGGCAAGACAATGATGATGAGAAAAAAAAACTTAAATAAAGTCGAACATAGAACCTCCTCCTTTTTGGAACTCGGTTAAAAAGAGTACCTATTGTAATATTCAGTTTGCAAGTGGCATCCCCCTATACTCCATTTGAAATCATATTAGACATTAAAACAAACCCTTTTACAGTCCGTTCAACCGATTCTGACTTCTATATTGTAGGCATAAGGATACCATTAAAAGCAAAAAAAGTTACATAATACCAACTATCTACTGCGGCTGCCAATTGTCATGCCACCAACGCAATAGAATTGAACGGAAACCTATACTCCGTTACGGAATGTAAAAAAGGCTTATCTATACGTCTAATCTTATTTCAAATGGAGTAGGTCTACTTAGGATTTATGATCCTGTATGTATCTTACATAATAGTACCTATAGGTGTATAGGTATTGGTATCCCCAGTCCGTCTTCCAAGTGTGGAAATTATGATGGGATACGATATTTCTACAGCCTTTTGCTTCTCTTATTGCGACTATGCAGCGAAAATATAAGTAAGTATAATATTATAAAGGAAGTGGCTCAGCTAAGGCGCCGCCGCGCCGTGTCCCGAATTGGCTGCCAGCGCCGGTTGCTGAATTAGCTTTTAGGGGTATGAGGAACTATCACGTCGGGGTCCTATTTAGGGGTATGAGGAACTGGGTGTAAATTTGACTCATACTCCATAGAAAAGGGAGGATCCCCCGACCAGAAGGGTGTTGTGTCTGGCGGGCAACTGCCAACGGTTGATGTTGGGTTCTTGTATATATGTCCTCTGCACGGTAAACTTTAATTGCACGATGCAGGATTTATGTGACGTCAGTATTTTTATGTGACGTCAGGTCTTTGATACGTAGTTCGGATGTGGAGATGTAGATACCGCCACAGGCTGTCAGCGCCGGTTGCTGAATTGCCTGCCGGGTGGTTGCTGAATTGCCTGCCGGCGCTGAATATTTTTACTCGCAAAAAAAGCCGGCGCCGGCAGCGGAGGCACTCTCTATAAAAAAATCAAGATTCAACATCCTAGCTTGTTCATTGTCACCTCCGGTGTAAGCATTGCAAACGTTTTTTTATTTTGCGAAAATAAAATCTATTGACATGGAATTATCGTTTAACAAATCTTTCAATTACAAAAAAAAAACTAATTTTCACAACAAAAAAAGGTTTTTTTCATCTACTCTTTAGGCAATCACCGCTTGAATGACGTTTAAGGCAAGTAAAACGTCAATAACCCCGAGTTACGGCGCAGACTGCCGAGAGAGGTCGCGGGATCGATTTCAACCCTGATGAACTCCGTGTGAACCCTTAATTGGTTGTTGTTATAGTATCACGTAGCGTTATAAGGGTTAGCTATGGTTATGACAGTAAGTTATTTTTTTAACGACGGACGAAATTATTTTGTCATAGAATTTTAGATTTCCATTTAAAATATAAATAGTTTTTGTTTCCTGGCTTTTACTTCCACATTTTTTTTCTTATTTAAAAAATATACAAGGTGAAGATGACAATACGACAAAAAATTAAACTCCGTATATCTAATGACGTTCTCGGTCTACATACAAAAAAATAATCAAATACAGGGTGTTTGGCAGAACGTTGAACATATGAAAATGGTGGATAGGCGGGGTCATCTGCTACTTATTCAGCCTTAATTTATTTGGCCCTGCTCCCCTGGGTATTTTTTTATTTTATTTTTTCTTTTTTCTATTTTCACCACTTTCTTAACTTTAAAGTGTAATTTTTTTTTTAATGGGTAAAACAGGCAAGATTTTTTGGGGGCCAGGGCCAAATTAATTAGGGCTGAGTAAGTAGCAGATGACCCCACCTATCCACCATTTTCGTATGTTCAACGTTCTGCCAAACACCCTGTATATCCAATAGTTTAGTTACGATAGCTAGTCAAAGATCAGCAAAACCTATTAGTCAGCCCATCACTACTATTTAGTTTGTTTGAAAAAATGACTTTTTTAATTTCGATGTTAGAATTTTTTTAATAGTTCCGAAATACTCGTATGCATTAGTATTGCCAGTGTTTTCATTTATTATTGTATTGCCGTCTCCACATTGTATACTTACGTAATCTATTTTTTCTACAGAACGACAACTATTTTACTATTGTTATGTCGTAACGAGGCTTCCTCAGGATGAAAATTGACCAGTCGCGAATCCGAACACGACGTGTTGCTATGCCGAGCGCTGGAAGCACAGTCTCTGCGTCGAGGATGCCCCGTTGAGATGTGAAACACGTGTCGATTTCTTACAGGGTTTTTGAGGAATAGTTACGCGGAATAGGTTACTAAAATATCTACTTTTGCTAATTGCTATGGCTATTGTATTTTTATGCTATGTTATTAATAAGATGATGAAATAATTTCATTATACAACTGGGAGGAATAGAGCAAGATCGATTGATTTATCTTAAGATTAATCGCAGATCGTGAAGGGTATTTGAAAGATGTTATTATTTGTTTTAATTAAGTATTAATGAATAGCCGCATGGTTTGCAGATATAAATATAATATTTTCATAACTGCAAGACAGGCATAAGGAATATAATACGTATAAATGAAGAATAATTATTATTCTTCATTTATGTTATTTCTTCATTTATTCTGAAGAATGATGTCATTCAATAAATAATGAATATTATGTAATTTATTTTTATTGAAAATGGCAGCAATGAATAATCTTCTTGCGTAGATCTTAATTAATACGCGCCGTTTTAGAAATTTTAAAATTCAATACAGTTACATCCGTAAGTGCCGCAGTCGGACAAAAATAGGAAGATGCTTTGCAAGATGATTTTTTATGACTGAATTTACCGAAGTTCTTAAAATAATAAAATGTATTATTGTTAGATACCACAAAGAACACACAGGGTGATACATTAAGCTCTGAAGTGAGAAAAAAATCATTATCATATATCACTATAGAACTTACACGTACCTCAAGTCTGTTTTTTAATCTCGTAGACTAATTTGACAGATGGCAAATGTCAAACTCAAAATTGAAAAAACTAACAACAATCACTTCCAATGTCAAATTAGTCTACGAGACATATGGTAATGATAACGGGAATACCTTCACTTCTTTTTATTCCTGTAACATACTTAGCCAGATCAATAAATTAGACCTTCTTCCATCCCACACCATATCTGTGTAGCATCGACATATTTTTCCCATAAAGTAGGTTAAAAGACTGGCTCCATGATGGCTAGACGAAATCCCACAACTTTTGTTAATGTTAAAGTTCAAATGTTTGTTACATAATGAATTCTCGGGCGGGCGGTATGAGGTTTATTGGCTGAAATCTGGGTCTGTATTGATGTTACAATTACACACTTGGTCTGATTTTAGCAAAAAAAAAACTATTTCACACTATTCAATTCGCAGTAGTACCACAAATAACGCCAGTGCTATTCTATAAACATAACCACAGATATTAATTTGTGACATAACTTCGAAATTCAGACGGTATCAAGGTGTGAATTCGAAATAATTTTGGTAATTGTAGATAAGTGATTTTACTTTCAAACTCTGTGCGATCATTTAAGTGTGGTACAGAGTGAACTTTTAAATATCAGGGCACGTTACTAGATAAAATACACTAGCAAGCTTCACTCTTGTAGCAAACTTAAGTGAAGAAAACTTCGTGTTTTGGCTTTATTATAAGGATTACGCCCACTCAACATGGCTCCAACTTTAACCTTGTAGCTTAGCAAAATAATGTCGAAAATGGTCATTTAAATCTTACTCCAGTGTAAGTGCAACAAATTTAAAAATGTGCGCAACAATTACAGAAGCTGAGCAACTAATTATCAATAAGATTTAAATGACTATTTGTGACATAATTTTGCTGGGGTAACGCACATCCACACAATGTTTCATAATTAACTCAACGTCCTCTTATGATTGTAGACTATTTTAGTATCTAGGCCAGGGGGCGTTGGTTCAAGGACCTATCCCGTCTGACTGGAATTTTCTACGCGAATTTGAAGGTCAAAGGTGAGTTCAATGAATACTAAGAGGGTCGGGTCTACCAAAGGTCGGTAGACTGTACAGTTATTTGAACTTTGTCTGATGAAAATTGAATTTCGAACCGAGATAAAGATAATAAAGAAATCATAATATATTATTCAAATGATGATTCAAATTGAGAATACAATAAATAAGGCAGGCAATATTTTTTTATTTTATTTTAAAGAAATTGAAGCTTTTTTAAACTTTATTGAACGTTACTTACGTATTTTAAATTGGAAAATAATAAATCCTTATGATCCGAAAAGGATAATATAAAAATAATTTCTCAGATTTCAGATTTCGCCAGATTAATTTTCCTCGGACCAATTACAGTTACAATATAGCTTTTAATGGTATTCGAAACGTAAAATTTAAGAAATTATGAATACTTTTAGAATAATTCTCTCTTTATAAATGTCTCAACAAACTAATCTGTTAACAAGGGTTAGCGATTATCTTTTTTTATTTAATTCTTAACTCATTTATGCTGCCAGTCATCTAAACTAATATTATAAAGAGAAAAGATTTTATTTTTTGAATGTTTGTATGTTTGGTTGTTACACGTTCATGCAAAAACGGCTGAACGTATTTGGATGAAATTTGGCACATGGGTAGAACATGACCTGGACATAGGATATTTTTATCCAGATATATCCACGGAATCGAGACTTATGCGGATGAAACCGCGGAGCGTAGCTAGTTAATTCATTAATGCAAACCATAGCTGCTCTTAACGATAAAGCGACGCATAATGAGCTTTAAGATGGAACGAGAAAAATGCCAAATGTTAAGTAGGTAATTGAGTTTTCAGCTAAAAATGATGTTCAGTCGTCAAACAAATATCTTTATGAAGGTCCGTTGACTTCAAAATGAGGAAAAAAATGTGCTTAGTATGCTAACCACGAGGAAAACTGGTGTTTATATCCTTTTGAGGACGTAACTGTCGTGACGATGAGTTTCACCGGAGTTCTGGTATTAGTCACTTTTTATGGGATGGAATTTTATATTCGAGAGAGACTAGAAATTGGGATTTTATAGTAGTAGGTATGTGTGTTCTTTGTTTCTGTAGACGTAAAAATTATCATGCTAGTTGACGTCAGTTATGATGTTCATGAGATTGCAGCTGGATGAAAGTAACCAAGGATCTACGTTCTACCACGCACTATGGTCCACCTTAGGGACCAAGTGCGGAAATGAAACCCTTAAGGTTGATGCGCTAGGGTGGCTCGCGAAATTCAAATTTTCTTACATTTTTTGCAATTTGCAGGTCAGTATCAGGTTATATGTTGATCTAAATATTATTAGCGGCCGTAACAAATATGGATTTACAGAATTATAAACATTACAATCAGCAATACAACTCTCTAAGTTCATGTAAGTGTATTGACTGACGATTTCATGAAATTTTCATTCAATACACTTACATGAACTTAGATAGTTGTATTGCTGATTCTAATGTTTATAATTCTAAGCTAATCAACCTTAACATGAAATTACCAAGGATTATTTAAATTTCATGTGATTGTAAAAACTGACTGCAGTAGGCACATGATATATGATGATGGCCAAAGATTTCTCCTAATCACTCTCTTGAAATCTATCCTGTTCTGCTGTTTTTGCAAAAAAAAAACAGTCATCCCTAGAAAACTGACGATTTAAATAGTATTATTGCTCTGCTATTGTTAGTAAAGATATTAAAACAACAACGACAGCTCCAAGATGTCTGTCGATCTTCTCAAAACTGTTGAACACAACGAATTAATGCGTCCATCCGTCTGTCAGTGCAATTATCTCGAAAACAATAGGAGTCTCTTCATTGAGATAGCGGATTGTCTGGCCGTCTGTCTGTTTAGATAAGGTGGAGAAGTAATTGAAATCTGTCTCCTGCTTGCGAGCCTGTTTGTCTCTAGGCTTGTCTTACGCGATTGTGTTTTGTCCTAATTTGATTAATTCTATTAATAGTTGTTTGTTAGTCACGAAGATACAAAGGGCTTACGCTTTACTTGATTTTTATTTATAAATAACTTTACAATACATGTGCTCGAAAAGAGCTTTTTCAAAGCAGCCAAATCGTGCGGAAAGTGCCACTTTTTCGCACTAGTGCTTTTTACTATTCAGTTTGCTCTGGCAGATAAGAGATGACCAGTCTCAACTGACGACGCCCGTTCACGAACATGACACGTGGATCAGCACCATCCAGCTCAACCATTTTGTAGGGAACCGAATGATCCAACACAACAGTAGAATCCGAAAGATATGAAGACAAATAAGATCCAAAGCAATCCTGCCAGAATCCATCTCATAAATTCATCCGATTCATATAATAAAGTGTAGTATTTTCCTCTTGGTTGAGGCTGTAAAAACAGTTAATAGAAAAAGGTTATCTAGGGCAGAGGTCTCCGAGGCCCCTGGTAAATCGTTCAACCTGAATTCTTTGTAAGGATGAAAACACTTTCCTTTTGAGCGTTTTTAAATGGAGGAGATTTTGTATTCAGGAGATGGATTTGATAAACGGTAGACCAAAGAAAAAAAATGATGAAAAGATTGTGTGAAAGATAACAAAAAAAAAACAGAATCGTTCGTTTATTTGTGTGGTAGGTAGGAACAAAATATGTATCACGAGCTGCGCCCCGTGGTTTCAGCCGCGTAAGTCTCGATCCCGTGGGAATATCGGGATAAAAAGTATCCTATGTCCTAATCCAGGTCATGGTCCACCCATGTGCCAAATTTCACCTAAATCCGTTCAGCCGTGTTAGCGTGAAAGTGTAACAAACCAACAAACAAACTCACTTTCGAATTCATAATAATAAGAGATACATATATATAGTTAGGGATTAGGATATAGGATAATTATAAAATTCAGTGCCAGGACACATTCCACCGTGTAGTAAAGGATAAACATAATCAGCCTTCTTCTCCTCCTTCCGGGCTTCTGTAAGAGGGAGTGGGCCGTAATCCACCACACGGGGTCAGTGCCGGATGTTTCATAAGTATTTAATTTAATGACAAACCTTCATAGGATGCAATAACAAAATAAGCCTATAAAGCCCCCACATTTTGTACTATCCCTTCTCAATAAGAGGGGAATAACCTCTACGGTGAAAATAGGAAAAACATTGCAATAGCATAATTAATAGGTAGTTTATTCATTAGGAGGATAATTAACTTAATTCCTTCTGATGTCATACTGATGTCACTCTATGACTTTTGCTGAACTTTGTACCAATGAAACGTTAGTCTCGTCATATTATTTAACGTCACGTCATTTGGGAGACATTGGTTACGAGTCTGAATATAGCCTTTACCAGAAATGGTCATCGTATTAGTGGTTAAGCAGTTTCAGTATCATCAGGATTGTGCCGGATTATTATTTTTATTAGCAGTTCGTCGTTGATGTGGTACGACAGTGGCTCCCCTGACGTCATCTCCGTCATCAGAAGACAGCCGCCACTCAACCATAGTTGCGACGCTCTGCTAGAGTGTGTTTCATCACGCCTTCCCATCACGCTTAAGCCGTAATGTTGGTGCAGTGGTGGCCCAGTGGTAACGGCCGACGATTACCGGCCGGCGACTTACGAGTTGTAGGCCGTAGGTTCGAACCCTGACAGGCACTTCACTTTGTGTAAATTATTTCATCACCACTGCTCTCAAAACGGTGAAGGAAAACATCGTGAGGAAACCGGCATGTCCTAGAACCAAAAATTAAAAGACATGTGACATCTACCAACCCGCACTGGGCCCGCGTCGTAGTTTACGGCCCGCTCCCTTTCACAGAGAGGAGGTCTGTGTCCCAGCAGTGGGAACATTATAGGCTGATTATGTAATGTTGGCTCCACTGTTGTAGGACGAAATTTGTACGCTACGGCGCGGCGCTACCTGATAGGTCAGTTTAAAACAGTGGAGTCAACATTACGGCGTAGGAACAATTCGATGAAACGCACTCTAGAGTGTCACCAGCCAGTGACACTCTCCGACCTCGTTGGTAATTCCAGTAACTTCGTAACAAAACGAGGCGGTGGCGCCACTTGCTGCGCAGTCACATACATTTCCTGCGGTTTTTAGAAATTCCGTCTAATATTAAATTTGTATTGCCTTATTTGGTTATGGACAGGACTGAGGTAAAATTATACATGTTGAGTTTTCAGTTCAATGAGTCAACGTAACGTAACTAGGGTTTATTTTTGTCTTATACGAATTTCCCGAATAATTTATAATTCGTTCTCTAGTACATACATACTTATGTAAATTTCTCCAGTATAAATTATCTTCAATATTCTGTGCATGTAATTTTTTTATTTATTTCTATTTCAAACAATCTTTAACTGTGAAAAGTCGATTTTTAACCAATTAAATTCATTCAATCTGCCTAGCCTTTTCCCAACTATGTTGGGGTCGGCTTCCAGTCTAACCGGATGCAGCTGAATACCAGTATTTTACATGGAGCGACTGCTTATCTGACCTCCACAACCCAGTAACTGGGTAATACGATACCCCTTGGTTAGAATGGTTGTCGGACTTTCGAGCTTCTGGCGACTCGTAACGACTGTCACAGATTCACAAATGACAGCCGGGTCCAACGGCTTACGTGCTTTCCGAGGCACGGAGCCACCCCGGCAAGCGTAGCTTAACCTGATGGATCGACCCGAGCGGCTATTACAACTTAGCCTCGAGCTCCTCACCAACCAATTCAATTAAAATTATAAAATAACCTCCCACATAAAAAGCCTCAATCAATCAACTCAGCCTATCGCACTGCTGACCTACGCCTTCAGTCACCTTTTAAGATCGTACCATAAAAAGCCTTTACAAAACTTCACCTTCTACATCCATTCCACCCAGCTACCTTCATTTTCTTCTTAAGATTATTGCCCCACAAAGAAATTCTTAGAAAAACTAGATCCAGGTCACAAATACAGTAATTTTCAGTCCAGTTGCACTATCTACCCCGTTACGCGTCGTGAGTCATTTATTTGCACCATGGCCATTAAAGGATTTCACCGTTTTACGTGAATATTGTGACTCAGTATTAACCGCTTTGTCCTACTTTTGGAAAAACAAACAGGCCTATTTGAGTTTTGTTTTTGTGTTTTCTATGTAGGGCATGAGACAATGTATGCTTTGATGTAATCTAATCTGTGAGATGACTTGTGGAAAGGAATTGGAAGATTTTTTGGGAGAACATTCTAGTTGTTGCATTTTCTTTGTCTAAAAAATATTTGATTTTGAACATAAAATCTTATGTATTCCCCAAGGGAGAGAATACTATTAATAACATACCATTACCACAAGACCGTGTCTATCAGTTGTTTAGCCTAAACACCTTTTAATTATGACACTTCTGTATAGAGTTTGACATAAAACTGACATTAGACACGCGTAGAACCAGTGTCTACGTTTTTGTAGTTAGACCCATAGATCTTATCTAGGGGTTTAATAGTAATCACATTTCGCCAGTTATGTTCAGGTCCCAATAGAACTATAATGGGTCCTTTTTCACCTTTTCCAGTCATCATCATTATCTCCTGCCCTTATCTCAATTTATTTCTGGTGGGCGCACCACGTTTTTTTAGGGTTCCGTACCCAAAGGGTAAAACGGGACTCTATTACTAAGGCTCCGCTGTCTGTCAGTCTGTCTGTCTGTCTGTCCGTCTGTCACCAGGCTGTATCTCATGAACCGTGATAGTTACACAATTGAAATTTTCACAGATGATGTATTTCTGTTGCCGCTGTAACAAAAAATACTAAAAATCAGAATAAAATAAATATTTAAGGGGGCTTCCATATAACAAACGTGATTTTTTTGCCGTTTTTATAGATAATGGTACGGAACCCTTCGTGCGCGTTTTTTCTTTCTTACTTCTCTATTAATCGTCATCTCTGTAGTCCCTCCCTTTCTAAATTCATTTTCCAATATTTTCGACTAAATAACATAATTATATAAAAAATAAGAAAAATACACTTTTACTCACTAAAATAAACTTGTTTTAATCTGCAAAAAAAAATCTGATTTGGATTCTTTGCAGTTCGAAACACGGCGAGAAAAACTTTTGTAGATTTTTTATTTTCTTTTACAGCCAAGTTAAATCAACGACTATAAAATGCTCTAAAAAAAGGTTGAACACAACACTGTGTACTAGATTTTTTTATTTGGTCTTATAACGCATTCTTACTCGAGCTCTTTTAACTGTATTTTTAACTGTTCTATTCGTACTCTAGAAAAAACGATCAAATATACGTAACACAATTGAATAGTTTTTTACGTTTTTATTTGAGTTTATAATACCTACAAGCTTTTTTCCTGTAAACGCAGGAAAACTGATACATACCTACGTTTTGTAGGTAAGACCATTTTCCCTCCATAATTTTCTTTTCAATTTGATTTTCACTAGACATTGTATTTGCAAGTAACTTTAGGATGGAGCTTTTACTCGACTGCTGCGAAGTCGGTTTAGTATTATAATGATAGGCTCACTTTTGATCACGGTGTCTAGAAGTAACCAACTAATTCAAGTTTCGAGTGTCGAGATTGCGTCTCGAAGGTGCCCAAAGTGCCCTTATAAACAAAACTTTTTTTTTTTAAACAACTGTGTATGACTCATGTCAGCTATGATTCAGCCTCCGGCTTTGGTAGTATGGTTGAATGTCACAGTCCTGTCGGCGACAAGGTACTGCCCCTGGTAGTTACGTCAGCTGGTAACTTTTTGAGGTCCGGAGCTATAAGTATCATTAGTCTTGTCATGCTTTGTATTTTGAAGCCATATCTGGTTCAACTAAAACTAAATGAACTAAAATTAAATGGGAAAAACTCTAATAAAAATGCGTGATTTTTAGGCTGTCGTGTTGGTAGAACTTGGCTACGATTTTGGCAGCATATAGCGTCAAACTAATTAATTTTCAGCTACCTATATTTATTTATTTAACTAACTGTTGCCCGCGACTTCATCTGCGATCCAAGTAGCCTATATCCTTCTCCAGGTCATGGGCTACCCCTGTGCCAAATTTCATCCAAATCCGTTTTGCCGTTGTAGCGTGGAAGCGTAACAAATAAACAAACTGACTTTCGCGATTTATAATATTAGTTAGGATTAAGAAGTTAGGATTAGGATAAACTATGCACACAAATATATAGAGGTGGACTTAATGCCATAGGCATATTCTAACAGAGACAAACAAAGGCAGGTGCATATTAGTTCATCACATCAAAGTCTATTTGGAAAAACTTCGAACAAAATGCATAACATAATCCGCGAGATCTTGTCGATTGGTTCCGAAGTTGAGTTTCCCATTTTCAGAGAGAATACGAGGATATTCTCCCAGAAAAATTGGAAACTCAACTTGTATGGAAGCAAGATGTATAAAATCAGTCATGCTCGGCTGGACCTGGGGAAAACCATACTTGGAAAACCACATGCTGCATGATCACAACTGATTCTAATTATCAGTTAAATACATATTAATAGCTGTTTTGTTTCCTAGGACTATTACTTTTCCATACAGCACCAGTTAATTAATACTTTATGAAAACGATGTAGGTAATAGGCATGTGCTTACCGCCATATGAGTTTCCTTATAGTCAATGTGACCTCGGAGGGCATAGGGCATGGTCTTATTGTTCCTTTACTGTTAGACTATTTCCTTATTTAAAAGTACTTAAAGGTTACCTTACGGGTGCCATTGGCAGTTGTATACAAATACAAAAAATACAAAACAAAATATTTATTTCTATACCAAGTAGTTTATGATTGTTTATAATGGCGAAACAATCATATGAAAATAAATGAAAACACTGGCAATAATAATGCATTTAAAACTATCCAAAAATTAGTCGAATGTCGAATTCGACATTGACTAATTCGAAACTTAAGAAATGGATTTATAATTCTACACTTTGGGTGAATTCTTATTTATGCGCGTATTGTAAAAACGGTGAAGGAAAACATTGTGAGGATGCTTGAGAGCTATTTCTCGATGGCTTGTAAAGCCAAGTCAAAGGCCCGTGAACGGCCTTAAAACTCTGAAACCAGGGTAGTCTCTAACCACACGAAAAAAAAAAGAAGTGAATTCTTATAAGTGTATAATTTCACACCGTCTCGGTAGTAATAATTGAAGTGTTTTTGTGTTAAACTATTTACTTATATTTAAGAATCGAAAACGGAATTCGGAATCGAAATGTTGTATTCACCAGTCATCAGTGTCGTTATTAAAAAGATTTTTTAGCAAAAAACGGGTCTAAAGTAAAAAAAAAAAGTTTTTGTTACCAGAAAATCATTCACAATATTATTATTTCTAAATAAAAAGAGTTTATGATACTGGTTCCCAAACTAAGCTCTTTCTTTAGGCAGTAGTAAGTCTATTGAATGACTGTAAATCTATTACCACGATTCGTCCATGCATGCACCTAATGTTGAGCACTAATTTAATAAATACATGCTCAACAGTGGAAGATTTCCCTCGCATGACCTTATAATTTAAACATCTAGGAATCTTCTCGTCGCCGCATTGGCGAGTAAACATTGTCTATTACACTAGGTGAGTTAGCAAAAAGGGGGAAAACAATAATAGTATACTTGTCTATGATACTGTGTATGTACTTGAATTATCTCGTACGCGTGAGGAGATAATTTGTTTCCTGTATCTAGGTACTGTTATACGAAAATATATGGAGGTGTTTTTTTTGTGACATATAATAATTATATGATTGTACAATAGATAAGAAATTCAGGTTTGTTTCATGATTTTATTGGAAAGTCAGTCATCGAGGTATATTTTGGTTACCTACATGCATAACTCATGCGTTCTTCCCATGGGTGGCGGGCCGTAGCCAGGAATTCATTTCGGGGGGGGTTATTGCAAACTTTTTTTTAAAGACTTTAAGTACCTATTTCTGATTTCAGAGAGGGTAGAAAAATAGTAAATACAGGTATAAAAAAAAAAGTATTTTCCTCTTTTCGGAAATCTAAAAAAAATGATTGCAAGCGAAGCGAGCTCAAAATTTTTAGCATTCAGCTTCGAATAAGTTCGGTTTTCTTTCTCTTTGACCGATCATACAGAAAGAGAAGATTTTATCGACTTAATAAGCAGAAAAGTTTGAAAAGGATGATGCAAGAGCGAGCGAAGCGAGCTCGATTTTAGCACCCCGCCTGGGAGAGGCTGGGGGAGGTTAGTATATCTTAGAGAATGCTGAAGTTGCAGGAATTGATTCAATACAAAGTCAGAGTCCATAAAAATATAGTATTTAAGCATACTTTTACTGGTATTGTAGATTATAAAGTACGCCTATGCGAAATAGATTACAATAATCTCTATAAGGAGGTACCCTAGAGGGTCGATCTCTGGATTGAGATTCTAGTTTCTCGCATTTCGGGGGGGGTTTGAACCCCCAAAACCCCCTCCTGCCTACGGCCCTGGTGGCAGGCACAAACTACAGAACGCTACCTGCTATGATCTTTATATTAACCTCATCCACCCTACCTACAACCAGGAGATCTAATAAATTATTTCCTATTACATCAATAAGGGTTGTTTATTTATCTAGGATCTCCAGCAACAATGTGTTCATATATCCTACTTAACTATTATTATTTAATTTAATATTATAAATGCGAAAGTGAGTTTATTTGTTTGTTACGCTTTAACGCTAAAACGGCTGAACGGATTTGGATGGAATTTCGCACATGGGTAGACCATGACCTGGAATTAGACATAGGATACTTTTTATCCCGATATTCCCACGGGATCGAGATTAACGCGGGTGAAACCGCGGGGCGCAGCTAGTCAGTAATAACTTTTCACAATAACACATACATGATTTAAGCATGTGATAAAAGGAGCTGGTTACCAATCTGTGTTAAAACTTTCCCGTGAGAAACAGTATCAATCAGTTTTAAATAAAGCTTGTAAAAAGAATCGCGATATTTTTTGCTTCATTCATCCCAATATTCCTTTTCTTCTCAAACGATATAAACATTCGCACATCTACCTTCCTGCCATCGTAAATTTTGCACCCCTCTCATAAACCGAGCTTAGGGGTGGCTTGGGGTACTTTAGGAGACTCTGGGGTGCGAGATACCCCGGCATTTTATTGGGACTATTTTCCCAGAATGTTATTGGCATGGTAACACACGGAAGAATCAATAGGAGATGTGTTTCGTGGCTCGGGAGGTCGTTAAACTGTCTGAAGTTAGTATATGGGAGGGAATTAATGTAGATACTCCTATCTTAGTTTTCTGTACTATTCAACCCGACCCATAAACTAGTAGTTATATGTTATGCCAAACTTAGCATAATCAGCCTATAATGTTCCCACTGCTGGGACACAGGCCTCCTCTCTGTAAGAGGGAATGGGCCGTAATCCACCACGCGGGCCCAGTGCGGGTTGGTAGATGTCACATGTCTCTCATTTTTGGTGCTAGGACATCCCGGTTTCCTCACAATGTTTTCCTTCACCGTTTTGAGAGCAGTGGTGATGAAATTATTTACACAAAGTAAAGCGCCTGTCTGGGTCAAACTTGATCCCCGAAAATTGTAAGTATCTAAAGGTAAATAAGGTAAGGTAAGGTTGTAGTAATCTGAAGGTACTGATTGTAATTTAACTCTGCGTTAATTAAGGGGATTCAGGTTTAAACTAGGTAGGTACCTATGTTTTACTTTGTTATTAACTTTTTCCCGCATTGAAACGCTTCAAAGCAGGAAAAAGATTTCGACAAGAAAGGAAATGTAATGAAAGGGAAGGAAATCTAAAAGAATGAATGAATCATTAGAGGAAAAGGAACTTGATGATTAAGTACTTACTTATTTTTTCAAATTAATTTCCTTTCGTTCTTTTGCCGAATAATTAGCATTGCCATTCAATGTGGCAATGCTGCCAGTCTTCTGGGCACGTTTCCGGATGACAGCGCTGCGGACGTGTACCTACTTTAGTGTTCTTTTGTTTTTGTATTTATTTGTATTTTTAGTCATATTATTTAATACTTACCTAGTCTGTTAGTTTATATATTATGTAAATATTATGGTCTTTACCTATGAAATTGCCGTTCTGCAGTACTGGCCATTTCAAATCAAAATAATTTTTGTTTGGCTAAGAATTCTAATTTCAAATTAATTTTATTTTAAAAACATGTTTTTTTTTTTTCCAAAAGTAGTCATTTCTTTATTGATTAGTGTTACATTTTCATCGCATTTCAATCTTTTTCGTCATCATGGATACGTTAAAAATTCGAGTAATTATGGAATATGAGTACCGTCGTGGCAGCAACGCGGCACAAGCGGCACGCAACATCAACGACGTTTACGGAGCTAACACTACAAACCAACGCACCACCTGTTATTGGTTTGCTCGCTTCCGTTCTGGAAATTTCGACCTGAAAAATGAACCTCGCGGTCGTCCGAAGACTTTGGTCGACAATGACGAATTAAAGGCGATTGTGGAAGCTGATGATACACAATCTACGGCTGAATTAGCAGCAGCTTTCGACGTTAGCGTCAAAACAATATTGGTCCATTTGCGTCAAATTGGCAAGGTAAAAAAGCTTGACAAATGGGTGCCCCACGAACTCAATGATCGCCAGCGCGAAGTACGCGTCGAGACGTGCCTTGCACTGCTCAACAGACACACAAATGAAGGAATTTTGAACCGCATTGTTACCTGCGATGAAAAATGGATTCTGTTTGATAACCGCAAGCGCTCAGCAAGTTGGTTGGATCCTGGTTCAGCACCTAAACAATGCCCTAAACGAAAACTTACCCCTAGAAAAGTGATGGTCACTGTTTGGTGGTCTAACGCCGGTGTGATTCATCACAGCTTCTTACCAAAAGGGGTGAGCATTACTGCAGATGTGTACTGTGAAGAACTGAACACAATGATGGAGAAGCTGGCGCATCTCCAACCAGCATTGGTCAATCGCTCGTCTCCGCTGCTCCTGCACGACAACGCGCGACCTCATACTGCACAGCAGACGGTCTCCAAGTTGCAAGAACTGGGGTTGGAAGCTCTCCGTCATCCGCCCTACTCACCAGACCTTGCGCCTACAGACTACTACTTTTTCCAGAATTTGGATAACTTCTTGGCGGGAAAAAAATTCAATACCCGAGAGGCAGTACAAAATGCCTTTGAAGAATTTGTTGCCTCCCGTCCAGCTGATTTCTTTAAGAAGGGCATCAATAAACTGCCACTGCGATGGCAAAGATGCATTGATTGCATGGGTGATTACTTCGATTAATACAAATAAAAAATTCATGAAAAAAATTCGTTTAAATTTTTTCATACAAAACGGCAATTTCATAGGTAAAGACCTATTATATTTAAACTAATTTCGATACCTAACATTAAAAAAACCTTATTATTTATTTTAATTTATTTTTAACCTCGATGTCGAGACAACTATGAACAATATTCAATATTATATAAAACACTGGAAACGTATTTTTTCTTTTTTACGTAAACAAAAATTATGGCAACATATTGAGTTAAAATGTGGCATGACGTCACTGGTCGGTAGATTTTATACTGACTTGTGACCTAGCGAACCCCACTCCCCAACTTTAATTTATTTAAATATTTATTTATTTATGATAAAGCAAAAAATACGTAAGTATCATTTTTTTTATTATCTGACTGACATGACGGACTAATTTGTTTTTTTTTACCCATTCAACATCCCTATAACGGTGATTATGTCTATCATAGACTGGCTGAAGATACATGAAGGAAAAAAAAATAAGCCAATGATGTCCACTGTATACATAGTAATAGCTAGGACTTCAACAAACATGGAATGAGACAGATCACCTGACAATGTTTAATATTATCATAAAACCTAACACTTTTTCTCACTATATATACAATTCACACGGAATTGTACACTAGTAATTGATCTACCTACGTATGTAGTATTTTGTTCTCAGAATAGCGTTATAACAAGCGTTACTGGGTCTTTGGATAATGTATTGAATCCTGGAACTGGCAGCATATAGTTTAAATTAGATTCTAGAACAGATCAGAAGCTATTTTTGTATTAAATAAACGATTATCTGAAGTTATCTGCAGATAAGAGTGTTACGTTGCATTAAATGAGGTCAGGGTTTATCAATCAAGTTGGCTCATTGTGATTGGCCTAGTCCAATTCCCAGGTGTGCCTGAAAACTTTCATCTATTTATGCGCAATATTTAAAAAAATCCTGTTTATCCTAGCGGACCCGGCAGACTATGTTCTGCCCGAACAGCGCCACTTACCGGGTTCAATTGTATTTTAAAATCATTCAGGGTCTCAAATATACACATAAATTTGAAAGAGAAAGAATAACATTAATTTGGACATAGTTCGTGTACACAATATACAAAAAAAAAAAGTGAAAATAATTTCAAAATGTGTGTAATTTCATCTAAATCGGTCCAGCCGTTTAGGAGGAGTTAGGTGACAAACACACATATATATAAAGATAAACAAGTGCGAGTCGGACTCGCGCACGAAGGGTTCCGTACCATTATCTATTCAAACGGCAAAAAAAACACGTTTGTTGTATGGGAGCCCCCTTAAATATTTATTTTATTCTGTTTTTTAATATTTGTTGTTATAGCGGCAACAGAAATACATCATCTGTGAAAATTTCAACTGTCTAGCTATCAAGGTTCATGAGATACAGCCTGGTGACAGACAGACAGACAGCGGAGTCTTAGTAATAGGGTCCCGTTTTACCCTTTGGGTACGGAACCCTAAAAAGGCGATTTTCGTGTCTGTCTGTGTGACTGCGTTGTTCTTCTAAACTACGAAACAGATTTTAATGCGGTATTCACCATCATTTAGAGAATTTATTCCGGAAGGTTCATGTGTATAATATCTAACCTGATGTCAGAGTTTTTATCCCGCCCATGGGCCTCTGACTTGGCTTCACATACCGTCGAGAAATATCTCTCAAACATTTTTAGTTAGTTTCCTCACGATGTTTTCCTTATCCGTTTTTGAAGCAAGTGATAATTATACTACAGACAGGATATGTAAGTAAGTAGTCAGAACTTGATAAAACGATGTCTGAATTTTCAGCGGAAATATATTTTCTTACCTGAATATTATGAGACTGAAATCATAGTGGAATTCACGTGATCACAGAAAAACTAAAATAAATAAGAACTTTAGTAAAACCACGCTATAACACTCATTTTCTGAAAAGAAAATTACACTAACCAATAAAGTATACGTTTTCGATTAATCATCTACACTAAAACATGAACAAAAGTTATCAATGTGCGGTAATGGAGCATCGCATGTCATTATACTATTTGCACTCGAAGGTCAAAAAGCCAGTGCAGTGTTTGCAAGTATTCTCACTTGAGGAGCTTCAATCCGATTAACCGGGTCAAGCTCATGCACATGATGCCTGTCCGTCTCTATAATGTGTTTAGGATATGTGCATAAGTGTGGAAATATTGTCGCAGACGGAAATATGTAGGGAGATCGATTTTGTTTAGCGTGGTGAACGTGCCAGCATGCAAAAAATGTGTGATAAGATTTATTTTGAGAGGTGGAGGAGTTTTAAAGACGTAAAGTTTAGTAAGGTACTAAGAAAGTTCGCTGCCCGAAATCAATACAAAAATTGGAAATCCCAACTACGCTTATCGCATTCCCAATACCATTAGAAACACGTTCCAAGAACTTCACTACTGCAAAAAGGCAATCAAGTCTCCACGTGTTTACGCAAAAAGATGTAAAATCTTACAAAGGTGTGTTTCTTCTGCGTACTATGAGCAAAACGGTTTTTACACGCCCCAAGTGAACGCGAACCTTAACGTAAACACATACAAACCTAGTGACGCCAGACGAACTGCACACAAACCAATTTATCGCGGCCCGAGAGAGTATAAATAGGTGCGTCGATCCGCCGCCCCGCACTCTGCAACGAGCACTCACAGAGAGCACGTCGCGTTCTATAAACCTTACTCAATTCTCAAATAATAAAGTTAAAGTATCCAACATGGTTGTGAAACTAGAAACTGTTGCCGCGCTGTACGCCGATGTCTACCCATCGCTGCCCAAGCACCGCGATATGGATACTGTTGTGACTGACTGCCCGAGGAGGCAGAAACTCAGGGGAACCGCGCTGCCTGCGCTGGTGGAAGATGACTCCGAGGAGGTGTTCGAGCCGGAGCAGAGGTCCTACGTGATGCGCACTGAGGGCCTCCGCCGCCAGAAGTCCATCTCGCCCCAACGGCAGAAGCTCCGCCGCACTTTGGCGCTGCCTTCTCTCTCCGAGGACGAGGAGCCTTGATCCACTCGCTCCCGCCTCCCGGAAGAAGTTATGAAGCTGTGGCCGGCTGTTCGGCTTCAACCCTCGGGTCCTGAACGATTCTGAAGGTGTACTGTGAAGTTAGAACCGCCTGGAGAAGTGAACCTTTGGAAACCACGGTGGACAAGTGATGGGACATTTTGTGAAGTGAAACCAAAAAGTTGTTTAGCCAAAGTATATGCCAATGTAGGTGATAGGTTTAGAATAAGTTTTATATCGGGAATAAAATGTGTTTTTACTGAATTTTACGTCTTTATTTTCTGTTCTATACGTAAGTACACCTTGACATAATTCACAACATTGAATAAAATCAAGGGCAGTTTCCTTTTACACTCAGCTGTTTAAATGAAAACTTTAAATGCATGACACAGAACGCTTTATCAACAAACTGAATAATACACAGGAAACACTTGATCTTTTTCTTTACAATAACATGAAAGACAATACAGAAAACATTATAGAAATCCTTGAATTGAATGATCAAGTATCATGCCGGAGTCTAATTTACACAAAAACAATGAATGCTGTTGAATGTCACAATGACATTACATTATTTAATAAACATTTAACACAAACATACACACACTTATGTGTCTATAAGAACTTAGGCAGAACTACAGACGGAGTCAAAGCCTTTTGACCTGCACAGAGTTTAAAAACACACTAGGTCAAGTCTGGTGAAATTATACTACGCAGCGAGAAACTTCAGGTCATCTCTACAAGGGTATATATGCAGCTACAGAACAACAAAAAAAAGGGACCATTTTCGAATTCTAAAATCAAAATATTTTATTTTACATAAACCTACATGGGCACTTATGAAACATCAGAAGCTAGGTGCACGGTTCCAATTGGTCGTTTCTATGGAGAAGAGCCGGCAAGAAACTCCAAGGTTAGCAAAGATAAGCCAAAAACGCATATTGTTTGTTTTCAAATCAAGATTGCATAAAAGATTCAACCTCTTTTTATTATGCAAACAAACTCTTTGGAAGCTCTTAACGAAAACAAACAAATGTATGATGTAAACATTACCCAACATTCTACACTCATAGAATCGCCATAGCTTGGCACTGAACAGTGAACATTACATAAAGGGAAATGGAATTGATGACGAGAATTTGTTTCGAACTTAACCTATTAAAAGTAAATTAAATAGTTTTAAATCTTAGGTAAGTAAATCTTTACATTGTTACTTAATGTTTAGATAATATAAAAACTTTTTAGTTGTGGTACCTACCCCACACAAATCCGAATACCACTACCTGCTATGTAAATAACAGTGAAGGAGCCAAACAGGATATCGTCTAGATAAACTAAGTGGAAAAAATACGTAATATTGAAGCTAACTCAAAAATTACGCAAGCAAAGTTAATAAAATTTATATGGGACCACCTCGGAACCATGACCTACCAAACAAAAAAAGAATCATCAAAATCGATTCATAATTGGCGGAGTAATCGCGTAACAAACATACAAAAAACATACAGACGAATTGAGAACCTCCTCCGGTTCTCAATTCGTCTGTATATTTTTTTAGTTTTTTGAAGTTTTTGTTTTTGAAGAAGTCGGTTAAAAATTAAATAGATAATCGATAGCAGCATAGCATAGCCGGACCGGCAGTATAGCCCGTAGTCTGGATTTGTGCCATGCATGTGTTACATCGGAGTTAACATAACTGGCGAAATGTGGTTATGCTATTACATGTATTACATACACCTCTGCCTAACTCTTTGGGGATTACAGGCGTGATGTTACGATAGGTAGTCGATAACTTACGCAATATTATTATGATAAAGATGACATTACTACGTTTGGTCAAATAAAGGTCGAAGTTATTTACATTAATGACGAAACGAATCCGAAAATTGATATTAGGCCGCTGCCGACTGGCGACCAGACTTGCTCTAATAGATTATGCGACTTAAACATTACTGGGGCAATGTAGGTAAACTATGTATCTCTGCCAAGCCCTTAGGGGATTACTGGCGTTGTGTTATGTAAATGAAGGTACAATTTTTCAGAATCGGCTGTGTGGCAAAACTATTCAAAATCGATTTTCTTGGGAAATGGAATATTATTTGAAAGGATTAGCATTGAAATATTGGGTCGCCCCCTATTATATGGGACATAAACAAACATAGCTGCTGGCTGGCGAAATGTGGGTTTACTATAAGGTACCTCTGTCTCCCTTCGTGGATTACAGGCCTGGATGCTGTATACAGGGTTATTGGTAAAACATCAACAACCTCTTAAGGAGTCATTGTACTCATCATAATGAACAACTTTTACTATGGGAACAAATAAGAAATTGCGAAAAAAAACAGCTGTTCCGTATATTTATGTTCTCATAACTCGTCAAAATGTACGGACCAGCTGTTTTTTTTTTCGCGATTTATCAAAGACAAATTATGATTGAATTTTAAATTCAATGTAATGTAAAATGGAGTATTTCAGACTCCATATTAAGTACTTTAGTATTTATGAACGATGTTTCCCGTCAACAAGGAACATTCGTTAAGGAAAATAAATAGCTTGTTTTGAAAACAACATGATATTCCAAAAAATAATATAAGTACTGGGCTTCGTAGTCATGTTTAACCGACTAAGAAAGAGGAAGAGGTTCTCAATTCGGTTGTATTAAAAAAAATGATTTTATAAATCTCGATTGCGATAGTTATGCGACTATGTCGAAGCTTTTAATAAATGGTTCTGATCAGAATAGTACTATCTATGATAAAGCCGGAGAAAATATTTACAAAATTACGCCCAAACTAGGAATCGAACTAAGAACACCAATAAAAAGCGAAAAAAAAAATCTGTTAGAATCCTATGTAGGTATAGTTTTATTGATATCGACATTGGTGCCGATTCCCTTGTACACAAACTAAACTAAATTTAAGTTCAGTGCATCTTTTTCTTTCTATTTCATTATGAAAAGGACAGAAGATAAATTTTAGTTCACGAATGTACTCGTGAGTGTAATCTGACAACATTGTCTTTTGTCAACTGATCGGTTGGCAACCACTTACTATATAAGAATAATTTGTTTGTAAGTGCTACTATGCGTTGTTCGTAACACGTTGAGTGTGGCCTGAAGACGTATCGTCATAAATGATCAATAAATGTCATATGATATCACATTGTTAACATCTGAACAGTGGATAATGGATGTTTTAATTTATATCACTGTAATCGGTAGGGAAGAATACTGATACAATCAAGACAAACATGTCAGTGATCAAATTATGATTGTCATACTAGTGCACCTAGAGGAAGGATGGAATATGCTTACTACTAGATTTATAGAATGTTAGTAAATATAGCAAGGATATTTTATTTATCCTATATAAACATATGGACCAATCAATCTGCCTAGCCTTTTCCCAACTATGTTGGGGTCGGCTTCCAGTCTAACCGGATGCAGCTGAATACCAGTATTTTACATAGAGCGACTGCCTATCTGACCTCCACAACCCAGTAACTGGGTAATACGATATCCCTTGGTAAGACTAGTTGTCAGACTTTCGGGCTTCTGACGACCCGTAACAACAGTCAATGATCCACGAATGACAGCCGGGACCCAAAGACTTAACGTGCTTTACGTGGTTTCTTATACAAACTTTCATCCCCTATATCACCCCCTATAGGATTTATGAAACAAAAAGTAGTCAATGTCCTTTCTCAGCATGCCATCTATCTTTTGCCAAATTTTGTCGAAATCCGTTCCGTGGTTTAGGCGTGAAAAGGTAACATACAGACAGACATACAGACCGATAGACAGACAACAGAGTTACTTTCGAATTTTTTATATTAGTATGGATAAAGAAACAAGGTACCGTAGAAAGTCGTACCTATATATGGGCAGAAAATATAATACTTGATTTGCAAAATGATGTCAATAAGTCGCTCAGCATTTACCAACATCTATGCTCAACTTCAAACATATTATGCTATAACACGCACTACCTATAACACGCACTTCTTGAAACCAATTAAAACACTAGGTATAAATACTCTTTCACCACAATCTTAACCTATCAATAATTTTTAAATTCAGTTAAACATAATAAGATAATATTGTAAATACATTTCCGTTCCTGATTTATTCATCTATTAACTCGTGGACAATGGTGTGGGTTATATGTTTACCTATTTGTGTTACGACTCATAATTTTTAACCTTAACATGTAATTGTTCTTTTGTCCCTAATAAATAAAGTAAAAATAAAAAAAAATTAGGGAGACTCTTTAAAATTCTTCTGGACAATAAAATACAGGTTTTCTATTTACGTGTTTTCATTCAGTGTTTTTTTTCTGTGCCTTCATTGTGTGTATAATAGTTTGTTTGGTAGGGCATCGCTCTCAAGGCTACTACTGATCCATTATTTGCGTAGCTGTTTGTTGATTGTTCAGCCAATCTCTCGGAGCCCTGTGTTTCTTGATAAAGGAAGGTAATTATTTGCTTTCTTACGACGTACTTAGGGATAGCCCTTTTCTTTTGTCTAGCATTTGTATAAGCGTTTTATATTTATTTTTATTGTAGTGTTATTCTTTGGTAAACATATCTGGGTTTCTTAAATCCTCATATAACTGCAATATTTATCAGATTTTTTTGAAATCTGCTGGGATTTTTATTATTTGTTTATTTCTTATTGTATTAGTTTTTGCAAAACCATTTTCAAGCATGTTCTCATTATTCTATTCGCCTATAGAAGTATTTTTGAATATTCTTATAATCAACGTTAGGTTTTTGATTAATATCTTTTCGACATGACGTAGTTCCTTGTTAAGCTACATATTTCCATCTTCAATTCCGGCGTTTCAGTGTATCCACTTCTCGATTTTGTTTTAAATCGTCCATTTTGGAGAATTTTACACCTCAAGTCCACCTACAGTAAAACCTTGTCCTCGTCTGCTTTACTTGAAATAACATTTGGTTCTAAATACCGGCTTGTTATCGCCCACTGCCGAACATGGGCTTCCCCCACAGACCACAAAATACGAGATTCTGTCATTGCGCCCACGCTGACCGCCTATATTTTAGTGAACGGTTTGGCTATGTTCCCGCAAAACGGTCATTCTACGCTACTGCATGCAAAAATAATGTATAATGCTTCTTCACATAGAAGCGAAAGTCTCTCTTTAATGTATGTAGGTATGTAGGAACCTATCTTTGTTATTTATTTTGTTACAAAATTCTCATATTTATTAAGGTTCCACGACACTGTCTCCCCAGTTCATCAGTGGGAACGTACAAATTTCGTACAGCTTTGGGACGTATATCGCCCAGTTTTGCATGTATCGAAGCACTCTTTCGTTATTTTTGCCTACTGACATAATCCTAAATGGCAATGGAAGTAAGAAAAGAGGATATGCAACTCTGTCCGTGTATATGTAAATTCAACAAATTGCGCACATCGATCAGTCTGGTTGCGATTCTATCACTGTGTTTTGAATTTGTACAAAAGAGTTTTTATCATGGCCGAGGCAAGTTGACGTTCCAAAACGTTTTCTTTTGTCATTGGAGGGACGAGGAAAAACAAATGAAAAACGTTTTCATTTGTTTTGTTTTGGTTTCCATGCAAAGTTTATGACTCTATGTATTACCCAAAGGGCTAGGCAGAGCTACCTATACAGGGTGTCCCTGGAAGTATCTATTCTCTGATAGAAAGCTGGTCATAACTTTTTAACCGTAAAAAATCTCACCAACATTCTCAGGGTTAAAAAGTTTGGAAATAACCTTGCCTACGTCCCTATTCGATTTGGTCCATACTTCCAGGGACAGGTTTTTCGCCAGGTTAATTAATAGGGAGCCCAGTCTACTGCCATCAAACGCCACAAAAACGACTCCGGGCTGCTTCTGACAAAAAACCAATTAACACTTTACCCGACCTGGGCATGGAACTCCATTAATTACGTAGTAAATAGCGTTAAGAAATACTTCCAGACTGTACGATAATTTCGATTCGCTACAGTACCTACTACAGTTTCAACGGTCATTGACCCCGTTTAGTCTCTTGGTTCGCTCTGCGATAACTCTACCTATTCACCTAATGATATATTGTGTGAGCACGAGCGAAGCGTCACTGGATGACAAATGGTATCGTTATGATAAGTATGTTGCGAATTATCACAATATTATAGTACCAATAAAGTGGTCAATACGTCGTTGCAGACGCCACGTCACTTTTGCGTTCCGATGGTGTATCTTTTGTGGACCTTTTAGAGCGAATTCTTGATTCTTGGAAGGACAAGATCTAAAATTTTAAACACATACATAATATCACACGTGTATCTCCCAAAGGGGTTGTTTGGCGCAGGTGTACCTATAGTTATACCCACGTATCGCCAGTTATGTTTAACAAGACTTAAAAAGTTTTTACACTTTTATAAGGCTTTTCAAGTGCGTTTGCGGGAGATTAGCCAGAGAAGGTAATACACAAGTTATGTGGGAGACTTTTGCCCAGCAGTGGGACAATACATCGATAAAAAAGGCTTTTTTGGACCATTAGCATGTGGATCGAGTAGCTCCAGAATCCTCATTATCCAAACGATTGATCAAGCCTATCAATAAGTACAGATACAAATCTTAAATTGCGGGAAAGTCCGAAAGGGATACCGGGACGGGACCCTTGGCAACAAGCAATTGAAGGAACACGGGTGGGTTTTAGTCAGTAAAAGACGCCCGCTCCCCCCAGAGCGGGAGAATACATTTCAAGATTTCCCACCCTCAAAAAAAAAAAAAAAAACATTCAAACATGAGAAGCCCAAACAGTGAATTACGATAGCTAAGTGGCCCATTATTTATAATCATTAGGTAGGTACATTAATTAAATAGCCTCCCACATAAATAAATAACATACTTCATAACTGAACCCCTCTATACCAACAATACAAGTTTTTGTTTAAGAAATAAACATGCGCAATTTCGCACGGTACCTAGCTTACGTTTTTCATAAACCTACTCTATTTATATGAACAGCGTGAGAGAATATATATATAAATATCAAAGTTATTTAATGTTAATTTAGCACTAACAAAAACACACGTATTTATAGAAGACAGACTATGTTTTATATAACTCGTACACAGTACAACATGTCAAGCAAAAATTAAAATTTAAGCTGAACTCTCATTGCATGGGATATCTATAAATGCGAGGTCAACTTATACTGGAACTGTATAGCTTCATATTATATCGTCGTGTGTAATTTGCTGAACAACTGCGAACACCAGTTTATTTCTGGTTTATTGACAGAAATATCGTGGTTCCCACAATATTGTGTTGTTGAGTGTAGTTTTAGCTGTATTCTAGAGTATTCATGACCTAATTTTAAGAGTTCATGTCTGTTCATATGCGAGGTTTACGTGAAAATTTCTGATTTGACGTAATTATTCGTCGGGGATTCAAATCTTTTGCCTTGGGTATTTAGCTAGGTACTGCCAGCATGTGACATAGCCATAATGGTGTGGGATTTCCTATAGCATTCATAACTTCTCGCACATTATAGTGAGAAAAAATGTTTGTACGGCCGCGCCGGCGCTGTCCCGGGGACAAGTTGAAATCGTAAATTAGTAGGGTCAGATCTGAGGGCCTAGACTAAGTGAAATTCTATCAGCGATAACGATGCGGCAAAAATATAAAGGACTGACATATGCTATCGAAAAGCTAATGTCAATCCTTTTGAAAGTTGTTGTAGAAATACGAAAGCTTTGGAAGCGATTGTCAGTTGTCTGGGCCCTCTGGACGTAAAAGCAGTTGCTAGTCAGGTTAATAGGCAAGCATGAGTTAGTTTACTTCGGTCTTGTTATTTCCGTTACGACCATCAATTTTGTGGACATTTTGGCTTCATAAGTATGACGAACACAGCCAATTTGGATATTTCCCGTCATCAGTTATCAGCCAACACCACACGGCAACTCAACTAATTATTCAACCGTTATACAATGTATATAAAATGTTGATTACTTTGCCAATTAATACACATTCAAATGACTAATTAATGCACACTAATTAAATGTAACCTGTAAAATAAGACAGAGACACTGCGCGTGCTAAGTGCAGTGACTTCTTGAACACATAAACATTATTTATTATACCTGAGTAGTAAACAATAAATATTTATTAGCTATAATAATTTATTTATTATGGAAAATTACGAAAGTATAGGAAATTATGTAAACGTGCCGTGTTTTATGAGTATTTTTATGTTATGTTGGTTGTGTAACGTGCTTAAAACTGGTATTGCACACATGGGTAATAATTTTAATGGTAACTCGATTTGTCAAAACCTAGAGCTACTAGGGTATCGGAGAATTTACAGGCACATAAGAGATTTCAAGTAGGTTTGGCAAAGCGTTAAGGGCTCCAGCCACGCGCGACGCGACTCTAGCATGATAACCATGATGTATTCTAAGTATTCATAGAAATTGTTCTACAAGAGTCGCGTAAAATTATTATCTTCATCTCCGACAGCTAAAATAAAAGTAGCTTTACGTTGTTGGTACGTTATTCTAAAGGCTCAAGCAGACTGGCGCGACGCGACAGCGCGACTCGACTCTAGCAGAACAATTATAATGAAATCTTCATAGAGTCGCGAAACTACTTTTAGTCGTCAGTCGACGACTAACCTAAAAGTGATTACTAATGAATCACATAATAGTATAATATACATATTATATAAGCAAAAGTTTTTGTTCACAATGTACATAATTATGAATTAAGATGAAGTTAATAATAATATTATTCTTGCCACATGCAAATTGGCGTGGGGTTCCAAAGTTCCAATTCCCAAATGAAGCCAGATTAACATAATTATTTTGAATGAATGCGAATGTGCCGATTAAAATGACTGTGAATATGATGTGAATTCTCATGCTTTAGCTCTCAAAACAGTGAAGGAAATCACCGTTAAGAAACCATCATCTCAGAGTCAAAATATTGAAAATATGTGACATTCATGCACCAACTCACACTAGGCCTGCGAGATTGCCTATCACGGAGGCTTGAAATTAGGGTTGCCAACTTTATTTATTTCAAATATAGTATTTTCGAAGTCATTGCCTCTAAAAATATAGAAGATGGCGAAAAAATAAAAAAATAAAAGCATATTTTATTTTGCTACTTTAAGCTTGTATTAACAGGTTTTTTTTTAAATGTCTCATAACTAATTTTACACTCTAAATTAAGGTTAAAAATACCATTAATTTAGCTTTTAATAAGATTAAGCCCTATTGCTATCATCTCGCCATTTTTTATTGAAATGAAAATATTGTAGTTTCGCCTACTATTTTTTTATTTTAAATTTTGTATTTATGCCTCTAATATAGTAGGATACTATATTATATAGTAGGGTTGACAACTCTACTTGAAAATCAGCTGTGGGAACATTATAGGCTGATTATGTTATTACAGATAAAGTGGTGTTGTTGTATTTGTGATGTAGAGGAGTATTTAAGCAGTTTGCGTAGTTTCTGCCTACCCCCATGGGAAGAAGGCGTGACTTTATGTTATAACACATAACACCCCACGACTTCTTCCTAGTTATAACACAGGTTTATTATGAATCAGCGAAATAAGATAGTTAATTGATTCAGGCGTGACTTTGCGGAAATCCATTATAAAATACGTCGTTGACGACACGGTTGGCGCAGTGGCTGAGCGATGGACGGCTGCGCAACGTGTCGCGGGTTCGATTCCCGCACGGAACAAATATTTGTATGATCTTCAAGTAGGTGTTAGTGTATGTGAGTTTCTATGTTTGTAAACGCACCCACGATACAGGAAGAAATTCCTAGTGTGGGGCAACGTTTTAAAAAAAATAAAAAATAAAAAAATAATACAATAGACGTAGATATATTTAGTAACCTATTTCGCTTGACTATTCTTCAAGAGTCCTAAAAAACCCTGTAAGAAATCGACACAATTGCAAAGCAGAACGCGACGTGTTACTTTGAGTCCAGCGCTCGGTGTGGTAACACGTCGCGTTCTAGTTTGCAATTGGTCAATCGTCATCCTGAGGATGCCTGGCGTTGAGAGGCGAAACACGTGTCGATTTCTTACAGGGTTTTTTAGGACTCTTGAAGAATAGTCAAGCGGAATAGGTTACTAAATATATCTACTTCTATTGTATTTTAGCGAAATAAGAGTCGACAAATCACGGATTACGTATGATTGATCAATCCTTGTAAGACAATGCTTGGCTGACGAAATACCCAATTTATCTTGTCGAAATTGCGAATGATCCAGAGAATTCGTGGTCAGCCAAAAATAATTTATTAAACATGCATAAGTATAAAAATGATTCAGTGTCGTCTGTTTGAGTTCGGTCCAATAATGTCGGACTTACGAAGTGTATAAGAAAATTAAGATTGCTTTTATCGAGCATGTGATTCCTATATTTAGCAACTTTGTGAGTCTACGACACTTTGGCCATATCGCACCCGGAGTGGGTGCAGCCCAGCCCACTCCCCCAGCATGCTCCCAGCTAAGAACTCACAACCTACCAACTTGTTTTTTTTTGTTTTTCGTAGGTAACGATTAACACTTTGTTTTTTTTTTAATTCTAATTATCGAGCACAATGTTAAATTAAAATTGGAACAGATGTGAGATCAAAGAATATGAATTCTTTTATATAATAAAGTAAACTATATGTACCGAATAATGTGAATGGAGGACCTCGTGGCTAAGTAATAACAGCCGCTCGGGTTGATCCATCAGGTTAAGCTACGTTTGCCGGGGCTGGTCCGTGGATGGGTGACCATTTTCTCATATCGAGACTCCTCCGTGCCTCGGAAAGCACGTTAAGCCGTTGGTCCCGGCTGTCATTTGTGGATCTTTGACAGTCGTTATGGGTCGTCAGAAGCCCGAAAGTCTGACAACCAGACTCACTAAGGGGTATCGTATTACCCAGTTACTGGGTTGTGGAGGTCAGATAGATCCATGTAAAATACTGGTATTCAGCTGCATCCGGTTAGACTGGAAGCTGACCCCAACATAGTTGGGAAAAGACTAGACAGTTTGATTGATGTACCGAATAATGTTATGTCAATTTTTATTTAATTTGTAAACATTTTATTTAGGTGAGTCAAATTAATCTTTAATCGAATTTTGAAGCTGACTCTACGTTTTAGTACACCAGTCTTAACAAAAATGAGGTAGTAGTTGCCTCGTAGTCTATTGGTCGCTACTGCTAATCGTAAGGTCCTGGTTTCGATTCCAAGGTCAGGAAAAGTGTTATTGGGTTTTGTTTGGGGTTGGGCAGAGGTGTACCTTATAGTACACCCAGATTTCGCTTTTTATGTTTAAGTCCCATGTAATGGGGGGCGACCCTATTGCCATCAACTGGGCACAAATCCAGACTACAAGCTATGCTACTGAGAAATTCCAGATAGAAAAACCCAGTGACACTTTACCTGACCAGGGAATCGAACCCAGGATCTCATGATCAGCAATAGCGCTTGCGGTCACTAGACCAGGTAGGCAGTCCATGTTTAAGTAGGTACACATATCCTAAACATTGTTCTATATTCTTATCCATTCACATAGTTCACTAGACCATGTAATGAGCGATTATGCCTCGCAAGGCTGATCGTATAATACCTATTAGGTAATTACTGATCGACAGAGGTCGAGCGAAAAGCGGTAACTATATTGCTAAATGTCGGGCACATAATATTATGTCTCTCCTTCTATACATTAGTTTTTGTTTATGCTAAACCCGAAAAGGGGTCATTGTACTCGTCATTTTGAACAAATTTTTCTACGGGACCAGCTACGAAATCGCCAAAAAAAAATCAGCTGTTCCATACATTTTGTCGATTTAAGTGAACACAAATGTATGGAACAACTGTTTTTTTTTTCGCGTATTCAAGTGTAGCCCCTCTAAATGATGAGTACAATGATCCCTTTTCGGGTTTAGCATAAACAAAAACTAATTTTGTATACTCCACACGCACGTGACACGCACCTCTGACTTTTCGGATTCATGTGCGTATTGTATAATTATCACTTGCTTCAAAAACGGGGAAGGAAAACATCGTGAGGAAACCGGGATGCCAGAGAGATATTTCTCGACGACACGTTAAGCCAAGAGGTTCATTTGCGGTATATAAACTCTGACACCAGATTAGTCACTAACTACACGAAAAAGAAAGAGTTATACTTATACTTATAGTATCCATACTAATATTATAAATTCGAACGTAACTCTGTCTGTCTGTTTGTTATCTTTTCACGCCTAAAACACAGAAACCGATTATGACAATTGGCATGGAGATAGATGGAATCCCAGGGAAGGACATAGGCTACTTTTTATCGACATAGCACGCAGGCGAAGCCCCAGGTGGAAGCTAGTATTATATATTGGAGACCTGACGACTCACTGCAGTAAAACTTGCAATTAAACCCGTTGCGAATATGCTCATGAGCTATAAAATGTAAATACGAACACTAACTACGCCAACTATATATGTAAATTAAATTGCAACACTGGTCATAGCTGTCATACCATATTTTATGATGATGATGTATAAAACAATAGCTTTTGCCCACGGCTTCTCATACGTGGATGTCAGAAATTATCCCACGGGAACGTACTACCGAAATAAAAAGTATCCTATCTCCAACTCCAGGTCATGGTCTACCCATGTGCCAAATTTCATCGAAATCCGTTTAGCCGTTTTAGCGTAAAAGCGTAACAAATAAATTCACTTTCGCATTTATAATATTAGTTAGGATGCGATGATCCGGGCGACTTACGAGTTGTAGGTCGAGGGTTCGAACCCAAGCAGGCACTTTGTGTACATTATTCCATCACCACTGCTCTCAAAACGGTGAAGGATAACAACCGGCATGTCCTAGAACCAAAAATTTTAAGATATTTGTGACATCCACTAACCCGCCCGCCCGGCCCGTGTGGTGGATTACGGCCCACTGCTGGGACACAGGCCTCCTCTCTGTGGGAGGGCAAAGAGGAGGCCTGTGTCCTAGCAGTGGGAACATTATAGACTATTTATGCTTATGCTATGATGTCATCCAATGGTTCCATACAGTAACAATAATGCTATGTATTTTTATTAGTATTTGTCTATGCTTACATCATCATGGGGCAAATACCGAATAAAACCGTAAATTTCCTTGAAAATAGGCATTATCTTTCATTATTATTATTTTGCATTTATTGTCCTATTCATTCCCTGTAGCTAGACAAATGACATGACAAATGTTACGACGTATTCATTTATAGACTGTGTGTGATTACATTTATTTAGTTAGGTACGTAAATATGTACAAAATCCCACCAAAACTGTATTTTTTCTTGATATTCTTGGATTCTGAGATGTTTTGTGTTCGATTGCCAGGTCAACCAAAGTTTTACTGGGTTTTTCTATCAGGATTTTTCAGTAGCAATCCGGAGACTGGATTTGTGCCCAGTTGATGGCAATAGGCTCGCCCCCTAGTATATACATTGGACCTATAGGTACTGCCTAACCTTTCGGAGAAAACAAGCTTAGTGTTATGTTATGTGCATTCTATTTTACGTGAATATATGTACGTCATCTCTACGCCCATCGCAAAAATCAGTCAGCTGATCTTTGCACAATTTCTTCCTTTGTCCCCAGCGAACAATAATACTATACAATCGAAATCGTACCAGCAGTTTCGACCCCAAACCGGTAACAACAACAAAAAAAAACTGCGATACTTTGCCCAGGTGTTAGGAACCGTGGGACGATCGTTGAATGAATAAAAGATGGTAACTGTTCACCATGATATTGTGGACGGCAAACGTGCGCGTGATGCGATTGTCAAAACGATTCACTCGACTTATTCATACGGTTAAACATAATATAGAAAATGTTCTAATTTCACATGTATTTTATGTTTAATTTTAATGCTCTATTCTTGTTGTTTTTTCCGGTCTGGTAGAATTTTCAAGTTCGTATGGATAATTCAATTTAGAATATTTAGATTTTATTTTTTCTCGCAGACAACATGAATAGGATTTTTATTGAAAGTAACTTGAATTAGGGATAATGTAGGTAACACCACAATTTTAAATTGTGTCTAATTGTAATACTTCATGTTTTTTAGGGTTACGTGCTCAAAGGGTAAAACGGGACCCTATTACTAAGACTCCGCTGTCCGTCCGTCCGACTGTCACCAGGCTGTATCTCATGAACCGTGATAGTTAGACAGTTGACATTTTCACAGATGATGTAGTTATTTCTGTTGCCGCTATACTAAAAAACAGAATAAAATAAATTAAGGGGGCTCCCATACAACAAACGTGATTTTTTGCGTTTTTATAGATAATGGTACGGAACCCTTCGTGCGCGAGTCCGACTCGCATTTGGCCGGTTTTTTAAACTATACTTACCACTTTATAATATTTTATACCACATCTGAAAAAACCTTTTTGTCTCATTAGAGAGTCCAACTTAAATGTTGTGAACTTATATATGTAACTGTTACTAATTGTAACAGCTTTCCATCACTCTCCTGCCCCTATCCCAATATATTCGGCGTCGGCGCATCATGTCCTTTTCTTTCCATACTTCTCAATTCGTCCTCATCTCGGGAGTCATCTTTCACACAGTCGATCTTTGTAACAGCGTTCCATATCAACACGATTATTATATCTCATCATGTCCTTTTCTTTCCATACTTCTCAATTCGTCGTCATCTCGGGAGTCATCCCCTTTCTATCCATAATTATCATCTTTCACACAGTCGATCTTTGTAACAGCGTTCATATCAACACGATTATTATATCTCATCATGTCCTTTTCTTTCCATACTTCTCAATTCGTCGTCATCTCGGGAGTCATCCCCTTTCTATCCATAATTATCATCTTTCACACAGTCGATCTTTGTAACAGCGTTCCATATCAACACGATTATTATATCTCCTATCCTAAAACATCTCAGTTTTAGCAACCATTTTAATATAACCCTTTTTAAAGCCATAAAACAATCTTAACCCTATATATTCTCATATTATTATAAACAACAGTCGCGTAGTTATGCCTACATCCATTTAAGGTTATATAAACACTTCAATACTCCGCAGTAAGCTGACCTTACCTTATAAGCAGAGCCTGCGCCTGCGCACTTTTACTTTGATTGATCTCAATTTTGAATATAACATGCCTTTATATGGTATAACAATGTATATGTTATCGTCAAGTGTTTGTGTTCTGGAAATACAGTGATAAGCTCACGCTTTTTTCTCGTGGGGGTAAGCAGAACTTACAGAACGTCTGTTGCTACGTTCTGTAAGGTGAATTTCACCAATTATACTGAACGCGATCAATATAAAGAACTGTCAGTGTCAATATTGAACAACAATTATGACATTGACAGCTGTCATGTGGTTGCGTCATTTTAGTGCATACATATTTAGATTATATTTTGACAAGCTGTGCGCCCCATGGGTTTTGATGTCGCCATCTTTCATCCCCTATTTAACCATTTTAGGGGGTGAATCTTCAAAACTCCTTCCTTGAGAGGAAGTAGGATCGGTCGCCTCTCCATACGAACGCTCTCACCAGTTTTCTCTCCGGTTTATGACCTTAGAGCAATGATTCTTTACAGTAAAATAAATAACTACTAGTTCTATGTCTTATGTTTTCTGTTTTGATGATCCATTAACTGTAGAAGCGCTAGAACCCTCAGAAAATGCTCAAAGTTGCCAGTTTAGATCGCTGTCAACAGAGGCCTCTTGTAAAAATTTGACAATTATTAATGAAAAAAGAAAACACAGGGGCACAGTAAATATCCTTCTTATTCAATTTATAAAATATCTTTCGAATTGGTCCAAAATAGACAAGAGCCGAACCTCGAATTATGACTTTTTGTATGGAGAAAAGACCTATTTCCTCTTAATGCTTGTTTGTATGAAAAACTATTGTGCATAATTTCATGCTTTTAGGCCCAGCGGTTTAGCCTGTGCGTTCTCTGTCAGATAATGAATTTAAGATTTTTATTAAAATGATCATATGATTCAGAAATAATGTGTTTCATAATAAATTTCGTCATACAGTTAGGAAGATCAATCTAATTTTGCGTGGTTGACCACGCAAGTCAGGGTTAAAAGGTCGAATACCTATGTCTTATCTTGTTTTTTTCCATCAAATAAATAATTATTAATGGATAGTGGAAGATGAATGCCTAGGAAGGATGAACGAAATGACGATTGATAGGGATGAATTGATGAAAAAGACATAATATTATGGTCCCATGTAGCTAATTTGATTACACCTTGTATTATATACAAGGTGTAATTAAATTAGCTGAAAATCTGAAAAGGGGTCATTGTCCTCATCATTATGAACAACTTTTACTATGCTACGAACCTTGAAATCACGATAAAAACAGCTGTTCCCTATATTTTGTCGAATTATTCGAACACAAATGTATGGAGCAGCTGATTCTTTTTCACGATTTCGGTTTCGGTCTCATAGTAAAAATAATCATGCGTACAATGACCCCTTTAGGCCCTATGTACACGGCACGGTTTCTTTACGGTTAAGCGTATAAGCCGTAGAAAAAACATGTATACCTACCCCATGTACAGTTCGATTCAAACTTAAAGGCGTGGAAGTGCGCTACTCGCTGCGCAGTACCGCACCCCTCACCCCCACTGACCCGTGAATTCGTTACTGCGCAGCGACTCGCCTCATGTTCCGAGCCGATCGGGGTGTACTTACCTATACCCCATAACACGACGTCTGGAGTTGAATTTTGCTTTGATAGCTACACCATAAACCAAGCATTGCACGAGCAGTGGTTGCCCAGTGGTAACGGCCACGACATACGAGTTGTAGGTCGTAGGTTCGAACCCTGACAGGCGCTTTACTTTGTGTACATTATTTCATCGCCACTGCTCTCAAAACGGTGAAGGAAAACATCGTGAGGAAACCGGCATGTCCTAGAACCAAAAATTCGAAGTCATGTGACTTCTACCAACCCGCACTGGGCCCGCGTGGTGGATTACGGTCCGCTCCCTCTGACAGAGGGGAGGCCTGTGTCCCAGCAGTGGGAACATTATAGGCTGATATTGGATATTGGAAACGAAGCATAATTATTTATTGTCTTTCTCTCAGTCATACGCTGTCTTAGATTATGCAAACTACGCAGCTATTTTACTATTTCCACTACATACGTAAAACAAATAAATTGTAAAAATCTCGTGACAAACAGCTCAGTAGCAGCTTAGTCAGTCGCCTAAAAATAACACTCCGTCATTGATAAAGTTTATTTCAATTACATGACTAATTTAAACGCAAATATTAAATGTCTGATAATAGTGTTTAATTTGATATAATTATATTTTTGAAGTCTGTTTTCTGTGATATTATGACGTCGGTAATATGATTACAGAGAGCTTTCGACGCCAGTTTTTCACGTGCTTACACTGGAAAAATATTATGGAAAAATATTCGAGTAAACTGATGACCTTGGGAGAGGATTTTGTTAAGCATACACCTCAAAAAGTTAAGGCTTGTTATGGACTTGTTTTCAGAAAATTGTAATACAGACTACAGAAGATACATAGACAATTATAGATTTCTACCATCGCTAAAAAGAGATGGCTAAAGCAACCGTTAACTTTCATCGCTTTTTTTGCATCTCAGGCAAGCTTATCATATGACCTTCACATTGAGCATAGGGAACGATTCATTCATAAAAGCATTTCAAAAACGGGGTGCCTCAACCGTCAGACATCAACGGTTTTTATAATACGGACCATCCCTTTGTGACCAAAGGAAGAAAAAAAGATTAAAGTAAGAAATAAATAAATAAATATATTTCGCACAAAAGATTAGCAACGGTCACTGAGAGATATCCTTTTGTGCCAGGTGGACCATAGAAATGGATACGACACGTGGCATTAAATATGCCAGTACACCCCGATACAATAATGGCGGCACGGAACATGAGGCGAGTCGCTGCGCAGTAACAAATTCATGGGTCAGCGGGGGTGAGGGGCGGGGTACTGCGCAGTTAGTACCGCACTTCCGAACCGCCATTAAGTTTGAATCAAAGGTAATGAGCATGTGAAATAGGTAATGACTGTGTGTGGCGTAATTATGACAATTAAGTATGCTAAATTATTTACGCGAATGTTGTAATTAGCAGTCCCTCCCTAGAAACACAAATTGTCTGTTAATCATATTTTGTGTGAATAATTTAAGCAAGTACGTGGAAACGCGTAACTAGTTCGTGAAAACTCGCGGTTAAATCGGGAACTCCGAACAATTTCTCCTACTCTTATTTTAAGTGATTTCAATGAACCACTAAATGTTCTCCTGGAAAAAAAACCTAATTTTTAAAGCCCATATGACAAAAGTCCGGTCATAGATCCAGTCTCCAGATTGGATGTAATCGATTCAAAACGTTCAAAAGAACGTCTCAGTTTTGAAAGAATTTCGGTCAAACAGATTTCTGTTTGTCCAATTGACTCGAAAGTTAAATTATATTTTTGAACCATTTAAAAATAATCGTCATCAAAACTGCTTTCATAAAACTATACTACGGTATATAGCTATATCCCTAGGGCTATAACTATATCACAGCTTCAACCATCTTACTGCGACATATACCTAGATTGATATTTCGTAGTGCGTATCAGCGCAAAAAATCAATCATCACGATATCTATTCACTATAGTTTCCGACTAATGTATTACAGGTTTACGTCAATAGTTTTTTGGGTTATGCCGTCATAGTTAATTCGTTTATGCAGTAACCTACGTCACGGCAGTGACGGTTCTCGTGTTCTAATTAAATAGGATTAGTGTACCGTAGAACGGTAAGAAAAACCTATTGTTTAGTGGCGCTTGTGATTCCGTTTGACCTGTTAAGAATCAAGTTTCATTAAAATTCTTTTATGTTTGAAATACTTTTGTTACTCCAGCAGTGTTCCGCAAAATTGCTTCTCATCAAAAAACGTTTTCCCAAAGCAATTCTTGTAGATTAATTGTTCAAGATCATTTTATATTTATACCTATATCTACCGTCCGTCATTTGGCCTGCATGCATCATTTGACGTTACAGCTCACCTTGTGTCGCTTGCCCAAATTAACCAAATCAGTCCCTTGCAATCCTCAATTTTAGACCAAAAGTCGTCAACATCACAGCTTATGCAATATGAATAAATAGACTTACAACAAAGATTATTCCATGCAAATCAGCTGCGAAGATTTTAATCAATGCCTAAAGTAATTACAAATACCTGTCTTATTGATATTCATCTTAAAAACTAGTAGGTACCTACTGCCATGCACGTCTGTTGCAACGTGCAGCATCAACGTGATTCTATTTAACTAGTTATACCTATGTACTTAAGAATAAATATGTTAATATAATGTATGTATGTATATGAGCAGCAATACGATTATGTTTTATTAGCTTGCCTACGTGCCTACAACCGTTAAATGAGTAATATTTATTAGCATACTTATATGTACTGAATTGTATCTAAGAGTAGGTAGCAACAAGAATAATAATTCAACTGGAATTTTGATCATTTTCTCATACAGAAAAGCAAAGAGCATTGATCATCGCACTTGTTCTCTATGTTGACGATTTCATAGGCTCTAGACAAACTGACATTCTATCAGCGATAACGATGATGGAAAAGACAAAAATGTATGGGACTGACGTATGCTATCAAGCTTATGTCAATCCTGTTGTAGTCGTTGTAGAAATACGAAACGCTTTCGAAGCTATTGTCATTTGTCTAGGCCCTCAGGTCATTCAGCATAATTCCGATGATATTTATTTATATTTTTCAGATACCATATTAAAATAAACAGTTTATATGTCTGCATGACGAACAAAACACAGTCCAAATATTGATATCCGGAACCCGGATGCAATCACAAATAATAAAAGAGCCTTCACCAATATTTTTTGTCCCAACCACAGGCGCCATTTATTATCTTCATCAAACACGTTTAGATATCATGTTATAGGCGGTGTGTACGTACCCGCACACCTCAAATAAACGAGTGACGTCACTCCATAGTAACCACTCTCCTAATAGCACATGCTGCTAATTTTATAAGATCGTGCCGTGACGTGGAGGTTCAAATTCGGCCGCGTAAAGGTTAGTGCTAACTAGAGTATTGACTTGTAACTGAAGATCGAGTATTTGGCGTCAGTTAAGTTTATCAGAACAAGTCGTTTGACATTTTGTTCAACTTTATCATTGATGTTCAATGTAAAGAGAAAAGATGTGTCCCGGATTTTAAATGTGACAACCGCGGTGTACCTATGTGTATTTATTCAGGTAGTAGAGTGAGCCGTTTGTTATCCCGGACAAAAAATGTTGCGCAGAATTTTTGTTGTAAAAAACCGTTTTAAACCAAAATCCGTGTTTTAAAAACCATGTTAAACAAATTAAAAACGGTTTTTAAATCTCGGCTTTTGGTTTAAAACGGTTTATTTACATCTATATTAGCGTGTCTTGTTTAAATTGAACCTCAATGAAATTGATTTAAAAATAGAGCAGATTTATGGTAAAACTAGCAGAGGTGTAGTAAGCCCATATTTCACCAGTTATTGTTGAAGCCCCATGTAAAAGAGGGCGAACGTAATGTTTCCCAGGCACAAATCGTCCGTGAACTTCTGATACCTCCTAATTAACAATTTTTTCGAAAAACGTTATTTTACTAAATACTCCTAATTACCTACGATTAAAATAAAAACCTGTCAAGTGCGAGTCGGACTCGCGCACGAAGGGTTCCGTACCATTATCTATAAAACAGCAAAAAAATCATGTCTGTTGTATGGGAGCCCCCTTAAATATTTGTTTTATTTTAATTTAATTATTTATTTTTACAGTGAATATATAACTAAATATTTTGTGAATATTTCAAGCGTCTACCCTGTTACCGTTATCAATTACGAGCAAAAAGGAGCAAAAACATCACGTTTGTTGTATGGGAGCCCCCTTAAATATTTATTTTATTCTATTTTTTTGTATTTGTTGTTATAGCGGCAACAGAAATACATCATCTGTGAACTTGACCAATGAGCCACTCAAAAACGCTTTCATAAAGTACCTATGTGCTCTTACTGTACCATTCCACGCGAATGCCATACATACCACGGAAATTCTCAAGCGCCCCGTTAAAAGATTTATAGGTGACTGACATTAATGTCATGATTACAGATTTATAATTTATGTCCCATAAGATGATTGAGGCAGCAGCACGTTCGGTACCATGCTGCACGTTGTTCAGAACGAGGCTACACACGAGACTGAAGGTGCGTTCACTCTAGGGAAGCAAGAAGTGTCAAAAAGTATCGATATTTTATACCGTATGGATATTTAGTGAGTGGAGACCGCGAATCGGCAAACGTAAGGTAGGACGCCCTCAGGGTAGGTGGAGCGACGATCTTCGCAGGGTGGCTGGTAGCAGCTGGATGAGAGCTGCCGAGAATCGAGCTGAATGGCGTGCCATTGGAGAGGCCTATGTCCAGCAGTGGACTGCTATAGGCTGATGATGATGGATATTTAAATCAATATCGATTTCGAAATATCGAAAAATAAAATCGATATATAGATTTATCGGTGGAATTAAAAAAAATAGCTTTATGTTTATCAAGTTTTATAATCATATATTTATCAAACTAGGAAAAAAAACGTATATGTTTTACGGCTCTGAATTCTACCGGTTTTAGTCAACAACGGTGTTGCTATTGGAAATATATCGTTTTTGATACATTTTCAATACTAGATATTTTATATCGATATATCGAAATAATAAATATCGCGTAAAAATATCGATATATCGATAAAAAAAATATCGATATATCGATATTTTTTCTGCAAACCTAGTTCACTCGTTATGTGTATGTGGACACGAGTCAAACACGTTTAAGGGAAATTGTTTTGAAAACATGGTCATAGTTGGGAAAGGGATTAGTACCGAAGGCAAATGTGTTAGTTGGAAAGTGAAATACAGGGTGTGCTTTAGAAATCCTAACTAATATTATAAATGCGAAAGTGACTTTGTTTGTTTGCTTGTTTGTTACGCTTTCACGCTAAAACGGCTGAACGGATTTGGATGAAATTTGGTACATGGTTAGATCCTAGGTTAGGACATAGGACACTTTTTATAATCCCCATATTTCCACGGGATCCAGACTAATGCGGGTGAAACTGTGAAGTGAAAAGAAGCTAGTTAGACAATATGTGTTGATAGATTGATTTTTGTAACATTGAATTTTTGTAACATTTTGGTTTAGAATGGATGGTTTCCTTACTAGCCATAAGAGTTAATTAGAATGAAGATTGGACTTAAGTCCACCTGTGTTCCGTCGCATTAAATTTCAATTAAAAAAAAATCACAGTTGACTGGTTTCATATTGTTAACGAAAGACTGGTCATGTCTTGCTTAGATGCTTCTTGCATGATGTAAGCATACGAAAGTTCAATTTCACATCTGTCTCTTACTATAAGCGTACTCTCACTCAAATTTGACAAAACGATTATCCTTACAAATTCTCGAAACTTATTTATGTATTTCACAATACATCTTACTTTACCTGCATCCATTCACAAAATTGCGCACACGCAACAGGATACGCCATCTTTTCTTGACGTCAAACGAACCGCCAAAAACCTTATTGTTAATACAGGAAGGAGATGTGACGGTCCAAGAATAAAAGAATAATCATTCAATTGTTACTAAAATAGGATGTGCTAAATATAAACCGAGACTGTTCTTAGATAGGGCTGTGAGGTACAAGTCAGTCACCGACTGCAGACAGCAGCAGTAGGCGAAATGTCGCTACGACACTACAAGTTTCTATGTATTTCCATGAAATACCTTCCGTAGCTAGCGACACGTCGATTTCATAGAAATACATACAACGTGCCGCTACAATGGCGACATTAATAATTAACACACGGGTAGGGCTAGTGGTCAGTAATCATAAAAATTATAATAAAATAAAACAATTGGTCAATTGAAAAGTTTAAATTTTCAAACAAACTAAATAATAAAAACAATACCAAAATTGAGATCACTCTGTGTAAAAGATTCATTCATGAAGCTACATAACAGCTGGCTTACGTTCTATCGGTCCAATTCTTTGTCGGCATAATTTCTAAGAAATTGCGCGGCTTTCCTTCTATTCGTCTACCTATGACCCGTGATCCCGGCAAATTACCTCTTCGCTACAGTTCTTTAAGTACAGGTTGCTCCAAGATGGTTATTTAGAAAATTGAAAATAAATCAATAACGATTAATGAAATTCAAATATTTTCATAAAATGAATACGCGAAATCGTAGTGTGTTAAATTAATGTGACTCGTAGTGTTGATGCAGGCTGCTGCCTGCAGTCGGCTTCGTGGTCTTTATCTGGTCTGCTGCGTACAAGAGTATGTCATTATCGTCCTGCATCTTGTGGTCCTCATCTGGTCAACTACGCAGAAGATCTCATAGTGACGAAGTGACATTGTATCAGCGGTAAAAATGTATGGGACATTTTTGACATTTCCATCATCGTTACCGCTGACAGAACCTGTTGAAAGTCGTTGTAAAAATATAAAATGCACTGAAAGCGATTGTCACTTGTCTAAGCCCCCTAGTTCTAGTTTTATTTTCGGACAAATATTACAAATGGCTGTGTAACTTGACAAGGCGAAAAGGGGACCATCAGCTAACCTTAAAACTCGGTGAAGGAGATAAATCTTGCACGTTAGGCTCATCTAATCATCACTGCTTAAGCAGTTCTGTAATTGACACGAGAAAAGAGAACTTACAAACAGAAATATATGCAGTTTATTATTTTCGGAAAGGAGTCGGTAATCCTTTTCGAAAAACTCAGTTTCATCAAATCTTCCACCACACAATAGGTTGGTGTCAGTCAGAATCCGCTTCACCAGTTATTATTATTAGCCGGACGCATTAATTGAGTGGTCAAGGCCGAAGAGAATGATTATAATTATGTAATTAAAATTCAATTAACGTTATCAACACTACTTCCTAGAACGTATAGTTAAACTTTCAAATGTATATAACTTCCTCGTGTACTATATCAAGTTATGTTTTAACCACGCAATATAGGTACCGTATAAGATCCCCGACCAATACTCCTTCACTCTGCGATCCACATATTTTAATAAATACAACATACCTTAGGTACTAAGACAGTATAAGCATAATCAGCCTCTAATGTCCCACTGCTGGAACACAGGCCTCCTCTCTGTGAAAGGGAGTGGGCGGTAATCTACCACGCGGGCCCAATGCAGGTTTGTAGATGTCACATGTCTTCGAATTTTTATTCTAGGACACGCCAGTTTCCTCCGGTACTAACACTAAATAAGCCCCAAATACATTATGCCTGTAACTTGCACTGAAGTAACTTCTGATTAGTGAATGGCTCAATGGAATGCCAGCTGATCCACGCTTGGCAAACCAGTTGGTGTTGCAGACAATCTCCTGACAATGTTATTAGCGTCCTCCTGTCTGCTAACAACGAATCACCAAACCGACTTCCTAGCCTGGCCTACGGGGTAAATGCGTAACACACTTACAATGGCATCGCATGGCATTTTGAAGATTCAAAAACATTAATTTTGTTATTTAGGCTGTAGCAGATGAACTTTTCATACTTCAGATACAATGGTTTAGGAATTTCCTTCAAAATCTTTCGGATTGTGATTGTGATTGATTGTGTGACAGTGTTTCGCAATTGGGGTGCTGGTTACCAGGGTTTTCCCGCTGTTATCCTTCATACCAAGGGTCATAGGGGGTCCTTTTATCACCAGTGCTTGCCCTCGCTGATATGAACAGTTCGCAGCGGGAACAAACCCATTGTTTGAGGAAAAGCTTATCAAAAACTGATACACGGCGGTTACGTGTTTCCTGTTTCTGATGCTGTTGTTGTAGTGCAGTTATCGCTTATGGTAATCGAACATGGGTATTTTTGGGTTTTACCCAAGGTTTCCTTGTTTTAAATAATTTTTATTTTATCCTGCTTATTTCAAGTGAACGCTGTTTTTACCTTTCCTGTCTGATAAAAAGGGTAAAGCCGATTGTGGTTCGGGTGTTTTTAAAGATATTTTAGAAGTATACTCACTTGCAACTGACAGAATTCGATGTTGAATTCAACAACGAAACTGTCAATGATAGAGTGAGGGCGGCCGTACACGGACTGCTCGAGCAGTTAACGGCTGAGCGATGTACATGGACCGCTCGAGCGGTTGGCGTCGACTGCTCGAGCGGTCGGTTGTTGACTGCTCGAGCTGTCGCTACCAACCGCTCGAGCTGTCACTACCAACCGCTCGAGCAGTTGATTTTCTACCGCAGTCGAGTCGAGTCAAGTATTCTGACGAGAAAGAAGCACTGAAAAGAAAGAAAATACATTTATTCAGCACAGACTAAAACTGCTTTTGATGCTTCTGCTCAAGCGGAGACGACAGAGAGACAGACAGAAGCCGCGAAGTCACAAGGGAAGGGGGGAAGGTCGCAGAGCTGTCGACTGCTCTAGCGCAGTCAACGGCTCGAGCAGTCGGTGTATGCCTCACGACCGCTCGCGAGCTTTCGACGGCACGATGGAATTTCGTCATGCAGTTGACGGCTTGAAGCGGTAGCGACTGCTCGAGCACGGCAGCGAATGAATGACTATAGTTCACCGCGCGGTCGCGGCTTCAAGCAGTCGGTCTCTACTGCTTGAAGCAGTGCGTGTACGGCCGCCCTAAGAAAGGGGAAAGATTATACTCGGATTGTAATTGGTATTAATCAACAAAATGATGTTTTAAAGGGACCTTGCAATTTGTCTAACAAAATTAGGGCACTCTACAAGGAGTTTTATTATCTACTACATTGGACTTTTGAATTACCTATATACTCATATATTTTTGAATTACGCAGTAACTATGTAGTCTGTTCTCAGCGTTTCGATGGCAATCTAAATGGACTCGGCCCGGAATTCGGCTACGTGTTAATTGGCGCCAACACTAGCGTCCATCAGTTCCTGTAACGTGTAGCTGACAGGAAACAATGGCAATTGGATTCCCATCATGTCCAGTTAGCTGCACGTTTAGTGAACTCTCGTGTGTAGTAGGTACTTTGACCGAAATTTCTTGATCCTTATCAAATACTATCAAAAGTAAGTCATCTAAGTATACCTCCACCCACAACAGAACAATAGGCAGGCCATCGACTTGAACTGTCTGTCTCATTGTCTCGATATGTCTCGTGACTTCAGAATTGAACTAAATTCGACCTTCAAGATGTTTCTATAGAGTTATGACCGATTTTATTTGTTTTTCTTGCGGATTCATTTGGGGACATCTATTGGTTGATCTATGTTTAAGTCTGATTTGTTAGAGATCATGGTCGTGTGTTTAGCAGCAATCCCAATAGGTACTGCCAAGATACTGGTTTTTAATCTATCAATGAAAAAAATTTGTTAAAATTGTATCTTCTTCGTTGTTTATTTCTCGACGGCATGTGAAGCCAAGTCAGAGCCTCATGGGTGGCTTTAAAACTCTGACACCAGGTTAGTCGCTAACCACACGAAAAGAAGGAGAAGATCAAGGACGGAAATATTTATTTGATTTTCCAAACATAAACATGGTAAATGGTTTTTTATTTTCTTAATAGAAAATGTCCAAAGTGGACTGCCTCGTTGGTCTTGTGGCCGCAAACGCTGCTGCTGAGCATGAAGTCCTGGGTTCGATACCCAGGTCGAGCAAAGTGTTATTGGGTTTTTCTATCAGGAATTTATCACGGCCGCCCCGTTGATGGCAATAAGCTCGCCCCCTATACATGGGACTTAAACATAACTGGCGAAATGTGAGTGTACTGTAGGTACATCTCTGCCCAACCCTTTGGGGAAACAAGGCGTGATTTTATTTATGTATGTATGTAATATCTAAAGTCATGAATTTTAATAATGATTCAATGACAAACATTTAAATATTCGTATTCGTATCTTCATAAGTAACATGTATGGAAAACGATAGATAAACATGTAATCAATACAATATTGATCGTCTGATCTCAATGTTCCATACATAATTGAACGTTTTGAAAATCGAACACGATCCTTATGTCACACTAGCTTCCGCCCGCGGCTTCGCTCGCGTTGTGTGTCGATAAAAAGTAGCATATGTCCTTCCCCGGGATGTTAATTAAACCGTGCGTTAAATCGCAAAAAAAAATCAGCTGTTCCATACATTTTGTTGATTTAAGTGAACACAAATGTATGGAACAGCTGATTTTTTTTTCGCGATTTCAATGTTGGTCCCATAGAAAAAGTATATTATAGATGTCACCAAACCACTAGTTTCAAGGATAACGGTGTCTACCCTAACACCCAGTATATAGACGAATTTCCAAAAATCCGTTCTTAGTGCGCGCTTACGTCATAATAACAATATTTGTGCCAAATTTCAGCCCAATCCATTCAGTGGTTTGAGCTGTGCGTTGATAGATCAGTCAATCAGTCACCCTTGCCTTTTATATATATAGATGAACAACATAGCTTACACTATCTGATGACGTCACTGACAGCACCTGGTCGTAAATTTTACCAACTATGTAGCTTCATAACGTAGGACACTCGGCAATACTGTAGCTTCACATCAGTGAAAGAATTTTCGATATCAGATCAGTAGTTCTGAAGATTACCCCCTATATAAAAACTCACACACTAAGGCTTTAGTAGGAGACCGTCACACAGGTACCAATGGGCGACAGAGACAACGCTCTACCATACTGAACTTATTCTAAATCTACATGTGATGACATTTTACGACCAGTAACAAGTAGGTGTAACACGACCTTTCAAAAAAACGAAAACACAGAATATTAGGTATAGATTTTCACGAAGCGACGCGCGTTTTAATTGTGGTTACCAAATGTACAAACACGCTGTGAATGTGTGTCAGACAGATTTAAAAAAATCTTTACTCATGATCTCTCGGTACCGTCCAAGACTATGGCGAAGTCGGAAGTGTGTGTGTGTGCGTTAGTGTGTTATGTGCTGACGCTACTCGTCTTAAGTCACATATTCTCAGCGTGTTTATACACTTGGTTACCATAAGTAAAGCGCGTATCGACTCGTGAAATAAAAATAATTTAAAATATTTACTGCGTTGTATGTGATCAATTTATATAACAACATGGTAGTAAAATAAAATAACAATAAAACAAACATAATAATTATTAGAATCGATTTTTGCATTCTGCAACGCAATTTTATGACTTGGTAACAGAAAAACGTGGAATTAATCCGCTACATAGATTAACGATAATACTTAGTATTTGAGATCGAGGTAAACGTGGATTGCTTCGCTCTTAATATGGTAGCTACTGGTTTTTATGTAAAATCCAATGGAAGCTATATTTATGCAGTTACTTGGAAATAATGACTTAGGTACTGTGAGTAAGTAAATATTTCCATGTAACTGCATTTTCATAAGTGCTCTGTCAAGATTATCTAAACAACGGACCCGCATGTTGTTTTTGGAACTTTATTACTTAAGAAGATTGAAATAACAAACGCACACAGTATATTTATGAACCTCCATTAATTTTGTCTAATCCTCTTGACGTGAAAAACGGTTAGCGACATAAGTCGGTGAAAAACAGTACAAAGTTTGTAAACATTTATTGAAGAGTAAAGAATACTTCAAAAAAAACGGCCAAGTGCGCAATGAAGGGTTCCTTAGGTGGGATGAATTTATCCTAAAAACAAACTTAACATTGTACTTGAAAAACATGTTCTCCCAAACATTCCAACAGCAAATCTAAGTTTGGACGCACAATATTGAAAGATTTACCATGTTATTTCAAGACCATAGACTTCTTATAGGTTTTCCGGGTAAGTAAAACTATTTTGGGCGGAAATTTAGAGTAAGTGTGAGAGAAACGTGCCGCCTCGATAGATGGGAGAGGGGGAGGGTTGGTAAACGCCCATTCCCCCCCGCCGGAGATACCTAGTTTATCCCATGGACCCCCATATAGGCATAAACTACAGAACGCCACCTGCTACTTGCACATCTCTGTACTCAGCGAGCCTGTGGTTCAGATATACCCAAAAGGCTTACATTTCTCTGCGTGTCCAGTTTAATAATGCCTACAGGGCGCTGTTGCGTCTGCCGCGCTTCTGCAGTGCGTCAACATTATTCTCTCGCGCACAGACGGCTTTGATGCCACTTGGCGCAAAAAGACAGCCTCAATGCTCAGCAGATTGCGTGGGAGCAGCAACAGCAACCTGAAGGTACGCAATAAGATGGTCAGCCCACTAGTGTGGAGCCTCACCCAGAGGACGAAGTCTCTCTTAGTTATTAGGTACTAACATAGTTTTTAAGCTCATACTAACGATATAAATGTAAATTTAATTTTTACCCGACTACGGCGAAGAAAAAAGGAGGGTTATGATTTTGATGTATGTATGTATGTTCATCTGTTCCCTCCTATCTTCTAAACCACTTATTACAGTTCGACAAATGAGGTATCGTTGGAAGCGTCTTGATAGTCCGCTGGTTATAGGCTATGTGACGTCACATTGAATTAAAAATGGAGCCCTCTAGAGGACATAAAGTCAGGAACTAAATAAAATATATTGTTTAATCGTACCATGTTGGGTATCAAATGAAAGGGCTTAATGAGCTCATTTCAAAAATATATATATTATAACCCCAACATAATTTAAAAACAATTAAAGTAATAAAAACTAAAACCCAACTACGACTAAAAAGGTATAAACAGGACACCCCAGACAGACTAAATAAAAATCCGGAGTCACACGTAATCTGTTCGATTTATGCCCTAACACGTGTGACTCCGGATTTTAGTTTTTATTAATGCAATGGATCAATGGTTGTCTAAAATAAATAAATAAATTAATTAATTATAGTAGTGATATCGCTAATCTCCCGTATAGTGCAAACACTTTCTTTCAGAAAAAATAACTAAGTTCTGACGCACCGTATATTAAGTATGTTTTCATCTTTATTTGATACATTTTCAAATTCATGTATTTAGAGCTTGCGGGAGTGTTTTCATGAATTATTACTTAAGTGTCCGTTATTCACCCGTTAACTAGGGTACAGACCCGTTTTTTTATTAACATGAAGGTAACTACATACGGTGACGAAATTGCTGAATATTATCCAAAAATATTCACTGAAAACGTTTTGAAATAACTTTGTGTTCTATTTTTGAAGTGACATTGAAAAACATGAGAGTACAGTTTGTGATAAGACATAATTTTGTAATTTTTGTAATGCAAATGTAAATTATTCGATCACGTCCTCATCCGTTGCGTTTTGCTAAATATTTACTATCAAGTTGTGGACATGCCGTCTGTGACCTTCATGAGGTTATTTACACTGGCCGTGGATAGATAGATGGAATACTCTTTATTATTATGTACTCCATACAAATAACAGACATAAATGCAAGCTGTGGAAAGCTGCGACTTAGGAGAACGAGGCTTATGTCTAGGCGAAATTCAATTTTTCTTACGTTTTTTGCTATTTGCAGGTCAGTCACAGGTTGTATGTTGATCTAAACATGATTCGCGGTCGTATCAAATATTTATTTATAGAATAATAATCATAAAAATCATCAATATAACTCTCTGAGTTTCATATAATCTTATTGAATGATTATTTCATGAAATCATGACATTTGAGGATTAATCTAACTCATGGACATCGACATAGACATCACAAAATGACGTTTCTCTTCTAAACATTTTATGTTCGAATCTCATCACTTGTGGCCGACACCACGAGTTGTTTAAACTTGAAGTTATTAAACATGCCTTTTCTATTTCTAAAGGTCAGCGTCATTTGCGAAAGGTCATTTGATATAGGAAACGACAATGCGACATATTTGTAAATAAACTTTTTATAAAAAAAAAAACCGACTTCCAAAAAAATAACACTCAAAACTGAAAAATAACTTTAATTTCGGAAGTCGGTGTCTTTGCTTTTCAATTTTCGTATTTGGCCACCGACTTCCGAATTTAAACTTATTTTTCAGTAAACTAAGTGGGAAAAATACGTAATATTGACGCTAAGTCAAAAACTACCCAAGCAAAGTTAATAAAATTTATATGGGACCACCTCGGAAGCATGACCTACCATACAAAAAAAGAATCATCAAAATCGATTCATAATTGGCGGACTAATCGCGTAACAAACATACAAAAAAAAAAAAACATACAGACGAATTGAGAACCTCCTCCTTTTTGAAGAAGTCGGTTAAAAAGAAACAATATTGACACATTTTCACGATAGGTGGCAGGAAACCATTAAAAAATAATCGGATTGTCGCTTGTCGCAGGCACCAGACAAAGTGATAACGATGATGGAAAAGGCAAAAATGTATAGGATAGGACTGACATAAGCTATCGAAAAGCTTATGTCAATCCTGTTGAAAGTCGTTGTAGAAATACGAAACGCTTTCGAAGCGATTGTCACTTGTCTAGGCCCTCTGGTTATTCAGCAATTTCTTTTTTTATTGCTTTTCTCCCTTCCGGTTATATTTTCTAAAAAATACGTAATATTGAAGCTAACTCAAAAACTACGCAAGCAAAGTTAATAAAATTTATATGGGACCACCTCTGAAGCATGACCTACCAAACAAAAAAAGAATCATCAAAATCGATTCATAATTGGCGGAGAAATCGAGTAACATACATACAAACAAAAAAAAACATACAGACGAATTGAGAACCTCCTCCTTTTTGAAGAAATCGGTTAATAAACCTAGATATTTAGCATCTGACAGCCCTAGCCACCTATCAGGGTCTGTCTACATGCTGCTTCTATTTCCAGCATGACTTTGACCCAACGGTCTCGAGGTCTGAGGGAGTGTCACGCTGAGTTATGACAAGAGGACGTGACCAGGATGCTGGAATACATAAGACGCAGAAGATGTATTTTTAGATGAAATGTTTGTGTAAAGAGGTTCGTATTTGTGAGACGCAAAAGGACTTCCAAAGTCAAAGTGGTATAAAAATAACTTGTTTTTACTTTCGAATGTATCGTTTTTTTTTCTTTTATTTCAATCGAATAAAAGGTAATAAATCCATCTGAGTATGTAGTTCAAAATGACAGACTAAAAATTTGATACCAATTATTTGTCTGTCATTTTGAACTACATAATTAAATGTCAGGCGGGTTTTATTATTCGATTTAAACTTTACCATATTAATATTAAGCAAATGCATTGCACTTATTCTTCTCTCAGTTTTCTTCTTAACTCTCACTTCTCTAGAAGGATATACCTAATTATATTTATTCTTATTCAAAAATTGCTTTTTTATCCAATAATAATTATTATCTACACAAGTAATTACCAAACGAAACCAAACAAAATTATAGACGCTTTTCAGACTATACCGCTATTAATCTTATTTCAGACAAAAATGTCGACTTTAAATTAAAATCAGACCGTTTGAATGTCATTGTAATGTCGACAGTTGACATTCAACTGGTGTCACCATTCTATTGTTTTAACTTCTATTCATTTCATTACTGTAGGTATTTGTTTAGTCACTAAATAACTTATTCTGAGGTTGAATTACCTCATAATGTGTGGGAATGAGAATCTTGGTTTTACCAGAACAAAAAGTGTAATTTAAAATAGGTAGCTTAGTTAATAAAGTGTATAAAAAGAGTCAATATTAATACTAAAGTAAGATTATCGTAACTTCCTAACTGATATTGCACGAAAATGACTTTGTTTGTTACGCTTTCACGCTAAAACGGCTGAACGGATTTGGATGAAATTTGGCACATGGGTAGACCATGACCCGGAGAAGGACATAGGCTATTTTTCATAATCCTGAATCGCAGATGAAGTCGTGGGCAATAGCTAGTAAATAATAAAAATAAACTAGAATCATAGTTTGTGGCGTTTTATAGTTGCTGCCTTGGGAAAAGATGTCAAGTGACGTAATGTGTTGTTAAGATTAGTTGTTAGAAAATGTTCAATATTTTCTCTATATTGATGTTTTTTAATGTTCCCACTGCTGGGACACAGGCTTCCTTTCTACTAGAGGGAGTGGGCTGTAATATACCACGCGTGGCCAGTACGGGTTGGTAGATGCCACATGTCTTCGAACGTTTGGTTCTAGCTAGAACATGCCGGTTTCCTCACGATGTTTTCCCGGTCGTCGGCATAGGCCATGCCGTCCTTTCGACGATACGTTTGTGTAATAAAAATCACATAGAGGTTTCATCCTATTTACAGAATAAACAATTTCATTTCATAGGTAACCTAGCCTTTGGGTAAATTGAACCTTTTGGCCTAACAGGTAAGTCGGTCATTACCTTTTTAATTGTTTGTTGTTGTACTACATTGATATTTATTTATTTAAACCACAATTATAACACCTACAGAATACTTAAACATCGTAATCCTAACTAATATTATAAATGCGAAAGTGAATTTGTTTGTTACTCTTTCACGCTAAAACGGTTGAACGGATTTGGATGATATTTGGCACATGGGTAGACCATGACCTGGAATAGGACATAGGATACTTTTTTTTCCAGATATTCCCACGGGTTTGGGACTTACGCGGGTGAAACCGCGGGGCGCAGCTAGTAGTGCATAAATAAATACTAATTTTTGCACTGACATTAGTGTAATAAAAATCACATCTAGAGGTAAGTATGTTTAAAATGTTACTATTTAATTTATTATTGTATACGAAATTATGACTAAATACTTACTACCTATTTGTTTATGTGCCGTTTTCATTTATTGACATTTTATTTGGCATGAAATTGTGACATGTTATTTTCTTGACTTTATATTTTTATTTTTATTTTATTAATGCGACATTATGATTACCTCAACAAATTTTGTATGCCTTCTGGCGGGACATAGTATGGACCAATATTTCTTTGTAAAACACCTGTATATTTTATTTTTTTTATTTTTTTTACCCTATGTTCACAAAATTAATAAATGAATTGAATTGAAAAATTGTATTCTCGCCTCGCCGCCAATATCAAACCTTTAGAAACCACAATTTTTTTTCATCATTTGTTGTATTTCATAAAGTATGGGTCACGGATACCCAATTAAATACAAGATACACAAACACATACATACATAAACTCATGCCTTCTTCTCATGGGGGTAAGCAGAAACTACAGAACACCACCTGCTACGATCCTTACATACTTCTTTTCCTTCGTTTACGTTCATACATCGGTATGCAAGATCAGGTTCGTAGTACGTGCAACAGACGCCGACGTGCGTGTGGACGTCGGCGTCTGTAGCGCGTACTACGCACCAGAGGGCCCAAACAAGTGACAATCACTTCGTAAGCGTTTCGTATTCCTACAACGACTTTCAACAGGATTAACATAAGCTTTTCGATAGCTTATGTCAGTCCTATACATTCTTGCCTTTTCCATCGTCGTTATCGCTGATAGAATGTGCCTTTGTCTAGGGCCTCTGATCTTTCTGAAGATCATCACCAACCAATAAGGTCTATATATGTCCTAAATACAAGACATGTATTAATAACAACATGGCTGCCTATAATTAGGACAGGAATGTGTCAGGTGCACAGATATCAGCTGCTAGTGAGTGAGTGATGGGCTGTCAACAAATCGTTTACAAACACTACTTACTACACAACAGGCGTGGGATGGTGCGACTATTTAGAGCGCGCGATGAGCATTTCGCATATTGTTTTTCAACGTCATAATTGTCAAATATATACTTGAAATTCTTGTAAAAAAAAATTCAACAGATCAACAAAACACATGTCCTCCGCCATCCGCATCCACTCTGTCCCAGCTACCGTTTTCGGGCTGGTCATATTTGTCGCGAATCATATTTTAATCAACATACAACCTGACACTGACCTCAAATTGCGGAAAACGTAAGAAAATTTGTATTTCGCGGGCTACCCTAGCGCATCCCCCTTTCTGAAAACGCTACAGCTAGCATATTAAAAAGGTCAAAATTAAATTAGAAACTATACCGAAAGATGAGTTTAAAAAATGTATTTTTTTTGTTTTATGTTATACTATATACTATCTGCTATATACTAGCTGCGCCCCGCGGTTTCACCCGCGTAAGTCTCGATCCCGTGGGAATATCTCGTAAAAAAGTATCCTATGTCCTATTCCAGGTCATGGTCTACCCATGTGCCAAATATCATCCAAATCCGTTCAGCCGTTTTAGCGCGAAAGAGTAACAAACAAACTCCCTTTCGCATTTATAATATTAGTTAGGATTACGATGTTTAAGTATTCTGTAGGTGTTATAATTGTGGTTTAAATAAATAAATATCAATGTAGTACAACAACAAACAATTAAAAAGGTAGTGGGTATCGGGATAAAAAGTATCCTATGTGTTAATCCAGGTTATAAACTATCTGTTTGCCAAATTTCATCCAAATCCATTCAGCCGTTTTTGCGTGAAAGAGTAACAAACATCCATCCATCCATACTAACAAACTTTCGCGTTTATAATATTAGTTAGAAGTTAGATTAGATTAGATCTTGTGAACGTCTGTAGAGTTTTTCTAGCTAATTCAATATAACCCCGTATACTGTTGTGCATCCTCTTGATGCAATCCTATTAAGTTACGATTGACAATCGAATGCCAAGAAATGATTTACCTGCAAATTAAACGCTTTGTTCACAATAGAACAATAGATCAAACAAAAGAACTTAGTAGTACATTAGGTAATGATATTGATGAATGAATGTTCGCGTAAGTAGCTTTGTTTTTTTTTTACATAATTTTAGAGGCAATTCTTCCTTATCAATATCAATCGACAAATAAGTAAATATTTGTTGATTATAAGAAAAGTAAGTTATGCACGATGTACCTGTAAGCAATTAGTACACTAGTCTATAAGTATTGGATCTATCTTATATCTTTGTATCGGTGTATTCTATTGTTGGTGAGCCAAAGAAAACAAATAAACAATATAAAAAATATGTTCTTCATCTGCCTAGCCTTTTCCCAACTATGTTGGCGTCGGCTTCCAGCCTAACTGGATGCAACTGAATACCAGTATTTTACATGGAGCGACTGCCTATCTGACCTCCACAACCCAGTTACTGGGTAACACAATACCACTTGGTAAGACTCTCTGTCGGACTTTTGGGCTTCTGACGACCCGAAACGATTGTAAAAGATCTACGAATGACAGCCGGGACCAACAACTTAACGTGCTTTCCGAGGCACGATGGGTAGCTTTACATAACTGTAAAATCAAATCTTCCTTGTGTTTATAACTATTGAAAAACAGTCGACCATTTTGTTTGATATTTATCATGTTTCTTTTTACTTTCTACCTTTATGCGGGGTTATCAGGCCAGACCTATTGTATAGCAACAGCTGCCTAAATAATGGCTGACGAAAGAGGGAAGCCAGATGTTTTCATAACACATCGCCTTTAATCCTTTAAGAGGTAGGCTTTAGTGCAATCACATTTCGGCCGCGAACCTATTGACATCCGAGCTGATGCAGACAATTTTGAAAAGAGAATCTCAATCTTTCTCCCGAGTTTGTTAGCACGGCCCGGTCGGCCCTATTGCATGAGACATACGTAACTACTCATACACACGAGCGAGCCGCGTACTGCAGAAGCAACTGCAGTGGCAACTGCAGCTGTCGACACTGGTCGACTGCCACACTCGGCCACAGTCGGCCACAGTCGGCGGCTGTCGTCGACAACGTGCTGCATTTGAGCAACGTACTCAAATACAAGACCAGCAGGTATAGTACACCCACATTTCGCCAGTTATGTTTAATGCAGTCAATCAATCTGCCTAGCCTTATCCCTACTATGTTGGGGTCGGCTTCCAGTCTAACCGAATGCAGCTGAATACCAATATTTTACATGGAGCGACTGCCTGTCTGACTTCCACAACCCAGTAACTGGGTAATATGATACCCCTTGGTAAGACTGGTTGTCAGACTTTCGGGCTTCTGACGGCCCGTAAGATCCACAAATGACAGCCGGAACCAACGGCTTAACATGCTTTCCGAGGCACGGAGGAGTCTCGGTTTGTAAAGATGGTCAGCCATCGACGGAACAACCCCGGCAAGTGTAGCTTAACCTGATAGATCGACCCGTGCGGCTGTTATTAGTATTACTGAGCCACGTGCTCCTCCCGTGTTATGTTTAATTCAGTAATAGACTAAAGTTCAGAAATCATTATATTGCATCCACTACACTGCACCAACAAGGCATGTTTGCATTAACGAGAGTGACTAAGCAGAGATTATAGTTGTGTTGAACGAGTCTAGACGTCTAGACTTAGGGTTTTTTAATTAGATTCAAGCTGTGATTTTTAATTAAACTGGTAACTTGGTATGTAATAAAAGGTCAGACAAAAAGGTTTAAGTTGACTATTATTTTTTTATTTATAAAGGTAAACACCTTCCGTACCTAAAAAAATACAAAAAAAAATACAAAAATGTTTATTTCATGCAGTGGAGCAGTGGTGGCCCAGTGGTAACGGCCACGACTTACGAGTTGTAGGTCGTAGGTTCGAACCCTGACAGGCGCTTTACTTTGTGTAAATTATTTCATCGACACTGCTCTCAAAAACGGTGAAGGAAAACATCGTGAGGAAACCGGCATGTGCTAGAACCAAAAATTCGAAGACATGTGACATCTACCAACCCGCACTGGGCCCGCGTGGTGGATTACGGCCCGGTCCCTCTGACAGAGAGGAGGCCTGTGTCCCAGCAGTGGGAACATCATAGGCTGATTATGCTATGTTTATGTTGATTTCATAAAAACTGGTTTACAATATTGTTGCTGAATGGCGCCTTCTTTTAAGCAGATCCTATATAATAGACCTATATATATAAAGAGACCTATATAATATTACATCTATAAACTGTTGCAAACATATTCATATTCTTTCCAATTATAATCAAAGAGTTAAGGTACAATATGACAATAAAAATGGTCGTTTCACACTGCATTTTTACCAAATTTTTTGGGGAAAAAAAGGTTTTGTTTATTTTCTTGCTAGAGAAACTTATTATTCCTATTTTCTAGTGCTTGACCGATACGAACGTTTTAAAACTTGAAATGATTTTTTTTTTCAGATTTATAATTACAATTTCTGCGAAACTTCAGGCCAAGGCTCCGAGATGAGCTGAATGTTTTGACAGAAAATTGGCAGCATTTCCTGAACAAACTTCAATTTACCGTTGACTAACAATAAGATACTACTTAATGGTATATCAATAAGGGCGACAATTTCACTTTAATTGGTTTTTTGATGTACTTTTAGTGTAGCTTTGCACTTTGAAAGGCGCTTCGTGACTGTCTGAGATTATTTTGCTGAAGGAGTGGCTATTTTAACTTAACAGTGGCGAAATATGGAACTAAAATGAAAAATGTACTGAATTGGACAGATTGCCCTTACAACTAGCGCCACCCTGAAGTGTCGAGATATTTTGGTCACGGGATGAATGCTTTTGCAATGAGTTGTATTTTGTTTACTGTGAAGAAGTGGCAGTTGATTATAATTATCTGTTACATTTTTTGGTGTTATTGTTACGTTGAGAATTTTATTTCTAAATATAGTGTAAGTACCTACATAACAATTAGACGGCGTTGTTTTTTGTTATATTGATCTTTAAATAGATCGAAGATTAGCTATGAATCTATGATAGGCTAAAAGCCAGAACCACATAATTTTGTAAAAACTAAATTGTCAAGTAATTTGTGGGCATTATTAATTTTAATTTGTTTGAAATGACATGAAATGTTTATTTACCTAATGAGACCAGGGGTAGACAAATGTATAAATCCACAGCCCACAGCTTGCTGGTGATCCTACACAATTTCGTCCTGGGTTCGATTCCCAGGTCGGGCCAAGTGTTATTTTGTTTTTCCGTCTGGATTTTTTCAGTAACAGCCCAGAATCAGGATTTGTGCCGGTTGATGGCAATAGGCTCGCCCCCTATTACATGGGACTTAAACATAACTGGTGAAATGTGGGTGCACTATAGGTACGCCTCTGCCTAACCCTTCGGGGAATACAGTGATGTTATGTTATAATTATACAGGGTGTAAAGGTAAACACCGTTGTCACTCAAACCATGGGCAACTACCCAACTTTAATATAAAAATAAATGACCAAAAACAACAAAAAAAAAACATTATTTTCATTAAAAAGATTTTAAAAAGTTTCTATCCGACACCGTGCTCTAGCGAAACAGCTGACTGACTGAAGGAGGGGTCGCGCTCGCGGCCGGTCACGACCCGTACCCCCCGCCCGTTTTGAGACGCAAGTTCGTGGCCCTAGCGTATAGGGCAACGAACTTGCGTCTCTTGTGGTAAAAGGAATATTAAAAAAAAAAAAGTTAATGTAATTTTCCATTGATTTTACGTTCTATAAATGAAACCAAACCACTGTTTGCAAGGATAACGGTATTTAACCTAACACCCTGTATAAGGGCAACGATTATGTTATAAGAGCTCTTTATATAACACAATCGTACAATGTAGGAATAGCATGAACTAATAATGAAAATAACTGTTTACAATAACACCTAAATTGCATTGTTTCCAACAATAACAACAACAATGGACAATATTTAAAACAGGATAATTTTCTAGGATAATTTCCATTAGGTACAATACAGAACTAAGTTATTGTTGGAAAAGCCGCAGAGTTGTTTGACCTCTTCGAGTTGTTTGGCAAATAATAGGCCCCAGTCTGCGATGGAGGTCAATCAACACCGGGAGTTCAAGACAATTATAACATTTACTCGGCTAAAACGAATGAGAAAGAATTTGTTCCAAAAAAAATCTGAAACGTAGGACGCCTAGCTTCTCACACGAGACTTTAGTGAAGGATGCCTAACGTAGCAGCTAGTTAAATATTAAAATAAATAAAAAGTGTTTATTTCTCACCACAAGCCAAAAAGTACAAACAATATTACACACAAGCCATCGATTTTTGGTTGTGGATCGCTGGTGCCTGTGGTAGGCAGTAATACCTGTAATACAGGTCACCAGGTCCCCACCTGTTTAAAGTTACACATACACAGCTAGTCTACCTTCTGTGGTCTATAATGAACCTACTGTTATACATAATCGGGCTTAGTTCCAAGTCTGGTGATTATGTCATATAGCAGTGAGTACCTAACGTTCATCAGAGGCCTCTGAGTCGTCTGACTGCATATGGCTAGCTGAATTTGCATGCCGCAAGGTAAAATGTATCGGTACCGTTATTATAAAAAATCCATCTTATCTGTATACCTACATTATAATCAAATAAATGATTTATGTTTCTTTGCATACATGATTTTTATTTCTATTTATTTCTATGCAAAAGGCATGGAACTTTACCTCCACATCGCTGTCGCCAAAACGTTAAAAATTGATTTCAAAACCGCCAACCCATAATTATGTAACTTTCCCAATTTTTTAGAAAACAATTCAGCGGGTTTACAATACCTACGCCTCTGCCCTACCCTTTGAGGACAGGCGTGATGTTATGTAATACAGTCACTGATAATATCCGTTTCAGTAAAAAAAATCAAACAATTGACAGCGCTCCATCACGTGCACGAGACTTGGTAAAACCTAATTAAAAGGAATCGCGTGACTTTAACTAACAAAGGAATAACTTCTAAAAGAAATCTCGGGTTTTTCGCCTTTTTACTACAAGCGAAGGTATTTTTATGAGATTTATTATAACATTGTACCAGAGAATCAATTTTCACGCCTCCCCCTTAAGACCTAGCCCATTTTTAGGGTTCCGTGACCAAAGGGTAAAACGGGACTCTATTACTAAGGCTCCGCTGTCTATCTGTCTGTCCGTCTGTCACCAGGCTGTATCTCATGAACCGTGATACTTAGACAGTTGAATTTTTCACAGATGATGTATTTCTGTTGCCGCTATAACAACAAATACAGAATAAAAAAAATATTTAAGTGGGCTCCCATACAACAAACGTAATTTTTTTGCCGTTTTTATAGATAATGGTACGGAACTCTTCGTGCGCGAGTCCGACTCGCACTTTTTTATATATATTCGGATAGCTCATGACCGGTTTTTTATATATTATATATTCGTATAGCTCATGACCGAAAGAGGTGCCATAAAGAATATGAATTAAAAATCTCTTCGTCCGACGTTCGGCGTGGTAACACGTCGTGTTCGGGTTCGCGACAGGTCAATCGTCATCCTGAGGATCTCGTTGAGAGGTAAAACACGTGTCGTGTTTTCTAGTGTGTGCCTCTTAGTCTGTGCTAAATAAATGTATTTTCTTTCTTTCGACTTATAGGGTTTTTATGACTCATGAGGAATAGTTAAGTGGAATAGGTTACTAAATATATCTACGTCTATAGTATTTTATAGAGGATTTCCGCACGCCTGAATCAATTATGTATTAAAAATCTCGACTAATTCAAAAGTTATGCAACAACGCGACCGGGTATTCACTCGTAAGAATACAATAAATGAAAGGTTTTTAGACTGACGTCAGTTGTTTATCAGAGACACAAGAATCATGAAAATCTACGAACGATTAACAAAATAATTAACCGAGTTAATCTTTTAGATTGTAACTGATACTAGAATTATCTGGGTGGTGAACGTTTTTGCGTGGTAATTTATTGTGGCTGGAGCATTTTATTCGCGCTAAGTTAACTTTGGGATTTCCAAGTAAATATAACTAGGCTTTCTTACAAAAGTGACATTCTATCAGTGATAACGATGATGGAAAAGGCAAAAATGTATAAGACTGACATAAGCTATCGAAAAGCATAAGTCAATCCTGTTGAAAGTCGTTGTAGAAATACGAAACGCTTTGGAAGCGATTGTCACTTGTTTAGGCCCCGTGCAAGCGACCAAGTGTAATTGAACGGTACTCAACCCCGTTCAATTAGCCTGTCCTCGGGAAATCTGGACCAGCTTCATCGTTTTGGTTACCTGACACCAGTTTTCCTTTCATTTCTATCATTGCTTTGCCAGTACGACGGCAAAGCCGAGACAGGCCGAGACCTCGACTTCATTCTGACTACTCGTAAACGTTACCCTGTATTCCAGTGCGAAGATCAGTGTAATAAATGCATCGGGTGCCCGAAAGTCTTAGGAGCACCCGAATACGGGCTAACGAACCGGTGCGCCTTAAATAAGCAGTTGGTCCGAAGATGAGTGATCATTTTTCACAGGTTACCAGGTTATAGTTTTAGCGGTATGAGGAAAAAAATAAACAGGGTGTAAAATTCACTCATGCTCTATAGAAAAGGGCGGATCCTCCAACCAGACGGGTGTTGTGTCAGGCGGGCAACTGCCCAACGATTGATGTTATAATCTTGTATATATTTCCATCGCGCGGTAAACTCTAATTGCACGATGCAGGATTTTTATGTTACATCAGGATTTTTGTGTCACGTCAGGTCTTTGATACGTAAATAGCATGTGGCGGTGTAGATACCGCCACATAGTCATCAGCATATTGTTTAGTGATATTCAGCAGAGTCTATTCATTTTTTAAACTCAACACTTATCAAAATTTTGTTTCAGTGCGGTTTGTGGAAGTGCGCAGATGCGGTTCGGTCAAGTGCTGTTGAAATCAGTGCTCTTAGTTGAATACCTCACCTACCTCATCCGAGTTGAGAAAAAGGTTACACGTGCACAATAAAGGTTTTCAAATACCCTCCGTAACAAAACGTCTTAAAACCAAATAAGTCCTATTAACAAAACGACTCATAATCAAAACGACACTTTAGCAAAATGACTTATTCGCAAATGGTCCTATTAGCAGAACGTCCTACTTGTAAAGTACAGTAACACTGTTATATCACTATACCTACCAAAGAGAACAAATCGTAGGTCCCTAGCCAGTTAACTCAAGTAAAATCGCACAGCACAGCTTAGCTATGCTTTAACTCAAGCCAAGTCTAGTCGAGCAGACTGCCTTAACCAGCAAAACAATAACAATCCTCCGGCACATGTACCGTCCATCACGTGCATACTTAACTGTCGCCATGACGCATCGGACGTGGGACTCAAACAATCTAATCGAATAAAAACCGCTATTGTGCAACATCGTGATGTAACTAACAGCTGAAGGTTATTCGTATAGAAACTTGGAATTTATGCTGAATTTATGTTTATTGTAGTATTTTCCAGAGTAATCATTGATGTACATTTTCTGTTTTATGAATATCCTATCTACATAAGTGCCTGCTATACGGTCGCCAACCGCGTCCCGACAGAGGTGACCTTGGTGGTTTACAACAGTGTAGATGATGGTTTACTAGGTACCAAATTTGAAACAGCTCTGCCGCTGGTCGCCAACCTGTCAGGGACGCGGTTGCCAACCGACTTTAACTACGACGACGAAAGGTTTTAATTACGTTGTACAAAATCACTTGTGTATTACTATGCAGCGTTACAACTAAGGGAAAGAGTGTTTTCGATGAGTAATGGCACCTAAAGTAAGATTAAACCTAAACCCTGAAAATGGCCAGATTATCCTCGTTGTCAGTGCCCTGCTGCAGGTCTTCTGGCAACTTGCTTAATGCAAGACGGTCTTCTGTGTTGTTTTGAGCAAAGAGTCTTGAGCAAATGAAGCATTGTCTGCTCGGGCACTCAAGTTGCATTTACAGTCTAATTTTGAGATAGAGAAAGTCATAAGCATTTAAAGCACTTAAGGTGAAAGCGTCAGGGAAGCGTAATTTGCAGGTCAGCCACATTCTGACACGGACCAGCACATTAAAAAAAAATTAAGAAAATATGAATTTCGCGGACCACCTTAGAGCATCCTTCTTAAGTTCTAGGCTTTTTGGGTCAAAGGATTTTCAAAAGTGTATTTTTTCATTACATATTTACATAAATGTTACAATGGATCAGAATGTTGGGCCACAAAAGGTATGAATGAAAGGCAATGGCATGCAGCTGAGATAACATTCTCTGTTAAGAGGGATGTGTGGTGTTACACTGATGGATAGAACAAGAAATGAGTACATAAGAGGAAGTCTGAAAGTGGCACCGGTCACTGAAAAGTTGTGTGGAAATCGGTTGTCATGGTATGGGCACGTGATGCGAAGGAATGAGGAAAATGTTGTGAGGAATGTTTTGGGTATGAATGTCGATGGCTATAAAAGTAGGGGACGACCAAAGAAACGATGGATGGACTGAGTGAAAGATGATATGGCTAGAAAGGGGGTGACTACCGAGACGACGGCTAATAGAGAAATATGGAAGAAAGGGACATGTTGCGCCGACCACAAATAAATTGGGATAAGGGCAGGAGAATGATGAAAAATGATGTTACAAATCATTTACGGTGTATCTTTTCATACACGAAATATTTTAAGGGGTCTTTGTACTCATCATTATGAACAACTTTCACTATGGGAACCACACTGAAAACGCGAAAAAAAGTCTGCTGTTCCCTACATTTATGTTCGCATAGCCCGCCAAAATGTAGGGAACAGCTGAAATGAAATGAACAATGAAATGTAGGGAAGCATAATGATTAGTGCAATGACCACTTAAAATATTTCATGAATGAAAAGATACACCATATATACAGGTTCTGTAATGTGGAGTTGATAAGGAAAGGGCAGTTACAAACGGTAGGTACCGAGGAACAATTAAAAACCCAGAGATATGCCTGTCGCGCCCGCGCTTTCGCGTCTGTTTGCACGAGCCTATAAAATACCTAAAAAATACCTACCACCGCAAAATATAAAGCGCAATAAAAACTAACTATTTTTGTGGTTTCCACAATATGTGGTAAAAACTCAACAATTTAAACATTTCTGTGGTCGCTGTTTCTTATCACTCAGTTGGAAATCCCTGCGTAATACAAAACTGTGACATTGTTTATAAATATCATCTGTTATCAGAATACCTACTTTGATAACTTATTAAACTTTTGCTGATTAAAATTATTATTTCTATGATGACTTTTGGATGAATGGAAAACATTGTCTCATTCTCGCTATAAGAATTTGCTGTGGCTCTGTTCCGTTTGATTTTATTGATTGCAATTTAATAAGGCACTACAGTGACCACTTTTCTTTATCTTGAGTGTGTTCTCGGCTTTATTAGTTTCGTGTCCTCTGTATAAACGCAGCACTGATGGCAAGGCTTGGCTTAGAACAAGGTTTCTCAGTAAGAATAATTACTTTAATCAGTGTTTGTACAGGTACACTGTCTATCAAAGTTACTTGTGACATTCATGTGACAAGAGGGTCATCATATTACAACTTACCAATACAATGATGTATTTTATTAATGTATTGATTTATCGTATGTCGTAAATTATAGATATATCTTCCAAGACAGTTGATTATTCTGCCAGGGTTGCGGGGAAGTCCGAAAGGGATACCGGGACCTTGGCAATAGGCAACTGAAGGAACACGGGTGGGCTTTAGTCAGTAAAAGTCTGACACGCCCTCCCGCCAAGTCATTTGATGATTTCCTACCTTCACCTGACACCTTTATTCATAGACTAGTCACACGTAAACGAGGCAAAAGGAGTATGTAAGGATCGTAGCATGTGGTGTTCTGTAGTTTCTGCCTACCCCCTTGGGGAGAAGGCTTGAGTTTATGTATGTATGTGTCATCATAGTGATATATTTAATAGACTGCAATGATGGCGGCCACTTTTTGGCAGGACTTTTCTACTTATTGTAAGCTTAATAATTATAGTTTAGACAACACTGCAAAACGTTCTTACAGAGATATTAATTATTCCCTACTCCAAAAGCGGTTTTGACAACACCGGATTAAAAGATGGCCTCCAAAAGTTTTGGCGGGAAACCTGTTAAAATGGTTTTGACGACATACAGGAAAAAAAAATGGCCTCCAAAAATTTTGAAGGGGAAACCTCTTTGCAACAAATTTCGTTAGATATCCGGAAAAATTGATTATTCAAGCGTTATGTATAGTTTGTAAACGTGTCGTTAAAACGTATTAGTCAATCAGAAACGTAATGTTACTATACACGAGCCACGAGATGTGAATCTAACCGTGTATGGCTACACGTGTGAGTTTTATTGGAAAACTAGTACTTACCTACTTATGTACTAGTAAGGTAGGGTTTGGATTGTTGATTAATATAGCGGTGAATAGTTTGTTTGATTCTCATACACGTGCTAAAATTAAGAGAAAGCATACCGTATTTACAAAAGGGTGACTGTTTTGATTTCATAATCAAAGTCAATCTGCCTAGTCTTTTCCCAAGTATGTTGGGGTCGGCTTCCAGTCTAAACGGATGCAGCTGAATACCAGTATTTTACATGGAGCGACTGCCTATCTGTATACCACAACCCAGTAAGTGGGTAATTATGCTACCCCTTGGTAAGACATGGTTGTCAGACTTTCGGCTTCTGACGACCTGTAACGACGACCGCCTGCTGCAACATTGTTGGGAAAAGGCTAGGCAGATGATTATTTTGATTTGATTTGAGCTGTTCCTCCGTCACGATCATCATTATTTTTTTTAAAGTGGTTATGGGTTTCCGCGAGCGTAAATCTATACAGGGTGTAAGAGTGAACACCATTGTCACTCAAACCATGGGTAGTTGACTTAAATATAAAAATAAATGAACAACAAAAAAAACGTTATTTTCATTAAAAGATTTTAAAAAGTTTCTATCCGACACCGTGCTCGCAAGCGAAACAGCTGACTGACTGAGGGAGGGGTCGCGCTCGCGGCCGGTCAGGTCACGTCCCGCGACCTCCACGCGTGTTGAGACGCAAGTTCGTTGCCCTAGCGCATATATGAAAGGGCGAAATACTCGAGTGGTAAAATGTAATTTAAAAAAAGATAAAGTCGTAATTTTCCATTGATTTTACGTTCTATAAATGACGCCAAGCCACTGGTTTCAAGGATAACGGTATTTACCTTAACACCCTGTATTATTATGTAGGTACCTACTGTTTCCTCAGTAGGTGGCAAAGTTTATTGCGGCATCAGAGCCATTGTTCAGATCGTCAAGGATGCTGGTGAGCGGACATTTGGGACACTCCAGCACATAGAACATAGTCTAGCTGGAGGACTTTGTAATATCTTGATTTAAAGGAGTATGCTTGGAGTGTCTTGCCCGTTCTTCTCCATAGGGATCTACGTTTTGGATTGGCAAACTGAAACTGACCGACTCTTTGGCAATTCAAAAGTGCCTGTAAATTGTTTAATTAAAAAATGCGCTGAGTTGTTTTTTGAGTTCAGTTTGCAAACTGTAACATACTTAATAGGTACCAAGAAGTAAATACAAATCCAAGCTATCTGTACCAGCTAAAGGCTCGTACATACCGGCGCGATATAGCGGGCGCGACAGGCAGCGCTACCCTTGGCGCGCCATTAAGGAAGGAAGCCAATAAGAAAAAGTTAATTTTTGTGAAAGTGACCAAGTATGCCGATGGTCTTTGAACTCGTGTTTTGATATAATCGTTCGTGATTTAATTTGAAATCACACATTCCAACCTCAAAGATTACCAAAGCTTATGACTCACTTACAGTCAGCAAAACAAACTGAATGTTATTAATAATTTTGACACGTGCGACGAAACTGCGCGCGCGCAGCTCGGGTGTCGAATCGCCAATAATCACACGAACTTGTAGCTGACGCATAATATTTTGTAATAGTTGGAACTACTACATGATTATAAAATTGATTTAGCTGACATGGTACTTTATAGTGAGATGTTTTTTTGGAGTCCCGTGTCGAGTATTTTTCTTAAAAGGAGAAGTTTCAGAAGGTCATCGTTATTTTCACGTTTGAATTGGAAATAGTACATTGCCCTTTCCCTAATATCAAACAATGCAAAATGTATGGTTGTTCGTTATTCGAATATGTTGAAAATCACTATAGATGTGAACAAACAATCTACTTTTTTATTTAAGTTAAAACATGGGGTATAAATCTAAACACTAACTCAAACACAAGTAACTATTAGTAATATTAATTAAAACTAACTATACCTACAAATAAACAATTAATACCTAAAATATGGCGTCGAAAAATTCCTCCGCATCGCTGTCGGCTGGTAATGTACCCAAGAGACTGGCGGCATTGCCACGTTGAATGGCAATGCTTAGCCTCTGACCAAGGTAAAAGCCAGCCCTTGAGTCACGGGAAGTGTCAAACAGCCGTTTAGAGATTTCATTAAACAGACTATGAGCACTTGGGTTCTATAGATGTTGGTTCAGAACGTTCTCGGACTTTATTTCAGTTTTTGAATAAAGAATGCTAGAAACTGTAGGACGTGTCAATGACCACTATTTCCACGCTAAACGCGATTGGGGTTTAAATTTTTTTTATTTTTTTGTTCCCGGAAACCCAAAATTCATAATTTTTATTTCTTACACCTTCTCTTCATAATTGGATCCAATTAAAAAAGCAATGCCTTATAGAACTCTCTGCCAAAACATTTTGCATCTCCATATTTTGTCGTGAACCCTATTAAATGGCCATGGCAACTAACAATGTCGAGCAGTCAATTAATAAACACCGACTCGCTGCCGTAACCTGATTCTGGCGCCAGCGCCGCCGGCGCCGCTGTCAAGAGTCAGATTATGTCATTTTATGCACTTGTGGTGCTGACCTTACTGCACTACAGGTGAAATGAAATTATGTAATCGGTAAATAGTACTGTAACTTGGAGATTTAGATCAGTATAACACCATGTCAGTTTTTAACAATTGCTGTCAACATTTCCTTTAAAGGTAATTTGCCGAAATAAACTTTACGGGCTTAAGAACTGTTGTTTAGAGGACTTCTCAAAAAAATAAGCTTTATTAGGCTTTTTAGAAGAAATAATATGAAAAATTATTAGTTACTCAGAAAATGAAATCTTGTTGTAGGTAATCTTCATACAACTAAAGAGCTTACGCATTGAAGGAATCAATTTTTGACCATCGATTTACATCTCTGTTTATGACAAAATCAGGACATAGGTTCTATGAAAGGATTATATAAGTATGTAATACTACTGTATTGTGCTGTGTACTGTATTATGCATTTACTGTGATAGATACACCCAAATTGAAATTAACACGTAAAAAATGTGACGTTTCGTTGTGTATGTAATAAAACGTTAAGCCTTGAGAACCAGTTTTAAGCATTGTAGATAAGTCGTCGATTACAAACTCTCTAAGTATGTTCAATCGATATGTCTCGAGAATCAGTTTATAAGAAACCAATTTTTTTTTAGCGCTACATAAATGATTTTTATAGCTGTCAAAACACACTTCTTAGATTGTCGCGAGTCTAGTTACCGTTATTCGACTCTCGTGCTGAGTGTCGAATTACACATGTCATAAACGTATGCAGTTGTCATGCATGCATTGATAGCCTGCACTTACCTATATCATACGTCGTTGTTGATTTTTTGACACAGTTAATAAACTAGTGTTCTAAATCAAGTTTAATAGGAAAAACAAGCTGGTGTTGTGTTCCAAATAATAAAATATGGGTCAGTAAAATAATGTAGACCGTTGTCAATGCGTGAAGCATCGTCAAATCTCAAGCTTGACCACACACTGGTGCCGATTCTGTTGTTCACAAACTAAACTAAATTTAAGTTCAGTGCATCTTTTTCTTTCTATTTAATTAAGAAAAGGACAGAAGATAAATTTGAGTTTAGTCCTGTCAAACTGTCACTACTCCATACAAGTTTAGACGCGATTAAACGACAGGACTAAACTAAAATTTATCTTCTGTCCTTTTCATAATGAAATAGAAAGAAAAAGATGCACTGAACGTTAATTTAGTTTAGTTCGTGAACAACAGATTTGGCACCATTGTCTGGAAGAATTTTAGAATTTAGTACTATAAAGTTACTGTGAAAAAGTCGTCTATTGGTGTCATATTACTTATTAAGCACTAAATTCTGAAGTAATCTGAGGGTTTTGTCGGATTCCGACAAAACCCTCAGATTACTTCAGAATCAGCATTGACTAAAACTCCACAATAATCATGGTTTCTTACACCTTGTAGGCACATATCGTGGACTCTAATTGTGCAGTCGTCCCGAGACCCGATAAGAAATTTAACCGCCAGTGATCCTACTGTATCTACCTATTCTATGGCTGCAGTGTCATATTACGTCTATTTCGTACGCACTTGTCGCGCTGATGTTGTTGTGTTGCGTTTGCGCATGCTACCTAGTTAAGTAATCTCTTATCTTTTAATTGAAATCCTTGCAGTTTTGATTAATTTGAATGCGGGACACTATACCTCCACGTGTGGCGCTCATAAGCTTATATCCAGCACATTCTGGCCAGCCTGGTTACCAATTTGTTGACTTGCTTATTTTAGTATTAGTTTTTGCACGTATCCTTGAAATAATTACTACATGTATCTGGATAAAAAGTATCCCATAAGGTGTTTAGAGTTGTGTGTCCAACTTCATCTAAATTCGTTCAGCTGTTTTAGAGATGATTAAGTAAACATACAAACTTTCACATTTATTACATTCTACTAACTATCCGGTCCTGGAATAATAGGATCGTGTCGTGATATACTTGATAGCTTCATATAGCTTGAGTCACTAATCCTGTTCCTGTGGTATACAAACGATTTTTTTCATAGTTTTATTATATTTTACTTATTTATTTATATTAAAAATAAATAGTGTTAGTAACAATATTTTTTTTATAAATATGTTAGACACTGCCCTATCTATAGTTCTATATGAGAATCTCTGGTACAAGCTCAAAACCGATGTGGAAAGCTTGCAGCAGCGATTCACACATAAACAGTCCAGTCTACTCGCGATACATTGCGGTATAAAATACCTACCTGCTTACTTTTATTTATTTATTACTATTAATAATAAATAAATAAAAACGTGCCAAAAATAAACCCATAAAATTAGTAACCATAAAAAAATAATAACATCTTATCATAATCACTAACACGACGCACTTGGTGTATCGTAGTGACGTATATTACGATACCATGCGCCGGCGCAGTTACGCAACGAATACGTAACGATATAGTAATCGAGTTGATCTAATATGTAGGTAGGTATGTATTCATGTGTTTTTTGTCGATTATAATTGAAAGTAGATGAGCGTGGCAACGATGTTGTAGTTATTATGAGACTTCGTCGTGTAATAGACGGATTATAGCACTTCCAGGTCATGGGTTATTCCACTATGCTTATTTTTGACACGTCGAAATTTACTCATTAAAAAATAGAATATTTGTGCTGTTGCCCGCTATTTCGTCTACGATCCAGGATGAAAAGTAGCCTATGTTCTTATCCAGATCCTAGGCTACCTATTTGTAAAATTTCATCTAAATCCGTTTAGCCTTTTTAGCGTAAAAGAGTAACAAACAATAAAACTCACTTTCGCATTTTTAATATTTGTTAGGATAGTTAGGATTATCTTTCTTGGGATAGTTTGACTTGTGGGCCATTAAATGTTTTGTGTTTTTTGGGTGCGTTTGTGAGGATCCCACACACTGTCTATTCACGCGCTCATGAGGGGTCACCTGACTAGTTTCTCGAATGGAGCCCTAATTAATATTTAAGCTAGTCACACTGTGGAACTATTCGCGCGACCCTTATAGTAATACACGTGATTACAACCGAAAACAATATTCATAATCCATCTTACCAAATAATATAACTACCATCACCGTCATTTCAAGTTTTTCCACCATTTTGACAAATTACAGTTTTGCTAACCTTAGCATTATGCCAAAGAATTATTATACCACAGTTATAGGTATTATTATGCCAACAAAAGCTATGCGAAAACGTTATAACAAACAATATTCTGCCTTAAAATTTTATGCCAAGAGGATTCCCTTTTGCACCATACATTATTATTTAGCATGTTCATAATATGCGGTTAGTATCGCTTAGAAAAAAGGCCTTGGTTATTTAAGTTTCGGGCTCTAAAATCAATCACTGGTTTTCCCATAGTGCTGATAATGACAATAATAAACAACAAGTCTGGATGCTGTTGGTAATTAATTACATATCCTTTATCCTGTTACATATTTACGTTGTTATCTGCAGAATTTCCCATACTATGTAGGTTAGGTAATGTAAACATAAATTATTTCCTGTTAGGGACATACTGCACCGGGTACCTACACCACATAATACTGTGTGACAATCACAACAACTTGTATGTGTAGCCACATCACATGGGTAAGGCCACGTAGCGTAGAGGAAGGTTGAAAGTTGCGCCATTTACAGTTGATAGGGAATAAAATTAACATCAATTGAGTAGCTTAAAATTACTACTATTACCTATAGGTTACAAAATATTATTTACCAGTGAGCCCAAACTAGACAGTTAGTCTGTATCTTGGGGCTCGGGGTACGAATTCCAGAGTGCTTGGGGCTCGGGATATGAGTTCCCGAGTACTTGGGGCTCGCGATACGAGTTTCAGAGTACTTGGGGGCTCGGGGTACGAATTCCAGAGTGCTTGGGGCTCGGGATATGAGTTCCCGAGTGCTTGGGGCCGGGGTACGAATTCCAGAGTGGAGACTAGATAGATGATTTCAGTGCTGTATGGTGTACTTGCATATTTGTAATGTGCGTGTGCTAGCAGTGTGTGTATATAGGGGTGTTTGTGTATGTGTGCGTATTCGTACCCATTGTGCGTCGTTCTTGATTCGTGTTTCTAACTGCACACAAACAAAGGTATAAATTCAAGTGTATTAACGGTTTGCCCGTGCGCATTACAATTTAATCGGTCTCTATGAAATGGAGCACTATGTTTTATTTATTATTTCACAATATAAAACGTTTCTTGACACTATTGAACGTAATGGAAAGTTTTGAACGGTTAGCGGCCGATAAGTGAGTAGGTATGTAGGTATATAAACAAACTCGATATTAAAAACGAAGTAGGCATTAGGTACTTGTGTTTAATGCTCTGATAGCCCGGAGGTTAAAGGGTGATTGTCAAGTGTGACGATGCGGGTTTAAAACCTGGCTAATGACGTACGAAAACCGACCAAATGGATACGAAGGGTTCTGTACCGCCTTACAATATTTAACATTACATTTTTATATGTTAATTCAATATTTAACAATACTTTACTATACTATATTAGTATCCAATTTAAATTATCTGAATTCTTAAACAGCTACTTTATAGCTAGTTCAAAGAGAATTATACAACTTATAAACAAACGTTAGGTACCATCTATCATGTACCTAAAATATGTAGTTACTATAATTATTTCAAAATGTGATAATGAGACACGGTTCAGTATCATTATGAAATATTTACAAAGTAATTTAATCTAAAAATGAAACAGTAGCGGTCCAACAAGTATTTTAATCACCTAGTTCAAACGGTGAATGAAAATAATTCGGATGTTAGACATAAATAATAGTAATAGATGAGTGTAATGCCCTGAGATAGTGGCGTCATCTGGCGGATGACCATGACCGTCAGAGACATTGAGGATTGAGCATGAGCAGCTGTTATTATGGGTAACTAGCTGCGCGCCGCGGTTTCACCCGCGTAAGTGTCGATCCCGTGGGAATATCGGGATAAAAAGTATCCTATGTGCTAATCCAGGTTATAAACTATCTGTTTGCCAAATTCCATCCAAATCCATTCAATAGTTTTGACGTGAAAGAGTAACAAACATCCATCCATCCATCCATCCATACTTACAAACTTTCGCGTTTATAATATTACTTAGATTAGATCAATCGAAATACAAGCAATAAAGCACCCAGTATACTTAAAGTATGTTCAAATCGTTGTTTCCAATTAAACAAACAACAACTCTATACTTACTAGTGTCAATTAAGTTGATTTTAGAATAACTAGTACCTACTTCATCATCATCATCATTTAAGCAGAAAGACTTCCGCTGCTGGACATAGGCCTCCTCCAAGCACCGCCATTCTGTGCTTATCACATCCAGCGCATTCCCGCGGCCTACACCAGGTCATCGGTCCATCTTTTGGGAGGCCTTCCACGCTACGTCTTCCGATACACGGTCGCCTCTCCAGAACCTTTCGGCCCTATCGGCCATCTGTTCTGCGAGCAATGTGCCCTGCCCACTGCCACTAAAGTTTGGCAATACTTCGGGCTATGTCGGTTACCTTGGTTTTCCTACGGATCTCTTCATTTCTGATTCGATCACGCAGGGAAACTCCGAGCATAGCCCTTTCCATTGCCCTTTGGGTGACTTTCCTTCTAATGAGGCCCATTATTGTGAGCGACCACGTTTCAGTGCCATAGATCATCACTGGCAACACATACTGGTCAAAAACTTTTGTCTTGAGACTAGTACCTACTTGCTATTGATAATTCATAAGTTGTAGGTAGTGCAAAACGAATTTCATATGTAGATATTAAAGTATTTTTTCCAAAAAGTCATATTTGTTTACATTTTTGGAAACTAAATTGCAAACACGGTTATGGCAATAGGTATTGCCAGGCCCACACTTAAGGTTGATGCGCTAGGGTGGCCCGCGAAATTCAAATTTTCTTACGTTTTTTGCAATTTGCAGGTCAGTATCAGGTTGTATGTTGATCTAAATATTATTAGCGGCCGTAACAAATATGGAATTACAGAATTATAAACATTAGAATCAGCAATACAACTCTCTAAGTTCATGTAAGTGTATTGCATGAAAATTTCATGAAATCGTCAGTCAATACACTTACATAAACTTAGAGAGTTGTACTGCTGATTCTAATGTTTATAATTCTGTAAATCCATATTTGTTACGGCCGCTAATAATATTTAGATCAACATACAACCTGATACTGACCTGCAAATTGCAAAAAACGTAAGAAAATTTGAATTTCGCGGGCCACCCTAGCGCATCAACCTTAACCTTCAGAAACATCTGAACAATTTGCACTTATTTTTCTACATATAAACTCAAACCAAATAAAAAACCAAGACTGAGCGCTGTCATTAGTGACGTGAGGCCGGTTTCGTTAACATGTGTGCACTTGGTGAGGTGTAGTTTGATTGTATGCTTGTAAATGTGTGCGTGTGAGAGGTATGCACAGAGTGTAATTTTGGCATGCTTCACTGTATTGTTCGCACCGCCATGTCTTGGTTTTTTATTTGGTCTGAGTATATAAACACTGATACATGAATTTATATCGTTTACGTTTAGAAAAACGTAGCAAAAAAGGCATATTCCCAGTCGCGTTTTTTTTTCTATACGTACATAGTTAAAATCTGAGTCACAAGCATCGATCAACTACCTACTGCTTCCAATAAGTGAAATTATTATTTCCTTCACAGTAAAATGGAATTTAGTGTAACTACTTAGGTAAGTGAAAATGCTAATATAAAATACTGTACAAGTCATTTTTCAGATTCGCTAAACGAATAAAAATATACAACTCAAATAAAAGTTGAAAGGAGTTTTTATCGCGAACCGCACAAATCCTCCATCATTTAGATTAAAAAGCCACAAATATTACTGAAAATATGGATCAATCTTTACAAAACATGCTTTCACTAAAATATATAGTGACGTAAAAAAAAACTGTTTTTCTCGTTAAAATTGCATCACGACGCGTCCTCATCGCTTTTCCCCGAAATCTCACGAAGCGATGACCTAAAAACGCTGAAATCTTACTTCACGGAACATTTATTTCAGTGATCGACGAAAATAATAAAATTTGGGACAATACGTTATAGTTTTTAAACGATTTCACACGAACTGTCACGATCAAATAGCTTTAATATTTAATATTAGCACCGTATCATGAAAATTCGTGTAAATCGTAAAAATATAATTTATTAGAAAACGTAGGTCTCACGCTGTTTCTGTGAGGTGTATTCGTATTTTTAGATTTTCTTGTCTAGCGATGGAAAATTCTAGATGAGGCTTTGGCATGAAACGGCACATTTTCGACTTTCCATTGCCCTGTCAACATAACTCAACCAAAGAATACAACTATAGGTATACAATATACATATTTATAATAATCATCATCATTTCAGCCGAAAGACGTCAACTGCTGGACATAGGGCCCCCAAGCACCACCACTTCGACCGGTTCTGTGCTTCTCGCATCCAGCGGATTCCCGCGGCCTTCACCAAGTCATCGGTCCACTTTGTGGGGCGCCTTCCCTAACATCTTTCGTTACATGAATAAATCATTCATTCAGAGTTCAGACCACCATCCGACTAAAGCCCCATTTACACGATGCTCTTGCCTGTAACATAAGAAAACTGAAGTAATAAATAACTTGTACCGTGTAAATACTATTTAGGCGGTGCAAATATCCTGCCAGGGTTGCGGAATAGTCCGAAAGGGATACCGGGACCCTGGCAACAGGCAACTGAAGGAACACGGGTGGGTTTTAGTCAGTAAGAGTCTGACACGCCCTTCCGCTCCGCCCAGACCGGGAGAAGTCATATGATGATTTCCCACCAAAAAAAAAAAAAATGCCGTGCAAATAATCTTTAAATTTATTTAGTAAGGACTCCACCAACAAAATATAGTTCATAGAATCTCTGAGATCGTTGGTTGTGGTCCAACGCTTTCACAGCAAATGTCTAAGCTAGCTGACCTTTACCTAACCTCCTTACTAGCACTCCATTAACTCCTACTCACTGTTTATCGTCTATCCCAATTCCCATACTATGTGCTTCATTACTTCTTATTCCTTGTTTATCGTCTATCCCAAACAAGCATTGCCGAAGCTTTTCCACAAGGATTGACATGAACTCATTCAGGCGAGGATTTTTCCTTTATTTCCCCCGCGTCAGCTTCATCAAGGCGGATACTTATTTACAGATGTGGATTGCGGCGGAATTGTTTATTTTCCTCTCTGTGTCGGTAAACGTATACGAAATGAGTGTTTCCACGTTTCTTTGGGAATGTGGATTAAATTAATATCCGAACGAAATGATCCCTGCTTGAATCGATAAATGAAAATAAAGATTAGGTACTTAGTATCGAGATAAATAATAAAGTTGGTAACAGGATTATAAAAATAAAAGTTATAAAACTAAAACCCAACTACCACAAAAAAACAACTAAAAAGATATAAAAGACAGACAGGCAAATTAAAATATATGAGAATGTGGAGTAATGATGATTTGCTGTTGTGTGTGCATAACTAAAATCAGTAAACGATAAAGAAAGAAAATTATTTGATTTATAACTTGAAAACTTGTGAAAATTGCATACTACTAACTTTGGAAAGACGATGCCGTTTTCTTTGATAAAAAAAAATTAATCTGCCTAGCCTTTTCCCAACTACACAAAAACTTTGTCCGGTAATTTAGAAAATTAACCCTGCAGCTTTAAAAATCCTTTCACTTTTATTAAAGACAGTTTGGAATTTTTATATCTTGCTATAATAACTTCAAACTTCATAATCCATATTTATGTCTATGTATAATAATATTAATAATAGTAGTACTCATTATTATTTATAGCAGCTATGTTGCCCCTCTTATCTGCTAGCCTAGAAGCACAACCTATTATTAACTAGTTTAGCTTCAGAAAACTTGTAACCAATATATGAATATTAAAAGTGAAAACTAGTCAAACTGGTACCTACAAGACAAGGTGAGTTATAGAGCTATACTCCATTGGTTTAGGTCGTTAACTAAACGTAAACAAATCGTAAAAAGGTTTTTTTATAGATGACACTTTCTTGTTTAAAAATACGTATTAACCAAATTAAATTTATTTTAGATTTTTACGATAGTTTCCTCTTTTATAGTTTATCATTTATTCTTATACTACTCTTCGTAGATGTAACTGCTTGTCCACATTGTTAGATTTATAATTATAATACAATATTTTGTAATCTGTCTATTGTAAAGAGCCCAAAAATACAGGTTCTCTAAACCTCAACGAATTATAACGTTGCTACATTGAAGAGTAGAACTGTGTCGCCGCATGACAACTAAAGTGACAGGTATTACGTTTAGTCGGTTAACCAGACGCCTTTGACAGCTCTCTGGGAACGTGGTTTTTTTGTTTACCTTTAGTTAACTACCTAAACGAACGGAGTATAGACACCTACCTCTACACAGTTTTGAAAAAACTGAAGGAAATTACAATAAGGTCTAAGTACTAATTCGTATATTTTTATAGACAGCTTGAACCCACTTTGACCAGACCCCGATTTACAGAATTATCTTGAGTATGTATCTAATTGAGAAAATTTGAAGGGATTCAATTATCATTTTCATCCACGTAGCCACTACTTAGCTCACCAATGACAATGGTTTTTAGTTGCTAATATGGGGCGAACCTATTGCCAAAATATTGCATTATATAAAAACGCTGGCAGAAAACTGTCCAACCTACATTCTGGGAAATGAAACCCTTGAACTTTAAAATTGTCTTCACGCTTGCGCCAGAAAAAAACCATTAAGACCAATATTTTAAATATACTCCCAGACAAACTGGCAACTCTATCAACACTACCATAATTTATACAACTGTACTAATACCGCGTGATATTTTTTTAACAAGCCATGCCCACATTGTAAAAAAAAGAACGTAGTTTGTCTAATTACATTGGCTATTAATCAGACAGAATGATTCATCCGTCTGTAGCACGTGTTTAGAGCGCTAACACACTGGGACGCCATTACGACGTAACTGGCTACGTGGCCATGGCTACCATGGTTGCTAAATAAGTAGCGCGTCCGTCCTGGCGATCAGTTGGCCACTGAGAGAGGGAGGCGTAACTTACTTGTATACAAAATACTGGCGACTTGGCTACGTGTCACCAGAGGGCCTAGACAATTGACAATCGCTTTCAAAGCGTTTCGTATTTCTACAACGACTTTCAACAGGATTGATAAGAGCTTTTCGATAGCTTATGTCAGTTTTATAAATTCTTGCCTTTTCCATGATCGTTATCGCTGATAGAATGTCACTTTATCTAGGGCCTCTGGTCACTTGAGTATCCAGTCTTCACGTAGGGCCCGGTCGGTCGTGTGCTACGCTTCCAAATTGGCGACATCGCCAGACCGTAGCCAAGTGAGAGTTATCTGTCTTACATTTCAATACGAATTGTTTGGATACGTAGCCGGCGACGTCGCCGTATAGTCCCAGTGTGTTAGCGCTCTTATGGTTAACGGTCTACCAAATATGAGGAAGTCTGGGCTACGGTGTCGCGGTGGTTGGAAAAATGCCATACAGTTGGCGTATTTATGAAAGATAAGCTATAGAATTCTCTGAACTCGAAATTCAAATACTGAATTGGGACTTATTGAAGTTCCTTCAGACAGAGGTTAGAAATATCTACATATCGGTGCGTTTAATTTTATTTTTTATGCTACATGTCTTATAGCTCCCTTTGGGCTGCACTCCTACGTTCTTGGTGAAAGCAGTATTTCCAAAGTTTAAACGGCGGCCCAGCCTTTTAGAAGTATAGAAACCACGACGTTACTGATGGGAGAAAATAAATGTATTTTTTGCAATATTTCGATAAGGCAAACAGTGTAGCCTAATCATAACCTACCTAACCTAACCTACTAATTTCTTTTCGGTCATCGACCCAGTCCAGGGTAAAACCTCCTCCCAAGAGACTCCTGCCTTGGCCCACACCCAATAGTAGATAAATAATATACTTTCGTAAACCATTACCTACCGTAAATAAGCCAATTAAATGTATTATAAATAAAAATCACCTCAGTGAGTGATAACCTAGTTAATCATTGTAAATACCTACTTGATCCCGGACGCGCGGCTTTGTTTTTTAAACATTTATTATAATTCTAAGAAAACAAGTTCATTGAGAAAAAGTTACACGATAACTGTGATTCTAAAATATTCCATTGTTTACTTGGAAAGTTGGTGTGAAAGGCAAACTGAGTCTAGATTCCTAATTGACAAACACCCTGCGGGCTTAAAACAGTCACTTTGGCAGAATCTTATTAGGAAAATATAATAAATCTTCGTAAAATGTCACAAACTGACAATTCATCATATGATCTGCGTGCGATTCATATTACGAAATAATTCATCTGTTTGACAGTTTTCTATGGAGATTCGTAAAATGGTCCACATACACCTTCAACTGTCATTAACGATAGAATTTTAATTGTTAGCCAATATTAAAAAGCCCGATTGACATTTGATGAGCTATGAATTGCTTTTGTGTCAAATTAGAGGCATTGCTAATGACAGCTGGAAATTCAGGAAATGAAATGCTTTTAGAGGAATTGTTAATGTGGCCGTTTTAGGCCCACTGAGTCGTCCTCACTGGCAAATTCATATCCAATATCAATGGTAACTCTCCAACCTCGTAAAGTGGGGTTACCTTGAGGAAATGGCAGCAAAGCGTGGATGTGTCGCTGACTATGTTCCATCTCCTGCCCTCATCATCATCTTTCATCTTACCCTCTGTGTCCCAAAACATGCAGTCAAAGTGCCCTCTCCACCGCCACCGTGAAAGTGGCGAAGGTTTGGGCCAAAAAAATTAAATAGGTACTATCGTGCCAGGTACACGAAGTATAAAAATCGTAAAAGAGAAGAGGGCACCGTCTTATGTCATGGGAATCTAACCGCAAGAAGAGACTGGCACACCTACATTTAAAAAAAGTGAATAGTGTCATCAACAGAGGCGCTGAGGGCTGAAGTAGCAATCGCTTTGAAAGCGTTTCGTATAACTACAACGACTTTCAACAGAATTGACATAAGGTTATCGGTTGCTTCATCATCATCATTTCAGCCGAAAGACATTCACTGCTGGACATAGGCCTCCCCCAAGCACCGCCACTTCGACCGGTTCTGTGCTTCTCATCCAGCGCATCCAGCACAGTTCGCTTGCTTATGTCAGTTTAATACATTTTTGTATTTTCAATCATCGTTATCGCTAATAGCATTTTACTTGGTTTAGGCCTTTTTCTCTGCTCCTTAAATATTTATTTAAATGCCTCTTTATTCGTACTGGGTATAGTGGGGTACAATCAACTAGGGGCGCGGCGGGAATTTGCGCTGGTGTCGTACATAGTGAAACTGCTCCGAGGCATTGAGTACAATCCGAGAGTGCTGCAGCGGTTGCAATTGTACGTACCCGACCGCTATGTGTGGAAGCGACGGCCCCCGCCACTGCTGGTCGTACCATCAGCCAGGACCAACTTGCTGGCCAAAACCCCTCTGACACGAGCAATTCGCAACATCAATTATATTCAGGTCGAAATTGATATATTTACATGCCACTGGGGTGAATTCCGCAAAAGTACTCTTATTTATATTATGTTATAAACAATTATCGTAATTTTCATTTTGTATAATTATATTCCTTGGCTATCGCATTAGGCTAAGACCTGTAATGGTAGTTTTAAGGCATTTAAATAAATAAATATCAATGAGTGTACTACCTCACTACCATCCTCCACCACCGCTTCACTACCTCTGCCTATCTTCGGGGAATACAGGTGTGATGTGATGTTTCAAAACATTTGCCATCATAATTTTCATGTTTACAAATCCCCGTTAGCCGTTGCCAAGAAATTTATGTTTTTACAAACTCTTCCTGAAGATAATCTTGTAATTTGTAGTGGCGTTGGATTCGTATCAATTTTTAGATGTTACTCATAACTTGTTTCGTCGACTTCTGGATCGGTGAATAGACTTGTGGGCACGGTGGGTGTCACGTGAGGTAGTAGTTGTCAAGTGACAATTTGAAGGAAAAGAAAAAGTGTAATTGTTGAAAAGAATGAGAATTTTGAGACTATATACAGTGTAATATCTTTGCGCAAACTTTTAGCATGAATTCAGCATTCAGTTGAAACTTTGTGTAGGTTATAAATCTGCTTTTCTTTACAGTTTGTGAGCAGCAGATTTATTTTAATTACCGCCGAAAAATTTAGTCGCTGGGGGTAGAATCATGTAATTTTAAGTTTGTGCCCCGAAATCCCTTATACCCTGTATTTAAGTGCTCTACTATAAACGCTAAAGCTGCTTATATCAGTTATATCAAACGAAAAACTCGTCCAAACTCAATTTGCTTTAGACAAAGATCTCTCGAAATATCCGATTAGAAGATACGATTAGACGAGGAGCGCGGGCGTAGCGACGACGTGGCGCGGGCGTTGCGCCGCAAATGTATAGGAGTATACGAATGACGAGGCGCGAGACATACACAGGTGGCGGGGCGCGGGCGAAGCGCGGGCGAGGTGCGTATCGTCGATCCTATACATTTTGTATGAAATATGAAAGGTGCGGCGCAACGCCCCGCCCGCGCCGCACCGTCGAAGGCCCGCGCCCGTCGCCTCTTGTGTTTTTCCCGTGCCTTAGACTTCCCGATTTGAGATTGCTATTTTTGACAAGTTCAAATAACGTCAGAACGCAAAGAAAAATTACCAATTTATTATTACATACAATAAATGCGGTACCTTTCTGCAGAAGCATGATCTCAAAATAAGAGAGTAGTATGTTGAACGACTGAAAGTCATAATTAAATTGGGCCAACGAAGTTAATTTCGAATATTTATGTAATATGACTTCTCAGTCGTTAAAAGCGTTGACACAAATATAATAAAAGGGTACTTTGTCAGCTTATAGCAAATTCTTGAGACAGATGCTCAAGAAGCAGGAAAATTTTCAGCAAAATAAGATCAGGTTCAAGGCAAATTACAGGAAAACCACAATATTTTGACTCAAAACTATTTGTTTACACAACTAAATTACGTATTCAGACTCAAAAGACTTAAGACAACTCGCACTTGACCCCTTTTTGATGTTGACCAACACAATACGCGATTTTCCTGGTTTGAGAAAATTATACGTAGGTATTTTGTCTGAGTCAGAATTTTTTTACCAACGTAACTAGCAATATTTTTGTTTTTTGGACATTAAACGTACCTAATTGTGATGAATCATCATAATCCACAGCTTTTATTAACTACTCTTGTTGATAAGCAATCAATACTGCTAAATGTAAGTAGAAAGAAACTTACAAACAAAAGAGGGGTCATATTTGTCTTAATCACTGTACATAACTAGGTCAATTAAGTGTTAAGTTAACTAATACCAACTTAAATTGTATGTATGTGTAATGTCATTCGTATGAAATGGCTATAACACGGCAAATTGACGTAAGGTGTTACTTAGCTTAACAATTAATTTCCCCAACTTGATGAAATTCAGATTGGTAATTTAATTTTGGCTGACCGGAGGACGCCTCTGAATATCCTTTTGACGGCTTCAACGTCAAAGGGACGAAATGAGGTTAATATTAACGACAAGGATTTATCAGAAGCAATGTAAAACTAATACTGTATACTCATTCTCAAATATTTTGGCCTCAATGCATCCAAGTTTTCTGCAAACATTGTAAGTGCTACAGTATATCTTGTTTGCTGATAAAGATCGAGGCCATACGTGCAGGATAAGCACTGCAATTTAAACTTACTTTAGCTCATATACTCACTATTTTTGACAAGTTCAAATAACGACAGAACGCAAAGAAAATTTATCAATTAAGTGTCAATAAATGCGGTACCTTTCTGCAGAAGCATGATCTCAAAATAAGAGAGTAGTATGTTGAACGATTGAAAGTCGTAATTAAATTGTGCCAACGAAGTTAATTTAAACAGTATTTACTTGATGCTTATGTCGGGACCACCAGATTTGGTTGGCAATCTGGCACAACAGCAGTTTGTTGGTGACTACGAGAGACCTCGGAGCCAGATGAATATATAAGGTAGTGCATATTATAGTAAGTAATAACAGCCGCTCGTGGCTAAGTAATAACAGCCGCTCGGGTCGATCCATCAGGTTAAGCTACGCTTGCCGGGGTTGGTCCGTAGATGGGTGACCATCTTTACATATCGAGACTCTTCCGTGCCTCGGAAAGCACGTTAAGCCGTTGGTCCCGGCTGTCATTTGTGGATCTTTGACAGTCGTTACGGGTCGTCAGAAGCCGGAAAGTCTGACAACCAGTCTAACCAAGGGGTATCGTATTACCCAGTTACTGGGTTGTGGAGGTCAGATAGGCAGTCGCTTCATGTAAAATACTGGTATTCAGCTGCATCTGGTTAGACTGGAAGCCGACCCCAACATAGTTGGGAAATGGCTAGGTAGATTAGATTACATATTATAGTAAAATGTAATGTACCTACACAACGGATCCATTCTAAGGTGAAGTAAGTGATAATCCCTGGCGTCTGGTGGTATATCAGCTCACTTCAGGTCCACTTCATCTTAGTTTTGACGGTGAGATTTTTACAGAATGGACCGGCTGATGTCAAATTGAAATACATTACTATTACTATGCAGAGTTTGATAGAGCTGAATAAGATCAGATCAGGGGGCTTAAAACGGTCACTTTAGCAGAATCATTTTATGAAAATATTATGAATCACCGTAAAATGTCACAAACTGACAATTCATAACACGATCTGCGTGTAATTCATATTACGAAATAATTCGTCTGATTGACAGTTTATTATATTCGTAAAATGGTCCACAAATTATGAATTGCGTTTATGTCAAATTAGAGGAATTGCCAAAGACAACTGGGATTCAGGATATGAACTGCTTTTAGAGGAATTGCTAATGTTGCCGGTTTAGGCCCACTGAGGGGCTATACCCGTATTTTTTAAGAACGTCCGCATTCGCATCATATTCGTAATCTGTCAAAATGACTATCAATTTACCAACATTTTTGACAAGTTTGACAGATTGCTACTTGAATTTGAACGTTTTTAAACTAGAGAATCGGCCTTCAGTATTTGCTCGTGCTATTAATACGGGCAACGTCAAACTCCTTGTAATAGAGATGCATTTTCACCCAAAGCATGCATTATTACAAAACACCATGCTCTGTTGGTTTCATCGCAATTATACATGAGACTAAAGCCCGCACCAGACCTTGAACTTTAAAATTAACAAAACACATTTAGAATTAGCAACAACTTCGCGTAAACTGCCGTAAACAAAGTAATTTAGCAAACAGTCGTTAAACAGAATTTATAGTGGGTACGAGTGGCTAAGAATAAAAACTCTACTTAAAATAATAATAGTAGGGAAATGAAAATTTGGCTAGCAACGCAAAACCGAAGACCTGCGGCGGAGCAGACGAGTGGAGACCGCATATAGGTAAGCGTAGTGTAGGACACCCACCAGCTAGGTGGACCGACGACCTTAAGTAGGTGGCTGGGACAGACTGGATGCAGAAGGCGGAGGTCAGGGTGTTGTGACGAGCATTGGAGAGACCTATGTCCAGCAGTGGACTGCGATAGACTTAGTTGATTGAACGCAAAATCTGGTGTTATAAAAACCGGCCAAGTGCGAGAAGTATGGGAGCCCCCTTAAATATTTATTTTATACTGTTTTTAGTGTTTGTTGTTATAGCGGCAACAGAAATACATCATCTGTGAAAATTTAAACTGTCTAACTATCACGGTTCATGAATTACAGCCTGGCGACGGACGGACAGACCGACACTGGAGTCTTAGTAATAGGGGTCCCGTTTTACCCTTTGGGTACGGAACCCTATAAATCATTAGAATATCAATGTTTAAATGATGATACATATTAGGTACTGATACAGCAAAGCTATGATGGAGTTTAATTAGTTAAAAACCAACAGTTTAAAAGCAAAATAAAGCATCAGCAAAATAAATACCATCCCAGCTGTTAGAATGCACAGAGCGTTCACACACCGACTGGTTTGTACTTTTGTAGCTAGACCTAATAATACCGTTCCTTACTTGCTTATCGCTAGATTGCATAGACAATACACTCTTATCAAATTGAATCCAGTCTTGTAAAATTATTTAATACAGTATTGGTTGATTCCCAGCCCAGAATTGTCGAAAAAACGATCTACAAATTCGAGTTTTTTTTAACACACCAGTGACATATATTAAACTTTTGTTTGACAAACTCGATGATTGTCACCCATCGTCCTCGTTACGATTTTAGAATAGACAGCTAATATATTAGTTCAGGAATAAATGTTGATTTGCGTCACAGTGTCACTGAAATATCTAAAAAAATATACATCGAAAGGTCACGCGGACGCCGCGCCGTCTCGCGCGCAGGGTATTTTAAGACCCCGGAGTATAACTGCCTTCTTCATTTGTTTGAGATATCAATCTTGAAGGTGTTACCTCGTAAAATATAGCTACATTTATTGGATTTACTTTCAGAGCTGCTCTTTAAGGTTAAGAGGAAGATTAGTTAAAGGTTATTTTACTTCAGGGATAGCGTCTCATAGGTGAGTTGTAAGCATAATCAGCCTATAATGTTCCCACTGCTGGGACACAGGTCCTCTCTGTGAGAGGGAGCGGGCCGTAATCCACCACGCGGGCCCAGTGCGGGTTGGTAGATGTCACATGTCTTCGAATTTTTGGTTCTAGGACATCCCGGTTTCCTCACGATGTTTTCCTTCACCGTTTTGAGAGCAGTGGCGATGAAATAATTTTACACAAAGTAAAGCGCCTGTCGGGGTTCGAACCTACGACCTACAAATCGTAAGTCGTGGCCGTTACCACTGGGCCACCACTGCTCTCAGGTGAGTTGGAGATATATCTTTTCTCACGGTAACTATAGAATCGGTATATTTATAAGTATATCTTTCCAGAAAAGACATTGGATTTAGTTCGATTAGATTGAGTTGTGACAATTGATATGATATCGACACGTATCTGAGCTCGATTTAGATAAACTTATGATTAATGAACAAGAACTAGAGATAAACTGGATGCATGATATAACAATGTTCGATAAGATCTGGTCAGATAAAAATGTGTGAAAAAAAATGTGTAAGATACTGCTTATAATCTGATTATTATATTCAGTGTCAATACTCCTATATTGACTCTGAATATCCTAACTTCCTAACTAATATTATAAATGCAAAAGTGAGTTTGTTTGTTTGTTTCGCTTTCTCGCTAAAATGGCTCAACGGATTTGGATGAAATTTAGCACATAGGTAGACCATGACCTGAAGAAGGACATAGGCTACTTTCAACCCCTGCAGAGCAAGCTTCCTTTACATTTCACTATAATCCTAACTAATATTAAAAATACGACAGTGAGCTAATTAGTTTGTTTTTTTATTTGTTTATTACGCTTTCACGCTAAAATAGCTGAACGGATTTGGATAAAATTTGACACATGGGTAGACCATAACCTGGGTTAGGACATAGGATACTTTTTATCCCGATATTCCTACAATCGAGACTTCTGCGGGTGAAACTACGGGGCGCGGCTAGCAATGAGAAAAACTAAGATTTTCCTTAGGGCCAGACTTGCAATATTTTTGCCGACAATTTTTGCTTAATGATCTACGTCAGTCAAGTACCATTAATCTTTCTCATTGGTCGTTTTCCGGCCTATTGCAACAGCTGACGCACTAATTAACTGACAATACTATTATTCACGAACTGTATCGTTTACACCAGTTACCTTCAAACTTGATAGCTTTTAGTCACTTTAGGTAGACTAAGAACCGGATCTTTTCGAATAGGTGAACCGATAGATCAAATCTATTGAATTATTAGCTGTTGCCTGGCATTTCGTCAGCGATCCAGGATAAAAAGTAGCCATGTCCTTCTCCAGGTCATGGTCTACCCATGTGCCAAATCCGTTCAGCTGTTTTAGCGTGAAAGCGTAACAAACCAACAAACTCATTTTCGCATTTATAATATTACTAGCTTGACAAATTATATAATAATAATAATAATAAAACGTTTATTTCGGAAACTTGCTCCATATTTTGTTAGTGATACAACTTACGTAACTGTGTTAGTACTTACTTATAATTAAAAACTATTATAATGCTACAACCTTTCTTGAGAACCACTCTATCCATTGGTGAAAACAATATGAAAATCGGTGCAGTAGTTTTTTGAGTTTATCGCGAACAGACAGACAGACAGATGCGGCAAAGGACTTTGTTTTATAATATGTAATAAGGTGTACCTTTTCATACACGAAATCTCTTAAGGGGTCATTGTACACATCATCATGAACAACATTCACTATGAGACCAAAAATAAAATCGCGAAAAAAAAACAGCTGTTCCCTACATTTATGTTCGCATAGCTCGTCAAAATGTAGGGAACAGCTGATTTTTTAGGTTAGGATTATAGTGAAGTTTAAAGGAAGCTTGCTCTGCAGTTGATGGCAAATGGTTGAAAGAATGATAAGATAGTCATAAATGTCAGACATCTCTCATTAAACTTCCAAGAAAATTTAAAGCGACAGTGCTACCTAATTTTAGCAATGACACCAGAAACATTACGCGCTTATATTGATGCGCAAACCAATCTTTCAGTGAGATCCTTTAAAACATCGTTTCTTTAATCTTCACTAACCTTTTAACAGATCAAAGCATTAATGAAGTACACTTAACAACATATGAACGAGTATTTTACCACCTTCAGATGTTCAATCAGCACCCTTCAATGTGCGCAGTGACATCAGGCACGCAATGATGTCGCCGGCCATTTTCAAAAAGCGTATTTCCGAAACTGCCAATTATTTGTGTTTATAACAAATAACGAGGACAAACTCCAAGGTGTTTAATTAGGACATTGACTGCAGCTCTAAGATTTAAGACTGAACGTAAACAAGATCAAAATCTAGATTACTAGCAGTATTTTTTTGGCACACGGAAAATTTTTGTTCGGTTTGGTTGACGGAAAAATACGACAGTTTTTTTCATATGCGATACTGAAATACAGGAAATTCTTATTCTCTTTGCAAAGATCGTATTTATTCAGAAATTCAGAAGGAATAGTATGTGCCTCAAACATATTTCGTTCCATAATAGGGGGAATTTCCGCAATATACCGTCTGACCTTAAAATCCTTTGGGAGAACCTGATTTTCAGCGTATTATGTTTTCATATTGTAATGAAAGGCTTATCTTTTCATCTGATGACCAGACTAGTGGTACAATTATTACGAGATAAAATATAATGATAAAAATTCAAGTGGGTTTCTCTATTTCAATGTCGAAAACGGTAAATATTATGGTGTGGATACATGCACTAACTTCATGGGATATGGGAAGTTTGAAAGTGGCGCCAGTGACAGAAAAGTTGTATGGAAATCGTTTGGCTTGATATGGGCATGTGATGAGGAGGGAGGAAACGCATATGACTAAAATAGTGATGAATATAATGTTGATGGATGAAAAGGAAGGAAAAAGAGAAGAGAGTGAATGATATGGTTGCCAGGGGAAAATGGTAGAAGAAAACGTTTTGCACCGACCCCAAGTAACATGGGAAGACGGTAGAAAGATGATGAGTTTTAGAGTGAAACTTCTACATTTTTGAACAATGCTGACACACCTTACATTTATTTTATTTTTCAGTTAGATTGGAGAGAGAAGATTTTAGACAAAAAATAAATGATTTTTATATATGTTTTTTTTTTTTGGACTGTTCGATATCCAGGTTGGCTAAGTGTTATTCGGTTTTTAGATCTGGAATTTCTCAGTATCAGCGCGAAGTCTGGATTGGTTGATGGCAATAGGCTCGGCCCCTATTACATGGGACTTAAACATAACTGGCGAAATGTGGGTGTACTATGGGTACACTTCTGCCTAACCCTTCGGATATTACAGGCGTGATGTTATTTTATGTGATATTTATTTCTGTCAGTAAGTTTATACAAACACTGTTTGAGCATTTTAGTTGTTATGAGGGAACAGATGAACATAATACATATATACCGGTCCATATATACCGGATACATATATACCGGAATTTGTTTTATTTCAAGCTTTTTAGTTTTATTAATATATATATTTGGAATTAACTCATTACTAGCTTTTATTTGAAACCAATATTGTTATAATTTATTTTTAAAAAAAACCTTCCTCTCCTTTTTTTTTTCTAATTGCAGACGAAATATATATAAAAAATATAGCCTATGTCACTCCTACAACTAAGACGAATCTAACGACACCTCGTATGTTAAAATCCATCAAGCCGTTTAGGCTACAGAGCGTGCCAAAGAAATAGACATACATACATACAAACATACAGACAAACATACAAACATACATACATACTCTCGAAAAACATTACCCTCCTTCTGGGGCAGTCGGGTAAAAAGAACTGTCATTGCTACGATTAAGGGGAAAAGTGATAAAGTAATAAATGCCAATTACCAGAAATAAGCCGTGACTGTCATATTATTATCCTCCTCCATAATTATACCTATTGCATTTCTTATTCCTCATATACATACGATGATTCAGAGACCAGCGATGCTTTGGTTGTTTATGTAGTTTTACGCCATATTTTTAACGATCCTCCAAATATTTTGGCATACAGTTTGTAATTTTGCATACTAAATTCTCAAATCGATTTTGGGTGCAGTATTTAGTCATCGAAACTATTTCAACGTCCAATTTGCTTAGTTTTTAAATTGATTTGTTGCGGTATTTAATGAGGAGGAACGAGGAATATATTTGTGAGGAAAGTTCAGAACATCAACATGGATGGCTTTATGAGCAGAGAAAGATTAAAAAACGCTGGATGGATGGATGAAACCCGGAGAGATGGGCAAAGATCGTCACTCACTGGACGCCTGAATGAGGACATCGCCGTCGAGGTAGACCACCGCGAAGGTGGTGTGGCGATCTAATCATGTTTGCGGGGCCAACATGCCCAGAAATCGCACGCAATGGAGAGATTTGGAAGGAAATAGGGGAGGCCTTTGCCCAGCAGTGGCACACACTATGGCTAGAAATGATATGGCTAGAAACGGGTGGCTATTAGAGATACAGTACGGTAGAAGAAGACATGCTGCTCCGAGTCCAAATATGTTTGAGTTAGAGCAGGAAATGAATCATGATTAAAATGATAAGTTTTAACCGCCTCTGTGGTGTGACCACCTGTCTCAGACCCAGAGGTCCCAGGTTCTATTCCCAGTGGGGACAAAATTTTCAGCTCGGTTTGTTTAGTGGCAGGAATTGTTTTTTAAGTTCGCCTGGCGAGCTACCATCGTATCTAAGTCTGTCGCCATAAGAACAATGTTAACAGCATTGTTGTGTTTCGGCAGTTAGAGGTAAGATAGCCAGTTCCTTTCTGGTTGAGGAATCCGGGTGAAGCTCGCTTCCACCTCCGGCCTCATCATCACTTTCCATCAGGTGATTCAGATGCGGGCCAAGAGCTTCCACGTAGTGGTTGAAGAAATAAAAAAATAAGTATTTCATAGAAAGTCAAATCAATCTGCCTAGCCTTTTCCCAACTATATTGGGGTCGGCTTCCAGTCTAGCCGAATGAAGCTGAATACCAGTATTTTACGTAGAGCGACTGCCTATCTGACCTCCACAACCCAGTAACTGGGTAATACCTCTTGGCAAGACTGGTTGTCAGACTTCCGGGCTTCTGACGACCCGTAACGACTGTCAAAGATCCACAAATGACAGCTGGGACCAACGGCTTAACGTGCTTTCCGAGGCACGGAGGAATCTCGGTATTTAAAGATGGTCACCCATCCATGGACCAACCCCGGCAAGCGTAGCTTAACTTGCTGGATAGACCCTTGACGCTATTATTACTTAGCCACGAGCTCCTCTCATCGATCTTCCTCTCGTCATTCATAGAAAGTAACAACAGAATGTATCCACTCATGACTTTCGATTCCAAACTAGATCAGATCACACCTATTACCGTATAAATAAATATTACTGTATTTATACCACCTTTAATTCCTGACACCATCGTGTAGCCGCGATGTCTACAGTACATCCACTCCTGGCCCATTGCCAGAAACAGCCGAAAGCCAGCAGGGGCATAAATCCAGCAGTCAAGGGTACCTTTGATCTTTGACGAACTGATTTATGTACTGTCAAAAAACTGCGCACGATCATTGAAATGTTTAATCGTTATTTCCTGAGTGATAGTGGGAGATGCGAGACAGTCTGTTAAAGGTTTTTGGGATCGATTTTCTAATTGATGAAGATGGAGTTTTATGATATAGAACATAACATTATGCCTGTATTCCATGAAAGGTTGGGCAGAGGTGTACCTATAGTACACCCACATTTCGCCAATATATAATGTGCGTGTGTCCGCCTATCGGCAAGCGTAGTGTGGGATCCCCCCAGCTAGATGGATGGACGACCTTAAAAAGTTGCCTGGGACGCGGGGATGCGGAAGGCGGAAGTCAGGGTGTTATGGCGCAGCCTGGCAGAGGCCTATGTCCAGCAGTGGACTGCGATATGCTGAGTTGATTGATTGATATGTAATAGGGGCGAGCCTATTGCCATTAACCGGGCACAAATCCAAAGTCCCGGCTGCTACTAAGAAATTCCAAATCGAAAAACCCAATAACACTTTACCGAACACGCGATTCGAACCCTCAGCAGTAGCGCTTGCGACCACTAGACCAATGAGGCAGTTGTTTGATGATAAAGCTTATATAAAAAGATAACCATTTGTAGATGTTGTAAAATGTGATGAAGAATGTGTGTTTTTTTGTTATAAAAAGTTAATACTATTGTAGAGACATACCTATGTTGCATCAGGAAAATACTGGTATTCAGCTGCATTCGGTTAGACTGGAAGCCGACCCCAACATAGTTGGGAATAGGCTAGGCAGATTGATATATGTTGCATCAGGATGATGGTAAATATGATATCTGTAAGTGATATGAAAATGGCATCAGTATGATAGTCAATAATATGATATCTGTAAGTGATATGAAAATGGGATTATTTTGATAACATGAGCAGTTCGTGAGTATTGTGGTATTTCGCTAAAAGAGGGGCAGCAGCCATAGACCAAGTCGATTGATTTCATGACATCGATGGAGACCATAGAAATTTATAAGGAGGATTACTAAAACCTGATCAGTTGGGTGATCTGGCATACATGAGATGGACTGCATTGATTGACTAGATAGATAGTTCCTTTCTATCCAGAGTGAAGCCATAGTCAAAACTATGTATCCATTGTCCTCATTGTCCTAAAGTGCATTTCCTGGTTAAAATTGACAAATTGTGTTCACCCTTTATCGTGACGCAATCAGTCACACATATAGGTAGTTGTTTTGTTCCAAATTATGAAGAGATTAGGACATTGAACATGTCTTTTTGTAGTGATCGAGATTTCCTTGACTGATATGATTGTTTTTTGACAAATAATCGCAAGTGCATAACATGATGCATCGTGTATTATCAAGACAAATTGTGCCATCGGAATGTGGTTTTTTTTTGATATTTTGTTTGTCGTGGAAAGTTTTTTTTTTAAGTGTGTCACAAGTTAAGTTTATCATATTTTGTTATCAAGATATAGTAAAACAGTGATTGAAATCTAAACTGCTAATTTGAAAATGAGTATCTATGTATTTGTTTGGTTCAGATCTATAAAGGTAAAATGGAGATTAAGTTGAATACGTAACCATACACACGCCTTTTCCCTACGGAGTTGTCGGAAATAGTAGAACGCCACGTGCCACTCTCCTTATTTATAACCCTAGGTATTTAATGAAGAAGATGCATTATCATCCTATAACGTTCCCACTATTGGGACATAGGCCCCTCTCTTCGAGAGGGAGTGGGCTGTAATCTACCACGCGAGCCCAGTGCGGGTTGGTAGATGTCACATGTCTTCGAATTTTTGGTTCTAGAACATGCTGGTTTTCTCACAATGTTTTCTTTCACCATTTTGAGAGTAATGGTGATGAAATAATTTACACAAAGTAAAGCGCCTGCCTGAACCACGACCTCCATGTAACAACTCGTAAGTTGAGGCCGTTACCACTGGGTCACCACTGCTCTCTGAAGAAGATGAATCAGAATAAATAACACATAATTATAATGAAACAACTTTATGTTGATCCCAATAATAACAATAACAAATTCGAATAATGCATATAACTCAGTATTAGTAGGATGTTCACGAGAGGATCATAACACAACAACAATAATTTTATCCTTAAAACTTGTTTATACAAACAAAGTGAACCGAAGTTTTCCTTCCCACAAGAGCGGAAACTTCCAGCTTCATTAATAAACAACGAAACACGTCTCAAGTTAATCAATTATCAACTAAACGACTCTTAAGGAAGGAAGCGTGGTTTGAGCACAATGGTAATGAAGTATGGCAAGCATTCCGCCAACTGAGGGACCGAGTTTTCCCTGTTGACTTGACCTACCACACAATCGGACATGAAGAAGAAGTACACAGAAGGTCTACTGGTAGAATAGATAAATCAGTAAATGATATTCTGTAAAGTTCTGTACCGATACCTACAAGGCTACATGAAGTTCAACATAGAAAGCCAACGAACAGTACAAGAGACTGTCGAACTACAGTACAGAGGACCTAGACAAGTGACAATCGCTTCGCAAGCGTTTCGTATTTCTACAACAACTTTCAATAGGATTGACATAAAGCTTTTCGATAGCATATGTCAGTCCTATACATTTTTGCCTTTTCCATCATCGTTATCGCTGATAGAATGTCACTTTTTCTAGGTCCTCAGGAGACTGTCGAGCTACAGTACAAGAGACAAGATACATACAGAGCTATGAGTGACAAAGATGAAGCTCTACAAAGGCCCACTGATGACTCACAATCCTTAGTTGAACAGCTGACTTTGATGAGGAATCCGCAAATATTCAAATACCCGACTGACTTCAACTATCAGACAGAAGCCGGTACAGATAATAAATATCACTTATCTGGCTGGAGGATCCTCCTTTCCAAGACAGTAACTTTATACCTTACTCCGCCACTCTCGAAGTTATCGAACCTCACCCAAGTGACCACAAATTCGAAGAAGGGATCAAAAGGGAGAACCCTCCGTCGAAGCACATCGTGACTGTCCAAGATTGCTCGTTCACAAAGTCCCAAACATTATGAGCTTATGCAACCTTGCCTCGTGTGCCAGCAAACCTTCTGATCTACATAGCCCTTATGTATAATTCATTATGTATACCTTACATAACAGGACACAATCAATATTCAACACTTATCTATTTGAGCAGCCGGTTCCCAATGACTTTGAATATGAAGTGTCTGAGTCATTGTGTGTGTCCGGATCGACTAGCTATGCTGTTATTAAGGGCGTACCCTACCTGAAATTGCTTAGCATGATCCACTGTTATGCCGAAAATACTGCAGCATTAATTTTGAAATAAATATATTATGTTAAAGTTGAGGATTGATGCTAGGTCCTATGTTTGGCGAAAACACGATTAGATAACATTTTCTCGATAGAAAAAAAATCCTAAGTTACCTCTAACTCTAACTATAAACTGCTTGTATTAAAAAAAATACTTCAAATTAATCATGAAAGCATAATAACTGAACTATATATAAAGCAGGTCTTATGTTTAATTACCATTATTTTCACCGTAAAAAGCAATTACCTAACTTTTCGAGGCTTGAGAGCCGCTAGCGTCCCACTCGGTCTCGCTCTCACTCAGGTCGCGAGTAGTATGGTGCGAGCGAGAAAAAATCTGAGGTAGTACGGCCTTAAGTCTAGCGGGAATTACTGTTGCGAAAATATTCAATTTGTGATGTTTTTCTAAGTTATGGAGGTCATAACTGCATAATATTGACGTGTATCTCCAATTTGCGTATGAAGATGCTAATAACCAAACTTATTGAGTCTATCAATTGAGTTAAAAGTTGTTGGTAGATTTGTAATCAGAATATTAAATAACGTCTACGAGGAGATAAATATATTTGAGTCATTAGCTAACGTTGAAGGATAAAAGGATGTTTTTGTCAATAGAATAGATATCTTCGTAATACCAGCTGTCTGTCCGCTGTCTCCCGTCTTGAGTACCTTGAATGAAAGATAGTTTTGGTGAATACATAACATAGCGAAAACATGAATGGACCCCTTAACTCTAGAGCCTTTTGATTTTATTTCTACCCTGTAACCTTCCTGCAAACGTAAGGTAGGACGCCCTCAGGCTAGGTGGAGCGACGATCTTCGCAGGGTGGCTGGTAGCAGCTGGATGAGAGCTGCCGATAATCGAGCTGAATAGCGTGCAATTGGAGAGGCCTATGTCCAGCAGTGGACTGCTATAGGCTGATGATGACAACCTTCCTATCCTCTTTAAGAAGAACAATATCATGCGACAAATATGAATTACGTAGTTATGATCCAACTGCAGGATTTTGTAGTCTTACAATTACAAATTATTGCACAAAGGTATATATATTCATTCACCATCAACAATGATTAGTAGATTAAGGTCAATAAATGCATTATGTAGATTACAAATCTATTGGCTAATCTTTATGTACAATCATGACCCTTTTCCTCAATCGACATTGACGTGAGCAGAGTGCTAAGCAGATGATACTTGTATGCTTTTATACATTTTAGATCTGTACAATCTATGTTGAAGTTTCACATAATTTGAAGATCATTTCTCATAGGAATTTTTTACCAACAACAACTAATTCAGTGTCGTGACATCGACGAAGTAAATGGGAGTTGGTGGATTATTATAGAAGCGCTGCACTCTGGTATACTCATTTTTCAGGGATAACGTTAATCAAATCGGTATTACAGTTATCAATCCAGTTATGAAATACTTCCGAGGTAGGGATTAGATGGTAGATTACAATACCCATGCATGCCTAAGGTATATTAATAGAACGTATTTTTCAGAACGTTTGCATCTCAGTCTAAATCATTCAAAAATACTTTTTTTTTTCCAAATTTTAAAATTTAATTGCAAATAACTGAATTTCAAATCAAATCAAATCGTTTATTGCAACCCATAATGTACAAATTACAGGTGGTAAATAAAAAATAATAGAAACAATTATGGACCCTGTCGGGCACAGCTAATTTTTAAATAGGTAGAGAGAGGAGCTCTTTACAATTTTTTCTTGTTATTAAGTTAAGAATTATTTATATCCTATTACCCATGTATTTATATTTAAATTCATTCACTTATTCTATTAATATTTTATACAAGTCTATCCATTCATTTATTATTTATTTAATTAGGTATATTTAATATTGCTTCTTTACGTTACGACCTCTCTTTGTGTTATGTGGTATGGTGAGTGAGTGAGTGTGAGATGGTTTGTCTATTTGTGAGTGTCCTTGTGATTTTTATGAGTGAACACATAAATTAGTGAGATACGCGGTTATAGTGAATAATGTATACATTTGTCCATACCATGCCATTGAACTATCACAATAATAAGAGTAAACAAACATTCAACAAAAGGGTGACATAACTAAAAAAACTAACATAAGAGCCATTGTAAGGGATCAATACAAACAAGTAGAAGCAATAATCGACGTAATTCATGTTGAGAGGATTCCATTCAGCTTAAGAAAGGGAAATCTTTCGCTATTGATTGATTGATTCTCCTTTATTGTGAAGATTTGTTGTATTATGTTTATTGGATTTACTTTTGTAAAGGAATAACTTTCGTTATATAATACTGCCTCAATTGTAAATGTACTCACACTACTCATATGGCCTGACCAAGATTATGTCTGGACTTTAAAAGAGACTGCGACCTCTGAGTTTGTTTCGGCCTTTTTTCTCAGAGTATTCAGATAGGAACTGCCGACCTCATCTAACTTATTTTTAATATGACGTGTAAAAGTGATTCCAATATCCTATTTACAGAATAAACAATTTCATTTCACTGTTTTCTGAATGCATGAGAGGAGGTAGCCATTATAATGTCTTTTTAGGAAAATTTTAAGGATTCAATGTGGATGGCTATAACAGTAGGGGAGGACCAAAGAAACGATGGATGGACTGTGTGAAAGATGGTACGGCTAGGGAGTGAATACATAGATGACGGCTGGTAGTCTATATGTATGAAACAAGAGAACATGATGCGCTGAGCTGATATTATTTGATGTGGTTTTTCAAGTTATATTACTTTGTAACCTGTAATTACATTCTCCCGATGTCTTACCAATATGAAATATATTGTTACTTATTTTGACAAAATAACAAATATTTTTCGCGTCATCGTCTGCTACTTCATTTAGTCCTATCTTAATATAAATGGTTTAAAAACAATAAAATAGTGTTACTATGTGTTTATCACTGTTTTAAATAACAGGTTTGGCGCCTGTTATTATCTCGTCGAATGTTTTCGTCGTTTTCTTATCACTGTCACCGAGTCGTCTGACCTTGATTCGAAGAAATGTAAGTTATTGGTGAATTCTGTGGTTCTTTGTCCGAAGTTACGTAAATGTTTTGAAGGGTCTTGAAAGGAAGACTTTTCAAGATTCTTTTTTGTACCCATGTCATTTTCATCTGTTTATGAAAGACGTTACGGGAATCGAAGAAACTGGATCGACGTAACATTATTGAGACCAGCGTCGCTCAAAAGGAATCTTACGTAAAAAAGTATTATCCACTAGCTGTTGGCGACGACTTTGTCTGCGTTCTAGAAGGAAAAGTAGCCTATGTCCTTCTCCAGGTTAAGGTCTACCCCTGTGCGAAATTTCATCCATATCTATTCTGCCGTTTTAGCGTGAAAGCGTAACAAACAAACAAACTCACTTTCGCATTATATTGAAAGTTGTAACATTTTTGTGAATTCATTCATTTTTTATTCATGGAATTCAAACAAAAAGAGCGGTACCTAGCAAATTGATTCCAATTTCAAATGTGAAATATTTATCACATCCTCTAAAAACTTATTGAACACTTTTAAAATAAATGAGCCTCTTTTATTTCCTCTGGTCTTTTTTCAAAGTTTGGTCGCAGTAACGAACCTTGCGACACCCCGACCAAATGGGTTGGTTACTGAAAGTGATGCTCATCTACTTAATAGTGCTCCCGTCCGCCACAGTTTCCCTCGCGGCTGCCGAAAGCAACTTTCGGCAGCAATATAAATAGTAGTTTAAGTTGGATATAATTATATGTCATTTCAAATTCTATTTAAAATCTTAGATCATCAATTGATACGCAGTTCGATGACAAAATAGGTACCTTTTGTCTCTGTATTTGGTTGTCACACTTTATTTACATAATATACAAATTCTAGAAACATAAATAATAATACTTATGGTATGTACAATTATATAACAAAATTCTGCAGCATTGCCACGTTGAATGGCAATACTGATTCTTTGGACTAAAAACTATTACAAAAAAAAAACAACCGACTTCCAAAAAAAACACTAAAAAAGTGAAAAATAACTTTAATTTCGGAAGTCGGTGTCTTTGCTTTTCAATTTCCGTTTTTTGCCACCGACTTCCGAAATTAAAGTTATTTTTCACTTTTTTAGTGTTTTTTTTGGAATTCGGTTGTTTTTTTTTTTGTAAAAAGTTTTTATTTTTCACTTTTTAGTTGTGGTACCTACCCCACACAAATCAGAATACCACTACCTGCTATGTAAATAACAGTGAAGGAGTCAAACAGTATATCGTCTAGATAAACTAAGTGGGAAAAATACGTAATATTGAAGCTAACTCAAAAATTACTCAAGCAAAGTTAATAAAATTTATATGGGACCACCTCGGAAGCATGACCTACCAAACCAAAAAAGAATCATCAAAATCGATTCATAATTGGCGGAGTAAACGCGTAACTAACATTAAAAAAAAAAAAAACATACAGACGAATTGAGAACCTCCTCCTTTTTGAAGAAGTTGGTTAAAAATACGCCAGCCCTCTGGTCACGTGAAGAGTCGACCAATCGCTTAGCGATGTCCCGAAATACTCGATGAGCTCTCGGACCCCAAGGCCCTAGTGTTTCAAGCCCAAAAGGCTCAAACATGTAACTCCCAATAAGGTTGTTATATTTACGCCGTTTGAGGTATTCCGTTATATTTGGCTGGAGTTTAAAATTGTAAGCATTATTGCTCCAACGACAGGAAACACCAACATCGTTGGTAAATAGCTCCATATGATAATGTATTGACATAGCGAAACGTATTGTGGTAACATATCAACATCGTAGTATCACATAACAGTTTGAGGAATTTCATAACAATTTGAAAACAAAACAATCCTACTATATACAGGGTGTTAGGGTAGACACCGTTATCCTTGAAACTAGTGGTTTGGTGTCATCTATAATATACTTTTTCTATGGGACCAAGTTTGAAATCGCACCAAACCACTAGTTTCAAGGATGACGGTGTCTACCCTAACACCCAGTATATATAATATTATAAATGTGAAAGTTTGTGTGTTTGTGTTTTTGGATGTTTGTTACTCAATCACGCAAAAACGGCTGAATGGATTTGGATGAATTTTGGCAAACAGATCGTTTATAATCTGGATTAACACATAGGATACTTGTTATCCCGATATTCCCACGGGATCGAGACTTACGAGGGTGAAACCGCGGAGCGCAGCTATTAGCGCTAGCTAGTCTATTCATAAACCAGAAACATCCATTACACAAGATACAAACAATGATACTTGTTTACTACAGGAATTTAGACGTACAACGTCTGAAACAAGAAAAAAGAAAAAGGTGTTTATTGGTACAGAAAAAATCATTCACAATGTTATTAGTTCTAGATAAGAGGTAGATACAATAATCGCAGGAGTTGGAAAAACAAGGAACCGTAAATAATACAAAGCTGCCCAAGATATCAAACTCCCTGCGATTCGTCTGATGTCGACAGCCAAGATGCATAAACCAGCCCTTTCATGGAATTTAAGAGACATTCATAAGACATGTCGACTTTTGACCATTGATCTGTAATTTTGTTGAGGTGTTTCAATTAGATAACTCTATGCCAGCTACTTATGGTATATTGGCGTGTGCTAGCTGACATATGGCTAATAATTAGATTTATGTTTTATTTTGCGTAATGTAAATGATTTTGCATACTTTTGTATATATCAATTTTTTTCAGCTATGCTGCTGGGGAGTTTGTTGCGCCACTTCTTCTTCTCAGCTAAAGCACTAGGAAGTGGTGAAGGGTGGGCGTTTTGGGGGACTGTCTTATGTAATTTTGACGTTCGAAAAGTGCTGATCCTCAGCCTAGTTTGAATAAATGACTTTTGATTTTGACTTACTGATTTAGGCAATACCGATTACGAATTCAAGTGTTAGGGGACCTATAAGTTAACCGCCTCTCTGATATAGTAGTTAGACCACCTGTGTCAGACCCAGAAGTCGCGGGTTTGATTACCATTGAGGGCAAAATTTTCTGCTCGGTTGGTTAATGGTAATTAGGACTTGTTCTAAGTCCGCCTGGCTAGCTGCCACCATCTTATCTAAGTCTGTCGCCATAACAACAATGTCAATAGCATTGTTGTGTTTCGAGAGGTAAGATAGCCAGTTCCTCTCTGGTTGAGGTTTCCGGGTGAAGCTTGCTTCTTTCCACCTTTGGCCTGATCATCACTTACCACCAAATGAGACCAAGAGCCAAGAGCTTCCTCGTATAGGAAAAAAAAGGCCCTTTGTACACACACGTTTTTCTCGCCATGAAAAACTACGGTTTATACGCTGCGTGTAGGCACAATCGTCAATGTTGTATAGATCGCTATGGAAGCTTGTTGACAAACACGTTTTTTCGACGGCGTAGTTTGGCGTATAAACCACGCCGTCGAAAAAACGTGTTTGTACCGTAAAGAAACCGTGCCATGAACAAAGGGCCTAAACGCGTAAGATCATGGGCATGCGTGTTTTCTTATCTTAATTGTTACGATATGGGCCTACCAATTCGGTGTACAAGCAGGTGACAGGCGTATTCCGATTGGCCAGCAAATACTGCAGCAAATATGGCATTACCTATCACAAATAGGGTATGTTTGATGAATTATTACCATTATCCCTGTTTGGATGAGGCGTTTATTCTTCTAAAGCTTGTGGCATAAACTTGCTCATGATACACAGACAAACACATGTACCGTTATGATGTATAAAAATCACGCTTTTTGCCACGAGATCAAGCAGAAACTAAAAGCCACGTGTTAGTAATAACTAACGTATTTTTGTTTATTTTCAGAGAGCTTTGATAGCAGATTTTAAATCAGTTTCAAGAAGTGTTTAGGCGAAACACCATTTAAAAGTGAGGGGAGGTCATCAATGTTTTGTAAATAAGGAAAAACTGTGATTTCCGTGAACGATCGTAGTCGGCAAGAAATATGCTCTGGCGCACGTGACTATACCTAGTATCTTGTGTTGCGATGAAATTCTGACAGTAAACCGATCACAGTGACTTAACAACGTCCTCAGACTAAATAAAAAACCAAGACAGAGGGCTGTCAACAGTGACGTGAGGCCGGTTTCGTAAACATGTGTGCACATATTTTGGTGTAGTTTGATTTTAAATGGGTGTAAATGTGTGCACAGAGCGGTGGTGTAGTTTTGACATGCTTCACTGTATTGTTCGCAGTGCTCTGTCTTGGTTCTTTATTTGATCTGAGAAAAACGTCATAAAAAAAAAATCTGACGCTTGGTTCTCCGCAAAGTTTTTATTTTGGTTCACGCAGTTAAACTCACACCGTTTTCCCATGGGGGCAAGAAACTACAGAACACCACCTGCTACGATCCTTACATACTCCTTTTGCCTCGTTTACGTTCATACATCTGGTTTTTAGTTTACAGTAGGTAAGCAAACAGTCTGTACACAAAATTCCAGGGAAATGATACCCTCAGCATCAGGAATCGTTTCTAGTCTTGATTCATTCTATCAGACTCATTTTTTTTAGGGTGTGAATTTTCATATGACTTCTCCCGCTCTGGGCGGAGTGGAAGGACGTGTCAGACTTTTACTGACTAAAACCCACCCGTGTTCCTTCAGTTGCCTGTTGCCAAAGGCCCCGTTATCCCTTTCGGACTTTCCCGCAACCCTGGCACTGGCAGGATATGCAGCACTGGATTGACAACTACTAGGTACTTCTTTATTTAATAAACAAGCGTCCCAAACAACTTATTTCACACGAATATTGTCTCAAATAGTTATGTGACCTTAGCAAAGTGCATTGTATGTTCAACACAGTGACATCCGACCAATCAGAGAGTACTAAATAACAATGAGATGGAACTAGCGCGCGGAGCGGGATGGGAGCGGGTCAAGCCGCTGCCGTCCTGCGCCCACGCTGTGTGTGAACACGATGACAGCGCGGCTCCCGTGAAGAAAAAGACCCGACCCGCTCCCGACACGCACCCGCCTTGTGTGTGTTTTGAGCCTAAACCCATACACGATGTAAGAGACATGGACTTACTGTAAAGTACCATGATTTCAGTTCAGGATTCTTAAACCTCAGATTTTTTTTTTAATATTTCGTCGGCAAAGGAACATTCTGCCGTTTCATCGAGGGGCCGTGCCGTTTCGGTTCGTTTCGTTTCGTGACTTTTCGGATTCATGTGCGTATTGTATAGTGCTTGCAGCACTTGGTTCAAAAATGGTGAAAGAAAACATCGTAAGGAAAGATCGTCTGAGAGATGTATCTCAACGGCATGTAAAGCCAAGTCGGGCGGCTATAAAACTCACCAGGTTAGTCACTAAACACACGAAGAAGAAAAAAGATACAAAAGTGCATTACGACGTACACAGTCGAAATGTATGGTAAAGTAGATATTTTTTCGAAAATTTTCGTCGCTTGAAACATGTCCTACTTACAGAATTAATGATAACAATTTGCGCGTCGATTACTTACAGGGTGTGAAAAGCCCCATCGCGTAGCCGCCATCGACGCATTCTGGACATGTGGAAGAGTAATCAAGCAAAATGAATTGCTGGGCAACGATTTTTATTAGTGAGATTCAAAAAACTGCTGTTTACTGTAGCGCGCAATTTAACGCAAGCAAAAAGATTGTTCTTACTCAAGAAGTAATAGTAGCTTTAATGACATCCATTATTAATCTTCAGAAAGCACATACGACTCCTGACTTGACATTCTCCAGCACTTTCTAAACTATCGATAAAAAGCACAATCTGGAACTGTCGATACCCCGCCATTAAGTCATGTGACGATACCCAGTACCGTGCCGATGCCGTGCCAAATCCACGACATTACATCGACATCGATGGACGACACGCCCTCACTTCTCTACTATTTATAGTGTATACATATAATATATATTTTTCTATACTACATAGTAACCTATCTTCCGTCTCTGTCATTTATGGCGCAGTTGCGAATGAGAGAAAAAGACGGCAGAAAAAACTGAAAGAGTTACTTCAGGGTTGTCGATTGCAGGTTTGGCTTAAAAAGTGTTCCTGTACTTTTTTGGCTGGTTTTTGGTAAGGTGATTGCGAATTGTTTTTAAGTGTTTTTTGCTTAGACATTAAAAATGTCTTTGTTGATGTAAAGGTCTTAGTGATGCTTACTTTTTACCCGACTACGGCGAAGAACAAAGGAGAGTTATGATTTTGACCGGCATGTATGTATGTATGTATGTATGTTCATCTGTTCCCTCATATCTTCTAAACGACTCATCACAATTTGACAAATGAGGTATCGTTGGAAGCGTCTTGATCGTCCGCTGGTTATAGGCGACGTCACATTATATTAAAAATGGCGCTCTAGAGGACATAAAGTCAGGAACTTAAAAAAAAAAATTGTTTAATCGTACCATGTTGGGTATCAAATGAAAGGCTTAATTAGCAGATTTCAAATATATATATATTATAACACCAAAAGAAAAAAAAAAATTAAAGTAATTAGTTTTTATTACTTTAATTTTTATTTATTAACAATTTCTAGCAATCTGTAGAAATTTTTCTTCAAAAGCCTGCTCAAGATTGAATGCTGATGAAACAATTAATAACACAATACCAATCTTCCTTACAGCACCAATTCCGATATTCATTCCGTCATAACATAAAACATAAAATAATAAATATATAAATGTACATTAGCTACAAGCGCCATAAAACCGATCTTTAAATATTACTCAATAAACGCACTCAAAAACCTTTCTCCGTTTTTCACTGTGTATTTTTAACTATGATTGTAATGTTGCTTAGTGAATGGTGTTTTTAACCGACTTCTTCAAAAAGGAGGAGGTTCTCAATTCGTCTGTATGTTTTTGTATGTTTGTTACGCGATTACTCCGCCAATTATGAATCGATTTTGATGATTCTTTTTTTGTTTGGTAGGTCATGCTTTCGAGGTGGTCCCATATAAATTTTATTAACTTTGCTTGCGTAATTTTTGAGTTAGCTTCAATATTACGTATTTTTCCCGCTTAGTTTATCTAGACGATATCCTGTTTGACTCCTTCACTGTTATTTACATAGCAGGTAGTGGTATTCGGATTTGTGTGGGGTAGGTACCACAACTTCGGAAGTCGGTGGCAAAAAACGGAAATTGTAAAGCAAAGACACCGACTTCCGAAATTAAAGTTATTTTTCACTTGTTTAGTGTTTTTTTTGGAAGTCGGTTGTTTTTTTTTTGTAAAAAGTTTTTATTTTTCACTTTTTATTTATTTAATAAATGTATTAAATTAAATAATTTTGCATACCGTAAGACAAAATGTATCGGGACTCTCATCAAAATAACCATCATATCTGTATACCTACATTATTGGCAAATAAATGATTTCTATTTCTATTTTAGGCGGACTTAGAACAAGCACTACCACCAACGAAACCGAGCAGAAAATTTTGCTTCCACTGGGAATCGAACCGGCGACCTCTGGGTCTGTGACAGGAGGGTTAACCACTATACCACAGAGGCGGACAATTTCCCGTGACAACCAACCCTATTCGTATCACTCCGTCATCATACAATTCTGGGAAGCAGCTGGCCGTCTGCCAACCCTCGGAGCTGAAGGTAAACGCCTCCATATTTACAACTTTCCGGTAAATATACTACGATGTCTGGTGGTCGCGCCAAATGATGCGACTTGATGAAATGGAGAGTAATTGTCTGAGGATACTTCCATAAAGGAAGTGTCGCCAAGTGCGTGTCACGAAAATATGTAATTGAATCTCAAATTATTACCATTTTGCTTTCCTAAATATAACATTAAAAACTCTAAAATAATGATTGCGCGTCTTTTTGTGAACCTCGAATAATTTATATTTTCGGGTCCTAAAATTACGAAATAGCCAAGTAACCGCGACCAACTTGCATGTAGCGGTTGGTCTCAATTCTGAGGCCCTAGACAAAGTGACATTCTATCAGCGATAACGAAGATGGAAAAGACAAAAATGTATAGGACTGACATAAGCTATCGAAAAGCTTATGTCAATCCTGTTAAAAGTCGTTGTGGAAATACGAAACGCTTTCAAAGCGATTGTCACTTGTCTAGGCCCTCTGATATAACCTACTCCGCTTGGTCGGGGTACCCTGGCTTATAGTACCTGCGACCAACTATGAGAAAAACCAGAAAATAAAAAACCGGCCAAGTACGAGTCAGACTCGTGCACGAAGGTATCGGTACCATTATCTATGAAAAAGGCAAAAAAAAACAAGTTTGTTGTATGGAAGCTCCCTTAAATATTTATTTTATTCTGTTTTTTAGAATTTGTTGTTATAGCGGCAACAGAAATACGAGTCATTCCATTCTAATACCAAAAACTAAAACCACTGGTATTTGTTTCAACTCATATCTATATTTTATTCCGAACGGATACCATTGTTTTAACGAATACCAAAACAAGTTCGAAGATATTTCAATGAAATTTCATTTTTCGAAGATGTGAACGATCAATCTACTTATGAGTGTTCAGATTTATACCCCTTTGTTTCCATGTATATATTTTATCTTATGAGTTGGGAAAGTTTACGAACAAGATATTATGTGATAGTGAAAAAAGTCAAATTCTTGATAAATATGGGGCCTTTATACACTTCAGGGGTTTTTCCAAAAGACATAAGCAACTACTTCAAGTTAATTTCCTGGTAGTTTGAATAACTGAACAATTAGGACAGTTGAATTTTAAAACGTCTATAGATATCATTTGTTACGAATCCGTCATGCTGTTCTCTATGTTTCATCGTGAGTGCGTTTCGAGGAATACGATAATAACCAATGAAGCGCAACTAAATTGCGCTTCATTGGTTGCGTTTTGAGGAATACCCCAAAAAAAAGTAGCAAGATGATTCTCTTAAACTACTCTTACCTTTAGAAAAATATTGGAACGAAGCGTATTTGGATAGTATATTATTACGATCACATAAAATATTAGAAAACAAAAATGTGATTAGGTTTGACGGAGCTGACTGTACCAAATTCAAGTTGTTGGTATTCGTTTGCACAATAAATTTAATTATTTAAAGACTGGTATCGGTTCGGAATAGAAAATAAATATGAGTTCCAACAAATACCAGTGGTATTAGTTTTTGCTATTAGAATGGAATAACTCAGAAATACATCATCTGTGAAAATTTCAATTGTCTAACTATCATGGTTTATGAGATACAGCCTGGTGACAGACGGACAGACAGACAGACAGACAGCGGAGCCTTAGTAATAGGGTCCCATTTTACCATTGTACGGAACCCTAAAAAAGAGGGTCATTCATTTATTTAAAAAAATGTGCATCATTAGAAGCGTGCATTGATAGGACGTTTTAAAAGGATCAGTTAAATATTTCCCCACGAAAGTGGTAACATTCAGATGAATATCTCGCATGCTTGGATGGAATAGGACGAGGATCGATATCTCATCCGAGTGAGAGGTCAGACGCCTCCTGTTGCACTCAGAACATGGACTTCAAATTACACATTGTTAGCTAATTCTAACTAGTAGGTAAATGTTAACTAGTAGTAGGGTAGGGTAGTAGTAGGGTAGGTTTATGACCAAGTTGTAGATTTTTTACTTTTCGTGGGTAAATTGAACTTAGATCAGTGAACTCAAAAGAAAATTAACTTAAAAAAAATCTTGAGTAATTTAGTTTTAAGTGCAGCGAAAATCGTCAAAATCTCGCATTTTATTTCAGTTATGCATCCATTAAGTGACTTATCAGGCATGGGAATATCGTCCAATGACATCATATCTTTTAGCCTTTTAGAGAAACTCGTGGCTAAGTAATAATAGCCGCACGGGTCGATCCATGAGGTTAAGCTACGCTTGCCGGGGTTGGTCCGTGGAGAATCCTTTGTGCCTCGGAAAGCACGTTAAGCCGTTGGTCCCGGCTATCATTCGTGGATCTTTGACAGTCGTTACGGGTCGTCAGAAGCCCGAAAGTCTGACAACAGTGTCAACCAGTCTTACCAAGGGGCATCGTAATTACCCAGTTTTTGGGTTGTGGAGGTCAGATAGGCAGTCGCTCCATGTAAATAAAGGTATTCAGCTGCATCCGGTTAGACTGGAAGCCGACCCCAACATGTTGGGAAAAGGCTAGGCACGCAGATATCATTATCTTTTAGCCGCGCACATTAAATGTCTTAATAAACATGGTAAGTTTACATACCTATACCCTATTTCAAATAAGATTAGACATTAAAACAAACCCTTTTACAATCCGTTCAACCGATTTTGACTTCTATACCGTAGGCATAAGGATAGCATTAAAAGCAAAAAAAGTTACACAATACCAACTATCTACTGCGGCTGCCATTTGTCATGCCACCAACGCAATAGAATTCAAAATCGGTTGAACGGAATGTAAAAAAGGCTTATCTATACGTCTAATCTTATTTCAAATGGAGTATAAATAATGTAGAATAACAAAAAACGTGAGAAAACGTTCACTATTTTTATTGCAGTATTATACAAGCGAATTATTTTAGTCACTCCAATAACATTGTCGTCATCGTTAGATTCTGTAAGAAACTCTTTGTTTATATTTACTTATATAAAAAAGTGTTACATATTATGATCTTCGTCTTAGCACTCAAACGCCCATGGTTGGGGCACCATAGTTGGGGCAACCATGGTTGCCCTAACCATATAATTTTGGGGCAGAGAGCGTAGCGTTCGGGCGTTTGAGTTTAAAGCCCGCGGCTTGCCCTCGATGATGTCGGAAAATATTCCACGGGACGTACTACCGGGATTCAAAGTATCATATGTCCTAATCCAGGATAAACGATCTGTATGCTTAATTTCATCCAAATTCGTTTAGCTGTTTTTGCGTGATTGAGTAACGAAAATCTAAACATACAAACTTTCACACTTAGGAATAATAAACTGATAAATCTGATTTTGAGAGACAGACTAAACACACCATCGATCTATTTTAGAAAAAACTGTAAGTCAGACATCACCATGCACAGATGATACAGATGGGTCACTCCGCATTTTGAGGTATGAAGCTACAAGAGCCCGCGGCGGCGGGCTCGAGTTGTCGAAGTCAGTGAGCGTAACGTAGTCAGGAGATATAAGAATTACGCGATAGAAAGAGAGGCAACTTCTAGGTGAATATAACTGTAAGAAATTAGCACTGTGTGACCTGAATTGCACTTTATTTTTTCGTTGCCAGAGTCGCTTTTTATTTAAATGGTTTTGCGGAGCGAATCATCTGTATTCATAATTGAATGTATCTGTATGCTAGACCCAACCTACAAAATAAAATAATTCAGTTTTCTTTTACTTTAAAACGAGTTTTACTGGAATAACATTTATAAAATAAGGCACAGTTTGTCCTACCGCCGCCGCCGCCGGCAATTAGAAGAGCTAGCAACTAAAACCGACTATTCAGATCTTTCTGAAACGAACATTTTAAAACAAATCGACATCGGTCCAGCCGTTCTGAAGTAATGCGCTTACCAACGAACATCATTTCATTTTGTTACATAACATCACGCCTGCAGTGCCCGAAGGATTAGGCAGAGGTGCTTACCTACAACAATCTGCCTAGCCTTTTCCCAACTATGTTGGGGTCGGCTTCCAGTCTAACCGGATGCAGCTGAATACCAGTATTTTACATGGAGCGACTGCCTATCTGACCTCCACAACCCAGTAACTGGGTAATACAATACCCCTTGGTTAGACTGGTTGTCAGACTTTCGGGCTTCTGACGACTCGTAACGACTGTCAAAGATCTACAAATGACAGCCGGGACCAACGGCTTAACGTGCTTTCCGAGGCACGGAGGAGTCTCGATATGTGAAAATGGTCACCCATCCACGGACCAACCCCGGCAAGCGTAGCTTAACCTGATGGATCGACCCGTGCGGCTGTTATTACTTAGCCACGAGCTCCTCCTAGGAGAGGTGCTTACCTACAAAACACCCATTATGTTTGATTAAGTCCCATGTAATATATGGCGAGCCTATTGCCAACAACAACAAACTCCAGGCTGCTACTGAGGACACGATGGAGCATACAATGGAGAAGTGCCCTGCTTGGGCGCCGCCGAGTCCTCGTGGAGGCGATTGGCGGCACTGACCTCTCGCGTCCGGCCCTGGTCCAGGCCATGGTACGGAGCGAGAGGGCATGGGAGGCGGTCACCTCCTTCTGCGAAGCAGAGATGCTCGCGAAGGAGGAGGCGGAACGCGTGAGGGAGAGGCAAAGCTTGCGCCCTCACGCTAACCAAATCTTTTTTTTTTTTTTTTTTTTTTTTTCCGGGGTGGAAAATCCTCATGGATGTCCTCCGCCCTGGGGCGGGTGGAGGGGTCTGTCAGACTCTTACTGACTAAAAACCACCCCGGTGTTCCGACTCACACCTACGCCGGGGGTCGCGGGAACGTAAAAATCTTCCGCAACCCCCGACTGGTGCCGGCCCGCCACTCCGCCACTCCGCCGCGGGCCTCCTTGGGTCAGGGGGGGGAGTGAGGTGTTTGACTCCCCCCGTGACGTCTAAGAGGGGCGCGCGTGGAACACTACGCGCCGCCACCTCGGGTCCTGATGTGTGGGGGGCGACGGACGTCCCCGAGTCCGTCACCCCTGGACCCATTTAGGGGGGCTGGAAGAGGGCGTTATCCGCCCTCCGCCCGGTGCGCCTGCTGCGGGCCGGGTGAGTGGACGAGATCTCCCTCTCCCTTTCCGCAGCCTCCTTCTGCGAGACGACCGTCTCGCAGTAGGAAACCACCGCGTCCCAGGACTCCTCGCTGCCGACCATGGCATTGACTACGGCCGACAGCGAAACCTAACCTAACCTAACCTAACCGCCGCCGCTGGAGACACCCTGGGCGTTGGGAATCCCAGGCAGATTCCCGGCCACCATAGGCGCGGGCTTGCGGACGGCGAGCAATGGGTAGCTCGCCCGATAAGGACCAGGCCCGGGTCGATGGCGCGTCGTGTTCCACGCGCGCCTTAAAGAGATATATTTGACTCCATCACTGTTAATTACATAGCAGGTAGTGGTATGCGAATTTGTGAGGGGCAGGTGGTACCACAACAAAAAAGTGAAAAATAAAAACTTTTTACAAAAAAAAAACGCAAAAAAGTGAAAAATAACTTTAATTTTGGAAATCCGTCGCTGCTCTTCAATTTTCCTTTTTTGCCGCCGACTTCCGAAATTAAAGTTATCTTTAAATTTTTTGTGTTTTATTATATAGATAGGTAAATCCTTCATAATGAATACTAGGCGCTACGCAACGTACGCAACAAGGTATAATGGTCTTATTGTTCAAGGCCAAAAAAATATAATAAAACCCACATCGGCCATGCCGAATACTAAAATGCACGTGTCTAAATCTAACCTACCAAAAAACAATAACAAACAAAAAACTCCATACATTTTCACGTTGTTCCTACGCAACATAATGTTTTATCAAACGAGGTCAAGGCAACAAAATAGACATGTCTGCCTAAATATACGCAGTTACGGTGAAAATTATTCATTCACTAATTGATGGGTGCGACAATTCATTCATTAGTTCGTTCTTTACTCAGAAATGAAGGTAAGGTAATGAATGCTTTGGGACCGAGGTGAACTAATTCGAAGAATACTGTTTTTTTATTGAATGACCGAGCTAATTCGGAGAATTTTTGTGTTTTTAATGAATGAGTTTGTTTTTTGGAAATTAAAGGCGTGATGTAGTATGTCACTGTCTGAATTTTAAAATTATAGTACCTAATATTTATTTTTATTCAGCATGTGTACTTAAACAAATTAAATTTTCTTTTCCTAGTCATTCTCTAGCGCTGAACAACATTTTCAACGAAACAAATACGAAATTCACTTCTTAAAATTCAACTTGGAGGGTTACCATAGGCAAATAAGTAGTTTCTAAACAAAAGGTAATTATTTTAAGTGGAGTTTCAAGCGAATTTGTACCATTTGCGGTGCGATCTGCGACCTTGCAACGATTCCTATCCCCTGCGCTTAAAAAGCCCTTCAAAGGCTTATGATACGAGCCCTAATCTGAGTATACATACTTGAACACTAAAGTCTGTTTTTTAATCTCGTAGACTAATTTGACATTTCAAGTGATTGTTGTTTGTTTTTTCAATTTGGAGTTTGACATTTGCACCTGTCAAATTAATCTACGAGATTAAAAAACAGACTTTAGAATAATTAATTAATGTTGATGATGTGCCTAACCTAGAATGCCTCGTTGGCCTAGTAGTGGTAAGAGCTACTACTGAGAATGATGTCCTGGGTTCGACTCCCGGAACGACCAAAGTTTTTTGGGTTTTACCACCAGAAATTTCTCATTAACACCCCGGAGTCTAGATTAGTGCCCGGTTGATGACCATAAGTTCGCCCCCTATTACATGGGTCTTAAACATAATTGGCCTAATGTGGATGTACTATAGGTAGATACACCTCTGGCTATCCTTTTGGGGCTTACAGGCATGATGTTATATTATGTACCTTGTCAGAAATAGATCAAACGTTTTGAAAATTAAAAGGAAATTACTTCAGTGCAAATCGAGGTGAATGTTCGGAAGAATAATAAAGGGTTTATTTCTAAAGCAAGCAGTAAACTAGGCTCGCAAACCTTTAATTAGCTAAACAATCTGAACGAAATACTTCATTATTCAGTTTATGTAAAAAACTGAAACTACAAAGAATTGTTTTAAAAAGCAAAAATGCAATAATTACAACATAGAAGCAAGAATTTTCATCAAAAAGTTTCAAACGTTATTTTATGTACATTATCAGCCGGAAACGTGCTCAGAAGACTGGCAGCATTGCCACGTTGAATGGCAATGCTAATTCTTTGGCCAAAGAACAAGCCAGCCCTCTGGTCACGTGAAGTGTCGACGAGTCGGTGGGAGATTTCCTTAAAAAGGAGACGCGCACTCGACACGTTTCGACCCCAAACGGCTCAAAACTGTAGTTGCCTATAAGGTTACAGTATTTGCGCCGCTTGAGGGTCTCAGCAGCCGCAGCAGCGGCGCCAGCACAGCCCACCGTGCTAGGAACATGGGATGGCGCAAGAGTGTCGACACAGGTTGCGTCCCACACCAGAGGCCTACCTACCTTCCAAGGCAACAACGTCATGCCATCTGGTCTCTTCCCATCGTCACGTACCAAGCCGTTTGGTTTTAATGCCGCTGGTACGCCGGCGGTGACAAGGGTCGACGAATAATATCGTTGATGCTGGCGTGCCGAGCTATGCGGCCTGCACTCCTGCAGCAGGACAAGCCATGGTGCCCGAGGCTGTCGACAGCTTCGCCGTAGTGACACCGATGCGGAGCAACACAAGGTGCGCCTAAGCGGAGACATGTAGCGAGCCGAAACGATGAGTCATCCATCATAGTGCCTATGGTGGAAGACGGGAGTGCCTGAAGCCACAAGCCCGACTCCCATTCTCCCACAGCCAGCAGACGGGCACGCTCAACAGTATTAGGTGACGTGTTTACCAGGTTCGTAGGTACCTAGGTACTAAATTAAATGAACACTTATACTCACAATACTTACAAACATAAAAGGAAGCTTAGGCGTCGAAGTACTCATTCGCATCGCTGTCATCCGAAAACGTACCCAGGAGACTGGCTCTCTGGTCACATAAAGTATGATTAAAAAGTTAACCACAAACAATAAACATTATTTGAAAATGGAAAGCAATAACTCTACTTTCAGTTGAAAAATAATAATGACTGAAAACAGAAATTAATTTTAAAACTACGCAGCCAGAACAGAACTCCAAACTTTTTCGCGAATGAAAAAAGTTTTTAAGCATTAATTTTATTTTATGTATGTTTTTAAAACAAACAAGGGGCTCGTAGCTAAATGATTACGAGAGCTACGCGTGCCGCGGTCGGTACGTGGAAGGGTGCCCATTCGAGACCTATCCGTGCCTGTTTCTGTTATTCATGGAAATTTGACAGTCGTTACGGGTTGTCAGAAGCCCGAAAGTCTGACGACCAGTCTTACTAAGGAGTAGGTATCGTGTAACCCAGTAACTGGGTTGTGGAGGTCAGATAGGCAGCCGCTTCATGTAAAATATTGGTATACCAACGGAGTTGGGAAAAGACTATACTCCATTTGAAATAAGATTAGACGTATAGATAAGCCTTTTTTACATTCCGTTCAACCGATTTTGAATTCTATTGCGTTGGTGGCATGACAAATGGCAGCCGCAGTAGATAGTTGGTATTGTGTAACTTTTTTTGCTTTTAATGCTATCCTTATGCCTACGGTATAGAAGTCGAAGTCGGTTGAACGGACTGTAAAAGGATTTGTTTTAATGTCTAATCTTATTTCAAATGGGGTATAGGCAGATTGACTCGTGTATGTTGTAAAAAAAAACAATGAATTAATTTATCTTATTATCCTTTACGTTTTAATGCGAAATCTTTTGTTTATCAATTTATTGACACGTAGTGATAAAATACAGATAATGGATATCATTAGTGTTATAAATTCGTAATAACAATGTTTCCATCATGCTTGCTATCTATGGTTTTAATAAATTAAATTATCTTTAAGTCAGGTGATACTTTCATACTTATAGGTACTTAATAGGATTTTCCGGTCCTTAAGGGTCTACCCTACCTCATATTTCTTAGCATGATCCACCGTTATGCCGAAAATACTGCAGCATAAAATATATGTTAAAATCCAAAGTTACCTCTAAACCGAACTATAAACCGCTGGTATAAAAAAAAAAAATCATATTAGATCATTAAACTGCATAATAACTGGACTAACTATAAAGCAGGTATTATGTTCTTTTTTTTTTAATTAGCATTATTTTCACCGTTAAAAGCAATTACCTAAACGATTCGAGGCTTGGAGCCGCCAGCACCCCACTCCGTCTCGCTCTCACTCAGACCTCGAGTAGTATGGTGCAAGCGAAATAAGAGGTAGTATAGCCCCTTAAGATTAGAGGCATACGTAATATAGGGTACTTAGCTGAGTCACAGACCACAGTGAATGGCCATGGCGTGATAAATTGAATTATTAATAATAAAACATAATATAACATAATGCCTGTAATCCTAGTATTAAAAGTTATATATAAAAGTTATACAGCTACATTTATTATTATTGTTCAATATTGTTATTTTAGTAGTGCGTGAACACGTATCTTTTAAAATGACCGATAAATAAAATTGCATTGCATTATTTACCTAGATTCTCAGGAAATAATTTTTATTATATTCGGAATTTTTCAATTTTTTTTCTTTAAACCTAGTGGTAAGTAGATTTATATATAATAGGTATTTACCTATGAAATTGCCGTTTTGTATGAAAAAATTTAAACGAATTTTTTTCATGAATTTTTTATTTGTATTAATCGAAGTAATCACCCATGCAATCAATGCATCTTTGCCATCGCAGTGGCAGTTTATTGATGCCCTTCTTAAAGAAATCAGCTGGACGGGAGGCAACAAATTCTTCAAAGGCATTTTGTACTGCCTCTCGGGTATTGAATTTTTTTCCCGCCAAGAAGTTATCCAAATTCTGGAAAAAGTAGTAGTCTGTAGGCGCAAGGTCTGGTGAGTAGGGCGGATGACGGAGAGCTTCCAACCCCAGTTCTTGCAACTTGGAGACCGTCTGCTGTGCAGTATGAGGTCGCGCGTTGTCGTGCAGGAGCAGCGGAGACGAGCGATTGACCAATGCTGGTTGGAGATGCGCCAGCTTCTCCATCATTGTGTTCAGTTCTTCACAGTACACATCTGCAGTAATGCTCACCCCGTTTGGTAAGAAGCTGTGATGAATCACACCGGCGCTAGACCACCAAACAGTGACCATCACTTTTCTAGGGGTAAGTTTTCGTTTAGGGCATTGTTTAGGTGCTGAACCAGGATCCAACCAACCTGCTGAGCGCTTGCGGTTATCAAACAGAATCCATTTTTCATCGCAGGTAACAATGCGGTTCAAAATTCCTTCATTTGTGTGTCTGTTGAGCAGTGCAAGGCACGTCTCGACGCGTACTTCGCGCTGGCGATCATTGAGTTCGTGGGGCACCCATTTGTCAAGCTTTTTTACCTTGCCAATTTGACGCAAATGGACCAATATTGTTTTGACGCTAACGTCGAAAGCTGCTGCTAATTCAGCCGTAGATTGTGTATCATCAGCTTCCACAATCGCCTTTAATTCGTCATTGTCGACCAAAGTCTTCGGACGACCGCGAGGTTCATTTTTCAGGTCGAAATTTCCAGAACGGAAGCGAGCAAACCAATAACAGGTGGTGCGTTGGTTTGTAGTGTTAGCTCCGTAAACGTCGTTGATGTTGCGTGCCGCTTGTGCCGCGTTGCTGCCACGACGGTACTCATATTCCATAATTACTCGAATTTTTAACGTATCCATGATGACGAAAAAGATTGAAATGCGATGAAAATGTAACACTAATCAATAAAGAAATGACTACTTTTGGAAAAAAAAATCCATGTTTTTAAAATAAAATTAATTTGAAATTAGAATTCTTAGCCAAACAAAAATTATTTTGATTTGAAATGGCCAGTACTGCAGAACGGCAATTTCATAGGTAAAGACCTAATATATATATATATATATATATTATTATTATTATTTTTTTTTTATATTTATTGGTACGTATTAAAATTGTTTAAAAGCTTGCTACCTTAAAATAATAATATGTAAAAGTATATAAAAAGGGGGGGAAATAATCATCGTGAAAAGTGCCCAAAAGGCTGGCAGCATTGCCACGTTGTATGGCAATGCTGATTCTTAGACCAAAAAATAGGCCAGCCCTCTGATCACGTGAAAAGTCGACCAACCGCTTGGCGATGTCTTGAAAGACTAAGTGAGGGTTCGGCGGGTCCCATGGCCTTAGTGTTTCAACCCCATACGACTCGAACAATTACGTTCCAATAAGATTGGAGTATTTATGCGTTTGAGGTTCCGCACCTACGGCAGCAGCCCCAGAACAGCCTGCAAAAATAATTCACAAATACTTTCTTGACTATATTTTTCCTTATTTACCATCACAGACTACCTGCAGTATTGCCTCTCCGTCTTCTTTTAAATCCAAAGGTTGTATTTAAAAGACCGCTTTTAGCGATAAGACCGCCCATTGTGGCACCCTATTTAATCGTTTCTTCATTCATATCTGTAATTTTTATGGTTACAGCAATAAACTCAGCCTATCGCCACTACCAGCCTAGACCACCGCTGGACATAGGGCTCTCCCAAGCTGCGCCACAACACCCTGTCCTCCGCCTTCCGCATCCAGTCTGTCCCAGGACTCCCAGGTCGTCGGGCCATCTAGTTGGAGGCGTCCCACTCTAACACTTGCCGACACGCAGCCTCCACTCCAGGACTCGTCTGCTCCACCGGCCATTGGTCCTACAAACCGGTCGGTGGATGGTATACGTACAACCCGTGCGCATTAACATGGCACCTGGCTCAATGACGTTTAGAGCTCCCCTCGCTTCCCCGCACGGCGACGACGGGGCGCCGCGCGGGTAGCGGGGGGAGTATTGAGTTCCGAGCCAGGTGCCATGTTAATGTGCACGGGTTGTACTATAGAGTAGTTTTCTGCCTATCTTAAAATATTCTAAGAGGTTGCCTAAAATGTTCGTCATTTAAATTGTATTTCCTCGTAGATATTGCAGGATGTTATTGTGATCATCTGTTTTTGGCTTGCACGTGCAATCAGCCAATGACAACTATTTTTAAACTGAATTTCATATTTAGAACACTATTGTCATGTCGGAATGCAGAGACGGATTTGGTTGGACGGATTGATTGGTTGCATACCCTCATCGGAATTTTGAAAACTTTGACCTTTTTGAAGGGTTACATACTTAGGTATAAACTACTGTCAAGGTACCTAAAAAATAAAAATAAAATCGTAGTTACATGCGCGTTTGCGATGTTTGATGTTGTTATTGACTGGATTATCAGGGCTTGTGTGATTTCAACCAAGTAAAGTGTAAAATCAAGGTATTTCCGTCTATGACGCAAGAAAATAACTTTGTCTCCTAATTTATATTCAACCAAAAGTGTCTGCTTTTAACAAAGTTAGAGTAGCTACCAATTTAATTTTCCAAACAACTAAGTCTGTTCCTGCATGTCGCTCTATATAGCGAACAATTATCATAAGCCGAGGACACACGAAAGATAAACTATTCCGAGCACATTCTGTTGAACATTTGTACAACATTTCCTTAACTAAGGGCTTGGACACAACGTTCATGTTAAATCTTTGTCGACCTTCTTTTATTTTCTCTTTGCAGAAGACACAAATCGTGCGGTGATATTCGGGTTGTTCCTTAACCCGAATGTCACCGCACGGCAGCGTGAAAATCACCTAAAATAAACTATATTTCTGACTCTAGATTAAAAATAAACCTTCTCATAATTTTGCTAGGGACATAATAATATTTGTAAGTAGATATTTTATAACTAAGCTGACTGAGCTTTCAATCATAATCGATCACTTCGTTTTAGAATATTTTAATCATCTTCTGCGGAGTGCAGAGCAAAGACTAATCCATAAAGCTAAGGAAATGTCGCTCCACTGATATTTGATTCATCATTTTAGTAGTCGGTTACGACTTCTTAAAAAAGGAGGAGGTTCTCAATTCTGTATGTTTTTGTTTGGTAGGTCATGCTTCCGAGGTGGTCCCAAATAAATTTTATTAACTTTGCTTGCGTAGTTTTTGAGTTAGCTTCAATATTACGTATTTTTCCCACTTAGTTTATCAGGACGATGTTTTAATTTACTCCATCACTATTATTTACATAGCAGGTACTACAACTAAAAAGTGAAAAAAAAAAAACTGACTTCCAAAAAATAACACAAAACAAGTAAACAATAACTTTAATTTCGGAAGTCGGTGGCAAAAAACGAAAATTGAAAAGTAAAGACACGACTTCCGAAATTAAAGTTATTCCGTTTCTTTTTACCCGAAAATTAGTGATCAAGTCAAGCCATAACAAAATATATATTCTTAAGAGAGAATAAACAATATAAATTCGCAATGTGTCCGACTCCTTAGAGACTGCAGCCGGATATTGAGTCGCATTATGACTTAAACATACAAAGTGTTGAGATATTAAACATTCTTCCTATTGTAACTCATATCCTAATGACAAGGATGTACATACATTAACAATTATGTACAATCGTGCTTCGTTTACTAATCAGAGAGTGAATGACAGATAAGTGACATTCAATTTGGTATCTAAATTATCATTGGATGATGGATAGTGGTTAAGAATCCAAGTTAATTAATAGTATCACTTTTGTGGGCCTCTCAATAAACTCGGTTCTCGGTGAAAAAGTGCCTAATTAATAACATACACATAATCAAAATCAAAAGTCATTTATTCAAACTAGGCTGAGAATCAGCACTTTCCGAACGTCAAAATTACATAAGACAGTCCCCCAAAACGCCCACCCTTCCCCACTTCCTTGTGCTTTCGCTGGGAAGAAGAAGTGGCGTAACAAACTCCCCAGTAGCATAGCTGTCTGTTATATAATATAACGCTTGTTTTGTGTGTGTTGAAGGGTAAGGCAGAGGTGTACCTATATAGTACACCCACATTTCGCCAGATATGTTTTGAGTCGGTCCCATGTAACGATGTGCCCACAAAGTTTGTAGATATCCAGGACTTTCATAGAACTCAACCAAAGTCTTCCAAACATCAAACTACGACTGTACACTTTGATAACTCATGACTAACTAGAAAGGCAAATTATATCAACAATTCTAGTTTTATATTTAAATTCTACCACCTGCCGAAACACACTAGGCTGACACTAATTATTCAAAGTTCACTCGATCCCATTAACACTAAAATAAATGTAAAACATACAACACTCACTAATGCGTATGTTTTTTTCAGAATCACGTGTCAACAGAACATTTTTTTCTTCGCTACTAATTTGTCGTATTTTTACTAAACACCGCGTGTTAGGATCACGTGGATCGTTAGTAAATAACACATAGACAGAGTTGATCAACGCAAAATCTAGTGTGTTTATAACTAAATTAAATATGAATAATATTAAGAATTTTAAGACATTTTAAGAATAAGAATTCTAATAAGATTAAGAAAATAAGAATCTGAATCTAGTGTGGTTGGTTTTAACTAAATTGAATAAGTAAGATTAAGAATTAAAAAAAAGACATTTTAAGAATAAGAATTTTAAGAAGAATAAGAATCTGAATCTAGTATGGTTATAACTAAATTAAATATGATTAAGAATTTAAAGAAATTTTAATAATAAGAATTTTAATAATATTAAGAAGAATAAGATTTTTTTGTTTGAGAGAGAATCTCAGTGGAAATCAAGATGCTTACTTGGGTGATAAAGACGTTGTCAGTAATTATTTGAGGTCCAACATTACTAAGAAGTACCTAACTACTATTTCCAACAACTTCTCACGATAAACGGGTTGGCAACATCCTTACCCCAATAATTTGTATGGTATAAGACCAAATCCCACTGGATACACCATATATAAGATCAGCATTGCTATTCTGTAACTAATTAACCAAAACTTAGGTGAAGTGAGCGTGGAGTGAGCTGTCATTGTCATCGATACCTACTGATGCTAAGGCAGTGACAGTTCACTTCAAGCTCACTTCACCAAAGTTTTCACGGTGAGATGGTTACAGAATAGCAGTGCAGATAAGAATATATGAAGGCACACTGTTTCTGACCCGAATAAAAAAAAACATTTTTACATAGTTCTCTTCTTTTACATAATTATTTATTTCATGAAGTTACGTTTTTATTGGTAATTTTTCGAACATAATTATGAAGCGATGGATTAGCAAAATCCTTCAAAATCATTCAGATTGTGATTCAAATTTTGCTCAATTTTAAGCTCTCTATCAATGCAGTACGTACGCATATTAATTGAATATAACAGAATTGTGTATATTCCAAGCAGTAGAACAAAAAACAGAATTACAATTCTGGATATACCAAGCGGACACAACACTAATCCAATGCCAAATTAAAAAAAAAACATTTACTTACGAATTCAACTGCGTATTTACCGTGACGTGGTTCCTATAGTTCCACGTCCGTCACCGGGTTGACCACAAGGTTATCAATAGATAAATAGCTAATAATATCCTACTGCGTTTTCCTTTCACTTTCAGACCAACTGGAAAACAATTCCGTTGACCGCAGTCACGCCTTCTCTTGAGTATCTACGTAATGCGAAAGTGTGTGAATAAATACTGTATGTTTATTTCAGAGGTTATCACTTATCAGTTGAAAATATTGTTAGAGAGTTGACTAGAGCTTGGAAAGCACATAGGAATCTTTTCATTCCGATATTGAATGCGCGAATAGCGATGGCTGCCATAACAGCCGCAGTGACAGCTGTAAAGAAAATGATGGCAGCAGCAAAGATTTAAATCGTTACATTGGCCCTACCGCGTCAAAAGAATTTCGTTTTGACGCGGTGCTGTTCGTATTTATCTTGTAATCCTCAGGATAAAAAATATGATTAACTCTAGGTACTACTCTAGACCAGTGTTTTTCAACCTTTTTCATGACACGGCCCCTTTAGTATGAAGAAATATTTCGCGACCTACCCTTTGCTTTTTTTTCATGTATTTTATTTTGTGACAAAAATTCAGTCCAACATATTTATTAATTTTCATAATTAGGGTTCGGATAAATACATAAGTAATTAAGTACGTAAAACAATTTTTTTACATCGAATACGTCACGAATAGATAACGCAATTTACGCGCATACTTACATCCACGGCCGATGCCACGATTTTTTGTTTATTTGATACAAATGTTTTTGTCCTTTAGTTACCAACAATTTTCTTAATACATCTTTTTAAACTTTATTGTTTATTTTTACTGCAGTAGCTTTCCCAACCTTTTGGAACTCCCCTATAGTGCTTCGCGACACCCTAAAGAGGCTTCGCTATTGTGGTTGTTGTTCGAGACCCCCAGGTTGAAAAACACTGGTCTAGACAATAAAAAGGCAAGTGTACCTAAAGTTACCATAGATATATTCCCAGTATATGTGTAAGGCGCTTCACACTGAGGCTTACCACACTTGCTGAGAAGTTGATCTCGAAATTGTTCAGGAACAAGACTACATTTATTTCAATCTACTACTACGCTATCCCAAGCTCCTTTATATAACCAATCCTCAAGTGGTACTATCAAATAATTACATACTTTATGATAGTTTATCACCAGTTCCAACCGGTTTCGAGTGGATTTCAACAAGAACGAAAATTAATATCTGGATATCGCTGGACGGCAGTGCGATATACATGATAGCGATAGATACTACTAGTAGAATAGATAATAAAAACTAGTAATTAGTTTGAAACCAAAAGTGGAACAAGTTTTGATAACGATATTAATAGATTAGGGGTTTCTGTGTGTTGTAACTTGTAGTTGAGTGCTGACTGTACTTTTAACCTACTAACAATCGGGGGCGAGTGGATACAGGTGATTAGGTAATTAGGGGCAAGATCCAAGGGGCGAGCGGGACACCGTTTAGAGGTTATTGCGAAGTTGTTTGAGGACTGACTGAAGCTATCATGGAAAAGCAGAAAAATCTAAATGTATGATATCCCAGGAAAAACATGCACAACCAACTTTGCCTCCTTCTCATCGCCCATGGTCAATTTATCCTTAAGGAGGATACTCTTTCTCCGTACCTAGTAGATACCTAATAGGCATGAACTTCTCATATGATTTACGATTTGCTTCTCTAATCTTTATCTCTAATCTTTATCTTTTTTAGCTAGCTTTATTTTATTATTTATATACACACAGTAAAATACATAGAGATACGACATATTATAACATGAGTATAAAGATACTGCTTATTTCTTAAAAAAAAATCTTCCAGCAGACATGCGATAGGAGAAATGAGAAAGAAATGGAGACAATAGTGTGTGAGAAAAAGAAGAGAAAAACATGATTATGCTTTATCTTCATTTTGTTTTTTTTTTGTTTCATTGGACAATGTTTGATGGTATCTATGTGTAGGTATATTCTTTCTTCTGAACTTTTTCAACCCTCATCAACACTTCTGTGAAGTTGATCAGCACAAATATTTGCATCTGTAAACAAATGATTTTGATTCTGTTTGAACTAACATACCATCACACCATTCCTCGAAGGGTTACCTGTAGTACACCCACATTTCGCCATCTATACCTGTCGTTCCGCACATTTCGCCGGTTATTTTTAAGTTATTCTGCACCTATAGGCAGGAGCGCACGCAGACCAAAATTTTGGGGGGGTCACCAGATTGGTGCCGAGGAATATTTTTAGGGAAATGGTTACCTAACCTTACCTTACCTTTTTTTTGTACCTACATGCCCATCGGGGTCACTGTGGCTCAAGTACCTACAGTTTTTAGGGTTCCGTAGTCAACAAGGCACCCTTATAGTTTCGCCATGTCCGTCTGTCCGTCTGTCCGCGGCTTAGCTCAGAGACCGTTGATACTAGAAAGCTGTAATTTGGTATGGATATACATATAAACGACGCCAACAAAGTGATCGATTATATAAAGAAATCGTAAAAAAATTTTTTTTTTAGGGTACCTCCCCTACACGTAAAGTGGGGATGGTTTTATTTTTTTCTCGTGACTCCCATAGTGTGGGATATCGTTGGAAAGGTCGTTTAAAAATAATGTGAGTTTGTTAAAACCATTTTTGGATTCAGAGATCCGTTTGTGGAATATTCAGCTTTAAAGTGCTAATTTTTGTTAGAGCGAAGTGTCCCGGGGCACCTGCCAGCTAAATGGTTGGATTTAGCTATGTGGAAAAATTCACGGCAGTAGTATATATAACGAAATTAAAAGGAAAACTATCATCGCTACGTAGGCTCCACAAGTTACCGAGTAATAATCGACCAACTCAAATTAGCAGTTGTGAAAACATGTTATCCCATACATTCTGTATCGGAGAACAAGTTTTTCAACTACAATGTTAAGTTTGTTTTATAAATTCAACCCAACTACGGAACCCTTCATTGTGCATGGTACGACATGCATGTTTTTAGTTAGTAAATCATTCAGTCTCTCGACAGCTTGAATGATTTTGGGGGGGTCATGACCCCCAGGACGCCAGTTATGTTAATCATTCTGCACTAAAACTGTACCTACTAATACCGATTAGATAGACATCTTTAACGTCAATAAACTATTCACTAATGGGTAATGGCCCCCATGTTAGCTCATGTTATCGTTTCGGTGCACAACGATAGTAAAAGCTGACGTACGTATCTGGCGTAGACTTTGATCGATCGGCTTCCATTGACGTCTTCTTGGGAATGGGTCAGGGGGCCAAGTGAAATGGATTAATGGAATCTCTCCAGAGATTAATGTGTTGCTATGAAAACTAGGTTAGAGTATTATTTATTTTATAGCCTGGTGATTTTGTCATCTGCCTCTGTCAAACGGGTGATTTTACTCGTACTAAGTATTCAACTTTTCCTATGAAACTCATAACCAGATTGTTGAAATCCTTATAAAATTAGGCAGGATTGGAATACATTTTAATAGACAATTCCAACTATGGGAAACGATTACGAGCGTAGTTTGCTTAATTTTGGAAAAGCATTCTGGAAAAAACGGGTTTCGCAATTAGGGTGCAGATTCGTAAAATATATTACCCTCCTTCTGGGGCAGTCGGGTAAAAAAGACAAATTCCTACTCAACAGTAGACTATCAATTGCGATATCATCTCATCTGGCTAGCCTTTTCCCAACTATGTTGGGGTCGGCTTCCAATCTAACCGGATGCAGCTGAATACCGGTGTTTTACATGGAGCGACTGCCTATCTGACCTCCACAACCCAGTTACTGGGTAACACGATACCCATTGGTAAGACTGGTTCAGGCTTTCGAGGTTCTGGCGACACGTAACGAGTGTCAAAGATCCACAAATGACAGCCGGGAGGGACCAATGGCTTTACGTGCTTTCCGTGTCACGGGGATTAACGTAACATTAAACTGGGAAAATGATGATGAAAACTTGTTTTCTTTTTTCAATAATTTCCTTTGACGGATGCAAGTGACTGAATTGCCAGTTCTAATTAAATAACTAGTTTTTAGGGTTCCGTACCCAAAGGGTAAAACGGTACCCTATTACTAAGACTCCGCTGTCTGTCCGCCTGTCTGTCTGTCTGACTGACTGTCTGTCGTCCGTCTGTCACCAGGCTGTATCTCATGAACCGTGATAGTTAGGCAGTTGAAATTTTCACAGATGATGTATTTCTGTTGCCGCTGTAACAACAAATACTAAAAAACAGAATAAAATAAATATTTAAGGGGGCTCCCATACAACAAACGTGACTTTTTTGCCGTTTTTATAGATAATGGTACGGAACCCTTCGTGCGCGAGTCCAACTCGCACTTACCCGGTTTTTTTTTTATCTCTTAAGAAGTGTTATTTTCAATTTACGGCTGCATAAATGTCGAAATACGATAATTAAATTCCAATTGTGTTGCTTCAGATGTTTGGTGTTATCGAAAGTGTTACAAATAAAAGTGGGACACACAAACATTTGGAAGTTAAAAGTAGGACAATCGGGATTGTCAAGGACAGACTACTAATGGACTTCGTATTTAGAAGTAATATTTTCACCTCTTCCGGCAATAAATAAGCACTTGGTTAGTAGGTTGGTTGGTTGGTTGGTAGCTCATGGTTGTCACGTCCAGGATTATGTAAAGAAAAAGGGCCGCACCATTCTTCTGTGTTGTAATTACCACTGTAATTATCAATTATTAGGAATTATTGCCCTCGTGCCAAAACCGTCATTTGGGTCCCCTTTCGCCCTTCATTTTCAGCTGTGCCTAGTATTATTATTATTATTTTTTTTTTTTTTAATTTTTTTTTTTTTTTTAACCTGGGCAACGTTTAAAACTACAAAACGTTTAAAACACACTAGGAATGTCTTCCTGTATCGTGGGTGCGTTTACAAACATAGAAACTCACATACACTAACCCCCAGGCCCGGAACAACTACTTGCAGATCATACAAATATTTGTTCCGTGCGGGAATCGAACCCACGACACGTTGCGCAGCAGTCCATTGCTCAGCCACTGCGCCAAACGTGTCGTCAAGTATGTAGGCTTTACATAATTGACAATTCAAATAAGACATCTCAGTCGATTGGATATTTTTATAAATCTTACCACAAGAATAATTTGCTGACCTATCATCTTCTAGCCGTATCCGTAACGAACACCTTTTCGCGAAGCATTGCTACCGTGCTCAGAATGTAATCTCATACTTATATTATAAATGCGAAAGTGAGTTCGTTTGTTTGTTACGCTTTCACGCTAAAACGGCTGAACGGATTTAGACGAAATTTGGCACATGAGTAGACCATGACCTGGAATAGAACATAGTCTTTTTATCCCGATATTTCCACGGGTCGAGACTTACGCGGGTAAAACTGTGGGGCGCAGCTAGTCTCATATAAACCTATAGAAAATGTATGGGGACCATGCAGTGTTGACGCTGAAGTACTGCTGTGACAACACTGCCACATGCAGCGTTATTCGGAATCATACATTAACTCTCTTTACCTCTACAGATGTGGTCCACATCAAAGCACGTAAACAAGATGAAAATCTCAACATTTCGTAGGTATATATTACAAAATCCTGAAAGATTACATCAAACCCTGATGTAACACCACATTGATTTTATAACACATATAAAAAAGGGGGTTACATAAAAACATTTCGCGCGAAAATGGGTGAAAACAAAGCTGTAACCGGGTCGGGTAACCCAGATTTGCGAGCTATATATACAGCGATGACGTCGGAAGGAAGTGGGCTTAACTGGGCAGTTATATCATTATGTGAGATTATGGGTGTGCCCTCGGATTCGGCCGTTTCAAAAGCTTCAGATTTGTAAGATGAATCTTATGTAATTTTAGCTTTTTGCTAAAATTCTTCATGTCTATGACAATATGGCGTATCCTTCATTGCGTTAATGGGTAAATGCTGAGTCCTTTTTTTTTTAGGGTGGGAAATCATCAAATGACTTCTCCCGCTCTGGGCAAAGTGGGAGGGCGTGTCAGACTTTTACTGACTAAAACCCACCCGTGTTCCTTCAGTCGCCTGTTGCCAAGGGCCCCGGTATCCCTTTCGTACTTCCCCGCAGCCCTGGCAGAAATGCCGTGTCCTACGATAGAAACATTCTTATTTTGAAGTTATACAATACATGAATGGTTTTAGCTCCTAATCTATGGATTCGATTTAATGGTTCAAACTGCACGGCTTAATACCTTCGTCTTTGTTCATAATTTTCAAAAACTCACTCGAAATCACTTGGTTATAATAAGTTGACCCGACAGACGTTGTCATGTCCTTTCAATGCATACAAAATTCCCATCGAAAATGCACTTTCAATCTATTAAAATGTTTATTTCCGTAAAAAGAGATTCGGACTATTACGTATATTTTAAAACAAAAATTTTCCAAATCGGTCCAGCCGTTCTGAAGTGATGCCTTTAGAAACGAACAGCATTTAATTAAACTGCGGCGAAGCCAAAAAAGAGGGGTTATTTCATTATATAGATCAGAAATCGAACCATAATATCCTAAACCCAATTTATGTACTTACCTTTAATCATTACATTCATGATGATGATGAATCATTATATTAGTCAACTGCTTCACAGATCTTTAGTATCCCTATAGAATAGAATAGAAAGTTTTTATTTCAGACCGGAGTCCATAGGGTTAGTAACAATTTTACTTAAGTTCTAGTGTTAGTAGGTTACAGACATGAAAATATACAATTAAAATTCAGCATGGAGCCTCATCCACCTCCGCAACATCGAGGAGTCCCACCGATCTGCGAATACGCTGAGAATACTGTTGGTGCTGCCGCGAACACGAGTCATTAGGGATGCACATCTATTTCTAATAATGGCTAGTTAGTAATAGCTAATTAGTATCCCTATATCACCCAACTTAGATTTACCTACTACAGCCGACTGAAGGTCGTAATCCACCTTCAAACTTCACATCCTTGTCCTTTCCATCCATCCATCTCCAAATAGACACGTTATTATTTCCACCGGATAGCTGGTTTACGATGTAGTTCTAAGTTTAGTGGCATTCTGTAAGCTAGTGACGAACTATCCTGATTTAGAACTTTGCAGTGCTTACTTTATTGTTAGAACGAACTTCGGAAACGGTAGATAAACAAATTCACATAGATTTTAGTCTGCAAAATGGAGGCAGTACCAGTGCTGTTTCTCTATGGGTCTACACACCGTGTTGTATAGTTTTAGAATTCAGCAAACCAAGCAATAGATAGTCATGTTCAAAAACTTTTTTTGTCAGTTTTCCATTGTAGTTGCTTCCCTATACCTACTTCCGACTCCAGCCAACATTGACATTTCGTCAGCTGATCTAAAAATAACGAAGGATAAAGCCAAGTTATTCTAAGGCGCTGAGCAGAATGATGGACAATTATCCGACGACAATTTGGAAATCTAACGCGCACGTAGGATAAAATGCAAGATTTCCGTACGATTCCAAATTGTCCGCGGACGAAAATTGTCCATCGTCTCCTCAGTGCCTACTGAACAAAATTGTATTTTTTCCTTGCTTAGTTCATTAAATTAGCTCATTTCTAGGTTCTACCTTTCGGATAAGTACTCACCTTCTCTCACTCATATCATCCTCAATCATCCATCAATAGTCCATTTGATCTACCTATAACATCATCCAGCAACTCACGCGCAGCCGGCCTACATTCTAAGTTTAGTAACCTCACTATGTGACGTAAATCCCGTTTTCAGAACCTTAAAATAGTAAGAGCTTATATTGACTACAGTACTTATAAATTTTACGACAAGATAAGTACTAACGCGGGTTGCCGAACTTTAAAGACTAATTCTGGGAAGATGCTCTCCTGTGTTTAAAATCTTAAAAGTATAGCCGTTTAGCTTTTTTCTATAGAAACGATGAATAGCGATTTCATGGTTTGAAAGTATTGGTATATTGGAAAAGTTTTATGTGTTTAGTTTAAAAGAATATCGATAGATTCCTTTTTTATGTTCTTGAATCTATTTTTGTTTTTTTTTTTTTATAAGTTTATCCAAGAATTTAACGCGCACATATTTTTTCGCTGAGGAGAATTTATGAGTACATCGACACTTAAAGTACTACTCATATAATTTGTAATCATCGATACAGCAAAGATGCGAGGAAGTAGAAGAAATACAACTTCTGAATATTTCGAAGAAATAAAAGATTGACTTCAATATGAGAAGAAGTTAATGAGAAGTAATATACCAAAAAGCTGCAAGCTGCAATAGAACATAATATTACCAAGCATGTAAAAACAAAAGAGCATCACTGACCTAAAATTCCCAGTAAAAAAAACTCGTTCAAAAAAAAATCTCCCAAATCCGTGAGTTATCAGAAATGAGGAATCACATGCATTACGTCAGTGATCTAGTTAGTATTGAGAATAGAGCAGTCGAGGCGAATGAACCAGAAGCTGTTCAAGGATACGCGAGTAAAGGGTATTTTGGTATACGCGTCGTGGACCGTACCCACTGGGTACGGTCCACGACGACTTTGGCTCGCGGATTACGAAGATATTGGATTTGATTGTCAAAATGTTAATAATGATGGCAGTAGTATGACTTTATGAACAGTGGTGGTTTTTTTTAAGTATTTCAAGGACCTAAAAACGGGAATAACAAGCTACAGCAGAAAATAATACCAGGTGAATCTGTAAACCACACTCGAAGAAGAACAGCTGTTGGTGCAGATAAATCTTCAAGCGAAGAATTAGATCAGCAAAAATCGCCCCTGATCTTGCAAAAATGTTAATCACCTAGAAAATGCAGCTGAGGTAAGTAGATAAAAAACTTGACCTGCTTACATTACATATGTCACAGCTGTCAGTCGTCCTATTCGCGATAAACTCAAAGACGACTCCACCGATTTTCATGCTGTTTTCACCAATGGATAGAGTGGTTCTCGAGGAAGGTTTTAGTATATAATAACCGACATATACGCAGGCGAAGCCGCGGGAATCAGCTGGTATGATATAAACGTTCAATATTTCATGAAGAAATTCCCACGAGCCAAACTTCAGCTACTCACATATAGAAATCAATAAAAGCGAACGATACAACCAACTCAAGATCGTTCAAAGTGTAAGAAAAAAAACAATACATCAATGCTATTTTAAAACTAGAAGCAATAAGGAAAAGTCGATACAGAAGGAAGATCCCACTGAAACCATCTACTATTTCCTCGAAATGTACCAGTACTTACAATATATAGACGTCCATTACCAATTTATTACCCAACAAACTGAATTACAGTAGTAAAACAACATTATTTGCGGCCCCTGAAGACTTTATATTGTTTATTTCACAGAATACTACATGTTGATGGGTTTGTTATAGATAGTTTTGTTGTGGTAAGGGAAACAAATCTAATAAAAGAGTTTTTATATTGGTGGCGCCTCTGTCAGAATTTGTAAAAACACAAAATGCTTGTCCTTGCTTTTTATTTACAGCCATGCATTCGTAACCTTTTCAAACTATGTTGGCGTCAGTTTCCAGGCTAACTAGATGCAGCTGAATACGAGCATTTTACATGGAGGGACTGCCTATCTGACCTCCACAACCTAGTGACTCTTGGTAAGACTGGTTACCAGACTTTCGGGCTTCTGACGACCTGTAACGCCTGTCAAAGATCCACGAATGAGAGCAGCATATTTTTCAATGATTAAGTCTAATAATGAATCAACAAATTCATGTGAGAAACATTGATGAACTATTAGTGAGACATGCCTTTCTAGTGTCTTTTAAGATAAAACAATAATGCGTCACATACAACGAAAAAATATTTTGAAAAGTATTTTTGCGCTGAATCTGTGATAGATAAATGTAAGAACGTATTTTCTTTCCCCGGTGCAATTAAGCACCCTAATTGCGTAATGCGGTTTAAAACAAATGTCTAATCTTGCTTCATAAGTTCGAAAAAAAATCTGCTCAAAAACGTAACTTACGAACTTTTCGGCTAATATTTCATGACTCGAAGTACCAAAATCTCTACTTCCAGAATTCGGCAAGTCTACATCTCCCGTTACTTCCCGAGAGTAAAGCCCTCTTTCCGATGGCGTCAGCGGCAGTATGTGCGCACGCGCACGTGATCTAGGTTACCACTCAACTGGTAAGGATCCTTGATGTGATTCACTTCTGTGTATGCTGTAATAGATATTAGCAGAGATAGCGACGTTTTATCAAAGATCGACGTTCTATTCTATGCAAACTATAAAGTACGGTCATAGTTCATGTTACTAATTCAAAAGACATGGCAGACTCAAGGAGAGGTCATGAATGCGTTGATGCACTGTTTTCAACGTAAATGATGGATTAAATATACAGCTTAGAACAACTAACGATATTGTCTCTCCTCCATACGTTTTCTGATACTGTGGGAAACTAAGCCGGTAAACCAAGCATTTACATAAGGAAATTGTAATAAAGTTATAATGGTGAAAATATAAATGACAATCTTTTTTGACAAGAGCACTAAATTCAGAGTAGAGAAAGCACGTGCTCCCATTGCTCCCTTGAAAGGAAATAAAACTTGTGTATATTTGCCTGTGTCTAATGCAAACATTTGCATTAGACACAGGCCTCCTCTCTGCCAGAAGGAGTGGGCCGCCACCACGCGGGCCCAGTGCGGGTTGGTGGATGTCACATGTGTTTGAATTTTTGGTTCTAGGGCATGCGTTTCCTCACGATGTTTTCCTTCACCGTTTTGAGGGCAGTGGCGAAATAAACTACACAAAGTAAATCGCCTGTCAAGGTTCAAACCCACCCACGACCTACAACTCGTAAGTCGCGAGTACAAAACGTGTAAACAAGTAATTTCACGTAAAACACACACTATTGTAGGGATTGCTAATATTAGCTTCGTGTACTGTACACACGGCTACATAACAAGATATACATTTTTACATTTTCAGTATAAGCTAGAGGAGCTCGTGGCTAAGTAATAACAGCCGCACGAGTTGATCCATCAGGTTAAGCTACTTTTGCCGGGGTTAGTCCGTGGATGGGTGACCATCTTTACATATCGAGACCCCTCCGTGTCTCGGAAAACACGTTAAGCCGTTTTGGTCCCGGCTGTCATTCGTGGATCTTTGACAGTCGTCAGAAACCCGAAAGTCTGACAACCAGTCTTACCAAGGGGTATCGTATTACCCAGTTACTGGGTTGTGCAGGTCAGATAGGCAGTCGCTCCATGTAAAATACTGATATTCAGCCGTAACCGGTTAGACTGGAACCCGACCCTAAAATAGTTGGGAAAAGGCTAGGCAGATTTTTTTTTCAGTATTATAAGCTGACCTCTTATTTTACGGAAATCCTATGCGAGATCATTTTAAACTGGATAATTTATAAGCTTGATTATGTAGCCGTGAGTACATGTCATAAAACATTATGTGCAGTTAGTGGTGGTCTCAATCTCAATAACATCGATATGAGTTTATAGTATGTAGCTCTCTAGTAAACAAAGGGCTTACTGCGCAGTTGGAGAGTTTCTATCACACAGAGTCAACATTAAAATAGCTAGCGAAACTTCGCAAACGAGATGGGTTTCGAGATCTAAACAGGATAAATAAAAACTTTTTACAAAAAAAAAACCAACTTCCAAAAAAAAACACTCAAAACTGAAAAATAACTTTAATTTCGAAAGTCGGTGTCTTTGCTTTTCAATTTTCGTTTTTTGCCACCGACTTCCGAAATTAAAGTTATTTTTCAGTTTTGAGTGTTTTTTTTTGGAAGTCGGTTTTTTTTTTGTAAAAGTTTTTATTTTTCACTTTTTAGTAGTGGTACCTACCCCACACAAATTCGAATACCACTAGCTGATGAAAATAACAGTGAAGGAGTAAATGAAAAGATCGTCTAGATAAACTAAGTGGGAAAAATACGTAATATTGACGCTAACTCAAAAACTACCAAAGCAAAGTTAATAAAATTTATATGGGACCACCTCGAAAGTATGACCTACCATACAAAAAAAGAATCATCAAAATCGATTGATAATTGGCGGAGTAATCGCGTAAAAACATACAAAAATAAACATACAGACGAATTGAGAACCTCCTCCTTTTTAAAGAAGTCGGTTAAAAATAAAAGAGAATCAAAGTTTTTTTTTTACATGAAGTATGAGTTGAGTTTTTTTTTTTTTTACTTATTTTTGAAGTGACTACTTAGAATACCATCAATGGCTTGACGTGGACGTACATACTTTCAGAAATGTCGAAAACTTACTTTACTTTTTTATGTCTTTTTGTTGATTTTCAACTTAAGCGATCACTAGCTTACAGACAGTGGGCACTTCTTTTCTGTGCGCCTTGACAAGTGACAATCGCTTCGAAAGCGTTTCGTATTTCTACAACGACTTTCAACCGGATTGACATATGCTTTTCGATAGCATAGGTTAGTCCTATACATTTTTGCCCTTTCCATCATCGTTATCGCTGATAGAATGTCACTTTGTCTAGGGCCTCTTATACAACCTTATTTTTTCTTTATGCTAAACCCGAAAAGGGGTCATTGTACTCATCATTTTGAACAACTTTTTCTATGGGACCAATTTAAAATCGCGAATAAAAAAATCAGCTGTTCCATACATTTGTGTTCACTTAAATTGACAAAATGTATGAAACAGCAGATTTTTTTTTTGCGATTTCAAAGTTGGTCCCATAGAAAAAGTTGTTCAAAATGATGAAAGAAAAAATAAGGTTGTATATGATAAATGCTACCTCAAAGGCCTACTCCATAAAATTAGTTCGACAGCTGGATTCATTACTTTTCACGTGTTAGACACGGTCACATCTAGTTCCACAAAATAACATCAATTGACCCATGATGAAATTGAACTGAATTTTATCGACACCAATGAACACTTTGACTTTCTATTCTTGATCATATGACTTAAAATATTACAAGTCACGTTACGAAATGCTAAGTTCAATACTATCATCATTGATCGAACGGAATTGATCTTATTTATTTATAGGATTTTGATTTGATACTATGATTGTGCCATCCATGTTGCATGTGATAATATCGTGTGAAAATCATCATGTGATGGACATTATCATCAGTTTAGAAATGGTAGATGGTAACAAAAAGCCAAAACATATGTAATTCTGTCTTTGTCATCTTCAAATGATTGACAGAAACAAAACGATGTTTTAAATGTTTACGTTTAGCGGTAAATGCATGATTGTGATCCAAGCAGGCCTAATTCATCAAATGGTTGAATCCTCAGGCTAGGTGGAGAGGATCTGTTGCGGGAAAGTCCGAAAGGGATACCGGGGCTCTTGGCAACAGGCAACTGAAGGAACACGGTTGGGTTTTAGTCAGTAAAACTCTGACACGGAGAGCGAGAGAAGTTATTAGACGATTTCCCAAAATCAAAAAAAGAAAAAAAAAAGGTGGAGAGTATCTTCGAAGGTTGGCTAGTAGCAGCTCTTTGAGAGTATCCCGGAACTATTAGGAAGTTGATGAAATGACGAGTCTATGATGAAGTCTATGATGAGTAGAAGAGTGCTATTTAGAATGATGAAACTGACTAGAAACCGTACCTATTTATACAAAGTGGAGACGACAATACGACAAAAAATGAAACTCCGTATATCTAATGACGTACTCGGTCTACATACAAAAAAATAATCCAATATATCCAATAGTTTAGTTACGATAGCTAGTCAAAGATCGGCAAATCCCATACTTGGCCCAGCACTACTATTTAGTTTGTTTGAAAAAATGACTTTTTAAATAATTTAGATGTTAGGATTTATTAGATAGTTCCAAAATACTCTTATGCATTAGTATTGCCAGTTTTTTCATTTATTGTTGTATTGTCGTCTCCACATTGTATATAGTTGTGGAATACCATAGCAACAAAACTTTTTTTAGCAACGATATTTTTTTGATCTCGTCTAGACGTCTCATTTTCGTATGTTGATGACCTCAACAGACAATATTTTAAATGTTGGTGACAGCGACTATTTATCGAAATGCTAAATAAAATAAATATAAAATCTCCAACCTTTTGCTAAGCAAATCTTGTTGAATTGAATTTAGGATAATAAAACAACTGAGTTGAGCTCCTCGGTTACTGACAAATGCTTGCACTGACCGGACAGGTCCACTCAAATCTGTGTGGTTCTTTCCTCAAAAGACCATTTCAGACTCTAATCTACATGGTCCTCATATGGCCTTACCAAGATTATGTCTGGACCTTAAAAGAGACTGTGACCTCTGAGTTTGTTTCGGCCTTTCTTCTCACAGTAGTCAGGTAGGAAACGCCGACCTCATCTAGCTTATTTTATTTTTTTAAATATGACGTGTAAAAGTGATTCTGATATCCTATTTACAGAATAAACAATTTCATTTCATTTCATTAACGCTCAGAAATGAAATTGCACGAACATAGCTGCTAGTCCAATGAACTTATGTTTGACATTATCATCACATCAAGTCGTGGGATATGTTTTAACGCAGAGATAAGCAGCACAATATTTAAGATCAGATAACTTGATCTATAGGCTTTTTATCAGATAATGTTGATAATGTCAAAGACATAAGTCCCACAGCATTGCTGGGTGATATGTGGCCATGTGACGGGACATGTCGCTTTACAACATCTTATTGATAGTTAAGCTACAGATCAAATATTTATATAAATTAGATAGCGAAAATGCGCAGACGTGATGGCTATCGATATCTAAACACGATAAAATGAAAAGAAGTTAATTTGATGAGTTTTTTTTTGGGGTCTTCAACCGCAGGTAGAGTTGAGTATTCAGGCATTCTTAACAATCTATATAAATGCCCTTTGTAATTGGAATAAACAATATTTACCCGACTACGGCGAAGAAAAAAGGAGGGTTATGATTTTGACCGGTATGTATGTATGTATGTTCATCTGTTCCCTCATATCTTCTAAACGACTCATCACAATTTGACAAATGAGGTATCGTTGGAAGCGTCTTGATCGTCCGCTGGTTATAGGCTATGTGACGTCACATTAAATATGGCGCCCTCTAGAGGACATAATTATAGTCAGGAACTAAAAAAAGAAATTGTTTAATCGTACCATGTTGGGTATCAAATGAAAGGGCTTAATGAGCACATTTCAAAAATATATTATAAACCCAAAAAAAAAAAAAAAGTCGGAGTCACACGTAATCCGTTCGATTTATTAACACGTGTGACTCCGGATTTTTAAATTTGTCTTTCTGTGGTGTCTTGTTTATACCTTTTTAGTCGTAGTTGGGTTTTAGATTTATTACTTTGATTTTTTTAATATTTTATTTTATAACTTGAAATATCAGTTTTTATAAAAACTGTTCTTTTTGGAAACTTCACAGACGTCAGGAGTATCGATCTCTAAACACGACGAAACACAAAAAAAATACTTCAAGTAAGTAACAATATTACCAGCGCTCGTAGAACCAAAAAAATATTATTTTTTTCCTATTTTTTGTTTTTTGAACGATATTGATACTCATCACATCTGCGGAGTTTCGCTAGCTATTTCAATTTGATCCTGTAGCAGAGTGTAGTAAATGCCAGTTCTTCTCCGCTTATTTTATGGTTTTATAATAATTTTTATTACTAAATATTTGTTTTTTAATGCTTAATTATTGTACTGAATTATTGTGATTATTTATGACCAAAATATAGGTATTTGTTTATTTTTGTGTGATAATTGTGATGTTAAATACTAGTGAATGACATTGTATAAAATGACTTGTAAACTATTAATAAATAAACTGAACTAAGTACTTATGCAGAATGACGTTTGATGTCTCTTACCACCCATCTGATAGCTGGTAACTGTTCACAAAACAATCTGTTTTGACATTATTATTAATTGCCATAGAAAAAAATACATGGTCAACATTTTACCAGCAACCTATGTAGGTGAACCCTATTACTATACAAAATTGACTAGTCCTTGACAAGTCTCCCAGTAGCTAACCCCACGTGTATTAAAACGTAATAGGAGCTATGTAGAGCAATCGATAGCTATCAAGGACTCGGTGACCCGTGACCATATGCGTATTTAGAAACCCTACTCCTACATCCTCATTAGTTGAATGATGACGCCGGAAATCCTATCTGATAACACCGATGCCGCGCCGCAATGCGTAATGCGTATCATTTTGTATTCTTCTTTAATCCATGTTGCTTCACTTTTGGATTATAGTATAGTATATGGTTTCCTCGTGGGGTTCTCATTAATCTCAGCATTAAGTCTTTCGTTGATTAATAAATGGTAAAGATATTCTATATTCGGAGAAAAGGTGTTTGCCCTGCGTGGGATATTAATAGGTGGTATTTTTATGTCATTTATTTATTTTGTTTCTTACATTTTTAATATTTCTAAAAATATAAATAATAAAAAAAAACATTTAAAAAATTGAGGTCCTCCGGTGTCGGGAGCAGGGTCTAAGCTACCGGTGGTTAGGGCTCCAGAGACAGGAACCTCCTCACGAGGAGTACTGCCTTCTGAATCAGGCCCTTGATCCAACCAACTAACGAAAGCCTCGAGAGATGTTGGTCGAGGCTATATTGCATTGTTGTATTCAATATTTAGTATACTGAATAATTTAAAGACACATCGTCAACCATTCCTCTTGTCGTGATTGCGATTTAATGTAAATGAGTTATGTGATCCGTATCCCAGCGGGCACATTATAGGCCGATTGAGCAGATGCTGTATTATGTAGGAGATTCTGATTCATTCATATCCATTTGAATGATAATGGTTAGAAAGTAGTGCTATTACGCAGTGGTGGCCCAGTGGTAACGGCTGCGACTTACGGGTTGTAGGTCGTAGGTCGAACCCAGACAGGCGCATTGATTTGTGTAAATTATTTCATCGCCACTGCTCTCAAAACGTTGGAGGAAAACGTCGTGAGGAAACTGAAATGCGTGTCTTAGAAAAAATCGAAGACATGTGACATCTACCAACCCGCACTATCCCTGCGTGCTGGATTACTCATTAGCACACTCCCACTCACCAAGAGTATGCTTGTGTCTCAGTAGTAGGAACATTGTTACCTGATTCTGCTATTACTCACTTCAAATCTCACTTCAAGTGACCGTACACCATTCGAAAGCCGACTCACTGGTTTTCAAAGTAAATCTTTACGGATCACAGACATCTTGACACCATTAGATTTCCAAAGTTATGTTTAAAGAAACACTACAGACGTGCAATTACAGCAAACATGTCTTAAATATGTCTTCTTTCTCTATAGAAAGCTACTAAAGTGGCATTTCTTAATACGCAGCCAAGCGGTCACAAAAGACATTTATGAATAGTACAATACAATGGCGTGCATAGCAGCCCAATGGATTGGGGTTGCCAGTTAATTATAAATAGGTTCCGATGTTATTGTTTCTACTCTCAATCATGCTTGGTTTCCTATACTGGGTGTTAGGGTAGACACCGTTATCCTTGAAACTAGTGGTTTGGTGTCATCTATAACATACTTTTTCTATAGGACCAACATTGAAATCGCGAAAAAAAAATCAGCTGTTCCATACATTTGTGTTCACTTAAATCGACAAAATGTATGGAACAGCAGATTTTTCTTTTGTGATTTCAAAGTAAAAAGTATATTATAGATGACACCAAACCACTAGTTTCAAGGATAACGGTGTCTACCCTAACACTCTGTATATGAAAATAGTTCACAACTATATCTAAGACACCTTTGATACACGGCGAAAGAAAAAAACCTGAACTTAATATTCTGAAATATCTAGCCCGCAAAATTCAATTTTTCTTACGTTTTTTGCTATTTGCACGTCAGTAACTGGTTGTACGTTGATCTAAATATATTCGCGGCGGTTGGATTGCAGTCTAACCGTACTGCTGAATACTAGTATTTTACATGGAGTGCCTGCCTTTCTGACCTTCACAACCCAGTAACTGGGTAACACGATACCCCGTCTCCGTACATATACCGTTTAAAAAGACATACACGATCCCTCTAGTGCCTCTAGAGAGAAATAGATCCAATTGCTGCAACAAAGCCTTATTTATACTACACCTCGCAACGCAGCGTTTATCGAATCAAGTGTATTGAATCAATCTGCCTAGCCTTTTTCTAACTATGTTGAGGTCGGCTTCCAGTCTAACCGGATGCAGCTGAATACTAGTATTTTACATGGAGTGCCTATCTGACCACCACAACCCAGTAACTGGGTAATACGATACCCCTTGGTAAAACTGGTTGTTAGACTTTCGGGCTTCTGTGTCCCGCAACGACTGTCAAAGTTCCACGAATGACAGCCGGGACCAACGGCTTAACGTGCTTTCCGAGTCACGAAGGCGTCTCGGTATGTAGAGATGGTCACCCATCCACGGACCAACCCCGGCAAGCGTAGCTTAACCTGACGGATCGACCCGTGCGGCTGATATTACTTAGCCACGCCGTCCTCCATCCAGTGCATTCATAAAACAATATTATTATCAGTTCGCTCCGCGTCCACCTGTCAACAGTTCTTAGTCATAACTCAATCAATAAGAGATAAATAAACTTATTCATAGCGAGACCACCCAGCATCTCTGCCACGGATACTAAACAAAAACAAAAGGGGTAGGCAGAGGTATTATATATAGTACACCCACATCTTGCCCGTTATGTGCCCTGTTTATCAAAACTTACAAGACTTGTATTACCAAATGTCATTATTTAGTTCACAAGCTACAACTTGCAGAAAATCATAACAAGTCCTGAGAGTGTCCGGCGACTCTCTATTCCGTCTTACAAGTTTACAAGTGTCGTGCTTAGTACCGCAATAAACGTTTAAATTCGATTTTCTTTTTTTTATGTGGTCAAAAGAGAGAGATGACCTGATGCCCGTGTCCCAGCAGTGGGAATTAAGGCTGATTATGAATATGGAAATGAGCTATGAATTTAACGAAAATTAACATTATAGGTAACTTGTGAACGTGTAGACTTGTAACTTTTGATAAACAGGGCCATGGTTAAGTCGCATATAAGGAGACGTGCTTATTTCCAAAATGGCACATATCCAGACTCCGCGCTCCTACTTAGCAATTTCTAATGGAAAAACTCAACAACACTGGCAAAACTTTTTTTTATTTTTATTGTGGGAAATCCTCATATGACTTCTCCCGCTCTGGGCGGAGCGGAAGGGCGTGTCAGACTTTTACTGAATAAAACCCACCCGTGTTCCTTCAGTTGCCTGTTGCCAGGGTCCCGGTATCCGTTTCGGACATTCCCGCTACCCTGGCAGGCATCGGTCCTAACGGACCCCGTCAGGTGTGCTGACATCTCTCTCCATCAACCCGGGCCTGGTCCTTATCGGACGGCGAGCTACCCATTGCTCGCCGTCCGCAAGCCCGCGCCTATGGTGGCGGGAATCTGACTACTCCGAGAAGAAAGGCCGAAACAAACTTAGAGGTCACAGTCTCTTTTAAAATCCAGACATAATCTTGGTCAGGCCATATGAGGACCATGTAGTCATGTAGTGTAGAGTCTGAATTGGTCTTTTGAGGAAAGATCCACACAGATTTGAGTGGACCTGTCCAGTCAGTGCAAGCATTTGTCAGTAATAGTGGAGCTCAACTCAGAACTTAAGGAGCTCAACAACTACCAAAGCACTATTCTACCTTAGAGGTGTTGCAGTGGTTAGAATACTATACCTATTATCCAGCCAATTTCTCTACTTTCCGTTTTAAAAATCAAACATAAAAATCTCTCCTCAGTTACGATAGTCCATAGATTCTTCCCACGCGGTTGATATTATTCAATTGAAGAAAATAGGTTAGTATTGCACTCGTGCATGACATATTAATGACACTAAAGTGTTATGGTCATTGAATCTATGACCCTTCTGGAGGGCAGGCGTTCGATTTCATTTAATAGAGGCGCTAGCGACCCAGTCCTGCTTCGCACGGTTTTTACAACTTGAAAAAACATCGAGATTTCGTAGTTATATGTAACTTTAACACTAACGTTTTATACACATAAACCTTCCGGAATAAATTCTCCTCAGACCAAATAAAAAACCAACACAGAGCGCTGTCAACAGTGACGTGAGGCCGGTTTCGTAAACATGAGTGCACATATTTTGGTGTAGTTTGATTGTAAATGTGTGCGTTTGAGCGTATATGCACAGAGCGATGGTGTAGTTTTAGCATGCGTCACTGTATTCTTCGCTGAGCTCTGTCTTGGCTTTTTATTTTGGTCTGAGAAATTCTCTAAACGATGGTGAAAACCTCATCAAAATCTGTTACCTGGTTTAGAAGAACAACGTACAGACAAGCACGAAAAGCGACTTTAATTTATATTATGTATAGATAAGGAACAGAAAGTTCACTTATCCTCTATAGAAAAGGGAAGATCCTCTGACATCCGTCTGATGTCGTGTCTGGTGAGCAACTGCTCAATGATTGATGACGGGAAGTTATATTTATATACTGATAACGTGGTAATTTTTTTAAACCGATGTTTTTTAAAATAATAATTAATTATTACTTATACGTGTTAAGGCTAAAAATAAAAATCCACCACTTTAAAGGCTCTTACATACTGGCGCGACCTGTCGCGCGACGCGACGTTTAACAAAAGAATTTCTGAGAAAACTTCACGGTGAACAATGCGGCGGTGTCGCGTCGCGCGACAAGTCGCGCCTGTATAGGAGCCTTTAAAGTGGCGGATTTTTATTTTTATTTCGCTACAGTAGGTAGGTATTTTTCCAGTTTATTCAGCAGTACTAAACGATGACGATCTCCTAGGTAGTGACGATAAATTAAATACCCATGCAGAAGATACATGCACTTAATGTATTTCTCTCTAAACAAACATCATAGGTACACATATATATTTGATCTTAAAATTACCATGAAAGGCAGACGGTCGTCTCATGATACTAAGTAAATATATGAACGTCTGTTCTGAATGTATATTTGGTTATAAAGTCTGAGAAAAAACCTTAATGAGATCTTCGTGATCGATCACTTTGGACCAATGTCAAAAAAAAACGATTGTAGTGTGATAAAATGGTTATAACACCGTTATGAATAGGTACCTGTACGTAGAGACAAAAGAGGAGCTCGTGACTAAGTAATAAAACGACAAAGGTCGATCCTTCAGGTTAAGCTACGCTTGCCGGGGTTGGTCGGTGTATGGGTGACCATATTTACATACTGAGACTCCTCCGTGCCTCGGAAAGCACGTTAAGCCGTTGGTCCCGGCTGTCTTTCGTGGATCTTTGACAGTCGTTACGGGTCGTCAGAAGCCCGAAAGTCTGACAACTAGTCCTACTGAGTGGTATCGTATTACCCAGTTACAGTAGGATTGTGGAGGACCGATAGGCAGTCGCTCCATGTAAAATACTGGTAATCAGCTGCATCCGGTTAGACCGATGCAGCTTGGCATGATGTCCGATTGGAAGCCGACCCCAACATAGTTGGGAAAAGGCTAGACAGATTGATTGATTGACGTAGATAAAAAAATTGTGAATAATAGTTTGAAAAAAACTCTCAACGCGCATAAAGAAGTTTTCACTTCAAAAATAACACAACTGGCGAAATGTGGGTGTACTATAGGTACGCCTCTGGCCAACCCTTCCGGGAAACAAGGCAAGGTTTAAGTTTAAAAAAAAAAGAATGATACATCAAAACTAGTGGACAGAGATAGACAAAACTAGTAGTTTAATAATTTTATTCTGTTCCAAAATGTAAACAGATGAAAAAATCCAAGATTTTAAACCGTAGGTAAGTAATAAAAGTTGTTTTTGGTAAACATCTTGTATTTTAGCGGCGCAAGCGCCCGCAATCTCCAACCAAATAAAACACGAACTCAATCGTGCGACCTTTAGCCTGCAATCCGGATCATTAACCAGTAACATACGATAATATTAAATGTTCACAGTTATTGTTATTATTACTAATTAGCAGCAAAATCTTGATAACCGTTTTGTAGACATGGCAACACAGAATATAATATGTGTTATATTTGCATTTTAATTTAATATAATTTATTTTGTAAATATTATGTATCTTACACAGTTGTACGCGTCATATTCATAATTAAGATAATATTAAACTCAAACTCAAAGCATTTATTTCAAATAAACCAATTATAGCACTTTTGAATTGTCAAGGAGTCAGTCAGTCAGAAAGATGAAACTAGTTGCCCATTCCAAAGCGTAGTAGGTTCCTATGGAGGGGAACGGGCAAGAAACTCCACGGACACTCTTTTATTATAGGTAATCTCTCTTCTATTATAGGTAAGCATCTCTCCAGTCTGTTATGTTCCTCCTCTAAGCATGGGGTTGGGCATACTATAGGCCAATCCATCTTTTGCCGATTAAATTAGCAGCAGTGTCTTGGCTATATGCAAGTACTACTAACAACATAGCATTATCATCAATCTGTCTGTCACAGCAGTGATAGCCTAGTGGTGCGACCGTCGGACTTCCAAGTCATAGGTCTCGAGTTCGAAGCCAAGCCACGCACCTCTGACTTTTCGAATTCATGTGCGTATTGTGTAATTATCACTTGCTTCACAAACGGTGACTGAAAACATCATGAGGAAACCGGCATGCCAGAGAGATATTTCTCGGCATGTGAAGCCAAGTCAGAGGCCCAGGAAAACTCTGACACCAGCTATCTAATTGCGTAACTTATTCTCGTAACCGATTAAGACTAATTTGTTTCATTTTGACAGTTCAACATCATTAAGGCTCGTGCAAACAGACGCGAAATCGCGGGCGCGACAGGCAGCGGTACCATTGTCGACCAAGGTACCGCTGCCTGTCGCGCCCGCGATTTCACGTCTGTTTGTACGAGCCTTTAATTGCGTTATTTACGTTGGTAGATTTTTTTGGAATTTATGAAGCAGGTTTTAGACATTTGTTTCAAACCCATTCCGATTCTGATTGATCGTATATTACGCTATAAATCCATATTTTTTACGGTTGCGAATCATATTTTAATCAACATACAACCTGATACTGACCTGCAAATTGCAAAAAAAAACGTGAGAAAATTTTAATTTCGCGGGCTGCCCTGAAACTCAAGGCCTGAAGTCTTTAGAACCGAAAAACAGCTGTTCCGTACTTTTGGCGAGTTATGCGACCATAAATGTACTGAACAGATTTTTTTTTTCGCGATATCAAATTTGTTCCCATAGTAAAAGTTCTTCATAATGATGAGTACAATGACTCCTTAAGGGGTTGTTGGTGTTTTACCAATAACCCTGTATAGTCGGCATCAGAAAAACGCCGACGAAAAGATTAGAGAATATTTAGATCATCATTCTCTTGTCCTTATCCCAATTTAAGGCTCGTGCAAACTGACGCGATATCGCGGGCGCGACAGGCAGCGGTACCTTTGTCGACAAAGGTACCGCCGCCTGTCGCGCCCGCGATATCGCGTCTGTTTGCACGAGCCTTTATTCGGGATCGGCGTAACATGTCTTCATCTTCAATACTGCTCTATTAGTCGACATCTCGGTAGTCACCCCCTTTCTAGCCATTAATGACAAAACACTAAGATACTGAGCTGCCTACTGATATTTTAATATCTTTTGAGCCTGAACCATTTTGTAAACAGCAAACATTAAAAAATAAACTTTCCGTGTCGCAACCAAACAAAAGCTGATAATACGTAGGCATGGTAACAATTATGTAGTTTACACTGTAAATCTGGACATCAAATGTGCAATAGCCTAGCTAGTAGAACATAAAAGACAACAAGGCGATATCTGCAACTCTTATACCGCGTAAATGAATAAGTATTATAAATAAAAACATTCTTTAATGCAAAACAAGCTCACAGCATTCAATTTCATTTAAAATAATTATATGCATATAAATATATTCGAAAAATAACTCGATACATCCAGGTCATACCTGCTCGATATAATTTTATAATAAATACACAATATCTAACGCATCGCTACACTAGTAAAGTGTTTATTGTGTGAGTTTCGAGCGTATCTTAATCTATTCCTTGTCAGACGGGACCAGTCGTGAAAATTTTCACAGTCTGCGTAAAGGATAAAATCATAGCGACGCGGACGCTCTGAGGACGCGACGGCGACGCCAGCCGGCATCGGTTGCCAGGGCTGCGTCGCAATGCATCGGAGGCGCGGCGCCCTAGGCCGCCAGAGCGCGACTGCGTCGCTCCCGTCACAGCTGTCACCAGTGCAGTGTCACATACAAGACGTTTTAGTGTTTTCGTAGTATTTTATTTTGTATTGTTATTATTTTCTCATAAGTTAATTTATAAGTTTAAAAAAAATTAAATTAATGCTTAGTGGCAGCAGCGATGTTGTGGATGTTGGTGGTAGTGCTTGTCAACCTTCGACATCACTGAGCATCCTGGAGAGATGTCCGTTGTGTTCCCAGGCCCGGTTTTTTAAAGGTAAGCGGGGTCTGAATGTGCATATTGGAAAGGTGCACAGACCATCAAATGCACTCTCCTCAGACCCTGTCCCACCAGCCACACCTATAACACCAGGTACACCCACTTTTGAACCGTTTTGGAAAACCCTTTCAAAATTCAAAAACTCAGTTCCTGTTTTGAAGCGAGTTCCCCGCGGCGCAAGACCTCTAGTGGCACAACAGCTAGCAAGCTGCGTTCGTCTTGCCGCCCGGGAGAACTCGCAAAGTGCTTGGGAACAGCTACTCACCTTTCCTTACAGGATTCTACATGTGCAAAAGAATTTGGCAACCAAAAAGACCTTAACCGCACAAATTAAAGAAAACTGTAATATTTCGGCTCTTAATTTAGATTCAAAATTCTCGACACAGAAATATACCTCTTCAAGAGGTATATCCCATCTGGTAGAATCTAAGTTAGGGGAAGGTGACATTAGTGGAGCAGCCAGAATTCTCTTTAGCAGTGATGTAGTGGCACCATGTTCTCCAGAAACACTCGCAGCTCTGGAGAACAAACACCCTGCCCCAGCGGATGGTCTTTCCTTTCCCGACCCCCCTGATCCGGATAATCACTCCCTCACCATTACAGGTCGAGAGTTGGTCACAGCCGTCTGCTCCTTTCGGAGCGGCTCCGCTGGTGGCCTCGACGGCCTGAGTCCTCAGCACCTTAAGGACCTCATTTGTTCAGGTGCCGGGACAGCTGGTGAGTCGCTTGTGAAGGAGCTTACGGCTCTGATCAATCTTATGCTCTCCGGCAAGGTGAATGAGTCCGTCATAGACGTTCTTTATGGGGCCAATCTATGCGCCCTACGTAAGAGGGATGGCGGTATTCGTCCCATTGCCGTGGGAACCACCTATCGTCGTATGGCAGCCAAGATTTGTTGTAAATTTTATGGTGAGGATGTTTCGAAAAAAATTCAGCCCCTACAGCTAGGTTACGGCTCCAAAGGGGGCTGTGAGGCTGCTGTACACGCATTGTCGACCTATCTAAATTCCGAGAAAGGAGAGGTTATCCTGAAGGTTGACATAAAGAATGCCTTTAATTCTGTTAATAGGGACACCTTGCTGACAGAAACTAAAAAAGAGATACCTCAAATTTATAGTTTCCTTTGGCAATGTTACAGACACCCCTCTAAATTACTGTTTCGGGACAACCTTCTGGAATCTGCTGTTGGCTGTCAACAAGGTGACCCCCTCGGGCCAGTGATTTTTAGTTTAGCCATTCACCCAATTATTCGGCAGCTAAATTCCAAATTTAATGTTTGGTACCTCGATGATGGAACCTTGGGAGGCGACGTAGAAACTGTTATAAATGACCTCCGATTCCTAAAAAATGAACTTCATTCCATTGGTCTTGATCTCAACCTTTCAAAATGTGAACTATACTTAGCGGACAGTACTGACAGACATCTGACACTTCCCAAATTTAACGCAATAGCCCCAGAAATCAAAATTATTGAAAAAAGCTCTCTTCGTCTCCTTGGGTCTCCAATCTTTGAGGATTCCTTTCCCATCTTCATTGAGGAAAAAATACAAAATTTCAATGACGTTTCGGAAAGATTGTTCCAAATTAACATGCATTCGGCCATAACCCTAATCCGTTACTGCTGTTTCGGCCCTAAATTAACATATTTCCTTCGCGCTTCGCATTTATGGAAGCACACTAATCTTTTAGACAAAATGGACCAAATTATCCGTCATACATTAACTTTGATCCTAAATGTGGCCATGGACGACCGAGCTTGGGCACAAGCTACTCTTCCCATCCGTATGGGAGGCCTCGGCGTCCGCAAAATTTCTAGTATTAGTTTACCGGCATTCATATCCTCGGTCCACGGTACTGAGAAATTAATCAGGAAAATCCTAGCCTCCACACTGATTAATTTTGACGTGCCGTGCCTCACCGAGGCTATGGATGCCTGGAGACTCGCTTGCCCGAATTCAGATCCGCCCGACAATCCATCTTCCCAGAGACGGTGGGATGAGCCGCTCTGCAGAGTAGTACAGAACAACTTGCTTGACACGTCTGCCACTACTGCGGAGCGCGCGCGCCTGCTGGCTGTGGGTAAGTGGGAGTCGGGTCTGTGGCTTCATGCACTGCCGTCATCGAACCTAGGAACTTTGTTCGACGACACTACGTTCCGCATCGCTGCTTCCCTGCGCCTAGGAGCCCCATGTTGTACTCCTCATCGCTGTCACTGTGGCGAAGTTGTCAACAGCCTCGGACACCACGGCCTGTCTTGCAGCCGAAGTGCGGGTCGCTTAGCGCGGCACGCTAATATTAATGACATCATCCGACGAGCTCTTGTCACCGTCGGCGTTCCAGCTGTATTAGAACCCAATGGCTTGGCACGCGACGATGGCAAAAGACCGGACGGCATGTCCTTATTCCCATGGAAGATGGGTAGGCCTTTAGTGTGGGACGCAACGTGTGTCGATACTCTTGCGCCATCCCATCTTCCTGGCTCGGCGTGCTGTGCTGGCGCTGCCGCTGCGGCAGCGGAAAACCTCAAGCGGCGAAAGTATAATAGCCTTATAGGCAATTATATTTTCGAGCCGTTTGGGGTTGAAACCCTAGGGCCGTGGGGTCCGAGTGCTCATAGTCTGTTCAGTGAAATCTCCAAACGGCTGCTTGACACTTCCCGTGACCCAAGGGCTGGCTTTTACCTTGGTCAGAGGCTAAGCATTGCCATTCAACGTGGCAATGCCGCCAGTCTCTTGGGTACGTTACCAGCCGACAGCGATGCGGAGGAATTTTTCGACGCCTTACTTTAGTTATAGTTAGTTAGTTCTTTAAGTTTTAGTGTTTTATGTAAATAGTTAGTTGTGTTATGTATATATTATCTAGTATTTCTTGTTAATTTAATTTGTTAAAAGCAATAAATCCCCACTAAAGTTTACACTGTTGATAAATGTTATTATCAATATATCACGCTAGACTCCACGCGTGCCACGCGCACATCGTCAAACACGTGAGGACTCATCTACGCTTTTAATATTTAGGTATTCTGTAATTATAAGAGAGTGAAATATCGTCATTCTATTGTTATTTTCCAAGATTTTTGCATTATTAGAAGTAGTATTATTTGTGAAGGAAACCGTCTGATGGAGAATTAGGGTATTAGGACTAGCACGAACTGCGGTGTTGTGCTATCTGCATACATTTATTGGTGCTTAGCAAGAGTCACCACACGGTTTTGGGTGCAGATCCCTTGAGGGGCTAAAAACCTAACCTACACTTTTTATTGTTTCTTTTTTTTATTTGTGGTTACGTTGTGTTGTGTGCCCTGTCTGTGCTAAATAAATGTATTTTATTTCTTTCAAACAAGGTCTCCTTTTTCATAAAATTTAAGGGCGTATTCAAAAAAGAAATTTAGAAACTAGGTATTGCTTGGTCGGTGTCTCGGTGCGTTTTTTTTCAGGGGGCCTAGACAAAAACCCTTTTCTGTAAGCGTTAACGCCAACGGAAAGATCAAATTGTTTGAAGTTGACAGCAGCAGTCACGTGACATCTCTAAAGCTAATGTCAACTGCATAGAATATGATCTTTTCGTTGGCGTTAACGCTTACAGAACGCTTTGTCTAGGCCCCCTGGGCTACCAAATGCCTCTAGTATATTGGAGTCCATAGGCCGTAAGGCGGGACCATCGCCTATCTGTTAGCAAACCAATAAAAAAAAAAGTTTTCCGAATCTAAAATATAAACTCCTCTAAGAAAAGTTGAGTATCTTGTCATCTACCAAACACAGAAATTACGTCCACAATTTTTCAGAATCCCAACAAATGTTGGCCACATAATACTCAGAACCGGAATCCATCACCCATGATTCATTCAAGAATCTCACACTAGCTGAAATCCGACTGAAATTCCGAGTACCCTTATTACAATGGTCCTGACAATTGGTACAGTCAACATAATCAGACCATGAAATTAATTCGCGACTTTCAAATGAGTCAAGTCGTGTTATGACAGCGAATGAATGCTTGATGATCGTTCACATGCCGTCATTGAACCGTCAGTGGAACATTTATGTGAACTAGTGTGTACTGGTGCAGGTTGATTTAGATGGGATTCTTTCTGGACTAATTAAGGAGATGATTGTTGAAAGCATGGCTACTGCGCGTCATTTTGATTTCTAAGTATTGTTTGAATACCAAACGTCACCAACCAAGTTGTAAAATTGCTAAACAATATTTGAAGCAACTATGCAAGTCATAAAAAATAATTATCTTCTTTTTTAATCGTAACTTATTTATTTAATATTATAAATGCAAAAGTGAGTTTGTTACGCATTCACGCTAAAACGGCTGAACAGATTTGTATGTAATTCGGCACATGGGTAGACCATGACTTGTATTAGGACATAGGATAGTTTTTGTGCCGATATTCCCACGGTATCGAGACTTATGCGGGTGAAACCGCGGGGCTAGCAGGTATTATTATATATCAGTTACCTCTTCAGTTAGTTGGTCCTACCTACCTAATTTTAAGAGATAACATTTGTCTATAAACCATTATTAGAATTGCAAAATACCGTACATAGATCATAAAACAACTAACTACATGTTGAATCTTATTTTCATGTGGTTAGTGACTATAACCTGGTGTCAGAGTTTTAAAGCCGCCCAAGGGCGTCTGACTTGGCTTCACATGCCGTCGAGAAATAATTCTCCGGCATGCCGGTTTCCTCACGATGTTTCCCTTCACCAGTTTTTAAAGCAAGTGATAAGTATACAATACCACATGAATCTTTATATGTCATTATCACACTACATACTAGTACTGTCAGCTTGATCGAATGAAATGAAATTAAATGAAATTGTTTATTCTGTAAATAGGATATTGGAATCACTTTAACACGTCATATTAAAAAATATTAAAAATAAGCTAGATGAGGTCGGCGTTTCCTATCTGACTACTCCGAGAAGAAAGGCCGAAACAAACTCAGAGGTCACAGTCTCTTTTAAAGTCCAGACATAATCTTGGTCAGGCCATATGAGGACCATGTAGATTAGAGTCTGAAATGGTCTTTTGAGGAAAGAACCACACAGATTTGAGTGGACCTGTCCAGTCAGTGCAAGCATTTGTCAGTAATGGTGGAGCTCTACTCAGAACTTAAGGAGCTCAACGACTCGACGAACAATACCAAAGAAAGGACATTTGGGTAGGCCGCATAAAATTCTCAAATTGCCAGATCATCGATAAAATTAACTGAGAACGAAAAAAAATAAAAATTCACATAGTCCTCACATTCACAATAATAAAATACTTTACAAAGTAATGATGATAAGTCTCCTACAAAACAATCCCTATGAAAAGCGGGTACCAGTCATTCAGCAACCAGAACATATGCTCGCTAATCAATCCATTTACAATATGTAACAAAAACCCTATTCGATTCGAAAGAGGCACATAGGTACTGCAATAACATTATCAGAAAAAAATAAGAAATGATATTTTTATTGAAAATAAAAAAGTTATTGCAATTAGAAATTCACATTTTTAGTACCAAAATTACCCCAATTACATTATAAATTAGCAAATTTTCTGCAAAGGTCATGTGTTATGACTTGTAGAAACCCCCCTGCCGCCAGTGCCCCATGTAATAACACGGTAAAATTCCTGATTGAAAAAAATGCGGCTATATATTCTTTTTCTTTTTTCCCAAAAAAAAACCATGTATATATACTCTCAGTATGATTCTTAACAACACCCTAACGGATTGAACAGAGTTTTTGTTACACATTGTAGAACCGGCGATTACCAGTCCAAATTGATATAAAGGGGATTCCCTCGCCACTAAATTAATTGACGACTGAACTAGACTACAATGAGGATTGATGTATCCTGAAAGTTAGTGGGCCGCGAGTCAGTTAGTACTCGTTCAAAGTGACTAAGTGCTGAGAAATTTGTGGGCCGTCAGGCCTAAAATGGTTAATAAGGTCATTGGTATAGTCATGTGTATTAACTTCTAATCATAACAGCATTGATTTTTAGAGGCGAAAAATGATAACTATTCAAGGCAAAATAACATAATTTTGGTTGGCATTTATTTAGTACTAGCTGACTGAGCCCGCGACTTCGCCCGCGTGGATGTCGGTTATTATATACTAAAACCATACTCGAGAACCACTCTATGCATTGGTGAAAACTGCATGAAAATCGGTGCAGTAGTTTTTGAGTTTATCGCGTACAGGACGACAGACAGATGTACGGATTTAATGCAGCTGCATCAACTGTACATTGCTGTATGTTCTGATGATCTATATAATAAAAATTAAATGCTGTTCGTTGTTAAGCGCATAACTCCAGAACGACTGGACAGCTTTGCATTTTTTTTTGTTTTAAAATGTTCGTAATAGTCCGAATCAGTTTCTTACGAAAAGAAAAATTGGAAATGTTTCCCGGAAAATCTTCAAATTCGGGAACAACTGAGAGTCGTTTTTTGTATTAATTATTGTTTGGTGAGGACAACGTCTGTCGGGTCAGAAAATAGAAGAAAAACTTTTCAGGCAGGTATATTCTGTAGCTACAACCTAGTTTTGATAACCAAAATATGTTTGCGTTTATTTATTGTGATTATTGATTGTTAGTGTTATCAATATTTTTATAATCTTGCACTGATGGACTGCACGTTGTCTGAAAAATAGGTAGACACGAATTCTTAGCACATTTTGCCTATTTAGCATACATTATTTGCCACACTCGGAATGGCCTTAATATTTCAAAACAGTAAACTAAAGTCCGAAGGTCAGCATTCTTTTTTACAGCTAAGCGTTTAATTTTTCACTAGCTGCGCCCCGCGGTTTCACCCGCGTATGTCTCAATCCCGTAGGAATATCTGGATAAAAAGTATTCAATGTCCTATTCCAGGTCTTGGTCTAACCATTTGCCAAATTTGATCCAAATCCGTTCAGCCGTTTTAGCATGAAAGCGAAACAAATTCACTATCGCATTTAAAATTTATAGTTAGGATTTTACATACATATATAAACTCACGCCATCGTCTCATGGGGGTAGGCAGATGCTCCTGTTACTGCTTTTATCTTAACAGTAGATAATTTTCCTCCTTAACACAGGAATAAAATCTTCTTAAGTGAGTAAATTTTTTTGGAAAATGATGAAGCAATGCTCACAGAAGTCATCCCAACAAGCAAAAATCAGTACTTAAAACTATATCAAGACTACTTTTATATTCACTTATAAGAAACTTGTATCATGCTACAAAGCTGGATTTGGGCGCAGTTATAGGAGCGTTTATTTCTATAACTATCTTATAATCAACTTTTAAAATGTTACTAAACCCTATAATAAACTTGACGAAACGCAATAGCTTCTATTTTATAATGATATGAGACTACACAATTACAAGCACAAGCGCTCTTGTTAGTATCTGACATAAGTATCTTACTAAAGCAATCTTGTTTATAATGCACTAGTAATGTGCTCAGTTACTAGTTATAAGTATATTTTAATAGAAGTTATCTTTGGTTGTTGTGTTTGGTAAATATTTAATAAATTTTTAGTTAGTTTCTATTACTATTATTTTGTATTCTTGTAGAACATTAATTACTAATAATATATTGTAAATATAGTGTATGAACTCGTGGGGAAGTCATTTTTACTGTAAATGTGTACCCCAATTTAGTTATTTTGTCAATCCCCTTCGACAAATAGCTCATTAGTATATTGTTGTAAATAAAATATTTCATCAATTCTTATGAAAATCCGCCATGTTTTGAAATTGCTCTTCCTTAAGTACTTTATAGAACCAATGTAGGTAAAATAACAATGGATTCTCATCAAAATGGCTGACATTTACTAATAAACTAATTGATCTAGTAGCTTATAAGCTTTTTTGATCAAATAGCGCTCTTACTAAGTACTATTAGATTTAAAAGAGTCTCAAGCAAAACTATAACGGCGCAAACTTATAGTGATCCCAGCTAAGTATGTTATAATATCTTGCTTTCTCACAAAATCCTATTATGGGATCAAAATATTATTCTGTATTAATTAGTTTTACTGGAAACAATTATAGGAGACTTTTTCCTAAAAGTGTCCTAAAAAAAATCTTGTAGCTAACTATAAGACTGAGTTATAAAAGCAAATGCTCTTGAGAATATCTACGCTTGTGAAATGCTATTACTAGTAAAAGTTTCCTATAAATGTTTTGGAGGTCAGTCTTGTAGCGAACTGACTGACTTGAATGAACCCTGGCGGCTGGGAATGTCATGCTCACTCAAATGTCTCGCTGATGGTGGCGTATGTGTTGGATCATTTAGCTCCCTTCCAAATGGTTGAGCTGAATGGTGCTGATCCATGCGTCATGTTCGTGAACGGGCGCCGTCAGTTGTGACTGGTCATTTCTTAGCTGCCATGGCTTATTTTAATTTTTGAATTGTGCTTATTTTATCATTGCGGACGCTTTTAACGTGCTTTCTACATTGTTCTCACATGTATAATTTCAACATGAATGATGTAACCATTATATTGTAACAATATTTTGATTTAAAAGAGTGTCCATGCAGTTTCTTGCCCGTTCTTCTCCATAGGTACCTACTACGCTTTGGAATGGGCAACTAGCTTCATATTTCTGACTGACTGACTCCTTGACAATTCAAAAGTGCCTGTAAATGGTTTAATTGAAATAAATGCTTTGAGTTTGAGTTTGAACTATAAGACCGAGATATAAAGACTACAGTATATAAAGTATATAAAGACTACAGTATATAAAGACTACAGACAAGTACTTGAGTATGTTAAGGCTTGGCAAATGCTATTATAAGTAAATAGTCTACCGAAATGCCTTTATAAGAACGTTATTAGTAGTGACAGACTTATAATCTTTCTTTATAAGATTACTTTGCTTGTTGGGATGACAATAAAGTTGAAAATGGAATGAAACATTCGATTTAAAACATAATAGTCTATGCCAGGTTTCTTTTTTACATTTTTAACGAGTATCAATGCGAAATAAGGCTTAACTTCACAATATGCAGTGTAAAGCGGTATGACCCAGCCTTGTACTGCAAAAAACGTGCAGTACAATACTCGCAATCTAATAGAAGCAAAGCAATGCTAGTGGTCGCAAACGCCACTGCTGAGCATAAGGTCCTGGGTTCAAATTCCAGGTCAGGCAAAGTGTTATTGGGTTTTGCCATTAGGACTCTGGATTTGTGCCCGGTTGATGGAAATAGTCTCGCCCCCTATTACATGGGACTTAAACATAACCGGCGAAACGTGGGTGTACTATAGGTACATCTCTGACTAACCCTTCGGGGATTACAGGCGTGATGTTATGTTATGTGTATGTTAAAATCCTGTGTGAACATAGCGTTACTTGAGCATCAGACTTGACGTCAAACTTCATCATTCAACAAACGACAATCGCGTCATCTCACGCTTGAGATCAAAAGACGTAATTGATAGCTTATCCAAACAAATGCTAGAATAATATTGTGATGGTTTATCGCTTACGTATGTAGTATAGTACTATTAAAAGAAAACCGGTTTTAATACGTTTTTAACGCTTATTTTAACGTCACCTGACGTAGCTTGTGTTCATTTTTACGTCAATATGGCGACGTTAAATTCCTGTGGACTTTCATTACTGACGTTAGATTTTTCAAATTTTTCAGTTTTTTTATTATGTAGGTATTAATCTGTTTATTTTACATATAATGTAAACTCTTTTACTAGATATTTTTGGGTTTTCATGTCGCATTTGGTTGCTAGGTTACGCCTGGGCATTTTTAGATCCTGCAAGTAGAATTTCTAGCGAATCTTGAGTTTTTTCTCAATGCAATTTAATTTAAACCCTACCCGGTTGCTTCTAAATATGTATAGCTTTTTGATTACTGATTTTACGATGCATAAACAATAAAATAATATAGCTAACACACTTCGTTGTCTGAGTTTCAGATCTTCAAACAAACGTTTAATATCCCAATATTAGTAAATCTCTCACAAATATTAATAATTCATGAACTTTACGGTCTACGATTGAGCTGAAAACTAATTTATCACTCCGCTTATTATACGTTTCAGTCAAGCTTAGGATCTAAACGTAAATGGCATACTCACCTAGATGTTATTAGTTCTAGTGCACAGTGGTTATAGAAAGCGTATGAAAATGCATATTATCTGCCACTTTTCGCAAACGAAGTTTGTGTAGGTACTCCTAACCCCACGTTTCCACCAGGTCATAGATGAATACTACAGATGTTTCACTCCGCAAAAACATTCAATAAAAAGCGACTCTTGCATCGACACAATAAAGTGCAATTCAGAGGGCTAGACAAATGACAATCGCTTCGAAAGCGTTTCGTTTTTCTACAACGACTTTCAACAGGATTGACATAAGCTTTTCGATAGCTTATGTCAGTCCTATACATTTTTGCCATCATCGTTATCGCTGATAGAGTGTCACTTTGTCTTGGGCCTCTGGTCGCACAGCGGTAATTACTTAAAGTTATATTCACCCAGTTGCCTCTCTTTCTATTTCGTAACTCATTATTCTTCAAGTTAGTGAAATTACGAATTGTTATGGCAAAAAATGAAGGTACGTTCCACAAAAGCAATATGGTATAAATCACCTATTACAAAACAAATAGAAAATTTACACTAACCACTAGATACTTACTCAGAAACTCAAATAGACTAACTAAACACGGATATTAACAAGTCACATGATCACTCTGGCGCCATGCGTCTCTGTCAAAACAAAGCTTGCGCACGCGCTCGTAACCCTCTTACTAATGCCAAGTGCTGTGATTAACGGATAGATTCCGCATTTGAAAATGATTAATTTAGGATATTTATTACTAAATAAAAATGTAAAGGAAAAGCGTAAATATTAATCATCATCATCATCAGGCTACAGCAGTCCCCATCATGCCGTGCTGAACGGATGCAATGCCTCTGCAGTCGCACGCAATTCATCTCGATTCTCGGCAACTCTCATCCAGCTGCTAGAAGACACCCTGCAAAGATCGTTGCTCCACTTAGCAAAGAGTCAGAACTCCCCAAACCATAGACTCATTTAGGCCTTTGTCCTTCTGGATTATGTGAAGATAAATAAGTGGCAGAAGCAAGAAATCCATTCTTGAAAAATGTGAAGACCCTCTTGAACATACAATACAATGCGACAATAATCGAAACGACATGATCCGATGACGCACGAAGGTCTTGTCAATATCGGAAAGCGTATTATTGTACCCGAATAGAATTGGGCAGGTCACCTGGTAATGCGCAGTGATGACAGGTGGACTAAGCTGTGACGGAGTGGCGTCCCAAAGACTGGAAGACGAGGTGTCTGTCATCCGGCGGCGAGATGGGCGGACGACATTGTTGCCATCGCGGGCGAAACCTGGATGAGGCTGGCACAGGAGCTTGGGGATTGGCACAAAAAAGAGAGGCCTGTGCTCAGCAGTGGATGTAGTCGGGCATGGGGACAATAGTGAGATGTCAGAAACAACGTAAGAAAACTAAACACAGACCGGAAGACTCCTCAAACCGCAGTTAGATACTTACTTAGCTTACACTAAGACTCTCTAAACCTTTCATCAACAAACACAGTATCCCAAGCACCAGTTTTAGAAACAAAAATAAACCAAATCACGTTTCCACCGTCAATTCCAACGAATTGTTTTAGCTTTTGATAAAATTAGACCAATACTAGGTCGAGTTTATTTACTAAACATTATCCATTTTACATTAATGAAGTTATCAAAACAGAGTTCAAAGTCCAAAATAATGGAAACAGCGAAAACGAAAAAAAAAGCGGCCAAGTGGAACTGCACGCGAACGGTTCCGTACTACCGTAGAACAATTAACAAAAACCCTCTTCAATTTTTAACGTTATTTTATTAATATTATTTGTTATAATAGCGGTCATAGAAGTACCTACATACTCAGTGAACATTTCAATTGTCTACCTATTACGGTTCAAAAGATACAAACCTATGACAATATCTTTTGAACCGTATTATGCAGACACTTGAGTTGTTTTCCAAACTCCGGGCTGTTGCTAAGAAATTCCGAATAGAAAAACTAATACAGAGTAAACAAAAGCAAGTAATACAAGTGCTGTGTGATTTTAGCAATAAAAAAACAAAAAGCTCACCCGCATCTGTATAAAAAAATATAAATGTTGAATTAACACGCGAAATAACACGTTTTTCGTACGAAGTCTTGGCGTACGTGCTGCGAATCAGACAGATTCGAATGTTGTTATTTACATTAGCCACCGGATACCTTAGATAAATGGGCTTATATATTATGTATACCTACTTAATAATATTTGCGTACAAAGTCTATTATTAAATATAATATTAGTGCATTTATCTAAGTATAAATATTTACGGAAGCCAAGCTTTTTGATCGTATTGCACGTTTCCGTAAATATTTATTTGAACGGAATATATAAACTTGACGGTTCACACACTCAGGCCAAATAAAAAACCAAGATAGAGAGGCTTCGAACAATATAGTGAAGCATGCCAGATCTACACCTCCGCTCTTCACATGTTTACGAAACCGTCCTCATCACGTAACTTTTAACAGAGCTCCATCTTGATTTTTTATTTGGTCTCAGACCAAACACTTCACCCTCTAATGATGTCAAGGACTGGGTTTAAGAGAACGGTGTTAATCCCGTGGATTCTCTTGAGAAAAACTTACGAGTTCTTGGGTGAAACAGTGGCCAGGGATTAGGGTTATGCTGTCAATTCTTGAATTTCACTGGGTCAGTTCGTGTAAAGTAGGTCGGAAGACCAGCGCTACCAGTTTTTCACGAAATGTCAAGAAAGGCTTAGGTACGAAATACGATAAAGATCCAAATTACGTTATTTTTTAAATATTTGAAAAATTTAACCCTAAGTATCTATCTCATCCAAGATTTAAAATGATAATGTATATAAATAACAATATATACCTATCTACATTCCGCCTGCGTGGTAGGTATTTCGATAAAAAGTTGCCTATGTCCTTCCCGGGATGCCATCTCCAAATTATATCGAATTCCGTTCAGTGGTTTAGGCGTGAAAAGGTAGCAGACAGACAGATTTAATATTATAAAAATAAAAACATTGGTACTTGATAAAACCCAAAATTGGTGTAACGAATAAAATTATGCAAATATCGATCCAACCATTGATATACAGGACCCAACCTTATTCCCGAGATAAATCAAAACTTGGCATCCACACTTTGTATATCTAACTAATATTATAAACGCGAAAGTTTGTTAGTATGGATGGATGGATGTTTGTTACTCTTTCACGTAAAAACTACTGAATGGATTTGGATGAAATTTGTTAAACAGATACTTTATAACCTGGATTAACACATAGGATACTTTTTATCCCGATATTCCCACGGGATCGAGACTTCTGCGGGTGAAACCGCGGGGCTCAGCTAGTTTGTTTATATTAACAATCTACATAGAGCTGATGTAATCTTGCGCATAAGGCCAAGTAATCAAATGACGTATGATATCATCATTACTGATTCAGGTACTCAGACATATTTAGAATTTGGCCCTGTTTTGACAGCTGACATGTCTCATTTCAAGGAGTGAGGCATTGCTAAAAGCGATCTCAATGTTTTTGCTTACGTAGCAGATATTTTTGCAACGTTAAAACTTAGTATATGCTGAGAACTAAAACGTATTTACAAGGCAGATTACAAGGCAGAATTATTATTGTAACAATATTTTGATTTAAAAGAGTGTCCATGGAGTTTCTTGCCCGTTCTTCTCCATAGGTACCTACTACGCTTAGGGATGGACAACTAGCTTCACAAAACTGCCTGTAAATGGTTTAATTGAAATAAATGCTTTGAGTTTGAGTTTGAGTCAGGTCTCAGGTGTGAGTGAAAACGCCGGGACCCCACGCCCCAGAAGGACATTAACCTTAATGGTGATTTGTGAGGCCAGGTGCGTAGTACTCGCAAAGGGCGTATGAACGTAAACGAAGCAAAAGGAATGTGTAAATATCGTAGCAGGTAGCGTTCTGTAGTTTCTGCCTACCCCCATGGGAAGAAGGCATGAGCTCATGAGTGCAAAAGGTTTAAAACTTGTTTTCATGAACCTCTTGCAAGATAAACCTCACCATCTGATTATGCCAAATTCACTAAAACAATTTCTCTTTTGCTAAATCCAGAGGGATCCAACCTTTAACTTAACACTTTCAATGCCACTTAGACTTTATATCAGTCAGCAGAAAACTAATTGGGGCTCAGTTCATAGTCTCGGTCTGTGGAGGTGTGGTCATGCTGACGTGATGACGAGCCCCTCAACATTGTCAGGGGCCCAAATGTATTCTAAAGGTCAAGGGCCATGAACATGCGGTTTGCGCGCAAGAGTCGCGGTATCTCGTGCAGCGCTGGTGGCCACGCGCGATCACCTGCATGAGCTGCTACTGCACCGGACGCACTTACGCTGAGCGCGTAGTTAAGATCTACTACTACCTACACTAGATTTCTCAATTTGAATACTAGAACTTATCTAACTTATTAGCAAAAGTAATCCAAACCCAAGTTATGAGGACAAAAAAAACGACGAAGCGCTGCGAGAAAAGGTAGGTAGTGCCCTTGCGCTTCGGTCGCCTCGTCTTGGCGGGGGCACTCCCGTGCCCCCAGATTATAAAATAAATGTAGAAAATGTTCAGTTAACAGTCATGAAACGATGTTTATTTAAAGCTTATTAAAGTGCCGTTCTATCTAAATAAATGTACATTTTATTATATTTATATTTTCCGCATTCACATTCTGCAGCCATCGGCCTGCCACATTTGAACAAATACCTGGAATTTAGGCCCTTCACCTTTTGTGGTCGTTACCCTAAGACCCAGAGAGGCTCAACGCCCCGTCTCGGGCATGTATTAGTTCGGGCGGATTACGGTGACTCACCCAAAGTCAAGTTTCCATTGTAATCTTTATCAGACTTTAAAAATCCATCTTTGGGAAAACCCCACGACACGGGTGATATGTTAAGGAACATAAAAAAAAAAACTATGAAACATTTCCGAATATCTTCAACAAAATAATTATATTATGGATAATTGCCAAGAGGTCGAACATGAAAATCTACTTGCGCAGGCGGCTTTCCTAGAAAATATGGTAAACACGCATTGGAGCCGAGTGTTCGTAATTTTGAGAAAACTAGCTATGATTGTTTATGTTGGCGTCAAGAGGTGATCTGTTTGAAGGTGTAGTGTTAAATATTATTTTATGAGATAACTTCAAAATATTAGTATCAAACACAGATGGTATTTTAGCAAAGGTTTTTATGCAGGTGAAGGGGTACGTCTACCTAGGGCAAGTCATTCAGCTCGGTAGGCACAACTTTGACAAAGAAGCCGACAGAAGGATCCAGTTAGGTTGGGCAGCGTTTAGAAAACATCGTCAAATCTTCTCGTCGCCAATCCCGCAGTGTTTGAAGACTAAGGTCTTCAACCAGTGCGTCCTGCCCGTTATGATATGACATACGGTGCCGAAACGTGGACACTGACAGTCGGGTTAATCCACAAATTCAAGGTCGCTCAGCGCGCTATGGAGCGGGCTACTCGGAGTTTCTTTGAAGGATAAGACCAGAAATAAAGTTATCCGGAAAAGAACCGGAGTTACTGCATAATACAATTTAAATAGCGCGTTTTGCCGATAACTTATGAACTTCGTCTGCCACTGTCAGCGTGGTTTTTTTTTATTTTAATAATATTTTAAAGCTGATCTCTAACGAAACGTATTATATATATTATATGTTAATAGTTATTTGTGCAACTGTTATATAATAAGGGGTATTAAAACATAAATAACTAATTATTTACAGTTGCATACAAGACTTTTTCTACACCCATGATATGAATCCTCTATAAAAGGTACTTTTCAATACTAATATCAACAAAAATGGAGGGATACGACGCACGTGAATTCGAATTCGAATAACATAGATGTTTTTTTGTTTTAAATTACGGTGCTTTGTTAGTGAAGCGCGCCTGCATGACAATGTTCTTTTTTTGAAATACAACATTATAACACCCGTTTCGATGATATTATGGTTACTATGACAACATTAAAACAACCAGTGTTTTAAACTTCGCAATAAGCTAACTGTTTCAGAAACTTTTATAGAGGATGTATAGCATGGGTGTAGATAAATAAACATTTATATTTTGTTATAGTGGTTTCATTATAATATTACTTTTATTTTCACCATCCGCGCCGATTACGCCGATGACACCGCCGCCGGCCGCCGGCAAAAAATACGTCAGACGCCGCGCTGCCGCCGGGCGTCTGATGTATTTATTTAAGAAAGGCATCGGCGCACAGGTTTTTTTAAAGCTCCTTTCAAATTGACCAATGTTAATGCGTCAGCAATTTACCTGGCTGCCAAACTAAATAGGAAAACAAACATAAACAGATTTGTAATTGAAAACTCAAACGTGGGTGCGTTTAGTGCAATAACATCGAGATAGTGAGTCTACGAAAATGTTTACAGAATTTGAGTATTTAATGCATTCCTGTTTATAAAACCAAGAATTTTCTGATGTACTTATATAGAGCGACTGGTAATTATAGTGACCAATACTTAAACACGTGACTTCAATCATCATTATGAACAATTTTTACTATGGGAACAAACCTGAAATCGCGAAAAAAAATCTGCTGTTCCCTTAACTCGTATCTCGCCAAAATGTAGGGAACAGTGGGCCTAAAACGGTCACATTAGCAATTCCTCTAAAAGCATTTCGTTTCCTGAATTTCCAGCTGTCATTAGCAATTCCTCTCATTTGACACAAAAACAATTCATATTAGAGGACCATTATACGAATAACCTGAAAACTGTCAAACAGATGAATCATTTTTTAATATGAATCGCACGCAGATAATAATATGAATGGTCAGTTTGTGACATTTTATGATGATTCATAATATTTATCCTATTATGATTCTGCCAAAGTGACTGTTTTAAGCCCCGAGCTCTCGTTTTTTTACTGTTATACATATTTCATGTACCTACCTAATTGAGAAATCTTTCTGTTAAAAGCTTTTGTACCTATATACCAACTTTCATCGAATAAACCAAAGCAAAGTATAGTAAAAACACATAATATTTTACGAGATTCATAAAAAGCGTGGATTTATTAGAACAACAAACGATTGTTATGGCTACGACAGGTAAAATGCATGATCTCATATTAATATTGCTTCGATTTGTAAACAAGACGTTTATCAAAGTAGTTTGTAAGTGAGTCTGAGTAGGGTAGGTACAACGTCGAATTATCTGTATAAAGTCAACCTTCAGACAGGGTGTAAAAAGACCAAACTCATAGCCGTGAACTACGCATTCTGTACATCAAATTAAGTAACGTTGCACAAAAATAATTGCTAGGAAACGACTTTGTGAAAAATCGCTGTTTACGCTGTGCGCAACGTAACACACGCAAAACATTGTTTTTATGGGAGCATTAGGAGTGAGGCATATTTATCGTCACAGATAGAAATCTCAGATATTAAAAAATAGCAGATAACAGTTGCTCCTAACGATAAAAAATATCTGTGACTTAAAATCACAGCTCCTCAAGACTGTTACCGCGGCTGTTACTGTTAAAACTTCGGATACGATTTTCGACTTTAAAGAAAAGAAATAAAGAAGATATTCAATTGAGATTTAAATACGTATTTATCATCCGTACAAAAATAACAGGCGTTATTTTATAACAAATAGATACGATTTTCGACTTTAAACCAAAAGAAATAAAGAAGATATTCCATTGAGATTTAAATACGTATTTATCGTCCGTAAAAAAATAACGGGCTGCGTATTTATCGTCCGTGCAAAAATAACAGGCTGTGATTTAATAACAGATATTTAGAGCTGTGATTTTTTTGTCACAGTCACAGTGATAACAAATATCGTGTTTAACCTGTTACAACCCATCTCTAGGGAGCATGCAACGGTTCAGGGTTTTTGGGGGTATTTAAAATTACGTAATTTAAAACATGGTTTCTTTAAAAAAAAACTGAAAAAGTTGGAACTTTGACCTTCAATATCTTCGTAACCAGAATGTATACCTGGGAAAGGTATGGTGCAGAACAAAAAAATGATCACAATGACGGGAATAACAAGTGACTTTAGACTTCGTTAAGTGTCTTTTTACAGCCGTTATAGTGCGTTTCATCAAATAGTTCATTTGCCGTAATGTTGGCTCCACTGTTAAATTTTTAAAACGAACCTATTAGATAGTGCCGTTGCGGCGGCGTAGCGTATTCGTATTGGTTCTACAAAAATAGAGCCAACATTACGGCAAAGGAACTATTTGATGAAACGACCTATACAGCCACGTTTGTTTATACAGTTATTTTTATGCCAAAATATGGAACCACATTTTCACAGATATCAGACGGCCTGGTTTGTATTGGTCGCAAGCGCGTATGCTAAGTATGAGGGTTCGATTCCCAGGTCAATACTCAATACTCAATTTTATACTAAATTTATTGCATTCCATATGTTACATAGATGGTATAACAAGTAAAAGTACAATATGGAACTTGTCAGGCACAGCAAAATTAGGAGAGATGAAGAGGGCTAAGCAGAAATATAATATTATTATACATTATTAGATGTATTTAATTATGTAGGTAATATATTATTAGGTTAGTGTAAATAGGTATAGTATATTAGTTATTTTTATTTTAGGTATTGACCGTCGACCAGTGTTATGGGATTTTTCCTTCAGGAATTTCTCAGTAGCAGTCCGGAGTCTGGAATTGTGCCCAGATGCCTATAGGCTCGCCCCCTTACAATGGGACTTAAACATAACTGGCCAAAAATAAAGGGTGTAGGTTACTATAGGTACACCACTGCCTAACACTCCAGGGATTGCAGGCGTGATGTTATGTTATGTATTTTCACAGATCTGTCGCGTATCGACACAAGAGTACTTATTATCTGATGACAACTCAACAAATCACTATCAGCTTTTAAAGAGTGAAGATTAATGATGATCATATTTCAGGAAACGCCTTCAGATATTTAGCAAAACATTAAAGTTACGTCAAAACACCATCTGCTTGCTGTAAACACGTCTTAACAGCTGTGTATACAAACAGATGAGTTTTCAGACAATAGTGGCTATAAATAGCTGAAGAGCCAAAATTATACCCAGTGTGATGACGAAGATAAAAGAAAGAAAGAAATATTGTTTATTCTGCACAAACTAAACGCACATTACAAAATAAAGGCTCGTACAAACAGGCGCGATATCGCAGGCGCGGCAGGCAGCGGTACCTTTGTCGACAAAGGTATGCCTGTCGCGCTTGCGATATCGCGCCTGTTTGCACGAGCCTTGAAGAATGACATTCTACATAAACAAATTAGCCAAAAGCCTCGTATTTATTCATATGAACTTATAAAAGTTTGACAAATTTTGTCTATGGCATGATGAGATGAGACGCCAAAGACAATTTAGTTGCGTAATATGTTGTGACATTACGAAGTTAGTCCTATACACGAGCAATTCTCGAAAACAGCTCGAACGATTTCGATAAAAGTTGCAATATAGAGGTATAAGGGGGCGAAAAATTAAAAATCGATCTAGCTAGTTATCATATCTTCTTTTTCTCTATTTTCACCCGTGAAAACCTCATCAAAATGTGTTGCGTGGTTTAACCGTTGGGATGCCGGAACGTAGATCTCGTAGAGAAACAATGGATTTTTAATTGTGTCTGTAATTACGGCATACGACGGGTTAAAGGCTCGTGCAAACAGGCGCGATATCGCAGGCGCGACAGGCAGCGGTACCTTTGTCGACAAAGGTACCCCTGCCTGTCGCGCCTGTTTGCACGAGCCTTAAAACGTTTGCGTTACCCCAGCAAAATAATGTCAAAAATAGTCATTTAAATCTTATAGATAATTAGTTGCTCGTGGCTACATAATAACAGCCGCACGGGTCGATCCATCTGGTTAAGCTACGCTTGCCAGGGTTGATCCGTGGATGGGTGACAATCTTTACATACCGAGACTCCTCCGTGTCTCGGAAAGCACGTAAAGCCGTTGGTCCCGGCTGTAATTTGTAGATTTTTGACAGTCGTTACGGGTCGTCAGCAGCCCGAAAGTCTGACAACCAGTCTTACCAAGGGGTATCGTATTTCCCAGTTACTGGGTTGTGGAGGTCAGATAGGCAGTCGCTCCATGTAAAATACTGGTATTCAGCTGCATCCGGTTAGACTGGAAGCCGACCCCAATATTGTTGGGAAAAGGCTAGGCAGATTATGATGATAATCAGTTGCTCAGCTTCTGTAATTGTTGCGCACATTTTTTTATTTGTTGCACTTAAACTGGCGTAAGAATGAAATGACTATTTTCGACCTTATTTTGCTGGGGTAAACGCACAAGTTTAGAAGAACATGGAGGTTACAATGCTAATGCAACGAATCATGACTATGACGTCGGTTTAACCCCTAAACACATAAAGATAACTTTTATGGAACAGATTCAGTTGTAAATGGTAACCATTATAGGCTTTATGGGGGATCCCACGATGTGACGCATTTGTCAGGGTATGTCAATTTAATGACAAAAAATCCCCTTGTGACGAATGATAACTGTATTTGCAGGAGATTTACTCCGCTGTCCATGTTTATACATCATTAGTTTTTGTTTATGCTAAACCCGAAAAGGGGTCATTGTACTCATCATTTTGAATAACTTTTTTTATGGGACCAACATTGAAATCGCAAAAAAAAAATCTGTTGTCCCATACATTTTGTCGATTTAAGTGAACACAAATGTATGGAACAGCTGATTTTTTTTTCGCGATTCGCGCGGATTTTTTTAGGAGCAGTGGTGGCTCAGTGGTAACGGCCACGACTTACGAGTTGTAGGTCGTAGGTTCGAACCCGGACAGGCGCTTGTCTTAGTGTAAATTATTTCATCGCCACTGCTCTCAAAACGGTGAAGGAAAACATCGTGAGGAAACCGGTATGTCTTAGAACCAAAAATTCGAAGACATATGACATCTACCAACCCGCACTGGGCCCGCGTGGTGGATTACGGCCCGCTCCCTCTCACAGAGAGAAGGCCTGTGTCCCAGCAGTGGGAACATTATAGGCTGATTATGATGATGTGATTCTTTTTATGGTGAAATACTGTGAAAGATCGCTAAGAAATTATAATAAATGCGTTCAATGCGAGCCAAACCACAACAATCAAGATTTACAGAATTTTATTATTAACATTAGAATCAGCAATACAACTCTCTAAGTTCATGTAAGTGCATTGAATGACTATTTCATGAAATCATGATATTTGGCACTTAATAAGAGTTTTATTGCTGATTATAATGATTATAATTCTGTAAACCCATATTTGTTACGGCCGCAAATTATATTTAGATCAACAAACAAGCTGATACTGACCTGCAAATAGCAAAAAACGTAAAAAACGTTGAATTCCGCGGGCTACCTTAGCGCATCCCCCTTAAAAAGCCGGGGTCGGTTGGCTATTTTTAACTTTTTTTTATTAAAGTACTTTATTAAATTGCTTTTTGCCGTTTAGTTTAGATTAGTTTTGAGGGTGGCTAATTATTAACAGACGCACGGGCCGATGGAAAGTTAAGCTACTCTTGCCGCGGTCGGTTTGTAGGTGACCATCCATTACTAACCTCCAACTGTCACTAACGAGACACAATAGAATTTTTATTTTTATCGACCTTTAAAGGCCAATCGACAGTTGAGCGGCGATAGTTGAGAGCCCCTGTGTGGCTCGGAAAGCACGTCATAAGCCGTTGGTCCCGGTGTCATTCTTAGATCTTTGACAGTCGTTTCGGGTAGGCAGAAGCCCAAAAACCTGACAACCAGTCCTAAGGAGTATGTTACCCAGTAATTGTGTTGTAAAGGACAGATTGGCGAGTTAAGGGACATCTTACCCACCCAAAAACTGGCCTGAGGGCCAATTGTCAACTTCTCCATGTAAAATACTGGTATTCATTTGCATCCGGGTAGACTGGACGCTGACCCCAACAAAGTTTGAAAAAGGCTAGGCAGATAAACCTACTTGCAATAATTGTGAATGAAGGTACATATAGGTCATCATCTCAGCCGAAAGTCGTCCACTGTTGGACATAGGCATCCCCCAAGCACCGCCACTTCGACCGGTTCTGTGCTTTGCGGATTCCTGTGGCCTTCAACAGGTCATCGATCCACCTGGTGGCCCTTCCAATGCTATCTTCCAGTACATGGTCGCCACTCCCAGCACCTCCCGGCCCCATCGGCCATCTGTTCTGCGAGCAATGTGTCCGCCCAATGCCACTTAAGTTTGGCAATTCTTCGGGCTAGGTCGGTACCTGTAGGTACTAACGAAATTATGTGTAGATCGTAGGAAAGTGAAAAGAGTTACCAACAATCTGAAGAAAGAAACTCAAACAGAATTCCCGGACGGAAAGGTATGTAGGTAACTTGCCTATACTAACCAGCGATAACTAATTAATCTGTACCATAACTCAACAATAATTGATCTGACTCAGCAAAAGTTACCAAAACTTTCCATTAGAACATTAAAATCACGAATTAATTGGCAAAAACCATGAACACTGCGTGGCGTGACCAATTAAATTAAGAATTAAATACAATGGCTAAAAATATAAATCAAAATAAATAGTTCTGATAACAATTGTTGCCATGGCGATATTGTTATGTGCAATGGTTTAACTTTTATACTTAAAACAAATGAGGTTAGTGGTTTTTCTAATGGTATGCGGTAAAAAAAGTGGTTACTCTATCTAAGGAGTGAAATCTGCCATAATATACCAGGTAGGTTTCATAGGTGCGTTGCCCTCAGACCAAATAAAAAACCAAGACAGAGCGCAATACGATGATCGAACAATACAGTGAAGCATGCCAAAACTACATCGCCGCTCTGTGCATACAAACTGCAATCAAACTACACCTCACTAAGTGGAAACATGTTTATGAAACCGGCCTCACGTCACTGTTGGCTACGCTTTGTCTAGGTTTTTTATTTGGTCTAAGGCGTTGCCATCCCAGATACAAGTGGAAATGACGTACCTATAATGGGCCTTTTGTTACTCCTGCACACAAACCCTTCAAACAGGACACCCGTATGCAACTCTATTTGGCGATAGAATAAGGTGTAGAAGTACTAGGTAGTTCCCCGAACGAGCCCCTTCACAAATGCTGAAATAGATACCAGAAATAAGTATCTACTCATCATAGTTAATTGTCTATGACTATAACATTTACATACATGATGTGATAATGAAATCATGAAGTGGTACTTAAATCTCCTTCACAATAAGTCATAGCTACATTGAAACGTGCTCAACGAATGCCTTTTATTATAATGTCTTGTTTATTTTATAGAACTAATAACTATATTGTTGGATGCACCGACGTGTGACTAACTTATCATAATATTTAATACTAACATACATGATTCATAATATTTATTGATGTGAGTGTGTAACATCTCCTCTCGCTTTTCTGCAACCTGTGGGAATGATTTGTTGAAAAGGGACGGAAGTGTGTAACAGGAAGCCGGGGAGTCGCGCGCTATTTGATTTGATCAATGAGCGTGCGCGTTGCTAGAGTTGGCCGTCAGATGGTACTAACCCATTTTCCGAGAGATCATTTTTCAGAGTCAGTCAAGATGCCAGATGCTCGCTCGTTTTTATTGTTTAATGCTACTGTAGTAGAGGATCTCGTGGCTAAGTCATAATAGACGCACGGGTCGATCCATCAGGTTAAGCTACGCTTGCCAGGATTGGTCCGTGAATGAGTGATCATCTTTATATACCGAGACCCATCCATGGAATCCCAAAGAAAAACCAATTTCTAAGAAATAAATGCGAAAGAAACATAGGTAGATGGAAAAGATTCCCAAACAAAAAAAACACTTTAGTTGTAAGTATACAAGATTCAAGATTTATATAAGATCCGTGAAGTATTTTCCGTGGTGAAAGAAAAATCATATGGTGGTTTGTCCACCGCCACCATCGACTGGACGTCAACGAGAAACGAGATTATTCGAACCGAACGTGACAGCAACCGTTTGTCCACCGCGAGTCCGCGACCAAACTCGCCGGTTCATCTGATAGACAAACCAAAAGCCGGGCGAATGGCGACGCGTGCCGCCCGGTGCGATGGCAATGTGTGGACAAAATCAAACGTATTTTGTAATGCCAGCACATTGGCCCGTCACAATCTCGGGCCGAGTTCTAGCGGTCGCGCCGAACTACTCGAAATTTCGGGGGCCCGATCCCGGTGCTCGGGTGACGGACGTGGGGTGAACACGCGGCCATTGTAAAAGTATATATTGCTACTACGGCGCCGTCGTCTCGTTCTCGTTGACGTCCCGTTGACGTTAGCGGTGGAGAAACGGCCTAAGATGTCTTAAATTGTCTATTCTCTCGTAATAGCCTGCTAGTTTTCCCACAGAGTCGACAAAGAAAACCGGATAATTTACGAGTGTCTATAGAAAAGTTTTAGCTAATAACTTTCACTAACTAATTATACACTGTTGTTTAACACTTAACACGTTTTTTAAATATTTAAATATTGGTTATGTTTATTGACAAAATATAAATGAGAAAAACAGAGAGTTTGATGTTTTTCACGATTAGTTTTTCATAATTTTAAGAATTTGGATCACATTTTGAAAATTCTTTTTGCATTGGATAGAGGAAGCTTGCGCGGTGGTCCTTATATTTGTATCATGTAGTTTTTGAGTTAGCTTCGATTATACGTAGGTATTTAATCCACTTAGCAAATCAGCTTAGAAAATCAGCGCTGTGCTGTGGGTCCCCATAGCGCAGCATCATGCAGAGTGGAAGCCCTCTTGTCACAGTCATGAAGTGCAGCTGCCGATTATTTATCTTTATACTCGTGATCTCATAACTGTACTTAGATCTATTTTGTTTAATATTGCTGATTACAGTTATCTCTTTGTATGCACGCGTTTCTGTGACAAATAAACCTATTTTTCTTTCTTTCTTCACTTTGTGTATCTTGATGATGTTATACCATTAATAATGTTAATGGCCTTATTGAATTAAATAATTTGACTTTTACTTTGAACCGGAAGCAAGTTAAACATGTTTTTTAATAATTTCCCCGTATCGATTGCTTCGTTCCTAAGTGTTATCAAAATACTGATAATTGAAGAAAAACAATTCCCAGCACAATGTGCATTGTTCGCTATCAATAGCTGTTCTACTGCCCTTTTAAAGGGCTTTTAAAGGACGACTATATTTAGTACACAACAATCAGTTTATTTCTCTGTAACAGCATATTGTTATTTCGTAAAGTACGCTGAGTCCATCGTTGCCTAGGTTTAGTCTCTCGTTGCCTAGTTTTAGTCTGCTGTTTTCAAGTCTCTTAGTCTTAGTCTGTTCTTATCTTGAATATTAGTATGTTCACCCCGTTGTGGCTTGCAAGGCCGAGACATGGACCTAATCATTCGGAAAAAGCTCCAAGTCAAGGAACAAAATTACCGCTCGTTGATCTGATAATTGCGTAACTTATTTTCGTAACCGATTAGACCAATCTATTTCATTTTGACAGTTCAACAACATTCATTACGTTATTTACGTTGTTGAGCAGATATAGTATCCACTAGAATCCCACAATAAGTAAAAATTTTACCTACCTACCTAAAACTCATTTTCCCTCTTTGAGGGGCGAGCACGGCCTACTATGACATAGCTCAAGTCACACATTGTATATGACTAAACTATGATAAAATGTGTGACTCGAGCCATGTCACAAAGCTGTGCTCGCCCCGCTGGCCTCCTTTGGGTTCCGCTCAATTCCTATATCGTCTGATAATTGCTAAATTGTGAGAATTATATTTAAAATCAGTATACGGTTAGCTAGGATCGGAAGAAGGACATTAGTACAAATCCATTAAAACCCAAAACTTTATTAGTACCGGCGGCACCAGCTTAATAAACTTGGCTCGGTTTAATTCCGAGAAAGGAGAGGTTATTGACCCGCCCTTTCTTGCAGACATTAAATATGTACCCCTATTGTGCCCCTATTTCAGTCTAGACGTAGGTTTATCGTACGGCTATTTGGTAGAGGACTTCTTATTTATACATTACTAGCGACCCGCCCTTTCTTCGCAAGGTTTTTACGACTAGACCCGGACTAGACTAACAATCGAGATTTATTATATTTGTAAGTTGAATATACATAAACCTTCCGGAATAAATTCTCTAAACAGTGGTGAAAATCGCATCAAAATCCATTGCTTCGTTTAGAAGAGTGTGTAGAGAGAGAGTTGCAATGATCACACTGACAGACAAGAAAAACAACTTTTATTTTTTTAATATAATAATTAATTTTACTCTCTAAGTACAACTAAAACTTAATCTAAGAGATGCAATTTATTGTTTACTAGATGAACTTCATACCACGTGAGACAAAATTCAGGTCGTTTTTATTTTTTAGCCGTTCCTTTGGGTTTTTCCTAATTTTCTTTTTTCCTAAACCACCACAGTAAAGAACCAAACGAAAAAAAAAAAATGGTCTTGCCATTTTCGAGTTTTTGCGATACTAACGCACGGCAATTGATTTTTATATATTTAAACTTATACTTAAGATTGTATTTATATAGAAGAGATAGATTTTACTTCATACTTTTACTTTAATCCGTTTTCGAGCGATGCGTGATTCTATTTTACGAAAATGTCACAAATTCCCATGAATGTCCTGTAAGGAAACTTGGCATTGTCAGGAAAAGTGGACAGCAACCTTATGATGTAAAAAAAACATAAAACCCTGTTATCGTCACTAGGTAACCGTCATGGGAACTGTAAAATAACGACATGGTCTATTTATTTACCATACAAAACTGCTCCATTGTTCTCTAATTTTCTCTATACAATAAACCATACCAAATAAAATTATTGATAAGCAAAAACGTGTAGCTAACTGTTATATAAAACACCCGATTATCCCTTGACAACCAGCCGCATGAGAAGCGAGAAGGTAACAAGAATCGATGTGGAAAAAATCGTTTCAATCGAATCGATTTGACAACAAACAACATCGGATCCTATGATTACCGTAGCGAATCGAGTCTTTGTTATGTGAACAACGGGCTGTTGTGCCAAACGATGTTAGGTATCGATTACAATCGGTATCGGGACACTCGATACTATTGGCTGCTTGTTCCTAAGGTGTAAAGGGCTCGTTATTTTGTTGCACATGCGTATTACGTGTTTGCCAGGAGTTTCACTCGACGATGGGAAGCTTGTATCGATTTTTGGTTGAACTTCAGTAATAGGGCGACTGGGTACGTTGCAATTAGTGCGAAACAGATTTTTATAATAATGTTTCGTTTGAATTTGGCTGAGGGTTGATTTTTCAATAGCCAGATATTATTTATTTTATATAATAAAACTATCTGCGCCCCGCAGTTATACCCGCATAAGTCTCGATCCCGTGGGATAGCGGGATAAAAAGTATCCAATGTCAAATGATATCAATCAATCTGCGTAGCCGTTTCGCAACTACGTTGGGGTCGGCTTCCAGTCTGACCGGATGCAGCTGAATATCAGTATTTTACATGGAGCGGCTGCCTATCTGACTTCCACAACCCATTAACTGGGCAACACGACTAACACGATACCTCTTGGTAAGACTGGTTGTCAGACTTTTGGGCTTCTCACTACCAGTAACGACTGTCATATATCTACAGATAACAGCCGGGACCAACGGCTTAACGTGCTTTCCGAGGCACGGAGGGGTCTCGATATATAATGGATATATAACGCATCCTCGAACCGACCTCGGCAAGAGTAGCTTAACCTTCGATTGACCCTCGCGGCAGTTCTTACTACCTAATAAATGCGAAAGTGACTTTGTTTGTTACGCTTTCACGCTTAAACGGCTGAACGGAGTTGGTTGAACTTTGGCACATGGGTAGACCATGACCTGGAATAGGACATAGGATACTTTTTATCCCGATATTCCCGCGGGATCGAGACTTACGCGGGTGAAACCGCGGGGCGCAGCTAGTCTATAATGATATCATTATTTATTCATATTTATTTACTCATACGCTAAATCCGGATGTTCGATAAACAACAGCTGATTATGTCAGCAACCATAAATCATAAAAATCTATCGGTTTAACTTTAATTACAATAAGCGGCTTTCATGTTATCTAATAATAAAACAAAATAAATAACGTTTCATAGATTAGTCATAATAATGGCGTAATTTTTTATATTGCAAGTTTATTTATCTGAAAGGTTTCAAGAGTTCAAAGATTGCGGAGGTACAATGGTGAACTATGAAAAACAGAATACTATAACACTGACCATAGGTACCTAATCATGCTGTCCGATAAGGACCAGGCCCGGGTCGATGGCGCGTCGTGTTCCACGCGCACCTCAAAGAGATGTCAGCACAATTGGCGGGGTCCGCTAGGACCGATGATGCCTGCCAGGGTTGCGGGAATGTCCGAAAGGGATACCGGGACCTTGGCAACAGGCAACTGAAGGAACACGGGTGGGTTTTAGTCAGTAAAAGTCTGACACGCCCTTCCGTTCCGCCCAGAGCGGGAGAAGTCATTTTATGATTTCCTACTCTCAAAAAAAACGGTACCTAATCATTTAAAAAAGTCGTCCCCGGTCGTCTCATAGAAATACCTATGCTTTATAGATAAAAAAATATGTATATCTATCTACCCCGAAAGGAATATGAATATCTATCTAACCTTAAATTTTAGGACCACGCTTTCGATATCGATCACGCTTTTTGGTATACACCTGTAATGATAGTTGTTAAGGATTTTATAATTAATAAATAAATATAGTTCACCCACATTTCGCCAGTTATGTTTAAGTCCCATGTGTGTGTGGGTGAGTCTATTGCCAGGTATTGCCGGGCACAAATCCAGTCTCCGGGCTGCCAGGCTGCTACTGAAAAATTCCAGATGAACCAATAACACTTTGCCCGACCTGACAATCGTACCCCGGACCTCATGCTCAGCAGTAGCGCTTGCGACCACTAGACCAACGAAGTTAAACTTTAATTAAAGTATGACCCTACCCTGCCTTATCGAACAACTACTATAGAAGATTTCCCCAGAAAATGAGGGAACAAGGGACAATATGAGTTTCCTTTCCGCATTAGAAATTTTCTTACCCTCTAAAATGCCTTTGAGGTAGAAATAAAGGTGAAAGTATTTTTTTTATAGACTAAACAACGTTAATCGGGAATCGAAAAAAGTTTTTCGGAACATACGCAAGTATATATCTCGTATATTATTTCAGTATTCCGCATTTTCCCATAAAGTTTATAACTCTTTCAAATGTATCGTGTGTAACGTCAATAGCTCAATAACTCTTTCAAATGAATCGTGTGTAACGTCAATATCTGCAAAACATTTACTTTTCTACAAGTAAATATGAAGTGACTCAATACAATATTATACTTATTTGTAGAACTGTGTTCTTAGAACTTAACTTACCAGTAAGTAAAGCAAAAAACCCTGTACTTTTTGCTTGTTAAGTGAGAAAAACACTTGAAGTAATTGATGGGATTCAAGGAAAATGGCGTTAACTATTGATTATAGATATAAAACTGTTGATATGACTCGCTTTTCATATAATAGATATTATTAGACACAAATTAAAGTGATTACTGATTAGATATCGATAATATTATATACGGAATAGATATAAAATGACTTCACAATCACTTGAAACCTTTTTTTTTGGGTGGGAATTCATCATTTGACTTCTCACGCTCTGGGCGGAGCGGAAGGGCGTGTCAGACTCTTACTGACTAAAACCCACCCGTGTTCCTTCAGTTGCCTGTTGCCAGGGTCCCGGTATCCCTTTCGGACTACTCCGCAACCCTGGCAGGCGTCGGTCCTAACGGACCCCGTCAGGTGTGCTGACATCTCTTTGAGGCGCGCGTGGAACACGACGCGCCATCGACCCGGGCCTGGTCCTTATCGGACGGCGAGCTACCCATTGCTCGCCGTCCGCAAGCCCGCGCCTATGGTGGCCGGGAATCCGCCTGGGATTCCCGACGATCACTTGCAACCTGCGTGAACAACACTGTGGTTTTTATTATAATAGTGCCATTCACGAAGACGGGCCCCACTTTTGTTCCTAATCACTTACAGTACAGCACCTTAAGAGGAAATAGGGTGGGTCTTTTTCTCCATACAAAAAGTCATAATTCGAGGTTCGGCTCTCGTCTATTTCCTCCTCCAATATTGGACCAATTTGAATGATATTTTATAAATTGAATAAGAAGGATATTTACCCCTATGTTTTTGTGTAACACACGATCAATCATAATCTGAATCATTTTGAAGAATATAGCTAATCCATTGCTTCATATGTTCGAGAAATTTGTCTGCTCAACAACGTACAATAACGTAATGAATGTTGTTGAACTGTCAACATAAAAGATATTGTGATTGATCGTGTGTTACGCTATTAGGGTACTGTACAGTAATCGCTATTAGGAAGAAGAGTAGAGCGCTTCTTCCTGGATAGCAAAATCTATCAGAGGAAACGCGGTCACGTGATGGTTGGCGTCAAGGGCGAATCTTGGGGGGTGGGGCACAGGGACACGTGCCCAAACGGTTTAAGTAAAATAAAATCATCTGCCTGAAATCCTGAATCCATTATTATCTATCAAGACGTAGAAGTAGGCTTCCGACGACGAAGGAGGCTTCCGAACGCTGAAGAAGTAGGCTATCTTCATTAGAACATGAATTAATCAGAAAAACAGCATAGTGCAATACATGATAATATGGGAGGCACTTTTAATTTGTTTGGCCCATGTGACACTCCCAGAAATCCTGGATCCGCCCTTGGTTGGCGTTCATTCCATACTAAGATATTCCTCTGTTTTCTCCCTCGTTAATGATACCAGTTGAAATATTTCTATATCTATCTATTTATTCTAAAAGAAAACTCCCCATCACACGCCAAATCTAAAAAACATAGACAAAACCGGCCAAGTGCATGTCGTACCATGCAAAATGAGGGGATCCGTAGTTGGGATGAATTTATAGAACAAACTTAACATTGTACTTGAAAAACTAGTTTTCCCATACAGAATGTATGGGAGAAATTTTTACAACTGCAAATTTAAGTTGGTCGATTATTATTCGGTAACTTGTGGAGCCTACGTAGCCTACGGTGATAGTTTTCTTTTTAATTTCACTATAGATACTACGGCCGTGAATTTTTTCATATATCTAAACCCAACCATTTAGCTTGCAGGGGGGGGGGACACTTGGCTCTAACAAGAATTTGCATTAAAGCTTAATATTCCGCAAACGGATCCCTGAATCCAAGAATGGTTTTAACAAACTCACTTAAACGACCTTTCCAACGATACCCCACACCATGGGATTGACGAGAAAGAAAAAAGCCATCCCCGCTTTACCCAAAAAAAAAATGTTTTTACGATTTTTTTTTATCACTTTGTCGGCGTCGTTTTTATGTATATCCATACCAAATTACAGCTTTCTAGTACCAACGGTCTCTGAGCTAAGCCGCAGACAGACGGACAGACGGACATGGCGAAACTACAAAGGGTTCCTTGTTGACTACGGAACCCTAAAAAACCACTCACAATTTTTACAAATCAAGATGGATGTTCAGATAAAGCTGTTTTCCCGCCGATAACCAGGTGTACGCTTATCTAAGATGGCGGAATGGCGCCAAGTTTTACTCATCGTTGCCATGTGCTTACAATAATAACTAAAGTATTTTCTGTAGAACAACATTGCAATAAATAGTTGCTTGCGTCACCCTGTTGATTCTAAGAAAGGATTTTAACAATTACTCATGAAATTAATGTGATGATGAGCACGACTGAAGAACGTGTTTTATGATCGTTATCTAACAAAATTCGTAGGAAAAAAAGGAAACCTATGGGCTAAAGTCGCGTCGCGCTGCCGCATCGCCCTTAACCTGCAATCTGTCGCTAACGGGGCACTAACAGCGCATCAGGAACACTCTAAGAATTTTAGATAAAGATTTATGCCATCATATTTTATCATAAAACATCTTATCATCACGCCATATATTCCCCGAGAGGTTAAGCAGAATGTTAGCCAGTTACGTTTATGTACCATAGAAGTAATATGAGGCTGTGGCCATCAAACGGATAGGTACATGTCAAAACAGCAATTAATGGACCATAAACAAGGAACTCACTAAAGCATTTGTTTCTTTATGGGCTGATTTTTCAATAGTCTTCGATGTTTTCAATGAAGAATATAATATGACAATTTGACATTTTCTATACAAAAGCTGTAAATCCCAATAAAAGTTACCTGACTACTTAGACCAAATTAATTGGTCTGAGCCTAACTATTGAAAAATCCGCCCATCAATCTGTGACCTTGAGATATTTTTGGCAGATGATGATGATAAGAATGACAGAACTATTTAAAACATACAACGTAAATAGTGCAATGATTCCATATCTTTCACTATAGCTAACCGATTACGAATAGAAAGCGTTATAAAGTCATCATCCATGCAGAAATTAGCTGCAAAATGCCAGTCATCATACATTAACCCATGGCCTTCAAGTTCAATTAAGTAATTACACCATATTCGCTAAAACAACAGCACCACAGATTATACAGATTAACAAAACTAAATTACGCGGGAAAACGCTCTATTTTATGGCATGACGCGACGCCCTGTTCCACGAAACGAAAAACGAGTGGGCGTTTACGCTTAATTCTCGTTTAAATATCTGAACGTGGATTATCCACTACTAGTTGATTAATTAGTTGTTTGTTTTCATATGAAAGAAAATGTTATGTAATAAACCCAGTCCCAAAGGAATATGCTGTTGAGGAAAACTAACATATAGTATCTTTTAGTTCTCCCACCGCGTTGTGTGAAAGTATTCATAGATTCTCGTTAGTAACTAACTACGATACTATTTATCTGAGTACTATGCATATTATCTCGAACGATTTTCTCCTTACAGGTGTAGTTCAAGAGGTCTAGAATTCTAAATATGACTGCTACAAATTATGAGGTGAAATCCTGATTCTGCATAGATTAAAACCCGCACCTTATAATCGTCTTGTTTATGTCTTGTTATCAATATCTACATATTAAGCCGATTAATTAAATTCTCTGAAATTTTTTGCACTTACATAGACTATTAAAAAAAAAACGAATTTCCAAAGAAATGCATTTAAAGCGAGTTTTATGTTGGTAAACAAGTTTTTATGGTGTTTTTGACTACACAGATCATTACAATGTATCATAACATAACACCACGCCTGTATTCCGCGAAAGCAGAGGTGATAGCACAACCACATATCCCTATTTAAATCAACCGAAACTCGAATCCAGACTGAGACTCACAGCTACTGTAATATTCCATTCTTTTTACTTCTGCCTCGTTCTCTTAGTGGTCGCAAGCGCTACTACTGGCTGAGCGTGGGTTCGATTCCCGGGTCGGGCAAAAAAAAAACCATCTAGAATTTCTCAGTAGCAGCCTGGAGTCTGGATTTTATTTAACTTATCTGAAAATAATATTATATTAATTGCTCAATTTCTTTGCAAACTAGTTTTGTATAATTTATAAGCATTTTTTCAATTATTGTAAATGTGAGTACCATGGAGCCGTTTAGTATGGTATGATGTATGTTGACTTGAAATAGCATGGCAGATGAGAGTATGTCATGCTCACTTAAATGTCTCGCTGATGGCGGCACGTGTGTTAGATCATTCGGTTCCCTACAAAATGGTTGAGCTGGATGGTGCTGATCCACATGTCATGTTCGTGAACGGGCGCCGTCAGTTGAGACTGGTCACCTCTTATTTGCCAGAGCTTATTTTTAATCTTAAATTTTGAATTGCTTTTGATTCTTTTTTTGTTTTACATTGTTCTCACATATAGAAGCAACATGAATACTGTACCCAGGATTTTGTAATATCTATATCCATTTTTAAAAGAGTGTCCTTGGAGTTTCTTGCCCGTTCTTCTCGTTTTGGAATGGGCAACTAGCTTCAACTCTCTGACTAACTGACCGACTCTTTGACAATTCAAAAGTGCCTGTAAATGGTTTAATTGAAATAAATGCTTTGAGTTGAGTTTGAGTTTGAGCCCAGTTGATGGCACTTAAATATAATGGAACTTAAACATAACTGGCGAAATGTGGGTGTAGGTAGGTACCATAAGTACCTTCACCTCTGCCTTACCCTTTGGGGTATAAAGGATGTCGTGATGTTATGTTATGTTTGTTTAATTTGACTACATAATTATGTGCGTATTCATAATTATGCATGGTAGTCACGAGTTAGGTAAGTACCTACTAGTTCATTTACTACGCACTGCCTGGCCCTAAGCCCTTGAAATAATCTACTCAGTAACGAATTTGGTCAGGGTCTCCAATTATACCTACCTTCACACATGGTTAACTATTTACCATTCATGTTTACACTGAAGCAATTATTAAAATGGTTTCACAGTATTTTATTATTTCTAGGTACACTCTGGAGTAATTCATTCCATTCATTTTGAGTGCTGTTTATTGTTCAGCTTAGACGGAAATTCTGAAAGAAGCTTGAATGAACATGTACCTAAGCATATAATAGTCCAGCAGATAAAAAAAAAATATTTTGTTAAAGTACTGTAAGGTTTTAAGCAGTAAGCAACCTATAATTGTACTGGCTGTTAAGAAAGTCTTGATTCGAATGTTCTAGCAGTTTGTATTTTAGAATAGGAACACAGATCGAGTTGGCCCTCGGCTGGCTTGCAGGCTAGAATATTATAAAATGTATCTTTGATTTCTTGAGTTATTATAATTAGTTAAACTATCGAGAAGCGTTTTATTCGATCCGGTACGGTAGACTCTCTCGGAGTCTACAGTACCTATAACCTGTCTACGATTCATAACTTCCTACATTATTTAAGTTTTATTTTGAGGAATTTGTTTTGTTTTATTAAGATTTTTAACTATTTTTTTATTTTGTTTGTATGTATTTGTTTAAGAAGTTATCTTTTTATTTAGATACTTACATAGTTTTTAATACGTGGAAGTTTGTAAGCACTTATTCTACATTATTTACCCAGATGTTTTTGAGGAATAAATTAATGGCGTACCTACCTAAGTTCAGAAAAAAGCTTTTGTAGCCTGCAATGTGCATTCAATTTATAACTAAACCTATAATACAGATGAGCAAACCAAGATACATAGTAAATAGGATCAGTACTTACCTATGATGAGTCATATAGAAAAATCATAATATGTTACATAATTTATGCGTGTGCGTCAGTATCTCTTAGCAGGTAAGTAACTGTTTCAAGGCTTCCTATTGATCGGATTACATCTTTTGTTTTCTATCCATAACTTAGGTACAATAATAATATGTAAGTATGTCATAGTCAAAAAGGCCGTTGGCAGGGGCAGGGTCGGGGGTTGAAAAAAGTCGGTTGCCTCTTAATTAAGTAGAATTATAATAAAAGCCCTATTTATAAAAAACTAATCTTATTGGACTCTAGTCCAGAGCACGCCCCCCCTCCCCCCGAAGTGAATTCCTAGCTACGGCCATAATAGTCAATCATCATCTGCCTAGCCTTTTCCCAACTATGTTGGAGTCGGCTTCCAGTCGAACCGGATGCAGCTGAATACCAGTGTTTTACATGGAGCGACTGCTTATCCGACCACAAGTCAATTGGGTAATACGATACCCCTTGGTTAGACTGGTTGTCACTTTCGGACTTCTGACGACCCGTAACGACTGTCAAAGAACTACAAATGACAGCCGGTACCAACGGCTGTACCTACGTGCCTTCCGAAGCACGAAGGGGTCTTGGTATGTAAAGATCCATCCACGGACCAACCGCGGCAAGCTTAACCTGATAGATCCACCACAAGCCCCTATATAGTAAATCTAAACCATAAAAGGGTGGGGCTCGGGTCTAATTACCTAATAACGTAAAACGTAACGTTTCAGAAACCGGAAGTTTTACTAAGGGGTGGTATTGTAGGTCATAGCAACTGAGTTGTGGAGATCGGGGTCTAAAACGGCCACATTAGCAATTCCTCTAAAAGCAATTCAGTTCCTGAATTCCCAGCTGTCATTAGCAATTCCTCTAATTTGACACAATAAAGCAATTCATAATTTGTGGACCATTTTACGAATCTTCTGAACTTTACTGTCAAACAGATGAATTATTTCGTGGGTAATATGAATCGCACGCAGATCATTATTAATGAATTGTCAGTTTGTGAAATTTTACGATGATTCATAATATTTTCCTATTATGATTCTACCAAAGTGGCAGTTGTAAGCATCCTGTAGGCAGTTGCCCTATGTAAAACTAGCTGCGCCCCGCGGTTTCATCCGCGTAAGGCACGATCCCGTGGAAATAACGGGATAAAAAGTATCCTATGTGTTAATCCAGGTTATAAACTATCTGTGTGCCAAGTTTCATCCAAATCCGTTCAGTAGTTTTTGCGTGAAAGAGTAACAAACATCCATCCATCCATACTAACAAACTTTCGCGTTTATAATATTAGTTAGATATTAATTTTGGTAGTTGGGGAAAAGCTAGGCAGATGATGATGCCCTTGATAGTCAATCATTGTGACACATTTGCTATACTAACGTAGGTACAATATTGCCCATTATTTACAGTTCAATGCACTAGTTGAACGCGCGTGTTGACATCTATACTCATTGACCGTAACAGCTATGTCGGTCATGCAAACTAATGTGTGTATCAGAAAAATTGTCTATGCATTCTTTCAACTAGTGGGTTTGTCTGAAATAATATTTACTTTGTATTTATTAATTATTTTTTTAAACAAAAAAAGAATAAAAAACATTTAGTGGTCCGCCGCCCGGTATCAGGAGCAGGGTCCCAGCTGCAGAGACAGGAACCTCCTCACAATGCGAGCCGTATCGAGGAGTACTGCCTTCTGAATCAGGCGTTTGATCCGACCGCCTAACGAGAGCCTCGAGAGATGTTGGTCGAGGCTTTCGAATTATTATTAGCAGATAAGTCATTGGAAGAAGGGTAGGTAGCAGTGAGTTCGATCCCCAGGTCCAAAATGCTTAGGTATGGGATTTTTCATGCGCTAGCAGGCTGTGTGTGACAGGACTTGCTTGAAGGGGGCAAACAAGCCCTGTCACCAACCTTAAAATGTGTATGATTGCAGCAACACTGAGTTAAAAAAAAAATGCTAGATGCAAGGAGGCGAAAACAATGAAAACAGTGCCTCAAACTGCCAGTATTGTCAGAGTGATGAATGTTGAAAATATTTTTTTTTAATTTGGTACATGCGCACTGCCTGACTGTTAAAATTTGGGTGTAATAAACACCCCCTGCCCCTTTTAAAGAATACAGGTGTGATGTTATCTATATTGTTTATGCTGTTTATTTGTTTCAGATTCAACTAATCCATAAAACATTACCTATAGGTACTTACCTACAGGTATAACTTTACCTGTTAGCATACCGCTTAGCAAATCAACCCACATAAAGACTTGTTTAGAGTTACGTAACTTCCTACAACATGCCCAAATTAAAAATAAATATCGAGGCCGAAAGTTCACATGGTCAAACCAGCCAGTTATGGGTTCCAATAAATTAATGATCAATAGCCAAGGAATCAATCATGTCATGATAACTTAGGTACTTAACTGTTGTCGTTGTTTCTGAAATAAACAACTCATATTCTCGTGTTACAATACAATAATAATGTTATTATCATTATTTATAGCTCAATATTTATGTGCAGTGCAGCAACTCAAAATTAATAATTAATGAGACAGAACAATGTTTGACAGGGCGGGAAAATTATAGTGGCTGCTCTATGGTTCAAAAAAATAAACTTGTCTGTTGTCTCTATTTTGTTTGTTTTTGTGTATTTGAGCAAAGGTAGTAACTAGAGAGTTAGATTTGTCACAGAAACTTATGTATATGTGTGCGAGGGTGAGGGTTGTGAAGAACTGCGAAAATAAAAAATGGAATAAGTAATTATATTTAATTTTAATGAAAAAAGGGAATTTATAAAATAACTTATAGTTACGACACTTATTTACATATCACAGATCGAAATAACTAACTGATATCTACGTTTAAATAAATACACACGTAAATACATAAACCTACCGAACATAACTACCAATACTTTTACAAAAAAAAACCTACCAAAATAACTGCCTTAATTTAGGTACAAAATAATCATGAACAATTTACTAAGTAAGTATTCAAGTAGGTTACAAAAATCTTAAAATATTTTTAGCAGATTATCCACGACAATTTATAAGGCCTCTCGTAATTTGTCAAAAATTAGGTTCAAAACAAACATTGATTCGTTATCCGACGATCTTTACACTTGACAAGACTGAAAAAGTTCCATTACATAACTAAATATACAACTAAATACCTACATAGAATACCATATATAATGTACCGATAGATAACTGATATTGGATATAGGTACCTATCTCCCAAAACTTTAGGTGTATTGACCCCAAAGGTCTTCTACTATGAATATAAACAATAACATCACTGATACAAAACACCTATACGTACTAGTGCGTTATTTTTTCATAACAGTAGAGTTTTAGTAGGTACTTACGCATAGAACATTATACATAGAAACAATGGCCACAATTTTCCAAAAATGTACACTGTTTCTGATCACCAAAATGCCAATATACAACAAAACAATAGTTGCATCATACTTATTACCAATCATGTATTTGAATGATTACCAATGACTGAGATATTATTGCATACATAACTGCGTTATTTATCTACGTAGGCAGCTTACCTTCGAATTTATCGATGTGGCGTGGCCATGTGTCAACAACAAACATCAATCACTGATTACATTTAATCAAAAGAATTACATTTGTACATTTCCACAATGACACAATCTTGTTGCACACACAAACATCTTGCAACACGGGAAATCCGCCATTTTACTAATTAACAATTTTTTTTTAGAGGTGATAACATTGTCATACTGCCAAATAAGTATCTTGGTCATGTAAATAAATTGTGTAGCTTACAACCAGATCTATACATTTACACAATTAATTACAACAGAAACATAGCTCTAAAGTTAAACATTTTAATTATAAATAACTTTAAATTTAATTAGATAGTACTTCTTGAATCTTCTAGTAATCCTTGAAACACAAATTACGACCATACGACAGCAAAAACATATAGATATCGTCATGTTTATAGAACTGATAGAACATTAAATTACTCACCTAATAGTATACTTAGGGCGAATTTCACCAAACTTTTATAACGAGTATAACTCTTATCCTGCGAATAAATTTTGAATTTTTTGACAGTTTTCCATACGAAAACTGTCAGACGACAATTTTATTCCACGGATAAAAGATATCTGACTTTGATGAAATCAGCCCTTAATTAGATAACAATTTTATCGGTATCTATTGTGTGACTAGTTTAATAAAAAAATAATCACAAATCACTTCCATCGCTTTCTAACGATACAGCTACTCTCACTAGCTTGTCGATCGTCATATCGGACATCTCTCAGCAGCAACCATTACGAAGATTCAAACTGACGAATGCACTAATAAATAAACTATCTTGTACTTATTCTATGCATTTGGTATTTATAAGTGCCATGTTGGCGAGACAACTGGCAACACTGCACACGGCAGGCAAAGGCAGTAAATTCGGAAATCCTTCCAAATTCAAAAAAAAATCTTCAACACTCATCGTACTCGGGCAACGCTGGCAGTTTGAGGCACTGTTTTCGGTTTTTTCGCCTCCTGTGCACCATCTTGCAGGTCTTTTTCAACTCAGTGTTGCTGCATTCTTTGTCCTCTGGCAAAGGCGCGAGACTCCTTTTAGGTCGACGCGGCAAAATACACTCGGTGGCAAAATTATTGACCTCTTTGCACCTCAGCATGTCGACATCTGGGTAATCAGACGATAAGGTCGGGAACGCGAGTTTCACTAACATTGTATTTATTTGTATGATACGAAACGTAAAACACAGGCGTCTAGCACGAAAGCGACTTTATGACTGAGAGCGGTGCAGTGCAAGTGATGTAGTGATAGCTACGAAGTTTATTTTTAGACGAACAAGTTTGGCGCATGCATTAAATGGGGTTGTCGATAGACCGTCGTATATAATAGAATGTGCCAAATGAACTATTGTGAACACAGATTAATGTGCGTTAATTGTAATTACTACGCATTGTGAGGTAGTGATAAGTACTGTATTACTGACCTGACTCGGCCATTTACTGATTATTATCTTGCTTACACAATCGAATTGAAAAAAAAATCTACTATCTAAATACTATATCTATTATCAATGAATATCTAAATGACAAATAAATTAAAAAAGTAAGTACATCAATCAATCTCCTCAGCCTTTTCCCATCTATGTTGGGGTCGGCTTCCATTCTAACCGGATGCAGCTGAATACCAGTATTTTACATGGAGCGACTTCCTATCTGACCTCCACAACCCAGTAACTGGGTAACGATACTGTACGATACCCCTTGGTAAGACTGGTTGTCAGACTTTCTGGCTTCTGACGACCTGTAAAGACTGTCAAAGTGTAACGAAAGAACGGCTTAGCCGTTGGTCCCGGCTGTCATTCGTGGATCTTTTAACTACATCCGCTTAGACTGGCAGCCGACCCCAACATAGTTGTGAAAAGGCTAGGCAGATGATGTATTTATCATACTTCTTAGAGTACCTAGGTAGTAAAATAAAAGCCATAAGCTGTTCCTCTCTTCTACTTTGCTGTGCTCGATAGGGTTCACAATGATCATGTCTTTGTAAAACCTACAACCTAAGTTCGCATGTCGAAGCTATAAATATATTGAGTATTGAATTATTTTTTGATACTGAACGGTATTGTTCAGTATTGTTTACATCGTACCTGAATCATTGAGAAGTGAACTTGTGAATGAACCCGAGGTGCTGCGGCTGTCACAAGCGCAGCCAACTATTTAATTTATCAACCGCCACAGACGAAAGATCGATTACCGAATCTAAAGAAAATGTATCATTGAATAACTATGAGGGCAATGACTTTTCAGTGTTTATTTTTTCAGCTCGTCATCTTATTTCTGATAATCATATCAAATCAAAATCAAATCATTTATTCGTTTGCAAACATGGGTAATTAGTACATATATGTTTTCTTTATTCATATAAATAGTGCTCCATGTTCTACCGTCACATGGGCATGCAAAACATATTTAATTTAAGTACATAAACTTAAAAGAAATTTAAATAACAATTAAGAAATTATACAAAATTTATGTCAAATCGTTTGAATTAAGTACATGTCAAATAGTTATGAATAAGGTAAATTTTAAATATCATATTAATAAAATAAAAAACACGTAAAGACCAATCAATGCGTCCTGCCCGTTATGATTTCAGACTCACATAAACAGGCGCGACAAGGGTAGTGAATGCCTGTCGCGCCCGCGATATCGCGCCAGTTTGCGCGAGGCTATAAGGAGCCGAATCGTGAGCACTCACGGTACCTACAGCTAGTCCATAAATTCAAGGTCGCTCAGCGAGCTGTGACCGGGCTAGAATAAGGAACGAGATGATCCAGCAGAGACCCAAAGATGTCAATAAGCAAGCTGAAGTGGCAATGGGCCGGCCATATTAGCCGTAAATCCGATGACCGTTGGGGTAGACGTGCTCTTGAGTGGAGACCGCGAATCGGCAAAAGTAAGGTAGGACGCCCTCAGGCTAGGTGGAGCGACGATCTTCGCAGGGTGGCTGGTAGCAGCTGCAAAAGAATTGCCGGGAACAGAGTTGAATGGCGCCAATAAGGTGGTCCAGCTGTTCCCAGCCCACCTTGTAATGCTGCTGACCACCATCTTCAATGGTGCTCTTAGCAATAACATCTTTCCCCAAGCGTGGAAAGAAGCCACAGTCATAGGTATCCCGAAGCCCGGCAAGTCCAAGTCGGAACCTTCGAGTTACCGTCCCATCAGTCTGCTCAAGGTTCTCGGCAAAATCTATGAGAGGCTTTTTTTTTTTTTATAAGCGTATCAGAGACTATGCAGAGACCAAGGGCCTCATTCCCCACAAACAGTTCAGCTTTCGAACTCAGCACAGTAGCGTGCATCAGGTACACCGGATCATAGAATACGCTAGCGCTGGCTTCCAGCGCGCCAATATGACCGGTGCAATCTTCTTCTATATAGCGAAAGCATTCGAAAAAGTCTGGCACAACGGCTTGATATACAAGCTATACCAACTCGGTGTGCCGGATCGTCTAGTACTCATAGTACGGGACTTTTTGTCGAACCGCACCGCTACCGTATCGAAGGAGCTCTATCCACCCCCAGACCCATTAGAGCGGGCGTCCCTCAGGACTCCGTGATTTCCCCACTCATTTTCACGCTGTTCACCAGCGATATCCCGAAGAGTAGTAAGGCACAGTTGGCTCTGTTCGCAGACCATACGACCATCTACTATAAGGGAATTAGCAATGACAACATACGCCTCACTCTCCAGAGAGCTGTCAATGCAAGCCACGGGAGCCCTCTTCTACGTTTGTAACGAGATCCTACATCTCGATCTAAAGATTCCCACAATCCGCCAGTTTCTCAAACGCCTTTCCAAGCGTCATTTCGATACAGGTGTCAAACATCGCAACCCTCTGGTTGTCGATGCAGCTGGTTATGTCCCTTCTAGTATTAGTCGAATTCGCCGTCCGAGGCATGTCCTATTAGAGCCAGATGACCCTATAACCCTCCTCCAGGAGAGCAGTAGGGCCACCAGAACAGTGCACAAACATAGACGCCTACCGTCATTCCGACCTCGCCGCCGAGGTCCTCCGCAATCGCGACCCCGAGTAAATTCGTCCCCCCGTCCCTTGTCCGATGAAGTGCCAGCCCGCGCCGCAGCTGAGCACGTATGATATTGTCCCGTTTTGCTGTCCTCCCGTCAGTGACGCCCTAAGCCGAGGTTCGTACCCCACAGGGGGTGCCCTCAGCGAGCGCTCACTTAGTTTTATTTTGGCATAGTTTGTTTGCCCCTGGCTGGAGGCTTTAAGTTTAGGAGCTTAAGGCAGCCACAGAAAAGTCCGGCTAAGTAGTCATGATTTCAGAAATCAACTATGAGATGCCCTAGTTAAAAAAAAAAAAAGTTGAATGGCGTACAATTGGAGAGGCCTATGTCCAGCAGTGGACTGCTGTGGGCTGATGATGATGATGATTCAGTTTTGTATGTGCCAAGGTTCAGGATGCTCTTACTTTCTCGAAATTACTTTTTCTAAGAAGAAGTCTAAGTAAATTATTTCGAAATAATAAATAAAGCAGCTAGAAAGGGTAGTTTTCATTCATTGTTAAAAAAAAACGAATTAGCCATTTACCCAAATCATTCATTGTTTATTATTTCAGCAATAAGACGTTTTTCAGCCAGTGGCATCTTGTTTACAATTTGAAACAAATGTTTTCAGCATATTTTCAGCCGTACATTTATTTTTACACCGCCGACCTCATTATTTGGAAATGGCCTTAATCTACATTTGGAATCTAAACATAGAACCGATAAGAATGAATGGTTTATTACGAAAATGTGAAACAAGACATGTCACAAACATATTCAAGAAATATTTTATAAATACCTAGATCCCTTTACATGGCTACTGAAATTGATAGTCGGAAAAGTGATTTGATTTCAAGGGTGTGACAAGTGGCAACAAAGCATATTGACTCTTTCAGAGCAATATTTCCCCATCATTTTCCCAAACATAGGTTTAAAACCAATTACATAAATCAGGGTACACATACACGAATCACAACAATTAAATAAGTACTATTATTCTCACAAAAATGCTCCATGAGAGATTCGCTAATTTAATGGTTATGCCATTTAAATTGGCGAATCTCTCATAGAACAGATCGCAGTCCGGGTTGGCTTCCACGAGCTTCAGAGCTGCAGAGTCGGAGTCGGCTTCCAGTCTAATCGGATGCATCTGCGTACCACGATACCAGTACCTATTTTACATGGAGCGACAGCCTCTAACCTCTACAACTCAGTTACTGGGTAACACGATACCCCTTGGTAAGACTGGTTATCAGACTTTGGGCTTCCAACTACAAGTAACGATTTTCCTAAAGTATTGATTATACATTACTTACATCATACGCTAATTAATATCAACAAATATTATTGACACAGACTTACCATTAGGAAGGATACCTATCAGTTAGCACCATTAGCAACCAACAAGCGAAAACGTAGATAATTATGAGCTAGTAACTGGATTAAACAGGATCGTTCTACATTTTTGTTGTTGAGTTTGAACAAAAACAAGGACGAAATCATTAACGACTTTAGTCATTGCTTTTGCGAAATTGATGAGAAGGATCGTGGGTAAACAACAAGAAAGAGAATGATGCAGTCACGATGACTAATGACATCATGAAAATGTCGTCAGGAAAGTTTTTAATATAAATGTGGATGGCTATATGAGTAGGGGAAGACCAAAGAAACGATGGGGGGGTGACTACCGAGATGACGACTAATAGAGAAGTATGGAAGGAAAAGATATGTTGCACCGACCACGAATAAATTGGGCATGAGAATGATGATGATGACTGATGATAAATAGGTAAATAGGATAGTATTATAAATAAGAGCTATATCCAAGTGGATCGTAGGTGAATAGTAGATATGACATAGTAGTATTAGCAGTAAGTAATACCTAAGGAGTATTTTTTGAAGGAGTTCTGACCTTCTTAAGGCGATGTGTGGCACAAGTGATCAAGTGAAAAAAAAAGCCAAATATATTAGTTTGTGGTAGAGTAGAAAATACATGTTGAACATATGTCTCAGAACTTGGCTGTTGTAAGTTATCTTTAAAAGATCGCTTTTAGCGATAACACCGCCCATTGTGTTACCCTATGTAAAATTTCTAAAGTCTTGTCGACATTTTCCCAATGATTGATTGTTTATTTTATGGTTGAGTATTGTCTAAGTTTGCCTGTTATGGCTTCTTCATTTCTCGCATCGACATGAACTAGAAAGAGGATAGGTCATGGTGTTGAAATATATTTATTTAGCGAGGCAACAAGGTCCAAAGTAGTAGCGGCCAGGGGCTGTGGAGTTTTTTTTTCTCTAGCTTGCGTTTTCTAATCTGTCTGTCCACCTTTCGCGAATCTGCGCGTCAAGCTACCAGGAAGCCTAATCCGGCCATATTAGCAATTCCTCTAAAAGCAGTTAATTTCCAGAATCCCAGCTGTCATTAGCAATTCCTCTAATTTGACATAAAAGCAATTCATGACCATATTTTACGAATCTCCATAGAAAACTGTCAAACAGATGAATTATTTCGTAATAGTTTGTGACATTTTACGATGATTCATATTATTTTCATAAAAGATTCGGCTAAAGTGACAGTTTTAAGCCCCCAGTTTGGAATGTTTCTAAATTAAACGGAGAACATGTATTTTTTTTTCATTTGTTTCTTATTTATTTATTTTATTATTTATGTACACACAATAAAATACATGGAGATACGACATAATTATAAAATTTCTTCTTTATTTTACGTTGCGTTTTTTCGCAAAAATGTTCCGTTATCTGTTATCTAGGTACCTTTATTAAAATTCATGAATGTTTACAATCTGATGGTCACTGACGTGGTTTTTGAGGCACGCGACAACAGCATGCACATTTGGTTAGTTCACGGTTTTATTATTTTTTATCTTGTTTGCGATAAGATAGGTACTGTTTATACAGGATATTCGGTTTTGTTTCTACATTTATACTTTTTATAAAATTTGGGCTTATGTTGGGATTTACGTTGTTAGTCATACGGATGTCGGTTCCATATTTAAAATATTGTGTCATTTGAAGATTTACGCGATGACGATGTTCTTACGATCGGAACAATTTTTATTCCGTCAGCTACTTGTTTTTAAAAATCCTTAAGGCTTCCTAGCTACATGACGTCGGAGCGTATAATGGAAACCCTTCCAGTATTCAGAACCCCAGTACTTCTGAGCTGCGGGAGACTTACTAGCATTAATTCACAGAAACTTACCATTCCGCTATTCAGAGTTGCGAACGATATGGATTTGGGTATTGTTTCCGGTGTAGTATTCAAGACTTCATAATTATTAACTAAAACGCTTCTTCTACTCAGATCCCAAAGCATAAAAGGACATAGTTGCGAACTGACGCGCGGACGGATTTCTGCGCTATGCTCACCTATTTCACTAAAATAGCAAGCGGTACGGGCCAAGAGAGAGAGAAAATATAGAGATCAGGACAAAGTGGCATTCTATCAGCGATAACGATAATGGAAAAGGCAAAAATGTATAGGACTGGAGCAGTGGTGGCCCAGTGGTAACGGCCACGACTTACGACTACGAGTTGTGAACCCTGACAGGCGCTTTACTTTGTGTAAATTATTTCATCGCCACCGCTCTCAAAACGGTGAAGAAAAACATCGTGAGGAAACCGGCATGTCCTAGAACCAAAAATTCGAAGACATGTGACATCTACCAAGCCGCACTGGGCCCGCGTGGTGGATTACGGCCCGCTCCTTCTGACAGAGAGGAGGCCTGTGTCCCAGCAGTGGGAACATTATAGGCTAATTATGTATAGGACTGACATAAGCTATCGAAAAGCTTATGTCAATCCTGTTGAAAGTTGTTGTAGAAATACGAAACGCTTTCGAAGCGATTGTCACTTGTCTAGGCCCTCTGATTTTTGGTCATCTTGCGATCAGGCGCCGTCGCCAGTGCGGCGCATGCATGGGTGATATTCATTTTTGTACCTATTCGCAAACATGCGGTCCAGTGCCGGTGCGCTCCGGCGTCATGTCAAGAACATATAAGGTTAATGCAATATTGATGAACACTATCATATGCTCTAACTACCTACTTACATTTATCGTCTTCATAAGGCTGATCCGGTTGAATGAGTTCGTAAAAAAATAATTTTCATAAAATATTTTTGAAATACGTAATTCTAAAGTCTAGTGGATTGGAACAAAACAGTCAGTATTGAAGCCCAGTCGAGGTCAGGATTCCGACCTCGACTGGGCTAGCTTGGGAGCAATGACAGTCCGTGGTACCCAGCCTCCGCACGGAAATATCAAATTCTGCCACAGTTTTGAGAACAAATACTAAAAACATGCCGCATAAAAAAACCGAGGATTCTGACGAGAACATGTTTTTTAACAATACCTACGTGTTTTTTTATCTTTGAATAAATATTTTGTTCCGCTGGGTTCATTTTACATGCATTCAACTATACCTACGTTAAAAGTACCTACGGTGAGAGAAAAAATCTTTTTACAAAAAAAAAACCGACTTCCAAAAATAACACTAAAAAAGTGAAAAATAACTTTAATTTCGGAAGTCGGTGTCTTTGCTTTTCAATTTCCGTTTTTTGCCACCGACTTCCGAAATTAAAGTTATTTTTCAGTTGTGGTACCTACCTCACACAAATCCGAATACCGCTACCTGCTATATAAATAACAGTGAAGGAGTCAAACAGGACATCGTTTAGATAAACTAAGAGGGAAAAATACGTAATATTGAAGCTAACTCAAAAATTACTCAAGCAAAGTTAATAAAATTTATATGGGACCACCTCGGAAGTATGACCTACCAAACAAAAAAAGAATCATCAAAATCGATTCATAATTGGCGGAGTAAAAGCGTAACAAACATAAAAAAAAAAAAAAAAAAACATCCAGATGAATTGAGAACCTCCTCCTTTTTGAAGAAGTCGGTTAAAAAGGGCCCTTTCAGATGAATACCGGTATTTTACATGGAGCGATTGCCTCTGTGACCTCCTCAGCCCAGTATCTGGGTTATAGCTTCCGGGCGTCTGACGACCCGTAACGACTACCAAAGATCCGGACGACGGATTAACGTGCTTTGCGAGGCACCGAGGAGTCTCACGGGATGTAAAGATGGTCGCCCATCCACGGGACTAACCCCTGTAAGCTTAGCTTAACCTGATGGATCGACCCGTGCGGCTGTTATTACTTAGCCACGAGCTCCTCCTACGATGAGAATGAAAGATTATATTTATCATACACAAAAAGTTTAAATCCTAGAAAATAAAGATACAAAATGCAATAGGTTTATATACACACGACTACACATCAAGCTATATATTTCCAGTTTATGCTGATCTCGCATTGTATAGGATTCCGTACAATGCGAGGTCAGAATATACTGTATAACTTGATGTGTGGCCGTGTGTACACAATCATTGTCTTGCCCTTTTCCTAATTTTTTTGGGGGAACATGACTCTTTCTTTCTTATTTACTTAATTAGTACTTAGTTGTCATTACGGTAGTAACGCATCACCTCGGTCAAGGCAATAGGTATACAATATACATGGACCTACATAATATTTGTACCTACCTTAGTGCAGTCACTAACATGCACCTGCATAGCAAATTATATTTCTTTAGTGACGCCAGGAGCGCCAGTGCAATGAAACCATAATTTTATGTTTAGGCTAATTACAACGCGTTGCTGGTCGATAACCAATAGGCGCTTTCATGACTCCTGGCTTCACCTTCAAGAATTGAATAGAATATTTTTATTTGCATTAAAATATGGTACTTAGGTACAATAATTCCCCCCCTCCCCCCCCCATGGCTCGGATAGCAAGATAAACCGTTGTTATTGGCTGTCATTTGTAGATCTTTGACAGTCGTTACGTGTTGTCAAAAGCCTGAAAGTCTGGCAACCAGTCATATTATGGGGTATCGTTTAGGTATAACCCAGTGACTGGGTTGTAAAGGTCAGATATGCAATCGTTCCATGTAAAATACTGGTATTCTGTTCAGGCTGTATCCGGATAGACTGGACCCCAGTATACCCCAACATAGAATTGGGAAAAAGCTATTGCAGATTGATTGATTGACCTACTGCAGTGCAATAAATACCTTGGCAACAAACTCCGAAGAAGCAATGACTTACCTACATTAATTAGATACTTAATGAAACGAGAGTGATCTAAGTTCACTTTTAATTTCAAAAATAAATCAATCAATAAAATAATACTATTACGTAACATTCATTGCATTAAACCCAAGGACCCGTTTATCACGTCCGCCATTACTATAAGGCTTAGTTTACAAGGACTTGGAATTAAGTAGACCTACAAAAGTGAAGTAAATATATATTCGAATATTTATTCGACAAACTAAATAACCTTCTACCTTGAGCTAGAGTATCATGCACGTAAGTGCTGAGCATGACTAATTATCACAGTCTAAGGGCTGATTTCAGCAATGAAACTGAAGTCAGCACATCTTAACTGCATTCAAGAGCTGTCAATGTCAATTCCCCAACAATGATGACACTGACAGCTCATAAGACACTGACCGGTCAAGGGATGATCGCGTTCAGTTTCATTGTTGAAATCAGCACTAAGTAATAGATAGAAACTGCGCGCGGCTGCTAGTCACCGCCAGAGGTACATAAAGAATAGAATAGTATACTCTTTATTATGTACACCATTAAAAAATACAGACATACATACACTCATACATATGTGAGTGGTGAGACGGGGAGGTAGACAAAGGCCAAGCTAACTCAGTCGGTCTGTCAATTTTCTCAATGGCGCCCTCCCCCGTCTCACCACTTACACACCTCAGGCGGTGATTAGCAGTCGCGCGCGGACTTTAGTACTGGGTACAAGTCCAGCGAACATTTGCAACCAGCTGGCTGACTGGCAATTTTTTATTATTATTCTCAAGCTGTACATACACTGGCTTAAGCCATTCTTACCTATATAATTAAGTTTGTGCCGATAAGAGAGAAAAAGAATTTCTTCTCTTCATTTTACTCGTGTAACTAATGACTGCGTTATGCAAACTAACTAAAAAAATCATACTTTTCGAGTAATGTTCTGTAACAGCTCGTTGTCAACAATTGGGCGTAAACAGCCAATATCACGCGCTGCACTTTGCTCAGCTTCTGTTTAAACAAGGCCTTACAATACAAATTAAACACGCCAAATGTCACCCGGTCATGCACAATCAAATTATAGATCGACATTTCGCTGGTAGGTAAGTGGCACAGCGCGGTCAGCTGGTTTATTTGGCTACGGACTATGAATTGTAAATAATTCACGTGCCAACTTCCGTATTTTTGGGTCGGGTGTTGACAAATCGATTGAGATTGTGCTGCAATTGCATTGCAATTTGATTAATAGATCATCTAATGGTAAGCTCCTAAAAAAACAACGATTCTCTACCAAGTGCTTCGCGACTGCTAGTCACCGCCTGAGCTAAGTGAGCGGCGAGACAGGGTCACAGGGGAGGGCGCCGTTGACAAAATTGGCAAACTGAGTTAGCTTCTCACGTCTCACATACCAAATCGTTGTCCATGGTCAATATGTTATTCATCGAGCTAAATTATATCTATAGGATATTATTATAAATTACTAAATTTTGCTGCTTACATATGAATGTTTTTTTTTTGTAAATTCGCGCTCTTTTATAAACACTCACTGAAATTATTAACGGTAGCAACACTGGTCATATTACTAGTTACCTAGTCGATTATTACTTCTAAAGCTAGGCGTTCACTACCACTAGATGGACGAGCAGGATCGCATGTCAGCGAAAAAAATCCGCCTGTTATACATTTGGAATGGAACTGCGTTGACTAGATACATCGTAGGGTGCAGCGGAATAACAGGTGCCAGGCGGATTTTTGCAGCCCAAGTCCGACTTCAACCTAATGGATGGACGTCTAATTATTCTAGTTTTCCCTTACGGTAAAGCCGATGGCAGACGCTTCACTTTTTGTTCAGGTTCTTCGAAGTCAGGAACTCGTTACGTCTAGGTAGATTTCGTTACATGAGAGAGAAGAAAGTTATAACTCTCTCTGTCTCTTACACTAAATCACGAATCTCTCATATTCTTTTTTTATTTTATTGTTGAAGTTGTCGGTGTTGCAATTTTTTTTGGTTGAAATATTCCTCCGCCGTATAGTTCACTCGCCTACCGAATGATCGAAATTTCGAAAAGTAAAATGAAAGGAGCGTCTACTATCAGCTTCTGCAAAAATGCTAAGGTGCACGCACTACTACACTGGCGGTTTTTTCACCGTGATAAAACGCCAGTGCGTGTACCTACTTAAATTGTTTTTTTATTTTCGCATCATTTTTTTTTAATTTTTCACCTCAGTGCAGCCTAGCCCTTAGAGGGGTGATAGACGTGCGAGCAAGTCCGCGTACTTACGGCTCGGCGAGGTTGCTCGCCCCTGTGTCATGCTAAGTACGCGGACTTTAAAACCGTCGAGTAAGTTCGTCGGCGATCCAACAGGTTTTAAATTTTGCTCGTAGCCCGCCTTAATGGCTCGTCGTCTGTCACCGCTGCGTGCCGCGAGCCAATTTGACAATGAAATTTTGAGCAAGCTTCACGTGTGTTACAGACGGCGTGCCGTGTAAAGTCGTGAACTTACAAACCGTGAACTTTAAGTACGCACGTCTATCGCACACTTTAGATTGTAATGTTTATTCAATAATCGACTAAAATGCGAAATGAATTGTCAAAAGTGTCAATGGAAACAAAATGGCTGACGTAAACATGGCGTCTTGCTAACTGGAAATGGAATGGAAAGTGACGCTTGTCCCTGTTTTGGTTAAATAGAATTATTTTACAGATTTCAGGATTTTGGAGCTAATATACTCGTTGAACTATAGATAGCACCAGGTAAGACGTGTAGCAGTATTATAAAGTTAACCACCAAGCTAAGAAAACAGTTATTCTTGATGACAAAGTGGCCGGTAGTCGTCCGCATTCTAGATTTACTTGATCTTGTTTTTCTGAATTATTTATCAATCAATGACTGCTTAGTTATAAACAAATACAGTAAAGTTAGTCCAAACTTATAAAATATAAAAAGAATTTATGAAATTACTCTATGAGTCAAACTTTGTTTAGAATTCCTAAGGGGCCATAAATTAGATTCATTTTAGAAATAGGCAGCAAGTTAATCAGTTTACTTGTACAAGTCTTTTAGATGGTACATTAGTTGGTGGTCTAACACATCACCTATATATTAATGCATCCGTTTCAGAGTGACTTCGTGCCATGGCTGCACCAAACAGTTACAAACAAAACACATCGATGTCGATGCCCAGCCCTCAGAGCAATCCGCGTTTGTATTCCATGCACTCATTTTTATAATTAGAATGTAAAAAAAAAACGCAAAGCATAGATAACAGTTTGGACACTTACAGCATTTGAAACTGTACTCTTTGAATGTTTGATTAATATTGTTCTAGAATGTTGTTAGATACTAACTACGTATAATATGTACCTGATTTCGATGCCTTTGCAAGCTTAGCAGGGCTGAGAGTTGGTATTGCTGGTACCTAACTGCTGTTATGACCCTCGGCAGCATGACTCCAATTCTATGCTTGTTTATTTCAAAGTATATGCATTAGTAACATACTTTTATTTTCTCTTAATTTGTTCTTTACGCATTAGACTACATTTTACTCTTATGTTGGTTTTGTTTCATGTTTTGTTATGTTGAAACAGACTACATGATTGCGGGACCCCCCATGAGTTTCGGTATGATGAAAGGTAATGCTACAATCTAATTTACTTTTATTTTTCAAAATTGTTCTCACACCCTCATCTGTTTTGGAAATAGGTACTCTGTGGGGATTTAAAATTGTAATTGCACCAAAAATTTTCTTGTTTTCACATCACAAGTCATCGTCTCACACCAGTCTGTTCTTTGATTCTTGATTCTTTATGCTAATTAATTAAGCCTACTAAATACTACGCTAGTACTGCTCGCTCACACTAATAACTTCCACTTAACATTATGATTTGATATTATTTAGATGTTGTAGCATTTGATTATCTTTTGTTTGCCCCGCCCCCTCCTGTCCCATTCCCTTATGCTTTTTGTTTTTTTCTTTCATTGTATTGCCGCCCCGCTGCTTGGCTTGAAGGCGGTATGAATGCACCGCCGCCGCACCATAACCAATACCAGTACCACCACCCGCAATACCAAGGTGGTCCCTCGCTGGGCCACCAGGGGGGGTACGGCGGCTGGCCCACTCCCCAGCAACAGCGTTTCGGTGCAGAGGCCGCGAGGCGCGCCGCCGGGGCCGCGGTGGGCGCCACTGCCACAGCCGCTAAAGATGATAAGACCAGTCCATTTGTATCCACGGTACATTCTCATCCTGGATTTCAGCCGCAGAAGATCGGCAAGGGCGCCGGCGCGGTGAGTCGAGTATATTGGGTAATATTTTGTGTGTTTTATGGTAGTTACGAGATAAATCTTTATGATTCAATGCCGGTTTGGTGTGCTGTAGTATTAGTAAATTATCTTTACTGTATCATGTATCTATACAAACACCTGTACTACTAAAAGCCTTTACTTTCAGCGACACCCTCCCTACAGCCAATACCAAATACTGACACAGTTCATATATTCCAGGGCGCGGGCCTACCGAAGCCCCCGAAACCGCCAGAAAAGCCCTTGATGCCGTACATGAGGTACTCCCGCCGCGTGTGGGATACCGTAAAAGCTGCCCACCCAGACCTCAAACTATGGGAGATTGGCAGAATTATAGGGGGCCAGTGGAGGGACCTGCCTGAGACTGAAAAGGCCGGATATGTTGATGAGTATGAGGCCGAGAAGGTATGGATATTATTCTTTCTATCTGATAATAGTATTATGCAACTACTTAAAATGTATAGTATTTTTCAGGCTGATTGTAATCCAAAGAAAATGTTTTAAGCATTTTCTCAACTTACTTAACAGTAGCATATAGCTGCTCAGATTGTTTATCATTATTCAAAGTACATATGAAAAATGCTATACCACTCTGTCAGGATAAAATATAAGAACTCTAATAGCTTAACAGTGATTGGGTAAAATATTATAAATGAAAAGCAATACCAAATCCTGAACTTTTACTATATTTTTTTAGTGGAACTTTATTAAATTTGGTTTCTCAATGATTACACATAGCATTATGGTATCCGTCTATGCGTCATTTACCTTCACTTTACCTCTTTATTTTTCCAAATATTGACCCAAAAGGGCCACAAAACTTGACAAACCTCTTTCATCCAGGCGCTGTACACAGAAATGTTGAAAGCTTACCAATCGTCGCCTGCCTATATACAGTGGCTGGCACACAAGACCAGAGGTACAATAATGACCCCTATGCCCTAATCACAGGGTACAAATTTGTGCATAATCCACACCATCACAACAGTGCTTGTTTTAACACAGGGTTTTGAGGTTTAGCTCTTGCTGTTTTGTGTTTATTATTATTTGTAATTAATTTTCCCCCACAAAACATGATACGTAGTTCAAAATCAAAATGGACTGTTATTTTTTTTTTTTACAAATATTAATAATAAGTTTCTTAGATAAATCACGTCCGTTTTCTGCACTACTCACAATGATTAAATATGAAAATAAAATTGCAATTGCATTTTAAATTATAAGCTAAATAAAAAAATTGAAAAATCACCTTTAGTAAACAGTATATTAAATCTAAAACTTAGTTTAGTCTACAGTTAGTCATAGTTCGAATAATATCCCTTAATAATAGCCTCCAAAAAGACTATGAATTAAACTCCCATAGAAAGGCACAAAAACAGCAAAAGCATCACACATAAACATCAGTTACCATTGTGTGAACACATCAACCACCATGTACGACTGCTAGGTACCATTATAGCCACTGTATATTACCGCACTTGGGTACAGCCATTATATCCATTGCTAAAAGAACTGTGGTCCGTTCCCTTCCCCGGTGGGAGATTTGTGTTAATAGTTTATTTGATCCTGATTTGGAAATGTGTGGACCTGTCGTAGTAGAGGGTACTTAAATGTAATAAAATAAAAAATCTTCTCAAATCTATTAATTGCAAAGTTAGGTACTGATCCAAAAATTCTTTATAGTTTAACAAATTCACGCTCGATTCAGCACTATAAGTTGCTGGCTCATGGCTGCCAGAAAGTCATAATCATGTCATCATCAAACAGTGTTTTGAATAGGTATTTAGGTATTTAAATTCCTATACCAATCGAAAAAATATGAAATTGCAACAATTTTGTATCTGGTAGTCCCAAATACCAGCAGTGGTATTCTGTAAAAATCTCACCATGAAAACTTAGTTGAAGTGAGCTGTCACTCCACTTGACACTAGGGATTGACAGTTCACTTCACCTTAGTTTTCACGGTGAGTTGTTTACAGAATAGACTGGCTGATACTTAACCTGGCCATTAAGGCTGCGTTTCCACCAGAGATGAGCGAAGTTGCGTAGCGAGGGATGTATGTGAAACTAACCAATAACATCGCTTCACTGTCATGGCTTAAACTCAGCTAGCGTTGTTATTGGTTAGTTTCACGGACATTCCTCGCTACGCATCCACGCTCATCTCTGGTGGAAACGCATCCTAACTCGCGATTCTTGCCACATTTGTACCATCCAAAACCAATAAAAAAACAATCGGTAAACTTGTCCACCCAGTTCCAAATTCTAAACGTGACTAACCCGCACACATCAAGTAACGCTATTTTGTCCTTCACATGCACGCCACCTCATATATTGCACGCACGGGACTCATCTGACAACAGTTGGAGTATGAAAAGAGTCTGAAGGCCTACCACAACTCGCCAGCGTATTTAGCATATATAGCGGCGAAAAATAAGGCTGTAGGTAAGGGATAAGAATGCATGTAGAAATGTCTGTGTAGTTTTTGTTGTTGGCAACTCTTTGTTTTTTGGTCAGTGTTGCCATGTTATAATATTTTCGTATTTTGAGTCGCTCATTTTGCAGCGCTTTTCGGTGTTACCTAGATAAAGTCAAGCTCAATTTCTAATTGCATTATAAAATTACACAAAAAGTAGTACTATAATTTGCATAAGTGTAATTCTCTGTATATTATTTTCATGTGTAGCTTCAAATAGCTTATGTTTTATACTGTCTCAGTAAATAAGACTCTCTGCGCCATATAAAATTGCATCGTGACAAACATTTGTCAAGTTCTCAAACGCATCTTTCACGCATCAATGTCGCTTCATATCTTCTTGCTTACATACTGCCGACACACATAAAAGCGATTCGACGTTACAACGCAAAAATAGAACCAACCCACGAAGCTTCACTGATCTGATATTTTAAATCTGGTAAAAAACTTATTGGCAGCTCGGAAGCGCGCTACTAGCTGCGCAGTACCCCACCCCTCACCCCCGCTGACCCATGAAGTCGTTACTGCGCAGCGACTCGCCTCATATTCCGATTATCGAATAGACCGCCATTAAGTTTGAATCGGGGTGTACTTGATATATCCAGCAAAAATTCCATCGTCATTTTTGAATAGCCATTAATTATTCAAAAATGATCGAAATAGTTAGAATTTATGCAATTTTTTTGTTTAAAGAACTTGGGATAAAAATGGAATAAGTTTTGGCGTTGACATCGCATCGTTTTTATGTGTAACGGCCCATACGGTTCGGTCCCTAACACATACTTTGTGTCAGCAGTAGGTAATCTTGAAGAAGAGAGTTCAAGCAAGAAAGGCAGCTCCCAGAAAGAACAACAGCAACAAGACAGAAGAATTGATATACAACCTGCTGAGGATGAAGAAGGTAGGTTGATTTATATCCTAATAATCCTTACTAATATTATAAATGCGAAAGTTACTCTGTCTGTCTGCTTGTCGCGCTTTCACACCAAAACTACTGAACCGATTTAAATGAAATTTGGTACACAGATAGTCAGAGAGCCTGAAAAAGGACATAGGCTACTTTTATCGACATACCACGCGGGCGAAGCCGCGGGCGGAAGCTAGTATTTATATAAATAAGAAAAGCAATCATAAATAAGAGGTCCCATCAATATGTGGGAGTTAAGGTCAGTTCAGACCGCGACGTGACGCTGCGCGCATTTTTTAACAATTATCGAACATATTTTCTTCACGAAGAGGTATGTAATTTCAGTGTGAGGGTTGACACGTGTCAAAGTACGCTGAGTTGCGCGGTGCTGCACAGCGCGTGTACCTTATTGTGCAGTAAATAAATTCGATATTGTATCGGATCGTATAAAAGTGCGCGTCGCGTCGCGTCTTGCACGGTATACTGTACGTTCGTTCGTACTGTCTTTCTTGATCTGCTATCTAATTAGGTAACATATTTTCGTAAACGATTAAGACTTAATTTGTTTCATTTTGACAGTTCAACCACATTCATTGCGTTATTTACGTTGTTGAGCAGATATTTTTTTTCGAACTTATGAAGCAATGGATTAGCAATCTGTTTCAAAACGATTCAGATTGTCTATTATGCAATAAGGGTTACTGATCTGTGTAATCGCAAAATCCAAATATGATATAACATTACATTCCATACCTAACAAAAATTGGTCACTGTTCATGTGCCAGTAAATTAACGTGACCTTATATGCTACAATTTCTAAAACAACAATTTTACTCAAACTATTTCTACACCGTTTTCAGATCAAGACGAAGGCCTTTCAGTGAAACACGTGGCTTATGCCAGATATCTACGTAACCATCGCCTGATCAACGAAATATTCTCTGATACCGTCGTACCGGATGTCCGCTCTGTTGTCACGACAGCTAGGATGCAGGTTGGAAAGAAAATCAATTATTATCAACCTTACATTTACCTACTTCTCAGTATACCTTAGGCTAGGGAAGTCTGCCAACTCTTTCCTATGTAGTAGGTGACTTCCTGTATAGATGCGAATAATTTCAATAAGTAAGCGTAAGGGCGATGACCCGTGTTTGAATTCATGAGTTCGAATCTTTTGCAATACTGTCGTAAACTCTTATGAAGTGCATATTTATCTACTGAATTACTTTAAGGTTGACTAGGTATAATATTTAATGCAACACATGTTACATGTAATATTTTGTGCAACAAAATAAAATACTTGTTTATATAATCGTTTACTGTTGGGCAATATAGTTTGACCGGCATCGCTGTTTCGCGCCTTAGGAATGCGCGGCGAGGCGGGGGGCAGCGTTGACGAATGAGCGGCCTGCACTGCCCCCCGTGAGCCGCGCACATACCTAAGGCTCGGAACAGCGGCTCGGTCTAACTATAGTTGAACTATTCAGTTCTTCACAAATTGTAATCAAATCCACATATATTTCTTACATATTCCATGTTGCATACAGTTATTTTATCCTCTAAATCGGCAGATTTTAAAGAAACAAGTGCAGTCCCTGACAATGCATCAGAAGAAACTGGAGGATGAGTTGCAGCAGATTGAAGAGAAGTTCGAAGCTAAGAAACGCAAGTTCATTGAGAGCAGCGAAGCCTTCCAGGAGGAACTTAAGAAGGTACACGATTTCTTATGAATTTGCCGTAACAAGTATACATAAAAAATTGTGTTAAAATCATAAACCTCCTTTGGCTATGCCGTAGTCGGGTAAAAAGAAACACACTGGTATGAGTAACAGAGACGAATCTGCATTTATTCCAAAAGAGATTGGGTTTGACGCTTGTCTAAACCATTTTTTTAAATTAAAGTAACTATAATGCAGTTTTTGTTGCCTAAATCGAAGTCAAGATTCATTAATTAACCTCTTTACTCTATTATAAAGGGTTCATTATATGGTATTACAGCACTGCAAGCCAGCCGTAGACGAAGAAACATTCACCCGCATGGTGGAGAGAGCGCAGGAGCAGATGCGGCGCGGCATCACCTCCAACACACAGCCGCTCAGCGCGGACAGGAAAGACGAGGTAACGTGTGCTAGAGATGCGCTTCGAGAATCATCGTCTATCTTCGGAAATACGAACGCGGGATGTTTAGATCTATAGCATGCAGCATAGCATGAAATATAGATTAAAAACTCTATGCAAACCAAATTTCAAAAGTGCCAAATGACCTTTTGCGACCACACTAGGCAACCAAATAGAGAGAAAAGTTCATACAAATATGCAATGATAGGTGCACTATTACAAAACGGGGCAATGCGAAACTTGCAGCATTGCCTCTGTGGGGGGAATTCGCATGAACGTCACGCCACAGATTCCTCGTGCCTCGTCCAGATGTGGCGTGACGTTCGTGCGAATTCGGACGATTAGAGAACCACATAGTTTTGTACCCAAAACTTTAAATATCGGCCAGAAATTTTTTGTTCTATGTCCTTTAGAATAACACTACAACACAATACCAAGTTTAATATCAAACCTTATCATTTAAAACCATTTAATATTACCTTTTATAGCCAATGGAGCAAGACCAGACTCAAATCAAGGCCGAAACGAACGGGCCCAACTTGCCTACACAAGTTGACAAGGTTTCTACTACGGAAGTGAAGGCCGAAGGTGTTACCACTGAATTGAAGGCAGAGCCTGAAGTTAAGAAGGAGGAGCCTGAAGATGTTGCTAATAATGGCCCGGAGAATGAAGGTATATGTTTGTATTGTAATTAAATAGTTGGTTTGGTTTGTTCGTAATAAATAAATAAGGAATATTACAAAAGTGGTGGCAAAACGACTCGGTGTGATGCGTGCCAATAGGGCTGAAAAGTTCTGGAGTTGCGACCACGTACCGGAAGACGTAGCTTTGGAAAGCCTCCCACAAGGTGGACCGATGATCTTGTGACGGCCGCAGGGATAGGCTGGATGCGGGAAGCACAGAACCGGTCGAACTGGACATCTTTCGGCTGAAATAATGATGATGTGGCGGTATCTACATCGCCACATGCGAACTACGCATCAAAGATGTGACGTCACAATAAAAACCCGACGTCACATAAATCCTGCATCGCGCAATTAAAGTTTACCGTGCAATGGACATTTATACAAGAATTTAAATTTGTGCTAAATGTATGCATTAAGTTTTTTAGTTAAATGTTATGTTGTTGACTTGCTGCACGCTTTGGTATTTACTGTAAGTGCAGCAAGCAATTATTGTTAAATAAATAAATCCGACATCAATCGTTGGGCAGTTGCCCGCCAGACACAACACCCGTCTGGTCGGAGGATCTCCGTTTTCTATGGTGGATGAGTGAACTTTACACCCTGTTCCTCATACCCCTAGAATGATGTACGCTGTTCAGGAAAGGATGAGTAAACCAGATTTCATGTCATTGTGTGAGTTTCACGCAAGCCAACATTAAATGAACGACTGGCCCTTAGTCGTATTTCGTATGTAATTTACTTTGGTTATATTTACATTTGTTTGAAATTGGTGTATTCTTCCTACCATCTCACGTTAACATAACAATATACATTCTATGGAGTCGTGGATCGTGCTACCCATCTCTTTCTGAACAGAGAATATTCGTTTTTAGCAACACTCGCAGCAAAATAGGTCTAATAGGATTTTATATTACAGTACCTGGATAAAAGACTGCCTGCTACTAATTCTGTCAGAGCATTACTGTCGTGGACGTCCAAAGCTAAAACAATCCCCTACATAATCTATGTATCTCAGGTGATCGTAAAGAAGACAAGCCGCTCCCCAAGCCGGAGCCAAAGGAGCCCAAGGAGCCCCCGAGCGCGGGCCCGGCCGCGCCCGCGCTCGCGCCGCACATCACGTCGCCGCCGCACCACCGTGAGTCACTACACTACACATAGAGTTTTTGAAGTGAAAACTTAGGCGCGTTGACCGATTTTTGGTTGGTTTAAACTTCACCGACATACTTGCGTCGTAGTCATGTATTATAGAATATAGATGGCGCTGATACCAGTTTTCACTTATGTCGGCTGTCCCCATGTTTAGTAAGGTATTTAATTAATTAATTTTAATTAATTAATTAACTTCACAGATTTTGATGCGCACAAAAACACTATTGGAAAGAGAAAATACTCCACCTGTCTTTCCTTTAAACACTAGGCATAATTGAAAAAGATTCAAAATACTCACTGATTTATTTGCCCACTAGCGATGATGATGCCGCCGAACCCCAACGCCCCCGCTCACCCGGGACCGCCACACGCCGGGCCGCCGCCGCCTCCAGGTAAATAAATAAAATTACAAAATATGGTATAAAAATAGGTAGCTAGCGATATCGATTCCTTCTAATGTACTCTACACAGTTAGGTAGAGTACATTAGAAGGAATCGATATCGTTTATCGCCTGCTTTATTAATCGACAGGACTCGTGGCAGTCACGGTCATAAACGTGTGAGTAGGACGGTGAATATTTAGTACGGGATTTCTTACTGAGGCTCGTATCGTCTCGCCCGTCTGGGAACGTTAGCGTTTGATATACTGTAGTTTAGTTTAGTATGTATTCAAATTATTTTAATTTTGTTTTATGCGCTGTTACCACTGGCATTTGAATGTTCAGGTGGTTCAATTCAGCCGGTAATTTGAATATTCAGGTGCGTACGGCGGCGCGTACGGCGGGCGCTACTACGGCGGCTACGCGGGCGCGTTCCCGGCCGCGTACCAGCACCAGCACGCCGCGTACTACGCCGGCGCGCCGCCCGCGCCCGAGCACTACGCGCCGCACCACGCGCTGCAGCACCACCCGCAGCCGCACCACCCGCACGACGGGAAACGTGAGTCGGGGAACTTATACTAACATTACAAACGTTCCAAATCTACTCGTAATCTCATATCAGCGATGAATTTAAATTAGAGGTATTTATAACAGATTGAGACAGAGATTAGAATCCGAGCGTTCTTAAAATAAGAGAATTGGAAGTGGTGGCTCCTTGGAAGCGCCGACACTTCTCAAATTCTCCGTCTAACTGCACAGACCATTATTTACAACTTCTCCTAATTTTTTTGTTATCGAAATCATACAAGCTCGTGTCTAAGTAATAACAGCCGCACAGGTCGATCCATCAGGTTAAGCTACGCTTGCCGGAGTTGGTCGGTGGATGGGTGACCATCTTTACATACCGAGACTCTTCCGTGCCTCGGAAAGCACGTTAAGCCGTTAGTCCTGGCTGTCATTTGTGGATCTTTGACAGTCGTCGTTACGGGTCCTCAGAAACCCAAAAGTCTGACAACCAGTCTTGCCAAAGGGTATCGTATTACCCGGTTACTGGGTTGTGGAGGTCAGATAGGCAGCCGCTTCATGTAAAATACTGATATTAACCTGCATCCTGTTAGACTCAAAAACAACCCTAACATGTTTGGAAAAGGCTAGACAGACGCTGGAAGTCATAGAATAACAGACGCATTGCAGAGACAACTAAGAAATGTGGCATGTGCCTGTAATTTTACCGGAATCCCATACTACTGGTTACTGCGCAAGTAGCGTTACTGCGATCCGGCTCGAAGAGGTTCGAGCCGGATCGCAGTAACGCTGCTTGGGGGCAGATATTAATGTATAATACCTCCGGACGAGCTTTTTCACAAAGAAAAAACCTTAGTAAAAAAGAACCTTGTGTTGTATACATGCAACATTACGAATATAAAAAATATCACGTATTTCTTTTCTATTTCAGAGGAAGAACCACAACCAAAGAAAGAGAACGAATGATCGTCACCAAAACGCGTCGTCAAACGACGGCGCAAGTCCTCTAACAAGGATGCGCAGTGAACGCTGCGTTAACGCGACGTACTCTGGATAAGACTCTGAACAGACCTGTATTTATGACGCTTTAGAACCATGTGAGAGAGAGATGGAGCTATACAGCAGGGCTAGCACCATCTCGTTTTCGCAACGGCTTTAGCCAAATTGACTACAAAGTGAAAACTTAGTTTTGGTATTTGGTTTTGAAAAGTGACAAGTGAAAGTGCAGAAAACTGACTGCTTATAAAGTTAGTGTAAGAATTAATTGTAGTATGTTATGACTGTCTCGTTTAGTGATCGCATGTGCGACTGCTGAGAATGAGGACCTGGGTTTGAACCTGGGTTTTAACGGGTTTTTCCATTAGGAATTCCCCTCTCTGTAATGTAAAATGATATAAGATATTGATATTTTTAAGTAAATCAATAATAATATTTGAAGAGCCAAGATCAGGTTATTCAATTTTTCATGCTTGGTTATAACTAGCTCTGTATTTTAAACTTTACAATACAATATTACATTCATCATTGTTTATATTCAGTAGTTCAGAAAACCAAGATTTTCATGTTACGTAACTAATACGACTTTTATCCAAGTGTAGAAATATAATTCTTTAACTGCTGGTATAATCGTTGTAAACGAGCACGCGACTGTGACTTTTAAATACATGGTTTAAATTACAATAATTGTCACGCTCAACCATAATTTATTATGTAAAATTTCATGTACACATTGGATGTGCGATAGTGGTCGTCGTCGAGTTAATACTTTCTACAAAGATTTGTAGCGAATACTGGCTTCAGGAGGTTGTGGTGAAATATTGCTTGCTGTGTAAAGTTAAGCTAAAATAAAACATACGTTTAGACATCTAATAAGATTTTATTTTCATCAAATATCAGATTAATAGTTATAGTCTTAAATGTAATGTAATTTGTCAAGAAATATATTAAATAAGTGCCTGTTTTGTCACTAAACATAACTACATCATTTCAGTGATTTATTTCAACCTACGTTTTTTTTTTATTACATAAATTCAAAACACTAATACATGGTATTGCACAGAATGACTACAAGTACCTACAAATCTAAAGCTACTAACACATTAACGCGGCTACGGCTCTAACCTAAACTAACAGTAAGCTGCCCGCAGCTTAATATCTGGATATAACCAACCCAACTAATCCATGATAGCAAAATCGCTATTAGATGCCAACAAAATACTCCAGACTAGTAGAAATCATAGACTAAGTCATAATACTTAAGGTGGATGCACTAAGGTGGCCCGCGAAATTCAAATTTTCTTACGTTTTTTGCAATTTGCAGGTCAGTTATCAGGTTGTATGTTGATCTAAATATTATTAGCGCCGTAACAAATATGGATTTACAGAATTATAAACATTAGAATCAGCAATACAACTCTCTAAGTTCATGGAAGTGTATTGAATGAAAATTTCATGAAATCGTCAGTCAATACACTTACATGAACTTAGAGAGTTGTATTGCTGATTCTAATGTTTATAATTCTGTAAATCCATATTTGTTACGGCCGCTCACACAGTATCACATTGTATGTTAATATAAATATTATTAGCGGCCGTAACAAATATGGATTTACAGAATTATAAACATTAGAATCAGCAATACAACTCATTCATGGAAGTGCATTGAATTAAAATTTCATGAAATTGTCAGTCATATATAATTCTGTAATCCATATTTGTTACGGCCGCTAATAATATTTATATTAACATACAATGTGATACTGACCTGCAAATTGCAAAAAACGTAAGAAAATTTGAATTTCGCGGGCCACCCCAGCGCATCAACCTTAAGACTTCGCAAGGAAGTCGGCGTATTATGGAGCCCCGAAACTAGAGCAATAGAACGTTTTTAATTTTAATATTCGTATTCGCTGTAATATAAGTAATCATTATTACAGAAACGTAACTCAAGTCTCTACCATTACTAAAAACTGAATCTCGTGCTGTCCCGCTCCCGCATTTTATCCGCGACTGCCGAACATTGGCGTTTAAGTATTTATTTTGTACGCCAAAAAACAATACACAGGGACATGGTAGATATACATTATATCGTTAAAAAAAATACATTATATCGTTAAAAAATATTTTGCACTATTATACCTTACGCCAGATAACCGTGGAAATAAACTCGTTGACGCCTTCTACCAATGTATTCCAATATTTAAAAACGATACGAATAAAATGTTAAGGCATTGTCGCTAACACGATCAAAACAAACTTATCGCGGTACGAGGCGTCCTTGGCGCGTGCACGTGGCATGTTGATTTTGGTTGCATTTAAATTTCCAGACAAGTGGGGTTAACGACGGGTTATTCCACGGTTATCTGGTGCAAGGTATAGTATCATTAACCAGGGAGAAAACAGAAATACGTTAGTATGGAATGAACGCCAACCATCACCTGACCGCGTTTCCACTTAAAGCTACCATTGGTCGTAATGATTATTATCATCCAAATTTTCCGTCACCGTAGCCGCAATAGAGCCTAATCGAATATCATATAATACGAAGAAAGATAAATAATACATTAAAACGTCATTATGTTTCACATAAGACTGATAGAGATGCAGCAAAATTCGTATCAAAACACTTAACATTATATACTTTCCTTACATAATATAAAATTTAACTTTGCTTGTCCGTCTGTCCTTATGTGCGCTTGTAACTTTACTGTTACTCCGTCGAAATTGGTTGAGTACTTTTTGAGAAAGCCGCGCCTAAGACAAACACATATAAGTCGACAACAGACCTGTTTATTGAAAGCGAGGGCAAACAATATCACGAGTGTCAAATTAGGAGTTATATTAGGAGTAAGGAGTAGAGCTCCTTAAATTCTGAGTTGAGCTGCACGATTACTGACAAATGTGTGCACCGACTGGACAGGTCCACTCAATCTGTGTGGTTCTTTCCTCAAAAAGACCATTTCAGACACGCAATCTATATGGTCTTCACACGACCAAGATAATGTCGACTTTAAAAGAGACTGCGACCTCTGAGTTTGATTCGGCCTTTCCTCTCAGAGTAGTCAGATAGGAAACGCCGACCTCATCTAGCTTATTTTAAAAATATGGTTGACGTGTAAAAGTGTTTGTTCAAACCTACTTACAGAAATAAATTATTTATAGGCGCACTAAAACACAGACAGAGTTGCGATGTATATTATGTTAGGAGTCAGATTTAGCCTAATATTTATGTTTTACATCTATGATGAATTTCATGTATACAGTGCAATAATGTAGATTAGACACAGCCTACAACTAGTGTGTAGAGTTAAATACAATCCCACATAATGTATGTATTAGAATCAATATATTTTCTATTTTACAGCATATAGACATGAAACTTGCCACTAAATTAATTTATCACTTAGCAGGAGGAGCAATAAATACTGGTAGTGCTACACAATAAAATATACAGGGTCAAACAAAATTAGCTAACGAAACGTCGCAGACGAGAGTGTTATCGATCCCTAAACATGATAAAATAGAAAAAAAATGATAATATTTTGTTTTGGGGTCCCCGCCCGCTGGTATAGTTACTTTAAGTTTGAGTTGAAAATCAGTTTTTTTTAATCTTGTTTAGATATACCATAACCGTGCGTTTGCACTGGCGAAACATTTGCGACAAAGATGTTGAAATCTCTATCTTCTGGTAATGTTCCATACAATTTTTGACAGGAAATAGAGATTTAAACATGATTTGTTGTAATGTTTCGCCAGTGCAAACGCACGGTTACATTATAAATTATAGGTAATGTGATGTATCGAAATATTACAGACAGTGCACACTGTAATGCTTGTTTCTCCTTCCTCACTTATGTAATGCTCAAATTATATCATTACAGGTTGCGCAGTGTACTGTTCGGTTCGCCTTACTCACTAACTAATGCTCCACTCTGTAACGTACATTTAGGCGAATGCTCCCGGTGAGCACCTTAAGACTATTATATAGTTTGCCATTGCCTTTGTACGTATTTTTCTATTCCTTTCTTGTTGTCTGTATTTATATGTGTGAACATAAATAGTAAAAAAAAATAGTTTGTGCAATAAAAATACCATTCCAGTTACATTTATCGGATGGTACACTAATATGCAAAGAGACACGATAAACGCACTCAAATTATTTTAAACGCCGCTACAATAAAGTAAGCATTCAAACAAGATACAACCTAATATTCTTTCAATCAGTTTGAAAACGAGTAAATACAAGTAATGCAACCATCATAGTGTAAAATATGCTATTTTGATTGTATAGTGTTAGGATTTAATCCTAATGTGACCTTTTAACTTTGTAATTTATATGTTGTCCATAATTTTGCCTTGAATATAATGCATCTCGATTTTTGTACCTGCTGCAATTTCTCATACACCCCTTACAATACATCCATTCATTACATTTGATTATATCTTACCAATCAGCATAGTATATTACATATTCAGACATACATACGCCTTTTTCCCATGGGGGTAGGCAGAAACTATGCAGCTAGCATACTGCCTGTGCTTTATGACGCTCGAACATTTTCTCATACACGAGGGTCGCGCGTCGGTTGCGAGTACTACGGACCTGACGATTTTGAAATTGTCAGATGTTTGCAAAATACTTGACAAGAAAGGAGCATGGACTTCCATGAATTCCGCTCAAAGCTTCTATATCAGTCTGTACAGTCACGAGTACTATGTATACACTTATCAACTTTTTAAAGTGAGTGCTGACCGGTGTTACAGACCGTAATGTAGCATTTGCAGCGAGCATGTTACGTTACGCTGTGTCCTGAAATATGTGTAACGTGCTCGTTTCGAACTCTTTGCTCGCCCGTGCTCTCCAGATTCGCAAGACTTCTGTGCGCTCGTGACAACTTGTCGCGGCGAACTGACTGAACCGCGTAACACTCAAAGGGATTCGCCAAAAAACCGACAGCGGTCGGAGCACACTCGAAGCGACCCACGAGCGGCTCGTTGTTCGCGTGTTCGTGCTCGTTTTTACGTACTGACTGCACGAATGCTCGCTTTGTAACATGTAACATTACTTCCCGTAACACCATTAACACCAACGTTACGAGGTGTAATGTAACATTCGCATCGAGCGTGTACGCATCGAGCATGTTACACTGTGTTTTAAAATCGGCGTAACATGCTCGTCAAAACTCTGTGCTCCGCTTTCGCCGCTAGTTCACTCAAAATGGCCGACAGCGAGGACGCGTTGGTATCTTTGATTCTACTTAATTATTGTTTCATCCAAATTAAGAAGAAGAAAAAACGTTACTGGACATCAAACTTATTTTTCTATAAAATACATTTTTTTGTTTGTGCCACTCCATGTTTTAAGAAATAAATACGAGAGGAACGACGTGTGATTACTCGCGACGCGCGTGCGCTCGGGACGACTTGCAAGAGCGTACTGACCGAACCGCGTAACACTCAAAGGATTCGCCAAAAAACCGACAGCCGGGCGGAGCACTCAAAGCGAGCAACGAGCGGCACGTTGCTCGCTGGTTTCCCCGTAACACGACGTACTGACTGCACGAATGCTCGCGGTGTAACACGTTACATTACGCCCCGTAACGCCGGTCAGTACCCACCTTTAGAGTTATTTTCCCTTAATGTATTGATTGTAATTTGTATGTTGTTAGTAATATAGAATCTTGGAACCCACAGTCCCACACTACATATTAAGACAGGGTTTATCTCAAGTTGCAATTTTTACTCCACGAGAAAATCATTTTGTATTTTGCTAAGTGTATGCATATTTTTGCTCGTGACTGTACACTTTACAAAATGTGTACAGTACCCGGGCTTAAATATGACATGGAGCTTCAGAAGCTGTCACACAGCTGATGAATCAAATTGATGACACCAAAACTTATTCAAAATCTCGATGTGCTTAAAGCCTCGTGCAGACTGGCGCGACGCGACTCTAACAAAACAATTTCTAAAGTGGGTGATAGACGCGCGTACTTAAAGTACGTGGTGTTTAAGTTCGCGACCTTACTCTGCTCGCCGTCGGTGACAGACATGCGAACTTAAAGTACGCGGTTATTAAGTTCGCGACCTTACTCGGTTCGCCGTCGGTGCCACACGTGAAACTTTCTCAAAATTTCATTGGCGGTGACAGACGACGAGCCAAGGCAGGGTACGAGCAAAATTTCAAACCTGTTGGATCGCCGACGAACTTACTCGCCGGTTTTAAAGTCCGCGTACTTAGCATGACACACGGGCAAGTAAGCTCGCCGAGCCATAAGTACGCGGACTTGCTCGCACGTCTAACACCCGTTTAAGAAGGCTTAAAGGAGCGTGCATGCTTGAAAGTTGGCAACGGTGCACATAACTTTCGATCATTTTGATGTTTTGATTAATTAATCAATATTATGTACTAAATTAAACTATGAAATATCGCTCTGTGTTACACTAAAATATTGATGATGGATTACAATATTACAACGCATAAATCTTTGTTGATTTGTTGTACCAGTTTAGTTGTAACAAACGGCATTTGGAAGGTTTCCAAAAGCTTGTTGTATACCTGAAACTAAATATTCATTGTCATATTAGTTATTAACAATTGATTGATTGAATTCATAAAAACAGCGAAATATTTGACAGTTATCGCCGTTGCCTACTTTCAAACTGCACAGCCAAGGCCAGGTTATAAATTGTGTATCTTTCCATGTCGGAACAAAATAAACTAGGCGTTATGTATGAATAAAGGAATCGATTTATCTGTCATCATCGTCCTGAATCCTGTTAGTATTCCTGCCGAATACAGCAATCACTGGCCTGCCAGTCAGAATGGTACCGTTGATCTCTTCCAGCGCCTGGATCGCTAGCTCTTCGCCTGTTAAAGAAATAATTCGCATTAATTACTTAAGTATTATGTATTTTTTAGATACACAGACTATTATTATCACAGATACCATGAGCTCTCATCTACTATATGTGATTATTATCGACCACCTCAGATTTTTCTGAGTCATGTGCGTATTGTATAAATCACTTGCTTAAAAACGGTGAAGGAAAACATCGTGAGGAAACCGGCATGCCTGAGAGATACATGTGAAGCCAAGTCAGAAGCCCTTGGGCAGCTCGCTAATCACAAGAAAAGAAGACCCCCGTCCCGCATGTCATCAAAAATAAGCAAAGCAAAGACACCCCATAAATGGTGCTTACGTAATACTTGATTGCACCCTAACACTAAATCTATTTAGGAAACAAATATTTTTTTGCATAAAACCTTTGCACACAGTCGAAGGTACACAGCAAGCAAATAGTTTCGCAATAGCTCAAAATTGCTGCAAAATGACGCAGTTATTTAACACAACTAGAGCACGAACTTACTTCGAAAAGCCACAAACGCCTGCCCGCGCATGCGCCCGGTCATCAGTCGCAGATCCACTGGCCCTCCATTGGCCAGCACGAATTGGTTGAAGAGCACCGATAGCTGTTCCTGACTGACTCCAGGAGCTATGTTCTTCAGATATAGGACCTGGGATGACAAATGACTTGTTAATATAATGTACTAGCTGCGCCCCGCGGTTTCACCCGCCTAAGGCACAATCCCGTGGGAATATCGGGATGAAAAGTATCCTATGTGTTGATCCAGGTTATAAACTATCTGTGTGCCAAATTTCATCCAAATCCGTTCAGTAGTTTTTGCGTGAAAGAGTAACAAACATCCATCCATACTTACAAACTTTCGCGTTTATAATATTAGTTAGATTACTGACATAAACAAGTAGTGCCAAGTAACCGTAGTTCACTTCCACCCTTAAGGCTAGCGCAGATTGAGGCGGGTCTAGCCGCAACGCAATGCTTTGCAAAAATCCTCCGTCATCACTCATTCATTTTGTATGCCACTCGCACACACATTGCAAGCGGGCTGTAGCGCAACACACTGGATTCTTGCAATGCGTTGAGATGTGGCGCGGCCCGTCCAAATATGTGCGAGCCTCATTGGACTGGACTGGATACTACTGTATCCAGTCGGCGCGGCCTGACGGGACTCCTAATGTGTTTTGGCGCAATTTTGCAATGCGGCGCGCTGCGGTCCGCCGCCGCCGTGGTTGTAATGTGCGTTTAACTTTATAAGATTAAAACCAGACTTCCTGTGGTACCTACTGTGATGTAACTTTAGTTCTACAATTCAAGAATTGTACAGAACTCTTTGGGCCCATACTACAGAATCTCACTCAAGACTCAAGCAACCAATCAAATGGCTTTAAACTAGTTTTAAGTAATGCTTGAGTCACGCACTGTGGTACACCTTAAAGACTGAGTGCGGAAACCGAATCAATACAAGTAATGCTCAAGTTTTAAGTCAAAATTACTTATATGGCGACTTTTTAGTATTTGACCAGTGCGCAGGCGGCGGGACCGCCTGGCGGTAACGTCAGTCGCTCGCCTGCGTGAACCATGTAATTTTAGCGTGAAGTGAAAGTGAGGTCCTGTCATACAGGCCTTAGACTGACCAAACAGAGGTTTCAGTAGTGTTATGCAAAATCAGATTCTTCACATTATTATATAACACTAGCTTCCGCCCGTGGCTTCGCCCGCGTGGTATGTCAATAAAAAGTAGCCTGTCCTTTCTCAGACTCTAGACTGTGTACCAAATATCATTTAAATTGGTTCAGTAGTTTTGGCGCGAAAGCGCGACAGACAGACAGACAGAGTTACTTTCGCATTTATAATATTAGTATGGATTTTCTAGAAAACAAAAGGTCTATCTTAGATAGAATACAGTATCAAAATTGAGTGGAGCAAAACAAATAAGTTATCTTTTTCAGTAAACATACACACCTTCGAAGGTATTCCAGGTTCATAATCCTTGAATCGGTCAATCTTTCTTATATCATCCACACACATCTTGGTTCCTTCCAAAAGCTGTGATTCAGCTTCATTGATTGGCATCACAATATCAACAGCCCTATATTCCTCTTGCTCAGCTTGCACTGGTTCTAACCTCACAATTTTGTTATCCCTAACCGTATACATTGTCCGTAAATGCGGACCCATTGCATTCTCTTCTTGATCTCGACTTGTAATGGTGTGCGGAATCAAACGGGGCATCTCCCTCATATCCCAGAGGCTTCCGGGTCGATCAACTCTTGATGTACTTGGTATCGTGGCAATATTAAATGGGTTATCTTGGATCAACCTGTCCTTCTTCCTTTGTAAGCGTCGGAGCAGTTTACGTCTTTTTGTTAAAGGTATCATGTCTGATTTGATGTGTCCGAATAGATGCTCTTCTAAATCTTTAAGTTCATTCATTGGGTGTCCCTCAGGGTAAAATGTGATAGGTTTCTGCTGCAGTCTCTCTATGAGATTTTCTGGCGTTGTGGCAGATGACGTACTTGGCTGTTCATCTTGTTGTGTACTATCACTGAAATATATTTTCTAATATGAAACTTGAAGACATCATGTTTTGAAGTTAATTTTTGTTTAAATAATGACATAAAAATCATGTTGATAACATTAAATTCAAAATTCAAGAATAAATAACAAAATAATCGCACCAATATAGTGACGCAATAAGATATTAAATAATTTACCTTTTATTTACATTGTGCATATTACTGATTTTACTGTATATTTCTTCTAATTTATTTTTTAATATCCCGGATTCGATCTTCTTGCGTTGATCCAAAAGTCCTGCCTCATTTTCTTGGTAAAGTTTTATTTCTTCACTAGTGAGACCAGCTTTCTTCAACCATTCCTGATGATGCACTTCTTGTTCAGCTTTCCGGAACTCCTCCATCGATGATAATCCATATTTAGTAAAAGGCAAAACCTCTGTTGTCTTCTCAAAATCCTTCGGCACTGATTCCGAGCTGAGCAGTAATAAAAGCGATTAATAAATTTAGAAACTATTATTGTATGATGTACCAGAAATCTATTTGTTAATTTCTTGTATCATAATCACTTACCACATCGTGAAATCAATTTAATAGTGTTTGCATCCAGTATTTCAGTGTATAATTTCCATTTTTTCCATGCAATAAAACAAGCAAAACAAAAATTTTACAACACAAAACTATTTATTTTCCCGTTTTGACAGTTTGGTTGCATGCTAGAAAATTATTGACGCGATCAATACGCAAATTCGGTTTTGGAAAATTGCTTTTTTAGTTTTAAAAAAATGTGTTCATAGACAGGTTCAAAAATATATATGTACTTTTCTCTGTGGGTAGGTGGTATAAAATACGCACCACACACCTGAAACTGGAGTACTAGTACTACCTACTAATATACTGCTCAACTGCTGTAGATAGATAACTCAGCCAAAAAAGTTCACTACTGGACATAGGCCTCCCCTAAGCATTGCTATTGAACTAGAGACTTCAATATTTTTTGTCGTAAATGTTTCGCTAGTGCAAACGCACAGTTACTGTGCGTAAAAACTTGTTGTAATTTCTATTTTTCGGTCAATGTTTGACAGGAAATGGAGATTTCAACATGCTTTTAGGTGAATGTTTCGCCAGTGCAAACGCACAGTAATTGCGTAACACACTTTCAATCACAATCTGAATTATTTTAAAGGACATTGCTAATCCATTGCTTCTTAAATTTGAAAATTTTGTCTGCTCAACCACTTCGCAATTAATGTTATTGAACTGTCAAAATGAAAGCCATTGCTATGCCCTGCAAATCACCTAATTTTTTATTCGATCACGCATTACTCCGCGCATAGCCGTTTGCATTGCTCTTTGAGAGACTTTGAATCCCATTATCATGATTATTGTAACTCTGATCACGTTTCTGGGCAGTACCTAAATAAAAACTGAGTCCTACTATAATGAATAATATCTAAGAAGTTTACGACAAACATGTCGTAAACTTCATACGACCCATTAAAATATTAGGTAATTTAATTTTTTTATTAATTCATTAAATTTTATGGTGAAACACTCGCTAATTGTGTTTAAAGCGATAAGAGCTATAACAAGTGCGTGTCGGACCATCCACAATGAAGGGTTCCGTAGTTGGGATGACGTTATCCCGAGAACAAACTTCTCTCTCATATTATGCAAAATTACAGCTTTCTAGTAGGTTCTAAGAGTCTCTGAGCTAAGCCGCGGACAGACAGACAAACAGATGGACATGGCGGAACATTAGGTTCCTTGTTGACTACGGAACCTTAAAAAGGAGATTATAAAATCCAAGAGGCCAATGGTTCAAACAGTGTTTGGTTTAGAAATAGTCCAGCCACGGCGATTCGCGCGCATTCCGCCAGGAGAATAGACGTGCACATGTCGAGCTTACTATAAGACATCCTGTCCATTCGAGCGAAGCTAGTAGAACGAATCCTACAGAGGTACAAGGAGTCATATATGATAATTCAATATGATGTTACCGTCTCTGTTTTGTAAGCGATGTGGGTATTTCTTTTGTCTGAAGTCACTTGCAAGGTAACATACTAAAATGCATTTTTACAGGTACGTATTCAAGATTTGTAGATTATCTGGCCCTGATAAAATCACAACTGCAACCAAGCGCCCCGTACATAAGTATCAAAATGCCGAAATAGGAGACTTGAGTTGAGATGTATACATCTATTCGGGCCGCCTGGCTTCGTGTCTGGCGCAGCTGGCAGGCGTGCTTTCACGTGTTCCTAACACGAAATATGTGGTCTGTTGAGATACTTAAGATATTCTTTCTCGCCAGCTGTATCGCTTTCTATTTCATTTTGGCGCAGTTTGCAATCAGGCAGGTACAGTCAAGCATCCAAGGGGCCCACGATAACAAATGGGAAACGACTGTCGAAGACTTCAAATACATCTTAGTCTGGTCCTGGACGTCAGAAACCTTCGCCCCCTTCCACATGAGAGTCGAGGGACAAGAAGCGTACCACTCGATCAACTGCAGTTTGGTGAAGAAATGTTACGTCACCACTGACAGAATGTTTTTCGGAGGAGACCTAACCAAATTCGATTCTATACTATTTCACGGACAAGCAATGATGTCATCTGACTTGCCTAAGGTGAGGTCTCCTCATCAACAATACATATTCTTCAGCCTGGAATCAGCTGACCACTATCCCATATGTGAGGAGGAGTTTGACGGATTTTTCAATTGGACATGGACTTATCGACTTGATTCAGATATACCGTACCCATTTATACAGATTCAGGATAACAACAGTGACATCGTGGGTCCAAAACGAAACATGACATGGAGGGAAATGGTAGCAGTCGATGATAATTTTGAAATAAACACACATGATAGAGTTGGAGCAGCGGCTTGGTGCGTGTCTAACTGTAAGGATACGAGTGGAAGACAAGAATTTGTCACAGAATTGCAGAATGCATTGAAACCATACAATTTGAAATTGGATTTGTTTGGGCAGTGTGGTAATTTGCAGTTTTCTAGCTTCATGTTCCCAACTTGCAATGATTTACTAATAGTTAGCTACTTCTTTTTTATGTCGATGGAGAACTCTTTCGACGAAGATTATGTAACTGAGAAGTTGTTGACGGCGCTACAGGATCAAATTGTGCCTATTGTATACGGTGAAGCTGATTATACGAGGTGTACCTATATTATTATTTTGAGTTATTGTGCTAAATAATGATTATAGAGTGGAGGGGAGAGAGATGTGCCGTTAACAACCAGTAAAATTGATGTGAAAAGCATATTTTTTTTCTAAAAAAAAAAAACATATTTCGTTATTATGAACCATTCTTTCATGCTTAAGTAGTGGTGCCGATTCTCTTGTACACCGAACTAAGCTATCACTAAAATTCCTTACTTTTGGTTATGAGAATCATTCTGCAAACAAAATTCTCTAAATTTAAAAATTATTTTGACGTAAGTAACTAAAATCGAATTTGACAATCTCGACTCCACGTGGTAGGTAGGTACTTGTTTACCCTACACTGATGAATTTTTTTTAGAGCCGGAGGCGCAGCTTTGGCACCCTCGCCGTGTTTTGTATGGAATTTTTCACTTTTTGTATGGAAGATATCAAAAATGATTACCTACATGTTGAGTAGGTTTTTGCACCCGAAGTCGAGGTGATGGTGTGAATTTAGTTCACGACAACTAATTTTATTCCATACTTTTTAATCGCGATTAAAAATAGTCAGATTTAGTTAGACAAAGTTTTATGTGAAAAACGCTGAGGAAAAACGTCAACTTCAGATTAGCAAAATTGCCATTTTCAATAAATTAGTAACTAACTCAGTAACTCAGTGCCATCTCTGCTGTCAAACTAAAGTATAGTTGTGTGATTGTGTCACTTTAGTCCCCTTATATATTATAGTAATCTATGCTTTAGTCTTAAATGGGAAATCGTCGTTTGACAGGAATAAACAAAATTTTGTTGATTTTTTGTCTAGTTTAAAGGCATTTGTGACAAGAGAATCGACACCATTTTCTGTAAAATAGTTTCGATGTTTCACATCTGCCAGGCGTCTCGCCACGGCTTTATATATATTTTTTTTTTCGTTGCAGATTTCTTCCACCGGGCTCTTACATTGACGCTAGAAAGCATAACATCACTAAATTAGCAGCCATGATGAATAGACTGATTCAGTCGCCAGAAGAATACAGTCAATATTTTTGGTGGAAAAAATATTACTCGTACCGTGAACCCAAAGATGTTGAAAACGTGTGCTCACTATGTGAAGCCCTGCACAACCAGGAAATCCTCAATACTATAAAAATTTACTATGATTTTCGAAACTGGTGGAATCGAAACGTACGATGCAAAACGAACTCGTCATCAGTAACACAGACTAAGTAGTACTTACAGTGCGTTTGCAGTGGCAAATATTTACGACAAAACATGTTGAAGTCTCTAGTTTCTGTCAAAAATTGTATGGAACATTAAGACAGGAACTAGAGACTTCAAAATGGTTCGTCGTAAATATTTGCCTGTGCAAACGCACGGTCAGCCAAGTGAAGAATATCTCACGGCAGAGTTACTGTGCGTTTGCACTGGCGAAACAAAACATGTTGAAATCTCTATTTTCTGTCAATGTTCCATACAATTTTTCAAAGTTAATGGTGCCGATTCTCTTGTACACCGAACTAAACTAACTAAACTATCTCTAAAATTCCTTACTTTTGACTATGGGAATCTTGGAGCTATTCTGCCAAATAAATTCTCTAAATTTAAAACTTATTTTGACACAACTAAAATCGAATTTGACAACCGCGCGCCTCCACTTGGTACTTGTTTTCCCTACCCAGTTTTTTTTTATAGAGCCAGAGGCGCGCCTGCACGGCAGCCTCGACGTGTTTTTAATGGAATTTTTCAGGTTTTGTATGGAAAATAACGAAAAAAAATAAAAAATCATTACCAACATGTTGAGAATTAGGGGTTTAAAGGTTTCCTAAAGGGGGACGAAATTTTCATTATTTTTGCGATAGGACACACCGTTTTCGAGATATAAGCAAAAGAAAATAAAAAAATACAGTACTGTTTTTGTAACTGAAGTCGAGGTGTTGGTTTGAATTTTAGTTCATGACATCTAATTTTATTCCACACATTTTTAATCGCGATTAAATATAGTCAGATTTAGTTAGAGGATTTTAGATATAGAACAAAATTTTGTTAAATCGTCAAATTCAGAATAGCATTTTCACTAAACTAATCTCAGTGCCATCTTAGTGCTGTCGAACTAAATTATAGTTAAGTTGTGTCATTTAAAGTCTATTTCAGAATGAGTTTGATCGTTTGACAGGACTAAACTAAATTTTAGTGATTTTTAGTTTAGTTTAGAGAATTTTGTGACAAGAGAATCGGCACCAATATACGTTTGCATCTTATTAGTCCTAAGCAGTATCTATTGTGGGAACCTGGGCTGGCAATCCATAGTACAGGTTACCATGTAACCTAGCTAGGACGCCAGATTCAATTCTGTTTAACGTTAATTTTATTTGATTATCCGTTAATTGAAAATCTTTATTTATTGTAACAGACTGTACCACACTAAAATAAATAAATTTAAATAAATAAATTTAAAAATTAAAAATTATTTTTTGACAGGAACTAGAGACTTCAACAAGGTGAGTGTAGGAGTGAGTAGAGGCTTCAATGTGCTCATTAAGCCCTTTCATTTGATATCCAACATGCAACGATTAAATAATATTTTTTTTAGTTCCTGTCCTTATGTCCTCTAGAGGGCACCATTTTGAATTTAATGTGACGTCACATAGCCTATAACCAGCGGACGATCAAGACGCTTCCAACGATATCTCATTTGTCAAATTGTGAGGAGTGGTTTAGATGATAGGAGGGAACAGATGAACATACATACATACATACATACATACATACCGGTCAAAATCATAACCCTCCTTTTTTCTTCACCGTAGTCGGGTAAAAAAGTCTGTAGATCTACGGATTTTTCTATCTCTGCGGACGAAAATATTAAAGGGGTACTCTACTCGTACTTCTGGCGCGGTGAGCTTACTCGCCCGCCTGTCATCGCCGCGAGCCTGTTTAACAATGAAATGAGCAAGCTTCACGTGTGTCACCGACGGCGAGCCGAGTAAGGTCGCGAACTTAAAGACCGCGTACTTTAAGTACGCACGTCTACCACCCACTTTAGACAGTCGCTAGTCGCTCGGGCGAATAAAGCGTTGCCGGATTTTATTTATTGGTGAACACTAACTTAGTCTGTGGTAATACTGGTAATACAGACTTTTCTACAAATATTCAATCTGTGTTACTACTAACCTATCTGTCAAGTTATGTCAATTCAGTCAAAATATTATGCTCAGTGTAGAGGTGACAAACTACTAATACTAAGTAAAATGAGTACTGAGTCTTGGACTACCTCGGTGAAGATAGCCGCACGATTTCATTATTATGAAATGTTGATAATGCTAATCGTTAGAGAGTGTTAATGAGAAAAGAAAAATCGTTAGAGAGTAATTAGTTTTTATGTAAAAGCAATTTTAATTTTTCGTGTGAAGTTGGCCCCCCTGCCCGCAAAAATGGACTTAGACGTAATTTTTTTTTTTTTATCGTTTGAGAATCGTTAGAGAGAGATTGAGAGATACACAAAATCGTTAGAGAGTTAATATTTTATTTGTTATTAAATCATTTCTAAGAGCGTCAAGTTAGCCCACCTCTGTGAATTTAGCCCCTGATTTAATTATTCTGAATTTTTGTTAATCCTAATCGTTAGAGAGAGTTAGAGAGAAAAGAAAAATCGTTAGAGAGTAATTAGTTTTATTTACCAAAGATTTTTTATTTTTTTGTGAAGTAGGCCCCCATTCCCGCAAAAATGGACTAAGACGTAATTGTTTTTTAAATATAGTTTGAGGATCGTTAGAGAGAGATTGAGAGTTAAAAAAAATCATTAGAGAGTAAATATTTTAATTGATATTAAATTATTTCTGAGAACGCGTTTTACCCTAGGACCTGATCCGAATAAAGTTAAGAAACGTGCCGCCTCGATAGGGGAGGGAGGAGTGGGGGAAGGGTTAGTAGATCCCCCCACTCCCGCCGGAAATACAAAGTTTTTATTAAATGATTTTTAAATATGATAAAACTCATATGTTGGGGCCACACCAACGGGAAACGCCGTTGATTATCGCGATAATGGACGTCAACCGTTGGTGTAGCCACAACTTACCTCGAGTTTTTGTCAACGGCATTCACATTGGCGTTTAACGTTGGGTGATAACTCTGATGGCGGTATTTTAGGCAGATCAAAGAGATTTACCGCGAGAATTATTGCATTGAGTGAAGCTGCCAAACTTACGTTTCTCATTGTGCACCGTGAGCTCGACGGGATCTCACGGGTACATAATTATTTAGCGGACCCGATCAGCCCATTATGGAATGGAATGGACTAACGAGAAAGCCATTGAGCTTCTCGAAGTTCTGAACTGAACTTGATACTAAATGACCAGACCAGGGCCACTAACAATACCTATTATTTATTTATATATACGTGTGGAGTCGCGTCGTCCGCGTACATTCTTACAAATAAATAATATTATTAGACGATGAGATCGTAATAATAATAGTGAATGTCGATGTTATGAGTTACGACCGGCCGGACTGCGGACGGCGTTCGGTCCGGGTGGTTGCGGCGGGGCACGGCTACTGCGGATAGGCGTCCGCGGGTGCGATAAACGTTTTTTCTTTGAACTTCCTTATTCAAAACTTTACCAAGTACTTAAATTTAAGTTAACAAAAACTTACGTTTTTGGATGATAGATTTATTTTTATAGACAATCCATTTTATTGTCAAAACCGGTTATGATTAGAAAATATTTCAAGGGCGTGGATAAAACAGCCCGCACCGGGCGCATAAAAAAATAAGATCATCACTACATAGGAAGCCCTTCCATTTGATATGTCACACTCACTCTCGCGGTTAAAGTCAAAGTCAAATAATTTATAGGTAGGTAGGATTTACGTTTTACGACCCATGTTTGGGTCACAGTAATCCATAAGTAAGTGTATAGATTCGGAGCAAATTGGCTGTGGCAGACGGACCGACACCAGCGTCGGCGCTGACCTTGCCGCCAGTGCCTTTGCCGCCTGGCCATCCCGGTAGCAGGCGCGGTCCGAGGGAAGGGTCCTGGGGATCATGACCCCCCCCCCCCATGATTTAAGTGCTTTACTTACTAAAAACTGTAGGTACTTGAGCCACAGTGACCCCGATGGACATGTTAGTATAAAAAAAATGTTTTTAGAGTACTTATCAATATAGGTAACCATTTCTCTAAATATATTCCTCGGGACCTCCCCACAAAATCTTGGGCTGCGACCGCACCTGCCCGGTAGGATGTTGCGCTAGCTCCCAAATGTGGACTATAGAAGCCTTGCGGTAGGCGGCTAGGCAAGTGACCAATGGACGGCATAATGTTGTTGTACCTACATGTATGCAGACTTATGTAGTTGTAAGTACGGCGTGCGGTACGGCGGCGGCGGGCAGTCCATTTTTGAGCGTTTCGTAGTCAACAAGGAACCCTTATAGTTTCCCATGTCTGTCTGTCCCCGGCTTAGCTCAGAGACTGTTGGTACTAGAAAAATCCAATTTGGTATGGGTATATACATATAAAAATCATGCATACATTTTTTTAGGGTACTTATTTCCTCTACACTTTAAGTGGAAACTTTTTTTTTCTGGCCTATCCTTTTGTGTGGGCTGTCGTTGGAAAGATCATTCAAAAATATTGTGAGTGTGTTTGGGAAAACCATTTTTGGATTCAGGGATCCGTTTGCGTAATATTAAGCTATATATTGCTAATTTTTGTTAGAATCAAGTTGCTCCCCTCCCCCTGCCAGCCAGCTAAACGGTTAGTTTTGGATATGTGAAAAAAATCACGGCAGTAGTATGTATGTCGCAGGGAAATGAGGAAACCAGGGATTTCACGATACCGCTAGGGATACCACGAAATCACGGTAGATGTCGAATATTCTTGTATAATAAGTCTTCTTTCTAAAAATGTTTAGTGATATGACAAAATGCTAATAATTATAATGTCAGTGATATGTCGTTTCACTTTCAACTAAATCTAGTGAAATGAGAAAAGTGTTGATGGATAAAAACAAAATTACTAATTAACTGATGCATTTTTATTTGATATTAAAGTTTCAATTAAATAAACATCTATTCTGACGATGATCTACTAACCCTTCCCCCCTCTCCTCCCTTCCCTTCCTCCTCTAACACTCTCTAACGATTAGCATTATCAAAATTTCATAATAATGAAATCGTGCGGCTAACTTCACGGAGGTTCTTGACCTCCGTGAAGTTAGCCAAGAGTATTAGAGAGAAAAGAAAAATCGTTAGAGAGTAATTAGTTTTTATGTAAAAGCAATTTTGATTTTTCGTGTGAAGTTGGCCCCCCTGCCCGCAAAAATGGACCTAGACGTTTTTTTTTTTTAATCGTTTGAGAATCGTTAGACCGAGATTGAGAGATACACAAAATCGTTAGAGAGTTAATATTTTATTTGTTATTAAATCATTTCTAAGAGCGTGAAGTTAGCCCACCTCTGTGAATTTAGCCCCTGATTTAATTATTCTGAATTTTTGTTAATGATAATCGTTACAGAATCGTTAGAGAGAAAAGAAAAATCGTTAGAGTGTAATTAGTTTTTATGTAAAAGCAATTTTGATTTTTCGTGTGAAGTTGGCCCCCCTGCCCGCAAAAATGGACCTAGACGTTTTTTTTTTTTTTAATCGTTTTAGAATCGTTAGAGAGTGATTGAGAGATACACAAAATCGTTAGAGAGTTAATATTTTATTTGATATAAATCATTTCTAAGAACGTGAACTTAGCCCACCTCTGTGAATTTAGCCCCTGATTTAATTATTCTGAATTTTTGTTAATGCTAATCGTTACAGAATCGTTAGGAAGAGTTAGAGAGAAAAGAAAAATCGTTAGAGAGTAATTAGTTTTATTTATCAGAGATTTTTTATTTTTTTGCGATATTGGCCCCCATTCCCGCAAAAATGGACTAAGACGTAATTTTGTTTTAAATATAGTTTGAGAATCGTTAGAGAGAGATTGAGAGAAAAAAAAAATCATTAGAGAATTAATATTTTAATTGATATAAAATTATTTCTGAGAACGCGTTTTACCCTAGGACCTGATCAAGATAAAGTTTAGAAACGTGCCGCCTCGATAGGGGAGGGAGGAGAGGGGGGAAGGGTTAGTAGATCATCGTCAGAATAGATTTTTTAATTGAAACTTTAATATCAAATAAAAATGCATCAGTTAATTAGTAATTTTGTTTTTATCCATCAACACTTTTCTCATTTTACTAGATTTAGTTGAAAGTGAAACGACATATCACTGACATTATAGTTATTAGCATTTTGTCATAATCACTAAACATTTTTAGAAAGAAGACTTATTATACAAGAATATTCGACATCTACCGTGATTTCGTGGTATCCCTAGCGGTATCGTGAAATCCCTGGTTTCCTGCGACATACATACTACTGCCGTGATTTTTTCACATATCCAAAACTAACCGTTTACCTGGCTGGCAGGGGGGGGGGAGCAACTTGATTCTAACAAAAATTAGCACTATATAGCTTAATATTACGCAAACGGATCCCTGAATCCAAAAATGGTTTTCCCAAACAAACTCACAATATTTTTCTTTACAACGACAGCCCACACAAAAGGATAGGCCAGAAAAAAAATAGTTTCCTCTTAAAGTGTAGGGGAGATAAGTACCCTAAAAAAATGTATGCATGATTTTTATATGTATATCACCCATACCAAATTGGCTTTTTCTAGTACCAACAGTCTCTGAGCTAAGCCGCGGACAGACAGACATGGGAAACTATAAGGGTTCCTTGTTGACTAGGAAACGCTAAAAAATTTACTGCCCGTCGCCGCCGTACTTACAACTACATAAGTCTGCATACATGTAGGTACAACAACATTATGCCGTCCACTGGTCACCTAGCCGCCTACCGCTAGGCTTCTATAGTCCACATTTGGGAGCTAGCGCAACATCCTACCGGGCAGGTGCGGTCCCGAGGAATATATTTAGAGAAATGGTTACCTAATTGATAAGTACTCTAAAAACATTTCCATGTCCATCGGGGTCACTGTGGCTCAAGTACCTACAGTTTTTAGTAAGTAAAGCACGTAAATCATTCAGTCTCTCGACAGCTTGAATGATTTGGGGGGGGGGGGGGGGGTCATGATCCTCAGGACACTTCCCTCGGACCGCGCCTGCTACCGGGATGGCCAGGCGGCAAAGGCACTGGCGGTCAGCGCCGACGCTGGTGTCGGTCCGTCTGCCACAGCCAATTTGCTCCGAATCTATACACTTACTTATGTATTACTGTGACCCAAACATGGGTCGTAAAACGTAAATAAATACCTACCTATAAATTATTTGACTTTGACTTTAACCGCGAGAGTGAGTGTGACATATCAAATGCAAGGGCTTTCTATGTAGTGATGATCTTATTTTTTCTTCTTTGAACTTACGAATAATTTACTTTTATTCAGTGCCGTAATTAGCCTTTTATGCACCCGATGCCGGCTGCTTTATATATTTTACGCCCTTGAAATATATTCTAATCATAACCGGTTTTGACAATAAAATGGATTGTCTATAAAAATAAATCTATCATCCAAAAACGTAAGCTTTTGTTAACTTAAATTTAAGTACTTGGTAAAGTTTTGAATAAGGAAGTTCAAAGAAAAAACGTTTATCGCACCCGCGGACGCCTATCCGCAGTAGCCGTGCCCTGCCGCAACCACCCGGACCGAACGCCGTCCGCAGTCCGTCCGGCCGGTCGTAACTCGTAACATCGACATTCACGATTATTATTACGATCTCATCGTCTAATAATATTATTTATTTGTAAGAAGAATATACGCGGACGACGCGACTCCACACGTATAAATATTAGGTCTTTACCTATGAAATTGCCGTTCTGCAGTACTGGCCATTTCAAATCAAAATAATTTTTGTTTGGCTAAGAATTCTAATTTCAAATTAATTTTATTTTAAAAACATGGATTTTTTTCTCTAAAAGTAGTCATTTCTTTATTGATTAGTGTTACATTTTCATCGCATTTCAATCTTTTTCGTCATCATGGATACGTTAAAAATTCGAGTAATTATGGAATATGAGTACCGTCGTGGCAGCAACGCGGCACAAGCGGCACGCAACATCAACGACGTTTACGGAGCTAACACTACAAACCAACGCACCACCTGTTATTGGTTTGCTCGCTTCCGTTCTGGAAATTTCGACCTGAAAAATGAACCTTGCGGTCGTCCGAAGACTTTGGTCGACAATGACGAATTAAAGGCGATTGTGGAAGCTGATGATACACAATCTACGGCTGAATTAGCAGCAGCTTTCGACGTTAGCGTCAAAACAATATTGGTCCATTTGCGTCAAATTGGCAAGGTAAAAAAGCTTGACAAATGGGTGCCCCACGAACTCAATGATCGCCAGCGCGAAGTACGCGTCGAGACGTGCCTTGCACTGCTCAACAGACACACAAATGAAGGAATTTTGAACCGCATTGTTACCTGCGATGAAAAATGGATTCTGTTTGATAACCGCAAGCGCTCAGCAAGTTGGTTGGATCCTGGTTCAGCACCTAAACAATGCCCTAAATGAAAACTTACCCCTAGAAAAGTGATGGTCACTGTTTGGTGGTCTAGCGCCGGTGTGATTCATCACAGCTTCTTACCAAACGGGGTGAGCATTACTGCAGATGTGTACTGTGAAGAACTGAACACAATGATGGAGAAGCTGGCGCATCTCCAACCAGCATTGGTCAATCGCTCGTCTCCGCTGCTCCTGCACGACAACGCGCGACCTCATACTGCACAGCAGACGGTCTCCAGGTTGCAAGAACTGGGGTTGGAAGCTCTCCGTCATCCGCCCTACTCACCAGACCTTGCGCCTACAGACTACTACTTTTTCCAGAATTTAGATAACTTCTTGGCGGGAAAAAAATTCAATACCCGAGAGGCAGTACAAAATGCCTTTGAAGAATTTGTTGCCTCCCGTCCAGCTGATTTCTTTAAGAAGGGCATCAATAAACTGCTACTGCGATGGCAAAGATGCATTGATTGCATGGGTGATTACTTCGATTAAAACAAATAAAAAATTCATGAAAAAAATTCGTTTAAATTTTTTCATACAAAACGGCAATTTCATAGGTAAAGACCTATTAAATAAATAATAGGCATTGTTAGTGGCCCTGGTCTGGTCATCAAGTTCAGTTCAGAACTTCGAGAAACTCAATGGCTTTCTCGTTAGTCCATTCCATTCCATAATGGGCGGATCGGGTCCGCTAAATAATTATGTACCCGTGAGATCCCGTCGCGTTCACTGTGCACAATGAGAAACCTAATCAAACTTACGTTTCTCATTGTGCACCGCTTCACTCAATGCAATAATTCTCGTGGTAAATCTCTTTGATCTGCCTAAAATACCGCCACCAGAGTTATCACCCAACGTTGAACGCCAATGTGAATGCCGTTGACAAATCGAGGTAATTTGTGGCTACACCAACGGTTGACGTCCATTATCGGCGATGATCCATGATAATCAACGGCGTTTCCCGTTGGTGTGGCCCCAGCATATGAGATTTGTCATATTTAAAAATCATTTAATAAAAACTTTGTATCTCCAGCGGGAGTGGGGGGATCTACTAACCCTTCCCCCTCTCCTCCCTCCCCTATCGAGGCGGCACGTTTCTAAACTTAATTCTGATCAGGTCCTAGGGTAAAACGCGTTCTCAGAAATAATTTAATATCAATTAAAATATTTACTCTCTAATGATTTTTTTTAACTCTCAATCTCTCTCTAACGATTCTCAAACTATATTTAAAAAACAATTACGTCTTAGTCCATTATTGCGGGAATGGGGGCCAACTTCACAAAAACAATTAAAAATCTTTGATAAATAAAACTAATTACTCTCTAACGATTTTTCTTTTCTCTCTAACTCTCTCTAACGATTCTCTAACGATTAGCAGTAACAAAAATTCAGAATAATTAAATCAGGGGCTAAATTCACAGAGGTGGGCTAACTTCACGCTCTTAGAAATGATTTAATAACAAATAAAATATTAACTCTCTAATGATTTTGTGTATCTCTCAATCTCTCTCTAACGATAAAAAAATAAATTACCTCTAAGTCCATTTTTGCGAGCAGGGGGGCCAACTTCACGCGAAAAATTAAAATTGCTTTTACATATAAAACTAATTACTCTCTAACGATTTTTCTTTTCTCTCTACACTCTCTAACGATTAGCATTATTAAAAATTTCATAATAATGAAATCGTGCGGCTAACTTCACTATATTTTTCTAGTTCTGTCTGTTCTAGTCTGTTCCATTTTATTATACGTCTCACCTCTCCGACTTGTATATACTTATCTGTGGTCTTATCTCTATCTACTCTAGCTCAGCTGCTCAGTGTCACAGACTCACAGGCAAAGACTACTATAGTATACTGACTGGGTGTACTCTGTGAAGACTACTTAGTCTGTGACTCTGTGTATTTAATTTAGCGCTACGAAAATACTCATAACGAAGCTTTCTTTTTTTCTGTGATTCATTCAATACACAGACTACTTAGAGATACTACGATTCAATAGTTTTGCTTCTTATTCATTGCTCACAAACTCCGAATTGAGAATTCGGCGATATAATCACTATCGAACTTATAACTTTATAACCTAAGTAGTGACTCTTAAGGCGTCCTAATGAATACGTGGGGAAACGAGCAATTTGCTATCCAAAACATGATGCATGCAGTTCCCAACATGATGCCACCACACGGGATGGCACCACCTCATGCAATGGCACCACCGCACGCACTGGCACCAACTCTAGTACCACCTTATACCATACCCCCACAGCCCACAAGCCAGTTTATAGGGCCTGTAATACCTGACAGTGTATGTAGCCAGGTTGTAGCCATACCTGAAAACGAAGAAAAAAGCAATGATCAAGACCAAACGCAAACACAAGACAAAAGACAGAGTAGAGACAGGCACGATCGCCGCGATAGAGAGCGTGAACTAGGTAATGGTTTTTATTATTTTTTATTTATTTTTAAGGTTGTACCCTACCTCAGATTTTATCTCGCTTGCACCATACTACTCCTGAGTGAGAGCGAGACGGAGTGGGGTGCTAGCAGCTCTTAAACCTCGAAAAGTTTAGGTACTTAATTGCTTTTTACGGTGAAAATAATGGTAATTAAAAAAAAACAAGACTGCTTTATAGTTAGTTCAGTTATTAGCAAAGTTTGATGATGAAGTTTTTTTTTAATACTTGGTCTACGGTTTATAGTTGGTTTAGAGGTAACTTTGGTTTTTTTTTGTACTGAGAAAATTTTATGTAATCATGTTTTGTCCAAACATAGGACCTAGCATCAATCCTCAACTTTAACATTATATTTATTTTAAAATTTATGCTAAAGTATTTTCGGCATAACGGAGGATCATGCTAAGCAATTTAAGCCCTATTTTAATTTAATTGTCTGTTAAATACCGCTTTAGATAGAGGCCGGAGACGCTCCAGGTCCCGCAACCGTGACCGCGACCGTGACCACAACAACAGGGACAGGAATAACCGAGGTGACCGGAACCGGAATGGCAGCGATCACCGTGACAGATATTCAAAGTGGGATAACAAAGTCATGCTGCAACCAGATCACATGCAGCCGCACAATAATATGATGATGCCAGGTATGACGAATATCAAACATTTTATATTATTTATATATTTCAGAGTAACAGTCGCAGATCAAATAAAAAACCAAGACAGAGTGCTGCGAACTGAAGCATGCCAAAACTATACCTCCGCTCTGTGCATATACGCTCACACACACACAATTACAACCATTTACACAGCTTAATATAATATATAATATAATATAATTATATAAAATATTTACAGCTTTCAATCGGACCCAAAGGGACGAAACTCGTCTGTGCGTTCCAAAAACGAATACTGCCTTGATGTATAAAAGTGTCTTTCACATGGCAACAGTTCTATTTAATAAATTGCCAAAAGAGCTAAAAAATCTACATATTAACTCATTTAAACTGAAACTAAGAAGTTTGCTATGTCAAAAGTGTTATTATAGTGTATCGGATTTTTTATCAGATAAATTTTGACATGTTAATCTAATTTTTGTAATGTAATGTAATTTGCTTCTTTGACTATATTGTAATCATAAATCATAATTAATTATTTAAATCTGAATTATTTTTGACATTTACCTAACAAATTATTTTGACTTTTGTTCCTTTATTAAAATAATACAGTCATTTATGTAGTTGACTTGTAGTTTAGAACGAGTAAGCTCTTTATTTGCATGTGATAATTGTAATTAATTCTTTTTGTATGCCTTTAATAGGTTGATCATAGCGCTCATTAACCTAAAACATGTCCAACCACTGTACCTACCTATGTATCACAAATAAATATTTCTGATTTCTGATTACAATCAAACTACAGCACACAAAGTGGACACATGTTTACAAAACCGGCGTCACGTCACTGTTGACAGCGCTGTGTCTTACTTTTTTATTTGCTCTGACAATGCGAAGTTTTAATTCACTATGTGTTTTAAATCTAAGTAGTTTCTAGTTTTAACCCAATTTTACTCTCCATATCTACAGGTATAGTTCAAACCTGAAAATCGATGTTGCTAAGTAAAACATTGAAAAGGCCTAGTAAAATTAAAAATATGAATTGCTTCAAAACACAATTACAACTTTACTTACTTTACACAATTAGACTGACAGACAGACAGACGGACAACGAAGTTATTCTATAAGGGTTTCGTTTTCTACTTTTGAGGTACAGAACCCTAAAAATAGATACCCATCACGTCTGTGGAGTTTCGCTAGATAATTTTATTTGACCCTGTATATAGTAACAGAAATTTCCAATTCTCTGAATATATTCTTCACCTATTTCAAAGTAGCAGCTCGCCTAACTAACCATCGCAGATTACATAAAACTTGTGCTCACAAAAATCAATGAATGGCTTCAATGGAAATAGTTTCTATTCAAAGAACCTATCCGAAGCAGGAATTCCTAAGCTGTACTAACAATCTTCTTATTTAGTTATAATAATCTTCTTTCCAGGCACACAAAATATGATGCAGTACGGCAATATGATGCAAAATATGCAAAACCCTATGATGAACCAACACATGGATATGTCACAAATGCAAAATATGATGCCTGGCATGAATATGATGCCCAATAATATGATGATGATGAACCAACAAATGCAAATGACCAATCAGGACATTTACTTTAGCAATGGTGTAATCCTCCCGGCTCTCCCAGGTACAACAACACCTCAACGAAGGGAACAACCCCCTGGTTGTCGTACAATCTTCGTTGGTGGTCTGCCCTCTGGAATCACTGAAGATAATATTAAAGAGATATTCCAACGATTTGGTCCAATTGATGAAGTGAAGGTGCACAAGCAAGGGGTTTGCCATGTACGGTATGAGAAGCTGGAGAGTGTGGAGCTGTCGTTCTTTGTGTCCGGTTGTCGTATCAAGTTTCATGATCAAATGGAGACAGAGGCAACAACTCTTTTCATTGATTATGCATTGGTGAGTATTGTAAGGGGATATGCACGAAATCTACTTTTGATTTTTATCAATTTTATTCATTGTTTGTGAGAAAGGGATAAAGAATTCATTAAAATAATATTAAATACACGTCCAACTTGATGCTCGCCGCTCTCGCTTGCAAGATACGTATTCGTGTATACAATTTTGCAATGTAAGGAATTGTCATAAGATTAATTTTTCAGTAGTCTCAGAAAATGCTCAGAGAATGTGACATATCGAGTTTCACTTTTCAGTAAAGTCCAGTTTTCATTCAGTGTCATATTAAAACTCGCGTGATGTATTTCGAGACCAAAATAAAATTTTCATAACGTGACATCAACTTCGGACAGAACCGTGAAGACCAGAACGAGTTTGAGAAGAACAAACGCAAGCGTGCATCGACTCCGCCTCGCGTTGAGCAGTTCACGGCAGCCAACCTCGTGGTTGTCGGGGAGAAGATCAAGAGTGACAATGAATTCGCTGAGGCTGCACCGGTAAGTTTTCTTTGCTATTTTTTTTACTATACCATGTGGAGAAGACAATACAACAAGAAATGAAAACACTGGCAATACTAATGCATAAGAGGATTTTGGAACTATTAAATAAATCCTAACATGGAAATTAAAAAGTAATTTTTTCAAACAAACTAAATAGTAGTGATGGGCCGACTATGGGGTTTGCCGATCTTTGACTAGCTATCGTAACTAAACTATTGGATATATTTGATTAATTTTTTGTATGTAGACCGAGAACGTCATTAGATATACGGAGTTTTATTTTTTGTCGTATTGTCGTCTCCACCTAGTATAAGGTATATCTTTACACGAAATCTCTTAAGGAGTCATTGAACTCATCATTATGAACACTTTCAATATGGGACCAAACCTGAAATCGCGAAAAAAATCAGCGGTTCCCTACATTTATACCTCATACCTCGTTATAATGTAGGGAACATCATCACGAAAAACAAAATATCTGCTTATTTTGTTTTTCGTGATGACCCAGGGCCACATTCAGCAGTCACCCCTGAAACCACTGGAACTAAAGTAAATTGTTCTGTAACGAATTGCATAATCAGCCTATAATATTCCCACTGCTGGGACACAGGCCTCTCGGTAAGAGGGAGTGGGCCGTAACTAATAATAAGTTTTTTTACAACCTTTCGTTCAGACCCTGGCTGCATGGCTAGAACGCGGCGAATGTAACAAGAAGAACTCAAATACCTTCTACGCCTTAATCCAAGCGACCAACAACCAGCTTCGACGACTGTTCAATGAGAAGATGCAGATAGATGATGAATACCAGTCATTGAGGACCACCATCAGGGACAAATTCGCACACATCATCTTGCAATGTAAGTAGCCGGAAGTATTTTCAGTCATGATATGCCTCTTCCCAACTATGCTGTGGTCGGCTGCCCAACTAACCGGATGCAGCTGATGTATTTTATATGGAGCGACTACCTATCTGACCTCCACAACCCAGTAACTGGGTAACAACCCCTTGGTAAGACTGGTTGTCAGACTTTCGGGCACCTGACTATCCGTAACCACTGTCAAAGATCTACGAGTGCTTTCCGAGATACGGTAATGGATTGTCACCCATCCACGGACATAGCAAGGGTTGCTTAACCTGGATCGATCGACCAGTGCGGCTGTAACTTAGCTTCTATAATGAGAAGATGCAGATTGATGCAATTTTTGAGGACCTCCATCAGGGCCAAAATGGACATATCATCTTGTAATGTAAGTAGAATGAAATATTTTTAGGATAGTGTTAATACCCTGATTGAGCATCCTGGTTATGAGAGCTGACATGAAGACCATCATCATCGCATACCTGCCCCGACCTCAATTAATTTGGAGTCGGCCCAGGATGTCTTCCTCCACATATCTTTATTAATCGCCATCTCAGTAGTCACCAAGTTGAAGACCAAGAAAATGAATGAAACAGCTGAAATTAGGTTGGCAACTAAAAGACTCAGTGGTCTAAAAACTCGAATCTTTCTTAAGAAACTACGGCCGAATTCTAAAACGCAACTCAATTCTTAAATCGTGCTGTCTTTGACAATTTAAAGGTGTCTTGTAGCAGAGCGGTTTTAGAAAACGTCTTAGAGTTTTCAGGTAGTGTGTCCAAGCTGAATCCGTGAAAATATCAATGATGGGGGTGTGTTTGGCGCCTGGTGGCGGCGACAGCCTCGGTGGGGTAGAAAATGTAGGTAATATTTAGTACACTTCTACATACTAGTCGTATTATCTCGGATTCAGATCAAACGTAGTGCGTCAAAGCTCATAAAGTTAATTGAGAATTTGGGGATAAAAGAGTACATAAGTAAATTGACAACCAGAGCCGCGACCTGGAGACTCTGAGACACTAAGAATTTAGTAAAGACACGTCATCAACCAGCAAATTCAACTTGAATTAATAACAAAGTCTCATTTAGTACCTACATTGACGCTTACCGTTGCGATTCTCCCGCGAACCGCCATACTTTTTCATTAATTTTACTCTGTCATATTCTCGCTACACCGTTTTCGCTGATGTACTAAGAGCGTTAGAGCAAATAATTTTAACTAACAACCAGCCATTCATACTGCGGGAGGGGGAAGCACCAAAGTTCTATTAAGGAGAATTAGGTAGTATTTTTAAGCCTATTTCTCATCAGCTGCCAAGGAACGCGCCCAGACAGTAGTGGCTGGGCACGAGCAGGGTGAAACTGACAGCCTTTCTTCTCTTCAACGTCATCACCCTACATAGACCTCCTGCAAGAATCACCCAACGATTTGTCCTAGGCTACCTGCATCCTGCAGCCTTCCCTGCAACGGTCCACCTTGAGGGGGCCTACCCCTCTTTGATATGGTAGGTTTCAAGTCTTACTTATTTTGAGGAGAACCTATTTCTAATGTTATTGGATGGCATACAAGACGATAACCCACCTGGATGTTAAGTGATTACCCGGTAAGGACTTCTGCAATATAGTTCGATTAAAAATTAATGGACAATTTCATATGTCAGCGGGGATGAGGGGCCTTACCCCTAATCCCCTCTCACTCTCTCATCCACTGCGCAGCGAGTAGCTAACTTCCAAGCCGCCATTAAGTTTCAATCGAACTGTACCAGAGACATTTCAAAAGTGCCGGGTTTCCATTGCTGCCAACTCAGAGAGAAAGCTTTAATGCCTCATGTGCCTGCAACACCGGCACCCATACCCTTCAACACGGAATACAGCAACGTTACTTGGCGGCAGAAGTAGGTATGGCCCTGGAAAAACTCCTTCACAAAGAGTCTACTACGTTATATTTAAGTCTAACAAACGCTAGGTGAGTATGATCCAATGAGGCTAAAGCCTGCGTGAGGTTAAATGAACAGAATCTTCATCATTCAGCTGTATGAAAGACGTTTATTAATGGACATAGGCTTTCCTCAACCATCGCCTAAACGACCGGCCTCACGTCATATTCCAATCATCGACCATCATCGGCTGACCTTGAAGAATAGCTAAACTTAAGTGGCAACGTTCTGCCAGGGCTGCGGGAAAGTCCGAAAGGGATACCGGGGCCCTTGGCAACAGGCAACTGAAGGAACACGGGTGGGTTTTAGTCAGTAAAGTCTGACACGCCCTCCCGCTCCGCCCAGACCGGGAGAAGTCATGCGATGATTTCCCACAATAAAAATAAAAAGAGCAACGTTAATATCGAAGTAATAACAGCTGTGCTTTTGTTTTACTTCAAGACTGTCTCATTACTAGAAAATGGTAAGAAATCTGACGGGGGACCTTTAATAATACAGAATTATAAACAGAGTTTAAAATCAGCGTCAGCAATTCAAAGCAGCAAAATCAATGCAGTGCAAGAGACAAATAAGGATTGCTCATCACAATCATGTTCTTGTGGGATTGTTGAATTCATGCAATGAAAAACAGGAAGCAACATTTTTAATAATTTATTTTTCAGATATCATTTCCATGACATTTTATATTTTGTTTGACTACTGCCGATCTCCATGCTAAAGAAATACTGTAAAGTTTAATCTTAAAAAACAATGCAGTTTTTGATTATTAAGTAAATTTACACGACAGGAATTTATGTCTTTCAATTTTACGTTTTTCAAAATATAAAATGTCTGTGGTATTTTTAACATAAAACATTTGTCAACGCCAGTCGAGCAGGTAGCGAAAATACTCACGGCGGCGAAAATTCAGCGGGTTTCTGACCATTTCTCGAAGCAGCAGCGGCGGAACATCGAGATGTGGCTCAAAATGACCGAGGTACGTAACGGTTCAGAGAGGTCTGGTCTTACTTTGAAAATACAAAACAGGGTGTAAAAAGACCCATCACATAGACGTTATCTAAGATGTCATCATCACATAGATGAGCACAAATCATTACTGGGAAACTAGTTTTATTTTTGGTGTGAAAAATTGCTGTTTACGGCAGCGCGCAAAAAAACTCAGACAAAATATTGTGCTTACAACGGTACAGGAGTTGTCGGGTATTTTAAAGCTATGTATAACATTTGTAACTTTCAAATCAAATCAAATCGTTTATTGCAATCCATAATGTACAAAATATAGGTGGTAAATAAAAATAAAAAATAGAAACAATTATGGACCCTGTCGGGCACAGCAAATTTTTAAATAGGTAGAGAGAGGAGCTCTTTACAATTTTTCTTGATATTAAATTAAGAATTATTTATATCCTTTTACCTATGTATTCATGCCCCTGTAACCAGAGTTCCCAGGTATTGGTTTCGTTAAGCGTCTTCTTACACCCGTTATTTTCACGGAAATACCACTAAAGGCCAGCGAAATTTATGCATGAACCAACGCCCACTGCAGGTGCATCGCATTGGGCTTTTTTTGTTTTGTGATGCGGCTCGATGTAGCTGTAATGTAATGTTATATGCGTTGACCTTATTACAATGTTCAGTAATTTACATCCCAAATCGTAATTACAAACGATTTTTATTCAGTCTTACACTGAGTTAAGTCAAATTACTTTACTGATTTATCAACACATCATCGAAGTACGCAGGCGCAGAATCAACAACTTTCACAACTTTAAATTGGTAACATCGCATCGCAGCAAACGGTTTCTAAAACTCGACGACTATTTCTACTTATGGTAATGATTAAAGAAGAAATTGGTAATAGTAGGAGATGTGAAGCCTATTTACCTCTCGACATGTAGCTGGTGGAACCCGACATCAATGTCCAAGCTAGGTATTGGTGAGTTACCAGTGTAGTAGGTGCTTCGTGAGGATCGGCTGCAGAAAATGAAGATTCTCGCATCAGTTTCGTTGTTTATCTGCATCATCCGGTAAAGTATCTATTTCCAATCTGCCTAAGTATTGCATTATGTGATGAGTTCATGTTATGGGAAGCCAGTTCACCAGAATCTACGGGGTTTGCCGAGCTATCTACGGGTCTTCTCCTCCACCATCACAATAAAATTGTTGAACGAGACATCGTATCCTGACGTCCTGAGCTACGCGGCTTATCGTCATTGGTTCCATAACACGATCTCATCACTATTCTTACTTATTTTTTTTCAAACTAAAGCTCTGATTCTTAGATTTTAGCAATACTTTGACAGATTGCGAAATTTTTATTTTTCTACTGCGGCGTAGAAGTTGCATCATTCAAGAAGCAGGCGTATTGTTAGCAGCTTATCAGAGATGGGGAATACGACATTCTGGTACTAACCTGATAAAACAGCGAAAAAATAGATCTTTTTGTGTAAAATGTCGGTTGGAATGAAGTTCCTTTCGCTGTACACTATGTATTAATACAGAGACAAAAAAAAAATGTAAAAAAAGTTTTGTTTTTTTCCAACTGACTTTTTCAGGTATAACGTTTCTCTCTCGATTCTGCCAGTTTACTCAAACCGCAGGCCGCGTTAAAGAACTTCGTTCCAAAAGAAAAGGATTGAAAGGTTAAAATATTGTGCTAATCATTCGAAATTTACAGGAATTAGACAACATAAATGATGAGTTCAATGCTATATTCGATGAAGAAGAAATGGAAAAGGCGTCAGGCAAGCCGTCGGTACCTTTGGAGAAATATGAGCAGCTGAGAGTATGTACCTTTTAATCCTGTTTTTTTTAACATTAGATTTAACTCTATTACTCTTAGGAGTGACTGCTTTATTATTATTCATTATAGTGAAACAGTATTCATACGGCGCAGTTTTTTGCCTCGCAAATCTGCTGCAATACGACTACGGTGAGATTAATTACTTAAAAAATCGTACTTTGATTGCCAATTAGTTTTTTTATAATCCTTCTTACTATAGTTTTCATTTAAGGTTTTTTTGAAAATAAAAAACAATACAACATAAACGGAAATAACATAAGTTTTCCTTTTTTTTTAGGTTGAAAACGAAAACCTAACACATGAGTTGGAGGGTTACAAGAACGAGGCTCATTTAGCCAAGGATGAGGCTGAAAGAAGATTCGAGACGTTCAAGGCTCACTTCATCGCTAAGGAGGCTTTGCAGCATAACAAACAGGTACTTAATTAAATAAATATAAAAACAAAGGGACCTTTAGGCGTCGAAGTATTCGTCCGCATCGCTGTCATCCGGAAACGTGCCCAGAAGTACTTAATTATTTTTTGTTCAAAACATACATAGATAGAAAGATAGAATACTCTTTATTATGTACACCATAAAAATTACAGACATAAATTTGAAAATTTTACATAGGGTGACACAATGGGCGGTCTTATCGCTAAAAGCGATCTTTTACAGACAACCTTTGGATGGATTAAAGTAAGAAGGAAAGACAATACTACATAACACCTGTATTTCCCGAAGTGGTAGCCAGAGTAACTTGAACGCATCTATAGTACACCCACTGCATTTCACCAGTTATTTACATCTCTTGTAAGAGGCTTCTGGATACGAGAAATACAAAACCGGTTGAAGTGGCGGTGCATATACACTACTGGACATGGGGGATGTCCAGTAGTGGATGTCTTTTCGCTGAAATGGAGATAACGAATAAGTGGCGAGCGTATTGCCACCAACTGGGCACGAATATAGTTTCCGAGCTGCTAGTGAAAAATTCCTAGTGGAAAAATTCAATACCGGGTGACCTGGCGACCGCATGTTAAGACTGTGTATTCTGAAAGTTGCCAATGTCACCAATAGATGTCAAATATTTTGCAGTTTTTATTAATACAATTAAAATTATTAACCCGTCAAGCAATCGTCTACTAGAAGCCGTTTGCATGTTCAGAGCTCAACGGTTTTCACGATTATATTTTAATGACGTTTCGAGTGTATTTTTCTTATGAACAGTCTTATGAAGAGGGTATTGTATTGTTCTCGTTTATACAGGGTGTTAGGGTAAACACCATTATCCTTGAAACCAGTGGTTTGGTTTCATTTACACATCATAAAATCAAATGACTTTATCTTAACTTTATTTTTTTAAAGAAAATCTACATTTTACCACAAGAGTATTTCACCCTTTCACCCTAGGGCGCTAGAGAAACTTGCGTCTCAACACGGGTGGGTGGCGCTGGACGTGACCTGACGGGCCGCGAGAGCGACCCATCGGGCCCTCCCTCAGTCAGTTAGCTATTTCGCTAGCGAGCACGGTGGCGGACAGAAACTTTTAAAAATCTTTTAATGAAAATAACGTTTTTTTTTGTTGTTACTCGGTCATTTATTTTTATATTTCATCAAATACCCATGGTTTGAATGACAACGGTGTTTACCCTTACACCCTGTATATGTGTGTTTGTCTGTATAATTTGGAGCATTTATATTGTCTTCCAGTCTTCGAATCCTTCTAAAAGTTGTTTTTCATTAACCAAGTTATAATTTTAACTTACAGGTGTACCCTCCACTGCCGCCGCCGCCTTTGCCCAGCCTCCTAATGGATAACAAGAACGTGAAGCCGCAGCCACCGCCCCCACTACCAGAAGACGGTACATCAACAGAAATAGAAGTCAAGGCTTCCGAAGCCAAGCTCATCAGTCTACTATCAGCTTTCCTTATGGTGCATCCACTTGGGGCTTCGCTAGACTACCTAGTGTCCTACGTCAAGTCGTTAGCCCCTAATGTCACCCAATCTGCAGTCCATGAAGTTCTGAAGAAGTTTAATGATGTATTTCGTCGTAAGACAACCGGTGTTGGAGCGCGTATTGAGAATAAGTGGTTTATTGTTATTTTAGATGGTATGAAAATGGAGTGATCATGACTGAAGTAATTTTAAGAGATTTTTTGTAGAATAAATGAATTTACTATTTACTGGAATTTATGTTTAATGGCAAATACTCCCGGCACCGTCTGCACTAAAAACTATCATAGCAACTCTTAAAATCCTAAGCAGAGCTTCATGGAGCACGATAGAGAAAATAGCCGTAAGAACCATGTCAGGCAGTTACAATTATTTGTACTAAGAATACCTAGCATGCTGAATAAAGTGCTTCGGAAAGCACGATACTAGGCGGTTGGTCCCGGCTGTCATTCGTGGATCTTTGACAGTCGTTACGTCAGAAAATCGAAAGTCTGAGAACCAGTCTTACCAAAGGGGTCAGATAGGCAATCTCTCCATGTAAAATACTGGTATTGAGCTGCATCCGGTTGTGAGGAGCTCGTGGCTAAGTAATAACAGCCGCACGGGTCGATCCATCAGGTTAAGCTACGCTTGCCGGGGTTGGTCCGTGGATGGGTGACCATTTTCACATATCGAGACTCCTCCGTGCCTCGGAAAGCACGTTAAGCCGTTGGTTTCGGCTGTCATTTGTAGATCTTTGACAGTCGTTACGAATCGTCAGAAGCCCGAAAGTCTGACAACCAGTCTAACCAAGGGGTATCGTATTACCCAGTTACTGGGTTGTGGAGGTCAGAAAGCCAGTCGCTCCATGTAAAAATGCTGAACATTTCAAAAATAAAATCATAAACGGACTTACGAATTCTCAAGGTTGTGAGAATTTTTCATGAAAAAAGCCTTCGTATTTATATAAATTATCTGAAAAATATGTGATTGCAGTAGTCGATTTTTTTTTATTAATACCTACTTTCTAGCAACACAATATTATTCACTTTAGAACTTAAATAAAACTCGAGTTGGCAACACCGTTGGCTGCTGTCAAAATTAGTTATCTGAGTTTATTGTTGTGGACTGGTCGTTGTTTGTGTTTACAATAATTTTATTTCGTTTAAAATGACGAAATGGTGGAATTGGTTGCTTGGGTTCGCGTTATTCTGTCTATTATTTGTCGCTATACCCATTACACTTTCTCGGGAAAAATCTGTGGAAGAATTGAAGCCAATGTTCGATGATTACATAGCAAAGTTTAATAAAAGTTACCCAAATCCCGATGAATACACGGCGAGACTTCAACATTTCGTGGTGAGTTCCTTTTTTGAATAAGTTTGTTTTTTAAGTCTTGACAGTTGCAGTGGGAAGTTGTGTCAAAAGTTTGCATTTCCTAAAAAACTTTTCCTTTTACAAGTCATAAACTTTATCTTTTTGTTTGTTTTTTACTGTATCAGAAAGACTATTACTACATATTTATCTCAATGCATAACAAGGGCAAGCTTCAATTAATCACTGTGGAGGTATAAAATTTAATATTGTAATGTAATAAGTGTTTTTATTGAGCAATTGTAGGTTCTTAGACAGTAAACAGGTTTATTGATACTCTAGTTTTAATAAAAACTAAATAGGTATTCATTTTTGGATTCTTATAATTATTAATCAATTAAGAATGCCTCCCACTAATAATTAATTGTCTTGAACTACTGTGTTACTGTGAAGTAACATAACATGAGTTATCCAAACCCATTATTGAGTTATTAATAAAAAAGATATCATAACATGATAAGTACATCACTCATATTTTTGATAATAGTGTACACATTTACAGTAATAGCATTCATTACCTACTTAATATGTGAAGAAAAACAGTGTTTCTTTAGTTTTAGTAAATTATAGTACCTATTTAAATAACAGTTTGATTAAAATCAACATTTATTTGATTTAATTGTTCACAATTAACCAAAATGGGAAGCTTTAAGATACTAGAGTTATCTAAACTATAAAATAATTTAATATAAGTAGTGTTGTTGGTTGTGAGAGACAGGAATACTTTTAGTAGAAGATGTGTAATACAACTTTTTCAGACTATGCAAAAGACAAAAAAAAAACCATTTGAAGGAAACTCCAGATTCTTCACAAAAATTTTCTAAGCTTCATCAATCACTCAATCCATACAAACCTCATAAAAAACCTCTTTTCCAGGCATCAGTACGAGAAATAGAGCTGCTAAATGCTGGTTCACAAGGACCAGACAATATCAAAGCCAAATATGGTCTGACAAAACTATCCGACATGTCCAAGACTGAATTCAAGGAGTTACACCTATCAGATGAAAGACTTCCGAAGCCTGCAGGTGCTTACAGCAGACGGAGGAACCGGACTGATAGGGCAGCAATGAATGCTGACGATGGAGACAAGGACAGGAATTGGTCGGGTGAACCTCATGATAATATTTATGTTAGCATCAGGAAGAAGCGGGCAGTGTTGCCATTGCAGGTTGATTGGTAAGTCTGTATCTAGTTAATAAATTAACGAATACCTACTTCCCACTAAAATGCCAAACTTTTAGGTTCAAGCTTCTATGATAGCCCAGTAGCCCAGTGGTAGCCCTCTAGCCCCAACAACTGGCTAATGATGAGTCTAGTACTTCTGTCTCGTAAGGACACAAAGAGTATGAGATTAGCTCATGCCATGCATATAATTTTGCCGATCAGCAAGTTTTCTCAGTTCCTCTAGACAGGGGAGCCAGGTAGGGTCATATATTCTCATAATACAATATTCTCATAATACATTGTGCACTGTTACTAAGGTGCAAAAGTGGTGGTATTTGGGGGCCCACTCAATGTCCGGGTCGGCAGGTCATCCCAACAAGGCAACAGGCATGGGGCCTCAGGGGGTTTTAAACTAATATATTTAGTTCTATTTAAGAAGAAAGTGCACCATAATTCAAAAAGACAGGAGCCGAATTATCAGTTTTATATTGCGCAATATTCTGCTTCTCTGGGTAAAACTACAGACTTATTAAATATCGTTAATAATTAAGTACCTACCTACCTACCCTTGATTGCATCGTGTCAATAAACTACAAATGCATAATCGAATAGTACAAGTATAATAATGAGATAAAAAGTCATCGCTCTGTGTTTTTTAAGTGGCTGTGTGTAGGTAGGTATATCTACAGTTTATTTTCCCAACAATTTATTTTCCCCGAAAGGTAGATTTATAGATAGTAAACCTAGATTTCGCTAGCTATGTTCGAATTCCATGTAATAGGGGGTGAGCCTATTGTCATAAAACGTGCACAGATCCAGACCCCTGCTAATCTACACTACCTGAGTGGGGGATAAATATATAAACATAAATACACTATATAATTATATACGCATAGTTGAGAGGAAAGATAATGCTCTTTTACACGAATTTTAAATAGAGATTAATTAGTTCAGTGCATCTTTTTCTTTCCATTTCATTATGAAAAGGACAGAAGATACATCTTAGTTTAGTCCTGTCAAATTAATCAGGGCCTGACGTAAATTGACGTAATTTTAGTAGGCAAGTTTTGAATCGACAGGACTAAACTAAAATGTGACAGGACTAAACTAATAACTAAAATTCATCTTCTGTCCTTTTCTTAATGAAATAGAAAAAAAAAGATGCACTCAGCGGTTAAGTTTAGTTTAGTTTGTGAACAACAGAATCGGCACCATTATCTCTAAAAATAAAACAACCATGACTCAATGAAACATACATCCAAGTAGGTACCTTCTTTGTTTCGTGTTTTCGTCAATCGGCGGGGTAACGAAGGTTAATCACTGCACTGACTAGTTTAATTTTTTGTAGAAAAACCGGTTTCATATCTAGTGTATTCTATGGTCAGTTTGCTACAGATTTTGTTGATCATTTCGTAGAAAGATGTAGGGTTATGATTTTTGTGGGTCAACGTTACTTCTCAAACTCAAAGCATTTATTTCAATTAAACCATTTACAGGCATTTGAATTATCATGGAGTCGGTCAGTCAGAAATATGAAGCTAGTTGCCCATTCCAAAGCGTGGTAGGTACCTATGGACAAGAACGGGCAAGAAACTCCACGGACTCCTTTTAGGGCAGGGGTGTGCAAACTGTTTTTCATTAGGGACCGGAAAAGCATTCAGGGGTTCAAAATTAAAAAAAAAAACATTTTGGTTTAAGGTGGATCCCTAGATGATCTCACTGCCATTTTGCCGCTAGATGGCGACACATCCACAATTTCGAACATTTTCAATTTTTACACCTAACATAGAAATTTTTAATAAACAACTTTATTCTATGCGAAACCTAGGGCATTAACTTGATTTTTTACGATCATCACTGTGCTTGTTAACTGGTATCATACAAAGATTAGAACGTAATAATGATTTAGCCGCATGAATTTACTCTTTACACACACATGCAAAGTAAATAGTAGTAACTTCCGACTCCACTAGATGTCGTTTTATTCAAACATGGTTGGAAATTAAAATGTCCAGATGGCGTTAATTTAAAGAAAGAGGACCAAATTATTTATAAGATGAATATCCTTACATTATAGCAAAAACTGAAAACAAATATTAATTTACTAATTAAGCATACTTTAAATTACTAGAGGATTGTTATGTTCCAATCTATTTCTTAATAATATAATTATTGGGATATGCTTACTTTTGTTTCTAGGCTCGATATCAGATACCTTTTCACCATAACAAATTATTCAGATAAATTATTTTGGGTAATAAAGGTATATTGTACCTATATAGGTTGTTGTAATGTGACTGAACCTAAATAGTACCTAACGTGTAAATGAATTGTGACCTCTACTAAATAAATAAAAGATTATGTATTCAATTGTAAAGCGTTTTATTGTATCTTACTATACATTAATAATATTTATCTATGGTTAATATTTTCATACAAATATCGTTTTATTTACTCTCACTGCATTTACCTAAATATTTTCTGGTTGGATTCGAACCATCGACTCGTACCACCACACAAAGATAACATACTTTTTTCAATATTTTGATATTTACAATTATGATTCTGAATTTAGTATTAGAAAGAATTATGTACGTAGATTACAATTTATGTAACATCACACGTAAGTGTAAGTATCTTACACAACAACACACAAGTGGTTACTAGCTAACCATAACATTTATGTTTCAAGAATACCCACTTATTATACAACTTTGAACAATAAATATTCTTTTACAATTGAATTGTTTGGCTGGTACCTAAATACATGAGTGAAACATATGTACACTGAAAAATCTTATAAACTAACAAATAACATAAACTATACATCGCTACGTACAAAAATAGCATAATAATTAGTCTATAATGTTCCCACTGCTGAGACTCAGGCCTCCTCTGAACAGTGGTGATGAAATAATTTACACAAAGCAAAGTGTCGGCTTGGATTCGAACCATCGACTCGTACCACCATACAAAGATACATAAAAAATACTATAATAAAATATCTTCTCTTCTACACGCTACTTTTTGCTGCGCCGCCGTCGCCGCGCAGTATCAATCTTCTACTTGTCATTTTTTACCTCCATTTATATCATTTCCGTGCGATCTGAATCAATTGCTGGGAGACACAGTTTTCGCTGCAACAAATGAATTTACACAGTTTTGTTAGACTATTCTTACTGAACCCACACCTCAGAAACCTGAGGAATAAGTTAGGCAATGAGTAAGACTTATATTTTTCATACCTTTTAATTCCTTGATGTCTACACATTTAGCATTTTTCTCAACTCGTCTCAAAATAATTTCCGGCAGTACACATGTTTTGAAAAACGTTACCAACTTCGGCATCATAGCGTTGATAAATTCCTCATCCCGGTTAACTTCTATGACAGTCAATGGTTGGGTGACAGATGTAAAGCAAATGAAGTAACATTTACTCATTTTGGTAATTCGCAATTGACCCTGGACCTAGAATCAAAATAATAATAGCTGAGAAACAATCCAAGAAATACATTATATTTATACATACATGAACCAAGAAATAATGATCTTTGTTACTTACTTGATAATAATAATTATGCTTTTTGTTCATAACTAAAACATCATTTTCCAAATGAATAGGAAAATTTCTATTTTCTGATGCTTCTCTAATATTTTGAGATTTCCTTTTCAAGGAGGGAAAACATTTTATTTCTACAATATTATTTTCTGCTTCTATAATACCTGTAAAAAAGAACAGTTTTTAGGCCCACTGAACCAAATTAAAAAATCCACGCGACACACAAAATCCAAGGGGGCGGAATCACAGGCAAAAGCTAGTTATTTGTATATTTTTATTATTGAATAATCTTACCATCAGGGCTAGCTGCTAAGAATCCAAAGTCTTCATCCATAAATAGACCTGATGGCCTGACAATTTTGCCATATTGTTGCATAAACATGCTCTTTGCAACATGTTCATTTTGTTGTCCATACATCATATCTTTAGTACAAATATTATTTTTGTAGAGAATGCATTTCACATGATTGTGACATGGTGTGGCATTACGACGTTTGCAAACCTAAAATGAACAAAGTGACAATCATAATTCTTGTACTGGCTTGAGCTGTGGCTTCTTAGAAAGTAAGAAACAATAAGAGGATGGCTGATATCTTACCATTCCAAACTGACTTGCTGTGAGACGGTCAGATCTGTATGAGAGATACTTTTCATTATCATGTTGACCCACAGTCTGGTTTTCAATTAGTACTATTTTTTGTGTATCTTCTTGGAATTTAAGCAATCTCAATTCACAGAGCCGTTTTAATTCTACCTCATTAATGTCGACAGGGACACTTGCTTCTGGGCCATAGTCCTTATCAGGTTGAGTTTTAGTCTTTTCAGTAAAAAGCCGTTTTCGAGTCATTTTCTGTTGGCGCAATCTACTTCTCTGTTTTTGATGGACATATTTTTTAAAATATTATCCAGGGCTCTGTGTTGTCTTCTTTTTCCATGCAGTTTGATGCCATTTATGTCCTACAGAATGAGACAATCCTGAAAAACCAAATCATAGTCACATACATGTCTGTTTGCAACCTAAGCTTTCATTGATGACCATTGAAAGTTCTATAAGTTGAGAAAAACCTCTTATATTATGAAGAGAAGAAGTCATAGATCATGGGGGTTGCTAGAGATTTCATATATTGTTTTAAAATATCTATAAAAAAACTTATTTACCTGCTACATGAACACGCCGCTGATAAGAGCCTCCTTTTCCAAGACTGAGTCGTTTTCCACAGTTAAATTTATTAATGACACTCATAAAATTCTCTGCAACGTTTGTTGTCTCGTTAGACAACCGTCCAGCTTTCAAAGCAATTTTTTCATTTGCAGCATAAATAAGAGCCCAGACCTCTGGTGCTGTATTTCTTAGGATTTCTACTTGGTTGTCTTGCTGTTTATTCTCGTCAGGTGGTAATTGCTTCACTGAACAGTAATATTCCTTACATTTTTCATGCTGTCCAAATACATGAAGTGGACTATTCCTTAAATCATCAGCCATTGAACCTGGCTGACTGCTATTGTGAACAATAATCTTTCGCGCTACTAGTGTCAATTTCATCAATTTAGGCCTCAAAATATTTCGTCCATACAGAGGGAGTTTCGTATTACCTAAAATCTTAAATAAAATATAAATATTAAAACATAGGAAGAGAAAAAATCTTTTTTGAAAAAAATACAACCGACTTCTAAAAACAACAAAAAACTTTGAAAATGCCAATAAAATTTGAGGTTTTCCCTCAATTTCCCTGGGATTCCATTATCAGGTCCTCATTTGTGACAAAAAACTTTGACAAAGAATTTTGAAAATCGGTCGACAATTGGCTGACAAATCGGTGGACAAACAGTCGAGTTGATAACCTCCTACTTTTTGGAAATCGGTTGAAAAAGAGAGGAACATTTATTTTACAGTAGCTAAATCCTGCTTTATTGGCAAACCAACGGCAAACGAAGACATTAGGTACATCACGGGCCAACGAGTATCAAATACACTCATAGGTACATTCACGTAAATCTGATTCGAAATCTTATGGGAATCTGATTTACTCACTAAAAATCATTAGAAGAATTGCCATGATGTCTTTTCAATGTTGCTTGCACTTTTTTCCGTGATTTTCGCGGCCCTGAATACATAATAATATGTCGTATATAGGCAAGTTTATTAGTCGGATTCAACTTAGGCAGAGTTGCAATTCAATCTGTAATCAAAAAGTATAATTAAACACAACAGCAAAAGTATCGTAATTATGAAATGCTTCAAGAAATTTGTATTAGTCAGAAATAACACCACCATTTGTCACCATCAATCAAGCTGTCAAGCTGTGTGAAAATTTGCAAAACAACTGACAGAACATGAGAACAGACGAAATAGAGATGTCAATCTGAGATCGATTGAGCAAAGAATCGATTTTTTGGAACAAATAAAAACGTTTTTTCAAATCGATATCTAGTACTGAATCGATACAGGGAATCGATATTTCACCCTAGAACATCAGTTTTTTGTTTGTTTGAATTGTTAAGAATTGTGGTGGCGGGAAAATTACGAAGCATATCCAGTGCAAATCCTTTTGCGTAAAAATACGGATTTTTTACATTGCGAATTTCATCGAAAACGAATGATTGATTTTTGGAAAATCATTTCTTTATTTGTGAATCGATTTTTCATATTCCCTTTCGAATCAATTCAGTAACGGATCTTTTTCAGAGAGTTTTTTTTTTGTTCCTTTCGTCCCTCTGGGACAGGCAAAGTGAGTTTTTAGAGAGAATTGACGTCCCTATTAGGGGGAAATATTTGAAATTTAGAGTAGGTAGGTATGTGATGTGATGACAATCAACGAGTGTTACTAACGTTTGATTTTGTATTTCCTCTTCTAAATCTTACACTTTTTTAAGTTCTAAGGGTAATTACTATTATAATATAACTCTGTATCACCTTCAAGCAGAAAAGCATCCTTTGTACATAAAAATAACACTTACCGTCAATAAAACACAAAAACACTTCACTTTTAAATAAAAACTCTTTCACGGATGGCACTCGTATGAATGGTTCTCAGTAGTAGCCCCAGTCACCAATTCTAAACCTGAATGGTGCTTACTACTTACTTAGCTGTTCAGACGAGCGAAATTGGAACTACAGCTACCATTTTGAGAACGTCATTTCACTGACAGTTAAAAACCCCGAAACCATAAATGAATGATGTACAGCAGTGGTGGCTCTCACTTGTAAGTCAGAGCCACCACTGCTGTACCTATATCATTAATCGTTTTAAATATCAGCACATCCTACAACTTACTACTAAAATACTGCCCTATGTTTTATTTCCCCTTTTTCTTGGTAAACTTCTTAGATGGCAAGACCAATTTATCTCGACGCACTTTGACTTGTGCTAATAATACTAAAATGTGCAATTGTTATGAAAAATCAATGTGGTTTGTCTGTGTATTCACTTATCTTGATGGTTTCACGTAAATTAAATATGATTCAATCAATAGATGTAAGTAGTACCTACGTGTCACCATTGCGTAGGTAGGTAGGATATTAGAAAAAAAAAAGGTAAATTTGCCTACACTGATCGCCTGATTTAGGTATACCCTAAGTTTACATGAACTTCTATTCTCTGATTTTATTCAACCCAAACCAATGAATTAGTACCTAACTGTGTCATAAAATGTATTATCAGTACCTACTTACATACAGTAGAAAGATTTTTAAATCTTTAGGTACTTTATATAAAGTAGATATTACAATAATTACATTAGTATTGTATCTGTGTGAACCAAATGCAGATCGCAGATATTTTTTTTCACTTTCTAGCATTCTTTCTCATTCCCTAATAAAAAACATTTTATCAATCATAAAATGTAAAACCCGCGGGCAAACCCGCGCGCCGGCGCTAACTTTCTAGAAACACAATTTTGGAAACGATTCGCAAGTTGTCAAGACTCACTGGAGCAATTTGGCAACAATGCGGGGTGCGTATGAATGGCATCGTCGCATCGCTGCGTTACCTACCTACTCGACGTGTAACCTTGGGGCTTGTTCGAATTTTCGAACGCCATCTATTATAAATATTTACCGAACTTAAACTCGTAAGACAACAGCAAATAACTCTTTCTCGGTGGTTCTTTAAATTTCTGTTAGATGGCGCGATTCAGGTCACTCACACATGTAAAGATTTTTCGTTTTTTATTGGGTCTAATTCTCCTAGAAATACTGTTTTTTTTATAAAATTTTGGCGTTATGCGAACATAATACATTATAAAGTCTCATTATACTTGCTTTTATTCTGCAGAAACAGTTTATTTACGGAGATTACAACACCTCAAAAATGTATGGCGAGGCCTGTCTATGCATCCACCTTAAGTTGCAATAATTTATCGTAAGAATATATAATATAATATATAGTATCGTCTACTATCTTCGAAGGCTAAAATATAACACACACCGTAAACATAATCAGAACCGCACCAGAGCAGTTTTTTTTAATGAACATTTATAAAAGTAAAACTTACTCTGTGGTAAGCAATAATAAGTGATCAAACGAACTTACCTGTTGTGAAGTTCGATCATTATTATACGAAGGGCTTCGTTCGAAGATATAAAATTTACAATGCAGCTTCTTCTCGCTAGTCGGCAACCAATCGCTTATTTAGAGCTGAAAGCAAAAACTAAACGGACATGTGTAGCTACCTCCGCTCTATACGTCATCTGTCATTATTTTAGAGTAAGAAGAGAATCTCAATTTTTCTGGGGTAGGGTAGGGAGGGTTCCCTATATCTTCGAACGAAGCCCTTCGTATAATAATGATCGAACTTCACAACAGGTAAGTTCGTTTGATCACTTATTATACTTTAGGCTTCGTTCTCGATATAAAATTTACAATGCAGATGTTAAGAGTATATGAGGAAAATTGAGGTTCCAAATATGAAATTATAAATATCTAGTATTTCAATATCAAATAAAATATTTTAGGTTTTAGAAACAAATGATATAGGTAATAAAATGGCAATACCTAATAGATAAACAGTCTCGTTCATCTTATTATAGGACACACTGTCCAATTTCTAAACAATTTTTAATAAAATTACCCTAATATATAAACAATCAAATTATTCATCATATTACTGCACCTCTTGTCTAATTTAGTTTCATATTTATTATGTAACATAATAAATAAAGGTAACATTCATAATACTTAATCAAGTATTTTGTTCAGCATTAAGCACAGCATGAGCAAATTTCACTTGAATTATTGACAATATTGACCTAAAAAATCTAGCGCTGCTATAGTACATCTAATGATACTCCCTTAGCGTTAGTAGTGAATGTACTATGTCCTGAAAAAATACTAATATCTATTCGGCAAACAGATAGTATGTTTTATCCATCTATGATGGTAGAGGCAGAAACTGGTTTGTGGGGCTTTAATGAAAGTATCATGTGAGTACTACTTCCCCTAATGCTCTGAGTAAGTACAATTAATTTTATCATGTAATGTACTAGCTGTACAATTTTTTAATTTTTTTTATTTTATTTTAAAGGTAAAAAGAGAGGTTCAGTCAGTTGGCTGCAACCGGGACCAGATGTTTTAATAGCATCTGTAATGGAAATGTGTAAACCTGTATGATTTACTATGTTGTTAGGTATTTTAATAAGAGATAAAGTCTGTGCTCTTTGGGCTGTACTTAGTGTTAGTAGTATCCAATACCCACAAATACCAATAGGTACATCTTTTAATTTTTTTTTTTTTTTTTTTAAGAATCATTTGGAGTCATACCTTTACTTGGGGTTTCTAACTATTTTGTTACTGGGACCAATGTAGTTTGATTTTATAGAAACCTCTTGAAGCGGTCTTTTAAGTCTATTATTATAGCAAGAGCTGACTTATGTAAATTTAAAGACCCATAATTTCCTTAATTTGAATTGCTTGATACATAATAATTAGTAGGTATAGATGGTGTAAATGGATCTATAAGTACTTTATTTTTGACAATAGACCCACCATATATATTTTATTGGCAAAATTGTATTGTTTCAAGTTATTATTTGAAAGTCAATTTAACATAACATCTATTGCTGATGGGGGGATGGCTCGTCTTAGCCATGCCTTCCTGATAATATCCCGACCATTAGTGTAAGGTGGAGGTGTGTAGGTGATTCTCTCAGGCTTATGACGGCCAGTATGGCATAACCGTGCCGGTCGTTTTATAATTCTAAATTTTTGTAAACGTCTTAATAATAAACGAAATGGACATAAAAAAGACGTAACTAAGTAGTTCGACCAAGACGCGGTAAAAGCATCTATATTTGATGCATCTCGGCCGGTTTCCAGAAAATGTTGAGATTAACATTTTTCATTACCTAATTCTTGAAGCAAAAAGTCAATATGAGGTTGACCAAACTGAGTCACAATATACTTGAATGTGGAGGTATTTCGTTCCCACTTTATGTCAGCATTGGCTGTCCTATGTGATTCTTTATCTGCTTCATTTTTATCCCTCGATTTTTTGGAAGACGCAAATAGTCAAAATGAGTATATCTTCACACCACTGCCATAAAATTAAACGTTTATATATGCTTCTGGCAAAGTGATTTAAATGTGGGTACTGAATACCTCCCATTTGGTTAATATATGATATGGCTTATCAACATGTAAGTAACAATATAAATGTGAATGTTGTTTACTTTTACCAAACATTTTTAAAGGCTAAAAATAATGAGTAATTCTATATACCTAATTTATGTGACAGGTACTCATAATTTTCAGTTTCTTTCCAGAACCCATGAACTCTATGGTCATTACAAACAGCCCCCCCCCCCACTTCTTAATGCAACAGTAAATATTTCCAAATCATATTTGAAGTATGCTATACTTTTGTGTAAACTATTGATATTATCAGCCCACTGCTGTAGGTCTGGGTGAATGATAATCTTTATACCATAATTGCATAAATGCCTTTGCTTTAAATTAAACCATTATATTTATGGTTATGTGGTATATTTAAATGATCTAATAGTTTTATGTGAAATCAAACATAATATTATATGTACTTGCCAGCCATGTGGCAGTTAATGTTCCTATTAACAGAGCAACGTCTCTAATACTACAACTAGGTATCTTTTTTCAAATTAATATTTTTCAAACCTAAAAATTGACAGGAGTCATGATGGTCTAATTATACTTTTTAACTCATCCAAAACATTTGAATATAGCAATTGTTTCATTAACATTGTTCAAACATGTTTTATAATCAGAACCAATGCAAGTGGTCACCAACAAGTGGGCACCAACAAGTGGACATCAAAATATTGTGCAAACTTGAGATTTCTAGATTTTTAAATTATGTTACCAGTGCTCTCATAACTTTAAGAGAATGCATAATGTGCAGAACATAAGACATCTGGGAATTCATTAAATTCGTATAGTAATAATGTATCATACTGAAACCATTAATGCTGGTTTACCAATAAATATAAATCTTTTAAATCAATAAATTCTCCTGGACAAATTAGGGCAACTGCAATTCTGTGTGTTAACAAATTTGTTAAGAGGCTTAAGGTTTAGAATAAATCCTTTGCTACTGTTTGGTTTTTAAATCAAAAACACTTAAGGTATAAATTGGCCTTTACATGCTGTGGAAAAAGAAATTGCACCATAAGTCCAGCAAATTATTAATGGCTGTATGCATATCAGAATCATTTAAAAGTATCATTTTATAATGACTGTTCAGATTGTGAAACTGATGGTGTGTCAGTAAAAGGTATTGAGTATCCATTGACATGATTCAATATTGAAACACTGTCACAGATGCATGGCCAATAAGGTAAGAAATTATTTAATTTTCCAGCATGACTAACCTCTAGTATCAAGCACGAGCCTCGTCCTGTGGTGGTGGGGTTTTGGGCTTTCTCACAGCGTGCTGTGACTGGTACTGGTTGTATTGTTGTTCTGGTTGATATTTCCATGCTTGATATGAGAACTGTGGTTTCTTGTATCCCAGCCTCAGATTTGTCCTCTGTTAATTGTAACGAGGTAGACCACTCAAGTTTCCCTGACGGGTTGTGGTAAAAGTAATTGGCTTTTTAAAGATTGGCCTGTTCTTTGGCAAGCTATTAAGACTCTCTATAGTGTCAGATAGGTTGTTACCATAAAGGTAAGATAGGATATTAGTGTTATTACCATATCATGTCTTTCTGCATCTTTGACAATATCTTAGCATTTTTTGCCCAGGAATTTTGAATTTTAAGTCTGTTAACATCCTTCCAGCATAACTGAGCAGGGAGACCTGTATTAAGTCTATCATTATTGTTATTGATTAACATTGATAATGCACCAACTGAATGGGTAAGTTCTTCCTTCAAAGTGGTATTCCAAATACGGGCTAAGTCCTTGTTTATTTCTATTTTATATGCATATTAATGCATCAAATCCCATAGTGCTAGCAGCACTTCCAAGGATGGAATAAATGTAGGCTCAGTGTCTAACACAGGTGCTGGGTCAGGCTCAGGTAGAGCATCAGTTACAGTCATGGCTGTATTAGTGTTACTTATCAGAGTTTGCGGTAAATGGAACCGGTGGTTTGACACAGTCATCATGTAGTTCAATAACTACTAACACTACCCACTGACCCTTCTTTTGGTTCATGACTTTTGCAGTCTGCAAAAAGATCCCGATAATGTACCATAATAAACTTACTTAAGCTTAGCTTCTCGGACTACACCCTATAAAATAGGTAAATGATAAAACTCGTGCGTTTATCTCGTAAACACCCCGAATTATTTGTTCGCGTCAATGCATCTCGTACATTACCCGCGTAGTACGATTAATATCGTTTAGAAGCCATGTGAAACACGTTTTACTGTATAAAACAATGATAGAACTCGTGCGTTTATCTCGTAAACGCCCCGAATTATTTGTTCGCGTCAATGCATCTCGTACATTACCCGCGTAGTACGATAAATATCGTTTAGAAGCCATGTGAAACAAGTTTTACTGTGTAAAACAATGATAGAACTCGTGCGTTTATCTCGTAAACGCCCCGAATTATTTGTTCGCGTCAATGCATCTCGTACATTACCCGCGTGTTACAATAAATATCGTATAGCTATTGTTTTAACAGGTGAAGCAAAAATGTACGACTGATGAATCGGTGTTGTACCGGTGTCGTTTCATCTTCTTTTGTAATCTTCGGTTTTTTTTTTTTTTTTTTAAAGATAATATTCTTTTCCCAGTTTTCGTTTCGGCATGTTATCGTATGCCCACTTTAAACACCTTTAAACTACTTTTAAACACTTTAAATTAAATATTATTTGGGAATCACAACGTACTGGTTGCCGCGCAAACGTAAAGAATGACAGATGACGTATAGAGCGGAGGTAGCTACACATGTCCGTTTAGTTTTTGCTTTCAGCTCTAAATAAGCGATTGGTTGCCGACTAGCGAGAAGAAGCTGCATTGTAAATTTTATATCGAGAACGAAGCCTAAAGTATAATAATAAGTATAAATCGAGTAAAATAACAATATTAAATGGTTGACGTCACGTGTTTGTATCTGTGGTATTTTAAGCTGTTGGGTGACGAAAGGACAACTTTAATACTAACAATTTGTTTTTTTAATTATTATTTTAATTTGATATTATTATTCTAATGAAATAATAGGACATTTAAATACGTATCTACAGTTAATAACTTGAGATTTTTATCTGTAAAACTGTAGCAAAACGTTTTTTTTTTTGGACAAAATTGTGTGTTTTTAATTGTAATTTTATTGGGTAATTTACTAATTAAGTAGTTAAGAACGTACCTACTGCACTGGACGCACCAGTTAAAAAAAGGTTCGTAAAGGCTTGTGAACTAGTATTTTATCTAATGATACATGTTATAAATCCATCGCCCACGTATTAAGAACAGGTTTCTGTCAAATGGTTGTTCATAGTTCATATTCCTTAGCTAACATTTATTAAACATTATGTAATCGTGAAGGTGAAGGTGAAAATCTTAAATAAATACTTTATGTATTTGATTGTTTATTTTAAAGAAATTGTAAGTAACACAAGCTGAAATTGAATTCATGGGTATCCTCTTAAGGGGTCACTGTACTCATCATTATGAACAACATTCACTATGGGACCAACTCTGAAATTGCGAAAAAAAAACAGCTGTTCCCTACATTTTGACGAGATATACTAACATAAATGTAGGGAAAAGATTTTTTTTCGCGATTTCATGTTTTGTCCCGTAGTAAAAGTTGTTTCACCCTGTATAATTAATATTATCTTAATTTAAAAGATACTATGGATAGTCAGCCCAAAAGTTTGATAACCAGTCTTATCAATAGGTATTGTGTTACCCAATAACTGGGTTGTGGAGGTCATATAGGCAGTCGCTCCTAGTAAAATACTGGGTATTCAGCTGCATTCGGTTAGATTGGAAGCCAACCCCAACATAGGTATTTGGGAAAAGTCTAGGCAGATGATGAATAAGCCATAATTGAATATAGTGCAATAAAAGTTTCTCAAAGAGTTTTCGTATTGTGTAACATAATGTTTCGACCATCTATGCCTACTTATGGGCCTAATACTAGGTCTGGCTCAAAGCTGTATGCTTGTCTAATAATTCTGTAAAATGATATATTTTAGGCTATTGTAGTTAAAATATGAGCTGCTAATGAAACTCTTTGGTATAAAACCATACCGGCCACGCATACGAACTTGCTATAAATAAAAAAATTGATATAAATTGTGAACATAATTTCGCTTGCAACAACAAATTATACTAAGTATTTTTTACCAACGTTTTTTAAAGTATTTTTTTTACCAGAAAATTGATGCTAAAATTTTTTTGTGACATTCCAGGAGGATACAAGGAGTGATCGGTCCGGTACAAGACCAGGGTGTTTGTGGAGCATGCTGGGCGTTCAGCACCGTTGGCACCATCGAAGCTATGTCTGCCATCAAGACTGGCAAGCTTGACAAACTTAGTGTGCAGGTAGGTCTTGATAAAAACAAATCAACGGACTGAGTGCCATTTTCACCAATGATACTGAACGCCATCTGGTGAGGTATTATGAAGTACTAATGCCACCATTTTCCAGTGTGAGAGGGAGAGACAGAGCTATACAAGGTCGATAGCACCATCCCGTTTTCACAGTGGAATTATGATAGTATTAATCCTTACTTCCTACTAATATTATAAATGCGAAAGTAACTCTGTTTGTCTGTCTGTCGCGCTTTCACGCCAAAACTACTGAACCGATTCAAAATGAAATTTGTTACACAGATAGTCTAGAGCCTGAGAAAGGACATAGGCTACTTTTTATCAACATACCACGCGGGCGGAAGCTAGTACCCAATCGCTTCGAAAGCGTTTCTTATTTCTACAACGACTTTCAACAGGATTGACATAAGCTTCTCGATAGCATAGGTTAGTCCTATACATTTTTGCCTTTTCCATCATCGTTATCGCTGATAGAATGTCACTTTGTCTAGGGCCTCAGGACATCTATACTGCGTTCATGAGCTGTCAGTGTACAGTGTCAATATTCCACAAAAATTATGACACTGGCTGCTCTTGAACGCATCGCGGTCAGTTTTATTGGTGAAATTCGCCCTAAGACGATAAGACAACTGGGTCCCTACTACTACCTACCTAGTAATAAATTAGATTGGTCGGTGCCAGTTGCCACATTCAATCCAGGAAATCACTTATTATCCTGTTATAGCTTGTAAATCGTCATCTTTTATGTCGTTTCGTCTATCACAATGCTGCTCAACCCCAGGCCCGCGGGCCAAGAACTGGCCCGCCAGCGTATTTGAATTTGCCCGCCAGCAGTCAGCGATTGTCTTTCTAGAACGGATTTCAAACCAGATCGAATAATATTATGGCCTTTTTGACCCATTTCCAATTCAATATGCAACGAAAAGTACTACCACAACCGTAGGCAAGTTTTATTTACAAAAGGGATTCACGAAGTCAAAATGGCCCATCTTCAAAATTGGTTGGGCACCCTTGGTCTATCGTGTGTATGATTCATTGATGAATAATGAAAATATCTGGACTTTGTCGGTCCTGTTTGTGTTGGCTTTTCTTCCTGAAGGTAAATAATTGGAAAGGAAATGTCGACTACAGCTAATAGATATTCTAGTAAAGAAAGAAATATTTTTTATTGTCATAGATACACCTAGGGACATAAATAACTAAACACTTCATTTTTTTTAAAATTTATGTATATAATTTGTATTTGAACCTTTTAAGTGTTTTTCTCGTACATATTATTAATATAATAAATAATTTATCATAATATTTTATTTAAAAAACTTCAAGAAAACATTACATCGATGTGGTCTTGATCCTTGAAATAGGACATCCTGTATCTAGGCTTAGACTAATTGCAAATTACAGTGATTAACTATTAATTAATACTTTTAGGAAGCAATAGACTGTGCTGGTCTTGGCAACAGTGGGTGCGCAGGCGGCGATATCTGTCTTCTCCTGGACTGGCTGACGATGACCGACGCGGTCATCGAGAAAGAGACAGAATACCCTCTCCGTCTCACCGATGGTGCTTGCAAGGCGAAGAAGAACAGTACTGGCGTTAAAGTGAAGTCTTTTACTTGTGACGAGTAAGTTTGAGCCTTATAACAAGCTGGATAAGGTAGAAAAATATAGATTTTGAACTTGAACTAGATTATAAGATGTATGAAGTCTCAGGTTTCATACAACTTTTAACCTTGTCCAGAAAGAAAAGAGCTCAAAATCCATGAATATGAACAGCGCCGGAGTTAATTTGAAGTCTTGCATGTGACAAGTAATTTTGAACCTTGTTGATAGAAGGATTTTGAGCTCTATTTTCATCTTAACATGGTGACTCGTGTCGTATAATATACCTCAATTTATTTTCAGATTCGTGGGTGCCGAAGATAAGATCCTGTCTGCGCTGGCGACGCACGGACCGGTCACGGTGGCAGTCAACGCGCTCACCTGGCAACACTACCTCGGAGGAGTCATACAGTTCCATTGCGGGTAAGATCATGGCAACATTGCCTTGTGGGTCGAGGAATGAAGTTCCTTCTCACGTAGGATTTAAAACAAAAACAAAATTTTCGCAGCCGCCATCTTGGATGATGTTTTGACATTTTGATTATGATATATATTATGACATTACATTTTTACCTCACTATCGGCTTTAGCACCCTCAAAAACCATGAAATCGATGCCCAAGATGAAAAATTTTAAAAATTCCTCCATCTTGGGATTTACATTTTGACCTTACTCTTGAAAACCATGAAAACGATACCCATGACGGAAAATTTAAAAAAAATCCGAGCCGCCATCTTGGATTTACATTTTGACCAAAAGTGACAAAGCATACTTACTCATACTTCTATAATAATAACTCGCATTGAGGAGGAGGGGCTCGTAAACTAAATGATCACAGTCGCACAGGTCAATTGAAGGTTAAGCCACGCTACGATAAACAATAAACAATTTCATTTCGATATTCCCACTGGATCGAGACTTATGCGGGTGAAACCGCGGGGCGCAGCTAGTAATATTATAAACTAGCTGCGCCCCGCGGTTTCACCCGCATAAGTCTCGATCCCCTTGGGAATATCGCGATAAAAATGTCCTATGTCCTATTCCTGGTCATGAAATCAAATGCGTTCAGCCGTTGTTGCGTGAAAGCGTAACAAACAAATGGATGGCAGATGAAGTCGCGAGCAACAGATAGTATAATAATTCTCGTTATGCCTTTCCTTCCAGAGGCTCTCCAATGGAACTGAACCACGCAGTGCAATTAGTTGGCTACGACTTATCAGCCGACGTACCGTACTACATTGCTAAAAACTCTTGGGGCAAAGACTTTGGCAATGGTGGCTACCTCAACCTGGCAATTGGTACTAATATCTGCGGGTTGGCAAACGAAGTTGCCACAGTTGATGTCAAGTAGTAAAATGTGGTGATAGTGAGACTTTTTTATTAAATAATAGACAATGTTGAGTGTTTGTGGTCTGTATGGTGGACGATAGATTGGTCTGAATGGAATTGCGTCATTATTTTGTACATAGTTTTGTGGCGGTATCTACATCGCCACATACGAACACCGCATCAAAAGACCTGACGTCAGACAGACGTCACATAAATCCTGCATCGCGCAATTAAAGTTTACCGTGCAGTGGACATATATACGAGAACCCAACATCAATCGTTGGGCAGTTACCCGCCAGACACAACACCCGTCTGGTCGGAGGATCCTCCCTTTTCTATGGAGTATGAGTGAACTTTACACCCTGTTCCTCATACCCCTAAAGTTTACTTGGAGTGTTGAAACCAAAACATTGTTTTGTACTTAGTCAACCACATTTCAGTGGTTTGACATTGACAGTGAGCTTTAATGTAGCACTTTGAACGATTTTCGTGGTGGTAATGATGTGCAGTTGCAGTTGCGTAACACACGATCAATCATAATCTGAATCAATATCCAATATAGCAATATCCTTCAAAATGATTCAGATGGCTGTACTCGATGTTTAGATTATTATACATTTCGATGTTATTATGTATACTTGTAATAATATTAGTGGATTTAATCATTATTGTACCCATGAGTTGTGCAGCTTCGGACATTCCAACTAGTTTGTAATTACCTTGATTTACGTAAAATATGTTAGTATTTTTTTAATATGTAAGTATTGTTGTTTTTTTTTTTTTTGTATAAATCGATTTTTATTTTATTATCTAGAAATTTAAAAACTTGTTTTTGTTAAAAAAGTTTAGAAAAAGTATTGCCTTTAATATCGCCGTAACCAAAAGGTTCCCAGGTATGGTCCAGTACAAAATAATATCATAATAACGGAAAGATCAAGCGACTTTCGGCTTCGTAAGGGTATTTATACAACCGTTACATTTAAAAAAATATATATTTTTGTTATTCTTAAAAAAATATACGATAGACAAAACGAGTAACTATGTATTTTTTCATAAGAGATTTAAACATATATGTAGCAGCTAAAGTAGATCTTAAAAAATATATCTCAATTGATAAAAAAATACTCGAACATATTTTTTATTAGGTTTACCATGAAAACTTGTTATATTTAATAAAATAAGTATAATAATGTGCCTAAGATATACAGGGTATTAGGATAGACACCGTTATCTTTGAAACTAGTGGTTTGGTGTCATTTATAATATACTATTTCTATGGAACCAACTTTGAAATCGCAAAAATAAATCAGTTGTTCCATTCATTTTGTCGATTTAAGTGAACACAAATGTATGGAACAGCTGTTTTTTTTTTCGCGATTTCAAGATTGGTCCCATAGACATAGTATATTATAGATGACACCAAACCACTAGTTTCAAGGATAACGGTGTCTACCCTAACACCCTGTATTACCGGACATTGTTGTTGTATTGCAATATTGTTGTACAAAATATATAAACTATTCAATAATAATAAGTGCCAAATAGCTATAGAATGAAGAATACTCAATATTACAATAGACAAAAAGAGAAAGACTAGGGGCCTGGTTACCATAGACTGTGCCATAGACGTATAGGCGATGAATACACAAATAACACACAAGGTTCAGTCTGCGCTGCCAATTCAACAAATTTTATGACTTTTTCAATAGTACTAGTAATTCTAAAACACAAAGTTGACTTCAATTTGGAAACAAGTATTTGAATAGACTTTAGGGTTTTTTTAAAATAAATGTTGCTTAAAGTTTAAATGTCAAAAATGTATGATTAAAAAGTCGCTAATCATTACTTAACTTTAACCAACGCTTATAAACAAGTAAAACAAAGCATCTAATAGACGATTTTTTTTAATAGCTCAGAACAGAACACTTAATCATTCACCTTTCAAACAAAACCAAAAAAAAACAAAATTGGTTAAGCCGTTTGGCAGCTACGACGGCGCAGACAGACACACAAATACACACGTTAAACTTATAACACCCCTCTTTTTCCGTCGGGGGTTAACAAAGAGGTAGTTGTCTTATTTTCTGTAACTAAAAGAGGTGTGTTGTAACTAAAAGAGGGTCAAATTATTTACATAATTATAAAGATCCAGTGATATACAATGTTGCTTAGAAAAATATAAGGTGATGGGTTCATAATTATGTTGTTTTCTTATTGTTACAAAAGCATAAAAAGGTTTTTCTTCAGCAAATGAATCAATACAGGGTGTTTTACGAAAAAACTTATTGCCATATTACAGTTTCAGAAATGTTTATCGTATTGCGTGGACATTTTTTATGACGAATTAGTTAATAAGCTAGTACCATTGTTTAGTACATTTATGTATGTATATTTTGCCTTATGTAACTTTGTTAATACATCTAGGTAGGTACCTACTGTAGAGCTCTGAAAAAAGTGCCTTAATACTTTAATAATTAAAAGGCTGTCTAAGATAAGTATTTTTTTTATTGTAAAACCTTCGCGACTTATGGCCACTCTACGCACAATGCGGATGCGCAATGTATCGTTACCGTGGCAAAACCCGCGTAGCTGCACTCCCCGTGTCGGGAGGGCGCGCTCGAGTATTTTAACATTCATTGCTGGTTTTTTTATTTAAGCTGTATTATTTACATAAATGGAGTGCTGTGTACAGAGATTGTAATTTTAAATTGAAATAAAGGAATAGTAACCGAATAAAATGAAAACTTTCCGGAGAAAATTTCCGGTAGAATATGATTCAAAATAAGGAGCTGAATGCCCCCCCCTGAATGTTAGTTTGCGGAGGGCTGTCCCTTACACCCTGTATAAACCGCCTAGTTAAGCTGACATCAGACATTTCACTGAGTGAATGTTCATTCGTGTTTCATTTCAAGTTCCCACGACACCGACAAAATGACATAGGAATTGAGTTCATTTGTTTATTTCATTTTATATTTCGATCATTGGGTAGGCGAGTGAAAGATGCCGAGTGATGAAATCCAACATCGTTGGATCGGTTCACTAATGTATTCATTTTTCCCTCGACTCATTTTGTGATCAGAAGTTTCACTTCGAGTGAAAGGTGAAGGATGAAGCCGAATGAAGTACGAAAATGAACATAAAGTGAAGCGTTTAATATCTGCTTTAACGTGGCAAACCTCTACTTGCACATTCTATGTAGTGTTGGACGATCGTAAGTTGACTGTCCACTGCTATAGTCTCCCCTCATAATACCTGGACTCTCGCGTAGTTACGCAAGTGAAACGCGTGCATTCCGGGTACGCGCGTGTCCTTACGCGCGTAAAACGCCTCATCAAATCTTGCACAGTAATTTTGTTAGCTATTAGATGATACCGTGTAGCATTTACTCTGTTGTTAACCTATGAACACAAGTTTAAAAAATACACAACTATGTAATGTAAAACCTAGTAGGAAAACTCTAATTCAACGTAAATTGTTGTATTTATTTATTTCCTTCTTATTATTTATGAGGAAAAGTTCAATTTTAAATGGTTTTATTGAAAATAATGATTATTAATTTAATGCTAAATTAAGTTGTAACGTTACTTACCGAAAATATTGTATGTGTATTGGAAATATGAATAATACCAGGTTTTGTCCTCGACTTCGCCCTCATGGATGTTGGATATTATCCCACGGGAACGTACTACCGGGATAAAAGGTATCCTATGTGTTAATCCAGGCTATAAACTATTTGTGTGCCAAATTTCAACTCAATCCGTTCAGACATTTTTGCGTGATTGAGTAACAAACACCTAAACATACAAATTTTCACATTAGTAGATGTGGTTATATATAATTTGTTCCCTTTGGTCAGTGCAGAAAACTTTATTAAAAAAATTAATACGTTGGGCAACTTTGATTATTTTTCTATTTATTTTATTTTATTTTTTACTAGCTTTTGCCCGCGGCTTCGCCCGCGTTGATGTCGAAAAATATCCGACGGGAACGTACAATCGGGATTAAAAAATAACCTATAGGTTAATCCAGGTTATAAACTATCTGTGTGCCAAATATCATCTAAATCCGCTCATCCGTGTTTGTGCAAGCCGGAACATACATACAAACAAACAGACCAAAAATTCTAAAAACTATATATTCAACATCAGACGCGAATATTCAATGTAATATTTGACTTCGTTACTATTTTATTTTACGTCGTCTGCGTAGAGTATAAATTCTTTTTTTCTAGATAATTATGAATTAGGTATTATAACAATAACAATAGACCTTTCTTCATGGCTAATTGTCCTCTACTACGTGTGATATTTGAGGAATACTGTAAATAAATACCTGCTGTAAAGGACCGGTATCTACCTAAATCCTTCACAGTATTTCTCTATATACGATGTTTTTCACTAATTCGGAAGCGGGCACTAAAACAACCAGGCTAGTTGGAGAGCTAACACGTGAGCAAGCCACATAAAATTGGCCGTGGGAGGAACAGTCTTGCCGCAAATCAACTCCAGCAAATTTTAGAGTTTGTCCCTGTGACTTATTAATAGTCATCGCGAAACAAACCTTGATTGGGAACTGCAATCTTTTAAATTCAAACGGAAGGTCATTTGGTATCAATGGTATAGGCGGCACGAATACTGTTACTCCTCTGGCAGATCCAGTTAGTATTTTCGCCTCAATAACATTGCGGCGGAGAGCTGTTACTTGGAGTCTAGTTCCATTGCACAATTTTGGAGGATGTAAATTTCGAAGTAACATGACAGGAGCACCTACACGCAACATAAGTCTGTGACACGGAAGACCCGGCGGATTAAGAGAGTTTAAAAATTCTACAGGATAATTAACCGACTCGTCCATATCGACCATGGTGTCAACAGAATTGTAAATCATTTCTTCGCCTTCGAATGTATTTATCAACATTTCGTTGATCGCAGCGGCTTGGTCGTTTTTGGGAGTCAAAATGGCTCTCTCGCATAACCACTCCATCGGTTTGCCTTTAATATTTTTAATATCAGGATAAATTTTATCTACAAGTCCCTCAACTGTTGATACCACAGTACATAATTCGTATGGTATTTGTATCAACCCATCTATTTGTGGAAAGTTTCCGTTTCCGATTTGAAGAAGAAGATCTGCAAATCTGCCGGCAGAAACTTCACCTCTGAGATGTACTCTCATGTTTCGAGTAAGTTTTAGAACTTTAATTGAAGGCCATAAGAAAGATCTTTTGATGCATGCTTTGATCTCATCTGCGCGCGTACCTTTAGGCACTACCGGTAAAGTCTGTCGAAAATCTCCTGCCAGCAACACCGTCATACCACCCATTATGTTTTTATTATTTTGTTTGTCCTGCAAACTCCTATTCAAGGCTTCAACTCCTCTTTTGTGCGCCATCGTTATTTCATCCCATACTATTAGTTTAGTATTTTTAAGCACTTCGGCAAGATTGCTTTGCTTTGGTATATTGCATAAGGGTGTCTCTACATTTGTAAGATTTAGAGGTAGTTTTAAGGCAGCGTGTGCAGTTCTACCTCCTTCTAATAATGTAGCAGCAATCGCAGACGACGCTACAGCTAAAGCTATGTCTCGAGTGCTTCTTACTTTTGCCAAGAGCAAGTTTAAAAGATAAGTCTTACCTGTGCCACCAGGGGCGTCCAGAAAGAAAAATTTTCCTTCACTTACTTCTACACTTGTCATGACTTGGTTATATACAGACGTTTGCTCGGCAGTCAACGATGGCGTATTATTATTTACAAAACTTTCCAAAGCTACTGTATCAAAATTAGTTTCTCTCATATACTCCCTATTACCGGCAACTTGTGGCTTGGTTGGTTTTGGCAAACCGTACATATCTATCGTTTTTCCACCTAATGTTAACACTGCTTCTTCAATATCAGATAGACATTCATTTAAAATTTGGTCTTTGAAATTCTCTACATTGTCTCCGATCTCTTTTTGCAGCCTGTGCTTAAAATCTTCAGACAAATAGTCTTTGAAGTCTTCCCAAAGAGCTATTGGGTCTGATATTTGACAAAAGACTAACATAATTGTGAACAGTTCTCGCATTTTTGCTGCTGACTGACAAAGCGCGGCCTCCTCCAACGTCGCATGCCAGTGTAGGTCATCTTCAAGCAAACCTAACATTTTGCAAGCAGCTTGGAAAGTAGGCCGCAACACACCATTCACAGTTTTTAGTGCTTCAAATGAAGTTGGGCCCCGCACTTCATGTAGCAGTAAACGCAGATGATAGCACTCCGTATTGTTGGGGTGAACAGTATAGACTCTACCTAAGGCGTGTTCCTTCATCACACCAGGCCAACCATCAACTGTTACTCCTCTTTTTCGTCTTACAAAATTACTCTTATTCCATATGTAATATGCGGGTACCTCAGAGTAAAGTAGAATTTTAGCAAAGTTATCTGATTGACATAGTTCGAAAAAAGCTAAAAGCGTCGTTTTTGGTGGATTAGCTATTTTGTCAGCGAGATTATTTGAGTTGAAGTAAACTCTCTGACCGTTTTCCAAATGAATTGCTAAATGAACAACTGTGGGGAAACGCTCATGTATGGAAAACCCAAGAATTCGCCACACTGCTTCTGAGCTACTTATGTACCTTCCGCTCTCATAAATCTTCACCTCATCTTTTTCATTTTCTAGTGCAAATGTAGCCTGGTCCGATCCTTTATTAACATACTTGCATACATATTTTATTGATTTCACAGAGTTGCAATACTCAACGTATATATGTGCGTTAAAAGTTTTTAATAGTACAGGGTTAAAAGGAACTACCCAACGGTTATCTAGATCCACACCATGAATATTAACGGTAAAACCGCCTTCGCTAGGGGATCGTCTCCGATACTGTGGATAGCCATCATCACCTGTTTGTGTTTCCCTCAATAGAGGTCGGGGATATCTTTTAGTGCAGCTCTTGTTCTTCATACAAGGAGATTTATGTTTAAAGCTTCCACAAGGGCCATGAATCATGTTCGACTTTACTATTTCGTAAAGTTTTTGGTCAAGTGCAGGGTCAGGTATTTCAGCGCAGATTACTTTGTCGATAGAGTCTGGCTTTATGCTACTTTTCAGCCATAGAACAATGCGGACATGTGGAAGACCACGTTTTTGCCACTCAATCGAATACATGTAGCAACGAATTTCTCCAAATATTTGTCCTTTAATCAATATATTAATCAGTTTTTTAACTTTTATATGAAACACTCGAGTAATTATATCGTGACGATCACAAGACTTTTGTCCAGGCTTCCGAGCAACTTTCTTTCTGTCTGTTGGTCTGAAAGTATGACGCAAAAACTACCGGATCGATTTTGTTCAAATTTTGCATAGATGTTCCCTATAAGTGTGGTCAGTCTGTAGGGTACTTATTATCACGCTATTTGCTTTTGCTATGAGTGATGAGCAGAATTGCATTCTGTTCGTATCCTAACTATCCTAATCTATTTATATCTATATTGATTCGCCCGGAGAAGGGGGTGGAGGGGGTTATCCGGGAGAGGGGCCCGTGGCAAAATAAAAACAGCCGCACTGGTCGATCGATCAGGTTAAGCTACGCTTGTCGTGGTTGGTCTATGGATGGGTGACCATCTTTAGATACAGAGACCCGTCCGTGCCTCGGAAAGTATGTTAAGCTGTTGGTCCCGGCTGTCATTCGTGGATCTTTGACAGTCGTTACGGGAAGTCAGAAGCCCGAAAGTCTGACAACCATTTTTACCAAGGGGTATCGTATTACCTAATAATTACTGTTGTGTGGTGTGTGTGTTGTTATATTTAGGTCGTGTTAGTTTCCAACCATAAGCCGAAATATTAGTGATTTTAAATTAAAAAATAAAGAACTTTAATTAAAAACAAAATTTCATCCCCCTTTTCACCCCCTTAAGGGTTGAAATTCTAACAACACCGTTGCGTTAGATAGTAGTGATTTTTCTTCGAAAATTAAGGATTTTCAACTTTATCCCCCGTTTTAACCCTTCGGGGGTAGAATGATCAAAAACGTTGAGATACGTATTGATTAATTTTCAATCGTCAGTCTAAAATCAAAATTTGAAGATCCTAACTTTAAAACTGACGGACTTTCATACAAACTTCCATCCCCTATTTTTCCCCTTTAGGGGTGGAATTCCCAAAAATCCTTTCTTAGTGGATACTTACTCTTCACAAAGAACACACCCTCCAAGTTTCATGTCTCTAGGACCAGCGGTTTGGGCTGTGTGTTGATATATCAACAGTCAGTCAGTCAGTCAGTCAGTCAGTTTCTCCTTTTATACATATAGATTTATTAAAACTTTATGCACAAGTAAAAAAAAAAAAACACTGTACAAAGGCAGACTTAATGCCTGAGGCATTTTCTACCAGTCAACCTTAGGGTGATGCAGAGACAAACATGGCAGGTGCAACATACGGGGTAGATAATTCGAAAAAGGATAAATAGTAATACATATATACTTAAATACATACATATAAACAGAATAAACTTTGTCAGGAGAAATAACGATAGGTGAAGGAGAAAACAAGCCCAGCTAATCAGCGCCGCATTGATTCTGCCAGCTTCTCACGAATATGTTCACGAGCCGCTACTTTGAAAGATAACCGACTCGCTGCCATCCTGATATTCAGCGGGAGCGCATTCCAAAGAAATACCGCCTGGACAAAGAAAGAAGAGTGAATAAAACCAGAGCGATGAGAAGGACATCGTAGAAGAAGATTGTTGGTGTGATGCCTCGTTGAGAGGTGAAACACGTGTCGATTTCTTACAGGGTTTTTCGGACTCTTGAAGAATAGTCAAGCGGAATAGGTTACTAAATATATCAACGTCTATTGTATTTTTGAACGATGAAGAGTATAAGAGAAGGTTCGACAATTTTAAGGTAAGATTCTTTCTTCTTTGCACTTACGAATGAGAACATGACAAAGAATCAACAGGCATACGTTTTTGTTTTGTTTTGTCACTATTATTTAACTAAAACATTCCCTTACGTGAAAAAAGTAAAAAAATTGAAATCAGATTTTTTTTGTCCGTCCGAATGCGACATCGTCGACAATTATTGATTTGAATGAAAATGATTTACTCGTACGTTTCAATGATACAAAGATACACCGAGAGTAAAACAAATTGAAAAATAATGTATATGCCAGTTAATTCTTTGACATTAGAGTTATGGGAGAAAAAAATTGAATAAAATTCAATTCATCGGCATCTTCTTAAGGCGTCATTGTACTCATCATTATGAACAACTTTCACTATGAAACCAAAATTTAAATCGCGAAAAAAAAATCTGCTGTTCCTGAGGATGCCCGGATGCCCATGAATTAATTTTCACCCCGTCTAAACGCATAATAATTTACTCATTTCAGGTATCTTTAAAGGATTCCCAGATTGAATAGGCTAGAAAACAACACAGTATTTGGTTTGACAAAGTTCTCTGATATGTCGAAACAGGAATTCGCCGATCGTATGTTGCTAAAACCCTTTATCACAACTTCGTGCCATCCCGGAGAGTGGAACTGTATGAACCCGGAGACAAATTAAGAACCATTTACTAAAAAAATATGTGAGGGCAACATACCACCTTCTTTTGATTGGTAAGTACCTAAAATATTGTACTTACCTATTTCTTTACTTCTAAAACATGTTTATTTTTACTTTTGTGGCGGCATCTACATCGCCACATGCGAACTACGCATCAAAGACCTGACATCACACAAAATCCTGACGGCACATAAAAATGCTGCATCGCGCAATAATTAGAGTTACCGCGCGATGGACATACTTATGTACAAGATCCCGACATCAATCGGTGGGCAGTTGCCCACCAGACACAACACCCAGATCTGGTCGGAGGATACTCCCTTTTCTATAGAGCAGGGGTTCCCAAAGAGTGGGCTTACTTAAATCGTCAAAAAACATAAGCTGATTTTTTTTTCACGATTTCAAGGTTGGTCCCATAGAAAAAGTTGTTCAAAAATATAAGTATGAATGACCCCTTTTCGGGTTTAGGGTAAACAAAAACTAATGTTGTATAGGTGGAATGAAAAAAAAAAACTTTATTTAATTCCAGTTTTACAATCATTTTTATAACAAACTAGAAAAAAAAAATGGTATACTTTTTACGACTTTGTATTCCAGCGGTTTTAGTCAGTGGCGACAACGCTCTGTTGCTATTGGAAATATAGGTATCGTTTTTGATAGATTTCGATACTCGATATTTTATATCGAAATAATAAATATCGCCTAAAAATATCGATATATCGAACAAAAAATATCGTTATTTCGATATATCGATATTTTTTCTGCAAGCCTACGCCATTTAGCTCGATCCTTATAGTGTCTGAATCATAGTCTGAATGTCGTTACCTAACGGTTTCAGGCGAAAGAAAGGTGTTGTAAAGCCGGTTTTAGATCAGAAGCGTTGTAATGGATGTTGGGCTTTCAGCATCATTGGAGACCTAGAGTCGATGTCCGCAGTACAGTTAAAAGATTACAACAGTCGGAGCATACAGGTACCAACTCTTCTTCTTTATCTCTCGTCACACGAAGTATGAAAGAATACGTCTTCAACTCAGCCTATCGCATGCCACTGCTGGACATAGGTCCCTCCCAAGTTGAGCTACAATATGTGGGTCCTCGCCTCCACCCAGTGTGTGCCAGCCGCCTGTCAGAAGAGATTATCTTGTAGAAAATATAATCCAGTAAACAAAGTGGTTGCCCTAAATGAGTATTGTAAATCCGTTGCGGGAAAGTCCGAATGGGATACCCTGGCCCTTGGCAACAGGCAACTGAAGGAACACGGGTGGGTTTTAGTCGGAAAAATTTTGACACGCGCTTCCGCTCCGCCCAGAGCGGGAGAAGTCATAATGGTGGGAAATCATAACACATTAAAAAAAAAAAGGTTAAATTCTTTCGCTATTACTCACCTAATTGTAAACTAAGGTTTACAGGAGTCACAAGTCACACGTAATCTGTTCGATTTATGCCCTAACACGTGTGACTCCGGATTTTTAATTTGTCTGTCTGTGGGGTCTTGTTTATACCTTTTTAGTCGTAGTTGGGTTTTAGTTTTTATTACTTTATTTTTTTTTTAATTCTTTTGGGGTTATAATATATATATATTTGAAATGTGTTCATTAAGCCCTTTCATTTGATACCCAACATGGTACGAATAAACAATATTTTTTTTTTAGTTCCTGACTTTATATCCTCACATAGTCTATAACCAGGGGACAATGAAGACGCTTCCAAAGATACCTCATTTGTCAAATTGTGATGAGTGGTTTAGAAGATAGGAAGGAACAGATGAACATACATACATACATACCGGTCAAAATCATAACCCTCCTTTTTTCTTCGCCGTAGTCGTATAAAAAGAAACTCTTTTGCAAGATTTAATGCTTCTAGAACCAGTGGTTTAAGCTGCGCGTTGTCTGTCAGTGAGGGAATTATGTAGCTAACGACAGAGGCATTTATGGTGGGACTAATGAAGAGCTTCACACCTAATACACTGGGCTAGTTTTCTTTGCCTCAGGAACTGCTAGACTGCTCACCTGACACCAACGGCTGTGAAGGAGGAAATTACGTCGTCACCGCGCTGAGGTACAGTCACGGACTTTAATTGATGAGCCTTCAAACTTTTCAATTTTACAGTTTCATACATTCACGAGATTACACGATTAAACACGAACTCAAACAGCACGTTCGTAAACAAGATGACAAATAAATTACTATAATCGGAAATAGTCTTATCCATAGAGGTTGACTAATAAGTTCTCAATGATAAAAATAAATAAAATGTTGCATTAAGTTTATCTAATCTATTTGATACTGACCTCCTTTGAATCAGAGCTCAATAACTCGATTATTCTGAAAACTTATCTAAAGACAGTGACAGTTGAAATGTCGATGTCAGAGACGTTAATTTCGAAGCTGTCGAAATGACTATTAATATTAACAATCGTCGCTAGGTTACTGTTGCTAGACCTGCAATTGGTTGACTTTAGGTAGTCACTCTGCTGTCAAGTTTGTAGTTCTGGCTCTCAGGTTAGCCAACCGGTAAAGTTATTTAATATAATTTTCTTCTACTAATACGAAGACATTATGACTTTCCGTGTCGGGAACCGAATAAACCCGATTTGCATTACAAGGCTAAAATAGGTACGAACAGTGCCAGGTGACTCATCAATTAAAGTCCGTGACTGTACATTTGTAGGAACAAAACCCAATTCGTTACCGAAGACACATGACATTGCCAATGGATAAAATTTGTCAACTTCCAACAACTGAATATAGTGGAAGGAGGGTTAAGTGGGCTAAGCATTTTTGGTGAGTTGGCTGAATACTCAATCATAACTAAATTTTTTACCCGGACTGCCAAGGAGGGGTTATGTTTTTCGCGCGTATCACAAGATACGCGCATTTATAAACATACATACATACAAGATGCGCTTTGTATATCGGGTGTAAGGGACAGCCCTCCTCAAACTGATGGTATGAATCAGTATATCATACTAAGACGGCCGGTACATGAAATTATTTCAGGAACGGTATGTGAATCTAATAAACCTGATTTGTTTTATTACCTCACACGCAATGTATCGTTAACGTGGCACAACCCACATAGCCGCACTCCCCGTGGCGCGCTCGCGCCGCGTTATTTATCAATGTAAATTTTGAATTTCACGCGACGTTCGCTATAGTATTTCAACATACATTGCTGGTTTTTTTATTTTACCTGTTTTATTTACATAAATGGACTGCTGCCTACAGAGAATATAAGGTAAAATTGAAATTTAAAAAAAAAAAACATTTTCCGGAGAAAAATTTCGGTGGAATAAGATTCAAAATAAGGAGCTGAATGCCCCCTGTTAATTTAAGGAGGGCTGTCCCTTACACCCTGTATAATGTATGTATGTTTATAAATGTCTTTATTACCTCGTATCTTTCAAACAGCTGGATGGATGTTGATAGTTAAGGCATCGTTATATTCGTCTTAAAACCCAAATGCTCTTGCTCATTCTATCTAAGGATAGAATGAGCAAGTATGAAAAAAAGAAATGGCGGATTTTTAGAGTAACACTTCCCCGTCAATCGACAGCCAAAAGATAACTCTGAATTTTCAATCATGTGACTGGTAATACTGTTCTGTTAGCCACCATTTTGAACTCTATTAGTATTGAAACTGAGGTTGCAAAATTCAGTGCTACCAATCGCGTCACGGGTCAAGTTATAATGAACACACTCTACACCTAAATTCTGTTTTTTAATCTCGTAGACTAAATTGACATTTCAATTGATTGTTTTATGTTTTTTCAATTTGGAGTTTGAGATTTGCACCTGTCAAATAAGTCTACGAGATTAAAAAACAGACTGTACCAGTTCATAATAAACAAGTGAGCGCCGTTTTGGTCGCCGTTATAAAATATAGTTTTGTCTTCATTTGTAATGTTGCAGTAAAATGGATGAAGATAAAATGGTGCAACGTGTAGCAAATCACGGTCCTCTAATCGTTGCTGTCGACCCTCGTCACTGGCAGAACTACTTGGGTGGCGTCATTAGAAGGGCTTGCACGTAAGTGATACTGCTTTTTAGGGTTCCGTAACCAAATGGTAAAACGGGACCCTATTACTAAGGCTCCGCTGTCTGTCTGTCCGTCTGTCACCAGGCTTTATCTCATGAACCGTCATAGTTAGACAGTTGAAATGTTCACAGATGATGTATTTCTGTTGCCGCTGTAACAACAAATACTAAAAAACAGAATAAAATAAATATTTTATCTTTTGATCATGTTTGTTGTTGTTTGTGTGATTTTTTTTGCTCGATATTGATAACGGCAACAGGTAGACACTTGAAATATTCACAGAATATTTAGTTATATATTCGCTTTAAAAATAAATAATTAAATTAAAATAAAACAAATATTTAAGGGGGGCTCCCATACAACAGACATGATATTTTTGCCGTTTTATAGATAATGGTACGGAACCCTTCGTGCGCGAGTCCGACTCGCACCTGGCCGGTTTTTATGTATGGCATCTCGCAGGTCAACATCGCCTTTTTTTTTTTTGGGCTGGAAAATCCTCTTGGGTGTCCTCCGCCCTGGGGCGGGCGGAGGGGTCTGTCAGACTCTTACTGACTAAAAACTACCGCGGTGTTCCGACTCACACCTACGCCGGGGGTCGCGGGAACGCAAGAATCTTCCGCAACCCCCGACTGGTGCCGGCCCGCCACTGCGGGCCTCCTCGGGTCAGGGGGGTGTTTGACTCCCCCCGTGGCGTCTAGTTCAACCTCTCCTAGGCTGACCTGCGAGATGCCACCACACATTGTTGTCGGCTGCTTAACCGGACTTTTTCTGTACTGCTTCATTAAATTAAGGCCTCCAGGCAGGGCATAAAACTTACAAACTAAGCGACTACACGCTGTGCTGTGGGGTACGGACCTCAGCTTAGGGCGTCTGAACTCCTCCTAAACGGCTGGACTATTTTTTTTGTTTGTAAGAATTTGTCCCTGTAACGTTTAGATTCAAAATTGGACCCGGTAGATGGTCCTGCGATCGAGTTCCAGGAAAAAGGACAACGTCTGAGCTAGTACCAATTCATCATCTGCCTAGCCAAAAAAATTAAAATAATTAGACTAGAAGCCGACGCCGACATAGTTGGGAAAACCAACTATGTCGGCGTCGGCTTCTAGTCTAATTATTTTAATTTTTTTAAAGCATGTTATATGCCTTAATTATGTACATTAAACCGCACGTTCATCCGTCGGCAGCACTTGGCCAATTTCAAAGCGCCTTTCTACCCGTAGAAATAAGAGCTGTTTTTGTATAAATATTTATAAGTTGATAATGATTCATCATCATCATCATCATCATCGGCCTAAAGCAGTCTACTGCTGGACATAGTCCTCTCCAATGGTACGCCATTCAGCTCGATTCTCGGCAACTCTCATCCAGCTGCTAGCTGCTACCAGCCATCCTGCGAAGATCGTCGCTCCACCTAACCTAAGTGCGTCCTACCTTACGTTTGCCGATTCGCGGTCTCCACTCAAGAACACGTCTACCCCAACGGTCATCGGTTCTACGGCTAATATGGCCGGCCCATTGCCACTTCAGCTTGCTTATTCTGTGAGCTATGTCGATAACTTTGGTTCTCTGCCGGATCACCTTGTTCCGGATTCTATCCATCAGAGAGACTCCAAGCATAGCCCGTTCCATAGCTCGCTGAGCGACCTTGAATTTATTCGGCTCCGATAATCATAGGTAAGAATGATATAGGTAATGCTAAACTGAGTTACGTCAGTTATCTAAAAATATTGGAATAAATAAGGAAATATCAATAATATATTATTTACCTCTTAATCACCCATCCACCATATTGTACGTACCTACCTACTTATGCGTACTGGCAAGCGTTCTAGGAAAATTATTTACAGTAGTTTGTGTCCTTTGTACCAGTGTAAAAGACTTTTATTACATATATTATATGTGGTAAAAAAAAAACTTAAAATGCGTTGGGTTACCTTGGTTATATTTCTTATTAGCATCATAGTTGTAACCATTGATTGCATTGCAGTCGTGAAATTATACAACAATATGACGAAAACTGTAAAAAAAAACGTTAAAGTTTTAGACGTAGCTAAGTTAAGATTCGACAGTTACATGAGAGATTTTAATAAATCTTACAACGATGAAGAGTATAAGAGAAGGTTCGACAATTTTAAGGTAAGATTCTTTCTTCTTGATATACTCACCTACGTATTTTTGTTATGTGCTACCAACTTCTGAGTAATTCTCTCTTGAAAAATCCAAATAAAATACCTATTTTTAACCTCCACAAGAGATATTTGAATTTTTCATAGAGAATTATTCAGTAGTTGGTATATATACCCAGATATTATAGGTATCTGGCGTATTGTGGGCTAATACACCTCTCATCGTCTGCCCAGCATTTTCCCAACTATGTTGGGGTCGGTTTCCAGTCTAACCAGCATCTGAATACCAGCGACTGCCTATCTGACCTCCACCACCCAGTTGGTAATACGATACCCCTTAATAGTTATACCAGGGCGTCCCACGGATATGCCACATGGAGCGAAAGTACCTTGAATATTGTAGATGGAACATTTTACTGAAAGGAGACATTACTGGAATAAAAAAAAATAAAAAAAACTGCATTCATAGATATTTAAATAATTACATGGTTGAACCGGGAATCAAACCCGTTACATGAGAAAAATAATCACCGATCGAAAGACTGAGGCTGATGAACATAAGGATTATTTTTTGCTAAATAACATAGTGTCACAAATAAAAGGAAGACCGTGAATTTTAACATTTCATGTGAAATTTTGTTCAGAAAAATGAAAAGCTGACATTGCCGCAAGGACATACAACTGACATTATCATTCATTTTGTGTTAAAAATGTTAAAATTCATGGTCTTCCTTTTATTTCTGACACTATGTTATTTAGCAAAAAATAATTCTTATGTTCATCGGCCCCAGTCTTTCGATCGGTGATTATTTTTCTCATGTAACGGGTTTGATTCCCGGTTCAACCATGTAATTATTTAAATATCTATGAATGCAGCTTAAATTGTTTTTTTAAATTCAAATAATGTCTTCCTTCAGTAAAATGTTCCATCTACAATATTCAAGGTACTTTCCCTCCATATCCGTGGCATATCCGTGGGACGCCCTGTATAAGACTGGTGGTCAGACTTTCGGGCTTGTGACTCCTGGGACCAACGGTATAACATGGGAACCCCAGCCACGGAGGGTTCTCGATGTAGTGGATGGTCGCCCATCCACGGATTGGCCTCGGCAAGCGAAGCTTAACCTTCGATCGTCCCGTGTGGCTGTTATAATTTAGCGATGAACCTCCCACACATTATAGATCTCTTTTTACAGGAAAATATTACTCTACAAACTACCAAATTCAAATAAATATATTTAAATACCTAGGTATATTATATGTATATTTAAATAAGTAATAGGTAACAGCCGCACCAGGTCGATCCATCAGGTTAAGCTAAGCTTGCCGGGGTTGGTCGGTGGATGGGTGACCGTCTTTACATACCGAGACTCCTCCGTGCCTCGGAAAGCACGTTAAGCCGTTGGTCCCGGCTGTCATTCGTGGATCTTTGACAGTCGTTACCTACGGGTCGTCAGAAGCCCGAAAGTCTGACAACCAGTCTTACCAAGGGGTATCGTATCACCCAGTTACTGGGTTGTGAGGGTCAGATAGGCAGTCGCTCCATGTAAAATACTGGTAGGTATTCAGCTGCATCCAGTTAGACTGGAAGCCGACCCCACACATAGTTGGGAAAAGGCTAGGCAGATTGATTCAAATAAATATATTTATTTTAGGGACTAATAATTTACTCATTTCAGGCATCTCTAAAGAACATAGCCAGATTGAATAGGCTAGAAAACAACACAGTATTTGGTTTGACAAAGTTCTCTGATATGACGCAACAGGAATTCGTCGACCTCATGTTGCTAAAACCTGGTAACAGACCTCCGTGCCAAAACAGGGAAAGGCACTGTACAGGTTTTCAGACAAATTACGAACCAATGATTGATGAAAAACATAGGAACGACATACCAAGATCATTTGATTGGTAAGATATTAATCCATCTTCCTCATCATCAGGTTACTATTACTTTATGTACAAGGTGTATAGATCCTCCACCGAAGAAAATAGTCGGTTATTATAAATAAAAAACCGGCCAAGTGCGAGTCGGACTCGCGCACGAAGGGTTCCGTACCATTATCTATAAAAACGGCAAAAATATCATGTCTGTTGTATGGGAGCCCCCTTCAATATTTATTTTATTCTGTTTTTTAACCCCCGACTGAAAAAGAGGGGTGTTATAAGTTTAACGTGTGTATCTGTGTATCTGTGTGTCTGTGTATCTGTGTATCTGTGTGTCTGTCTGTTCCATCGTAGCTGCCAAACGGCTGAACCGATTTTGTTTTTTTTTGTTTTGTTTGAAAGGTGACTTGATCGAGAGTGTTCTTAGCTATGATTCAAGAAAATCGGTTCAGCCGTTTGAAGATTATCAGCTCTTTTCTAGTTGATGAATGGATGTGAGCATCTTTCGCAGGTCTAATCGATTGGAAATTTAGAATTCTGTTACTTCAATGATGAATTAGAAGAATATAGTAACCTGGAACTGATGCTGCAGCATCACCTGGATGCAGGATACCCAACTCCCTCACCAACTTACAGCAGAGGTATCGTGTTTGGGCTCATTGGAAAGGTCTCAAAAAATAGGTTACAGATGGATGGTGATCAGGGTCTGATGATAGAGTAGGAAAGAGAAATGAGACTAAATTAGTAACTAGCTTCACTGTGGTAAAAGTACGTACAGCTACGCAGATTTCGGCGAGCCGCGTGTTGATCATAGCGTTTCTACTAGTAATATAATATGAAATTTAAAAAGCTGGAAATAAAAGTTAAATTTAAAATTTAAAAAACCCCCGAAAAAAACAAAGCATTTAAAAAGTAAAAAAATAATATGTATTAGCCCTTTAAGTTTAATATAAAAGTTGTAGGTAATATTTTGATCCAAGCGTCGTCGCGTCGGGGGACGGCTAATGAAAACGCCAACATACACTAGGAATAATGAATATATGCTATTGTAGAAAGGATAGCTGCTGTTAATTTCCTATTTTCATGAGCCGTCTCCCGACGCGACGACGCTTGGATCAAAATATTACCTACAACTTTTATATTAAACTTAAAGGGCTAATACATATTATTTTTTTACTTTTTAAATGCTTTGTTTTTTTCGGGGGTTTTTTAAATTTTAAATTTAACTTTTATTAGTATTTGTTGTTATAGCAGCTATAGAATGACATCATCTGTGAAAATTTCAAGAGTCTAACTATCACGATTCATGAGATACAGCCTGGTGACAGACGGACAGACAGACAGACGGACGGACAGCGGAGTCTAAGTAATAGGGTCCCGTTTTACCCTTTGAGTACGGAACCCTAAAATCTGTTCCATGTTCTCATTCTCTCATCTCTCCTTATTATTATTCTTATTTTAAAGAATGCCACTGATGACGCAATCAACGTGGCCACACTGGGTTCATACAATCCGATGCGAAAGTGAGTTTGTTTGTTTGTTACGCTTTGAAGCTAAAACAGCTGAACGGATTTGGATGAAATTTTGCATATGGGTAGACCATGACCTGGATTAGGACATCGTATACTTTTTATCCCGACATTCTTACGGGATCAAGAATTAAGCGGGTGAAACCAAGGGGCACAGCTAGTATACAAATGTCTTTGTTCTAGACCCAACGGTCTATCTGTCAGTGAATCTTTTCGTAACGCATTTTTGCAAATGGCAGAGCCATTGAACTTCTCACTTAATAGCCGGTCTATTCTGTGGGCGAAATTCTCTTTTTGCATTGAATGACGATTTCATTAAATTTTCATTCAATGCACTTACATGAACTTATCGAGTTGTATTGCTGATTCTAATGTTTATAATTCTGTAAATCCATATTTGTTACGACCGCCAATAATATTTAGATCAACAAACAACCTGATTCTGACCTGCAAATTGCAAAAAACGTGAGAAAATTTGAATTTCGCGGGCCACCCTAGCGCATCTACCTTAAGATTTTTACTAGACGGTTGTCCCTAACGGTTTCAGGCGAAAGAAAGGTGTTGTAAAGCCTGTCTTAAATCAGAAGATTTGTCAAGGCTGTTGGGCCTTCAGCATCGTTGGAGTTCTGGAGTCGATGTCCGCAATACAGTTACAAGATTATAACAGTAGGAGCATACAGGTACCGCCTTTTATTGCTCTCGTCGCACGAACCTTATGATACTCATTAACTTAGCCATTAATGCCCTTTTCACTTGATTTTGAACGCTTTGCCTAGCGCCAAAAGGTAGAAATCCAAATAATGTGCTTTAATTAAGGGATCCATTTAGGTGTCAGTAACCCTAAATGAATTGAGACCCATACAGTAAGCTCTTTCATTTAATGTGTCGCACAGTACAATTTTATTGTACCCAACAGATAAGGCGCGTCGTGCATCTTCGTTCGCACAGAAAATAAAGTATGGCCCCGAAGATTAACGAAAGAATGCTTAAAACTTACAATCAACGTTAGATCACTACTATAAGGTTCATAATACACTGCAGCTGTTAGTTCCGTCTCACTCGCAAGTATAGCGGCTGACTAACATGCCACGCGGCGCGCGCTAACATGGCGGCAGCTGCCGACCAATAGCGGTACAGGGAAAAGAAGCGCGGGGCGTGGAGCGTGCCGATTGGTCAATAGCATTTCCCGCGCTTTGAAAATTCATCTTCTGCTGGAAGATGAATTTTATACCCAACTCATATCAGTTGGGTACTACTGTACTGTCTTTGTTGCCCAAAAGTGACCCCCATATTCAAAATTCATTTATCTACGTTACACGTTCGTGTTTGGTTCACAGAAATTCATATTTAAACTTAATTTCATTCGGAGCGACCATTCGATTCGGAGCAAATTTTCTGTGAGTCTGTCACACGACGTGTAAGACCGAGTAATCAAAATATTGGTTACATTTACATCATCCATGTTGAAATCCTGTGATACTGGCTGGCTGTGTTGTTAGTGGTCACCTCTTAGCTGCCACGGCTTATATTTAATTTATTTTAATAGGTTTTGCTTTTATCTTTTAATTACGGACGCTTTTAACGTGCACTTATTTTTTTACATTGTTGTCACATGTATAATTTCAACATGAAAAATGTACCTAACCAATATGTCGTAACAATATTTTGATTTAAAAGAGTGTCCGTAGAGTTTCTTGCCCGTTCTTCTCCATAGGAACCTACTATGCTTTGGAATGGGCAACTAGCTTCATCTTTTTGACTGACCGACCCCTTGACCATTTAAAAGACAATTTTAAAATGGTTTATTTGAAATAAATGCTTTAATGGATTTCCGCAAAGTCACGCCTGAATCAATTAACTATCTCAAATGCTTTGAGTCCAAAATCGTCCGTCACTTCTGCATCATACTTTTCTTCCTCTCAGGAACTGCTAGACTGCTCACCAGACACCAAGGGTTGTAACAGAGGAAATGTCGTCACCGCGATGGATTTCATTTGTACCAACCAATTACAATTCGTCACCGAAGAGGAGTACCCCATGACATTGTCCATGGACCAAGTCTGTAAGCTGCCAAGAACTGGATATCATGGAAGGAAAATTACGGGGTTTAAGCATTTTTGGTGAGTCTTGTCTTGTGGTCTAATCATCGAAAGACGTCCACAGGGGGCCTAAACCGTTGTGGGATTGTCCGAAAGGGATACCGGGACCTTGGTAACAGGCAACTGAAGGAACACGGGTGGGTTTTAGTCAGTAAAAGTCTGACACGCCCTTCCTGTCCTTCGCCGGAGAAGTCATTTGAGGATACCCCACCATCAAAAAAAAAGGGGGCCTAAACCGGCCACATTAGCAATTCCACTAAACGCAGTTCATTTCCTGAATCCCAGCTGTCATTGGCAATTCCTCTAATTTGACTTAAAAGCAATTCATAATTTGTGGACCATTTTACGAATGTCCATAGAAAAATGTCAAACAGATTTATTATTTCGTAATAACTATTATTTGGCTCACGATTAAAAAAAAAAAAAAACATGCATATTCCCTATTTTGAGCACGATAAGTTAAGAAAACTGTTCTAAGATAAGCGAACAAACTTATCCGTTTCTTATAAGTATTACACGCAGATCCTAATTATTATGAATTGTCAGTTTGTGACATTTTATGATGATTCATAATCATAATTATTTTCTTATGATTCTGCTTAAGTTACCGTTTTAAGCCCCCTGCTGGACAAAGGTCTCCTTCGAACATCGACAGCAAAAACAGAAGTCATTTATTTAATAACCGACGAAAAAACAAGGAGAATGTTCTCAAGTCGACCCGTATCTTTTTTTTTTATAACCGTAACTTTTGCCGTAAATTTTGAGGCGGCGCCAAACACATTCAACGAATATTCATCAAGCTACCAAATTAATTTGTTTGTTTGTTTGGCGCCGACTCAAAATTAGGAGTTTAGTTACACAAAAAAAAAAAGTAAAAAAAACTAAAACCCAACTACGACTAAAAAGGTATAAACAAGACACCGCAGACAGCAAAAATAAAAATCCGGAGTCACACGTGTTAGTGCATAAATCGAACAGTACTACTAGTACAGTACTACTGCAAAAATAAAAATCCGGAGTCACACGTGTTAGGGCATAAATCGAACAGTACTACTAGTACAGTACTACTACTAGTTTTTATTACTTTTTTTTTAAATTCTTTTGGGGTTATAATTCATTTGATATCCAACATGGTACGATTAAACAATTTTTTTTTTATAGTTCCTTGCTTTATGTCCTCTAGAGGGCGCCATTTTTAATTTGACGTCATATAGCCTATAACCAGCGGACGATCAAAATGCTTCCAACGATACCTCTTTTGTCAAATTGTGATGAGTGGTTTAGAAGATAGGAGGGAACAGATGAACATACATACGTACCGGTCAAAATCATAACCCTCCTTTTTTCTTCGCCGTAGTCGGGTAAAAAGGTTTTATTTTGATTTTTCGCTTTTCAGGTATCTTTTTCGTCGGTTAAATTTTTTTGTAAAATTTTTTTTATTTATTTATAATGTTGCAGTGACATGAATGAAGGCGAAATGGCGAAAACTACAGCTCAGCACGGACCTTTAGTTGTTGCGGTCGACGCTACGAACTGGATGAATTACATCGGAGGCGTTATCACAAGGGCTTGCACGTAAGTAGTATAATAACATAACCATCCCACCTGTATTCCCTGAAGGGTTAAGCAGAGACGTACCTACCTATAGTTCATTCACATTTCGTTAGTTATGTTTAAGTCCCACGCTCAGACCAAATGAAAAACCAAGAGAGACCGCTGCGAACAATACAGTGAAGCATGCCAAAACTACACCACCGCTCTGTGCATACAAGCTCAAACGCACACATTTACAACTATTTACAATCAAACTACATCAAAATATGTGCACACATGTTTACGAAACCGGCCTCACGTCACTGTTGACAGTGTTCTGTCTTGGTTTTTATTTGGTCTGAGGTCCCATGTAATAGGGGGCGACCCTTTTGCCATCAATCAGGCACAAAACCAGACTCCAGACTGGTACTGAGAAATACTTATTTAAAAAGATAGGTATCCTTACAGCCTGTAAACGTTTTGACTATCAGTGTTGCCAATCTTAACATAAATGATACGAAGTTATTTCTACGGATGGGTACTTACCGCAACATCCTCTGAAAACCGCAACATTTATCAATTTACCTTTGAAAGTATACCTTTTAACAATAGGTCAGGTCAAATACCCCACTGGTGTCCAAACAAGGTCATTGCGGTTTGGGGCAAGCTGGAAGTTTTTATCTAGATAGATTTGATATACGAAGTGACTTGCAATATGCAAGAATTCGTGTCGTTTCTACACACGGACTGTGTACATTGCTTCGGCGCACACCAAGAAAATTTGTTCTGAAAATGTTCTGAAACCCGAGACATTAGTCCCGAAAAAATTTTTTGTCGTAAGGCGTCTCCACTTTGTCTCTGTTCTTTTTTTAACTTTAGCTCTACCTATTCCGATCACTGATTATCAGTCGACCCAGCGGTATAGAAAATTGCTGAATAGAAAGATTCGAATTTAAAAAACTCTTTCCACGCTAGCGGGGAAAATGCACTTTTCCACGCAGATTTCCGTATTTCAGAATCTTTCCGAGCTTGTCAGGTGTAAAAAATCTTGTCTGCGCTAGACTTGACGCGCGTAGTTGCTGCGGTGTGGGAGGGGGGCGGTGTGTTTTCGTTCCTAGACTTCCTAGATCCGACAAAATTCTTGTCGTGTACATGGCAGCAGACATGCTGAAATTTCTTAGCGTGTACAAGCAGCCTTAAGGTAGGCTGCAATATTCAAATTTTCTTACTCTTTTTTATCGCATAATCAGCCTGTAATTTTCTCACTGCTGGGACACAAGCCTCCTCTCATTGAGAGGGAGCGGGCCGTAATCCACCACAAGGGCCCAGTGCGGGTTGGTAGATGTCACAGGTCTTCGACTTTTTGGTTCTAGGACATGTCGGTTTCCTCACGATGTTTTCCTTCACCGTTTTGAGAGCAGTGGCGATGAAATAATTTACACCTGTCAGGGTTCGAACCTACGACCTACGACTCGTAAGTCGTGGCCGTAACCACTGGGCCACCACTGCTCCTCTTTTTTATGAAAATTACTTATTTATTTCTACTTTTCTAGCCGCGGTATTTCAAACCACGTGGTCCAGATCGTTGGCTACGAAGGATATGGGGGGCCCGATACGGAAACCCCCATACCATACTACATCGTCAGGAATTCCTTCGGCGTAGACTTCGGAGACGAGGGATACGTGAAGATTGCTATGGAGCATGGCGACGGCGAACAACGGATCTCAGACGTATGTGGCATTGCCGAACAGGTTACTATTATGGACGTGATTTAAAAATATGATAGTGACCCAATGTCTGTGTGCGAAAGAGATGCTGCTATACTGCTGTAGCGCCATCTTTTTTCCCAACGGAATAGATAGGGCTTTAATACCTGACTGTAGGGCCCTTGATCTATCACATTTTCTTGGTCCTGTACCGAATTATACCTACCTAGACTCGCGACAATCTAAGAAGTCCGTTTTGACAGCTATAAAAATCCTATGTGTAGCGATGAAAAAAAAATAGTTTCTTATATACTGATTCTCGAGACATATCGATTAAACATACTTAGAGAGTTTGTAATCGACGACTTATCTACATTGCTTAAAACTGATTCTCAAGGCATAACGTTTTATTACAAGTAAGAGAACGAAACGTCAAAACGGACTTCTTAGATTTTCGCGAGTGTAATTGTTTTTTTATTCTTTTTAACTTTTTTGTACTTTAGACTTTTCATATACTTAATATTTTGCTTACGTTTCATGCAAAAATAAAATTGCTAAATATTTTCTTAGAGGGTTTTTTTATGTGTCACATCTTTCTTCTCGTTATCCTGTGGGAGAGATTTCTTGAAAAGGGACGAAAGTGTGTAACAGGAAGCCGGGGAAGCGCGCACTTATTTGACTTGACCAATGAGCGCGCGCGGTGCCGTCAGATAGTTCTAACCCATTTACCGAGAGGTTGGTACTGTCAGCCAAGATGTCAGATTTTACACATCATAATTATGCGACTACTGTATTAAATAATAATTGGCTTGCTCGTTTTTTAAGTTAATATAACCCCTAAAGTGGGAATCTCGCGAAGATTTAGCCTTCTGAGATAGTTATCTATTCGTTTTTGAAATTGTAAAATTCTAATCATTCTTTTCTGTTGACTGTACCTACATTTTTTACTTTCATATAAATTATTTCTTTAATTTAAACTTCATGGAGCTGAGAACTGTAAATGTACATACTTTGCATTTATGTATTGTTGCTAAATAAATATTATAATTATCTTGTAATTTAAAAAACTCATATTATTATCTCATTGTATAACATAATGACACATTTGTATCGTATTGTATTTAATAAATAATTGCACAGTTTAAGAAAATTGTTTTTTAAATATTCATGTACCTACCTATACTTATTTATTCAAGAGGAAATTATTTTTACTATTTCTTATATTTTAAACAAACCGCCTTGTTATGCGTCTTACAACTCTAATTAAACCATATTCAGGTTATTTAGTCGTGGGTATTAAAATGTTTTCATTAATTAGAATTATTACTTATATTTTTTTTTATAATTTTACCCAAAATATATGTCATTTAAGTATTTCAGTACCTTGGCGACCGAGCCCTGCTCCGGTGGAAATAGACAAGTACATATCGTCCAGGTATACCTACCAACGTTGTATCACATTCCCGAAGCTGTGAATATAGAGAAAATGAATTTTCCCAGATATGAGACCTAGCTAGATCGATTATTCGCCCCCGTAAACCCGTATATTGCAACTTTCATCGAAATCGTTAGCGTGGTTTTCGACAAAATTACAAATATTGCTCATTTAATAGTTTAGGATGTATACATAAGTATTATTTACCTACTACGCTTACAGCTTCAACAACATGTTTATATAGGTATAGGTACCTACATATTATAATTATATGAACCGCAACTACATTTGATAATTTACATAATTATGCAAACGGGAGCGCGATGAGAAGAGTTTGGTGTATCGAATTTCTCCAGTACCGTTTACATTATTAATATGGACAATAGGTAGGTACTGGCATTCAAAAATCCATTGATCTATAACTTAGTGCTAATTCGCTCCTTATGTTACCAACCAAAGCAATGAACCTTGTAGTGTGGTTAACCAACCTATATCCCACACTCCAAATTAACCGCATGAACTTCGCAACACTATAAATTCAAATAAAGAATTTCACATCAGTTGGGGACCGGCTGCCAAGCAGTACACACGTATCAACCGCTTATCTCTTGGTACGTTTTGTTTAATAACTTTATTATTTTATGTGTTCGCTATCTGACTACTTTATGCGGTTATTGTAAATAATACAAGATAAATTATATTTACGTATGTTTGTTATTTTACGACTGATAAGTCTTGAAATTGGAAAATGAAGTGTTTGATTGTAAATGGCACTTTTATTGTTAGTTTGATAAGCGTTTACTTACAGTCAGGGTGTTACATTAGCTTGTCTTGTTTATTAAGTTGTCTATTTAAATACATACCTGTCTAGATTTTTCATAATTTGTCATCATGTATGACTATTTTACGTACCGTTGCATGTATTTAAAATGGGGTAGGAGGAGATTTAGCTAGTACCAAACACTTTTTGAAACTATTGTTGTCACGACAATCATGGCTACCTATCGGTTTAGTAGCTACTTACCAAAGATTATGTCAAATTCAATTAAAAATGGTAGTCACTACAATCAGAAATTAGTGCAGAAAACCTACTTAGGTACGTATATATGTATCTTACATATACACCGTGCATTGGTAGTTTTGCTACAAACTAGATACCTACTTGAAATTCTTGCATAGTTACTAGTACATTATCTGTGATAACTACTCATCATGAGTGTCCGATAGAACGCCAACAGTTAATATGCATTCTCAAGTAACACAAACTGTCTTGAAATGGGCAATTGTTTGGTTTCTCGACTCAAAAGCCCCAAGGACTATCGTCGTCGAAGCAGCGAAAAGCCGAATGAAATGTGAGTACTAACACTACTTACAAACAAGTGAATGTGCTTACCTACTTTTGATTAGTACTCGTTCTGTAACTATCTTTTATCAGATCCGTAATTGTGTAACACACGATCAATCACAATCTGTTTCATTTTGACAGTTCAACAACATTTATTGCGTTATTTACGTTGTTGATCAGACAATTTTTTCTGAATGGTCTGGTTACGTTGAAAGGTAACTACACATTTGAATTTCTGTGACCCAAAGACGGACGTGTAACGTAAATAAATGAATTTTGAATATGGGGGTCACTTTTGGGACGGTAACAAGAAAAAAAAAACGTTTTGTAAACTGTTCCGTGTGACATCAAATGAAAGGGTTTACTGTTATTTTAAGCTCTCAGAGCATATTAAAAAAAAAATGAATTATTGTTTTATAAGTAGTAAAAAATCAAACATTGTGCTAAAATAAGATTGAAGTAAGTACTGTTTTTTGGCGGTTTTTAGAAAGTTGCTATAAATGTGAAATATCCCACACAGTGTTGATGTATCTATTGTATTAAGAAACATATTCCTTTTTACCGTTTGCCCAACATACATCAAGGAGAAAAAGTCCCAAATCGCATTTCCTTTATTTTAGAGTTACAGAAATGGTGTCGCTAGTGGTGGAAGACTTCGGAGTGTGCAAGGAGAAGCAAGTGAAGAAGTTCACTTGGAGAACCACTGGAGGGTCGGAGATATCTGTCATATCTTACGGAGCTATTATTCAGTCTATTAAGGTAAGGTGTCTTTGAACCTACTAAGTTTATGATTCAATTCATTTCCTTCAGAATAGGACGAAGAGTTGGTTCAGATTCAAACCTATAGTTTGACCGAGACCGCTGTTCCGCGCCTTAGGTATATACCTTAGGCGCGGAACAGCGGTATCGGTCCGCGCGCATGCGCGGCGAGGCGTTTGGCATTTCTGCGGGCTATGTCACCTATGTACCTTGGTTCTCCTACGGATTCCTTCATTAGGACCCATACCTAAGTATAAAAGCGTATGCCAGAGACAAATCTAGACTGGGATTCTACTGGGAATTCTAATTTAATAACCATCCCCATCATAATTACAGATCCCAGACAGACTAGGTGTCACGGAAGACCTGGTCCTCGGTTTTGATGACCTCGATGGATACGTGAACAGAAACACTCCACACTTTGGAGCGACTATCGGAAGATGCGCCAACCGCATTGGTAACGCGACCTTCGAGATTGATGGCCAGACTTACAATGTAGCCAAGAATATTGGCCAGCATCATTTACATGGAGGGATTGTTGGATTTGATAGGGTATGTTTCATTAATTACATCACGCCTGTATTCAGAACGAAGACACACTTGTAACCAGTTATGTTTAAGTCCCATGTTATAGGGGGTGAGCCTAATGCTATTAACCGAGCACAAATCCAGACTCCTGGCTGCTAGTGCTGCTACTGAGAATATCGTAATAGAAAAACTCTATCAAATCGATTTCTAACTTTAGTCAAAATCTTCGAGCCAGATTTTTTATTTTGAACTTTATTCCGGACACGGTAACGTTCTAAATACAAAATTGACAACTAATACTTGGCTTTAACGGTGTGCATAGTCGCAGACGTCAGTTTTTGAAATTAGAACTTGACCTTGGAGGAATAAATGTCGAAATTCAAAAAATGCCTCGATTGTTTAAACCTCGCGCTTCTCGACCCGGGGATAGTAACCATTTCTGGAGGTGCGCACCTCCAGAAATGATAAAGAAAAACATTTCTTCGTTTTCCAGGTTGTTTGGGAATCTACAATAGTAGGCTCTAAGGTGGTGTTCAGCTACTTATCCAAGGACATGGAGGAAGGTTACCCTGGTGACCTGGTCACCACCGTGACCTACGAAGTGACAGATGACAGTAAAATTCTTGTGGACTTCAAAGCTTCCACTACGAAGAAAACTGTGGTCAATCTTACTAACCATTCGTATTTCAACCTGGCGGGACACGATGGTGGTGCGCAGGAGTTGTATAAACATTATGTGGTCATCAATGCTGATAAGTGAGTGGTCCTGATTATTTAAAAAAAAAAACTTAAACTGAAAATCGAAAAAAATATAAGTTCCTAAATTAATGTAAGTAAATAATTTTGAGGCTGTGGTAAACAAAAAATCATCGAAGATCAATCAAGTTGGAATCATTTTACGTTTCGTTCATTATGACACACCTAAACAATAATACCCACTGACTTCAGAACCTTCTCCTTTTCTTTGTTGGTTAAAAACAAAAACTTATCTGTGATATGTTATGTTTACTGACTATCTTGGCCTATCACTGTCCCGATTGCTTTTATATCTTGGCACTCATTTTGATAGCGTTCAAATGCAAGAAAATCCCCGAGTCAAATCCTATAAGTTGTTGATTTTGAACTTGATAGGAATTTTTTAATGAATTTGCAGCATCACTACCTGGGTCCTGTTTATCAAAAGTTACAAGGCTACACGTTCGCAAGTTACCTAGAATGTTAATTTTCGTGAAATTCATAGCTCATCTCCATATTCATAATCAGCCTTAATGTTCCCACTGCTGGGACACGGGCATCAGGTCATCTGAGAGAGATGACCACATTAAAAAAAATAAAGTCGATATTAAACATTTATTGCGGTACTAAGCACGACACTTGTAAACTTGTAAGATGGAATACTCTCTATTCCGTCTGTCCCCGGACACTCAGGATTTGTTATGATTTTCAACAAGTCGTAACTTACAAATAATTTTTTGATAAACAAAATCACGAATAAAAGTGTCAGAGTATAAGTACATACTGAACTAAATAATGACATTTGGTAATACACGGTTTTAAGTTTTGATAAACAGGGCACTGATCTTACTACTGTTGCCAAACAAACTACCGAATGACTGGGGGCCTACTCTCTTAGTCCGGCAACGAAGATACGGGCCCGTCCGAAAGGAGGTAGAACGAAACTTCGAAGTGAACTTCAAAATAGTTTTTTTTTTTTTTCTGGCGGTCAAATTCTCATCACGTGTAGGGACAACTGTAAAATCGTAGTGTCATTTATTTTTAGGTCGCAGCGAGTAAGCTAGCTTCTATTAATTCTGAATCGAACTGTACAAGTGAATTGATAGATAGGGTTGTTACAACACGCGACTAAAATAGTGATGGACTTATGTCGTTCCAACAGAACTATTATTTATTTACCACATCAAAAAACCTATTGATTAAGATGCCTATTCTTTCTAGAATCACCAAGACGGACTCCAACTCAATTCCAACTGGTGCGTTTTGCGCCGTTCAGAGCACTCCATTCGACTTCACTGTCCAGAAGAAGCTAGGCGACGCTATGTCAGCTGGGGCCAATCTCTTTGATGACAACTACTGTGTCGAGACCCTTGGAAAGCAGGTGAGAACAATCATTATTATTAATAGTTAAACTATTTCTGCCATCAAGCAGCATTGCTGTGCTCTAGATTGAAAGGGTATGTGCTGAAGGCACATTCAACATCTCAGCTTGTTATTAAGCATAGATTTGCAGTTGTATCTACATCGCCACATGCGAACTACGCATTACACTGACATCACGTAAAATCCTGCATCGCGCACGTGGTCAGCATAATTATACACAACGTTCCGACATCAATCCCACCAGACACAACACCCGTCTGGTCGGAGGATCCTCCCTTTTCTATGGAGGTTGAGTGAACTTTAGACCCTGTTCCTTTTAACTCTTTACAGTTACAGCTTTGCCTAAAGCCCTTGTCCACTTGTAAGCTATAGTGACTCGGTTCTAAAAGTCAAGTGAGCCTGTTACACGAATGTGAACATTATTTGTCTTATAATAAAGTTTCTATAACTAAAGCTCTATGTCCACTTGCAAGCTTTAGTGACTTTGTTCTAAAAGTAATTTTAACGTTTTACACTAATATGAACATTATGAGTATTAAAATAAAGTTCATATTCGTACAACAAACATTATTGGCATAAGAGTACATTCACATGAACGTTCACTTATAAAGGACCAGTCAAAGTGCAATTTGTGAGCCGCCGCCGCCGCGTCTGTCTGTCGTCCTGTTCGTGATAAACACAAAAACTACTGCACCGATTTTCATGCTGATTTCACCAACGGATAGAGTGGTTCTCGAGGAAGGTTTTATTATTTACTAATCAGCTAGTAAATAATACAAATACATTTCGGTTTTCAGGTACTGACCCTTGCAGCCTCCGTAACCCATCCACCTTCAGGCCGCTACCTCGAAGTCCACACGGACCAGCCAGGAGTTCAGTTGTACACTTCCAACTTCTTACCAGCTCCCACCGAACCTGCCCTGGTTGGCAAGAACGGGGTTGGTTACCGTCGACACGGAGCTTTCTGCCTGGAAACCCAGACTTACCCAGATGCTGTACATCATACCAACTTCCCGACAGCCATCTTGGTCCCTGGCGAGGAGTACTTACATCGTGTGGTATATAAGTTTGGGGTGTACAATTCTGACAAAGTTGTTGAAGCGCCTTCCGTGATGTCAGCTTAGAAAGAAAAGTTCAGAACACAGACTAGTTTAGACTGCTAATATCCAGTTTGATCATAACCAGTTTGCTTGGTGTAGTAGCTAAGTATAATAGCAATACAGGGTATTAGGGTAGACACCGTTATCCTTGAAACTAGTGGTTTGGTGTCATCTATAATATACTTTTTGTATGGGACCAACTTTGAAATCGCAAAAAAAAAACAGCTGTTCCATACATTTTGTCGATTTAAGTGAACACAAATGTATGGAACAGAACGCGATTTCAAAGGTTGGTCCCATAGAAAAAGTATATTATAGATGACACCAAACCACTAGTTTCAAGGATAACGGTGTCTAACCTAACACCCAGTATATATATTTTTTTAAATTATTTTTTGATCGGCCATTTTAATATGTTATTGCCATATTTTATACAAAAATAGTGATAATATTTATTTAAAAAAATAAAATTGTAAACTTGATTTACCTTTTTGGAATAAAACGAAATTATCTCGACTTTTTTTTATTTTCTTAATATAATGATAAAAGACTGCACATACGACTATTATAAAATTGGCGAATTAAAACACATCTTAATTATAAATTACCTAACTCACATTTTCTTGAAATTTTATTAAAAATAAATGTCATGAATTCTTACAACTAAATGCGTTCTTTTATATAAAATTAAATGTATGTTATTCAAAATTCACCTTAGAAAATTGATAATTAAAATAGTAATTGTAGTAATCTTTCATTACAAGGTAAAATTATCGGTGCAGATTATTAAACATATTAATCAAAATGCATGAATATTGGATTCAACATAATTATCTTCCTTTTGAGCACCACGAAGGACACGAGGACCCTTACCTAAGACACCTACCTAATTAACAAAAAAAAATTATTACCTTCTCAAAATGCTTGGAAATTCGAGCATTATTTTGACAACGCCGATTATTTTAGCGGCCGAATAAATTACTATGAAAACTCGTATTTTTCGTGTACGAACTTTTTACTTCGAAACGTGGCAACCAAGGAGGTAACTTATCAAAGATTTAATTTAAATTTTTCGTATGGGTCCATCACTGACTGGTTGGATGGACAATCGACCATCAATGCCCCTTTTGCCGGCTGCTGCAGTAATGTACTATTTAATGTAAACATTTCATTATTGTCCTCTCTACTCTCTTTCGTGGCGTTCAAACGGGAAGTCACTTAACACTGCAAAATTACAATCTAAAAATTTATTTAACCCTATAACGATGTGTCGAGACCATTTTTCCTAGTTTGGCCGTTGTCCCCATTCTGACTGTTCTCCCCATTTTCTTTGTACGTGTCCCCCCAAGTCAGGTTGAGGCTCCTCTTCATGCAGTCATCGAGTGGGGGAATTAGAGAGCGAGGCAGCAGGAATGTCGATAGATTGAACAGATCCAAGAACACTTTGTAACGGTCACTAGAAAAATGAAAAAGAAAATTATTATTAGGCTATCTCCTTTCATGCTTTCCGGGTCAGTGGTTGGCAATGTTAACCATATAAAAGGTGAAATGACCGAAAACCTTTTATGTACTCATCATTATACACAGCTTTTTACTACGGAACCAAGCCTGAAATTTCAACAAAATGTAGCGAACACCACATATTTTCGAGATTTTTTCAACATTTTTGTGAGTTTTTCGAACATAAATGTATGGAGCAGCAGATTGCAGTTTTTGATGATTTCAT